>JAQPPZ010002142.1:3882727-5171970 GCA_028583015.1 Wollemia nobilis | reverse complement strand
AATTTAAGCTTTTAAATTAATTAGGGTCAACAAGATATAAACTTATACATATATGTTTCATATATATATCTTTATTAAAAAAATAAAAAGTAAAAATTATATATAAAAATAAAAATAAAAGATCCATAGTTATTATTTATATATTCTATATATACATAATAATTATAAATATATATATATATATATAATATTAATAAAAATAAGAAATTAAAAAAAAAACTTAATTAGTTTTCTTACTGCCCCAAAAGTTTGTTTTGACATGTTATACACATTTTAAGGGGCTTTATTAATACTTGTGTTTTAGGGTAAAGCTTTGATTCTAACCTATATCATTTTTTTGTGTTTTGACAGGATGCGGAGTTGGATCGTGCTTACATGGACTAATCCCCACATGGACCAATTATTGAAGTTTAGACCTGGATATACAGCTCGGGTGTCATCGTGGCAATACGCATGGACATGTCGGCAGTGCGAATGCATGGCATTTTCATGGATAGCAATTTGATGACCTGGATTGCATGGTAGCAATTACAAACTTGATGGTGCATTCGCCAACCTGGTGATAAGGACTCACAAAGTGTTCGATAGCAATATGGATAACAACAATGATGTGGCACATGATTGCACGAGGATCAGCATAGTTGATGGTGCGTCTTATGGGTTTAGACATCGATGGAATAATAACGTTAATGGTGTCCATGATAACTCAGTAGCAAAAATCACAGTGGACATCTTGGCATCATATGAGTAAAGTTGAAAAGGGAAAGTTGCTAATTACGCATCAATATCAGATGAGTGAAAGCGGGCACCATTGAGATACACTGAACAGAGATAAATCATTGGTCATTACAAGGGTTTCGAAAAGGCTGAATAAAAATGGAAGTAGATAGTGTTGTCACAGCACGGCATGGTAGATGCACTAGAACCTGAGTCACATTTGGTGATAGGTATGATTAATTAGGTATTCAATACTGCAGCATAGAAGATAGCATTTATTGATGCTATCCATGTGGACGGGCTTGTGTTGATGGCTCACACTATAAAATTTGAAGACTAGCCAACGTAAAAATAGCATGTTTCTTCATCATCATGCAATACTCAATAGCATGTACAATTGGGTATAATGTCATTATTTCGTTTTGTGTTGGATAAATTTTTGTATTATGCATAGTAGAATTACTCTCCATGTTGGTTAAGCAAACATGCTTATTTCTAAAATATGAGGGCATAGCATGCACTCCCACATGGCAAAAATGTGTTTCTTTTGGACGACGCGACCATTGGGGAAAACAATGAATAAAATACCGAACGGTATTATATTATATGAGGCACGATAAATGGTGATGAATTTTTGTATTTTTAATAGTCCAAGGAGTAAAGAAAAGTTGGCATGGTGGTAGATAAAAGCCGTTATGAAAAGAGAATCAAGGAGATGGAAAAGAAAAACGTTTGGAGATGAAACGTAAAGAGGATCAGTTATGCATATCGAGCTGGCTGGAGGAAGTTTTAAATACTAGACATAAATACTGAAGTGGGGGTTGGAAACTTGAAAAAATACATGGCAGATGGAGCAATACAGTGACTCTGTAATTTGTCTCTTTTATGAATATTTTTTTCCAAGATGGGTCTAATTGTTTTACCATATAATGCCAGTTTTAAAGTTTGTATTTTACATGTTATTGAAGCTTATTGAAGATGTAATTTTTTTTTGCAATATTTCAGAAATATAGTAAGTTTTTATGCAAACCAATGGTTAACTTATCTGTTTTTCTTATCTATTGCACTTTTTCCTTTGGAGATCGCACCGCATTACAGTTAGGTTGCGTAAATTCAGACCTTTTTTAATGACGGTTTTTCTGTAGATGACTAATATTTACAAGGTTGATGGAAAGTTGTAGATTGCAGCATTTATTTCTGTTATTTTATTTTCTTTTACTTTTCTAACTCTGTCTTTTCTCATTTTATTTTAATTTTTTTTAAAATATAATAAAAAATATAAAACAACATAAAACTCCAAAAATATAGACACAGATTCATAGAATAATCTTCAAAGTTCTGTTTGAAGCAGGTTCATCTTTGGTTTGGATTGGAATTCAATATTCTAAAATTCTTCAAAGTTTACACTTTTTTAGCAGGAATTTCAGTCACAGTTTCGCAGAATTTTACATTTCAATTATGTTTTTGCCTTCAAGTAATAAATTAGTTCTCCTTTATGAAAATCTCAATGTCATTAAAGGGGAATGATTTAAGAGGTATTTTAAAGGTTGTTTTCTTTAAAGCATAAATTAGCCTCCTTTTATGAAAAAATCAATTTCATACAAAAGGGGTAATTTATTTGCCATCTCAAAGGCCATTATATCAAAATTCATAAATGGACTTCATGAAAATTATAGTTTTATTGAAGGATGTAATTTATAGGACATTTTAAGCCCTCAACTAACTCTCTTTTGGGAAATCAGTTTCATCAAAGAGGGTTATTCATCAGGCACATTAAAGGCTATTTGAACTACAAAGTTAGTCATTTAGAATTATTACATCTCCATGCTTGAAGCATTATAAAAATTCACCTTTGGAAGCAGATTCTATCTTCTATTTCATGTTTAAAGTAAGGTTAATAAAAAATAAAATTGGTTTAAACTTGATTAATAAAAGGAAGAGAAAATTCAGCTAGAACACTTCAAGATAAAAAAAGAATTCCATTCTCACATCATGGTCATATGAGGGTCAATCACATTTATCTGATATTTTAAGTTTCATGAACAGTAATCGCATCATAATAAAGTAACACCAACACAGGCCCCTTGTTAACAGTTGTTTTTCCAAAGCATTGAGGTATTCCATGCACTCATTTGACAAGCATACATGCACACACTAAAGTAAAAGGAACCTTGGATAAGAGTATACTTCTTTGCAAGAGAGGGTTTTCCAATGAAATTCTAACTATGAGTGTGGTTTTGCACTTGGGTAAAATTACCACTCAACACCTCCAAAGTTACTTACTCAAATAAGGATATAAGCTTAAGAACATATTCTTTATAGGGATGAAGTTTCTCATATCATGTTTGATATACTTAATTAATTTAATTTATCACAAGTTGAGAATCTCTGAAGACTAATAAAAATTTAATTTTTAAGGCTAAAGTTGCTCGTAACCCAAGGATTAGAGCCTCATATTCTACAGTATTATTAGTACAGGCAAATTGAAGTTTAATTGATAAAGTAATATGATTGTAATATGATAGTTCTATGGAGATATTAATATAATACATACACCTGCACCACTCATACACCTAGCTCCATCAAAATACAAGGACCAAGATTCATAAATGTCCTCTTCTAAGTTAAGACATTCATCTAGAAATTTAATGGTTATAGGATGAGTAGATTCAAGAGGTGCAATAGCAAGTTGATCAGCTATAATTTGGCCTTTGATAGATTTTTGGCCAATAAATGTGAGTTAAAACTCACTCAGAGCAAGAACCCACTTAGTTGTGTGGCCTGACAAGTAAGGTCTACTCATCAAATATCTTAATGGATCAGATTTAGTAATAACAAATGTCTTTTAACTAAGCATATAGTGGCATAATTTTTGTGTAGAAAACACAACCGCCAGATAAAGCTTTTCTACAGGTGTATAGTGGGTTTCATAGTTTATTAATGTTCTACTTATATAATATGTGGCTCGTTCTGTCTTATCATCATCAATTTGAGCTGACATTGCTCCAAGTGCCAGTTTAGAAGCAGAAATATACAAAATAAAAGGACAATCTAGTTTAGGGGGAACAAACACTGGAGGAGTAAGAAGATATTGTTTAAGGGCTTCAAATGCTTCTTGACATTCATTATCCCATTGAAATGGGATATTTTTCTTAAGTAGATTAATAAAAGGTCAAGTTTTATCTACCAATTTGTCAATGAAGCGATGGATAGACTAAATTTTACCTTTTAGACTCGTTAATTCTGATATTTTTTGATGATTGCATATCAAGGATAGCCTTAATTTTAAGGGGATCTATCTCAATTCCCTGCATAGAAACAATAACTCCTAACAATTTTATATATTTGACTACAAATACACATTTTTTTAGGTTTAAGCGAATCTTATATTCCCTTAATCTATCAAACATTTTTCTTAGGTTAATGATATGATCTTCTTCTATAGTTGAGCAAGCTATGATGTCATCTACATAATCATGTAGAATATCATACATCATATCATGAAAGATGTATGTCATAGCCCTTTGATAGGTTGCACCTGCATTCTTTAAACCAAAGGGCATTACTTTCCAATAGAAAGTACCCCAAGGTGTAATGAAAGCAGTATTGGGTTGGTCTTCAAGAGCTATTCAGATTTGGTTGTATCCTTAAAAACCATCCATTATGGATAATATCACACTCCCAACCGTAAAATCTATAATCTGATCCATATTTGGGAGAGGAAAATCATCCTTAGGGCATGCAACATTAATGTCTCTAAAATCATTACACACTCTAATATTAGTGGCCTCTTTCTTGGTTACTAGAACAACATTTGATATCCAATCAGCATAATCAATGGCTTGAATAAAGTCAACATCCAAAATTTTTTGTAATTCATTTTTGACTAATAATGCTTATTTTGGATGTATTTTTCTAAGCTTTTGTTTAACAGGTTTTGCATTTGGGTGCACCACTAAATGGTGCATGACCATAGAAGAGTCTAAACCTGGCATATCTGCATATGTCCAAGCAAAAACATCAGCATATGAGAAATGCAATATGTTATTTTTGTCACTCTTCACTTAATTTAGCCCTAATTTTGACCAAGTGAGGGTTGGTTTCAGTACCAATATTGATTTGCAGTGCATCTTATACTACAATGTTTAAATCTCTTTCAAAGTTGGGAGGATCGGGTGACACATCCATTTCTTGTAATTATTCTAAGGTAAATTTAGCTAATTTTTCCTATGGGGTTTGTTTTTTAACATGGGCTATGCATGGTATAGACCCATCAAAGAAAAAACCATTTCTCAAAATTTCTTCAACAGAAATATCATGAAAAATGTCTCCTAAACATTCATCCAGGGAAGCAATCATTTCCAAAAATGCTATTGATAACATGTTACAAGAATGTATCCTTTTACTTGTTTTAAAATATTCTTGATGTGCTAAGTACTCTTGATATGTTATTAGTTGGTCATCATCCTCAAATGAGAATGGTTGAGTTTTGGTAGAGATATAACCAATACCACATTGGGCAGGCCATTCCTCTATTTCTAAAGGTTCATGTATACCATTTTTGAGAGGTCCCAAACCTCTACCTTTATAACCCATGTTGCACATCATTTATTTTGACTTTACATATCCATTAGAAAAATAACATCTAGAAAATCCATTTTGATCAAGAGTAAAGCTCATTTTAATATTAATATTGCCAAGATCATACCCTGCATAGATAAAGGTACAACTCCCTATATGATAGATGCTTCCCAAATTTCATGGAAAGCCCATCATTCAAGGAGATGGTGGTAATTGGGATAATACAAGGGAATATTGGGTAGCAAACTTAGTATGTTTTGAAGTTGTGAGTATTGAAGATAAATCTGGTAATACTTCATCCGAAAGAGGATATGAAGTAGAGGGACTATCCATTTTAGTTGTAGGTTTTGATGGTGTGGGTTTAGATGATGAAGGAGAATATTTAGGACTAGGGTTTGTTGAAGATATGGTAGGACAAAATGGGACTCCTATTGGTTTTTCCATAGCACACATGTCAAATGGTCTAGGGTCACCATGGATAGTGACCAATTGATTTTTAAAATCAAACTTAACACATTGATGTGATGTAAAAGATATCGCTCTCATTGCGTTGATCCAAGGTCAACCTAGAATTATGTTGTATGATGCGGGACAAGATACAACAAACACGTTCGTATCCAAAATTATTGTATCAACTTGCAATGGTATCAATAATAATCCACATTTTTCTTGGGTTTCATAATTAAAAACTTTGATAATAATTTTAGTTCTTTTTAAATCTTCATTTTTAAATCTAAATATTTGAAAAAAAATCATATGTGCATATGTTTAATGATGATCCATTATCAATTAAGACTCTTTTAACACCTACATCCCCAATTAATGTTGTAATGTATAGAGGATTATCTCTATACATGCTTTGAAGAGGAATATCCTTATCTTGAAAATATATATAATTTTTTCCATGGGAAATTACAGCATTTACCACAGCATCAGGTTCTATATTTTGAGGCACCATCATTTTACTTAATGTTATCATTAATTCCTCTCTATGTATAGATGAAGCTCTTAGAATATCCAAAAGAGAAATTCTAGCTGTGATATTTACCAATTATTCATTAATGTCATAAGGAGATTTTTGTTGTGGATTTGATATATTATTTCCTTTTGTAGGTGCTTTTAATACAAATGGAGGTGATTTATCATTTTGAGTTTGAGTTTTTGATTGAGAATTTTGATTTTGGGCTTCTTATCTAGTGATGGTTCCAATAGTCCCCACAATGTTATTATCTTGTAAGTAACCAAAGTGGGGTCTAGCATTTACTACTTATTCATTCTTCTATAAAATGGTTCTTCTAGACCTAAAAAATATGTGATGGAAAGAATTTGATCTAAATCATCTTCAAAACTATTTGAATTATTTGAGGTGATGTCCATTTCACTTTTTGTTTCACTTTCTGTGTCACTTCTTGTATCTTCTGAAGATGAATATTGAAAATATTGTATGGGCCTAATTGTAACTGCATATTGAGAAGGCACATATGAAGTTTGCAAATTTTATTGTGGTAAAAATTTGCTAATGGTCCCCACATACCGATTTGGAGGAGGAAAATTATGATGTTCTAGTTGATTTATAGCCTCTTTACCATGGTTGGGTAAAGGATGTTGGAAAATGTCTAAAGTTTTATTTGCATTTTGAGTTGGTTGTTTTTGGGTATTATTTTGAGGATTATTGTTTGAGGGAAATTGTTCTACTTCCATTTTACCTTTATCAATCAAATATTGTATCATATGTTTCAATCGTTTACAAGAATTAGTTGAATGTCCATCCACTCTATGAAAGTTACAATGTAGATCAGCCCTATATCTAGCTGCAGTGGTATCCGATTGTCGTATCTCTGGCAACCGTATTAAACCCTTTTCTAATAGTTGAGGTAAAATCAAAGTTAAGGGCTGATTTAGTCTTGTGAATTCTCTTGGAGGTTTATCAGGGATATTTAGTACAAACTTTATAACCTCAGTAGTGTTGATGTTTGAGGTGTTTCTACTATCAATGACTCCATCACCTACCACTTGTTTATTATTATATTGGTTTTTGGAGGTTTTATCTTCATACTTTTTCTTGAATTGTCCTTTTATGATAAGGGCATCTTCTACCCTTCTTGCTAAATCTATAGCTTGATGAAAATAGATTACTATAGCTGTAGAAAGTTCATAATATAGTAGTTCTTGTAAATTATGAATGAAAATTTTCAACATCTCTCGATGAGGTAAAGCAAAATAAAATTTTCCTAGAAGTTGCCTCCATTTGGCTAGGAATTCAGTAAAGCTCTCATCTTTCCCTTGTTTCAAGTTATATAAATCCTTAATAGTGACATGCCTTTCTATGTAGGTACTAAATTGGTGAACAAACATTTATGTTGTCTCTTCAAAGTTTCTTAAAGAATTTGTTGGTAATTGATAATACCATTCTAAGGCCATACCTCCGAGACTTTTAGGAAATATTTTTAGTAACAAGTCATCATATGAAATATCATTATAAGTTGTCCTAAACATGCGAAGATGCTCAATAGGATCTTCGGTTCCTTTATATATCGGAAGGACCGACATAAGGAAATATTTAGGGTAAATTTGAGCAACTACAATAGGATCCAAAGGTTAACTACATATCTCTCTATAACTGTATGAGGGACGGTAAGGATCTATCTAATCTAGACGTGAAGCTAATTGTTTAACCAAGGCTTCAAGTCCTTGTGGTTGCTCACTAATTTGATTTTGTGGTATCATATTGTTGTGTCTTTGATGATATGGTTGTGTTGTCATATAAGGATTTCTAGTAGAAATACTATTGTGTAAAGTATTTGTGGGAAGGGTGTTGTGAAGTTTATATGGGATTGCATTTTTTGAACTTTTTGTTGATAATGATTGGAATTTTGCATCTTCTTAGCCTTTTGTTGGTTAGGAGCTTGAGAGGAAGAAGAATGTTGTTTTTTCTTGGAATTTGGTTGTGTTGTTGGTTTTTGACTGTTCGAATCTATGTTTTTATTGGTATTTTGAGATGGACCAGCTTGATCTTGATTTGTTTTATTTATGTATGTCATTGGATTTGCATTCAATCCAAGAGCGGCTTCTATAGCGACCTCTGTTGAATAATCTCCCATTGGAAGTAAATGCTCTGTTTCCAACACATGATTGATTTGATCTATATTACTTTTTAAAAAGTCAAAAAAATGTTGGATAGATTTAAAACTAACATTACCTTGAGAATCTACAAAAGGTTTGTTAGGATCTTCCTCTTCTTCCCCTTATCCATTATCATCCTCACCTTGTTCTATGAGTTCATCATATTCTATTTGTTTTCCATTTCTCAAAATCCTAGGCATTTTATTTTAGGATGTTCATCATATATATATATACATATATGTATATATATATATGTATATATACATATACATATATATACATATATATGTATGTATATATATATATATATATATGTATATGTATATATATATATATATGTATATGTATATGTGTATACATATGTTTTAAATTTCTTGGGTATATATGTTATATATATACCTATATAATAATATTTTTTTTATTTTTTTTAAAATAAAGTAAGAAATAAAAATTATAATACTCTAGATGCTATACTTAATCTTCCTGAAATAGTTTATAAATATCGTTGATAGTCTCAAGTTCTTCAGGTGACATATAATGCTCTTCTTCAAATTGAAAGTTTACTTTTTAAGAATTTGATGAAATGAGCTATGGTGATACTATCAATTTCATAGTCTTGAGAATGAAAATATATTTCGTGACAATAGTCACCAGGAAACATTTGTTATAGCAGTTTCCATGCCTAGGTTAGAAGTTTGTTTGATGTGTTCTTTTTATTTTGCTCACAATCACCTAGTTTTGACCAAATGCAACTAATCTATACTAAATGCAGTTTCTTTTCAAATGAATACAGCATACAAAAAATCACACAAGGTAAATTAATGTAGTGCTTTATTGCAAAAGAAATTTGACACTCTTACTCAACCTAGATGTCTGATGTAGAGTTTTTTTACTTGTTGTAGGTCAGATCGGATGTTGTAGGGTGATATCAGACATTCAATCTGCTATCAACAGGTCCGATCTGACATTGACAGATCTGATCTGGTCATAAACCTACAGTTTTACAGATAGAAAACAAAACAAAAACTTGCAATACAAATATGGATCTTGTTAAGCATGGATTATGTTAGGTAAAAGTCTATTGTATATTGCTTTTAAAGAAAACAATATGAATATGAACTATGATATGCAAATAACATAATTGAATGCAATAATGGTGAACTCCAAGTATGATGAACAAAAATTTCTATATTAAATGTAATGGTAAATGATAAATATGATACTAGAAATGTAGATCTGAGATTAAGGAATGCAAACGAAAGTTTGAAGGTATCCCTAGGCAACCTGTAGATAAGATCGGGTGATGCAGAACAGGATCGGGTGCTTCTGAGCAATATCAAATGTTTGATATCGTATCGTATCCATCAATGCATAGCTATCGTACTTTCAAATCAAAAGGTGTTTATGAAAAATAATAGAAAATAATGATGCAAAGAATACAAAAGTGAATGCTAATCAGCTAGGGAGTCAGGAGGATTTCAAGGAGAGGATGCCTGATTAAATAGGCTAGGTAGGTTGGAGGGTTGGGCCAAAAATAGGAGTTAAAACTTCTTTCAGTATAGGAGTGATCGGAAAATCTGATCCTATAACCTCCACGTTGTTAGGCAAATAAGGATAAAAGAAGTTGCAACAAATTTGTCACTTTGTTGTTCTAGGTACTTTTTAGTTTTGGACAAGATCGGACATCCGATCTTGCATATTTAGGTCCGATCTAGGATCGGACTTCCGATATCAGTCAAATAGATCCGATATCATCAAGAGGGCACAAAAATCGAGGTAAAAGGTTAGGAAGTTGTTTTGATTACTTTTTTGAATATTTTTGACTTAGGATGAATTAATATGGGTCAATTTTAGGGTGTTACATTTTACCCCCTCTTTAGCATGTTTTTGAAAAAAATTGTGTTAAAGAAGAAGATGGTGCACTTTACGAGAAAGAAAAAATTTATTGCAAAATTATTAAGGTTTGTATCATGCATTTCCAAAATTACTTTAGTTTTTCTTGTCTACTTTAATTTTAGTTAATTAAAAGGTAAAGTCTTTTCAAAATTTAAAAATGTCCTAGTTTAGTGTTCTCAAAATAATAACCCAAAATTTTAAAAAGCCTACTCATACTCCCTCTTTCATCCCATTAAAATCATTTGAATTATGGAATACCTATAGGAGAAAATGATGACCTAATAGACCCGTCAAGATGCTCATGATAGGATGTCCTTAGTCATAAAGGAAAAATTAAAATACTCAGTATCTAAAAAGGAATTCTAAAGGCTAATATACCTTTGCACAAAAAAGATATTCATAAATCATCAATGGAATTTGGTCATCAAGACTAGGATAATTTCTAGTGCCATAATTCTATGAGTGACCTAAACTAGTACACATGTATGCTAGGGTATACAATAATAATATAAAGTCCTTTAACATGACCACTTAAGACAAACCTCTTATAGGGATATCCCCTCAGGATATAATAGAATATTGTGTATCCATAAAAATATTATTTAGTGGATCTCCTTTCTACCACATAATCAAGTAGGTTTCTATAAGCAAGAGAATGGTAAGGAGTGGTCCAAGTTTCTAATTTAATAAATAAATGAGTTGTAGGATACAAAAAACTATAAAGTCCCTTTGAGCATAAATAATTCTAAATTTGATCTCTAATGCATATTATCTAGGTTGGTCTTTATGATAGAAATGGGAAGTGACAAGAGTATGTGTGAAGGGTAGATAGTAATGTTACAAGTTTTTAAGCACTATGTTGGCTACCCAAATCTCCTAGACTATGTCACTTACAAAGGGGAATCAAAGATATACAAAGAAGAGAACTTTGGAAGAAATGTAAATTTTAACTAAACATCTTACTTGGACTAGTTGATGTTATATAGAAATAAACTTTGGTTCCAACATTACAACTAGATCTAACTAGGTCAAATGGAAAAATTGTCAGTCATTGATTGCACAGAAGTACCATGCAAAGATGAGGGGAAAAATAAGTATAATTTTATGTCAATGTTTATAGAACCATCATTAGAAATATGTAAGGATAAATGCCAATTTTGACAACTAAGAGGAGTAGATTGATAAGGGCACCTAGACAAGAAAAGGAAGATTTTTATCTAGGTAGTGTTGGCCTAATTGCCACATTTTGTAAAACTTTAAGTTGTATGCAGTTTTGGGAGTTAATCATTGTAAAACTTCTCTTTTTCCATGAAAAATGGTTAAGATGTTATGTTTGTTGTGTTTTCACCAGTTGTCTCCTTTTACTCAAAGCTATTTTCTTTCAAATCCTATGGTTTCTCTGTTTTTCTACACTTTTCCTATCGTTTCGCATGCAAAATTGTAAATGTTTTAGCATGGGCGATGTTGTGGATGTGTTTTCTGCTTAAGGTTGTTTTCTGCAAATTCATTCCACTCTTTAGGCATGGTGACAGTTCTCGAAACTTAGACAATTTTCAGAGCATGTTTCCCTTTCAAGTACAATGCAAGGACACTTTCGCTCCATTGGTGGAGCAAAAGTGCTTTTGCTCCCAGTTGTGGAGCGAAAGTTCCCATTAAGGAGGGAGAAGCAAATGACTAAGTCTTGGTTAAGGCACGAAGTGCTTTCGCTCCATGTGGAGCGAAAGTCCCCCCAAAAGATTAAGTGTGTGCACTAACGATACTTTCGCTCCACTTGTGGAGCAAAATCTCCTTCTCAAAGTCCATAAAAGTCAAAATCTTGGTCAAAGTTGTTGTCGCTCCACTAGTGGAGCAAAAGTCAAACAAAGCGCAATGATTGGCAAGTGGAAGTCAAAGCGCAAAGAAAAGTCAAAATCTTGGTCAAAGCCCTTTTTGCTCCACCTGTGGATCAAAATCCCTATCGCTCCACCAGTGGAGCGACACTCAAGAAAAAGCACAAATCACCTAAGTGTAAGGCCAAGGGTGCTTTCGCTCCACTTGTGGAGTGAAATCTTGCTCCACTTGTGGAGTGAAAGCTAGCCAAGGAGAGTTGAAAATTCTAAGGCAAGAGGATGCTTTTGCTCCACCTCTAGAGCAAAAAAAATTTAACTCCGCTTATGGAGCGAAACTCCAAGCGGGCCCTAGATACAACAAAAGCTACCCATAACCATCATTGACTGCTCAACCGACCCTGAAGATGCGCTCTTAGCCGTTCGATCATGGTGGATCAGGGGAACCTTCTGCATTCAATGTTGAGTTATCTACAAGATCAAATTAAATGTTGTTAAGTTGGTTTTGGATCAAATCTACCTAAGTGGTTGGGCATTAATGTTTTAAGAGGCGGAATCCTCTATAAAAGCTAGGATTTTCTCTGTAACTAAGGATGGATAATCTCTGCTAGAAAAGCAGTTGTATACTTTGAAATCTACTTCCAAAATACAGACTTCTGGTTCTGATCTTGAATCTTCTATCTTTGTGTATGCCTTCTATCATGTTATTTCTATTAAGTTAGTTACTTTGTTATACAACTTGAATTCTATTTTCTGGATTTAGCTATTGGTGAAGGATTAATTCTGGAGTACCCCTGGAGGTTATGCAGTTGAGAGGATTTAATGTTGGTTTCTGTTAAAGGTCTATTGTTTTGATTATTGTTGGTTCAAGTGTTAGTTGTGTATCATGCTTCCTATCCATCACCCCCGTATTTCAGGATTTTAGCCTCTTTCCCATTCCTTTCAGTTATTTCCCTCTCTTTTAGCATCTTTCCTAACCCTTATCTCAAAAACCAATTTTATTTTTGGAACCAACCCTACTGGAGATTGTCATGGAGGACATTCCTTTCCTTCAGACATTCAATGCTTGGTAGTGGGTCTAGGGTGTTGTAGACTTAGAAAATCTATATCTAGGCCGATTCGATTACCAATAATTTTTGGCACGCCCGGTGGGACGCAAACGTTCCACTTCAAAAGCAGTATTAAGAAGTTGATGTTCATCTTATTACTATCAAATCCGAACATCTGGTGACTCAACTAAACTCAGACACCTCCAAATCTCGAAGACCAGTTTAAAATATCACCTTCATGCACACGAGATGGAGAGCTAAGAATATAGAAGAAGAAGTTGAGTTCTTCGAGCTTGACATCGACGCTTTGGGAGAACATCCTAGAGTGGTCCGATCGAATATCCCGTTAGATGGGACATCTTCGCAAGTAGTTATTGTTGCTTCATAGACTCCAACTCCTGATAGCATAGCAACTAGCTTACCCCCAAATCCACTAAATTCTCTAGATCATCAGAATCCTCTGGTTAAACTGAACATTCAAAATATTCCATTTTGGCTAGTTCAACCAACTCTGCCAGTCCATATGGCATAGCCCGCTACCCCCAAGCAGTTCACCATATGGAATCATTTCAGACCTCTATCTTTGATGGCTCAAAATCAAGTATTGCCTATAGCATTAAAATATTTACCCACATACGATGGTATGGGGAAGACAACTTACGAGCATGTTCAAGATATCGTTGGACTAGCAACCATTCACCAAATTACCCAAGAAGATATCATGGTGAAACTACTAGTTCTCTCACTCTGAGGTAAGCTCCTCTATTGGTACCGGTCACTTTTGGTCGACACCATCAATTCATGGGACCTATTAGCAAAATAGTTGATTAAGGGGTTCAATGAACAGGTAGTACCCCTTCTCATTGTTGCACCAGTTCACCACTATCTAGAGACATCCTCAAGAGGAGATAGCTGACTTTAATGTCAGGTTCGCTCAAACCTGGTAGAGAGTCACTCTCGGCCTTCGACCCACCCTAGAGCAAGCGATGTTCTACTACTTGAGAGCTTTTCATTCGGATATTAGCATGAGCATCTACCATTCTAATGTCAACACGTTCCCTGGCTTGTATGAGTAGGCTCAGAAGGTTGAGGCTGACCTGATAGCTATCAAAAAGTTACCTCTCAAGGTGACTATGCCGATTTACCCAGATTTCCCTCAGAACATGTATCCCAGTGCATCTTCTCAGTCTATGCCTACACCCCCGATGTACCCCAATCAATCATGGAATCCAAACCCTCATAATCAAGTGGTACCCACTCTACAATATCAAGCACCCATCATTCCTCACCTTCTACTCCTATCCAATATCTGATATTGCTTGCACCATTGGCACCATTGCCATTACTCGTGACTTAGGTAGTTTTAAATGCAGACCAGGTCAAAGAATTGTAGGATTTGTGGGCATCAATGAAGATTATGGTGAATGAGATGATTATCATGAGGAGGAGGCAAAATGATCAAAGCTTCTAATCAAGAAGATTTCCTCCTTCGATCACTAGGGAGCAAGCTACTTCTACTAGGAGGGCTCTTAAGAGAAATTTAGCAGTATTAGAAAGTGAAGAAGTCGGTTCATCTGGTAGCACTTATTGGTGTACCACATGCAATGACCCACACAATGAAGAAACCTGCATGGTGCACCTCAACTATGTCCAGATGCTAGCCGATGGCACTTACGATGGGCAAGTCAACATGATCAGAGAAGCTGGTCATAATTTCATGATGCCTTCCATCGAGCAAGTCTCAGTCCTCACCAAGGCTAGGAAGAAGCCTATCGAGGTAGATCCAACTTATATGGATCCACTAAAGGTGCCTGCTACACCCAAGCCATGAAGCGAAAAGGCCCAATCACTAGTGAAAGCTCCCAATCCAACGATGACCTCAGAGCAGTCTGACTTACTAAAGGACTTCCTACCCCCATGAGCTAGAGAAAGGGGTTTCCAACCCAAAGCTTCGACTTCTCAGCCACAAGCCGAGATGCGAGATCAAGCTAAGGAGAAGCTCTGATACCCCTCACTGACCAAGCATCAAAGGGTGGATGCCACGCAATAGTATCAAAATATGTATGAGTCTACAAAAGGAGTGGGAGAATCTGGCACTTTGACGTACAACATAGTCGAAGAGATGAAAAAGGCACCCACCAAGGTAAGCCTTTATGATGCCCTCCAACTTCCTGGTCAAGTTGACCTTTTGCAGGAATCTCTCAAGTCTACCAAAGATAAGGAGAGTAAGCCGATGCAGATGGTGTTTGCTCAACCATTGATGACTTCAGCCATAGGTAAGAATAGGCCCCCACCATTCTACCTTTCCCTTCGGATGGAAGGATGGATCGTGCACAATTGCATGATCGACTCTAGTGTTGCGACAATCATCATGCCCAAAGTAGTATGCGACATCATGGGCATGGAGTATACCCAAAGTAGCCCTAGGGTGCTGCAACTAGATGGGACTCTCATAAAGATGGTGGGAGTGATCAAAGATGTTCCGATCCAACTCCACAAAATACCGTAAGTCACGGTCATCCAAGAGATCATGGTAGTCGACCTTGAGCCATACTTCAGTATGTGCCTCTCAAGAGAATTCACAGCTAAGTTGGGAGGCTACCTCTCCCTCGACTACTCACACTTGGAAATCCCCTTCAAGGGGAACAAATTTAAACTCTTCAATGAGAAGCCTACTAGTTTTCATGTTGAAAAACTTGAAGATGAGGAGAAGGGCTCGAGCTCTGTCAACCTGATGATAGAAGAAATACAAGAAGTGGACCTGATGGAAGAATCTCTCGGTGAGCTCCGAGTTGAAGATGAGTTTTCCATGACCGATTTTAATGCCATTATCGGGATGGATTTGGGGTGCTACTCACTCACCAAGCTTGAAAAGGCTCAAATGAAAGCACCTGAAGAAGAGCCCTCGATACCTGATCAACTATGGAAACTGTACTTCGATGGTGCATGATGTAAGAATGGCATAGGGGCTGGCATCACTCTTATCTCTCCATCCGACGAATAAAAGACTTACTCGTACAGGCTCGCATGGAGCTGTACGAATAATGCAGTAGAGTATGAGGCTTTGTGCCTCGGACTCAAGAAAGCTGAGAAACTCGGCATCAAGCAGTTGCAGATATTCAGGGATTCCAAATTGATCTGCAACCAAGTTACCAACAAGTGCATCTCCAAGCAGCACTATCTAAAGGCGTACCACAACAAGGTGTGGGATTTTCTTGAATCCTTCACCGCACTGAGCATCAAGTCGATTTCACGAGAGCGAAATAAGCTTACGAATATCTTAGCCTCCATCGATGCTCGGTTCTCACCGGTAGATAATATGATGCATAAGCCAAAAACTGTGAGGCTGATTTATAGGCCTTCTGTGCCTGATAAGAAGATCCACTGGCAAGTGTTCGACAATGATGAACAACTTGTCAATTTTCTGGTTAATGAAGCATCCTCGATTGAGAATCGAACTCTGGATGAAGAAGACCATGAGGGGTTAATTCAATTGAAAAATAATCATATCCCCAAGGGTCTGATCACATTAGAAATTCTGTTTGATCGAAATGATAGGTCTGTCGCGCACAAGATCAAAGTAGACAGTAGAGAGTTCGTAGACCTGGAGTTAGAGCCTGGGAAAGTTATCAAGGTAGGGGTCGATTGCACAGTCAAAGAGCTCCAACAGATTCGTGCCCTATGCAAGGAGTATCCCGATATCATCGCTTGGTGCTATCAAGATCTAAGGGGGTATGACAAGAATGTCATCCAACACACAATTGAGCTGGAAGAAGGGATCAAACCCTTCAGGCAAAAATAGAGGCCCATCAACCCAAAGATCGAGATGTTGATGAGAGTTGAGCTTCTGAAGATGCTTGAAGCGAAGATCATCTACCCGATCAAGCACTCCTCTTGGGTGGCCAACCTGGTCCTGGTTTGAAAGAAGAATGGGGATATTCGCTTGTGTATCAATTTTTGAAATCTCAACCAAGCGTCGCTCAAGGACCACTACCCGCTACCTCAGATTGACCAGATTCTTCACGTAGTGGTAGGAGCACAGAGGTTCTCTTTGCTGGATGGCTTCTCCGGCTACAACCAGATATGGGTCAAAGATGAAGACCAACATAAGACTGCGTTCACCACCAAGTGGGGAACCTTCGCCTATCAACGTATGCCCTTCGACCTCTCAAATGTCGGAGCGACTTTCCAAAGGGTGATGGACCTCACTTTTGGTGAACTATTAAATCATGTCATCATGATCTACTTGGATGATATGATAGTCTTCTCCCATAAGAGGGAGGAACATGACCTACATTTATGGTAAGTCTTTGAGAAATATTGGGAGTTTGGGGTCTCCATCAACCCCAAAAAATCAATCTTTGTAGTGAAGGAAGGCAAACTTCTCGGGCACTTGATCTCTGAGAAGGGATTAACTATTGATCCCACCCAAGCTGAAGCACTCCTCCGACTTCCACTACCATCAAATAAGAAAGCCCTGCAGTCCTTTTTCGGACAAATCAACTTCGTTAGGAAGTTCATAGCCGACTTCGCCCAAGTGGTGAAGCCGATGACCGAGCTTCTAAAGAAGGATGCCGAATTCAAGTGGACCGATGTAAGGAAGTAGGCATTCCAAGAGATCAAGGAGCGGATCACTCAAGCTCTAGTCCTCATAAATCTTGACTACGCAAAGGATTTTATCCTGTACGCCATCGGGGAACCAGAAAGCTACGCAGTTGTTCTGACCCAAAAGGGGGAAGATGGAGATGAGCGCCCGATAGCGTTCCTGAGCCAGATCATCCAACCGCATGAAGAAAGGTACAATTTTATCGAAATACAAGTGCATGCGGTGATGAAATCACTCCAAAAATTTTGATATTTCATCTCCTAGAGTAAGACGATAGTGTACGTGGTACACCCCGACGTCAGGAGTTTCATTATTCAAGGGGAGCTTGGCAATAGGAGGGTTGGATGGGTCTCCAAGATCCAAGAATTTGATATTGAAGTGCACCCTACCAAGTTGGTCCGAGGTAGAGCGCTCTATCAGGAACTAGCCAGAAGTGTTGCAGCTGAAGCAGCAATCCCCAACTCAGACCACTCTACGCCTGAAAGCAACCTTGCCAACCTGTCGGTTAACAGTCCAGATTGGATAGATGACCTTGTCAAGTACTTCGACATGGGAAAATGTCCTTCTCACTTCAATGCTTCACAAAGAAGGATATTTCACTTGCAGGTTGGTCGGTACGTTCTGACACCCAATGGACTATTCTATCAGAACATCGATGGAGTCCTCTTGAGGTGCATCAGAGAGTCGGAGAAATCGAAAATCCTTGAAGAGTTTCACTCTAGGATTTTGGGAGGTCATTTCATGGGCAGGCCAATGGCCTTGAAGATCATCAAGGTAGGTTACTACTGGCCCACCCTCTTCATCGATGCTTTCAAGACCAGTCAGTGCTGCGACAAATGCCAGCGCTACTCGGGTAGAACCTGAAATGCCTCGCTTCCTCTCCACCCCATTCAAGCAGAAGCTCCATTCTAGTAGTGGGGCTTAGACTTCATTGAGATCATCAACCCCAACTCCTCCACCGACCACAAATACATTTTGACCGCTACAGACTATTTCACTCGATGGTCGAAAGCAGTGCCGACCAAGCAGGCCAACCAAGATATGGTTATCTCCTTTCTTCAAGGGTTGATCACTCACTTTGGCATGCCTGAAGCAATCATGTCTGATAATGACTCTCCTTTCACCGATGCGAGGATCTATGAGTTCATAGTTAGGTATAGAATTTACTTGAAGACCTCATCTAACTATTACCCGTAGGGCAATGGATTGGCGGAGTCTACGAACAAGAACCTGCTACGGATTTTGAAGAGGTCCCTAGAGAAGAATAAGTGAAGCTGGCATCTACTCTTAGACCAGTCGCTTTGGGCTGATCACATTTCCATCAAGCACTCAATTAAAACATCACCCTATTCGCTGGTGTACGGGAAAGAGGTAGTCTTACCCACGCACATAGAGCTACCCGCATTGCAGTTACTCAAGTGGCTCGATAGTGAAGAAGGTGAATTTGACCCGATGGATGCAAGGTTAGCCTAGCTACTATAGTTGGAGGAAGATAGAGAGAAAGCTTATGAAGCTTTCATAAAGCATGTTGAATCCACCAAGGGTTGGTTCGGTAAAAAGACTTCTGATAGAGCCTTCAGTGTCGGGGACTTGGTCTTAAAATGGAATGAAAACAAGTCTAAGTTGGGGAACCACGAGAAGTTTGACGCCTTCTGGGAAGGCCCATTTCGAGTCTTCGATGTCAATCAGATCAACTCTTTCATCCTACAGGACATGGAGGGTTTCACTCTCCCGATTTTGGTGAATGACTTTCTTCTGAAGGCTTACCACCAACCGAGTTTCGAGAAAGATCGGTAATTTGCTAGGTATCATCTTGTGTATATATATAAAAATGTATGTGTATAGTCTGCTTTCGTTCCAGCTTTTGGAGTGAAAGCGCTTTTGCTCAAATTTTGGAGTGAAGCTTTGTTTAAAAAAAAGAGGGATCTCTTTCACTCCACTTGTGGAGGAATTTCCACTTTCCCTTAAAAAAAAAGTGCTTTCGCTCCACTAGTGGAGCGAAAGTCTCCCCCTTCTTCTCTTTTTGTCTTGTATTTTTATTTTTATTTCCTTTAAGGTCATCCATCCGAAAAGCACCAAGTGTCAAGCAGAGATAAATTTGAAAAGTGTTTTCTAACCCTAGAGAAGTGTTATAAAGTGGAAGTCATCCAACGTCTCTATCCAATCAAAGTGTTTTTGCTCCATAACGTTCTGAAGCATGCCTCCCCATGGTAAATCCAAGTGAGTGCTCCTCTCGAGAAGCATGCACCCCAAGGAGGATTTTCTTGTCTGACATTGTTATTCATCATTCATGAGGGTGAGCTACCAACATGAGGACAAATCAGAGGTGCACTATTTCATCCACGATTTCCACCTACATTAACTCCTAACATTGGCATTTAAGGTGGTAGATTTAAAAAGAGTGCTATAAGGATTTGTTAGAGGTGTTTCATACCAATCTCTCCATCGTAGTCTCATTTTCGTGCAATTCTTGCACCCTACAGTTTTTAGATCGTTTATCTATGCAAGAGCTTGAATCATAGTAGTTCATCGATAGACATGGGCAAGAAGAGTGGGGAACAAAAGGAGAAAGCATCCAAGGAAAAGGTGATGTCCACAAAGGAGAGCGGCTCAAAGAAGTCATGAAAGCATGAGAAGAAGCTAGTAAAGTTGATACCACTTGAAGACAACCTCTTCAGACTTCGGGATTGTCTGATGACATATAAGGACCTCGAGGAACTGCACTAGGATGTCGAGAAGGCATATAAAGAAAATCTGACTGGGAACCCATTGGCTGTAGTTTACCACTCCCACTTGTTCTTCTACATGTGCATGCCCATGCACCATTACCCAAAGTTTGTGTTGGTAGTTTCACAATTTTATGATGCCCAAACAAGAATAGTGTGGGATTCTAAGGGAAATACATTGTTCACCATTACAGCTGATATTGTTCGAGAGGCCTTTGCCTGCGGGAAGAAACCCTCGACTGATTTCCTCCCCAGAAATATCAATAGTTCTGAGCAGGGTGATAGGTATCAGCCCATGCCTGAGATGTACCAGTTCATGAGGGAGCAGTTGGGAGGAGCGTCATCATCTGAGGAGTTTCCCCAGTTACCCATGCGCTTGATAGAATTTGTACATCATGATATTTATTCGATTCTGGCATGGGTGATGGGGCTCTCTATCGACGCCATAGTCTACGACTGGCAGGTGTCCATGGTGGAGTCCATTTTTCACAATGAAATTTATTTCCCATCCAAGATGAAGTTGGATGCCATACCAGTTTTCTTCGATTGGGCAGAATGGGTGGCGCGGTAGATGCACCTATCATTATCCTACCTACAGAGCCACAAAGATGATTAGTTCAGGATTTGCTCCTCCCTAGCATGGTATTTCTTCTACCACTTGCATGATCAGTTCCCCTACATCCCCAAGAACTAGATGGATGAAGAAGGCAAGGCATTGTCGATTTATCTTTGGATGTAGAGCTTGTCTAGGGATGAATCGTACTACATTTTTAACCAAGTTTTCTTGGGGCTAGTATTGAAGCTGATCTATGGCCACTACGAGTGAGTTCCCATGGATATGAGAGATAAAGTGGTGGATGGGAAGTTGGGAGATGTTTTTTTGCTCACCCAGGGCTTGGTGATCAAAATTTTTGGGTTCATAGAGAAACCTTTCCTGTTGCCCTACTATGCCATATCGTACCTGTTTTCCCTGGAGGTCACCTAGTAATGCGACTTCACCAATGAATTGTATGGGAAAGGTAGGGGAAGAAGCTCACATGTCCTTTGCCCTTCGAGTTTGGAGACATCAAGGTGATGTAGTGTGGCCAAAATGTTGTACTTACAGTAATATTGTATGACTTTAGATTGATTGAGCTCCCCCAATTTTGGAAGTATGATCCATGTAACATCTTCTAGGATTTCATTGGAGCAAAGTCTTTTCACTACTGCCCTCGCCTCGACATCGTTGCTCAATGGAATAACCCTACGGGATGTGAGTTGGAGTGGCACATCGATGAGATGGTGCCCTTGCCCCCCTAGCATGACTTTTACACCGTAGAGATTGAGTATGACCCAGTTGTCAACCCAGAGCAGAAGCTTCCTAGGGCTATTTTTTAGGTGATGAAAGCAAAGCTGCAGCATTGGTCAAACCACAAGATCAATGAGTGGTGGATCATGAGGGTCCACAATGACAAGATGACCTCTGACTACCCAATGGCATTGGATGATAAATTCTCCATGGTGTATGATGAAAATGTGGACACCTATCGGGCCTCCTCATTTTTTGAGATCGTACCTCGAAGCACATGAAGCCCTGATGAAGTGGAGGACCTGGAAGTGAAGAAGCACGTGGTGCAGGGCAAGGGCAAAGTAGTCTTGAGTTCGATCATGGAGAGTGGGCCATCACCTCATAAGAAGCAGAGCGCCCTCCCAAAGAGAAAAGCTAAAGAGGTGCCTCTCTCGTAGCAAGCAACAAAGAGGTCATGCACCAGTGCTCCAAGGCCCTTTAGAATGAGCTCTCAAGTGGCACCTAAAACCCCTCCATCGAGCGCTCCTAAAGCACCTATCATGGAGCATTTGGAAGAGAAAAATTTTGAAAATGTGGAGGTGATTGACGTAGATGTGATTGACACCAAGGAGAAAGAAGACCCACACATGCAACATCCCACTTCCTCGGCTCCCTTGATCATGGAGCTCAAAGGTACATGTTCACTCATTTCTTTTCTTCTTCCCTCTCTGTAGCAGTCATTTCCTTAATGGTTGAAACCCTAGTCGTTGCCCCTATTTCTTTTCCTCCACCTCTCACTGCTATTTCTGGCATTTCGGTTTCCCCAACCCTTTTGTCACCCTCAGTTGCATTCACATATTTTTCCACTAACCCTAATGCTTTCATGATATCTGCATCTTTCAGCCTCCCTTTCTCTATTTCTAAAGACCCTATCATTGATATTTCCTCCACTATAGAGATAAACCCTTTTTCCCTTTCACCACCCTCCGCTATCATGGCATCGATTACATCTAATATTTTAATACCCAAACCCACTATCTTCGTAGTCATTGTCCAAACCCAAGCACCCTTGAGGGTTAGCATAGTCGCTTCCCCTCCTATTTCCCATGTGCTATCTGAACTTGAGCCACAACTTCCCCTCCTTCCTTTCATACTGATCCTCGAAGTTGGAGTTCAGGAGCCACTCGAGTCTAAGTTGGAAATGATGCAGCACCTTGTTGCTATAGAGAGCATCCATAAGGTGCACCATAGCTCATCACGTTGGTTGAGGGACCATCGAAAGAAGGAGGTGCAAAATCTGGTGCAAGCTGAGAAAGTATCCATCATTGATCCAAAAAATATGGAGCTCCACATGGTAGAGAAGATACCAATTGTTTAGAAGCCCTTAGGGGAGATGACCTCGATTGATTACACTTACCACCATACCATGGAGGATGTGACCAAAATGAATATGGAACATAATATGGGCAACATTCAAGTCAAAATGGGCTCCATCTATGTTCATGGTGAGTACTACAAGGACCACTTCTTTGAAGTGTAGGCCAAGAATTTTGAGCTTGAGGAGGCCTTAGCAGGGGTGAAGAGGTAGATTGAAGCGCTAGAGTCTAAAGCCGCATAGTTGAGATAGTGTGTGGTTTCACTAGAGGTGAAGGTCAAGGAGCAATTCCAAGGCATGCGATTAGCATTCCAAGGTGCGTGCCCAAGATAATCAGTAGGTGCAAACACTGATCATTCATGTCCAGTAGTTGCAGGCCGAGTTAGTAGAGAAGATGTCATAGCCTGTCACATTCTCTAGGGAGCGCATCAAGGAGATGCACCTACAGTTCTTGGAAGATTTCTCGATGAGAGCTGCATGAGGAGTCATAATTTTGACCTTTTTTAGAGAGGCGTAGGAGGCAGTTGCTATTGGCAACTCCATTTTAGAAGCTGCTCAGATAGACATTGATCTTTGGCTGGACTTAGCCATGCAACTCCAAAAAATTGAAGATGTGGATGCCCACTTTACTCCCATGGGCCCCTTGGCTCGATCCTAGGCAACAACAAAGATGACCCTGCGCTCTTTCTTCATGAAGCTCGAGCTGACCAAAAAATCTCGTAAGCTCTCAGATGCCCTCGAGTAGGAGAGGGATGTTTCACTACAATACTTTAATACCCTCACTCAAATCGGCATCCCCGACTTCATAGATATTGAAGGACCTATTCCACCACTTGAGGAGTTAAGGTTGATATGGGTGGCATTCGTTGATAGTGCCTCAGACATTGATGCTTGGGAGGACCCAATTTTAGATGCACAGGTGATGCCTTTCATGGCTAAGTATGCCACAATTGAGTCTTGCTTGCAGGAGTTCGATCAGAGGCTGGATCTTGCTGATATTGAGCGCATTGAGACCTTCCGTTACCTGATCCAGGAGCTCCAGAAGCAGCCAACCTTTTCCCTCGACCACTGGGTCGATGCTTCCATAGTATATGAACATGTGTTTAAGAGCTCTCTGGAGAGATTTCTCCCCTAGAAGCATGAGCTAAATTCCAAGGAGAAGATAGAAGGCGAATAGGAAGATGAAGAGGAAGAGGACCGACTTAAAGAACTACCAGGTAGCAGTGACAAGCGGTTCGAGGATTCTGAAAGTGAAGATGACTCTACAACCCAAGGATAAGGCCTAGGATCTTTGCATTGAGGTAGGCTCAATACCCCATGAGCCGCTAGAGATGTTGCCATTCTTGCCACATTTTGTAAAAATTTAAGTTGTATGCAGTTTTGGGAGTTAATCATTGTAAAACTTCTCTTTTTCCATGAAAAATGGTTAAGATGTTATGTTTGTTGTGTTTTCACCAGCTATCTCCTTTTACTCAAAGTTGTTTTCTTTCAAATCCTATGGTTTCTCTATTTTTCTACACTTTTCCTATCGTTTCGCATGCAAAATTGTAAATGTTTTAGCATGGGCGATGTTATGGATGTGTTTTTTGCTTAAGGTTGTTTTCTGCAAATTTGTTTCATTCTTCAGGCATGGTGATAGTTCTCGATAACTTAGATAATTCTCATAATGTGCTTCCCTTTCAAGAGCAATGTAGGGACACTTTCACTCCACTGGTGGAGCGAAAGTGCTTTTGCTCCCAATTGTGGAGTGAAAGTTCCCATAAAGGAAGGGAGAAGCAAATGGCTAAGTCTTGGTTAAGGCATGAAGTCTTTTCACTCCATGTGGAGCGAAAGCCCCCCAAAAGAGTAAGTGTGTGCATTGACTAGACTTTCGCTCCACTTGTGGAGCAAAAGCTCCTTCTCAAAGTCCATAAAAGTCAAAGTCTTGGTCAAAGTTGTTATCGCTCCACCAGTGGAGCGAAAGTCAAGTAAAGTGCAATGATAGGCAAGTATGAAGCCAAGGGTGCAAAGGAAGTCAAAGTCGTGGTCAAAGCTATTTTGCTCCACTAGTGGAGCGAAAGTCCGTCGCTCCACCCAGGGAGTGACACTTAAAGTAAAGGCACAAATTACCTAAGTGTAAGGCCAAGGGTGCTTTCGCTCCACTTGTGGAGCGAAAGCATCTTCGCTCCACTTGTGAAGCGAAAGTTGGCCAGAGTGCAAGTTAAAGAAATTTTCTAAGGCAAAGAGGACACTTTCGCTCCACTTCTGGAGTGAAAGTGTTGTCACTCTAGTTGTGGAGCGAAACTCTAGGCGGGCCCCAAGCATAGTGAAAGCTACCCAGAACCACCATTGACTGCTCAACCGACCCCGAAGCTACGCTCCGAGTCGTCCGATCATGGTGGATCAGTGGAACCTTCTACATTCAATGCTGAGTTATCTGCAAGGTCAAATTAAATGTTGTTAAGTCGGTTTCGGATCAAATCTACCTGTCACCATCATAGAAGTGGTTGGGCATTAATGTTTTAGGAGGTGGAATCCTCTATAAAAGCTAGTCTTTTCTCTGTAACTAAGGATGGACAATCTCTGCTAGAAAAGCAGTTGTATACTTTGAAATCTGCTTCCAAAATATAGACTTCTGGTTTCGGTCTTGAATCTTCTATCTCTGTGTATGCCTTCTATCATGTTATTTCTGTTAAGTTAATTACTTTGTTATACAACTTGAATTATGTTTTCTGGATTTAGCTGTCGGTGAAGGATTAATTCTGGAGTACCCCTAGAGGTTATGCAGTTGAGAGGATTTAATGTTGGTTTCTGTTAAAGGTCTATTGTTTTGATTGTTGTTGGTTCAAGTGTTAGTTGTGTATCATGCTTCCTATCCATCACCCCTCGTATTTCAGGCTTTTAGCCTCTTTCCCATTCCTTTCAGTTATTTCCCTCTCTTTTAGCATCTTTCCTAACCCTTATCTCAAAAACCAATTTTATTTTCGGAACCAGCCCTACTAGAGATTGTCACGGAGGACATTCCTTTCCTTCGGACATTCAATGCTTGGCAGTGGGTCTAGGGCGTTGTAGACTTAGAAAATCTATATCTATGCCGATTCGATCTTCAATAGGTAGCCAATGTAATTTATCAAGTTCTATGGATTATTTGCACAACCCTTTGACCTTCATGTCTAGATATCAAATTATGTTTTTTCTCTAGAGCATGCATGCTAGCTTGATTGTGTTGATCAAAAATATGGTAAAGGACAGAAGAAATCAAGCTTATATGCAATATAGGAGAATTACCTTAGGATAAATCTCTTAAAAAAATGTTGTGTTAATCAACTGGATAATAGATTAAGGGAATTGAGGCTAGAGAATATGCAATACCATTATTCTTATGATTCGAACATGATCTTCCTAGGAATAATGATTGAAATAGAATCAAGACCATGTATGTACATGAGAAAAGGCCTAGCAAAGAGAAATAATGGAGCTTATATGAAGATATGGCCAAAGCATTATTATTTATGACATAAGCATGGGAACAAGATGTCCAAAAGTTTCAAAATAGCCTATACCCATGGTTTGCCTTCTACAAGGATAATAAAGTGAAATATAACTTTATTCCTAATAAAAATCCAAACCATCAAATAATTTTATTGTTGAAAAATATCCATAAATGGAGCCATGACTAGATACTAGCCTACCAAAGAATGAGGTTTGATATAAGTATTAAGGGTGAAAATATCATCATCAAAAAGTTTGGTGAACATTTTTTGGATAAATATGATCTAAAGGAAAAGAGTCATAAGTACCCTAATCTTCCTCCAAAACTATCACTCATCAATCATTATATATAGTTATTGGTAGCCAATACAACCAATGTAGAAGTAGGTGCATCATTTAAAGCAGCATTCATTGAAGTGAAATAAAATGGGTCATTTGATAGATATGTGACATCCCTAGATGCCACTAGAAAGAAGAGAAAATTATATGCTATTGTTGGTCTATCAACTTCTTAGGGTGAACAAGGGGAAGGTGAAGAAATGAAAGGAGAACCCTACTAATATTGAAGGAGGAATGACTATAGGAAGAGCATAATTATTGGTTGCAAAAGCATTCTATCTAGATCCTATTCAACCGACTATGGCATATTTAGATTTTTGATAAAGTTGTAATCATTAGAATTAACCCAATTCTTGCCTCTTGAATTAGTGTAGTTGGATCAATAGACTAAACAAGCAATAGCCCTTAGGTAGCTACAAGTAGCATAGGAGGTAAAGAAATATAAGAAACATGTCCAAGAAATGATCAAATCCCTAGAAGGTATCAAAGTAGAGGTCGAGGGGACCAAGATCCTCATAAAAACTTGTGTAAACTCATTGAATTTTTATCAAGTGGCATTAGCTCAACCAGTTAGATTCCTCAAAATTTCAAGGAGGAGACCCAAGTTTGAATATTTCCAAAAGATACATGGATAATATCAAAGATTTGTTGTAATACCACTATGTGGTGATGATGTAATATGGGTGGGGCCCATTTCAATCCCATATAACCCATTAAAAAAAAGTAGAGATCTAGGTGAGAAAGGACCAAATGACCAACTATAAAAAGAATTAGAGGTTTCTAGAAAGGATAAATATGATCATAAACATCAACTAGATCAGGGTAAATAGTACCTAAAGAAGTTACTAGAGGATGAGAAAAAATCTGCAACAACAACTAGATCAAAACAAGCAAGAAAAAGAGTAGTTAAAGAAATAATTTGAGCATGAAAGGCAAAACCTTCAAATTCAACTAGATGAATTGAAAAATAAATATGAAGAGGTCGGGCAGAATAAGAATGAGGAAACTATTATCTTTACACACATAGAGGAGTATCTAAGAAAAACGATTGAAAAAATAAAAACTCAAGTGTCCACCATTGACCTAATCAAGTACCTATAGGATCATTTATACATAGAAGTGGAGTGCACACTTAAATATTTGAAATATATAAAATATTATGAGGTATTAATTGGTAGGACTAATTCCACCATTGACAATGCAAAGTCAAAGTTAAACCTTAAAGTAGAACAAGCCCAAGTTCTAAAATAAGTTTATAGGATACATGTCAACAACTCCAACAATTGGGTATTGTTGATGAAAGGTAATAAAATATTGCTTGAGAACCTACCTGACAAACAAAGAAAGTTGGAGGATTGCATAGAAGCTCAAGATATCCTTAAGGTATCCCTACAAGCAATAAAACAGGAGATGTTCTAGTTGGCTAATAGTGGTGGCAAATATCCTAACTTGATCAAGGAGAAGAAAATCTAAAGTTACATAAGACAAGAAGAAATCACTTGGGAATGCATTAATAAAATCCTCAAATATGATTGTAGTTGTTTCATGGAATGTTAGAGGCCTGAATGGCCACCCTAAGCAAATAATTGTAGTTGCTTTGTGAAAATAAGTGTCGCCTTCAATTATCTTGTTGCAAGAAATCAAAATTGATGCAGATAATATTAATAGGAAAAAAACTTCCATTTGGAAAGAGGCTCAGCTCCTTTTGGAAGTTTTTGGCTAATTTGGTGGATTCAGCTTTGTTGGGTTTGAAGAATTTTTTGTAGGAGATGTTTTTTGTGAAATGGAGGAATATCCCTATATTCTTGTTGTTTTGGACCGAATTTCTATTGGTTCAGATCTATCTATTCGATGGGAAATTATGAATCTACATTTTTTATTTTACCAGATCATTCATATTTTTTTTGAACGTATGTTCTTTACTCTATGTTCTAAGCGAAAAAGCTTTTATGGATTCAATGTTGACTAGGACCTTGAGGCTAGTGGATTCCAATTGGACGCATGATGGTCTTTGTGCAACTGGACGAGAAGCTTTTTTGAAAAAATAGTTTTAAATTTTCAAGCAGTTTTCTAATTTTTCAAATTTTAAGTTTGGAGCTAGTTGGATTGGGTGAGAAGCCTGTTTGGAAAAAATGGTTTTAAAATTTTCAAGCTATTTTCTAAAATTTCAAATTTTAGATAACTACATGGCAATACTTGCATTTCTGGGGGTGAAGACTATTTGAAGTTTTGTTTTTAAATTTAAGATAAGAATTTTATGTTTCAAATTTTGGGCACTATTTTGATTGGATGGATGTTGATGACGTCTGGATGTATGGCTCTCCTTGCATTCTTGGATGGGAAGACTGTTTGAAATTTTATTTTTAAATTTCAGGTAGGACATTTATGTTTTAAATTTTTGGGCACTAATTTATTTGGACAAATGTTGTTGGCAGTTGGACTCATGGCACTCCTTGATTTTTTGGATGGGAAGACTATTTGAAATTTTATTTTTAATTCTCAGGAAGGAATTTTACGTTTCAAATTTTATTCTGGGCGTTAATTTGACTAGACAGATGCTAGTTTGTGATTTGTGTTATTCTTTATTTTTGTAAGTTGTCTTCAAATCCTGGGAGATCCTACTTTTCTTTTGATATTGGTCTCTTGATCTCTTTGGAGCTTCACCATTGTATTTATTGATGTTTGGTCGTTAGATCTCTTTAGAGCTCCATTTGTGTATTATTTTGGGTTGTATTGTTGAGGTTCATTCTAGCTGTAAAATGTTTGGGGTCCTTTCAAAACCTCCTTTTCCACCTAATCTAAAAATAAAAACCCTCAAATATAATTTTTAATCTAAAGGTATTACTAGAAAGTGTCAAATAGGAAGGAGATAAGGGACGAGACCTTTTTAGGGAGCAATATGTAAATTTGAAGACAATGATCATAGGGTAGGATCAAATAAAATGTAGAGTCTTGACATAGAGTTGATAGCATTGCGAAACATGTTGCCTCTTAATTAAAACATCCCATGAATAAAGTGACATCCCACAATTTTGAATTTTTTCTTTTTTATCAACCTAGTTTTGAAGAATTTGTTCCCAATGGAAAAAGGTATAAGGTAGGATCTATCACCAATCGAGCTTGATGTCCCTATATGTTTCCAAAAATATTATAGTTTGACTACTGCTATTGCACTTCAAATGAGAAATTAGTCATATAAAAGGATGATAGAGCCATGATTAGAGCAACCAGGCTATAAATCAAATAGGAACAATTGGAGAACACAAGGGGATACCTTAGTTACACTTCAATTGCTTTTTTTGAAGGATTAGGACAAAAATATCAAGAAATTGAAGAAAAATTTAGTACAAAAGATGGTGATTTGTCAAACAATATTGATAGTGACTAATCATTCTATAGAAGATGGTGATTTTCCAACAAGGATGATCCAACAATTTTCCAATTAGCCAAATCAATGAATTTCCAATAGAAGGAAAAACTTAGGATAGTGCACCAAAAGTGTCAATTTTCTAATTAAAGCATGTTAATCTTATTTTTAAAGTTACAAGAATCAAGATAATGAACTAAAAATATATATCCCTCCATCCAAGTGGATTTGGTAAAGATAAATAGATGCTAAAGTGTATTTGAAAGAGCTTTAGTGCCAAATTTTTCTAGATGAGAAAGCATTTGCCATCTAACTTTTAATATTTTGTTAAGTCATATCTTCCTGGAGTTAGAATTTATGTCACTACAATTATGAGTAGAATTAGTTTCATTTTTCTATAAATAATAACTCAAAGCTAATTTGTAAAAATACTTTTGGATATTCATAAAGACTAGTGCTCTTTGAATCATACTTCTATTTGTAATTTCATACTCTAGTGAATGGATAAAGTGAGCATGGCATTTGGAGACCAATTTTGTATTCATATTTTTGTCTTTGAATAAATGATATTTGGTGTTTTGCCCATTTATCTCTTGTTAGTCTTTTTAATGCATTGTATTGTAAGTTTATTTGAAGTTTGATGAATTAAAGCTACTTGCTCTTTTGAGTATTTCAATTGATTTGTGCTAATATGGCTATAGTCATCTGGTTGAATTCTATTTTTATGCATTTTACTTTAATTATTTTTCTTTTTTCCCTCAAAATATATTAGATTACATTGTTATATTACTAAGGATCCGTCCTTATCTAGAGGTCGAGAGGAATAAAACCTTCACTTCCAATGTTGATTATTGCATGGGTGCAATTTGAAGAACATATGCTCTCACAATTCAACATATTCTCATTACTCAATATTGTAGAGGGTCACTAGTGGCAGAGCACCTTGAATACTTTTTAGGACATACTTTATTTGAGTCCTAGTAGCTCCATGCTTAATGGGGTTGGAGCTTGATACACACTCATTACTTAACTCATCAATCTTAATAATTTAGTGGTAGATCACATGAAGCACTTACTAGGAGATCTTGGGTTTGAATCCTAGTTGATCTATGTTGCTTTAACATTTTTCCAATAAGATCAATCTAGGCCTCTCAATGTATTCATGAGCTTTATCACCCTTTTTCTTTGATTGAGTCTTCCTCTTGTATTATTTTTTTGCATACCATCCAATGATGTTACAACCAACATAATCACCAAGTCGAAAAGAAGTTTATGATATCTGAGATTGCTTTTTTCCACCATATAATCATATGTTAAATAAAGCCTTGATGATGTCTAGAGGTTATTTTTCTCTTTTTTAAGGTCAAATTAAACCTTTCTATTGTTATTTTATGAAGTTTTTTATCCTCTTTGATTTTGTCTTTTCCTTGCATGATTATTTATATTATTTGCAATGTTTATGTTGTATTTGCACCACATGATCATATGTTGTATTAGACAATGTCATATATGGTAATATGATTCACCCTATAATTTGTACAATACTTAGTTTCTTGTCTCTTCAACAACTTTAAAGCCCTTTTATTAAGCTCCTTGCATTATCTTAAATTTTATAGCCCACTTTGATTACTCATCTTCTCATCATTAATTTTTTGCCTTCTAGAATCATTTTGCTTGTAAAAGGTCACTCAGGAATCTCTTTGACCATAAAACAACCCTAGCTTGATTTTTGCTATTAGATTGAATTTATGGATTACATTTGATATTATTGTCTCAATTGATTGAAAATAAATTATGGATCACATTTGATAATAATGTCTATGGACTGATTTAAAACTAAGTTTTCGGTAGAGATATAAGTATTGCAAGTATTCTATGGTTGTGGGGGAATATTTTGTTGGAAGAATTTTCTAGTGGTATGAGCATTAGGTTGTGTTGAGGCCATACTTGTAATTTTGTTAGATTAAATTTATTTTCTATTTCTTAGTTTAATTTTACTTAATCAATAGGCAAGGATTTTGTAAGTTGTTTTTATTGTTACGTTGGAGGTATATTAACTCATTACCATGTTTTTTGGTTGAGAAAATGGGATTGTGCTCAGGTCCCCTACCCTTGATAAATCACAAATCTCTTCTGTAAAGCTTGATATTTTACAAAAATATTTAATTCTTATCTCAATTGAGATGTTATAACTAGATACCTACATTTTTTTTCACAAAAAGTTTGAATTTTTTATATTCATTTTTTTGGATCTTCTTCAATTTTTTAAATACAAATATTCAACATCCTTTTTCTTGAGAATTTCCAATCTTGTTCATCCATCCATCCAAGTGAAATCTTTATTAGTGATGGTTTTTTATGATGCCAAGCTGCCATTGTACCACTTGAATATTCATAATTGCTTTGTTGGCTCCATGCTTTTGTTGCTTTGCTCTGATATTTTGAATGATTGGTCTTATTGTTCCTTGATGTTGCTACACCCCTTTGAAATATAGAAACATTATGTTTTTTCTGCCAAACACTGCCATACTTGATGCCTTTTGGACTCCATGTAGATCTAAAATATTGATGCCTTAAGCCATGCCTCCAAGATTATTGTTGCTCAGGGTGGTGTGGGTGTCAATATGCTACAACCTTAACCTAAAATTTTGTTCCTTTTGATTCTTCAACAATTTGTTTTTTTATTTTAAATTCTTCTTCACAATCTTCTCTCTTATACCTTTCTTTTGGTGCATCCTTGTGCACTTCTAACAAGGCTTCCTTGGACTTTGTTGTTGCTTCTTCCATGGACTCTATTGTTGCTACTATTGTAAATTCAACTTTTGAGTTTTCTAATGGTTCTTCAACTTGTTCCCTTACCATAATTGCTTCTTGCTTCTCCTTGGATCCTTGCTTCTTAAGATTTTTCTTTTAAATGCGACCATGAACTTGCATGTTATCATCTATATTTTTTCCTTCTATTATATCCTCTTTATTCATTTATTTCAATTCTCTCTAAAGCCTTTTTATTTCTTCTTCATATCCTTTGATGGTGACCTTCAAACTAGTTATATTTTTATAAGGGTTCCATTGACTCAAGAATGCATGCTCCATTTCATCCCATGTCCAAGTTCTTTTCTTAGCATGTATTTCCTTAGTAAGAATATCCCACCAATCATGAGCTTCCTCTTTTAAAAGATAAAAAAGTTTGCAATTCCAAAAAATCTCACCATAATATAGAGATCTAAACTTCATCCACCATTCTCGAGCATCAATGTCATCATTTCCAATGAAAATTGGTAACTCCATGATCTCAACCCAAAAAAATCCCAAAAGCAACTAGGATTTTGGAAAGAAAAAAAACTAGGGTTTTTCAAAATTCTATTTTTTTAAACTCCTCTAATCCTTGCTATCACTAGTAGAACAATTTAAATACAATATAATTGACATAAAAAAAAGAATACAACCATCTATTACGACTTTGCATTAATCCATTACTAGGCTTCTCCTCCAAAGGGTTCAACATTATTACACATATTGTTGTTGTTGTGAAGAAACATGGACGACTTTGATGGTAGTGTGATTCTTCTCAATGATGACTACGATAATGCTAGAAAAATATTTTATCTATAAACAAGATATTGCAACTAAAACTCAAATCACTTCTCTTTGCCTTCAAACTTCAAATTACTTCTCTTTGTTGGTAATCTTGTCGGTAATCTCCTCTTCTACAAATCTCCTCTTGTTAATAATCTTCTCTTCCATCTTCATGCCCTTCCACCTTCTCCTCCAAAGGGTTTTACACAGTTGCCCTTGATATAGTAAGAATTGCACCTGGTAGAGTAAAAATTTGTAATAATATTAATTATAATACTATTAAATTATACATATAAAGCTCCTAAGAAGGAAACTTAATTATGTAAGATGCCTGGAAAAGTATGTAAGATGATTCAAGGTGTAAACTTCTTTATAAAGGCATACAAAGACATTAACCGTAAAGTCTCCTTTCAAATATAAGATAAACAATTCATTACCATGTTGATGTTTGGGCATTTTTTAAACAATCTTGCTATCGAATTTTGTCACTACTGCATAGAATATAGAAAATGTTCATTGATAAAATAGTTAGTAGATGTTTATCAATAGGTAAACCTTTTGGTAGCAAATTGTAATTAAATATTATTGTTTAAAATTTAATTAAATTCGACTAGTTAGCATATTGTTTTTTATCTTGCACCATAATTATCCCTTAAATTAAAGGATGGTGCTATTGTAACAAAGCACTTCAAATATGGGTTGATATATGGTTGCATTCATATATTCTAGCACTTGAATGAGTTTTTTTGCATCCATATAATGACTGTCTTGTTTATGTTTATGATACCTTGGAAACTTGGTTTGATATTAATTGCTTTAATCCCATAAAAGACCACATAATCATTGGTTGGTTGAGCATCAATTAGATCAATCCATAAATAACTAAATGAAAAGTGATTTTTATATAATACCTAAGTTTAGATTGTATACAAAAATAATTTGGGTCTACTTTATTTTAACATTTATATGAAGAGCTTTTCTTAGTTCACCAAACACCACAGAGAGTGCCAAACTTTAAAAAATAATATATAAAATAATATACAAGAGAATGAATTATGAATTGATAGAGCTAGGGTAATTTGTTTTCAAAAAATGACTCATCTTTCAAGAGTCATATCTTTACATAGAGTTATCCAATTAAGATTATTCTTGTGCCATTTTACGCAAAATTTGAAGAGCTTTGAAATGAGTGGTCATATAAAAGAATCCAGGCAGTATTGAGGGAGATATGACCATGTGAAGACAACAATCTGAAACAAGGATGAAATTAGGGTAATTTTCTTCTAAAAAATATCTCATCCTTCAAGAACCATATCTTTGTGAATGGTTGTTTGATTAAGAAGATTCTTGGACCAATATGTATAGAATTTAAAAACCTTTAAAATAAGTGGTCATATGAAGGAACCCAAGTAGTATTGAGGTACATATGACCCTGTGAAGTCAGCCACCAAAATAATGGTAATGATGATTTTTCAAGTCATGAGGAATAAAGTTATAGATATTTATCAACTAGAGTTTGGATGATGGGAGTAGCAATGGAGGGCAAGGACATCAGTGAGGCAGGAAATTCTATTTGGATGTAGAAATTTTAATCTAAATTTCATTTATCCCTTCAATATATTAGAACTTTTGCATGTAAATTATTGTAGTTTTTTTTTAAATAATATAATTGCTATAGGATATATTGATAAAGTTTAGTAGATATCGAGTTATAGTTTCTTTCCCATGGATTGATTTATAGCTAAACCCTTAGAATCATCCCTAGTAGTATATGTTAGGAAGGACCTCATAGAACAATCATCATCATTGCTCAAATATAAGGTAGTCATTGGTAAATTTAATGGGTCTTGGCCAGGGGCTTTGACTTTGAGAAAATGGATTGATAGGAGATAGAAGTCTCCAGGTTTGAGTCTATCATTTCTTCTCAAAGGTTTCTTTCTAGCCATTTTCTATTCTAGGGGGGAAAGAGATAGAATCCTCAAAAGGGGTCCTTGGTTTATGAAAAGAGCATAACTCTTCCTTACCTGTTGGTATGAAGGCTTTGCACCTAAACACGTAAATTTATCCCTAGTACTAGTTTAGGTCAAGATGTATGGATTTTCCATTGAATTTTAGAAAATGAATACCTTCAAGGTAATATGAAACACTCTAGGAAAAATCCTTGAGATTTTAGAAACTACAAAAGATGGAGTCTTGGCTATCAATACTCAAATATTGGCCATGATTGATATCAATAAACCTTTACCATAATCAATCATTCTTAAGTATGGGGGTAAATTGTGGAACCAAACCATTGATTATGAAAATATATCTTTAAGATGTAGAATGTCATAAGATGGGGCATATTAAGAGATCATGCCCTAAGAAGAGTCTAGCAAAAATATATGTAGAAAATTGCAAGAGAAACTTACAAATGGATATGGATGAGGATGGATTTTAACTTCCAAAAATTAGGTCGAGGCAGATGAAAGTAAATAAATAGTGAAGACTAGTAAGTAAGAATATTGGAAGAAGTATCAATTCTTTTGAGGCTTTATCCTATGAACAAAAAGTAGATCAGTGTTGAGAGGACATGGTATAACAAGATCAAAATATTAACAAGGAACCGTCTACTCAGTATGATCTTAATCTAGGGATGAACATTCTTGCTAAACCTAAGGAATATGCCCCATCATATTTTGAAGGCTCTCTTGAAGTATCATGCACCATGTAGGAGAAGGAAAGTGGTAGAGAAAACATAGTATTAGATATTAATACCTCTATCATTAACAAAGAAATACCAAAAATGAGCAGGATAAGTCAAAAGCTTCCTTAGTAGAGCCAGGAGAGAATATATATAGTGAAATAATATTAAGGAATAGAATAGTAAGACCTACTCTTAATACTGGTAAGGCATAAAGAGAAAAACCTTCAAATTGTTGGAGATATTACATTATTTGGTAACATTAAAGTACCATGGAATACTATTTTAAATATTATTTTAGGGGGTGTGTTTTATATTTATCTAATGTATGTGTCAAAGTGTGGAGAGTATTATGTGTTATGCAATAAAGTGTGTAAGTGTGCAAGGTGTCAAGTGTGCAAGTGAAGAGTCATAGGTGATAGGTGTCAAGAGTGCAAGTGAAGAGTCATAGATGATAGGTGTCAAGTTTGGTAGTGAAGAGTCATGAAAGATGTGTCAATATGTAAAGTGAAAAGTCATATAATAATGATAGAATATCATAATGTGAGGCATGTGAAAGGTTGCATCTCCCGGTAGTTTGAGGAAAGCAAAATTCATGTAAAATTTTATGTTGGAGACAAAGTTCCATGCAATGTAATTCAAATGTATGAAACCAAGTTTGATGTATTTCTTTTATTATTAATAAAGCTTTACTTTGTGAGATATTGATGTTATTATTGAGAATGTGATTGATATTTGATCCTGGAAAAATTAACATGTGAGATAATCTGGCATAATTGTCATTAGTGGTATCAAAGATATCTTGGCGAGAGCCTTCTGGCCACTTGAGATTGCTATTTATAGGGTGGAGAGAGTGAGAAATTTTGAGAAGATTATTGGACAAACTAGAAGAATATTGAAGAGTTCGAAGAGAAAAGGAGATTGATTGGATGATTGTTGGAGGATATTGTGAAGATATTGTGATTGGTCGATTGCTAGAGAAGTTGTTGGATTTATTGGAGGAAAGTTGGATGAGAATTTCATGAAGAGAAAGTCTATGTGTGAACATGAGGAGAGAATTAAAATTTGTTGAAAATTTGTTGATTATTCAGCGGACGTTGGAAGCATTAGAAGACGTGGGATTGTAGACTAATGAGAAAATTGAGCAAGAGAATGTTGAAGGCCTGAACAAAATTTCATGCTATAAAAAATACATGAGAATGTAGATCATGTTTTGTTGAAGATTGAAGGAGGAATCTGAGATGAAGCACTGGAGATATTGTTGAAGCGGAGAGGAGCTAAGCTAAAGCAAAGAAGCAACGAATTGAATCTAAAGTGGAGAAGTTGTTCGTAGGAATTGAGCTAAGAAGCAAACATAAGGAAGAAGAATCAACAAAGGCAAAGGTGAAAGGTTGGTAGCAGTTTTCAAGAGAACGTTACCTAAGCGCCCTGACAATTTTGCCCTAGGTTACCTGAGTGCTCTAACAATTTTTGCTCTAACGAGACATTTGACCAAGTGCTATTAAAGGTAAAACTATTTTTCAAATATTTGAGGCACATTTGATATTTTCACCTTTAATATATGGACTTATAAGGTGCACTTTGTAAAATGATATTGCTTTGAGGGAGACATAAGGAGGGATTTAATTAATTAAAGGTTAAAGTGAATGGTGAAGGGAGATAATTAATTAACTCAAGAAATTAATTAATTATAGGGGGAATTAAGAAATTGAAAATTATTTTGGGAAATATAATAAGAGTAAAGAATTGAATTTGCAAATTAATGAATGGGAGATACAAGGAGAATAAACTTTTAAAGTTTGAATTGAAATTTGAATTAATTGGTGTGGATTAAATTGAAATTTAAAGGTGAAATTGTGAAAGTGAATTGAATTTGGGAGATACAAGAAGATTAAAGAATTAAATTTGATTAAATTGAATGAAATGAAGTTTTTGAAATTGATGAAATTGAGAATAGTTGATTGATTGTGAAATTGAAAATTTGGGAGACATAAGATAATTAAAGAATTGAATTTGATGAAATGAAAATGGAATGAGATTTGAAGATTGATTTGAGAAAGTAAGTGATTAAAGAATAGTGAAGAATTTGAAATTAAAATTTTGGGAGTTAAAATAACTCATTGATTGTTTGAAGAAAAGGAAGAAATTTCGAAGAGCTATATCATGGAAGCTAAGAAGAAAACAAGTATTCAATGTGCTTCGGAAAAGATATCAAGAGATCATTTGGAAAACATTACTGAAGTTGAAAACAATGGATCATCAAACTTAATGAAATTGTGATAACTCATTCATGATAAAAATAAAAACATAATGTCTTTATTACTTCAACATTGTTTACATTGTCTTCTCAAAAATACTAATAACCATACATACAAGGCTATGGTTACTCTAAAAGACATTAATACAAAAAGACAAGGATTGAAGAATAGATTCTTAATGAAAGATGCATGTTACAATGATCTTCATCAAAAAAAGGACAAAAAAGATATTTCAAAATCATGTGCAATGAATAGAAATAATATCAAGAAATGTAATCATTGCAATAGGCTTGGACATGAAGAATCAAAATGTTGGAATCTTTATCCATTAAATTTTTTGGAAGAAATAATCATCCTCAAAAATATTATTGGCACATGAAGAAAAATTGTAACGATAGAGGAAACAAAATATTGATGATGAGATTGAATAAACTTCAAAAACTTATCTTCAAAACAATTCCAAAAGTTATCAAAACAAGAGCAAAATGGTCCAACTCAAAGACCAATGGAGCAGAGATAGCATCACAAGAAAAAACTAGAGATGAAGACCAAAGACAAAGATTGAAGAATAAAATTCTTGACACCAAATAATGCAATAAAGGAGGGGTTGGAGATATTACATTATTTGGTAACATTAAAGTACCATGGAGTACTATTGTAAATATTAATTTAGGGAGTGTGTTTTATATTTATCTAATGTATGTGTCAAAGTGTGGAGAGTATTATATGTTATGTAATAAAATGTGCAAGTGTACAAGTGTGAGTGTGCAAGGTTTCAAGTATGAAAGTGAAGAGTCATAGGTGATAGGTGTCAAGAGTGCAATTTGAGTCATAAATGATAGGTGTCAAGTGTGGAAGTGAAGAGTCATGAAAGATGTGTCAAGATGTAAAGTGAAGAGTCATATAATCATGAGAGTTTTGTCATAATGTGAGGCATGTGAAAGGTTGCATCTCTAGGGAGTTTGAGGAGAGCAAAAGTCATGTAAAGTTATATATTGGAGACAAAGCTCCATGCAGTGTAACTCAAATGTATGAAACCAAGTTTGATATATTTCTTTGATTATCAATAAAGCTTTACTTTGTGAGATATTGGTGTTATTATTGTGAATGTGATTGATATTTTATCTTGGAGAAATTAACCTATGAGATAATCTAACATAATTGTCATCACAAATTATCAAGCGAGAGCCAAGAAGCAAGAAAAAACATAGAGACAGGAACACAATCTAAGTTGGTTGAACTTCCCTTTACTAAATAGCAAGATCATATTGGTAATTTGTAGGAGGGGCCAACAACCCCTAATGAGACATGATTACCATCTCATGGAATATAAGGGGTGCTAATGCCCCCTCAATATAGAGGTGTATCAAGGACCTATGTTTAAGTAATAAGCCTAATATTCTTTATATCCAAGAAACTAAAATAATAAAAGGAAGAAGTTTCCAAAACTTATGAAAGAAGTATGGGAAATATGTGAATGGGATGTTATGGATTTAGGAGTGATAAGGGGAATTCTAACATGTTGGAATCTAGTTAGAACCTCCTATGAAACCATTCATAAAACTAGGCATTGGATAGCCTCATTAGTCACATGCTACTTTATAGATATTCATTTCATCGTTATCAATGTCTATGGATTGACAACTTGGTGAAGCAAATTAGAAGTATGGTGTGGGATTGAAGCCTTTATGAGAAGTAAAGACCAAAAAACCTAATTCATAGTCATAGGAGATTTTAAAGCCGTAACCAAGTAGGATGAAAATTTTAGGGGAATTAGGAAAATAACCCAAATTATGAGAGATTCTTAGCTTTTATTGAGAAAAATAATCTATGGGAGGTTGAGTTTGAAGATGACAACTATACATGGACCAACAACAGGATAGGCTAGAACCTGATAGCAAAAAAAATAGACATATACATACTCTCGGATCATTGGCTAGATGAAGGGACTTGTGCTAAAATTAATACCTTGACAAGGATTGGTTCATATCAATGGCCAATAAGAGTTAAAATAGCGGTAAGTGATTTCAAAAAATATCATATTCTAAATATGAGCAGATGTGGAAAGATCATCCTCACTTTGTTGGTATGATAACACACACATGGAATTCTTCAGGAAATGGTGGGCTATATACACTTACAAAACAGATTAAATAAGTGACATCTAGATTAGATTAATGGAACAACACTTTCAAAAATATTTTTTAGAAGAAAGAACTAAGAGAAACTTTCAAAATTCCAGAAAAATGAGCACAATAATCCAAGCTCGGAGGAAAGGGAGTTGCTTAGTAAATATCATAATAATTTGATTATGAGAAATTTTTTAGATTAAAATCAAGATAGACTTGGTTAAAAGGAGATTAAAACATAGTTTTTCATAAGATGGCAACAGTACAGAGATTAGCATCCCTAATATTCTAAGGTTAGAGGAGATTAAAGTTCTTAATGATAAACTACTGCAAGAAGTACCTTCAATTATAAAAGGTGAAGACAATAGCAAACTAATGGAGCATATTAATCTAGAAGAAACTCATTCAACAATTTTATTTTTTGACAAGGATAAATCCCCAGGTCTAGATGGACTCTCCACAATATTCTATCAACATAACTGAGAAATAGTGAAGGTTCTTTATTGGTGGTAGTGGAACAGTCTAGGGTAAAACGGTATATACCTTATAAAATAAATAACATTTTTTACCTTGATTCCAAAAAAAATGATGCATAATTGTTTGAATCATTTAGGCCCATAAGTCCATGTAATATGGCATCTAAGATAATCTCCAAAGTTATGGCAAATCGATTAAGACCACTACTAGGCAAAATTATTTCAGAAGAACAAGGACTCATGAAAGGGAGACAAATTCTAGACATAGTAACTTATGAAGTAATGCATTCAATAGTTTTTAGAAAAGAGAGCAAAGATCTTAAAATTTTATATGAATAGTCTATGATAGGGTCAAATAGGATTTTCTTTTTACAATATTAAAAAAGTTTGAGTTTGAAAAGATATGGGTTAGATGGATTAAAGCTTGTCTCTATAGTATCATATTCGGTGTTGTTCAATGGGCTAGAAACAAAATCATTTAAAGCCAAGAGGGGTCTTAGACAAGGAGGTCCTCTATCACCATATGTGTTCATTATTATGGCAGAGGTATTGGGAAGGAACTTGAAGAAGGCATACAAAGATTGGCATACCACAGCAAGAAGTCGATATAATGTAAAGCACCAACAAAAAAGAAATATTGCAAGAATATGGAGAGATATTTGGGATAGCCCAAGCATTTCAAAAGTCAAAATGTTTATATGGCTAATAGGTCATAGAAAATTTTATCCGAAGATAACCTAATGAAAAGGGATTTTCATAGTCTCTCACAATGTGTTCTATGTAAAAAGGAGGAGAGTATAGGCCATCTCTTGAGACTTCGTTCAATAGTATGGAAACTATAGCAATGGATTCTTAATATGTTTGGTAAATGCATAGCGATGAATAGCAAAATTAAAGAATGATTAAAGCAATGGCAGAGCACTTTTTAAAGTAAGGCATTACAAACAATCTAAGATACATTGAAAGATACAATACTTTGGATTATATGGCTAGAAAGGAACAAAAGAATATTTAAAGGAAAGCAATTCAGAAGTAATGAAAAGGAAGATTTTTTTAGCCATAAAGGAGTCTAAACTAACCCTATCAACTCACCCAATCATTAATCTTGAAGCAGAGAGTCTTAAAAGATGGAATCAAGTCATCAAATAGAATTGTGATGATGGGTTCAAGAGAAATAAAAGAAAGGCAAAGAATATAAAGTAGAAACCACCGAAAGTGGAGTTGGTCAAATTGAATTTTGATGGAACATCTAAAGGAAAACTAAGACCAACAAGAGGAGGAATAATTAGAAATAATAATTAGGAAGCTTGGGCGGCTTTATACAGGTTAAAAATATGTAGACAAATGAAATGGAACAGAGTATAGATGGAATGCAACTCACTAATAGTAATAAATGCAATTTTGAGGAAAGCAAAAGGGTCCATAGAATAAAAAAAGAGATCATTGGAGAAATACAAGACCCTGTTACAAAGTTTGAAGAAATCAAGTTTACACATATGTTAAGGGAAGAGAACAAATGTGTAGATAGGCTAGCCAATAGAAGGGTTTTAATAGAGAATCATGAAGTTAAATTCTTTTTTACATGGTTAGAGGAAGTAGGAAGTTTAGTTGAAGTTGACAAGATGTTGACTACCTTAATCAAACAATGATTAAGATTTATTTTATTGTTTTTTATAGGTAATATTTGTTGTATTTTATAACATTAATGCATTTTGATGTAGGAAAATGTCAAGAAGGATGCCAAATTTTGAAATATTTGTGTTTGCAAAAAAAAATTGAAGATCCAAAAAATGAAAATAAAAAATTCAAACCTTTTATGAAAAAGATTTAAGTATCTAGCTATAACAACTCAATTGAGATAAGAATTGAATCTGTTTGTGAACTCTCAAGTTTTAAGTTGTGATTTGTAAAAAGTGGACCCAAATACAACCCTTTTTTCTCAACAAATATATATAAGAGAAAAAATTATGTCTCCTTTATTTCCTTTGATTTAAAGATTATTTTGCATACTAAAATTGTGAAGTTCAAGGAATATACCAAAAAGTTCATTAGCCTATAATGGTTTCGAAAGGGTGATTTTTAAAACAAACCTTGTCATCTCACAGTGTGTTATCCTCAGTTGTACAGGATAATGAGCTATGCCAATAGGAATTCTCTGGTGTTTGATCGTTATAGCTCATTTCCTTGATACGACACACACAATCCATTCATGTTTTATAGCACTCAGCAATTTCATATAAAGTTACCTCCTTTTTCTTGTATGCTAAAATATTCTGACGAAAATTATGTTTATTATTGTTCCACACAGTTTTAGTTAGGGACGACTGCCTTAAAAATGTGGAAATTTTTAATTATTTAATATTTCTGATAATTATAATAATTTATTTTTCCTTTAGTTTTCTATGAGGAAACCTGGAGGCGAGTAGAGTAGGCCCAACTAGAGGAGTACATACCCAGTCCAATTATCTTTAAATACATAAAAGCAACTTCACAAGTACTAGTCACAATTTTGTGCATCAGATCCTTTCTTTCAAATTGAATAGTATCTTAATAAAACGCTATAGTTTAGCAGAACCAAGTATAACATCTTTCTGCTTAGGCCAAATGTTAATTTTCTTCTTCATTTTGTAAATTACCTTAAAATATCAGCCCTTATCTTGAATGCTCTGCTACATCCTCATCAAGTACTGTTGTGTCTTGGAACATTAAACGCATCTTACACAACATTAAACGCATCTTTTACTTGAGTAAGAACAAAGGAGATAATACAGTGCCTGCAACTGAAAAACTTGAAATCTAGTGGACATAATCTCATTAATCAGAGGCGTTGCAACTTAAACAACTTTAAGTATAACCATAGTTTAGTGATAATTTGAACTGAAAAACTTGAAATCTAGTGGACATGATCTCATTAATCAGAGGCGTTTGCAACTTAAATAACTTTAAGTAGAACCGTAGTCTAGTGGTAATTTGAAGCGACTGCTTCCAGCCCAAGTGGGTATGTTCCGGCTTAAATTAAAGAGTTCCTGCAATAAAACACGCTAGCTGCAAACTTCAATTAATTTCTCACAGAATAAATACACCTCAAAGCTGGCTTCACAGTACATTCACAACTTTTAATGAAGACAGTGTACCAATTTAGCAAGCAGACTGAAGTTTGGACCATCACACTTAAATATTTGATTGTACGAACAATAGATATAATTTCTCATATTAGTCAGAATTTTCTATGATGAGTAAATTCTAAAACACTCATTATTCTCCAACTTTAAGGTGAGTACAATGTGTCAAAAATTCTTCTGCAGAAACAAGTGGCATCAAACTAGAACTTGCGTGTCAAGTAAGAAAAACTAAAGATTTGGTAGTCATAAGAAGACATTAGGCAAAAACCTCTGAAAGACAACTATACTGAATATTTTAGAGCTTTAAAGAGAAAAATGTAATGAGCTTAGATTTTTCATCTAGGAAAGCACGGACTTCCTGTGCACCAATGAAATTGAACATAGTTGTTGCCTCGCTAAATGTAGAAGCACCTGGCCAAGATCCTGGCACGGACAATTTCCAAGATCTTTATTCAATTAAACAAATTCATTAAGATTTAATTTCTTGAATAAATGCAGTAGGGGTTAACCAGAAGAGTACATAAAATTTCTTATCGCACCTTTGCATGTTGTTATTATTGTCTTCAATATAATTTCATGGTACAAGTACTATGGTAGCAAGAATATGTTTTCAGTGACGGCCAACTTGGGAAAAAGGCCCCATTCAGAGTATCATACAGAGTATCCTCGAAGTTCTAATAGTAGAACAGACACCATAAGAAGCCCTTGAAAGTAGGCTGGGATGGTAGAAAACTACCTTGAGAATGATTTTGTTATTACTAATGTCTTAATACTAGAAACCCCCTTTTGAATGCTTTGACAAAGAGGAAGGCATACAAACAACTGCCAATTTGCTGGACAACATCAACCTTAAGAAACCTTACAAAACAAATGCCAACCAAAGCATCATCTGAATGAAAGAGAAAACTCTACTTCTAGAGACATTAATGAGTGCGCTCATTGCCCAATCATTGATCGCCAACCCAAGGAGATTGACAAGTTCCCTGGATTAATAATTTAAAAGGGAATACTTCACACGCAATACAATTTTTCCTTTCTCAACCCCCAACTTTGCACCACTAACTATCCAATGGCCAGGCATGTCCTGTGGTCCCTTTGTCATCTCTGTTAAGTCAACAATTTTTGCAAGTTTTGCATTTTGGACTGTTGACTCCGAACTAGAATTAGCTGATGTTAACAAATCCAATTTCTTGGACTGTTGGTTTGACGAAGACGCAGCGGACACAGTAGGAGAAGGTGTATGATCCCACACAGACCTTCGAATGGTACAACCTGGGACCTTGGAATAGAGAAGCCTAAGGTGCAGAACACTTTTTTGCCCAAAATCCCAAACACCAAGTTGTGCTCCAGTAACAATATATACACCTGAAAGATCGCCTATCCACGTCTCACTATTCTCCACAGGTGCAGTGCTAACATGGGAGAAGTTCTTCCATTTAACAGGCTCAAACCACCTGCTATCTTGCTCTTCTGGTCCCTGCCATTTAGGAGGACCAATTGGTATATGTGCATCCCAATGTGGCTGCAGAATCTTAGGAAGAGTGGACAAATGCTGCAACTGAATAACAAGCCTATTGTGTTTTTTCCCTTCAAGCCCCAGTCGAAGTCCTGTGACAGGTTTTCGGCCAACTGATACCTGCATTCTACCGATCATGTTAGAAACAACAGAAATATATATTCTTAAGAAAAGCTTGATATACAATAGCAGTAACTATGGTCTCACCTGCGCCGTGGAAATATAAAGTTTAGGACCCATCAAACTAAACTGTAAAGAGGGGCAAACTGGTTCCTTCCGTTGTTGCCCTGTTAAGTGACTAGGAAGTGGAGCCCATGCACAAGGAACTTGAAATTCCAAGAAATATCTAAGCTCTTCAATTGGAGGTTTAACTGCATGGATATGAAAAACAATTATTGCTGAATTACGCTCCACATATTTAAATCTTTACATTTGACATGACAGTCTCAATAAATAAATAAATAAAGACTTAGTCAACCATGGAGGATGGAACTTAATGTGAGGTAAAGCTAAAAGAGGCACAAGGAGCAAAACTCCAAACATAAAAATTTCAATAATTATGATGATTACGATGATGATGATAATAATAATCAAGCAAGGGAGTAGTATCTCTTGTTATTTTAAGAAGGCCTTTGTTCTAGGCATTAATTTTTAGATTCAAGTTATTACTCTCTAATGCCAAAATATATTATTGGACATCCTGATCCATATTCTACAGTCTAAAAGCTTGACTACTTGATCTCCATGCAATGCTGCCAAAAAGTCATGGGTGACCAAAGTCAGTAATATTGCCAATTGCTTCTACAAAGAATAGCAGAAAAGAAAGGATACCAACAACACAAATAAATTCTTGTATCAGCCCTACAGCTGTTTTAACAAGAGCTGCATAGCAGCTTAGTCCTGCTTGTTTACATATAAGATTAATCTTCAAATGACACATTAAAATTGTTGCACTTATAAGGTCATAACTCAGATAAAATTTAATTTAGCTCCGAGATGTTTCTTTGTATATTTGTTTATAAATGTATATGTATGTGATTGTGTTTCTACGTGTTAATAGGAATTTCAAAAGGACAATACATACTATACAGAGTCAGACATTAGAACATGCATGCTTGGATTGTGTACAAAAGAAGTCAAACATGCCAGTATTTACCATTTTTTTTCGGTGATAATTTGCAAAGGCTTTATGAATTATTACATACTTGCATTGTATTTAAGCTCACAAACCATGTAAACTACTTGGACGCTAATCCATTTATGCAGTAAGAATGTTTTATTCTTGATTATAAAGGAAAACAATAAAAATATATGTTTGAAGCATTTTATAATGCTAAATGCAAGTTCTAAGCCTATAACCGTTCCATGGGACAAAGAGAAACGAACAAAGGTACCATGAAGAGAGTCAACACTGGGGCAATCGCACGTACAGTCTTCCACTACATGAATGATATCACATGATAATAACCAACATTTCTTTTTCCCTTGGCAAGATTTCTCAGCACACATTCTTTTAAAGAAGGCATAGATGAAGCCCAATGGGTTTGAAGCAACCAGTAGGAAGTAAGGAGTTTCACACCACAATCCAATATTCCAATCCCATGGATGAACCTTAACATTTTAGTCCACTGTGGTTGGGACAAGATGTGGGAAGCAAGGTGTTTTACACCATAAGGTTGTAGTCCCATGGGTGAACCTTAACATTTGTCCATGGGTTTTAGAATAAGTGGGGGGAAAGAGGAGTTTCACACCATAAACCAAGGTTCCAATCCCATGGGTGAACCTTAACATTTTGTCCATTGCATTTGGGGCAAGCGGTGAGGAACAAGAAGTTCCACGCCATAGGGCAAGGAACCAATCCTATGAATGAACCTTACCATTTTCAAAAGGATTCAGGACAAGTGGTGGGGAGCAATGAGCTTCATACCATAGATCAAAGTTCCAATCCCACTAATGAACCTTAGCATTTTGTCCATGGGGTTTTGGGCAAGCCATACCGAACAAGGATTTTCGCACTGTAATTCAAGGTTACAATCCCATGGCTGAACCTTAACATTTTAGCCCAAAGGGTATGAGGCAAGTGGTGCGTAGCAATGATTTTATACCCTAATCCAAGGTTTCAATTACATGGGCAAACCCTAAACATTTTTCCCAAGGGGGTCCGGGCAAGCAGTGGGGAACAAGGAGTTTCACGTAGCAGACTAAGGTTCCAATCACATGGGTGAATCTTAACATTTTGAACCAAATGGCATGAGCACATGTGGTTAAAAACGTGAACTCCCCATGTGACGACCCAAAATTTAAATCTTGGAAGATGAGTTATGCATAATAGTCACTTGCAAGTTGTAATATCAGGATGAGGTTTGTTGAAATAATGCAGTAAGCGGTCACAATGTAACAAGGATGGGGCCGTTTCAATCCCTTATAACCAAATTAAAATTAAATTAAATTATTAAAAAAAAAAGGCACACATAAAGAACTCAATGGACAGTTAAGAGGACTGATAAAGAATATGCAACACCTTTATTAAATTCAATCTTTCATGTCATTTGTAGAAAAGTAAAAAATGAACCTAATCCAAGGTTTCAATTACATGGGCAAACCCTAAACATTTTTCCCAAGGGGGTCCAGGCAAGCAGTGGGGAACAAGGAGTTTCACGTAGCAGACTAAGGTTCCAATCACATGGGTGAACCTTAACATTTTGAACCAAATGGCATGAGCACATGTGGTTAAAAACGTGAACTCCCCATGTGACAACCCAAATTCAAATCTTGGAAGATGAGTTATGCATAATAGTCACTTGCTAGTTGTAATACTAGGATGAGGTTTGTTGAAATAATGCAGTAAGCGGTCACAGTGTAACAAGGATGGGGCCGTTTCAATCCCTTATAACCAAATTAAAATTAAATTAAATTATTAAAAAAAAAAAAAGCACACATAAAGAACTCAATGGACAGTTAAGAGGACCGATAAAGAATATGCAACACCTTTATTACATGTCATTTGTAGAAAAGTGAAAAGTGAATTTTTAATTTTACAAATTGAGTGTTTTGATAAGGGTAAATTTGGTTACATCTAATACTCAAATGGCATTAGCTCAAGATTACTCAACATTTCAAGGAGGAGGCCCAGGTTCGAATCTTGCCAAACGATACATGGATAATATCCAAGATTTGTTGTAATATGTGGTGATAATATAATACAGGTGGGATCCATTTCAATCCCATATAATCCATTTAAAAAAAAAAAAATTTGGTCACATCTATATCAAATGGCATGAGCTCAAGTGGTTAAAAATGTAAATGTGAAAACCCCAGTTCCAATCTTACCAAACAATGTATGCGTATTTCCCAGATGTTTACTACTATGCGGATTGTTGAAATACCGTAGTTACACAGTCATGATGTAATACAGGTAGGGTCCGTTTCAATCTCATCTAACCAATAAAAATATAAAAATATTACTCACATCTATTGAAATTAACAAATGAAATTTAAGATAAATGATAATTTATAATTCAATAGTAAAAAAAAGGTGCAATTTTAGTTTTGAAACATAGTGATAACACGCAAAAGAGGGGGGGGGTGTTGGGGAAGAGCTTAGAAATACAAGGGAGAGGAATCCCAATTAAAGTTATAAGGGGACCAAGCTTTGCCCTTTTTTTCCAAAGCTTATATTTTAAGAGGCAGCCCCAAGTTTATAAAGCCTCTCCCCTCTATTTTAAAGGGTTTTTAAAAACAGGGAAGCCCTTGCCTTTTTAAGACATGGGCGAGGGCGATATGCAAAGGGCGGTTGGAGCTCTTTAAAAATTCCCGAGACTCTCAATTAAAAAAGGTCGAGGACTCGACGACCTCTTAAGAGATTTCTGAACGAGGGTATGGGGCTATGGAAGGGAGATCCCCTTAAAAAAGGTCTCCTTGGCTCTCCTACTCAGTTTTTTTATCGGACAATATTTTCTAAGAGCCCTTTCCGTGATTATTGTGGATGAATAGTATCAATCTATCAAAGACCGAAATCTCCTCCCTCCCCCTCCCCCACCATTTAGGCAGGTAAAAGGCTAAAGGCGCTTTTAAAGGCTATTTAAAGAGGGCTTATTAAAGGAGAGCTTCCTCACCTTGGTTGATCTCTCCTCCTTTTAGAGTGAGCACCAGATTTTGATCCTCCAACACTTCTCTAGGGATAGTAAGCCTTTGCACTCCACCATTGGGTTAGTCGCACCTCCTCTCTATTTCAAATAAGGAATTTGAATTGGAAACAGTAGGCGCCTATCCGATGTGAGCGAGAGCCCGAGCCATGATCGGGAGAAGCAAGGGGAATGGGAGGTATGGCGTGGCCTCAAAGTTTTGAAGGGGAGTGGGACCTCTCTATTTTAAAAAGACCAATGATCCGCTTTTAAAATTAGAACCAGCCAATTTACTCTCTTTAAATTGGTGGGGTGAAGTGAGGTTGGTTGCTTTTATTCCAAAGCCTGCCAAGCTTCAAATGCCTCTCCACAAAGAATCCCCTTTTATATCCCTTATCAAACCAAACCCTTATTTATTCAAAGAGCTCCCCCTCTGCTCTATTTTAAAAAGGAGAGGGCGCCCTTTGTTTTAAAAAGGGCCTTTGAAATAGAGGGGAGGGGAAAGGCAAAATGAACAACTCTTTAAAAGAACACCTTAATCATCTCCTTAATGATCTCATTATTGTGTAGGTAGTACGAGACGATTATACATGAGGGGGAATAGGATTATTTTTAGATGGAAGGGCCCTTCTGTCTAAAACAATAGCGACGGCCCCTCTCTATTTTAAGGGTAAGAAACTTCTACAGATCATCCTTGCTATGCATCTCTCCTCCCACTTCACTATAGATTTGATCTACCCTATCTCAGTCCCACTTTAGGATCACGAAGAAATGAATATGTCATCAAGGCCAATTCAAACTATGGGAACTAAACTACCCACCAATCCAGAAACGAGTGATTAGGATAAGCTCATTTTTAAGCTCCTAAAGCCTGCAAAACCTTTAGCATCCCTTCCTACCTTTTAAAAAGGTTTCGTTCCACATTAAATATGGGGAGAACATTGAGGATCTGTCTCGGTCATAATGAAGAACAAGTTGGATACTCAGCTATGTTTTTTCTCCCCGTGGAATGGATTTCAGGCCGTGTCATTATCGAGAAGGGGGCATCGTAAGGAATATGGAGGCCTTTTGATTCACTTGAATGGAATTGTCCAATCGATTGTCGTGCTAGTCTGAATCAATGATCTCTATAGGGAGGGGAAAAAGCAAAAATCCATATAGTTTTTTTTGTCCCTTATTTACCTTTTGCCTTTTACATGGTAGGAGTGGGAGAGGGCTCTTCTCTTTGGAACTTGGGCTTGGGCTTTGCAACTGAGGAACCAAGCCCTTCATGACAAAGAACAAAGCAACAAGACGCTCGAATTAAACGCAAAGCCCACATACCCATAGTGATAGCGAGCGTTTTGCTCTCTGTTTTAAAGGAGTTCTAAAATAGAGAGGAGAGCTCTTGACCATTTAGTTTAGTTCCCAGGCCGGTTTGTATGGGAAGAATGGAACTATTCTTCGTGCCCTCACCCCACCTCACCTCAAAAAAGAGGAGGAGCCCTGAGAGGAATAGCATTTCACTTTACTTCGCCTTACCGGGTAATTATATCTTAAGAGGTCGCTCACTGATATGAATAAATAAAGGTTCCTCTCCCATTATAGATAGAGAGGGGTCAATTCGGATTCGCTAGGGCCAAGACAATCACCTACATCTCCAACCCGAACTCTGGGACCGGGTTCCACATCACGAAAGGAGGCTTTAAAATGGAACAAAAGGAGGCTTTAAAATGGAGAGGCATGCAGAGCCTTATGCTCTCTATTTTAAAAGGGAGGTTCAGGAGGGTTTTGGGAAGAGGTGCGTGTATCCAATTTCTTTGTAAAAAGAAGAACTGGGAGAACACGCAGATATGGAATAGGAAAAGAGAAGTATTCACACATTGGCCGAACTATCCTATTTTGAAAAGAGGAGATGCTTTCGTGATTACCCAACCACATTGAAGTCCTCATCTTGCGGGGTGTTGTAGCCCTTTTTAAACTCTAAGGATCGGTCAGGCTCTTCCCTTATGAATAATTACATCCTGGTCTCGAAGCAATATCTTTATCATGGGTACTGTTGGTCACGAATCCGCCACGAGGAAAGGATTTGCTGTTATTGCGCCCTGGACCCGCGGACCAACATTGAAAGGCCGGAAGGAAGGGATGCCTTATGAGCCGATCTCCGGAGAAGGCCGGCTCCTTTTGGGGGTTAGTAAGATGAGAGTGCAGGAAAGAGATAAATGAACAGAAAGAATATACAAATGAGAGTGGAGTTGGGTGGGGGGAACTAACAGTACGGGAACACACCAATCACCGCTACTTACTGCATACAAACACAAAGCATGACAAAGAACTGCAAAACCTAGGCGTACTGCCGATACACAAGCAGTGTATGCACAGCTTCAATGGCTCCCTAGCAAACATTCCCTACAAGGAACTAACAGCAGGGGATCGCATCAATCACCAGATACGTACACTGACAGGGGTAGACAGTAAACCTAGATATATCAGAGCCAGGTATATGTGTTAGGTAGAGAGTTTAACCGCACAGCTTCAATGGCTCCCTAGCAAACATTCCCTACAAGGAACTAACAGCAGGGGATCGCATCAATCACCAAATACGGGCCAGCAACGTCACACATAACTGATGGAACTGCTACCACATCTATTATACGAAAATTAAAAGTACAGAAATAATGCTAAAGGCGCCTGACCATCAAATGCCGAAGTGAATCAACAAGCCATGACACAGAATCGCGTAAAGCATAAGCATAAGAAATAAAAGCGGTAGAACAGAACCAGGCATACAGATTGTATTTATATGCAGAAGCATGGTTACAGTAAGCACAGTAGTTCCCTAACAAACATTCCCCTTCCACCACTTACAATGAAAACGTGGTGGCTATTTATAGCCCAAAGTTCCCTCCGTTACATTAATGGGCACAACGTCCCAGTCAAACATTAGCGACAAAAGCAGCCGCGGAACTGCTGATGCTGACCTCTGTCAGTCGGATCGTACCCTCGGCATGGTCTCCCGAAGGTTGAACGACCCACGTGGCGGCGCGTTGGGTAGAACCTTAAATTGACAGAAATGTCGGTAGGCGAGGCGGTGGAAACTCTCATCGCTCTTAAATGAGGCAATGACACAGGCGGTGCAGCCCATACTTATCCCTTTTGGTCGGCAGTCTTGGTTCAAATCCCGAAGTCGGACACTTGTCGTATGATGGGTTATGTTTGTGTGACACATGTCCGCCTTGAAGGGCGGTCTATCTATCTTCGCTTGGGAGCGGAGCTCCTTGGGATGCGTGGGCAGAAAACGATGCAGCTTGGGAAGGCCTTCACGCCTTGGTCAAATTCCGGGTTTGTTCCCCTACTGTACACCCGTCAAGGGCGCATTCCGGCTCGCTGAAAAGTCGGGCTGCGCACAGGTGAACACCGGTGTCTCGCCGTCGTACGGACTCGCTCCGGCAGCTTATCATTCTTCTTTGTCGACCGCCAACTCGCCAGCTTACAAGGTGCGCCCGAAAGAGGGGCGAAGTCGGACTTCGCACCAAAACTGGGCGAAGTGCGCACTTCGCACCAAAACTGGGCGAAGTGCGCACTTCGCACCAAAAACCGGGTTTACCGGTTCAGCTTACCGGGGCCATAACATTTGATCCGTTGACCCGATCGCCAATTATAATATATCGTTGGAAAGCTTGCGAGAAGATCTGCAATAATAAAATATCCAGGGCTCATTTTGTCCATTTTATCGCCCTTGTTTATGGCCCGAAAAAACCCGAACTCCTCAGCATGCCCTGACACTTAGCCATTTTTCAGGGCAAGTGCTGTCAATTTTGAGAAGAATGAGAATGTAGGGAAGAGAGAGAAAGGGGGGAGAAGGAAGAGCAGCTCTCTTACAAAAACTGAAAACATTGCACCCCGTGCAAAATGTGACAACATTTCTGGCGGCTCGCGGGGTGTCGAGCTCGCCTCGGCGCAAAGAATCCATGCCTTCATCCATTGGGCAACAGAGTCACCCTCGCTGCAACTGCTCTTCAGATCCACCCCCAGCAATCGCCTCCTCGGAACACTTAAAAAGAAAACACTGCACAGACTGAAAAAGGGAAACAACTAAAACTTGGAATAATAGCCGGATTATTTACACAATTTTGCGGCATTATTGGCATGCCGCTGACACAAATCTAGCTTCGGTTGCCTATCCGGTAAACCTGCAGTGCCCGGACCAGATCTGGTTGTACTTCAAATGATCTTTGAAGTCCGGCTGGCCTCCCAAAGCTTGCCAGGTCGCAAACATGGTGCAACGTGGCAGATTGTGATTCATGTCGGTACCCGTACAATTGATGGACGATGTGGCAAGGAGATTTTTCAGACGGGAGCCCTCTTCGGGTACCGGTTGCGGTGATGGTTGGAGCCAACACCACCACGGTGGAGACTGTAGGTGAACATTCATTTCTCCGCTTATGAGGTCAAGGCTGCTCACCAAACCTTGATTCCTCCGGGGTGTCTTCTATTAGCTTAAAAAAGGGCGCTCGCGATCAAGAAATCTGGATCTTCGACTCAATCGGAGTCGCCAGGTGATTTTGCCAGATGAAGGCAAGCCAAAGATTCACCAACTCGGGCTTCCTTAAAATATGGAGACTGATCGTCTCACCTCACTGATTCGTCTATGCGAGCTCGGTAATCAGCCAGCCTGACGCGCTCGCCTGGAGCGTTGGTATCAATTTCGCAAAGTCGGTCGGTTTCCCGGGTTCCTCGCTCGCCACCTTCTTGCTTGAACGAAGGCGTTAGGACCGGTCTTTCGGACTCAGAGAATATGAACGTGCAGAGTCGCCAGGTGCTCTGATTTTGAACAGCAATGAAGCGAGCACCAGTGCTTCAATTCTGTTTGGGGGTGAGAAACCTCCTTGTCCCACCAAGCATTTGGAAAGAAACTGTCAGCCTGAACAAGGACGAGCTTGAGATCTTCCAAATGCGAGACAACGGGTCCCACCGGGCGTGCCAAAAACTGTTGGTCACGAATCCGCCACGAGGAAAGGATTTGTCGTTATTGCGCCCTGGACCCGCGGACCAACATTGAAAGGCCGGAAGGAAGGGATGCCTTCCGAGCCGATCTCCGGAGAAGGCCGGCTCCTTTTGGGGGTTAGTAAGATGAGAGTGCAGGAAAGAGATAAATGAACAGAAAGAATATACAAATGAGAGTGGAGTTGGGTGGGGGGAACTAACAGTACGGGAACACACCAATCACCGCTACTTACTGCATACAAACACAAAGCATGACAAAGAACTGCAAAACCTAGGCGTACTGCCGATACACAAGCAGTGTATGCACAGCTTCAATGGCTCCCTAGCAAACATTCCCTACAAGGAACTAACAGTAGGGGATCGCATCAATCACCAGATACGTACACTGACAGGGGTAGACAAGAAACCTAGATATATCAGAGCCAGGTATATGTGTTAGGTAGAGAGTTTAACCGCACAGCTTCAATGGCTCCCTAGCAAACATTCCCTACAAGGAACTAACAGCAGGGGATCGCATCAATCACCAGATACGGGCCAGCAACGTCACACATAACTGATGGAACTGCTACCACATCTATTATACGAAAATTAAAAGTACAGAAATAATGCTAAAGGCGCCTAACCCCCAAAAGGAGCCGGCCTTCTCCGGAGATCGGCTCGGAAGGCATCCCTTCCTTCCGGCCTTTCAATGTTGGTCCGCGGGTCCAGGGCGCAATAACAGCAAATCCTTTCCTCGTGGCGGATTCGTGACCAACAGTACCCTGATCTGTAGGCTTTAAATTGATCCAGTTCTTTACCCCCGTTCCGCTTCATACTCCAACGCTTCTCCAGACCATGTAGAGGAGGTCATCCCTTCCCTCTTCCTGTGTTGTTAAAGAATAGAAATAGGAACCTCTTTCTTTAAGGCCTTGGGACTAAAGATAAAAGATGACACTTTTTATCTTTGATTTATCGTTGTTTTTAAAAACCCCTCCTCTTAAAAAGACAGTAGCTCGCTCGCAAAAAACCACCTTCTTCCATTTGGCATGATCAGGAATTTTAGATCACAAATTTTATAATAGAGAGGGGTTAGCATGATAGGCCAGCACTCGACCTTAAAGAGCAATTTCCCCAATTAGGATTCGTTCTCTCCTTAAGGATAGTATTCATTCACTTCCTCTGGCACTCCTTTTAAAATAGAGAGGTTGCATTATAGATAGAAAGGGCGAAGAGATGCTTTTTGAGAGGAAGCAAGGAAAAGAGCGTCTCAGTCCTGCCTCCTGCCTCCATTTCAAGGGGAGCCCGGGCGAGTGAACTAACAGCTCATAGATAGAGGGCCCGCTTCGAATTGCACATAGCATCAAAAAAGCCGGATCCCAGCCAGCTGACCAGCTCCAGCCTGATGATTATATCGCCTCTGCAGTATCGATTGATATAGACGGAGTGAGGCCAGAAGGCAAGATACCCCCACCCCACCCCACCCCACCACCCCCACCCCCACTATTTAAAAAGGAAGAGGAAGAAGAAGAGGAAGAGGCTGAAGAAGCCTCTCGTGTTTATTTAAAGAGCTTTCAAAAAGCCATGGAATGCAAGAAGTTCCACAGCTCGCACCCTATCTCCTTTTTAAAATAGAGGGGTCGAGGGGAAAGGGAGAAAACCTCACCTCATAAAGTGGCATGCATCCCTTTTCATTTTAAGAGCAGCAACCATCAACCAGCAAAAGGCCTTCATTCAGGCCAAGGATGATAAAATCCAGGAGCTGGCAGAAGAGTTGAAGTCAGTCCCCTCGCAAGAAGATCTGAGTTTAAGAGATAGCTCTTAAAATCCTTTAAAGCTACTCTAGAAAATCAAGTCCAGCAGCTGGCAGGATTGACGCCCCTTTTTCAGAAATAGGGGCAGCTCCCCATGTTTAAAAGGGCCTTTTAAAATAGGGATACTTTGACTACAGAGAGGGATGCTACAAGATGCTTTATTGAAGGAAAAGGAAGGGCTGATCAAAGAGAAAGAGGAGCTGGGCAGTCAGCCCCGGGGGGACTGAAGAAAGAAAATGAAGAGCTGAATGAGAAGGTGGAAGAGATTAAGCAGCAGGAATCTCGAAAGCAAACCCAGCTGCTCTAATATAATAAATATGGGTTTTTTGACAGTCTCAAGCAGAAACTTGAGCTCTTCAAATTTGAGCCCCCCATATAATATAAGGGAGCTTTAAGGTTCAAATCCCCGAGATAATAAAATCGATGAGCTCAAAGCTCAATTCAATACATCTTGGGACAAGGTCATCTCCACCTTCAAAGGACTGCATTCTCTCATGGCTCCTCCTCTATTGATGAGTCAGAAGAATTGATTTCAAAGGTCAATAATGGGATCCAGGATACAGCTGCCCAATCGGAAGCTCCAGCAAGTGGCCCGGGAAGCAATTTATGAAGAGGAAGACGATGCTTATAATTGAAGAGCTGCTGTTGGCATCACTGATAGAAGTGCAGTCATCACAAGGATTCAGGCAGTCAAGATGAAAAAGCAGACATTAGATGACTGCACCGAACTGGTACAGGACCTGGAGGAAACCACGAAGGAAATGAAGGTGAAAGAAGAAGAGGTTCCTTTTTTACCCTTTCAAAAATAGAGGAGAGCTCTCTTAAAACAAACGCGGCCCCTCTCTGTTTTAAAAAGGGAGCCCCCTCCGGGGAGGAGAGCTCTCTTAAATGGCAAGGTGGGAGGAATAGCTGGAAGAAGAGTATTCTCCGCTCTTGATTCGAATAAGAACCTAAAGGGAAAGGGAGAAGATCTGGAGTAGAAGGATTCGAACCTTTGCATGTCGGTACCAAAAACCGATGCCTTACCACTTGGCTATACTCCATACGTAGCCAAAGGGGGAAAGGAAAAGCAGCGAAGACATATAAGCCGAGAGGTGCACCTTAATTAATAAGCTTCCTTTCCCCAACTCCCATTCCTCCTGGGCCGGGGAGCAGCCCCCTCTCCCTATCCTAAGAGCTCTCTCCCTCTCCCCGTTATAAGGATAGAGAGCGCCCATTATTCCTAATATAGCGAGTGCTTGGGGGCTCTCTCCCCTCGCCCATTATTCCTAATATAGCGAGTGCTTGGGGGCTCTCTCCCCTCGACCTACCTTAAGAGTGCTTATAACAGACCTCTTAAGATTATAGATAGAGAGCTTGGCTCTTTAAATTTAAAGCTCAAAAAAATCCCCTCTCGCTCTCGCCCTCGCCCTCTATATAAAGCCAAGCCAAGGCAGCCTCCTTAAAATCAAAAGCGTTTTATCTCTTTTAAGATATGCGAGCTCTCCCGGGCCGGGCTCTCGCCGGGGAGAGCGAGGACTGTTTTGAAAAGGGATTTACAAAAGAGGGGCTTTGCGGGGGGGAGGGGTTTTAAAAGAAAAGGTCGATCTGCCTCTAAGGGGGGAATAGGCTTAGTAGGGCTCGAACCTACAATATCACCGTTATGAGCGGTACGTTTCAACCAATTAAACTATAAGCCCCATTCTCTCGTAAATACTCGATTAAAAAAAACCCACCTCTACCTCTTAAAATAGAGGGATAGAAAGCTCCATTCAAATCCGTCTGAGGGCTCACTCGACCTTGGGATAATAGGGAGAGGAATTCCTTTTCAATTAATAAGCTCACTTTAAAAAAGGGCCCTCTCTCCCCTCTTTTTAAAAACAAAAACAAGGATAGAGAGCTTTTCAAAAATAGGCTCACCTCCTCTCTATCCTCCTCTCTATATTTGAGCTCTCTATCTATAATCGCGACAGCTTGAGATATAAAGGACCTGGTTCGCTCTCTGTTCTAAAAGGGCATACATAATCTGAATCGAGTAGTTTCAAGCGAGATCTAAGGTCATACCGATTCTTAAGGTGTTTGTTAGCGTACTGTTTATTAGCTATTAGCTATTTGTCTTTATTTCTTTATTAGACATATTGTTTCTCTGTTACAACTCCTGTAACAGATTAGTTGCGCCGATGACTATTCCCGGCAGATGTAAACATTATTTAAACTGCTCTGAATAAATATTTCCTGTTCGCTGAGTTTAACATGGCATCAGAGCCAACAGTGAGAGGGGAGAGGTTGGAGGCAGATGAAAGTGTTTGCTGAAAAAAATTGCAGCGCGTTTCTCCTGCAGTGCGAAATTTTTTTTATTTTTTTTCGCGACTTGATTCCGTCGCGTGAAGAGCAGTCGCGGGAAGAAAAAAAAAAAAAAAAAAAATTTTGTGCAGGTCGCAGGGTCGCCACGCGCGCCCCCCCACATCCAGCCTGCGCAGACGTTGCTGGGAAGGAGGACGCAGCGCGCGCAGCTCCCGCGACACAGCGCCAGCGTTCGCAGGAGGCGCCGCGACACAGCACCATGCGCGACGGTCGCCGACGTCCGTTGACGCGTGAGCGGCGAGGGAGGAAGCTCTGCGCATGGACGGTTGTCCGCGATGTGAGCGACTGCATCACGTGCAGGGGAGGTCCAGGCGGGACCGCGCAGGCCCCCGCCCCCCGCTGTCCGCGCGCGTCGGGACCCGCGTGCAGACGCACGGGCCCAGACGTCCGCGCAGAGCTGCACGCGCGCGACGCGAGGGAACCCTCCCCCCCACCCCGGCACAGCGTGCGGCGGGAATTTTAAAATTCTCGCCCCCGCGCCTCAGCAGGGGTATAAACCCCCCCCTCCCCTTGCGCGAACGCGCTCCCCCGAAACCCGGCGCGCCACCCCCTGCGCGCGACGCGATCCGGCGCTCCCAACCTGGAAAGGTGCGACGGACATCCGACGCGGACGGGGAACAAGCAGCGGGCGGGGACTGCGTTTTTTTTTTAAAACGCGACAGTAGCCGCGAGTTGCAGAGGAGGCTCGGGAAGCGGGAAGCAGCCACAGAGGACGGGATAAAGGAGAGGGGCTCAACTGATCCTTCCGGATCAGCCCGCTGGCTCACGTGGTCGTGAGCCGTGCGGTAAGGCTCAGGGAGCCTGCAGGTCGGGGGTTCAAATCCCGCCGACTCCCCCCAAGGTATAAATTTTTTTTCAAACGTTTTTTAATTATTATTATTTTTAGTTAAATTTTTTAATTTTAATTTATTTTTTAATAGTTTTTAAACTTTATAAATTAAAATTTATTTTTAATTTATTTTTTAAAGTTTTAAAAACTATATAAATTAAAATTATTTTTTTTAACTTTAAATAAATAATAATTATTAAAATGCTTTGTTAAAGAAAGCCTTTTAAGGGGGGATATTTTTTTCAAAAAATCAAAGGGGGATAGTGAGTAATTTTTTCGAAAAATAGCAATTTGGCAAATTGTAAAAGGTGCATTTTCGGTCGTGGACCGACACCTTGTGGGTTATTCTTGTGGGCAGTTTTTTTATGTTGTATGTTGCATATTTCATTTTTGCACTATAACATTAAAAACTTAAAATCAAAACACTCCCTAAGTCCCCGAAATAATTAAAACCCATCCGTGCAATTTATTGCACTGCAGTCGTTCGGTATTTGTGATACCTCTGGCCAGCACTTACAGGTAAAGTTGTCGTGATTTGGCTACTGTATCCGCCGCCTAATATAGCTGCTACAACGACGTCTGAGCTTGTTCTCTATAAATCGTCGGGGAGAGATAAGTACGCCATTTTTGCATTTTTTTACTCCATCCACTACCCTTTATCGCACTTGTGTTTAGGCGTAAATCCTGACGAAGTATTCTTCATAGTGTTTAGGGGAAGTTACGCCCCACGCATGAGAAGAATCTTCTATGGTAGGTGCCATCAACAAGGCGATTCCCTTTCGCGACCGCTTATGTTCCACGTATCGTATGATCTCTAAAACTCACCTATAGTCTCCCTCACGTAAGGGCGGGTGATTTTTGTTGATCTTTCTAAATACCTATAGTTTCCCTCACGTAAGGGCGGGTATTTTGTACGGTATATTGGCCTAGCAAAAGGTATATCGAAAGGGGGACCAATTGGTGATATAAGGAACCTTCACTATGGCCATTGTTGCAAAGTTGATGACTGATCCGCATCAGTTATTGAAAGGTCCAAATTATACACCATGGAAACATAAGATGAAGGCAATTCTCCAAATGGAAGATTTGTGGGATATTGTTACTGGAGTAGCAACTAGGCCTTCACCAACAGCAGGATCCACAGGTCCTTCAGCAGATCAGATAGCTTTTGACAAGAAAGACAGTCGAGCAAAGGTGCTCATTTTGTTTGTTGTTTCAGATGAAGTGCAACCTCATATAGCTGACAAAGCAAGTGGTAAAGAGGCATGGGATGCCCTTAGAACCATCTATGAGGGAAAGAATGAATCCACCATTCTTCATCTTCAACAACAACTTCATAACCTGAGTTTGAGGCAGGGTGAAACAGTTGAACTCTTTCTGTGCAGAGTGTCTGAGTTGAAAGAGAAATTGAGTTCTTTGGGAGATACTGTGGATGAAAAGCTTCTCATTTCACTTGTGATGAGAGCTTTACCTTCTTCATTTGATATGTTGATAACCTCCATCCAGGTGTCTCAACGACAAATTACCTACATCGAGTTGGTCAATCTGCTTCAACAACAGGAGGCACGCCAACTTCACAAGGATGATTCTTCCAATACAGCCCTATACACCAACAGCAGTGGTTCTAGGAAGAAAGGTAATGGGCAAAAAGGAGGCAACTTTCAGAAAGGAGGAAATTCTCAACAGGATACGAAAGGAAAAGGCAAACAACCTCAACAGAAGAAGAGGTGGTGCAAGATCTGTGAGAAAGACAACCATGACACCAACAAGTGTTGGCATAAGAACAAGCAGAAAGGCCAAAACAAACCACAAAATAAAAACAAGCAACCCCAGGTGAATGTTGTTGTTGAAGAATCTGACTCAGATTCTGAATGGGCACACAAGGTGCTCATGACTACCACAGATTCCACACAGAGGGATCCTATTTGGTATGTCGATTCTGGAGCTAGCAAACATATGACTGGCGACAGATCGTGGTTTGAATCATTTGTGGCCAAGGAGGGCAAACCTGTCACCATTGTCGATGATAAAACCTACGTGGTTCAGTGGAGAGGGTACAGTTCAGTCACTCTTCCCGATGGCAAGTGTCGATTGACAAAGTCCTCTATGTTCCGGGATTGGCCAACAATTTGTTGTCGTGACACAAATCCCGGATAGAAATATGGTTGTCAACTTTCGTGTTGAGAATGGAAAGAAGTGTTGTACCATTACCATGAAGGGTAAGCAGATTGCAACAGCTTCATATAAGCACGGCTTATTTGCACTAGATGCTATCTCTACTCCACATGTTGCCATGACTGTCTCTACCAAGGAGGCAACTTCCCTATGGCACAAGAGATATGGGCATCTTAGTTCTGCCTACTTACTTGAGCTCAGCAAGTATGAGATGGTAAAGGGTCTTCCTTCCCTTTCTGCCACATTGCCAGTGTGCTCTGACTGCTTGGCAGGAAAGCAACATAGAGTACCATTTGAGAAGAGCTCAACAAGAGCACGAAAACCTCTGGAGTTAATTCATACCGATCTGTGCGGTCCTTTCACACCCAACAGTTGTGGAGGGAAGAGGTACTTTCAGTTATTCGTAGATGACTACTCACGAAAGATGTGGGTTTTCTTTCTCCAACTGAAATCTGAAGCTTTCGCATTCTTCCAGCAGTTCAAGAAATCCGTTGAGAAGGAGTCAGGAGCTTCTATTAAAACCCTCCGCTCAGATCGAGGGGGAGAGTTTACCTCTAATGAATTTTCTGCATTCCTAGATAAGCATGGAATCAAGAGACAGCTTAACAATCGCCTATACTCCTCAGAAAAATGGAGTTGCCGAGAGAAGGAACCGTTCTATCATGGAAATGGTTCGTTGTATGCTCACAGGAGCTACTCTTGGGCAACAATATTTGGCAGAAGCTGTCACCACCGCAGTAGTATCTCGTTGAATAGGGCACCCACAAAGGCCCTAAAAGGAATGACTCCACAGGAAGCATGGAGTGGTCGAAAACCCTCCATATCTCATCTACGTATTTTCGGATGTCACGCTTTCATGCACATACCGAAAGAGAAAAGGAAGAAGCTAGATGAGAAAACACTGAGATGTATTTTTCTTGGTTATTCTCGAGCACTCTAAAGGATATCGGTTGATAGATCCTTTGACCAAGAAAATTCATATCAGCAGAGATGTTGTCTTTGATGAAGCTTTCACATCACAGAGCACATCTAAAGTACACCAAGATATTGTGGAAACTAAGGAAGAGAAGATTCCTTCATCAACACAGACGGAGGTCCTTCTACATCTTCTTCACCACCACCGAAGAAGAATCCTAAATGGTGTACAAATACAATCAGAGATGCAAATTTATCCACTCCTCCCAATTTGAATTTGGATAGACCTCGTACACGCAGTATGGCTCAAAAGGAAAGAGAAGCCAAAGAAACTGGTGAGGTTGATGATCTTTGTCAATCTTTTGAGGAACTTTCTGTGACTCCAAGTACAGAAGTAGAGGATATGGATATTGATGATGACAGGGCATTCATGTCTACCATAGATAGTCTTGAACCTGCATCAGTGCAAGATGCTCTTAGTGAGCCTCAGTGGAAGGCCGCTATGGATACAGAGTATGAGTCTTTGATGAAGAATAAAACTTGGAAGCTTGTTGATCTGCCGCATGGAAAGAAACCCATTGGCTGCAAATGGGTATATAAAGTCAAGTACAAGGCAGATGGAACAATTGATAAGCATAAGGCCCGTCTTGTTGCAAAGGGCTATGCTCAAAAAGAAGGCATTGACTACGAGGAAACTTTTGCACCTACTGCTCGGATGACCACAATTCGGGTTATGTGTGCTATGGCAAGCACAATATGGGTGGAAAGTTCACCGGATGGATGTCAAAAGTGCCTTTCTAAATGGTGATCTCCAAGAAGAAGTCTATATGACTCAGCCGAAGGATTTGAAGTGGAAGGCCAAGAGCGAGAAAGTTTGCAAATTGGTCAAATCCTTGTATGGTCCGAAACAAGCTCCTCGAGCTTGGTATATAAAAATGGACAATCACCTTATGCAAGCATGGATTTAAGAGATGTCCGTCGGATGCAAACCTCTATTTCAAGAAACAGTGGTTCCGAGATAGTGTTGCTTGTACTCTATGTGGATGATCCGCTCATTACAGGGAGTTCGTAAACTATGATCTCTCATCGTCAAAAGAAACTTGTGCAAATCTTTTGAGATGACAGATCTCGGACTTCTCCATTATTGTCTTGGTCCGGAATTCAGCCAGAAGGAGCACTCCATCAAAGTGTCTCAGAAAAAATATGCCAAGACATTGCTGGAAAAATATCGCATGACTGACTGCAAGCCAATGGCAACTCCAATGGAGAATGGACTTCAGTTATCGCGATATGATGACTCACCTCAGGTAGATGGTACTCTCTATCGACAGTTGATTGGGAGTCTCATATATCTGACCAATACTAGGCCAGATCTCGTATTTGCTGTCAACTATCTTTCGAGGTTCATGCAGGAGCCTAAGACCACTCATTGGAAAGCAGCAAAACGTGTTCTTCACTATGTCCGTGGTACTATGGAATATGGCCTAGAATACAAGAGGAACAACAAATTCTTCTTGCAAGGATACACGGACTCCGACTATGCCGGATCATTTGATGATCGCAAGTCAACTTCTGGATACATTTTTCATCCGGGATCCGGTCCCGTCTCTTGGCACGACAAGAAGCAACAGGTGGTTGCTATTTCATCAACAGAGGCAGAATATCGCGCCGCACGTGAAGCTGTGTGCGAAGTGATATGGTTACGTCGCATTCTGACAAGTATGGGCCATCCATCAAAATCTCCAATACACTTGTTTTGCGACAATCAGGGTGTTCTGAACCTCGTCAAGAATCCAGTCCATCATGAAAGAACAAAGCACATTGACACACAATGTCATTTCATTCGAGATGAAGTTCCAAAGCACCGAATTCAGCTTCAACACATTCCCACCGATGCTCAAGTTGCAGACATTTTCACTAAGGCACTTGGACGTGTCAAATTTGAATTGTTTCGCAGCTCACTTTGTATTGCAAAATGATGTAAGGGGATGTTAGTATAGCTATTAGTTATTACATTACCCAAATAATGTAATAAAGGGGGATGTTAGCGTACTGTTTATTAGCTATTAGCTATTTGTCTTTATTTCTTTATTAGACATATTGTTTCTCTGTTACAACTCCTGTAACAGATTAGTTGCGCCGGTGACTATTCCCTGCAGATGTAAACATTATTTAAACTGCTCTGAATAAATATTTCCTGTTCGCTGAGTTTAACAGATGTTTCCCATCGACGTATTATATACGTAATATGATGTGAGCTCTTTAAATGAAATTAAAAGGCTCTGGCTCTCGGCATTCTTTAGAGAAATTGGAACCTTTCTTTATTTATATCAGTGAGCGACCTCTTGAGATATAATACTAACCCTTCTAAACGACATTCATATTCAATTACAGCTCGTGATAAGAGATCGACGAAAATCGTTTCTATTCCGCCTTAAAATAGAGAGCCAATAACGAGCTCCCTTTTTGCATCTATGGGCAATCTCAAAACAAGTCAATATAGGATATCAATGACCAAGAAATGACCAAAATCATTCAACTCTCCTCTCTGTTTAAAAGGCCCTTTTAAACATGGGGGAGATCGAACCTTTAGGCAATCGGGCGTCCTTAGAAAGCGTTTATAGAATATCTTAAATGTTGGATTGCCTCTATCGGGCATCCATCGACCCAGTGCATATCGAACTACATCAATCGAGTGTCGGATTGACAATGAATTCTTTATAACCCCTCACTCACCGAAACTCTCCTCGCCCTTCCTCTCCTACCCTTCCAATACAAGAGAGAAAGAGCAGGAGAGGAAGGGCGAGCGAAAGCAAAGTAGGGGGAGCTCTTTAAGGGTTTTCCGCTTGGGTTCGTTCATTCAATCATGGGCGATTCATTGGAAACGTAAAGCGAAGTCCCCCACCACCACCACCACCACCACCACCCCCGTTTTAAAAAGGCCCTTTTAAACAATAGGGGAGAGCCCTTTTAAACCCTTAGGCGTCGCTCTCTATTTTAAAAGAGATTAAGGTTGGTTGTCGCTCACATCAGTCTTTCCAGGTGATTAGCTTATTTATTAGAGGTTGAGGCACTGAGACTGAGACACAACTCAGATACATGCTAGGGGCGGTAGTGGGGTATCTTGGACAATGACACTGGGCCCTCACTATTTTAAAAGGACACAACCCTTTTAAAAGAGCGTGTAATATATAAAAGCTCCTTTAATATAATCACTTATTTTAAACTAGAAGCTCTTTAAAGCTCTCTATCTCCATATTTTGTATCTAATGGGATAGCTAGGCTTCTTGATCCCTATCCAAAGATAGCTTGCCCCTCTCTATTCTAAAAGGTTGAGAAAGAAACCTTTTAAAAATGGAAACTTCCTATTTCTTTAAAAAGAGGCCCTCTAAAAATCTATGGAGGGACGCTATCTTGTTCTCAACCCCTCTCCCAATTATCTTGTGAGGAATCATTCTCAACCTCTCTATCTCCTTGAAGAATTTTAAAGAGGGTCACACTCACACACACACAAATATAGATAGCCTTCCCATCCGGTGGTTGAGAATACTTGTCATCAGGTATTGAAGAGTGGGCTTGAATGACGCTTTTAAATAGAGGGCCCTTTTAAAGGGTCAAGAAGGGGGTGGGAAGAATAGTGATCAAGATTCACGTAATAGCCCTTTTAAATTTAAATGGTGGGGGTCTCACTGGGCCCTTTTCCCCCTTTGAACCTGTCCCTGAAGAGGTTAATGGCAAACCTTATAGAGGGAGATGAACCTCTCCGTGAATTGGCACCCACTTTGATCGGCCCCGTAGTAGTGATTTGATTAGATAATGAATTATTTTTTAGGGCAACTCGCCTTCGAGAAATATCTTTAAGGACGAAGCAACCTCTCTATCTATAATCCTCACCCCCAAGTAGTTACTATGGGAAAATATGGAATCCTTTTATCTCTATTTTTAAAGGTGAAGTTCCCAAAGAGTTTATTATGGCTACAAAAACAGTAGGATATAGACGACTAGGCAACACATCAGGATATGGCAATGGCCTTATATATAAGAGCAGCAGCCCCTCTATTTTAATGGGGAGGAAAAAAACGATTTTAAAGAGAGGGCAGAATTTAAAGCTTTTAGAGGTAGAGGCGAAGTGCTTTCGACAACTCCCAAGTCCTCACTAATATTCTTCCATTCCGACTCGCTAAAGCTTCAGAGATTAGGAACGCTCGTCCCCCTATGAATAAGCTTTCTTGGTCGATGCGCCCCCTAATATTATACAAGTGCACGAGCTCTTAAAAACCCAAAACTTGGCTCAATGAAGAAATGCAATGATGAAATGCTTCTTATACATGATCTCGAAATGGAGCCCAAAATTTTGTATAAGAATCACCCTTTTATTTTAAGAGACCCCTCTCTATTTTAAAAGGGGAATAGAGAGCTTGCTTGTCAATTCAAAATACAAATGCCCCCCCACCAGTTTACAAGGTAAAAGATAGAGAGCTTTTTCAAGGTTCGATAAAGCATCAAGCATCCTTAAAAGCTAGTTGAGGAACTACTTTTAAAGAGGTGAGGCAAGGCCCCTTCTTTTAAAAATCCCTTTAGTGGCCCCTCTCTATTTTAAAAGGGCTTTTAAAGAAAGAGAGGTCCCTTCGTTTTCCCATTCCATAGTTCGCTGTCGGTCATTCGCCAAGTTTTAAGCTTGCTTGCTTGCTCTCCAATTCCTTTTCAATTAATAAGCTTGCTTGCTTGCTCTCCAGAGGAATTCCTTTTCTATTAATAAGCTTGCTTGCTGCTCTCCAAAGAAATTGCTTTTCCCTTTTTAAAATAGAGAAATGAGATCACCCCAACAATTTTAGAGCTTTTAAAGGGGTTGGTTGTTCGTTCCAAAAGGATCCATCTAAGGGAATAGAGAAAGCATTTCGAATAACCTTTGTTTTGTTCAGGGAAAGCTTAAAAATGTTCCAAGGAGAGGGCCCAACCAATTTATTTAAAAGAGAGCCCTTTAAAATAAAATAAAACCCTTTTAAATTAAATTAAAGGCTTGTTTGCTTTAAAATTGGGGCTTGGGCTTGGGCTTGGGCCCTCTTTTTAAAATCTTGGGCCCAAGCCTCAATTATATCTCTATTTATAATTGAGGGGAGAGGGAGTCAATTCTCTTATATACGTATTAACAAATTTAACTCTATCTTTAATCACCTCAATAGAAAACCCCATATTTTAAAGGGCACATGCTCTTTAAGCTCATTCTTACATCTCATTAAATTAAAGGTGTTACCCATACTCCCACTTTTGATCCATAATGTCTGCTTCGACTGATGACCGAGATATGGGATCGAGATATAGATCGACTGGAGAAGTGTTTTCGTTTCAATTTCCACCTACTCCTCCTATAGACGGTTAGAAAGGTGTCTATCCATTAGGAATATAAATTTTAAGATGGTGTAATAGCAATCTCATAAAAGCAATACCACCTAGAGTTGCTTAAACAAGATCTCCCACGGATTCATCTCCCACGCCTTCTTTTTTCAATCCGCTTGAGCTCCTTAAGGTAAGTAATTTCACCTGGTTGCAGGATGGGATTATTGGTTGGGTTTCGAGCAATCCTCTCTGTTTTAAAAGATTCTTCTATCTAGTGACCAATTTATTTAAAAGCCTGGCCCGCCCTCTAAAGATCAAATTAAGCACTCTCATTATCCAATCTACAGTTCAGCCCTTTTGAACAGGTCCACCTCACTCACATTTTCTGGGTAAGAGATCTTTGAAAGAGAGAGCCGAATAAATTCCTTCAAGAAGTAGCTTATCCCCACACTGCATGGGGCATTATAAAGACGGGATAAATAAAAAGCCCAACCCAAGTGAAATGCATACTATATGGTGACCTTAAGATGAAAAGGCGGTTGTTAGGCGATTCATTCAAAGGCGCCCTAGACAGGAACTCACTACTCTATCAGCCTTCTACCAAAAGTGGTGGTTGAGTATATTTGCAAATAACTCAGATGACGTCAAGTGATTCCTATGGTAGGACTAAGAAGCAAATGAAGTTTGCAAATACTTGGAAAACAAATTCCGTGGTTTACACAATCGCCACATGCTGATGAAAACCCCTCTTTCTTTCTTTTTTTTCTAAAATGCATATTATATTAAACCAAAGAATATGATAGTTACATCAGCTAAACAACAAAGTTACATGGTCATCACTCGATACTTTTTCATGAAAGTGGCAGTGAACTAATCAAAAAAATGAAAGTTCAAAAGATCAATTGCCTTGCATAAAATAAATCAAACAGAGAACATTTTAAATTAGGAAGCAAGAACAGAGATTTTATAAACCAATTGGGAGTATGTGTGCCTTCAAATCATTTCTATAGATAATCATCCATAGAAGGGACTACGCAAAAGAAAATAGAGACCAAACAAAATCCATCTCATATTATTAACTAAGAGGTTGGCTTATTTCCATATAAATTGGTGTCGCCTGCCAATAAAAACTGAAAACATAACATATTAACTATACATGCTTTATAAGCAGACTGAATAGCACATACTTCCTTAATGTTGAAGATGAGTTTGCAACTCGCAAAAAAACTCAAAGAAAGTCCGACAAAGACGTCACAACACAATGGTTAGGGCTTTGGCCTCTCTTTAAGGAGGTCCAAGGTTCAAACCATGGCGTACCCAGAAAGGGATAGTCTAGATGGTAGTGGCCAAGTGTTTGCCGGCTAGCTGCCCCGGTTCAATGCCCTATAGGATCAGGGGTCTTGTTGACTTCATCTAACCCAGCAGGCTAGGGTTTATAGTGGCAGCACCTAATGGTGTTACTGATTCCCCTATGTATTAAAAAAAACTCAAAGAAAGAGCTCCTGACCAAGCATAAAAAAACATGAAAATCTGTCACTCCCAATCAGTACAAGTACTTGTTCAATGATTATGTTATGTACAAATTTAAGTGCAGAGTTTTTGCCAAGTTGCAAGTTTTCTTACTATGATTTGGGCATTAAAATCTCCTAACAGAATATAAGTCAATTTAATGACCAACCTCATTTATCATGTACTGTTATTGGTCAATCTAACAAGCCACCTCCATAGTGTCCTAGAGACTCATCTCCTCTACCCGGTACTCATCTCAAATACCAGTACTCATCTTGAAGACTTCTCTCGATAGTCGAAGACACCCTTGAGACTTTTGGATGTCTCCCAATTGTCTCCACTTCAAAAATCGCACATTTAAAACCTTCAAGTACGAAACTGACAGATCAAGGTTTTGAATTAGGCTTAGATAAGATCAATTGCATTCATTATCTAAAGTTGTATTTCCTCCATTTCCTTCGAAGAAAATTATGAGAGATTTTACAAGTGGCCCTAAATAGTATTGCAACATTAAACGACTCTCAAAGACGCACTAAACAATGGCACTCGAAGTAAACAAAGGTCCTAAAGAAGACGTACATGCTAAGAAACCCTAATTTAAAGAAGAAGTACGTGCTCAGGAAAGCCTATTTTAGAGGCCCAAAACTTATGAAATGAACATTTTATCTTATTAAAAGGTTAGGAGAGTTTATGACTCTTAAAACCTATTTTAATAACTTTAAATTACGAATAGAAATTTTTCATTATAGGCTACTTTAACTTTTATGCATTTCGTATCTTTTTTAAATCTTATTTATGTTTGTGTATTTGGTATATTTTAAATTCAAAATATTTATATAAAAAATTATTTACAATTTAATTTCTATGTTACTAAGTACCCACATGCCTATTGTCTGAAAATTTACATTCTTGTCCCCATCTCCCATACCCTCGTACCCTTCTCCTAGTGACTATACCTCACTCGTAGCATGTAGCATTTACCTCACTTATGTCATGTAGTGTTAATTTCTTTTGCAAAACTTGTATTCCTCCTATTCTAGAGGAAAGTCTTAATATTGATCTTCCATGTTAAAGTTGATGAATAAAACTAAATCAAACTGATTTCCATGCTTTACGTAATAACAAAACTGAACAAAGATTCTTTGAGGGCATTACACTTCTCCTACTATCTTGAAAGGAACATTTCCGAACTACTTATCTGTCCGCATCCCTTACACTCCATAAAGGTGACTTCAAGAATTAATAGCCCTTGACTATGTGGAAAGTAGGTTTCAAATTTCCATCTTGTACTACTTGGAAGATAGCTTGAGATCGCTCAAAATTGCAATTCCACACAAATGAAGTGATCGAATTGTCACTTCATCTCTCTCCCTCCCACCCAACATTCATTCATTCATTCGAATTGCCACTTCATCTCTCTCCCTCCCGCCCAACATTCATTTGTAATGGAAGGCCAAGCATTGTTTTGCTATTTGCATAAGCTTTTGGCACCGTTCAATAAAAGGATTGGATTTTCGTCGGAGCATATTGAAGCATTGTGTACAACCCTTACCCTGCAATTTTCTAACCTAGGACCTCTTTTTGGAATTTAAAAGTCTTCACCATTAGGCCCACCAATAAACCCCTTTGGTAAATAGCTGCTCCTCTAAAGAATGTCAAAGAAGGGGTTCATAATGAATCAGATTGTATCTATTGGCAAGACAGTGGGAAAATGCAACCAGTTTCTCCAAATTTAATTTGGATCTTAGGCCAAATATCTTCGGTTTGGAGAAGTATGTGGTACACCAAAATATCTTTAGGTCAAATATCTTTGGTTTGGTGCGGAATGTGGCAACTCACAAGCTGAGCTTCCAATGAGCACTTGTGTATCTCAATGGCAAGTTCTCACAAGGCTCACACTCAAACTCAAATGGCAGACTAACATAAGCCTACTTGTAACATAAATCTAAAACCCATAAGAAATTCTAGTTTGGGGATAGGGATAATAGGGAGCAAGGGGCAGAAAAGTGGAAGAAAAAAATGATTTTTCTTGTGGACTTCAGATTTATGTTGCTGACAAGGTTCTTTTTCCTATGCCACGTGAATTTGAGTGGAAAAATCGCAAGTACTCACCAAGGCCTGGTCTGCATTGGCACTCACAATTTTTGGAACTATGGATTTTTCTTAAATATGATTGGCTTCATGGCTTGAGGATTCCCCTTGGCCAGTTAAGAGTGTGCTTCCACAAACTACATTTTGAAAAAAGTCACTATATCCACACAGCGATAGGATCTGCCATCTGCTCTCTCCAAGAGGTGGAGAATTAGGAGCACTTTGTCTTCAAAAGTCCTTTTCTACTATGAGATCCAAGAGACTTACCACAATTTGTTCAAAGACTCTGGTGGTTCACCTTCTACTTTATTCCACTATCCAAATTAGAGGTGCTTGGTGTTTTAACTCTGTGAAGCTATCACCTTTAGAAATAGGGCTTTATAAGGGAACCCTCAGTATGCCTCAGTACTTGCCTTCTTTTGGCACATCTATAACACCAAAGGCATTATGTGTGCTTTAGATACTACCAACTCACACACAAAAGGAGACAAGTTGTCCGCTCTGTGTATTATTGCTAGGCCACACCAAGCTCCTCACTATGATTCTAAGCATTGCATAGCGTTGAGACTCTCCCCAAGTCCACAAGTACTGGTGAATCCGCAAGCCAGGTGACCCTGGACAAGTCATTTTGACCCTAGCCAGGTAAGTTTCTTAAAAAATCTACTATCTTTTAGATTTTTCCCTGAGTTTGCCTTGAGCATCAGTCCAGGTCAAAAAAATAAAATAAGAAGGCTTGATGAATCCAGGACGAGTCCAAGCCTTGATACTATGCTAGGCAGCATGGAATTGTTTAGCTTTGGCAGTGAATATCCTCTGGATCCTCTTACACAACACAAGACACAAGACAAATGCACATCAATGGCTCTCTCTCTACCTATGGAGGTCCACTGTCATTGGGTGTTAAGAGAGGTCTTAGGGGAAGTACCTTGCTCACCCATGATTATTTATCCTAGCCTCATTAGTCCTGGACATTATTCTATAAATATTATAAGATCCTAAATTGAGACCTTTAATATGGAAGACGACAATGTCGATAGCCCTTGGAACTTCCAACACCTACTACACACATGGCAGGATTGGTTCCTTGTTTTGATCTCCAGCTCCTTATTTCATTGTATAGTTCTTACCTCACATTGTTATTTGTACTTGTTCTACAAGCACATGCTTTGGACTTCTTTCATGTGTCTACCCCTGTTTCTGTTTACGTTGTTTTATTATCTTACTGTTCTAACACAGTAGTTACCTAAGGTGCCTCCTACCATAGCACCGCCTACTGTAAATGATTTTACTTTCACATCCCATTGACTTACTTTGGTCATTTTTTCTACTTAAGTACTCAGAAGGTTATGAGCAGACTGCACCACCTGAATACTGGGAGATGGCACCTTATTGCTGACATTATATCCTCTGCTCTTTGACAACATATACTTCAAACTCATTTGCAAAGAGAGTGACCTTATTCTCTTCTCATAAATTTCTGTTTTTCATTGCAAAATTTCCATTATTTTATAACAGGTCCAAATTCTGAGCTGCAAAAAATGTTTTTTAAAACCAAGGTCAATCCTAGAGGTAATGTGAGAAGTGAATTAAAACAGAGAAGCTTGAATATGCAGAATTGTATTTATTCTTCATAAATAATACCTCAGCATGCATCAATCTTATATACAATACTCTATGAAACAAAATCCCATGGCATCCATTGGGCTTGATGATTGCCAAAACTTACACTCTAAGTAGAAACTGATGGCACGTGTAAGATGATCTTTCCCAGGAACTCCCTCCAATAGAGATGTTATAGGAGAAAATGTCATATCTATGACATCAGGTGAGGAACAAACAGTAGTTTTCCATTCTTCATGACTTTGTACAAGCTCATCACCTCCTCTCCTCCTAAAAATGACCGTAACATCCTGAATCAAGGATTATTTTTAGCAAGTTATAATGCTTATATTCCACATGTTGATGCATACATCTTTTTATCTGCAACAATACAAACATGATTGTCTCCTTAAAATGAACGTAGATTTTGTAAATGGAAACCAGAAACAGTTGAAGTTTACTTCTTTGCCTGAGAGATATGAAGCAGGATGAGTTGGATGTGGATGAATCTCCTGATTGTTAAATGGAAATTGATCTGCAATCTATATATCCAACCAAAAAAGCTTCAGCACAAGGGTAAATCTGACATCTGACCAAAAACAAACCCCACTCTAAACAATGCAGTCAAATAGACAATAAGCAACAAGGAAATTGACATCCTAAAATAAAATCAAAATACTTACCTTCTCCTTGACAGTTCTTGCACTAAAACTGGCAGAGGTGTCCAGATCCGCAAATCTTTGATCTGCAATATTCTTAACATAATCTTGGATTTGTTTCTCGGATAATGGAGATGACTGGTGCTGCTTCACATATATTACATCTCTACCACCAACTGTTACAGATGTAACAATATGGGTCCCATATGTTTCAATAAATCTGGTACAATTGCAAGGAACATACAATAACCACTGGTGTATGTCAAAGGAATTAATCAAACAGAAAAAACCATTACAAAGCCAAAAGAGGAAGGAAGAATCTCAATTCTTCTGTAATATTTTCATATTACTTATTTCTAAAATAGCTACCTTGCTAATGTTGCAGGATCCCATGTTGAAGGAACAGCACACTTAACTTCTTCCCGCAAAATCAAGGGAAACTTCATCAGCTAAACTATGTACAATGCAATGGAAACTCCATCCATAGTAAGGCTCTTGATGGATGCTCGATCAGCTTGCCAGGAACCAGAGAAATTGAAAATTGCATTAAAGCTCCCAAGAGGGATTTTATCAGGCAAAGAAAAGGGTTGGTTGAAATTTGCTGCCATCTACAACATAAACAATAGATTGATTACAAAGAATTTAATCAAATTCTCAAAGAAATTAGCTCAGAACACAAGCACTTGAATATTCCAATATCCAAAAACACAAGGGGTTACCTTCAACTACTTTGTTACACCTTTATGGCCTATGCTCAAATTGCAGCAAGTTGAGATAAATTTCTTACCAACATCCCAATTGATAAAGGTTTCTTTATTCTCCATCAAACTTTAGTTTCTCTATGTGAAATGACATGAAAAAGAATGTATGTTTCATGAAAGGTCACTCTAACAGTAGTCAATGGTGCTTGCAATCTACTAGCAACATATTCCACTTTCAGAAAGTCAAGTCACTTTAACAAGCTATACCATTACATCATTAACATGTGTAACACAAAAGGAATTTCAGCATTCAAAACTACAGAAAGTATGACGAATCATGATTCATGAGTACTCCAGAGTCCCAGACTTGAGATAAAATCATCAAAGTGCCAGTGAAAAATTAGTTTTACATCAAATAAAATCAATCTTATGTTTTATGCAGACAAGCATTCTCACAAAGATTTCCCCATCTTCTCATATTTTTGCACTACTTTATCTTGTACTGAGATGTTCCATAATAAATCACATAACATATGGTGTTTCTTAATTTTTTTTGTTTGCCAAAGCTAAGAGTGATATCTGCAAGTAGGACCAACATCAGAAATGAATTATTGATGAAGTTAAGTCTAATTTTTTTTGGTGAAAAAGCATCAAGGATAATGATTTATCATCTATTGTATGTCACTGTGTCAAAATAAGAAAGCTCGAAAACTCATAAAATTCTGCGCTCTATCACACGCACATTATTTCTTGTCCTCACATTAACCCTAATCCCAGTCCAATCTCGTCTCCAGTACACAATCCACATACTGCATCACCATTATCCTCTTATCCCATTGCTCTCTCTTTCCTCGTATGATCCCCATGCATCATCATTTGACAGTGTCATCTCTGTGTGCAGGTTTCCATGGATCTGTCAACTTTGAGATAGGTCTTACTACGATCAAAACCCTTACAGGATAAGGAAGCTCCGTGCAACACAGGTTTTGAATATTCTCAGACCTCACTCAGGTCCAGTCCCTCTCAGTCACTGCAATCATGCAGTTTGTGGTCTGCTTCAACCGTCCTCCTTTCCCCACCATCATACACTACCCAGAATTCCACGTCCATCCATTCCTATCATGAACCCTGACCTCACTATTCCCTCATGTCTGCTTGTCAAGCTTGACAGCTTATAATCCGCCATACTGCAAATGATTTAATTGAATCCTCAAACCCATCGTACATCTCCCAGTATTTACCAGTGTCAGAATGTGATCATAGCAGGCCTATCAAGATGAGCACAACGTCTGCTTTTGTTATCAACTACAAGTCTCAGACAGGTAGAAGCACATCTCAGGAGATGAGCGCCAAATCCCATTAACTGGGAAAAAAAGAAAGAAAAAACTGTTCTAAATCTCTCAGATTTGCCATTGGGTTCCCCTACATTGGTGAAAAGAGGTTTAAAAGTCATCATTGCACCACGAAGAGTACCTACAGAGGATTTTATGATTGGCATTGAAGGCACGACTAGAGATCTACCAGCAAAGATTTCCAAAGAAAACAGACAGGATTTTGCAGATGTCCTGAGGCATGCTAAGCCCCCAAGGAATATTTTAACGGGTTATGAATTTGCCACTCAAGAATCTGAACGAAGATGAAAACATTACCATTACAAAAGTGCACAACGGAAATGCAAATGTTGTGATGCACAAGGCAGAATATGCAGGAAACATGCTAGAGCATTGAAAGTTATAGCAGCTGTTATATCAAGCTGGATTCCAAACCCATTAGTAAGATATTTAAGGTGGTCTACAAGGTGATAAAAGAATTCCCACAAGATGACAACACCATAAATAGATCGATTCCAAAGAAAGAAGTGACCTGCAGAATATATGGCCTTCAAAAAATGCATAAGGTGAATGTCCCAATTTGACCTATTGCTGATGCAATTGGCTCTCCTACTTGAGTGGGACTAACAGTAAGGCTTTAGAACTCTGAATGGGAGGTTCAAGGTTTGAATCCAATGGAGGATAGAGTTGTACACCATACTTAACTAACCCAAGTTTGGTTGGATAAACATTTATTGGGTAAATAACATCCTCTATTAGGATCATCTCATATGGCCTATGGTCTGGTGGGACGTTAATAGCTACTTTACCTTTACCTTTTTACTTGTTTGCTGGCAGAATTTCAAGTAGACAGATCAAGTGGTTTTGTGAAAGAAGTCATTCACTACAACTTCGTATCATTTTGCTGACTGCATAAAAGATAAAAGGGTTGATGATATGATGTTCTCCTGAGTTTCAATGTAGATTCCTATGTTGCACGGAAACAGCTACAGTTGCTGATACTGACACAGCAAATTTCAAGACCCCCTAATATAGATACAGTTTGATATGCCATTATAAACAGTATATATACTTTATATATTAAAAGAAACACATAAAACACAAAGGCATTTACACAAATATAAGTTTTAAATAGGATATATTTTCATAATTTCATTAATTAAAAAGACAATTGTCATTGTTTCTTAAATTCCTTTTTTTTATTTTTTTATTTTGAAATCTCATGTCTTGGATATAGCTCTAGACGTGCCTAGGCCATTCCTGAACGCATGAGATATGGACCAAATTGGGTGGATATTTGGATACATTTGGATACGAAATCTATGTGTCTGGATGCGGCATCCGAGAGGAATTGTAACCATATCCATCTCTGATATGTGGATACAGGTATCTGGGAAGGAAGAGTGTCAGATACTGTAACTATGGCAGTTTCACTTTTCACCAAGATTCCCTTGTCATCAGGTATGGATATGATTAGAAGTATTTGGGGATGAGGAAAATGACATACTCGGTGAGATTTGCTTAAAATAAACATTTTTCAGCTTCCAAGGTTATATTTACAAACAGTCAGAAAGATTTCCATGGTTTGTCTACTCTCGCCTGTTGTTACCAATTTATTCATGAAGAACTTTGAACAATCAACTATTGTGTCCCTCACTTCAAGCCAAAATGATGGAACAGATATGAAGATACGTAGATGACACTAATATCAACCGGTTTCATGGTTTGAAGAATCTCTGAAATTTTCATGAGCATATAAATAATTAGTGTGCATGATCCAATTTACTATTATGCAGAGGGGTTCCTTAGTTTTCCTAGATGCTCTTATCTCAAAAGGGAAGGACGGTCACCTTATGAAACAAGTTTACAAGAAGCCCACTCATATGAACCTTTACTCGAAACCCCACTCATATGTACCTTTACTCATTGGCTTCATCTTCTCATTGATCTATTGCAAGATGAAGGTGTACTCATGACTCTAATCACGAGGGCTTTAAAGACAGCAGATACGGAACACTTGGAGTGAGACAAGGAACACCTCAGCAAAGCAATTCTTTTTAATGACTATTCTCAGCAGCAGATCAATAGAGCATTCCAAAACACATGGAGTAACCTGAGACATGATAAGAAGAACGTGGATAAGACCAAGGTGTTCATTCCATACGTTGAGGGCATCTCAAATTAATTTGCTAGAATCTTGAAAATAAGACATTGATTCATGATTCAAGCCTATGGAAACTACAAATAAAAAGCCCCACTCTAAGGAGAATCATCTGGAACCCAAGCTCAATAGTAGTGTATATATCATTTTGTGCTCATCTAGTAGGGCGCGCATCTGTGAGACTAGTAGAGAAATTCAGACCTGTATCAAGAAGCTTTCCACATATCTATATTACTCCTGCACAGGCGAGTCAGCTCTAGTGGATCATGTATAGAGAGCAACCATGTATTTTCTTTACAGGAAGCCAGAGTCATAGGAAATGATGATCATGAATTCAAAAGGAAAATGAAAGGAGCTACCAAGACCAGAAATATCCAGATAAACTCAGCAAGGAAGATGCACAGGCTGAGCTCTTCCTGAAGGCCAGTTACTAAGCATATTAGAAGATGGACCAAAGCATAATTTTTACATTCAAATTTAATTTCCCCATTTTGCGGAATTTAATGTTTCCATAATTTGGGAAATTAAATTTTGAAATTTTTATCTTTTTACTCTCTTGGGCACATTTAGACCTTGGTCAAGAAATCGTAACATTCTAATGCAATTCTCATGCAGTATCCTCATGATGAATCACAGAGAGCAATCTGGAACATCAACACATCCTTCCATTTTGTTAACACAAGTTTTTCCAAAAAACGTTCTCAGTTACCAATTTTCTTTCTCAATTCAACCAAAAGCTCCAGATTCCGATGTTAATGCCTTGACGGGGGGGGGCACAATTCTCTACAATCCCATAGCCTCGCATTGCAAATACAAGTAAAAACCCTTCAACCCTTGAAGTGTAAAACAGCCTAATGTTGAACCTCCACAGATTTTGAGTCATACCCCAAATACATTTCACGCATGCCGCATATAAGGTTGTGATATGATGTAAATGCTTTAGCTTAGGTAAAACTGAGTTTTATAACAAATACTACCTAGTTGACATAATACTCTGCTCGCAATATGCTCGGAACTGGATGGTCAGAATATCTTAGTATGCTAGAGAAAAAGCTTATCTACCTATAAAATATTAACTTTTCCAATGCAAAGTTCAACAACTGTAATAGATTCCAGGTACAGATTAGATGCTTAGTCACAGATTTGGTCCAGATGAGGCAAAATCAACCGTTAATCCTTCCTTGCAGGACAGACATTAAAACCCAAGCTCAACTGTGAGGTAAGTTGTTTGTGCTCATAATTCATGAGTGGTAATAGTCAACCATAGGGCACGCTTTCCAAGTCTTCCATCACTGTTCAAGTTTAATTCCTCATTCTACCATCTATTATAAGTAATTCAAAGTTTTATTGTAAATATGAAGCTTGCTTGGATTTCAAATTGTCAACCAGCATTATCAAATGGCATGAGCTCAACTGGATAAATTCCTTGACTTTCATTCAAGGAGGAGATCCAGGTTCGAACCTTACCAAGCAATACATGCATAATTGCCACACTATTGTAATTCCACTATTTGGTCACAATGTAACACAAGTGGGGTCCATTTTAATCCCACAAAACTAATTTATAAAAAAAAAAAAAAATTGTCAACCGGCATTAATTCAAGAAGTCAAGAACTTGTCAAGCCCCTAGGCAGTGAAAGTGAATATCGAATACCAAATTATTGCAATTCAATTTAGGCACTAAGAAGTAAGAAGTCACATTTGCTATTGGGAGTAACAAATGCAAAGCCTGTGCAATCAGACAATCAAATCACTTCTCATCAGCAAACCCCACACAATATCAGAGGCCCCGAAATTGAATGGATTGTGAAAAGACAATTGGATTCACTTGTTTATGGAAAACCGAATCCGTGGAAAAGGCATGCTAGTACCTGCATGTTGGATATATTTGCAGTCCACATTTCTAGTTCTATCATCATACGGGCGAGTATAGCAGATCCTGGGTTTCAATTCTAGTCTTTCCAAAACTTAACTCCTATCATGAAATGGACAAGTAAAGCAGATCCTGGGTTTGAAATCTACTCTTTTCAAATTTTTAACATTGTATCAGAACCATAGTTAGTGTTTACTAAGACCTCAACCTGAATTGAGAAGAGAACCTGTAAGTCCCATCATAAAAAGGACATGCAGCTTAGTTATAGAACAGCTCAATATCGGGGGTATTAGAAGGTGGATTTGAATTTCAAGATGGTATCAAAGCCAATGCTATTGTTTGGGTACGACCTCAACTTCAACCTGAGTGGAGGGGCACTTTTAAAGGATAAAGCTTGAGTGCAGTTTCAGTTCCATGGCGGGGCACTTATAAAGGATAAAGCCTGAGTGCAGTTTGAGTTGCATGGCAGGGCACTTTTAAAGGATAAAGCCTGAGTGCAGTTTTAGTTGCATGGCGGGGCACTTTTAACGGATAAATTAGTCAAGCTCGGGGGTAGTGCAGTTTACCTATATTCAAAACCTGGTACATCCAATTTTTTTAACGCTGTATCCACAGCCAGTGTAGGTGGTCAGGTAGAACCTCAGTGCCACAACGACGTGAGAGAGTATACAAACGCTTCGGCGGGTAACAAAGCACATCCACTGAATGGATATCTTCATCCCAACAACTGCCAACAGAAGATCACAGGTTCAAAACCCCAAGCAATCAAAAAGTGGGTATACTGCACAACATTGGCCCAAATCAATCAGCAACCCAACACAACATGGGTGCCAGTTCTCCCATCCCAGCATGCCCATCAGCCCCAACCCGGATACTCAAACCAACCCACACCTTGACATCTAAACCAATGCCTAACTTGACAAAATCTCAAAACAAAGAAACGGATTCAGTCAATCCCACACAACCCCAATTCCCTATGGCATTCTCGTATGAACATTTTCACGTCTCAGGGGTTTAAAAAAAAAATCAAAATACCCAACACCCAAACCAGCCCACTTCATCCCAATTAAGCCTTAACCCTACAAAGTTAAGTTACCTGGTGGAAGTCGACAACCCCGGTCTTAAACCGAGAATTCTCCCCCTGCAAGCACTTAATGTCCCTAGAAACCCTCGGGACAAAGACATCCTTGTACACCATCAAATCCCTCGTATGCTCCTGGTCCACCTCCACGAGGCTCGTACCCGCGACCCCCTTGCAGTACAGCAACCTGATGTCCGACGTAGCATCGAATCCCCGGCCCAGCGCCTGAACAGAATTCAGAGCTATATTGAAGGCACCAGAAGCCATTGCAGCACCAAACCATCACTCCGGGGACTCAGGAATTCATGAGGGCGCGATCGACAAGCCCCGATTTTCATGTGGGTGCGACATACAAGCGCCCGGCACGGGATCTCCCTCAGACGCAGGACGCAATTCGGCTCCGGCAGGTTCACCCACTTCACAGATCTAGTCTCCTCAAAAATTTCACAATCTAGACGTTGTTCGGACAAATGCAATTCTCTTTAGTGCGATCAAAATTTGATCCTACTTCAGACCTGAAGCTGTCCAAGTTCCAGCGGTGAGGCCTATCTATGGCTGCCCAGAGAAAATCTCTCCGCGTTAAAGAGCTTGCAAGTCCAACCGCTTGGACGATCTGCATTGAAATGCAAGGGTTCTGACCGTTGGATCTATCAACGTGCGAGTGATTTAAGGAAGCTGGAAATCTCGGCGAAGTGATGGAGTTTCAAAAAAATATAATTAAAAAAAGGGTGTGAGGATTTTTGCATTGACTCTGCGGATAGCCGGTCAACCTACTGCCACCGACTGGCACGGTAAGTTATTGCCGCGTATGTTTTGTATTTAATATTTTATGGAGTTCGACGGGCTTTAATATATTAATTTTTCTTTTTCCAATTAAAGTTGCTGACCAGGGTCAAATTGGCTCGGAAAAGGAACTACAGCATGGTAGTTGGTTTTAACTTAAATATATATATAAATTATTTTTTTAATACTTTCATTCAACCTTAAAATGTGTATACTTTCTTGTGAGCCAAGAGTCAAAGACGAAAAGTTTTAACGACTTTAGGAAAAATAAAATCAATCTCTATAAGAACACCTTAATAGTTACGTTGTTCCACTTTTATTTAGGTTTCAGTTACGGATCTATTGATCTATTGTGTTCGGTAAATGTAGTTCTTAGTTATATAATTTATTAAAATTAAAAAATAATAGTTTGTCGGAGGGTAGAGTAATCTTTCAAGAAGGTTTTTGGTTCAAATCTCCACCTTATCAAATGTACATAAGGTTTAAAATCCAGTTGATTATGTTGGTGTGGTTAGGACTGAGCAAGACTCTCAAGTGATTTTGACAGTGTAGAACCTCTTGATCATGGTTTCTCAAACCAAAACGAGGTTTTTCACTAAATTTAAGAAAAAAACTTATAAAAAAATTTACATAAATTTCCAAATTTAAAATATATAACTAACACATTTAAAATACAACAGTACTTAAATATTATAATACATGCAAATTATCAAAATATATTTATGTTTTATTAATATATTAAATGTATTATCACTTCACACATTTCAATATAAATTAGATGTATTAGTTAATTTTATTTAAAATAATTAAATAAGTTAAAAAAAAATCTTTCTTTTACAAAGTTTTAACCATGTTATTTTTATAATAAGTTGTGCCTGGTTTTTATTGGGGACCACTCCCATTATCATTACGAAAACAAAACATTACATTATTCTTATTACATTTCTAGTAAATTATTTAAATCAAATCCATTATCATTATGAAAACAAAACATTACATTATTCTTATTACATTTCTAGTAAATTAATTAAATCAAATCCAATTGTGTGTTCATGTTAGAGATATTCTTGTTTGCCCTTCTATCAAAGATATTCTTGTTTACCCTTCTATCAAAGATATTTTTCATTTTCTCATAATGTTAAGTTTCCACAATCAACTCCTTTTATATTAAATACCTTAAAAAATTTAAATTTGTCATAATGAGATTCAACACTCAACATTGTAAATGGTTGTAGTTGCAAACAGATTGTAGTGGTAAAGGCTTTGGCTTCTCTTTGAGAGGTCCAAGGTTCAAACCCCACTCATTATAAGGGGACCATGACCGCTCATAAAACATATGTAAACTCATTCAAAAAAACATTGCAAATGACTAAAATATTTGTTGTCCAAATTCTATATCCAAAACTCATTCAAAAAAACATTGCAAATGACTAAAATATTTGTTGTCCAATTTCTATATCCAAAAATATCTTGTTTAGTATCTTATTCATTCCTATAATATTTCAAGATATTATTTTCATTGTTATTTTTTTATTTGTGGGTTTAGCCTCACTTTTTGTATTTTTTTTTAAAGGTTCTTATTCATTCCCATAATATTCCAAGATACTATTTTCATCTTTATTTTTATAAGATATTATTTTCATTATTATTATTTTTTATTTGTGGGTTTAGCCCGACTTCTTCTTGTTAACACTATGTGATATTTACTTTTGTTTCTCCTATCAATATCCCTTTGTGTTTCTTTTTCTCTTTATTTTTTCTTGGATCTTCCTCACTTTTTTCATTCCTAGCAGTACTCATTCAAAATAAACATTGCAAATGGCTAAAATATTTGAGGGGATCCTCACGGCGGATATGTATATGTATAAGAAGTATTTACTCAATTAAAAAATATTTGAGGGACCATGACCTCTCATAAAACATATGTAAACTCATTCGAAAAAAAATATTGCAAATGGCTAAAATATTTGTTATCCAACTTCTATATCCAAAAATATTTTGTCTATAACAACTTCACAGTGAAGTTTCTTAATATTTATTTTAAGGTTCTTATTCATTCCTATAATATTCCAATATATTATTTTCATTGTTATTTTTTTTATTTGTGGGTTAGCCCCACTTCTTGTATTTTTTTTAAAGGTTCTTATTCATTCCCATAATATTCCATATACATATCCTCACGGCGGATATGTATATGTATAAGAAGTATTTACTCAATAAAAACAAATATTTGAGGGGACCATGACCTCTCATAAAACATATGTAAACTCATTCGAAAAAATATATATTGCAAATGACTAAAATATTTGTTATCCAACTTCACACTTTCTTAATATTGCAAATGGCTAAAATATTTGTTATCCAACTTCTATATCCAAAAATATTTTGTCTATAACAACTTCAAATTTTCTTAATATTTATTTTAAGGTTCTTATTCATTCCTATAATATTCCAAGATATTATTTTCATTGTTATTTTATTTTTTTATTTGTGGGTTTAGCCCCACTTCTTATATTTTTTTTTTAAGGTTCTTTATTCATTCCCATACTATTCCAAGATACTATTTTCATTGTTATTTTTTTAAGATATTATTTTCATTGTTATTTTTTTATGTGTGGGTTTAGCCCCATTTCTTGTTAACACTTTGTGATATTTGTTTTTATTTCTCGTATCAATATCCCTTTTTGTTTCTTTTTCTCTTTGTTTTTGTTTCTTGGATCTTTCTCGCTTTTTTTCATTCCTAGCAATACTCATTCCAAAAAAATATTGTAAATGACTAAAATATTTGAAGGGGCCATGACCTCTCATAAAACATATGTAAACTCATTCGAAAAAATATTGCAAATGGCTAAAATATTTGTTGTCCAACTTCTATATCCAAAAATGTCTTGTCTATAACAACTTCACAGTTTCTTCATATTTTTTTAGGTTCTTATTCATTCCTATAATACTCCAAGATATTGTTTTCATTGTAATTTTTTTTTATTTGTGGGTTTAGCCCCGCTTCTTGTATTTTTTTTAAGGTTCTTATTCATTCCCATAATATTCCAAGATACTATTTTCATTGTTATTTTTTTATTTGTGGGTTTAGCCCCACTTCTTGTTAACACTTTGTGATATTTGTTTTTGTTTCTCGTATCAATATTCCTTTGTGTTTCTTTTTCTCTTTTTTTTTGTTTCTTGGATCTTCCTCGCTTTTTTTCATTCCTAGCAATACTTTCTTCTTCAATTTTCTCACATTGCTCATAGTAATACTTATCATCTTTAGGTTTACCTTGTTCTGAAGGATCTAAAGTGCAAGGAATAACCTCAAAAGCACAATCTTTTTTATGTTGCCCTGGAAACCCTAAAGTGCAAAGATGCTCTTCTATAGCAATTACCTTCTTATTCTACCCTAAAACCCTAAATTGTTATGAGTTTCCTCCAACCTCATTTCTATATTATTTTGCTCTTGAAACCTTAAAGTGGAAGGGATAACATCTTCACCACTTTCACTTTTATTACCTGAAAAGGATTCTATACTACTTGAGGAAAATGAAGATGATTTATGTTATGAAATTTTATTATTATAATAGAAATCATTCACCAATATGCAAAAATATCAAATCATTCATCCACAAATAATTATCCACACATGAAAAAGAGATAGATAATACCCTTAAGGTAGGGAAACAACAATAATAATCCTTAAGGAATAACTCCACAAGATCTCCCATGATGAGAGAACCACTTAAGGAGGGCAAAGTCCCACAAGCCACTTCATGGGCAAAAACGATTACATATGTTTGATCTCAATGATTATTACAATGATAAATATCTCTTCTTTATATACCCATCTTCTAATTCTACTTTGGGGAGCCTACTACTAATATAATATTATAATACAATCAACCTTGGGTTATGTGTAGCCTATGCCAACCCTTATACAATATAAATCTCCAAATATCTATTCTTAGGTACCCTAACATGCCACCCTCCTTACAAATATTTCATCCTCGAAACATATGAAGAAACAAGATAATATGATTTTCCAAGCAATGTTAGCAACTGGTACCAATCTCAATCATCCATCCATCCTAGTGAAACACGTTAATGCTAGTATGGCATTTTGTCACTTGAATATCCAAATTTGCTTTGTTGGCTCCATGCTTCTGTTGTTGTATTTTGATAATTTGAATGATGGGTCCACTTGCTCCTTGCTATTGATGCACCACTCTGAAAACCAGGATTACTATGCTTTCTTTTCCAAAAACTGTCATACTTGGTGCCTTTTTTATTCCATGTAGAACCATAATATTGTTGCCTTGATCCATACCTCCAAGATTGTTGTCGCTCATGGTGGTGTGGATGGCAATAAGCTGCAACCTTAACTTGATGTTCTACCTTCTTTGACTCCTCAACATTTGGCTCCACTATTTTAAATTCTTCTACACATTGTTCTTTCATGTTCCCTTTGTTTGGTATGTCTTTGTGCTCTTCCAACAAAGTTTCCTTGGACTTTGCTATTGTTATTTCCATGGAATTTGGTGCTACTGCTTCTTCCATGGACTCTATTGTTGTTGCTTCCTTCTTGGATTCAGTTTTAGGTTCTTCTATTTGTTCTTCAATTTGTTTCTCTACAACCACTTCTTGGTCTTCCTTGGATCCTTGCTCCTTAAGTTGAGAAATATCCTACAATGATATCTTCTTTTTCTTGTACCATAACTTCATAAACTTATTTTGAACATTAATGTTAATAGTACCCAAAGAATCCAACCAAGGATAACCTAGAACAATATCCACATCATTCATCTCAATAACATGAAAATATGAATGTAAAACATATTTATCCATGGTGATCTTCAAATCTTCAAAAATCTTAATATTCTCACCCTCCAATTGTATGTCTTTAATTTTTGTTGCTTGAACCTGCAACCTCTTAGCCAAAGAAATATTAATAAAGTTATATTTGATGTTAGGATTAATGGAAATAATAACCTTTTCCTTTTGAATGCTTCCATGAACCTACAAAATATAACTTTTAAATGAATTTAAACTCTTTTGATCCTTCTCTTGTTTTTGAAAATTTAAATATGTGGCTTCATTCTTCTCACTATCTTCCTTAACATTTTTCTCTTTCTCCTTGAGTAATTTTTTTTTTTTTCATAGTCTTCATTCTGTTTCTTGAAAACTTTCCATTCTCCTTTCATTTTATTTCGCTCATTTTGAATTCCATGTAGTTTATTTTCAAGGTCTTTGATGACATCCATCAAGTTGTCTATATTTTTATTCCTTCTCTCAAGATCTCTCATACAAATATCTAACTTTCTTGGTAAATGAATAAGTTCCCATTTACTCAAGAATAATTGCTCTAGTTTTTCCCAAGTCAGGGCACTACAAAAACTATAAAACCAAGAAAGAGCTTCTCCTTTAAGACACTCAGGAAGCATAGTTTTCCAAAGAGAAAAATGATATAAAGATTTAAAAATTTGCCACTAAATCCTACATCAATATCATCTTTTCCAAAAAAAAATTATAGCTCCATAAGTTCACATCCCAATATAGTGCAAACTAGGGTTTTATAAAAATATATATCTTCCCAGTGAGTTGAAGCTAAAATTCCACAAAGACAACTATATCTACAATTTTTCTTCCAAACAAAATAAATTGCAATTGATTTGCTTACCCGAACTAACAAATTTTGTCTTTCAAAAAAATTACAAATTGAAAATTCATCACTACCCTTGTTTTAGATGGCTGACTTCAAAAGGTCGTATCTCCCTCAATACCACATGGATTCCTCAATATGACTTCTCATTTTAAAGCTCTTCTGATTCTGAACAAACTGATCCAAGAATCGAATAAACTATCGCAAAGATATGGCTCCTGAAAGATGAGACGTTTTTCAAAAAAAAATCTACAAAATTCGTCATTATCCTTGTTCCATATGGTTAACTTCAAAAGGTCGTATCTCCCTCAATACTACTCATATTCCTTCATATGACCACTCATTTTAAAGTTTTTCAAATTTTGCACAAACTGATCCAAGAATTACCTGAATTAGATAAACTTTTGCAAATATATGGCTCCTGAAAGATGAGACATTTTTTTAGAAATAAAAAAATTGCCCTAATTTTGTAATCCACAAAAAATAATCCCCACTTGGCTAAAATCGTTGCTTTGATACCACTCGTTACGAAACTTAATTATCATAACAAAAATTATTCACTAATATGCATAAATATCAAATCATTCATACACAATAATTATCCACAATAACAATCCACATAAGAGATAAAGATAAATAATACCCTTAAGGTCGGGAACCACCAATAATACTCCTTAAGGAATGAATAACTCCATAAGATCTCTCAAGATGAGAGAGCCACTTAAGGAGGGTAAAGTCCCATAAGCCACTTCATGGACAAAATTGATTACATATGATTGATCTTCATGATGATTATAATGATAAATATCTCTTCTTTATATACCCATCTTCTAATTCTACTTTGGGGAGCCTACTACTAATATAATATTATATTATAATATAATATAATATTATAATACAATCAACCTTGGGTATGTGTGGCCCATGCCAAACCTTATACAATATAATAAATATTTCCAAATATCTATTCCTAGGTACCCTAACAATTTACCTGAAAAAAATGTGACCTCTTTTGTTGTCTTTGTTTTGCGTTTTATCTCCACATCTTCTTTAGCATCTTTAATTCCTTATTAACTTGCTAAATGATATTGTAGATAGGCTTTATTTACCTCTTTTTTAGAGTGGAATATCATTGATATGATCTAGCTTTTATTATTGTATGATTTCCTTTCTTGATCTTGAAGTTTATCTCATGGCTATAATTTTTTGTCTCTTTCTTCATAGCTTTTACTTTGCAAACTCTTGCTATATGTCCAATCTCAAAATAATTATGCCAACGAATTGCGATATTTTCATAATCTACTTGTTGATCCCATTCTCTTGATTCAGATTTAATCTTAATGGATTGTGGTAAAGGTTTTAAAATATTCATAGCAACACATATTCGAGTATATATAGCATGTTTTTGCTCCTTAGTTGTTGATCCTTCCTTGATGAATCCCCTTAGGGTATTTCTAATATTCTTCAAAACATCATTATTTATAAGTCGATATGGAAGTCCAAAAAGCTTAACCCACACTGGAAGCTTCTTAAAAAAATTTGTCTCAACATAAAAAAATTCATTCCATGGTCTCAAATGAAGTGCATCTCTTCCCCTACAACATGTGCCACCAACCATTATTTTATCCCTAATTTATGAACCGAAAAAGATGACGAGAAAAACATATTTAAGAAGAAAAGTCACAAAATAATTTGAATTCAATCCCCACTTCCACTTGATCCAATTTCGAATCTCCAAAAATCTTGTCCATGATCTATGGAACTTACGTATTAACCCTTTACTTTTAAGAATCATTATATCATACTCAATAATCTCATATTTGATACTTCTAGAGTAACGTCTGCTACCTAGATATAACTTTCCATGTATTCGCTCTTCTGCTTATCTCCAACTTGATCCTCCATACTTTCAACTAGGACATTTTGATTTCTAGCTAGGGCATCTTGACTTTCCATTAGGGCTTTTAAATATGACTTTCCTTCCACAATAGTTAATAGGGCTCGCTCTTGGCTTGCACTCCCTCTTGGTTCGCACTCCCTCTTTGCTCACACTCGTTACTGCTCCTAGCTTGCACTCTCTCTTGCCTCAAACTTGCTCTCAACTTGCACTTCCTCCTTGCTCACAATTGTCTGTGTCTCTTATTTTTCTTGGCATTCCTTCGATTCAACAATTTTCTCGAAATAATGTTCCACGCATTCATGGTAAGGATTTGAAGCATTGATGCACTCCAAATGAACCTACTGCTCTTTTGCCATGATTGAATACCATCTCACACTCCCTCTTAGTTTACACTTCCTTTTGGCTTCCACTCGCTCTTGGCTTACACTCTCTCTTGCCTTGCACTCAATCCCAGCTTGCACTCCCTCTTGGCTCACAATTGCCCGTATCTCTTCTTTTTGTCGATGTTCCTTGGCTTCAATAATTTTTTGGAAATAATGTTCCACACATTCATGGTAAGGGTTTGAAGCATTAGTGCACTCTATATGAACCCACCACTCTTCTGCCATGACTAAATCTCGACTTGCACTCCCTCTTGGTTCACACTCCCTCTCTGATCTCATTCGCTCCTGGCTTGCACACTCACTCCTAGCTCGCGCTTGCACTCACTTTTGATTGCACTCACTCACACTTGCTTTCAACTGCACTTATTCACACTTGTTTTTGGTTGCACTCACTCTTGACTCATGCTTGTACTCGCTATTGCACTTACTCCCACATCGCACTCGCATTTGTTGTTGCACTTACTCTCAGCTCATGATCACACTCACTATTGCACTTACTCCCGGCTCACCCTCGCACTTGTTGTTGCACTTACTCTCAATTTACGCTCATACTCCAGTTTTATAAGCTTTAAAAATATTATTGAATATAGTTCTATTTTAAATAAAAGTTTATTATTTGGAAAAAATAAGTTTCATTTAGTAAATTGCGAGTTGGTAATTGCAAAAGAATAGGTATTAAATTAGAATGAAATTCCATCATAGCAATATGCTAGTGAAAATAAACAACTTGTAAGACAATGGTGGTCTTGAAATAACAAAAATAAATATTGTTAGTAAAGCCTTGGCTGCAAAATCAATATAGAATTTATGTCAGCCACCTGATTCTCCTTGGAAAAATTTCTAAAAGTTAAATATCCAGATATTGCTTCAATTTTGACTCGTCTTAGAAATATCAATCTAAAGCACAAATCCTTTAGCATATAGAAACATATAGTAGAGGCAACAAAATTGATCCTCAATAAGACTTCTTGGATTCCAAGAGATGGTTCTCAAATAGATATATGGATTGATCCTATTCTTGGTCAACCTCTTGTGTTAAGTGCTTGTGGTCATAATCTTAGAGCTATGATTACACGATTAAAAATCTCTACACTCAATGAAATTCTTATCTAGAGAAATAATAAATTTGAATGGAGGAATCTTACTCTTCTTCATCCTTTTTCAGCTAAATGGGAACAATTTAAATCAACTAACAACAGTCTAAAAGTTTTAAAACAATAATGCTCATATCAACTCATTTGGGAAGAGATTAGCAAGTCAAGTGTTTATATTGTTCAAAAGGGTACACAACTTCAACTATTTAGAACCTAATTTACCTCCTAGAATCCAAGTCTTTGTTTGGTCAGTCTTGCAAAACAAAGTTCTTATTGGGGACAACTTGCAGAAGAGAAACATTTTGAGTCCTCATATTTGTATCAGATGCATGCATAACAATGATAACATGAACCACTTATTCTTCGAGTGCAAAACAATCACCCCTATATGGCTTTTAATCGCCAATAGATTTGGATCTCCTATAACTGGTTTTTTGAATGCAAAAGAGTGCCTAATTAATTGGCAAAGGAAATACAAGTGGGGACTGAGAGGAAAGTCCATTATAAAATACCTTTGAAAAACCATTTCATTCTTCATCATTTGGATAGTTTGGAAAGAGAAACAGAAGAATATTTGATAACAAAGGAGAGAACAATAATATACTTGTAGAAATAATCACTGTAGGAATAATCAACAATTTAAGAGCTACCTTAAACTCAACTAGAGTTTCCAAGGTTTAACTTATTTAGAATTACAAATTATACACAATTTTGACGTCTAAGATCTTATTTTAGAACTCAAAACTAACTCAATTGCCATGTGCTCAAGCATTCATTATCCTGCTTTGTTTTTTGATGGGCTTCTAAGGCCAATTTTGGAATTGTAGTTGTAGGAGTAATTGTAACAAAGGACAAAAGGATTAGCTCTATTCAACTTCAAATCATATTGGATATAATAAAAGGTCTATCTAGTCATTTTATCCAAGTTCAATACTTCCATGTCAACAGGGATTTTAACAAGTTAGTTGATGCTCTTGCTAATAGAGCTATTAAAGAAGAGTCCTCTAAACTTAGAAATTTCAGAAGAAAATCCAACAAAACCTCTTCATTATTGGCAAAGGATAAATTACTCTAATAATCTTCACACATGCCATTTTGACCTCTTTGGATCTTTGTAGTAAGCTATTACAAGCTGCAATCTAGATATTGTGTACTTCTCCTTTTTGTAATATAATTATTTTATTTTAAAAGAATAAAAGTAAAAGTTTGTTTTCCCAAGGGGACAGTACACCGGTTTGGGCTTTGGCTCTTCTTTGGGAGGTCCAAGGTTCAAACTGTGATGTGGTAGAGTGTGTGAGGAGGTGGATGTGTGTTAAATTCCCTATTGATAAGCATAGCTCTCAACTTTACAGGGGTGTTAAATTCTCTTATTAATTATTAAATTAAATATGAATATCCAAGAATACAATTTAAATTATGTCCTAATTAATTTTATTTTAAACAATAAAAGAATAATTTAAAAAAAAACTTTTATAAACCTTTAAAAATATTATTGAATATAATTTTATTTTATTATTATATATATTTATTGAAATTAGTGTGAGAAACCCCTAGGATCGACACTCAGGACTGGGCATCTCTATCCCAACCATGACCTCTCATAAGGGTGAGAGTTGAACTTATCAATAGGGGCCAAACACACAACCATACACACACCCACCCCCTCACACACTCGCCCATATCGCGGTTTGAACCTTGGACCCAAACTCTTATGGTAGAGAGAAAACCTCCAGAGTCGCTCTTAAATGGTCGACAATGTCATCCCATTCAAGTGTACCATATCTAAAGAGAAGCCACAAGAGATTTTTTGTGTCCCTCTTCACATCACTAAGGTTCAAACCGTGGATCTCCTATTCAACGAGACCAGGCTTGCTTCTTCACTTGTGCTACAAAGGCAGGATAGATATATATATATATATTGTTAGTATGATAAACCCCTACAACCAATGCGTTGAGCAGTCTCCTCCCAACCATGACCCCTCATAAAGCCGAGAATTATGCTTATCAATAAGGAATTTAACACACCCACCCCTCACACACTTGCCCACACCGCAGTTTGAACCTTGGACCTCCTGACATTTTTTATATTTTAAACATTATAAAAAGTTTAATATAATTTTAAATATTATTATATTTAAAAATATAATAAAATGTCCTGTGAAGATAAAGTAGTGGTATAGTTTTTGGATTTTTTTTTGTTTGATAAAAAGGGGTTGTACTCGGGTCCCCCACCCTTAACAAATTACATCTCTCTTCTTTAGAGCTTGAGATTTTACAAATAGATACACTTCTCATCTCAATTGAGATGCTATAGTTAGAAACCTACATCATTTTACATAAAATGTTTAAATTCTTGATTTTCATTTTCTGGATCTTTTCAAATCTCTGTATGAATACAATTACTCTAGAATTTAGCATCTTTCTTAACATTTTCCTATAGCAGCCTTCACAATGCCAAAACTTCACCTCTACTATCTATGTCTTGCATCTTAGTAGCGTAATATTTCCAAAACATCACCCTAACATAGTCCGCTTTACCAAATTTGTATTGTTATTTTCCTTCCTGAAACACAAGTGCAACCACAAAAATTATAATAAATAGATTAAATAAACACACATTATTGTTACAAAATAAAATAAATATTACCAATGGAAAACATTAAAGTAAATCTTAATTATTAATTGATTTAGGCAGTCAAATTTTTTTGTTAGCTTCAACTAAACTTTCTACTTCCTCTAACTATGGAAAGGAAATGTTAACTTCACGATCCTCAGCCAAAACCCCTCTATTAGCTAGCTTATTTGCACATTTGTTTCCTTCCTTTAATATATGTGTAAACCCGATTTCTTCAAACTCTTTAGCAAGATCTTGAATTTTCACAATTATATCTTGTATGTTCATGGAGCCTTTACTTTCCTCAAAATTGCATTTATTACTAATGAGAGAATCACCGGTTGAGGGAGATTGGAATATTATTAATGCTTGAATGTGATTGGAGGAGGGAAGTTTTTTGCAGGACATCCCAAACTGTCGAACTTGTTTCGACCATATTTCACTCATCCGAACTCGGATTGAGCTGAAATTTTGAGGATAGATGCCTGAAAAACCCTAGAATGTCTCCACCAATTTTCAGATCATTTGGAGCAACACATATCTTAGCACATCCCTATGTGTGAATGAGATTTTTGGAAAATTATTGTGCAAGGGTTTCATCTGGGTTGAGTGCAAGCAGCTCTAGCGGTTGGTTTTTAGGGCCTTCAGGCCCTAGCGGCCAATATCTTTGTGGTTTATACTCAATATTTTAGCAGGATATGTTGCAGGGGATCCAAGATGGGTTAGAAACCTGTCTTTCAACAGATCATGTTGTGAACTTGAGTGACAACAACTTCCAATTTACTACACAAAATAAAAGTGAAAACCATACATTTCCACGACGTCTAGGGACAAATATTAAAGAGATCACGAAATAAGTTTCAAGCAGCTGATAAAAAAATGGCTCAGATCTCAAGTGAATTTGGTGTTGAGGTGCACGCACAAAATAAATCTATTGTGAAAACCCTATCAAGGGGAAGAATTTCGAAGACTCATCCCCAAAAATGAATTTTAGGGATGCCCTCCGTGGTGGACAACCTTAGCCCAATGCTAATATTAATATTATGGCTTCCCATAAACCTCTTGTTGAGCAAGGTGCAGCAACAATATTGTCATTGTTGTCAACACAATCAGTTAGATCTATTGATGCAGTGGACAGGAAGTTCAAAAGCATTTCAGATGCAGAAGACAGGAGTTCAAAGGTTACTCAGAGTATGTACAGTGATTGTCCAAGAAAACCGAAGTGGCCCATATGCAAAAGATCAAAGAAAAAGACAAGTAAGAAAAGTGTCGCGATATCACGACATATACAACAAGCAAGAAAAACTGTCGCGATTTCGCGACATATTGGAAGAGAGAGAAGAAGAAAGAAAAACTGTCACGATTTCGCGACATGTTGGAAGAGAGAGAAAAAAGAAGAAGTGTCATGATTTCGTGACATGTTGGAAGGAGAAAGAAGAAGAAGAAAAGTGTCACGATTTCGCGACATGTTGGAAGAGAAGAAAGAAAAAGTGTCACGATTTCGCGACATGTTGGAAGAGAGAAGAAGCAAGAAAAACTGTCACGATTTCGCGACATGTTGGAAGAGAGAGAAAAGGCAGGATAAACTGTCACGATTTCGCGACAAGTTCGAAGAGAGAGAAAGAGCAGGAAGAAGTGTCACGATTTCGTGACAAGTTCGAAGGAAAAAGAACAAGTAAGAAAAGTGTCACGATTTCGTGACATATTGCAAGAAAGATAGTACGGAAGAAAAAGTGTCACGATTTCGTGACATATCAGAAGAGAAAAAGACAAGTAGAAAAAGTGTCACGATTTCATGACATATTGCAAGGAAGTTTGTACGGATGAAAAAGTGTCACGATTTCGTGACATGTTGCACGAGAGAGAGTCCGAAAGAAAAAGTGTCACGATATCGTGACATGTTGTTTACAAGGCAAGAGAAAGTAGTAGAAAAAGTGTCGCGATTTCGCGACATGTTGCAATAAAAAGTGCTAAGGAGAAAAAGTGTCACGATATCGTGACATGTCGCGTTTTCGTGACCCGAAGGCAAGAAAAAGCGCTAAGGAGAAAAAGTGTCATGATATCGCGACATGTCACATTTTCGCGACCCAAAGGCAAGAAAAAGCGCTAAGGAGAAAAAGTGTCACGATATCGCGACATGTCACATTTTCGCGACCCAAAGGCAAGATAAAGCGCTAAGGAGAAAAAGTGTCACGATATCGCGACATGTCATGTTTTCGGACTAAAGGAGGAGAGAAGTAAGAAGGAAAGTATTTACAAGTAGAGGAAAAAGTGTCGCGATATCGCGACATGTTGTTTTTGCGGGCCAAAGCTAAGAGAAAGCGGAAGAAAAAGTGTAGCGATATCGCTACATGTATTCTCGCGGGCCAAAGCTAAGAGAAAGCGTACGGAGGAAAAAGTGTAGCGATATCGCTACATGTTGTATTCTCTGGGCCAAAGCTAAGAGAAAGCGTAGGAGGCGAAAGTGTCACGATATCGTGACATGTTGTGTTTTTGTGGCAACAACAATGAAGAGTTATAGGGGTAGTTGAAGCCGACGAAGACCGATGTAAGCCGACGAAGATTAGGGTTTGCAATCGACGAAGACTAGGGTTTGCAGTCGACTGAGAGTAGGGTTTACAGCCGACTGAGATTAGAGTTTTCATCATGAAAAATATTGTTATAAAAGGAAGGTTGTTTGAAGAGTTGCTTGAGTTGAGAAGTGCGAAGTTTGGAGACAATGCGTAGAGTGTGAAGTTTGGTCGTAGTGAGCAGAGTGTGTGAATTATCGTGTCGAATCGTGCTAAGTGTGAAATTCACAAAGGAAGCAGAGTGCGCAAAAGGAAGAAGATGATCGTTCGACTGTGACGCAACAGTTTGGGCGAAGTGATTTCGTAGAGAGAGCAGAGTGCGCAGAGATCGCAAAAGTGAAACAGACTAGTCGGGGTGTGGTAAATGCAAAGGTATCTCTCTGATAATCTTCTAGATTCATAATTCAAGTCCAGGTTGGTGCTTGGCATCAGGGGTTGGTGCTCCTTCCAGTAGGTGCTGGTAAATCAAGGGTTAGTGCTCCTTTCTGTTGGTGCAGATAAATAAGGGGTTGGTGCTCCTTCTAGTGGGTGCTGGTAAATTGTTTGTAAAGTTGTTGCTTTGCAAAGGCTAGATTTGGATGGTAGTCCAAGCAGTCATTCTTGAGGAGTAGCCACATTGGTGAACCTCGTTAAATCTTGTGTTGTGTGATGTTCTCTTGTTGTACTTGTTGTATCTGTTTATAAGTTTTAATTGTTGCTATTTTAAGAGTTGTTAATTCATGATTAAAGAGCTACACTGATTCACCCCCCCTCTCAGTGCCATTGTAAGACTAACAATTGGTATCAGAGCTAAGTCCCTATACAAGCTTAACCAGCTAGGGTGATCTTGGAAGTAACACAATGGCAGGTGGTGAAGGCTTCTCATCAAACAAAGCACCATTGTTTGATGGATCTAATTACGCGTTCTGGAGGATCAGGATGCAGACATATCTCTGTGCTTTGGGATACGACATCTGGGATTCAGTAGTTAGTGGATACACAGTTCCCACCACTCCTCCAAAAGAGGCTGACGAAAAGAAACTGTTTGAGAGTAACTCAAAAGCAACGAATGCCATCTTGTGTGGATTAGCAGACAGTGAACTCGTAAAGGTCATGAACTGTAAATCGACAAAAGAAATATGGGACAAACTGAGGAGTATTCATGAAGGAGATGATAAGATCAAGGAGGCCAAGTTGCAGACACATCGAGCTCAGTTTGAAGCATTGAAGATGAATGACGATGAAAACATTGAGGCATACATGCTGAGAGTAAATGGAATCATCAATGCGATCAGAGGACTCGATGAGGATATCGATGACTCTACTGTCATGAAAAAGGTATTAAGATCTCTTCCTCAGAGGTTTGATTCCAAAGTCTCAGCGATAGAAGAAGCTAAAAATCTAAATTATTTTAGTATAGATGAGATGTATGGTTCTTTGACTGCATATGAGATGAGGATAGGAAGATCTAAACCCACTGATAGAGAAGCGGCTTTCAAAGCCCTTAAAAATAAAAACACAAAACAAGAGTCCGAGGAAGAAGAAACATCAGATGAAATGGAAGCAAACTTTGTTAGAAAACTAAAAAAAGGGAAAGGAAAATACAGAGGGAAGCTACCATTTAAATGTTTCAACTGTGGAGGCATTGGGCATTTTGCGACTAAATGTCCACTTAAAGAGAAGAACAAAAATGATGAAGGATCCCACCAAGAAAGAAGTGATTGGAAGATGAAAACGAATTTCAGAAAAGGCAACTTCAAAAAGAAAAGTTTCATCTCCAAGAATGTCAGTTCATCAGAAAATAGCTCCGGAGAAGAGTCTGAAGAAGAAAGAGATGAAGCTCTTTTTATGGCATTTGAAGAAGTTAAATCAGAAAAGGAAGGAGTGACGTCTGAAGTTTGTGGTGAGAATCTCGAGGCTGAAGTAGATCTAGAAGGTGAGTTGATATCTGCACTTGAAGAGTGGGAGATAGAAAAGAAAAAGAATAAGAAACTGTCAAGAAAGCTTGAGGATGCAAATGGAATCATAACCAACTTAAAAGTACAGATAGAAGAATCTAAGAAAATATTTGAAGATCTCGAAGTGCTATTAACAATGAAAATAGATCATTGCAACAAGTTAGAAGAAGAGATTGTTGGTTTAAGAATGCAACTAGAAGAGATGAATAAGAAAATCAGTTGTTATCACAAACGTGAAGAAAGTTCTATGAAGTTGGATAAGATCTTAAATGACCAAAGACCTGCAGGCATCAAATTTGGTCTAGGCTTCATCGAAGGAGAATCATCAAGTGGATCAAAGGCCAGAAATGCAGAATCCATAAAGAATGAAGCTAAGAAACAGGTTGATCAAGGAAAAATGTATCATGCAAGAGAAAGCATTAATGCCAGGCACGATGGGAGAATTGACAATGATGGATTCACCAAAGTCACACATCAAAGAAGAAGAAGACCTATGGCTCCTACGACAACATGGCAAAGACCATCACCCAGGTTCAATTATCCTTTCTCTGGTTTCTATTTTAAATGCAATGGCTATGGGCATAAAATCTCAGACTGCAAATATAATGTAAGACCAAGGAATTTCACCAGTAGAAATGTTTTTTCTCCTCTGATGAATTATACAGTGGAATGTTATAACTGTCATAAGTTTGGGCACATTGCAAGAAACTGTAGAAATACATTTACATCAAATCAGTTTCAGGGAAGAAAATTTCAACCATACAGGATGAGTCAGAATAAAAAACTTCCCGAAAAACCTACTCAAACTACTGATAAGGGAAAGGCAAAACAAGAGCCCAAAACTACTATCAAAACAGTGTGGAAAGGAAAAGAGCAACTGAAGGAAGAAAAGGAATCTTTGATCGTACAAACTGCATTCAAAGCACAGAATAAATATGTACCATGGATACTTGACAGTGGATGTTCCAGTCATATGACAGGTGACAAACAAAAATTTGAGAAGTTACAGAAATATGAAGGAGGATCAGTAAAATTTGGAAATAATGATGGAGCCAAGATAGTCGGCAAAGGCTCAGTTAAAATCAGTGATGGAAGGATCAAGTCAGAAGAAGTCTTGTTTGTGGATGGGTTGAAACATAATTTATTGAGTGTAAGTCAGATTTGTGATAAAGGTCATGAAGTAGTCTTTATGAAGCAGGGTTGTGAAGTCAGAAAAACAAACAGTGGAAAATTGATAGCAACAGGATCAAGGACATCTGGTAACCTGTACACGCTCTCAAAAACTTCAAAGGGAACCTATTTTATTGGATAGGAAGAAGAAAATTGGTTGTGGCACAAGAGACTCGGTCACATCAGCTTTGATAATCTATTAAAAATCACCTCAAAAAGGGTAGTGAGAGATATTCCAACCATCAGCAAACCTGCAAATAGCATTTGTGCTTCATGCCAAAAGGGGAAGCAAACTAGAGTCACATTCAAAACCAAAGAATACAACACAAGCAAACCTCTGGAACTAATTCACACTGATTTATGTGGTCCCATGAGAACACAAAGCATAAATGGTGACAAATATTTTATGTTGTGCATTGATGATTATTCTAGAATGACATGGATATTTTTCTTGAAACATAAATCAGAAGCCTTTGATATGTTCAAGATTTTCAAAAACCAAGTTGAGAATGAAACAGGAAAGAGGATCAAATGTCTAAGATCAGACAGAGGAGGAGAATTCATTTCAGAGGAGTTTATAGAGTACTGTGAGAAGTTCAGAATTAAGAGACAGTTTTCAGCAGCCAGGACACCTCAGCAGAATGGAGTGGTAGAAAGAAAGAACAGGACAGTGCAGGAAATGGCACGGACTATGCTGGCTGAAAGTAGAGTAGCAGATAGATTTTGGAAAGAAGCAGTCCACACTGCAGTGTATATCCAAAATAGGTACATGCTGAGAACACGTGAAAATAAAACTCCTTATGAGCTGTGGTTCGAAAAAAGGGCAACAACAAAATATCTCAAAGTTTTTGGCAGCAAGTGCTACATCAAAAGAACTGAAGATAATCTTGGTAAGTTTGAAGATAGGGCGGATGAAGGTATTTTTGTCGGATATTCATCAAAAAGCAAAGCTTACAAATGCTACAACAAAAGGCTAAAGAAAATTGTGGACAGTGTCGATGTTAAATTTGATGAAGGTAGAGAACGAGTAATTAGCTATGAAACAAACTACCCAATTTATGAAGAGGTTATTGAAGGAGATGATGAAAACAAAATAGAGAAGATACAGGAAATTGACTCAGATGATTTAAATTATGATTCAAAAATGGAAGAAAATAAGAAATTCAAAACAGGTAGCTGGCAGAGAAATCATCCTAGAGAGCAAATCATTGGAGACCCCAAAGTTGGAGTTCAGACAAGAAGAAGAGCAGTAAGTAACTACTCTCTACTATCCAGCATTGAGCCCAAAAATATTGATGATGCAAGCAAAGATGAAAGCTGGATGAAGGCAATAAATGAAGAATTAGATCAGATAGAGAAAAACGACACTTGGGAGCTAGTACCTAGACCTGCAAACAAAAATATCATCGAAACTAAATGGATTTTTTGAAACAAATTGAATGAAGACGGACAGGTAGTCAGAAATAAAGCAAGATTAGTTTGCAAGGGTTATGCACAAGTTGAAGGCATTGATTTTGAGGAAACTTTTGCACCAGTAGCTAGACTAGAGGCAATTAGAATGTTTCTGGCCTTGGCAGTCTACAAAAATTTCAAAGTTTATCAAATGGATGTGAAATCAGCGTTTTTGAATGGGAAACTTGAAGAAGAGGTTTACATTGAGCAACCAGATGGGTTCCAACTTGGTGATGATCCAAACTTTGTTTGCAGGCTAAAGAAAGCATTATATGGCTTAAAACAAGCACCCCGGGCATGGTATGCAAGGCTAGACAACTATCTCACTCAACAAAGGTTCAAGAAAGGTATGGTGGATAGTAATTTGTATGTCAAAATAGAAAATGGGCATCTTATTGTTCTTGTTGTATACGTAGATGATATCATATTTGGCAGCAGCAAAGATGAGTCGTGCAAGGACTTAGCAAATAAGATGCAGAAAGAATTTGAAATGTCAATGATTGGAGAACTGTCGTATTTCCTCGGATTGCAAGTTAATCAAAGTAAGAAGGGCATATTTATTTCTCAAGTTAAATATGTAAAAGAGATGTTAAAAAGGTTCACAATGGAGGACTGTAAGCCGCTTAGCACTCCCATGACGACAGTTGTAAGTTGAGCAAGGATGACAAATCTCCACCTGTTGATCAAACTATGTACAGATCCATGATTGGAAGCTTACTGTACCTGACAGCTACCAGACCAGATATTTTACAGGCAGTATGCATGGTAGCATGATTTCAAGCTGATCCTAAGGAGACTCATGTGACAATAGTAAAAAGGATTCTTCGGTATCTCAAGGGTACTATGGAATATGGGTTATGGTATCCGAAAGGTAAAGACTTCACCCTTATTTCGTATTCAGATGCAGATTGGGCAGGATGTGTAGATGACAGAAAGAGTACAAGTGGAGGTGCTTTCTATCTAGGAGACAGATTGGTCGCATGGCACAGTAAGAAACAAGAATCAGTTTCTCTATCGACAGCAGAGGCAGAATATATTGCAGCTACAACTTGTTGTACGCAGGTATTATGGATGAAACAAACCCTGAAAGATCTTGGTATTAGCTTCAGTGAGCCGATATCAGTTAAGTGTGATAACACCAGTGCCATTAACATCTCCAAGAATCCAGTTATGCATTCACGCACAAAGCACATTGCCATCAGATATCATTTTTTGAAGGAGAAAGTTGCAGAAGGTGAGGTTAAGTTGGATTTTGTTCCAACTACAGAACAAGTAGCAGACATCTTCACAAAACCATTGCCCAAGGAAGTTTTTGAGTACCTCCACAATAAATTGGGAGTGGTCACACTTCCCAAGAATTGACTAGCTACAGGGATCACATTCTCAGGGGGAGCATGTAAATATTTGATTATCTTTTTGCTCATGTTTGAAATTTTTGCTAACTGCATTAATTTGTGCCTGAGAATGTTGTGCATGGACTCAGGGGGAGTCTGCAGCAGCCCTTTGGTATTATTGTCAAAGGGGGAGAAGAATTTCAAGAAATTAAGGAATTTGCATGTGTGTTGCCAACAATTCCAAAGGGGGAGATTGTTGAGCAAGGTGCAACAATAGTATTGTCATTGTTGTCAACACAGTCAGTTAGATCTATTGATGCAGTGGACAGGAAGTTCAAAAGCCTTTCAGATGTAGAAGATAGGAGTTCAAAGGTTACTCAGAGTATGTACAATGATTGTCCAAGAAAACCGAAGTGGCCCATATGCAAAAGATCAAAGAAAAAGACAAGTAAGAAAAGTGTCACGATATCGCGACATATACAAAAAAAAAAAAGATTTAATAAGAGAGAAAAAAAGAAAAACTGGAAGAGAGAGAAAAGAAAGAAAAACTGTCACGATTTCGCGACATGTTGGAAGAGAGAGAAGAAGAAAAGATAAACTGTAGCGATTTCACGACAAGTTCGAAGAGAGAAAGAGCAGGAAGAAGTGTCACGATTTCGTGACAAGTTCGAAGGAAAAAGAACAAGTAAGAAAAGTGTCACGATTTCGTGACATATTGCAAGAAAGATAGTACGAAAGAAAAAGTGTCACGATTTCACGACATATCGAAAGAGAAAAAGACAAGTAGAAAAAGTGTCACGATTTCGTGACATATTGCAAGGAAGTTTGTACGGACGAAAAAGTGTCACGATTTCGTGACATGTTGCAAGAGAGAGAGTCCGAAAGAAAAAGTGTCACGATATCGTGACATGTCAGGTTTAAAAGGAAGAGAAAGTTGCTAAGGAGAAAAAGTGTCACGATATCGTGACATGTGGTTTTTGCGACCCGAAGGCAAGAAAAAGTGCTAAGGAGAAAAAGTGTCACGATATCGCGACATGTCGCATTTTCGTGACCCAAAGGCAAGTAAAAGCGCTAAGGAGAAAAAGTGTCGCGATATCATGACATGTCGCATTTTCGTGACCCAAAGGCAAGTAAAAGCGCTAAGGAGAAAAAGTGTCGCGATATCGCGACATGTCGCATTTTCGCGACCCAAAGGCAAGTTAAAGCGCTAAGGAGAAAAAGTGTCGCGATATCGCGACATGTCGATTTTCGCGACTAAAGGAGGAGAGAAAAGAAGAAGTTAAAGTAAGAGGAAAAAGTGTCGCGATATCGCGACATGTTATGTTTTCTCGGGGCCAAAGCTAAGAGAAAGCGTACGAAAGAAAAAGGTAGCGATATCGCTACATGTTGTATTCTCAGGGCCAAAGCTAAGAGAAAGCGTATGGATGAAAAGTGTAGCGATATCGCTACATGTTGTATTCTCGGGCCAAAGCTAAGAGAAAGCGTACGGAGGTGAAAGTGTCATGATATCGTGACATGTGTTTTCGTGGCAACAACAATAGAAGAGTTATAGGGGTAGTTGAAGCCGATAAAGACCGATGTAAGCCGACGAAGATTAGGGTTTGCAACCGATGAAGACTAGGGTTTGCAGCCGACTAAGAGTAGGGTTTACAGCCGACTGAGATTAGAGTTTTCATCATGAAAAATATTGTTATAAAAGGAAGGTTGTTTGAAGAGTTTCTTGTGTTGAGAAGTGCGAAGTTCGGAGATAGTGCGCAGAGTGCGAAGTTCGGTCGTAGTGAGCAGTGTGCAAGTTGTCGATGTGTGCAAAGTTCTGTCGAGGGGCACAGAGTGCAAAATTTGATCGTGTCGAATCGTGCTAAGTGTGAAATTCGCAAAGGAAGCAGAGTGCACAAAAGGAAGAAGATGATCGTTCGACTGTGACGCAGCAGTTTGGGCGAAGTGATTTCGTAGAGAGAGCAGAGTGCGTAGAGATCGCAAAAGTGAAACAGACTAGTCGGGGTGTGGTAAATGCAAAGGTATCTCTCTGATAATCTTCTAGACTCATAATTCAAGTCCAGGTTGCAGCTTGGCATCAGGGGTTGGTGCTCCTTCCAGTAGGTGCTGGTAAATCAGGGGTTAGTGCTCCTTTCTGTTGGTGCAGATAAATAAGGGGTTGGTGCTCCTTCCAGTGGGTGTTGGTAAATTGTTTGTAAAGTTGTTGCTTTGCAAAGGCTGGATTTGGATGGTAGTCCAAGCAGTCATTCTTGAGGAGTAGCCACATTGGTGAACCTCGTTAAATCTTGTGTTGTGTGATGTTCTCTTGTTGTACTTGTTGTATCTGTTTATAAGTTTTAATTGCTGCTATTTTAAGAGCTGTTAATTCATGATTAAAGAGCTACACTGATTCACCCCCCTCTCAGTGCCATTGTAAGACTAACACCTCTAAGAATGCCTAAGATTGATCCCAAAAAAATAAATTCAGGATATCTTAAAGCAGCTGATGGAACTCCTATTGTTAAGATTGATATGGGTAACATTCAGACTGGCATTGAAGATATGGAAAAAAGAGGACTAATTTTTCGATTCATTGGTTTTCGTCCAAGCCTATCTGCTTTCAAAGTTTGGGCTGTAAAAAGCTTGAAAACTAAAGGTGAGTTACAAATCTCTATTTACCCAAATGGTTATTTTCTTGTTTTATTTGCTAATAATGAAGATAGAAAGAAAACTTGTCAAGGGGGTCCATGGTTTTTTGGAAGGGCAGGGCTTTTCATGAAGCCCTAACATACTAAATTTAAAGTCGAAGAAGAGATGCCTTCTACAACTCCTGTGTGGGTTAGACTCTTCGGTCTCCATTTTGAATTTTGGAATCCTACTATTTTTTCTTTGATTGAAAACTCTTTCAAAACTTTTATGATGACTGTTGATTGTACTCAAAATTTTGAACATATTATTTATGCTCAAATTTGTGTTTTAATGGATTTTGACAAACCCTACCTAAAAAGATCACATTACAATTTGGGGAAGACACTTGGGAGCAAGTAGTGGACTATGAGAACATTCCTTTTCGTTGTAGAATTTGCCATGAATATGGTCATTTGGATAGTGCTTGCCCAAATAAAATTCCTGATCAAAAGAAAGAAGATATAAACTCAGCAGGTTTCCAAATGCCTAAGAAGAATAACACTCAGGAAAAAATAGTTATGAATGATCAATCAAAGTCATCTGCTAATATGTTTGAAATCCTTTCCACAAATGATGTCCCAAGTGAGGAAGAGGAAATAATGGAAACAAAAATCTTAGAAACACAATTTAAATATAAAGGGAAGAACTCAAAGACAAACCAACAAATCAAAGGTTTTCAACAGAAAAAAAGAAGAAAATTTACAAAGAAAAACAATCTTTTAAATGTCAAAACTTCAAATAATACAGTTCTCAATATAGACAATGTTGAATCCTCTAGTAAAATTTTGGCTGTGTACGAGCGTTTTTCAAGGTTAGAAGCCATCTCAGATTCAATTGGAGTAAGTCAAGAAACAGGGAAAAACAAATTGAAGATGGATTCTAATCAAAAGGTAGGTTGCAAGACCAATCAATATCATTTGGTAAAAGAAGGTGAAAAGCTTGTAGAGGAAGGTAAGATTAATGCCCTTCCCAACTTTTTTAGCCCTAGTATTAATGAAGATCATCACTTGGAATATTAGAGGACTCAAAGGTAGTCTTTCAAAACAAAATGAAATTGGAAGAATGATTCAGATAAATCATCCACATATTGTTTTCCTTCAAGAGACAAAGATGTCAATGGAGGATATGGACTTAATTGCTAGTAAAATTTGGCCAGCTAGAAAAGTTGTTTCCCTCAGTTCCCACGGATTTCTGGTGGCATTGCTTGTCTTTGGGACCCAAAAGAGGTAGTTATTCACTATATGGTTGGTAGTTGGGGTCTTTTGGCTATAGCTATTCAAAGTAGATATTCCAACCAACTTATGCTCTGCATTACTGTTTTATGCTCTGATTGCTTTGGAGGAAAAAAGAAGACAGTGGAAGGATATAACTCATATTATCTCTCATTTTCCTGAAGCTTGGATCTTGATCGGAGGGGATTTCAATACCATCCTCTCTCTGGTTGAGAAAATGGGGGGAAATAGAAATTTGGACAAAAGCACTGACCTCATGAGATAATATATTGCAAACCTCCATCTTATGGACATCCAACTAGATAATGGCCTTATGACTTGGTCTAACAGAAGGCAAGGCTATAATGGAGAGATTGGATAGGTTTTTGCTCTCTAAAAATTTCTTGATCCATGGTCATATTCCTAAAGTGAAGACTCTTAACAATGTTGGTTCGGATCACTGGCCAGTCATGGTGGAAATGTGGAAAACCAATGTGAGTTTCTCTCCTTTTTGTTTTCGATTAACGTGGCTCAGAGACAGTTCCTTTAGACCTCATGTGCAACAATGGTGGAAGGTAAGCCTAGGTATGGGACTAAGATGTTATGTTTTGCCAAAATACTGCAATACATTAAATCCAAAATCAAGACTTGGAACTGGAAGGAGTTTGGGGATGTTCATAAAAAAACATGAAGTTATTGCTCAACTTGAAAATTTGAATAAGAAAATCCGTTTAGATGGCCTCATAGAGAATAGAAGTGCAGATGAAATTAAACTCACAACTCAGTTAGAGGAATGGAAAAAAAGAGAACTTTTATGGAAGCAAAAATCTAGAATTCAATGGCTCAAAGAAGGAGATCGAAACACAAATTTCTTCCACAAATCTCTTCTAGCTCGAAGATCTCACAACTTATTTCTTCCCTGAAATCGGATTCTGGAGATGTTGTCTATACTTGGGATGGCATGAACTCTATTGTTGTCGATTACTTTTCCAATATTTTTGCTCCTACTCCTCTTGACTCAACTTCTCAACAAAATGTTCTTCAAGCAATCCCTTCTCTTATCACTTATGAGGAGAATTCTATTTTGACTACTCCCGTTACTATCAATGAGCTTCAACAGGTAGTTTTTAAAATACAAAAAGGGAAAACCCCAGGTCTTGATGGTTTTCCCATTGAGTTCTACCAAGACTTCTGGAATATCCTTCATCCTGATTTATTAGAGGTGGTGGAAGAAGCCAGGAAAGCCAAAGAAATTTTGAAGGTTATCAATAAAACTTATATTACTCTTGTTCCAAAAGCTCAAGAGGTTGATCATATCTCAGCTTTTAGACCTATTGCTTTATGTAATGTTCTTCTCAAAATCATTACTAAGATCATGGCAAAAAGGTTGAAGCCTTTTTTTCATAAGATTATTTCCCTTGAACAAAGGGGTTATGTGGAAGGGCGTCAAATAGTAGATGAGATATATCTTGGTCAGGAAGCCATCTATTCCATGGATATTCAAAAATCTCCTTCTATGTTCATTCAGTTAGACTTATCCAAAGCTTATGACAGAGTGGATTGGCACTTCCTTATCAAAGTTTTGAGGCAATTTGATTTCTCTATGAATTTGATGGATTGAATTATGGGATGTATCTCTTTAGTTTCCTACTTAGTTCTTATCAATGATAGGCCTTCTCAGTTGTTCCCAACTTCCAGAGGTATTAGGCAAGGTGATCCGCTATCCCCTTATTTATTCATCATTATTGTTGAATGCTTGGGTAGGACTATAACCAAAAAGAGGGAAAACAAAACCCTTGAGGGAGTTACCATTGCTCATGGAGCTAGACCTATCTCTCATATTCAATTTGTTGATGACTCTACTCTTTTAGGTAAAGCTACAGTTAAGGAAGCTTCTAATATTAAGCAAATAATTAGTTGTTTTTCTAAGGCTATCGGGCGGTTGATCAATGAAGACAAATCTAAAGTTATTATCTTTCACTGCTCTGCCCAGACAGGAATCCATGGTCTTGGATAAATTAAGATATAAGAAGACCTCCCTTCCGATCACTTATTTAGGTATTCCCATCAATATTCAAAGGCAAAAAAAAAATATTGGAATTGGTTGTTGGACAAAGTCAAGAAGAAAATTGGAAAGTGGACCAACAAGTGGCTTTCTTCTGGGGTAGAATCACCTTGGTAAAATCAGTCCTTCAAGCTATTCCTATTTATGTTTCTTCCGTGTTGAATATCCCAAAGGCCGTTCTTCGAGAACTGGATCAAATCAATCATCGATTCCTTTGGAGTGGTACTAAGGAGAAAAGAAAATGGGCCTTGGTGAAATGGGACACTTTATGTCTTCCTAAGAATGAAGGGGGATTAGGATTCCGGTCTTCTATTAATAACAACAAAGCTTTAGTTGCTAAATTATATTGGAGGATGTTGCATAATCCCAATGCTCTTTGGGCCAATAATCTTCGTGCTAAATATGTTGAGAACAAAAGTCCTGAAGACCTTGTTTGCTATCAACTTCCTACCAAAGGTTCTCCCATTTTAGCAGTTCTTAAGACTGGTGAGGATTTGATAAAGAAAATTTTATTTTGGATCATTCATAATGGTCAACATGCAAATTTTTGGACAGATTCTTGGGATGGTCACAAGCCTTTGATAACTTAGTTTCCCGATTAGAGGCCTTGGATGGAGGAGCTTCACCAAGCTAACTGGATAAAGGTGGCTAATTACTGTCGGTACCATACTGGTAATTCAAAGGTTGGTAGATATTGGATCCCTATTGAGGACTCGGCCTATTCAAATCCCAGAAAGGCAAAGACAAGATATCCAAGACATCCTTCATATGAGATCTCTCTCTTGGTTCCATGAAAAAGATTGTTTTGGATGGAACAACACTACTAAGGGTGAGTATTCAGTTGCTCAAGGTTATTTTACCTTATGCCATAATAATCCCAACCAATCTTCTGACATATTTTCTCAGTTGTGGGCTCAAAAGCTCTGGCCTAAGGTGAGGTTCTTTACTTGGATTTTATTGCATTGTAGGGTGCTTACTGGTGAGCAACTTATGAAGCGTGGTTTTCATGGCCCTTTTAGATGTGAAATGTGTAGAGAGAATGTAGAAACTCTCAGCCGTCTTTTTATTGAGTGTACTTTAGCCTCTGAGCTATGAAGGAGAATGGCCACTTTACTTGGCTTACAATGGTCCAATTTTTTTACTTTTGAATAGCTTTGGAGGGATTGGCCTAAACAAGAGGGTGTTGATCATTTTATTAGGCAGTTAGTTTGGAAGGGTTCTATCATTCTTCTTTGGAATGAAAGGAACAACCGAATTTTTAATCAAGATAGGAAGGATATTCACTATATTTGGCAAAAGACCATAGCCAACTTAGTTGAATCAGTCCATCAACTCCTTAATCACCCCCAAAACTCCCACCAAAGATGGGATCAAGTGATGCAAAGATTGAAGATTGAATCTTCTAAGGGCAACCAACTTAAAGGGAATGTGAGTATTTATAAGATGGATAGGACAAGAAATTGGCAACCTCCTCCTAAAGATTTTGGAAAAGTCAATACTGATGGAGCCTCTAGAGGGAACCCTAGAAAAGCTAGTGCGGGAGGAATTGGTAGACTTTCATATGGCTCCCTGGTTTTTACTTTTGCTGAGAATTTGGGTATTCTTTCCAATAACCTTGCTAAGGGGTATGGTATCCTCAGAGGCCTTCAAGAGACTACTAAGGTTGGATGGGAAAAGGTGTTAGTTGAGTCTGACTCTCAACTCATGATTAATCTTTTGAAGACTCCTAAGAATCATAAGGTTGATTAGAGAATAAAAAGAATTATTAAGAAGATTCAATTAATCTAGATAGAATTTTTGAAAGTTGATTACAATCATGTGGTCAAAGATCAAAACAAGAGTGTTGATGTTTTAGCTAATTGGGCTTTGGACAAAGGTTATCTTACTTGTTAGGGCCACCCTCCTAGATGGTGGTCTTCGCAAATAAGGGAAGCTCTTTTTTTTATCATTTCTTTGGATGACTCCAATTCTGAAGGTACCTAGTTTCTTCTTGCTTTATTTTTGCTTCTCTTTGGTTCGGTCGGGGTATTTTAGTTCCCTAGCTCAAACTATTATTTCTTTTGTTTCCTCTGTTGATTCTTGCCTTGAAAGTCTTTTGGTCTAGAAAGGTCATTGCTATGTTCAATTTCTTTTCTTATTTCCTTTTTGTTTAGTTTTTTGAGGTGTGTTTTTTTTTGTTATTGTTATTGTGTTTTTGTTGTTCTTGTTCTTGTGATTCTGTATGTTTGTGTTAATTCATGTTTTCTATGTTTTTTGTTTTGTTTATTGTCTAATATTGATTGTTTTTTTTTTTTTAATTTTTTAGGTTTTGGTTATTTTTGTTTTTCATGTTTTTGTTGGTTATGTCTTTGTAGTGTTCTGTTGTTTTTGTCATGTTTGTGTTTTGTTATGTTGTTCTTGTGTTTTTTCTATGTGGTTCGTGTTGTGGTTTTTTTTATCTTATTGTGTGTGTGTTTGGTTGTGCCTTTTCTTTTTAACACAATCAAGGCACATGTTTTTTATTTTATTTTATTATTTTTATTTATTTATTTATTTAATCTTATTTTGTGTTTGTTTGCTCCTTGAGTATGTCAAAGGTGGTAGGCCAAGTTCGAGCCCTGGGCGATTTTGGTGGAATGAATACTCCAACCTCCTTGGGTCTTACCCGAAAGTGGCATCCCTTCTGGGATGTTTTCCAAAAAAATAAAATAAGAATTTGATAAAAAAAAATTACATAGTTACCATATTATTTTAACAAACCATATTAACAATTTGACAATTATACATATATTATAAGTCTCTACCTATGTATGTTATGAAAATGTAATTTCTTGTCTTTCTTAAACACCTGAGTTTATGCCATTTTACAAAACTTTACATTATTCTTATTATTTTAATATTTTATAAGTACAACCTTAGTTAAAGCTTTTATATAAATCTAGAGCTTGAGGTTCAATTATTATTATTAAGATTTTTATTTTTATATATTTTTTCGATCCTAGATAATTTTTTTATGTAGACACACGATAGTTTTTGTGCATCTAGGAGATATACCAAAGTTTTCGCAGCCCATGGAAACATATCAGTGAGTGAGTTTGTCCTTGAACAGTTTTGTGTGAATTGCCTGTGACTTCTTCCATCTTGGATGGTTTCCGTAAAATGCAACAAGCAATACTTGTTATAATCAAATTTCATTGTTGTTGTAAGTATTTGACTTAAAATTTATTAAAAACATTTGACGGGTGAAATGTTTCACCACGAAACAAGGCAAATTTTAACATTTTATCATTTAATAAGCTCAGTTAATTAAAAAAAATAAATCTTCAATGCAAAGATTCAGGTATAAATCTTCCCAGGTGATATATGTATAACTATAAAAAAAAACCATTTTAATTTGTTGATATACCATGGCGTAATGGTTAAAATACTGTGGTAACACAAATATAATGTAATACTTTGGTTTATTAAAATACAATAGTAACAGGGTTATGATGTAATTAAAAATGTGATTCTTTTGAATCTTATATAACTAACTTAAAAAGAAGATTAAAAAAATGTTTGGAGCATGTTAAATTCCTTAAATTTCACATGAAAAATAAAAACCTTCCTCCAAAGGAGGAAGAAATTTTGAACTTGAGAATCCTAAGCAAAATATTAACTAAAATTGTCTCAAATTTCTGTTGGTCGGAAGTTTCTGCTACTTAATTGCTTAGTATCAAGATCATGCTGTTAATCATAACAGGTAAAATTCATGGGCAAATCTGATTGCCTGATGACAATTCCAAGAAACTGGGAGAATGTATACTGCTTTACTAAGCATATTGGTCACCAACCACCCCAACTGCCCTAGCACTAACCAATTCCATAAGCAGCAAATGAAAGCATCCAACAAAATATAATTTTCTCTGGGACAGTCATCATAACACCAAATACAATAGAGAGGACAAATTCATACACTATGATATTGCAAATTAATTTTTACTTGCAAGCATTGTTGCAAACCTCATCCAGCATGGCACTTGTCATTGACGCATCTCCAATACATCCTTTGGATGCCTGAAGTATGAAGTGCCTGAACTAAATTCCATGCTTCATAGAACAAATTACTTCACCTGCATATTGATATCCACCAAACCATGAAAAACACAATCTTCCAAACATGTTTCACTATTATGGTTAGCAAAATGTAAAAAAAATGTCTGCATATTGTGGTCTTGAAGAATCATAAGATTGGCAAATTATGGTATCTCTTAAAGGAAGAAAATGCAATCCTCTCCATTTCTTAGATCAGATGTGGATATTGATTTCATCACCTGTGTTGTATAAGTCAGCAAGAATAACTCGTTCATTAACGCCCAAGAAAAATAACCTGAAACTTTAAAAAAACCTTTACCTTCCACTTAACTGACACAATGTGAAGCATCTCTTCTGCCAAATTCACACAGAACTTGCACCTGGCCACATTCTTTGGGGTGTGTTGCACACAAACTTTAATGTGTTAGTTTCTTCAATCAACATCTCAACTTCCAAAGCAACAGTAAATTTCCCTTTGAAAGGTCAGTCTTCTCACTTTGAAACAGACTTAAACCACTTGAGCTCATCCCATTTGACTTACATGAACATTGTAAAGGTATTAACTTAGTTTATTTTTTCCCAAAGTTGAAAGCCCTTTTTGAAATAATCCCACGACCATTTAGCACACCAGCCTCTGAGAAAAGGCAACCAAGAAGGATTTCAGATTCCCAAAAAATTCTGGACTGGAAGCAAATACAACCAACCAAGCTATCCACTTGTAGGGATGAGTATGATAGGAATCTTAGGTCCAATTACGGTCGTTATAATTTGGCCAATCACTCCACAATGGACTTTGGACACTAATGGATAGATGACAGGTTGGTGAAAAATTGCATGGCATAACGATGCAGGAGCATCGCATTCTAACCCTCTTTCTCTTAAATTCCTAACGGTCATATTTTCTTTCGGTTAGTTTTTTGTAACCATTCTCTCTGCAACGGTCTTCTCTCTACAACGGTTATATTGTAATGGTCGAATTTCTCTTAAATTCTTGACGGTCATTTTCTTTCAATTAGTTTTTTGTAACTGTTCTCTCTGCAACGGTCTTCTCTCTAACGGTCAAATTTCTCTATGCAACGGTCCTATTGTAACGGTCGAATTTCTCAAAGCCTATAAATGCTCGATTCGATCAATAGTTAGTGGGAGTAGGGCTATCAACTCCGTACCGCCATGTGGCGTCCTGGGGGTGGATGTTAACATCGATTGGTTTGTAATTTCAAAGCTGTAAATGCAAATGCTTGTAATTTGAAAGCTATGATTTAATAAAAAGCATTTGTATTTTTATCTGCGTCTCGTCTGCGTATGTTGGTCAGCTTTTGCTATGACGCTACTAACATCGTGGTATCAGAGCTCAAAACACTTCCTACAGGGTTGTGTGCGCATTTGCCTATCGATTAAGTGTGATGCACGTGTGAAACAAAACGTGTACATGGATTACAACAAGTGTGAAACAAAACGTGCCTAAGGATATGCGTGAGTGGTGAAACAAACACTCGGCATTTCATGGATTACCACAAGTATGTTGCACATGTGAAACAAAATGTGTACATGGATTACAGCAAGTGTGAAACAAAACTTGCCTAAGGATCTGCACAAGTGGTGAAACAGACACTCGACGTTCATGGATTACCGCAAGTGTGCTGCACTTGGGAAACAAAACATGTACGTGGATTACAACAAGTGTGATACAGAACTTGCCTAAGGCTCTGCGTGAGTGGTGAAACACACACTCGGTGTTTCGTGGATTACCGCAAGTGTGAAACAAAACTTGCTTAAGGATCCGCTTGAATGGTGAAAAAGATGCTCAAAAATGTTTTTGCACAATGGCAATGGCATACAAACACCCTGTTGGTTGAGGTAGAGGAGGTAGACGCACAAATCAAGCTGCAACAGATGAGATACGAACTCTAAGAGCGCAGTTGGAAGCATTGGAAATCGCAAAACAATTGAAGAGCTCATGAGCATGAGCTCATGAAATTTTTAATTGTGGGAATCTGATGCTGGAGCACCGCATTCTAACCCTCTTGATCTTAAATTCCTAACGGTCATATTTTATTTCGGCTGGTTTTTTGTAACCGTTCTCTCTTCAACGACCTTCTCTCTACAACGGTTATATTGTAATGGTCGAATTTCTCTTAAATTCCTAACGGTCATATTTTCTTTCGGTTAGTTTTTTGTAACCATTCTCTCTGCAACGGTCAAATTTCTCTCTACAACGGTCATATTGTAACGGTCGAATTTCTTAGAGCCTATAAATGCTCAATTCGATCAGTAGTTAGTGGGAGCGGGGTTGTCAGCTCCATACCGCCATGTGGCGGCTTGGGGGTTGTTAATATCGATTGGTTTGAAATTTGAAAGCTGTAAATGCAAATGCTTGTAATTTAAAAGCTATGATTTAATAAAAAGCATTTGTTTTTTTATCTGCGTCGCGTTTGCGTATGTTGGTCGACTTTTGTTGTGGCGCTGCTGACATCACATAAGTATAATAAAACACACAGCCTTAAAAATCTAAGGCCAAGCACATTGTTCTTCTTCTACTTTTCATGGCAACCAATTGATGATCACATAATGGTGGAAAGTTTAGGAGGATTCATTTATTATACCTCAATAAAAAGATGCAATATCTTGGACCAAGAAAGGTGAGTAAAACCTGCTATAAGCTTGAACTTGTGTTGGTTGACAGTTGCTTTGGTCACTTTAACAAAAATACAGTACCTCCTTCCAGAAAGTTAGCTTCCACAAAAAATATTCGCCCTTAAGCTAATGTCATCAATAAAAGACAATCAGTGATATCGACATCAGCTGCACTATCATATAACAGTTCCTTGAATAGGAGCAATATCATAAAGCAACAATAGAAGACTCTAGTGTAAAAAAAAGACTTCAAAAAATCGCAATTATAATGTGTATCAAGATTTTTTCCAGCACCTTGATTTATTCACAAGCAGCCGATTTTTTCAAAAAATTGCCTATATTTTCAACAGGAGGGGAAAGAACTTGATTTTTGCTGACTTTTTCCCAATTAATCGCCAAACCAATTTTTTCCACGCCTTGCTAACAAATTGTCTATCACAACTTTTTCAACTTTGGACTTAATCAGTCATCTGCCTTCAAGAATGTAAAGAAGAAGTGAGCAACCCTCTCAAACCCTATCAGAAGTTTCACAACACCTTCAAAGAAACCCATTTGCAAGTGCTGGGAGATTGGTGTGTTAAATAGAGTTGCAAACCATGAAAGAATATGAAAGTGAATACCTCTGGCATGTAATGTTAGAAATCCCACTGCAGACAATTATAGACTTTCTCCACATTCATTTAAAGAGCATAAACCAACATTTGGAGTGAAATGCAGAATGAATAGCCTCCTTAAGCACAACCATATTATCTAGAACTTTCAAATGAAGAACAAAAGTAGTCTGGTATTTGGAAATAAGCACATCCGTGAACAAGTCAACTGGTTAGCAGGCCCTTTCACACTATGATCATAAGAAACATTGTGAAAAGAAACTGTCCTCCAATTCCTGATATCCTTTTAATTCCCATCCTTTAGAATAGAAGCAACACTGTTGTTGCCTAAAGAACAAATACAACCATTAGGGAAACCAATCAGATCCTGGAGTCTTCACATTATCTAACCTTTTGATAATCAAGTGAATCTCCTCTAGCTGAGAATACTGATCTTTCCTGGAGTCTTCACATTATCTAATCTTTTAATAATCAAGTGAATCTCCTCTAGCTAAGAATACTGTTCTGGACTTGAGATGCAACCTTGGCGAATAGAATTTCAGCAGCATATTCACTTTCCAAACCTTGTTATCTGATAGTCTGCAATTCTTCATAGAGGTCGTAGAAAAACATGGAAATGTCATCAGTCAGGTAGCATTATGCTGGAAGAGACAGAACTGCCTTGGCTCCTTTGTTTTCCACCATATTTAGAGACAGAATTGCATAAGCTGACCTTCTTGCTAGCCTCAAAGACAAGGAAGTCTTTTTACCCTGACATGAAGAGAGCTCTCAGGGAAATGTCTCACATGTCAAGAAAAAGGATTCTTCAAGCCACTGACCTTACAAGGAAGAGGATTCTATTTCCACATTAACAAACCAGAGAAGAATGCTCCTTGTCTGACAAGGATGCTTGAGTTTGTATAGTTGTTTATGTTGATAAGCTGACAGAGAATCCACATTCAGAACTACGACACTCTTACAAGAAGCTAGTTGCCATTGAAGATGGCAAGCACGGTCCCATGGCATGATGCTGTTTATCGGGCAAGACAGGAATATGATGTGAAGCTGATGAAGATAGTTGGGCCATCACAGCTTCTTGCACTTGCATGATATGAGGGCCAATGAATTACTTATTTATTTTCAAAAGAAAAAGCTGACCTATAGCATGACTATGTGAACACCATAAACAAGCATGCTCATGGTCAGCTCTATGCCTTCAAAACAATGGCCAACTTGCATGATCAAATGACTAAACAAGGTCCAGGTGTCAAGATTTCGTTATACACATATTCAAGCTAAACTTTAAGTTTGATGAAGAGTCAATAACCCAAAAACTGCTACAACAATTAGTAAGTCATAAAACCTAAACTTATGATGGATTTTGACCCACACTTGAATTTTCACTGGTCCATGATTCAGAGGGAAAAAATAAAGACTTCCCATTGATTTAAAAAGTCCCACTGTTGCCATCACACCAAGGACCCAAAAGAAGCAGAATTTCTAGTCCACCAGACTTCTCATATCATACATGATAAAACACTTTCCAATTATCCCAAGACAATAACCATATTTGATAAAGCATTTCCATGCCTGATCAGCCCAGGGGACCAGAGTCCACAGAGATAAAATGAATAAATTAGAATCTCCTACAGGGTTAAGAGAATGGAGTTCATGTAATTTTATCTCAACATCCTGGATCTTGAACTTCTAAATGGAAAAACCTTTAGTAAAAGAAAACTCACTTGGACTGCAGGCCTTATCTGTAGACAAAATCTGTGATTTCAAGAACTGCAACAAAAAAAATCACTCCTAAATGGTGACCAAGAAAAAGGTTCCTTAAGCAAAAAATCATCAATTTCTGCTCCTATGAGGATAGAAGTTCAATCCTGCAAGTTCCCTGATAGTACAATTGTTATTAAAAGAGGAAGTTTACTAAACTGCATCAATCCCATTTCTTTCGTCTGAAACATGGATAAAAAAAGGTTCAGATGCTGAGGAACTTGAAGACATGTAGCCAAAAGAAAAACTATCAAGACCTTGGCAATCTCACAAATTATCTCATTTATGAATCTATGATTTACCAAAACTTCTTTAATCCTTACGTAATGGAGAATAACTTGTCCAAACTTCATGGAAACTACACTTAAACATCTCAATAAAGCAAACATATTTACTCCAGAGGAGTAAAATTTATTGAAATAATTTTAATTTGGGATATTTTTTAATTTTTTAATTTCAATTGGTTATATGGAATTAAAGTAGGGCCCACCCATATTACATCATACCATATTATCATGGTATTTCAACAAACTGGTATTAAAACAAACCATATTATCATGGCACACATAGGAATTAGACCCTGGTGGGCTCTTTGTGAGCCAAACATCCTCACCAGTCAGACTTCGACTCCATGGGCTGGGATTTTACAATACTTAAACGCATTGAATAAAAACCTTTTCTACATTTGAACAGTACAGGACACTCAAGTTTCCGACATTTTGAGGATGAAATTATTCAAAAAGGCAAATAATCAGCAAATAATTCCTTCTTTTACAATGTTTGCCCCCATTGAGCTCATAATTATGCATTTGTACAATAAAATTATATTAAATAATCTTCTGTGGATAAGTCCAACACTGAAGACCCTATGGAAATTACTCTTAGAGATGGTATTAGGCTCTCAAAAGAGATGTTAGTGAAACATATTATCATGGTACCCATAGGAATTAGACCCTGGTGGGCTCTTTGTGTGCCAAACATCCTCACCAGTCAGACTTCGACTCCATGGGCTAGGATTTTACAATACTTAAACGCATTGACTAGAAACCTTTTCTACATTTGAACAGTGCAGGATACTCAAGTTTCCGACATTTTGAGGATAAAATTATTCAAAAAAGCAAATAATCAGCAAGTAATTCCTTTTTTTACAATGTTTGCCTCCATTGAGCTCATAATTATGCATTTGTACAACAAAATTATATTAATAATCTTCCGTAGACAAGTCCAACAACAAAAACCCTATGGAAATTACTCTTAGAGATGATATTAGGCTCTCAAAATAGATGTTAGTAAAAACATTTGCCTAACTGATTCTTATGCTTAATGTTTTAGCCCAATTCTGAGGGAAGGAAATATAATATGTCATCTCTTTTTAGGTTATAAGAACCATAAGTCATTAAGGCAAAAGCCACATTTTCCAATACCTTAGTTCTTATAGTCACGGGATCTTATGGCATGTACATTTTACAATTTGCCTCATATGCTTCCCAGGAAATGAATCTTAGTCCTTTTTGCAAAAGTAACTTTGAACATAAAATTATTACAACAATAGAATGTTGAAACCATAATACACACTCAGATGAAAGTTTTCACAGAGGTCCAGTAATCACAAAAATTTATGGAAAGCAGAGCAGCAAATACACCACTACAAACCCAATCAAAACACTGCAAACAAAAAGAGCAGTTCAGCAGTCCAAGTATACATATTTAAATTACAATTAAAGACACCCAGATGAGAGTATTACAGATAGCCTTTCAAAGGAGTAAGTTTATATTAGCAGCAGCAGTGTGCTAATTAGGTAAAAGCAAATCAATAGTTCAACTATAGGCACCTCAAATGTGACCAAAGTAAACATACCGTTTCTGATTCACCTTCCATCTTTTCGATGAGTATACATGTAATTTTGGAAGTCTTCCAAACCAAATGCAAAGTTAAGTCTATGTAATCAAATTTAGCTCTTGAATTTGATGTTTTCAGAGATGCAACGAGTAAATTATTCAAAAGGTATGAAGTGTTGTCATTTGAATGGTAAATGCTGAGGACGTATTTCCCTTGATAGCTTTTTCCTATTTCAAAGAAACACCTCCTCCCCAGTGAAGTATCATCAATGCAAAAGAACACAAATTAGGAGGGGCTATATAATTGGGAAAAAAACAATCAAATGGCATTAGGTCAACCAGTTATATTCCTCAACTTTCAAGAAGGAGACCCATCTTCAAACCTTGACAAGCATACACGCATAATTGCCAAACTGTTGTAATACCACTATATGGTCATGATGTAATGTGGGTGAGGCCCGTTTCAATGCCATATAACCAATTAGAAAAAATTATAATTGAAAACAAAAGGTCCTTGAAATTATCAAATTTTTATTTCTTATTCTGATAGCATTGTTAGCTATTACTGAAAACTAATTTGATATGAATAACTATTTAAAGTCCAGAATTATCCCCAAAAGACCGAGGCATGGTTCATCTGAAGGATTATCAGGAAAAAGTGGCATTCAAATTTTCTTGATACATACCTAGCACAAAGTACAAACAGCACCATGTGGTGCATTCAAACATCATCAAATACAGAAGACGGCAGCTTGAAATAATTTGAACTGCAAATTATAATGTTGAATGTACAAACCTTTTAATAAATGTCACAAACAATATCAATTGCTCTTCTGTCTAGAAACCACTACAGTAGAATTTAGCCATCCCATCAACAACCACTCAACTGTTAAAAGATACTGAAATGTGCAAAAAATTCTGAACCTTCCTACTTGCAAAATGTGTGCCCTGCACAGGGTAGCCATTTATAGGTCTCAACTTTCTGCCATTTATATCCCTCTCAAATTAGGTAAACTAACCATTTACAGATCTCAGCTTCAAGCCATTTATCAAGCAGTCAATTTAGCTGGGACCTGGTTTGTTCAGGAGCTACATTTGCTTGTAAAACCAATGCCAAATTTTAGTGAAATCTTGTCCATGCTTCAAACAAAGAAAGTTTGTACTACTGCATCTTCTTCTCCTTTGAGAGAACCGTTGTAATCTTGCTTCCAACATGTTCATCAAATTTCTTGAAAAATCTTATGATTTCTTTCTGTGCCATTTCCGCAAATCTATCTACATAGTCCTCATATTTTTCATACAAGGCAGGAATCGTGATAAAAGCAACAACACCTGTATGATGCATCCAAAAGGAAACCAATCCAAATATTTATGATGCATATATACTAACATCATGAGTATGATTCAAAATGTACCGCTAGTTTTCAGGCCTACTCAAAATATGTAAATAACCCTCCAAAACATCAAATGTTCTGAGAATAAAACACTCACAACATTAATAAACAAGACCGAACAAGCACAAAATATGTTTATTAGTGTTTATGTACCGCTAGTTTTCAGGCCTACTCAAAATATGTAAATAACCCTCCAAAACATCAAATGTTCTGAGAATAAAACACTCACAACATTAATAAACAAGACCGAACAAGCACAAAATAAGAAGAGGGTACTTGCAAAAGACCATGATGAATAAATCCAACTTACTGATATACACAAGCGTAAGAAAGCTGAACCAACTACCAATAATGGAGAGGAGCCATAAGCAAACCACCACCTACAAGCAAAAACAAACTGGTCTTTATAGGTCAAACAGTATCAGCAAAGGGAGAAAGACAACTAATTACAGCCTTCCTATGTCTTCTCATTTTCCCAGAATGCCCAAGAGTTTCACCTTTGTGAAAAGCCTGAAATCTTTGCCAAGGGCAATATCATGTGCCACTGCTAGTGCATAATTAATCCTAACACGCATTGATGCAGCAGCACTATTTACCATATCTTCTGACAATTCCAATTCAGGTAAAGACGGGGGTCGTCTGCATGCATAAAAAAACAGTAGATATTTGCTGAATCATATCAGTGAAAATAATAAATTGAAATAATATTGTTAAACTATATTAGCATAGCCAGGAAATGGAAAACAGAGGTCAGCTAAACCATACCTGCCAAGGATGGTGGCAGCATTTGCCCAAAGAAACAATATAAAAATAAGAAGTAGAAGGACATTTGCAACAAGTGACAATAAAGCATATCCAGACCATTCAAACAGCAACCATGCAGCAGTAGCTGTTATAAGGATTCCAATAGAAATGTTTTTCCGTCTCCACAGGATCACATCAGCAGCTACCAAAAATGTTTAAAATATCAAACACTCTACATGACATTTGAATATGAAGCTATAGCTTACCATAGAAAAGTTCCAACAACATTTAACAATGGAAAAAATGCAAGTAAGCAGATTACACATCCAAAGAACGGTCTAGAAGAAAAATACATGAACAGAAAATAAAGGTCAAACACCATATAATCGAATTCTATATTAACCATTTACATGCAGAGAGTCATAGACATACTATAAGATAATGAAATATTCATTTAAAAAAAGTTTAAGGAAAATACTTGCTTAATCAGTATAGATGATTAGAAAACCTTCTTACTAAATAGGCAAATTAAACACATTACTGTTATATGAAAGTTGCAGTATTTTATGCACTTATTGTTCATTTACTCGCAGTTTACAAGTAATGTATAACATACAGGATATTATTTCGAAAGAAAATTTCTTTGTATATTACTTGCCAAAATGAGAAATTCATCATAAATAGCTCATAAAATTTATTTGCCACGTGTCAACAGGGAATCAAGCCTTGGAGTAACGTTTTAGGCAGGAGCAGAAAAGTTTATTGTAAATATGGGTAATAGCCTTACCGATCATGGGTCAAGGAAGATCATTTCAATGTGTGCAATAATACAACTTGATTTGTTCAGAGAGAACAGCCATGGCTGCACCATGGGGCTTTATGGGATTGCTCATTAACAGGTTACTATTTGAGCTAATTTCTTTAAAAAAATAAATCTGCCAACAAAATATGCATATGGGATAAATATGTGATTATACATTGGTTTAGAACAAATATATTCTTACTTTTATCAGTATGCCATTTTTGCTAACTTATACCATTATAAAAAAAAATTCATTCTTTTTCCCCCCTCCGATGCTGCTGGGTGGAAACTCAAAAACCAAACCTCTCTGAAACCTCTCCCAAGACTCTTCCAGTGAACTGTCTGCACCCCTGAATTTCTCTAGTTTATTTCTGTCTTGCTCCTGATAGTCACTCATGGATGATTGCTTTAGTGTCTGCTATGTTCTAGGTTATTTCAGCTATGGAATAGGGGCAGGGTTCGAGATATCAGATTATCTGTAATTACACAGCTCAAAATACTAATCCAATCTCTCCCAGGTATAATGTTTCTGATCCTACAATATCTTCAGAGGCCAAGCATCAGTCTGCAAGAAGTTAATGTTGAATATTAGAGGGGCAATTTTAATCTAATGGCAGATTTCCTCTGGTGCAGGACTGTAATAGCTGTTTCTTGACACTCTGTGTGGGGATGGCACTTGAACCCTGGATCTCCACAGCTTCATATATATTTTAGTTTCCTAATTTCAAATTTTAATATTTAGTTTTCCATCTATGTTATGGAGGGACACATCCCAAGGTCCCTAAGATTGTATACCTGCAAGGACACGTCCCCTAAGGGACGGGGACCATGGGGGCATAGTGGGGACCCCCCTTACCCTCACTTAGGCATTGAAAGCGAAGGGGATGCCTATGTGTTGCCTTGAGAGACAAGAGGACAGCTAGGCCTCCCCTGCAGCTTAAATATGGAAACTTGATATAGAGAGACAAGAATACAAATGGGCGGGTACCTCCACAATTGAAATATAGAGTTATTTCCATAGAAAGTTGAAATATAAACTTATTTCCATAAGTTGGTGGGTTCGAAGGTTTGGTTCAATAGTCAAAACACTTTTGTAAGAGCGTGGAGACCAGGGTTCCAATCCCTTGGGCCCTGTAGTATCGGTGGGCGTGTTGCGCCAGCATCGCCGGCTACGTAAAACTTTACCCGATGCAACTAGAGGTTATAGTGGCGATAAGGAGCGAGATTCAAATCCACCAAGAGACGTTGAAAATTGTATAAGTTACCAATTCCTCTAGTATAATAAAAAAAAATAGAAACTTATCACTCAAATCTCTAAATTTAATTCCTCCCATATTCCAAAACTTAAAAAGAACTTTTAGCGAGACTCGAATTTAAATATGTGGACGCTGCATAGCTTCTGTTGAAAGATAACTCTAGCATCTCTCAAGAAGTTCTGCAGTTCATTTATAAACATATAGTGAACGCGTGACATTACCACAAATTTTTTTTTTTTTTTTGGCTATTTTAAGACAGCTTCAGATAATTAAAAAGAAAAATCACCAGAATAATTTGAACAAGATAATTTGGAGAGCATCCTTGGCAGTCCAGTAGGCCAATCACTGTACTCTCAAAATAGTAAATCATTATATTTCCAAATAAAAGAATCAATTATTAAATTAAATTTGTGCATTTAAATGTTTTTTCATTTGTAATTTTAAATTTTTATACTTCCAATATTTTTTAAATTAAATATGACCATCGCCTTTGCGGTTCCCTCCCTGGCCAAAATTTAGGGGTGTCTTCTAGCCATCCCCTTTTTGGGTCCCTCCATTTCACTGCCCCACCAAAAGGGTACACCGTTCGAACACAAGTTTTAGCAAAACAAGAACAGATCCAACCAATCTGGAAACGTGAGAGCTGCAAATCTGTCAGAGATTTAGCTATATCTAAAGCAGCCATTGTCACAAAAACAACCATAAAATTAGGACTGCTCACCTTTTCCACCTCCCATAATTTGATGGACAGTTCTCTGACGATTGAAGAGTCTACATAAGCCTAAAGGAGCATGCTCAACAGCAGCTTCAGGAGGTGTTAAAGCTGCCCCTTCTGAAGGCTTGTCCATTACAGCATTAGCGTTCAAGTCCACATTGGCGGAATGTTCTGGGTTCTCTGCCATTGTCTGTGGGAAGAAAAAAAATGTTTCAATCAATTTCATGATATTAACGGTTTCAATTTTTTCCTAGAAACCAACACTTCATAACTCATTGAAATCAAATGATCTCCAACCCTGCAATGATAAACACGTGGAAATAAAGTATCCAGTGCACCCTTTGTACTAAAATCAATATTAAGAAAACATCTATCAGCAGCACACGAAATTCAATTCCATTTTGCACTTGTACCAGAAACCTCACTGAAATTAAACACCCTCTTGCATCCCTTAACTCGAAACAGTCTGAAGGCAAAACCACTTTGGAATTCATTCAAAACATATGCTATATATGTTTTGCACTGAAAACCACATTTCAAGATAGTATCAGAATAAACTTTGCATCCCTTAACTCGAAACAGTCTGAAGGCAAAACCACTTTGGAATTCATTCAAAACATATGCTATATATGTCTTGCACTGAAAACCACATTTCAAGATAGTATCAGAATAAACTTTGTGGAAAAACTCCACAGAAAACACGAGAGAATAAAATTATAGTAGATTTTACAGAAAAAGACTCATGAAGGGTCAGAAAGACTTGGTGAGAGTCACTCGACTCACAGACTCGCTAGTGCTTGCAGGCCCCACGAGAGTTTGAATACCATTCAACCCCTTAACTAAAGATCTGACCCCAGAAAAACATCCCTAAGAAAAAAGAACACTTGACCAGACCTAAGAAAGACAACCCTAAGAAAAAGGAATACTGGAGGATGCTTCGCATACGCCAAATTAAAGATCATACGAACAACCTCTATAACAAAAGCCCACTCCAATCATAGCAGTAAAACCACATTGCAACAAGATGCTGGTGCATCGATCAAAACCATAAATCCATTGTCATCAAAAGCACATGCATATCTTAACAATAACTTTTTTTTGTACTAAAACCATATTGACCCCTGACATCCCTTGCACAAAAATCTTTCTGATATGCCGATTCAACACAATAGAAGCCCAATCCAGAGCGGAAGTGTGTCTCTCCGTGTGTAGGGAGAAACTGCCAAAACGCCCACTTAATCTTGCATTAAAAGTTCATTCAATAAAATTGAATGCCCACTTCAATTCATGTATCATCAAAGACTTTAAGCCCGGGATGATCATCCAAGACAACAAAATTCACCCAAAAACTTGCGACCTGATGGATGTTTCAAGAATCCAATTCAAAATCTTTAGTAATAACCCATTCTAAAATCAAATGCACATATCAACCACAAACTAAAAGGCACATTGACACCAAACACCCTTCTTAGAAAAAAAAAAAATACCTTGACAAAATGAGCCAACACATACAAACCCAATAGAATAAGCCACCACAATCATGTTTCAGCCCAAAACACAAATTTCACATTTCAGATTGAAACAGAGGGCATACCTTACTACTTCACATCAAATTCATGCAGCAGAGCTTTCCTTTTTCTTTGTGTTCCTTCCCAAATTGCTGTATATGGACAAACCAAACCCCAAAACAATATTCCCCTCGGATTTTTTTTTAGCTCCCGCTCTCCACAGAAATTAAGCTTCCACCACATTCCACTCACATCATAACAGATACCCACCTTCAATCTAAGTTCCCCCAATCATGCCTTACATACCCACCTTCAAACTAAGTTGCCCCAATCATGCCTTACACACCCTCCCAAACCATTGGGATCTATTATTCAGTACTAATATGTTAATTATTATGCTGTCTAAGGCAAATCATCAGTCCACATTCTAGTATGTGATTTGAAAATGTAGAGAGATAGGGACTCTTTACTACCTGAATTTTTTTGTCATTTAATGGGTTATTAATTATATAGGAATTAAACCGTAATCATATAATATTAGTAAGCCTCCGAGGACTAAATAGATCGAGGTTTGGCAAAATATATATAAAAAGATATAATTATATTGACGGAAACGCATGAACACAATGGATGTAGGATTCCAAAATTTGTGGGATACAAAAAAAAATAGCTATAGAATAAAGCAACGGAAAATGGAAAAGGGCATGGGATATTATGGTTTTAATAAAAGAGGAATGGGATAGGGTCATTAAAATTGAAAAACGAGATGAAAACAAATATGGTTTTAATAAAAGAGGAATGGGATAGGGTCATTAAAATTGAAAAACAAGATGAAAACAAATAGTACATCTGGATAAAGATCCTAGAAAATAAGTCAATTATCAGTATAGTAGCATGTTATTTTGCTCCAAAGAATTCCAAATTCTATAAGAAACGTGATCTTAATATAGAAGATCCATACTCTTCCCTAAAAAGAGACGTTTCGATATACAGTAAGTTGGGGGAGATTATATTAATTGAAGATTTCAATGCAAGGACAACAAATAAGCAAGCTTTCTAGAAGGTAGCGAAGATATTGAGATTAATCCTCTTTGGATGCCACAAGAGGAAAATTAGTAGTGGATCAAGACTTCAAAAGATGAGCACGAGGCTATCATGCAATATGGAGAAGAGTTGTTAGGTCTCTGCAGCATACACAATTTGATTATTTGCAATGGGATGAACAAATGGAAAAATTCAGGAAATTATACATGCAAAACATATAAGGGACAAAGTGTAATAGACTATGTAATATGCTCACAAAATTACATACCAATAATAGAGGAGTTAAAAGTGAAAGATTCTCCGATAGAACTTAAGTCAGATCACAACCCAATTGTTATGAAACTTTGAATGCATGGAGATAAACCAAGGGAAAAACACTTGCAAGGCAATCAAAATAAATATCCTCACAAGGGAAACATTCTCTTAAAAGATGAAAATCGACAGAATTTTAGAGCAGTATTAAATAACAAGTTACAGGAAAGGGAAGAACTACCTCACAGTAGCAAAGATTACAGTATGAGTGAATGGTTAATGTATGTTATTCAAGAAGCTTTAAACAAATGCAATAGAGCTAAACCTAAAAAGAAAGAAAGGAATAGCTTCCCAGCCAACCCATGGTTGGAAGAAGATTGCAAAAAAGCGTGAAGACTACTAAAGGAACCAACGGGTAAACAAGAGCAAACAAAAAAGCATATGAGAAACTGGTAAGGGCAAAAAAAAAAAAGAATACACTATAACAAGGAGGAAAGAATTGATTTACTTAGGGAAGCATGAACCAAAATTTTTTTGGAAGGAACTAAGCGTGAAAAAGATGCAAACTGAAAATAACATAACAGTTAATCAATGGTTGGAGTATTCAAAACAATTGTATCAGCGTAGTAACCAGTAGGAGACACCCCCTACTATCATTGTCAAGAAATAACTTTTCACAAATGAAGACATTATTCAAGGGATAAAAAAGTTAGCAATTGATAAAGCTCGTGACATAGACAATCTTCAAGCAGAGCATATAAAATGGGGAACAAATATTCTAGCACCGCAAATCAAAGAAATTTTCAAAGAGGTCATACGAAATGGCTTCCCAACCGAGTGGACAACTAGCTTGACCATTCCTTTGTTTAAAAGTGGAGATGTAAATAATCCCTCAAACTATCGAACTATCATGATCAACCCTCTCTTTGCAAAGTTTTTTGGGAGTATGATAGAGCGTAGGATCAACATATGGACAGAAGAAAAAGGAAAGAGAGCAAAGGGGCAAGCAGGTTTTAGGCCCAAGCACTCAACTATTGATCAATGTATCACACTCAGACACATAGTGGAAAAAATATGGGACAAAAAAGATGAGGCTTTTTGTTGTTTTGCAGATTTCAAAAAGGCATTTGACACAATGCCAAGGAAAAAATTATGGAGTAGAATGGAAGAGTTAGAGGTTCCAATTCACTACAGGGAAGCAGTTCACAGACTATATGAGCATGTAAAGGCTAGAATCATAACATAGGAAAGGTTATCCGAATGTTTTGGTAGTGACATAGGTGTCAAACAAGGTTGCCCTCTATCTTCGACCTTATTTGGGTTGTATATTGACAAGTTAGAAGAATGGATAAACAAATTTGGAGGAGAGGGTATGCACTTAGCTAAATATGTGGTAAAACTCCTCATGTATGCAGACGATGTAATTCTTGTGGCCAAAACAACCAAAGATCTAGAAAATCACCTTCGAGCTCTAAAACTCTTTTGTAAGGAAGTTGGGATGCAGGTGAACACGAGCAAAACAAAAATTATGATTTTTTAGCAAAAAAGAAGAAGCAACAGCTTGAATTTCAGTTTGCATAAGAACCACTTGAGGTAGTAGTAGAATACAAATACCTGGGCATACACTTTCATGACAAACTTAATTGGAATACATGTAGGATGAAAAGAACTCGAAGTGGTTGGAGAGCACTATATGCACTTCAAAACAGGTGTAGGAATACCGAGTTGTGACACTCGAAGACCACCAAGGTCTTATTTGGCCTACTTGTTACACCGGTTTTGTTGTATGGTTGCGAGGTGTGGGCTAGTGGCACAATAAATGCAAAATTGATGCAAATAGAAAGGATTAAAAAATATCTAATCACAAATTTTCTCAAAATTAAGGCCACAACCCCTTATGAAATTATTCTAGCTGAAACTGGAATGTTCCCTTTAGAAGCAATTGCTATGACCAAGCTGTTATGTTACTTGAAAAAAATAGAAAACATGAAAAACGACAGATTGCCCAGGGCAGCTAGGGACAAAGAGTTGCATAGGCGAAAGAATACATGGATGAAACAAAATCAGAAATGGATGAAACGTTGGGAGATCAACATAAATGAATGCCCAAATGTCAACAAAGACAAAAAATTATGTGAATGAAAAGTTTAGAAGTGGAATGTGGAAACATGCAAGCAGGAAAAGACAATATTATATTGCAAAGTTTAACCCAACGTATGACCACAAAGAAAAAGCGTATATAGGCGTTGAAATCAAGTGGAAGGAAAAAATCCTCATTGCTCAAATAAGGACTAGCTCTCATAGGCTTAGATGTGAAACAAGGAGATGGACAACGCCCAAAGAACAATGGGAAGAAAGGATATGTACTCTATGCAACACAGGGGCAGTAGAGACAGAGGAACACTTCATCTATAAATGCCCGAGTTTTTTAGATATTCGTGACAAATACAAAGAAACACTTGGAAATGGATCTATGGCAGAGTTATTTGAAGATAGTAAAATAAAAAAAGTTGGGGAATTGCTAACCCAAATCAACAGGAGAAGGAACAACCTTCTCAAAGATATTAAAAATCATATGATATGATTTGAGTAGTTTTACTTGCATATTTGAGGTCCCATAGACCATATTTGGGTCTCGCGGACGTAATTAAAATCTTTCATTTCATATATATATATATATATATATATATATATTTGATTATATAGGAGAGTTGGTCACAACTACACTATTTTTAGTAACTGACAAGCTTAGGGTTCAACTATTCCGCCTCATTATTGTTGACCCAACTTGAAGGGACCATTGGTCGATCATATAACTCGACGTGAATGGGACCATTGGTCGATTGGGAGTAAGTGCAGCAACGAGTGAGAGCGCAAGCAAGAAGTAAGTGCAGCAGCGAGTGAGAGCACAAGCGAAGAGTAAGTGCAACAACAAGTGAGAGCGCAAGCAAAGAGTAAGTGCAACAGTAAGTAGATGCATGAGTCGAAAGTGAGTGTAACCGAAAGCAAGTGTGAGTAAGTGCAACAGTAAGTAGATGCATGAGTCGAAAGTGAGTGTAACCGAAAGCAAGTGTGAGTAAGTGCAACCACAAGTAAGTGTGAGTGAGTGCAGCCAAAAATGAGTGCGAACGTGAGCCAGAGTAAGTGTAGAACATGAACCGGAGTAAATACAATAGCGAGTGCGAGTTGGAAGTGAGTGTGCAAAATGATAGCGAATGAGATCAAAGAGAGTGTGAACCAAGAGGAAGTGCTAGCCAAGATTCAATCATGGTAGAAGAGCAACGGGTTCAGAGTGCATCAATGCTTCAAACCCTTACCATTAATGGGTGGAACATTATTTCTAAAAAATTGTTGAAGCCAAGGAACGCCGACAAAAAGAAGAGAAGGGAAATTGTGAGCCAAGAGGGAGTGCAAGCTCGGAGTGAGTGCGAGGCAATAGAGAGTGAAAGTCATGAGCGAGTGCGAGCCAAAAGGAAGTGTAAACTAAGAGGGAGTGCCAGCTCAGATTCAGTCATGGCAAAAGAGCAACAGGTTCATCCGGAGTGCATCAATTCTTCAAACCCTTACCATGAATACGTGGAACATTGTTTCTAAAAAATTGTTGAAGTGAAAGAACACCAAGAAAAAGAAGAGACACGAGCAATTATGAGTAGGAGGGAGTGCAAATCGAGAGCAAGTGTGAGGCAAGAGAGAGTGCAAGCCATGAGCAACATCGAATGCGAGCAAAGAGATAGTGCGAACCAAGAGAGAGTGCAAGCAAAGAGCGAACCCCATCAACTATTATGGAAGGAAAGTCATATTTGAAAGCCCTAATGGGAAGTCGGGATGCCCTATTTGAAAGTATGGAGGCCCAAGTTGGAGATAGCAAATACATGGTAAGTTCGATCTAGGTAGCAGAAGTAACACCAAAAGTAAGTATCAAGGATGAGATGATTGAGCATGATACAATGGTTCAGGGTTAATATGTAATTTCCATAGATCATGGTCAAGGTTTTTGGAAATTCAAAATTGGATCAAGTGGAAGTGGGGATTGAATTCAAATTATTATGTGACTTTCTTCCTAAAAGTTTTTTCCTCATCATCTTTTTGATTTCATAAATTAAGGATAAAATAATGGTTGGTGGCCCATGGTTTAGGGAAAGAGATGCACTTTATTTGAGACCATGGAATGAAAATATTTTTGTTGAGACAAAAACTTTTAAGAAGCTTCTAGTGTGGGTTAGGTTTTTTGGACTTCCATATCAACTTATAAATAAGGATGTTTTGAAGAATATTGGAAATACCCTAGGAGAATTTATCAAGGAAGGACCAACAACTAATGAGCGAAATCATGCTATATATACTTGAATATGTGTTGATATGGAAATTTTAAAACCTTTGTTGCAATCCATTTAGATTAAATATGAATCTAGAGAATGGGATCAACAAATAGATTATGAAAATATTGCATTTCGTTGCCACAATTGTTTTGAGATTGGACATATGGGAAGAGTTTGCAAAGTGAAAACTATGAAGAAAGAGACTAAAAATTCTAGCCATGAGATAAACTTTAACACGAAGTAAGGAAATCATACAATAATAGAGACTAGATCAAATCAAGGATATTCTAATCCAAAAGAAGAGGCAAATATAGCCTATCTACAATATTGTTTTTGCTTGATAGGAGAGTTGGTTACAACCACACTATTTTTAGTAGCTGGCAAGCACATGGTTCAAACTATAGGGACTGCATCCACCAAACCTATTCCACCTCGTTGTTTTATAGCCCAACATGAAATGGAGCACCAGGTGCTCGATATTCATACCATCATCATCAGTCTGGCGTGCACTCAGAGGATTCAGATCAAACTACTACCTTGGCAACAGGCTTTCTCCAAGGTTTGAACCTGGGTCTCTTCTTGGTAAGTGCCCAGCCAAACTAGCACTTACCAATCCACCTAGCCCTTGGGGGTAGCCTATCTACAAGATCATTTGGTAAGTTTAAAAGGAATTGAAGATGATAAAGAAGATACAAAGGTAAAACCCAAAACAAAGACAACAAAAGAGATCAAGTTTATTCGAGGTAAATCATCTTCTTTTTCCTCAAGTAGTCTAGAATCCTCTTCAGATAATAAAAATGAAAAAGGTGAAGATGTTATCCCTTGCACTTTAAGGTTTCAAGAGCAGAATAATATAGAAATGAGGTTGAAGGAAACCCAAAACAATTTAGGGTTTTTAGGGCAGAATAAGAAGGTAATTGCTACAAAAGAGCATCCTTGCACTTTAGGGTTTCTAGGGCAACATAAAAAATATTGTGCTTTTGAGGTTATTCCTTGCACTTTAGATCCTTTAGAACAAGGTAAACCTAAAGATGATAAGTCTTACTATGGGCAGCGCCAGAAGATTGAAGAAGAGGAAAGTATTGTTGGGAATGAAAAAAAGAGAGGAAGACCCAAGAAGCAAAACAAAGAGAAAAAAAAACACACAACAATATTAATATTGATATGGGAAAACAAAAACAAATATAAATGTTAACAAGAAGTGGGACTAAATTCACAAATAAAATCCAAAAATATCAATGAAAATAATATCTTGGAATATTAGGGAAATGAATAAAAACCCTGACAGAAGGTATTAAGAAATTGTGAGGTTGTTATAGACAAGATATATTTGGATATAGAAGTTGGGTAGCAAATATTTTAGCCATTTGCAATATTGAATTTCATTTCGATAGAATTTAAATTTTTAAAAGCATTTGATATAAAATGAATTGATTGTGAAAACTTAGTAGATTGAGGAAGATGAAGAAGATATTTGATAGAAGGGTAAATGAAGAATATTTCTAATAGAAAGACAAAGTCGAATATACTTTAATTAACTTGTTAGATATATAATGAAAGCAATGTAATATTTTTTTTTCGTAATAGGAGTGGTCCCTAATAAAAGCCATGCATAGCTTATTGAGAAAAAAAGAGAACTTAAACCTTCATCTTTTAAATAAATGTTTCAACTTACCATTCAACCAAGATGTTGTAGTTTTTAATTTTAATGTGTCATAAAAAAGACAATACTTTTCAAATGCATAGAATTTTATTTTACTTTACAAAATATAAATTAGATGATAAGATAAATTTGTTATAAGAATTATTTAAAATGTTTTTAATATTTATATTTTATAAAATTATTTAATAATTTTTTTATTAAGGTTAGTGTGAGAAATCCCTATGATCGATGCTCCAGGATGAGCATCCCCATATGATAAGGGTGAGAGTTGAGCTTATCAATAGGGGCCAAACACACACTTGCCCACGTCGCAGCTTTGAACCTTGGACCTTCCAAAGAAGAGCCAAAGTTTGAACCGTTGCGTTGTCCCTTAAGGATAATAATATATAATATTAAAATATATAAATTTTATATATTTGTTGAATAAAAAAGGGTTGTCCTTTCTCTCACCCTTGACAAATCATAATTTCATCCCTACGGTCTACACGTTGCATCTTAGTAGAGGAATATTTCTAAAATTTCGCGTTATCATAGTCCGCTTTACCTAGTATAGATTGTTAGTTTTTTTCCTAAAGCATAAGTGCAACCATAAAAACTATATTTAGATCTAGACTATTAGTTTCCTTCCTAAAACATAAGTGCAACCACAAGAACTATAATATATACAACAAATATTACTAATGTAAAACATTAAAGTAAATTTTGATCATTATTTGATTAAGACATTCAATATTTTCTTGTCAGCTTCAACTAAACTTATTACTTCTAACCATGGAAAAAATTTAACTTCACGATCCTCTATCTATCTATTAAAACCCCTCTATTAGTTAGCTTATTTGCACATTTGTAGCAAGGTCTTGTATTTCCGCAATTATCTCTTGCATGTTCCATGGAATATTTGCATTTATTACTATTAATGAATCACCTTCCATCCATACTCTCTTCCATTTCATTTGTCAGCATATTTTTAACCCTTCCAAAAAAACACCCAAGCTTCAACTTCATTATTTGTAATTTTATATCATTAAAATAAATAATTAACTATAAATATTTTAAAAAATAATTTTTCTATATTAAATATATAATTAAAAATTTAATTGTAATTTTTATAATTTTAAATTTAAATAATTTTAGAATTAAATGATATTGCTTCAATTGGTTAAATTCCTTAATTTTTTAGGATATCAAAGTTTAACGCTTGCCTAACTATACATGCATAAATATTGTAATACCACAACATGATGATGATGTAATTCGAGTGAGGCCTATTGCAATCCCATATAACCAATTTTAAAAATGTATAAGATAAAATATATATATATATATATAGTTTTTTAAAATATTTATAACTAGTTGAAAGCAAGTCCCATATTTTCTTGTTTTCAAGGGTAAGAGGAGAGAGAGAGTGCGAATAAAAAGTAAGTGCGAGTAAGAAGCGACCTCACCTTTTCTTGCTCTAGATCTTTGAAGAAATTCAAAAAATAAGGATCCATACGAGGAAATGATACATAGGGAAGTTGGTTATAGCCACATTATTTTTAGATACGGACAAGTGTAGGGTTCAAACCACAGTGGCTGCTCCCAACAAGCATATTCATCTCGTTGTTGACTCGACATGAGAGGGAGACTATCGATTGCTTGGGGTTCGTATCGTCATCATTGGTCTGGTACACACTCAAAGGATTCAAATTAGATTACTACCTTTACAAATTGATACCCTAAGGTTTGAACCCATGTCTCTTCTTGGTAAGTGCCTGGCCAGACAAGCACTTACCAATCCACCCAGCCCTTGGGGGCTCATATGAGGAAACATCAGATGGCATAGAAGGAAAGTCGCATTTGAAAGGAAATAAGAATGCCCTAGCTTGATGTATGAATGCCCAAGTTAGAGACAAGAGGAAGATCAAATATATGACAAGTCCAATCCAAAGAGTAGATGTTACACCATAAGTAATTTTCAAGGATGAGATGATTGGGCATAATATAATGGTTCTTGGAAATTTAGCGTTAACATATAAGTTTTATAGATACTAGCCCAAGTTTTTGGAGATTCAAAGTTTACAATACACTTATAACAGAACCAAAGGGAAAACATAACTAAAAAGTAGATGAAGCATGAAGATGGTAGATATAACAACTCAACTCAGATAATATCAACAACAAAATGAGAATCATAACCAAAGAAATAGTAGATTAGAGAAAGAACACTTATGGTTGCAATGTTCACTGTGTCACTTCAAGGGGGTAACCTCCTAGACCAATCCTCACTAGAAAATAATGCTCATGATATCCTAATGTTATATCACAATATAAATATATAATAACACTAAATACTAGGGTTAGCCAAAAGTCGTATACCTGCCTAAAATGAATTTTAGGATTGCCACAAGTCGGCTACCCTCACACACATAATGCCAACGCTAACTAATTAATATTATAACTAAGTAACTAATAGGGTCAGGTGGAGCTCTAATACGCCCTTTCACTTCAAAAGTAATTTGTCCTCAATGTTGTAACTCTAAAAATTAGTGCAATATATACTTTGACTCCCATGTCATATCTTATTGTGGTAAATTGCTCCATTCTATCAGTACTTCCTTGATTGTCCTATGGTGAAGATAATGCTCTCTAGTTTCTAGTACTATCTTTAGACGAATTTTGACAATCCCTTCATCCAATTCTAGTAAATTTGTTTGTACTCTACATTTTTCACCCAGCTTGGAGAATATTACATTATTTGGTACATGCTAATGTACCCCCATGGTACCTTCATGGTGCATTTGTAAATATTATATTAGGATCGAGTCCTTAGTTTAGAGTGTGAATTATATTTCCCCTTTTATGTAAGTGTGAATGTGTAGGAAATGCACAAGTGTCATGTAAAAGTGTAATGTGTAGGAAATGCATGTGTCATGTAAGTTAGAGTAGAGAATGTGCACAAGTGTCTTGTATGTAAGAGTGCAAATATGTAATGTAAAGATGTGCACAAGTGTCCTAGATTAGGAGTGCATGTAGGAGTCCAAGAGTCTTGTAGATGTGTGCAAGTATTGTAGAGTCAAGTGTCCATCAAGTATGCAAGTGGCAAGTTGATAAGCCAAGAGTCATGAGACTTGGCATATGGAGAGCAATAGTCAAGTATGTGAAGAGTCACATTACTATGGCTATATTATGGAGATAATGCTCCATAGAATGTATCAAAAAAATAAGAAAAGAGTCAAGTAATGATAATCAAGTTGTAACAGAAAAATGAGCAATAAAGCTTGTCTACATTTTGAGCAATTAATAGTGTAAGTTGTTCTTCATGCATAGTACATGAATGATTTGGGCTATTTACATTCATATTTTAGTATATAAATAAATATTATTTGATTTATTATAAGCCTTGATATACATATTAATTAGCTCATATTATTATCTTGACCTTTATTATTGTGACTATTTTATATTTGGGACCTATGTTATATAACCTATGATATTTTGTGGTAGTAAAGGCTTTAAAAAGCCAACACACCTTGACCTATTTGAGGTATGAGACATGAAAGACTGGATGAATCTTTGTTGTCAGTGGCAACTCCAACTAATAAGCGACTTGACCCACTTTCTTTAAAATTTTGTATGGGCCATAGTATTTGGGTGCTAATTTTTGACTACCCTTATCTATGATTGATTTATATTTATAAGGTTGTAGTTTTAAAACATCATATCACTTGTCTCAAAAGCACACTTTGTACAGTCTTCGCGAAAGGGGTGTAAATCCTAGGTTCTGTCAAGCGATGGAACAAAGCGATAAATTTGGCTACAGTCTTCACGAAAGGGGTGTAAACCCTAGGTGAATTCAAGTGATGAAACAAAGTGATAAATTTGGCTACAGTTTTCACGAAATGGATGTAAAACCTAGGTGCAGTCAAGCTATGGAACAAAGCAACAAATTTGGCTATAGTCTTCGTGAAAGGGATGTAAACCCTAGGTGCAGTCAAGCGTTGAAGGAAGAGGTTTGTTTGTAGATTGCCTCTTTAGTCTATGAGAAAGCCTCTTTGGTTAGAAGAAATATCTCTCAAGGATATTTGGTTTCACGGGTTGACAAACCTTTGCCCTCTATCAGGATTTCGAAGGATGAATTTGGGTTAGATTTGATTGATCGTGAAGCCTGAACAATTATCTGTAAACTCAAGGGAAAAAAACCAAGCTTGGAGGAGCTCAAAGGATACATTAAATATTGTTTGACCAGTACAAAATTCCAAGCAACTCTCCTACACAAAAATATATTTTCTATTTCCTTTTCTAATTTAACGGTTAGAGATAGGGTAATGGATTATAGATATAATTGGTTTTTTGAACAAATGGGAGTATATATAAGTCCTTGAACTCCTAGTTTTAACCCCTTTATAGAAGTTAATGGCTTCCCAGTTTGGGTGAATCTTTATGCTCTTCCTATGGAGTTTTGGGAGAGAAAATATTCACCAAAATTGGTAATGCCATTGGTGCATTCTAGTATATGGATGCCCAAATAGAGAAAAATTTGTCCAATAAAATTAATATGAGTAAAGCAAGATTGGTTGTTTTGATGGATGTTTTAGTTCCTAGACCTCAATCCATTACTATCTCCTCAATAAAAGGGGAATGAATCCAAAATATTGAATATGAAAACTTCTCCCTAAGATGTTATGGCTATCAACAATATGACACTTGAATAAGAGATGTTTGGTCATCCGATCATGCTTTGATTCCTCCTTGGTAGAGGAGAAGGCCCTTCATGTGAATGATTAAAACCCTTAAAATTTCCTAGTTCAAAAGAAATAAACTCATCCTCCAAATGCACCAATTGTCCAACAAGAATCATGTAAGCAATAGAAGACTCAACCCCAAAAGTAGAATTTGAATCAGATCATTGATAAAAACCAAATGGTTACTAAAGACCATCTGGATGGTTCCATGGAAAATATTAGCACCTCAGATAGTATTTTTGAATCTAATTATGAAACAACGATGACGATAAATTTTTTGAAAATGAAGATACTACAAAATATGTTACAACTAGATATTACCTCAAGTGTTTGAAGTGCAAATATGCATTCTCAGATCTTGCCACTCTAAAGGAGGAAGAACCTCTGCTACAAAAGAAAATAATTGAACTGATTTTCTCTTTGATGGAAGATTGTTATGTTTTTTCCTTCTATTTGTTGGAGTTATGTATCATGTAAGGGTTGTTCTTGTTAGTAGTTCCTTAAAAAAAAAGTTGATTATGGAAACTTAGCAGTTTGAGGAAGATGGAAAATATCTTTGATAGAAAGGCAAATATGGGTATGCTTTAATTAAATTGTTAGAAATGTAATGAGAGCAATGTAATATTTTATTTTTGTAATGGGAGTGGCCCCCAATTGAAGCCATACATAGCTTATTAAAAAACAAAAAGTACACTCTGTATGATGCTAATCAACCTGTTGCTTCATTCAATTCTATGCTTTGACTAGATTATCTTTAAGTATCTTCACAATGTCTTCTCTAATTTGAAGGACCATATTGACTACTAAAAATTTGGAGGTGCCTGGTAAATATGAAGTCATTGTAGGGGGACTTTGTTTATAAAGTACTTCATACAGGGTCATCTTTTGTTAGCTTTTGATACAATATATAATGGGATATAACAATCACAAGATGCATAAATAATATGAAAGAAAGTAAATCCGCAAGATGACTGAAATAAGCTATAAATAGAAATTATGGAAATGAATACAATGTAGCTATGGAGGAAATGGACACTCTATTAATAATGCTACCAAACTACATTGCACCCATCACCAATATGAAGGACTATATCTATACTATGCTCTGCTCTGCTATGCTATTACAATGAGGTCTTTATATAGGAAGATAAGTTCCTTGGCCAACACTCTACCTAGTTGTGCAAGAGATAACTTGCACATATACAACTTGCACATTAACACTTGTGCATTTATTACATTACATGAATAAACTAGGTAACTTCCCCTTAAAGTAATCTAATATCCTAAGTATGTACCTAGGAAGGTACATTTACATGACCCAAATGATGTAATATAATCTATTTCTAACACCCCCTGTATTACATTATTTGGGTATTGAAGACTTTAGTCTTCAATGTGGATCTTCTTCCAATGGATGGCTTTGAACTGGTTCTTCATCTTTAGTTGCTTTAGTCTTCATGCCATGGATTTTGATATTTTCTAGCTCTTTGTCCCTTGATGTCAGGCGTATTTGATGAACAATTATTCTCATGATTTTACATGTCATGAGTGGATATGAATAGGTTCTTCTCCTTTCTTTTGTACCTATGTAAAACCTGTTTATCTATCCTTCATAAGTGTCAACCTTGAGATCAATGTTAGTAGATCCATTTGAAATAAGTTCTTGTAGATAGTAGTTTATTCTTTGAAGTAATCTTCTTTCATAGCCCTTATAGTACCTATATTTGGAATGATAGGAAAAAGATGAGTGATTTGTCCCATTACAATATTTGCATGGATGGAAACTCCAACAATTGGTCTTTTCATGACCATATTGACTGCAATAGGTGCACAATAGAGATGATCTGATAATTTTGAAGCCTATTTTAGGAATATCATGTTTGTCTATCTCCTTGATAGGACCTTCTAACCATATGTGCACAATTGAAGCTATTCCATATTTCCCTTTTTGTATAAGGTCTTGTTGATCAAATTTTTCTTGTTTTGGGTCTCCTTTGGTACATTTATCATCAGACTCACTAGATGAATCTTTCTTTACATAGTTGTTAATTTTAGAGCTTATTTTACATTGTATTGGTTCTTCCTTTTCTTTGCCCTTTTCATCATTCTAATCCATCATGTTTTTAACCCATATTGGTATTTGAATAACACAAGCTTATACTGAGAGGGGAGGGTGAACAATATAAGACCAATTTTTGCTTTTTTTCCCAATCAATATTATGCAATATATCAATAGAAATATCAACATCAGTAATCAAAGCAATGCACAAATCACCACACATAATAGAGACACCAATTTAACGTGGTTCACCCAATGTGGGCTACTCCACGGAGAAAATATTTCACTAAAATTTTCTCAACAAATCTCTTGGGAAACATTTCCCTATTACAATGTTTATGGACCTTTGTCCAAAGGAGACACCAATCCCCTAATCAGGTTCATGGATCTCTATCCACAGGAGACACCAATCTCCTCAACTAGTTCGTGGATCTCTATCCACAAGAGAACTCCTTTCTCCTCTGCTCTGGCTGGTGATATTCTAAAAGAACTACTACCTCCACTACACTAGCTAATGGAGCTCTATCCACTGAATACTCCTATCCTCACTCAAAAGACCTGTCCTTCACTACCATGGCTAATGGATCTCTAACCACTAGAGATTGTCGTCCTCTATACTCTGTCACCTCCAAAGCTTGCTTTCAACTCTGTCTCAAATTTGTATTAAACACAGTCCTTCAGTCTAGCAAAAATTTGCTCAATCTCTATCTTTGGTCTAGAACAAACTTATCCTCAAATCTGCACCAAACTCTGTCCTCAAATCTACACTAAAAACAGTCCTTCGGTCTAGCACAAATCTATCCTCAATCGCTGTCCTCAAGCCTTAACACAAATATTGAATTTTATTATAAATCAACTCTACTAGATCTACCCCAAACCTTAATCCAAGGTTTGAACAAATCAATCAACCAACTCTGCTCACAAGTCTTCTCAAAGACTTGTCTCAAATCTGCCTTGTAAGCTTCCACAAAAGCTCACACTCATCTGTTCACAAGTCCTCTCTAGAACTTGTTCAATCTGCTCAACAAGTCCTCACTAGAACTTGTCCAAACTGCTCAACAAGTCCTCACTAGACTTGCCCAATCTGTATTGTAAGCTTCCACAAAAGCTCACACCAATCTGTCCACAAGTCCTCTCTAGAACTTGTCTCAAAATCTACTTAACAAGTCTTCACCAAGACTTGTCTCAAATTATGCTCAACAAGTCCTCACTATAACTTTTTCAATATCATAGAAACATATAGAGATTTGTTAGAGACTCAATATGCTTCACACTCACCACAATGCCCAATCACTTTCAATCTTTCTTTTTATCACAAAAACATATAGATAATTGTTAGAGACTCAATATGTTTCACACTCACAAACACTCAACCTCTTTCTCAAATCAATTCAGAATATGGAAAATTTTGTTTCATAGAACTAGAACTATCACTTCAACACTTCCACTTGACTAGGCTCAACCAACTCCACTAAATCAATCACTCAATGAAATACTCCTTGCTCACAAACCCTAGTCCAAGCATATGAACACTCACTCAATTATTTCCAACAATGCTTATCAAACAATCTCACATAACAATGATACTCATGATATTTCACAAACCCTAGTTCAATATAGTTCTCAACTTCACATAATAATGATACTCATGTTCTTTTACAAACCCTAGTTCAAGCATATGAAAGCTTTACTCAATGTTTTCAACAATGCTTATCAAACAAGGTTTTTATCATCAACTTTCACTCAGAAAAACCTTTAACAATCAAACTCAACAATGCTTATCAAACAACCATTTTCTCTCCAACTTAGCATTCACAACATCCAACAATCACTCACAAGGAAGATGTGCCCATACCTTTTGTTTATTGAAGAATTGACCTCAAAACCTGTTTTAAACACAATTTTCTTCTTTGCCAATTTCAAAGGTTAGATGACAAAATATCACACTAACACTCTCTCAGAAATATTTCTCAATTACAAAAATAATCAAACTCAAATACAACTTATTACTCCTTCTTTGAAAATAGCAATCATCAAAACATACATAAAAAATAATTACTCAATTACTCCTTATAATCTTCAATCTTTAATTAACAACCTCCAAAAATAAAACCCTCAAAAATAATATTGCCTACCCTTTTATCTCCCTCAAATACTCAATAACCAATTAAAAAAAAAACTTTATAAACCTCTAAAAATATTTATTTTTCATCCAACCTTAGCAAATCTGAAATATTTCATGCAACCTTGGCAAACATTAGCGCATACCTTTTATCTCAAGCAAAAGGTCTCAACGGGTTTCGAACGCGAGACCACTCCCAACCGAGAGCCTTATCTAGGCGCTAGCCCACCACATGGGCTACGAGCCTCCACATGAAGGAAAGGCTCAAGCCTTCACTTTGTCCTTTTTGATCAGTGCGACGCCAAACAAAATGCACTCTTCTCCTTTGCAAAACCAACTCGACAAGTTTCGAACCCTGTTCTCCTCGTCTGTCGAACTTCTTAGCGCCACCCACTATCGCCAACTGCGCTACATAGCGCTATGCAGAGAGAAAGGAGCCCCACTCCTATTTTTTTTGTCTTCTACCATTGAATGCTTTCAAAACACACGAAATCCTTTGTCTCTTCCTTGATAATCTATGATAAATGCTGATATTACCAAGTTTTGTAGAATCCCTTATGACTCCCTAGTGATTTTGGGATATAATATAGTGCTCTTGTAAAAAGTAGTTCAATTTTTGGTTGATTTTGTAAAGTTTTGTAAATATCAAAAATCAACTTCTATTATCCCTTATTGCTCCTATTGAACTAAGCACTTTTCCCAAATTTGAAGAGGTTTAATGTTGGATCTCTTTTGTCCCTTTTTGTGAAATTTTGAGACAAGTAAATTGCTAAATTCCAACCTTTGAAATGCTTTGATAAACCCCTTTTAATATCCCTTTAGGATTTAATTTTAGTGTATCTAATTTCCAATAAATTAATTTGATGTAGTAACCCTTATGTCCCAAATTTTGGAAAAATTAGACCATAATAATGTTTCCAAATATTTTTAAAAATAATTTCCAGTAGAAGTCCTTATTACTCCTATGTTTAATATTGCAAATATTATATTGATTTGATAAATTATTCCCTTTGATATGTGACTTTCAATATGGTTAAATTTCTCTAATTTTAACCTTATAACTCCCAAGAAATGAAAGCACATTAAAGTGGGAATAACCCTTACCTTATATCATCCAATAATTGGTGGTAATTTTCATTGTGCAAGGGTTGCATTATTAACGTCGCTGCTTTGGTTATTCCCTCCAATAGAATTGCTTGAAACCTTCATGGGATTTGATGTTCCAAATATGGCACCTTTAGTCTATGCCTTTAACCTTCCTTGACCAGAGCATTGAGGGCTCTTCCACCTTGCTTCCACGTTACCACTCGATCTTGTGCACACAGACCCCAAACATAAATGCTTGTTGAATGCTTGGTTGTTGACACTCTTAATATGGAGGAGAATCTTGTGTTAAGTGCCAAGTGGCACGTCCATTTTTTTCTTGAGCGCTTGAGGAGTAGAAGGTGCTAGAAAACACTCATTTATCCCTTTAAATAATGTATGGACGTTACATTCTTCAATGAAACACTTGGCTTCTCTTCATACAAGTGTTTCTCATATACTCATTGCACCAACCTGTAGCTTGTAACTCCTTTGATGATGAAGATGAGCGCTCGTGTGAGGAGCATTAGGGTAATGCCTCAAGTGACAAATATCACTTCCTCTTTGTGAATGGACATCTTCCCTAATGCTTCTTCAACATATCCTTTAGAGGTTCTTTAAACCTTGTAAAATTCCCAGCTCCTATTCGTTCAATAGCTCTTGCTTGTGGGTTGTTTCCAATTGGGTTGAGGAGTGACAATTTGGAGGCTTGAGCACCGATTTCGAGCAATGAGGATGTGGAGTTTGAAACACTCCAATGGTATTTTTAATCTTCTTTTTTTCTCACCTATTATACGTCCTCCTTTTGTAGACAACATTGCTCTTGAATATAACACTATTTCTCCCTTTGTTTTGCATCTTGTCTTTTGCAGGTTCGGCCATCCAAGATGAGGGGAGTATGAGCCCTTAGAGTGGCTCCTTTTGCTGTGCTTGGAAAGATGCTATCATTCGACCACCTTCAGTTGGTTTTTCCAACGGATGTTTTACCTTTGAGACACCTTCAAATTTACCTTAGTTTCCTATATAAACCATATTAGGATAGTGCAATGCAATGTAACATATCTATGAATAAAATAGCCTTTATTGTACCTTTTTTTGCACTCATTTTTTTAGGTTTGAATTTCTGGTTTTGTGGTAGAATTTTGAATGCAATGTAGGGGTTTCGAGGTTGTCTATTTGACTAGACACCTTCCCCTTTTTGCTTGGATATTTTACAAATGACCCAAGCTTGTAACCACTTGATAGAAGCTCTCTTTTTGCTATATTTTTCTGCACTATTTCTTTGTAGAGACCTTATTGTGCTTTGAATTTGAGACTCACCAAGTCTTGATTCGAGGCTTCCTTTGTTGATATTTGGTGGCTCCTTTATTCTTCAACGCTTGGAGGATTGAGATGATTTGGTGGCTTCTCCTGGCCACTAAATGTTGTATATTTCTATGCACTAATAGTGCCTCTAGACACTTTGTCAAATTCTGATTTTGTGCCTTTCTCAAGAACACAAGCAATAATATTTTGAGACCAATAGAATAGTGCAAATGAATCTAACAATCTTTCACTTTTAACCCACTAACAATTTCACCTTATCACTCCAATTAACTCTCAAAATAATGCACTTAATCAATTTACTACAACTAATCAAGAATATTCTGAAATGAATCTTCATGAATTATTCTACAATTTCCTTACAAACAAAGTTGTAGGGACTAGTCTTCTTTTGCTTTCCAAAGTAGATGATAGGTAGTTGATAGATAGTTGTAATGCAAAAATCTAATCAACTCCTAATGTGCAAATGAACCTCAAAAGGAATTGTTCTCTTTTGCACATTTTAAAGACTATAATCCAATGTTTCTTATTGCAACTTTAATCCAAAATAAGGTGCTTTAATAAATTTGATAAGTAACCCAATTAATGAATCTACTTGCACCAATAGTTGCATACCTTTTTTAAAGATTTTGTAGCTCTTCTGCCACTTCTGTGGAGGATGTAGATCTTATTGATTTCTATAGACTATTATAAATAGCTCCTTGTTCACAAAATATGGTCTCAAACTTTCTTTCACAAACCTAGGATTTGGTGGCTTGTTATCCTCTTGCAATCTCCTCCTTTTGTTGTAGATTTTAAGAAGTCATTGTCTATGAAATGGTGCCTTATTGCTACTAGGGGTAATCTTCAAATCTCTTGGATTTTATAGGCTTTTCCAGTATTCAAGTCTTCTTTTCGAATTTTGGCTTCAAGTAAGATCTTCTTCTCAAGATTCTGAATGTCTTAAGGTCTTCACTGGATTCTTATTCTAGGATTTGACACTCCTTGCCAAATTGTTCTTCTCTTGGGCTTGTTGTCGGATGGTGATAATTATCCCAAGTCCTTCACTATCAAGTGCTTCTCCTTGGTAGTGGATTTCTCCAATGAGTTATTCTTTGATGATTTCTTCAGTAAGGCTCTCCAAGCCTTTTACTAGATGCTCTTTGAGATCTCCCCAAGATCTTTGATATTGTAGCTTCTTATGGTCTTCCTTGAGACCTTTTATTCAACCTTTTGACATGGGAAGTGTTGGTGGTTAGATATTTGATTATGCTTCTTTTGGATTTGAGCAAGACTCTCCTAGTCCTTCTTCTTCCAAGACTGGAAGTTCTTCAATGAGATGTCCCCCTCATCTCTTTGCCTTTAGTTTTGCTTCAGGTGCTGAATTGAATCTGAAGAAGATATTCTTCCTTAATTTATCGTAGGAAGATTCTCAACTCATTGAATCTTATTTCCTTGCAACAAAGCATTATTACTAAAATCTTAATCTCATTATAAATCAGATACTCAAACTTGGAGTCTTCTTTAGGATCAAGGCTTCTGTGGTATTTTCAGTATCAAGGCTTCTATGGCATTTTCTTCAATATCAAGGCTTTTGTGGTATTTTCTTCAATATCAAGGCTTCTGTGGCCTTTTTCAGTATCAAGGTTTTTGTGGCCTTTTCTTCAATATCAAGGCTTCTATGGAATTTTCTTCAATATCAAGGCTTTTATGGCCTTTTTTAGGATCAATGTTGTTATGGCATTTTCTTTTGGATCACGACTACTATGGTCTTTTCTTCTGGATCAAGGCTACTATGGCTTCTATGAAGTTCTCAATTTAGTAATGGAGATCTCCAGTCTCCTAACTTCACCACAACTCTTCTCTAGAAGTCTTCTTCCGTAGTATTATTTTCTTGGACAAGGAACTAATCTCTGCACTATGAAGGCATGTCGACCTTCGGGCAATAAAGTTGAAGTCTCCTAGCTTTCTGTTATAAGAGTCCTAATATTTTGAGAATTAGTTTTATGCAATAAAAGAAACTTTGAGCAATAGTTAAGAAATTCCAGATATCCTAAATTATCTTCACTAGTTGATTTGTCAATCTAGTGGATTGAATGTTGAGTCCTAGTCTTCACGAGTTTTTTCCTGCAACTTTATGGAAAGACTAGCCAAATGCAATCTTAGTATTTATGGAACTAAGATTTATTTTAGTCCTCACTTGTGGCTCTCCCTAATTCTACCACCTAGATTATTTTTAGAGTTTTTATTAGTGATTGGTCCAGCAGTGCATCAGGTTGATAAAAAACTCAGTCTCAATGATGATGGTGGTTTTCCTGTGGCTAGATCTATCATAGCTCTAATACCACTGTTAGCTTTTGATATAGTATTCAATGGGAGATAACAATCACATGATGCAGAAATAATATGAAAGAAAGTAAATCTACGAGATGATTGAAACAAGCTATAAATATAAATGTTAGAAATGAATACAATGTAGCTATGGAGAAAATGGACACTCCATTAATAATGCTACCAGACTACATTGCACCCATAACCAATATGGGCGACTATGTCTATGCTATGCTCTGCTATGCTATGCTTTCCTATGTTATGCTTTACAATGAGGTCTTTACATAGGAAGATAAGTTTTTTGGCCAACACTCTACCTAGTTGTGCAAGGGACAACTTGCACATTGATACTTGTGCATTTATTACATTGCATGAAGAAACTAGGTAACTTCCACCTAAAGTAATCTAATGTCCTAAGTATGTACCTAGGAAGGTATATTTACATGACCCAAATGATGTAATATAATCTATTTCTAACATATTTGTTGTAGTATGATAGGTGTAATTATACCACCACTCAACCAATGCCAACCAATGGGCTTGTTTTTGTCTTTCTAAGGCAAAACAACGAAAATATGTTTCTAAACATTTATTCACCACTTTAGTTTGAGGGTGATATGTAGTGCTCATATGTAAATTCATAACCTATAGTCTGAATAATTCTTGCCAAAAATAGTTTGTAAAAATAGGATCCCTATCAGTAATAATGGAGTGAGGTATTCCATGTAATTTGAAAATATTTTTCATAAAATATTGGTCATAGTGGATGCATGAAATGGACGACACAACGTGCAAAAATTGGTATACTTAGATAATTTATTTACCACCACCATAATGACATATTTGCTTGTTTATTTAGGCAATCTCTCCATAAAATCCTTAGATATTTTCTCCCAAACTTTATTGGGAATTGGTAGAGGCTGCAACATACCAGGTTATGGAATAGTTTCTCCTTTTTTACATTGGCAGATATCACACTCAAATACATAGCAACAAATATCACCCTTCATACTTGGCCAATAGAAATAATATTTAATTCATTTATATGTCTTAAGAAATCTTGAGTGGCCTGCTAATGGTGAATTTATAACTCCTCTAGGATGCTTTGGATGAATTTTGATTATAGTCCTAAGATAACACTTCCTTTGTACCAAAGAACTCTATTCTTCCATAAATAGTTGAATTTGGCTATGGGATCTTGCTCTAATCAAGGTATGATTTGTACTTCGGGGTTTGTTTCCCACTCTTCCCAATCTGGACGTGGTAAAGATATAGCAAAAAAAGAGTCTTCTCCACCATGGTATCGTGATAATGCATTTGCAACCACATCCTCTTTGCCCTTTTTGTAAATAATCTCATAATCATAACCTATAATTTTTGTAATCCATTTATGTTGCCCTGGTGATGACACTCTTTGATATAAATAATATTTTAGACTATGGTGGCCAGTTTTAAATTGAAATCATTGCCCCATTAAATATGATCTCCAAGTTTACATTTCATGAAGAATTATCAATATTTTCTTCTCATAAGCTGACTTGCCTAAATTGTTTTGACAAAAAGTCTTGTTGGTGAATGCTAGAGATTTGTATTCTTGTATTAGCATTGCCCCCATACCCCTACCTGATGCATCACATTTAATGACAAAGGTTATTAAAAAATCTGGCATAACTAAGACTGGTGTGGTACACATTGCTTGTTTTAAGGCCAAGAAAACCTCATCAATGACCTCATGCCAACCAAAAACATGTTTCTCAAGTAATGCTTATAAAGGCACACTAATTTTACCATAATTTATCACAAATTTCTTGTAATAACTTGTCAACCCCAACAATTTTGTAAGATTTATTATTTTTTTTGGTATCAGCTACTTTTGGATAGCTTCAATTTTCTTGGGATCCACTTGACCTCATGCCAACCAAAAGCATATTTCTCAATGTAGGCCAACAGAACACTTAAAGCATTTTAGATAAAGTTGATTTTTCTATAAATTTTGGAGGATATGTTGTAGATATTTTTTATGGGCTTCCCACGTCTTACTATAGATGAGAATTTCATCAAAGAATGGTAAAACATTTTTTTTCTAAAAAGGCTTGAAGATCTTATAAATCACACTCTAAAATGTGGAATGCTTTTCTAACAAATATTACAACTCGTTAACGCCTTATTCCTCCATAACCTTTGATAGGTAGAGTGCATAGAGTTGTGCAACTACACTTGAGGCACTCATTTTTAATAACTTTTCCATTCGATGGGAGCTGATAATTTTAAGGGATCCTACACAAATGCCCTTCAAGGTATATTTCTTTCCATCAATGGTGAAACTCATGACCAGATCATTGAAATTCATTTCTATAGTGCCCAATGTGCACAACCAATCAATGCCTAATACAACATTGCATCCACCCATATCAATTGCAAATAAATTAGTTCTAAGATGATAATCACCCATTTGTATCTTTACTTTGTCACATCTACCTCTACATTTCATCATTCCTCCATTTCCAATCATACTCTAAAAATTATTAACATGGTGTAGACACCCAATTTTGGAACACTTAGTTAACTCATATTTCATCAATTCCACCAATTTAACTCTTCAAACTAGCCCTCCAATCATCCAACTCAAATAAACCTTTTCCATACCTAAATATAACACAACTATCACTCTAAAAAGTAATATCACCTTTGGGATATTATTTTTCCTATCAAAACTTCACAAAACCATCACAATTAGAACAAGCTCGAAAAGAGCTTTCCAATGAGTATATATATGCCTATACTCCTATGCCAATCATAGCCTCAATATACAAAAAATGATGCCCTAGGCAATAATTTTGCAAGTATCATGGAATTGTTTTTTAGAAATTCTTAGGTATAATTACATAATTACTTGTCAGAAATCTAAAGTGCAATTTTTCCAAAAATCTCAATTTCAATTTTCCCTATCAAGTTTGATCAACAATGGTTAAACTTGCAAAATTGCAGCCAGTGATTCTAAGACCACAAAGTTAGAATTTCAAATTCTCGGATTTTTCACCCCTCTTGAAATGTGCCATTAATGAGCTTAAATACTCCTGTTTGATCTTTAGTCCCCTCAAGCAACAACCCAAAACCCAAGGATTCCCTCTCAATTTTCAAATTCAAACTAGTTTATTCTCCCAAGGGGCCATGAAAACTCTATAAATTACCATCGTGATAGCCTTATCACATATAATTCTTCTATATCCTCCTTACACATGGAGGTATGTATCAAAATATATTTCTATTATACTTATCATTACGGTTCATCAATAAATCACCCTTTTATGTGTTCATGAAACACGGATATCTCACATCTATTGTATCTAAGTATTCTATCCATTTGAACCTCATCTAGGGGTAAAATAAATATGTTGAAGCATTACTCAAGCATTTGTCTAAATATGACTCAATTGGCATCCTTTGAAAATATTTATCATCACTTGCAACACCATTTAAGCATTCCTTAAAAATGGGTAAACAATGAAAGTACCACTTGGGCACACCATTATGAGAGAACCCCTTTTAGGGAAATTACTTAAAGAACTATGTGTACGTATTTATATTGTAACATAGCAACCTTTGAAAACACCCCTCATGGGTGAGCACCTAAAAATTCCTTTGGAACTTGCTTAAGGGTGAATCATTGTACATAATTTATCTTGAAGCATTTTCCAAGTGTTGTCAACCATTTTTACATTTTTTCCACTTGGACATGTAATTTATGCATATTTTGCATCATATCAAAGCTAACTCATTCCTCTAGGCACATGCTAAGCCCTATGAGCACATGTTATCTAAGTCCTCCAGGAACATGCTAACTAATTCCTTTGAATGACTCTTAACATTGTCCAAACATTATTTGTACATATTTTTATGCTTGGATGCATCATATCAAATTCTGACAAAGTCCTCTAGTCAACTCTAAAAAAAAATTCCCTTTAGGTCCTCACCTAAAGGATAATTATTTGAAGCACCATTGTACATATTTTTTGTCAATAATTTGATAACTTTTAGGTCTTAATTTGACACCATTCAAACTTTTTTAATTAGGCCTTAATTGATTGTTGTCCATATAGGCCTTAATTGGTCATTATTCATATCGCTCATTTAGGCATTAACTAGTTGCCATTCATCTTGTTTAATTAGGCCTTAGCTGGCCATTGTCCATATAGGCCTTAACTAGCTGCTATTCATATCACTCATTTAGGCCTTAACAAGCCACCATTCATTTGTTCATATAGGCCATAACTGACCACTATTCATCTAGGCCTTAACTAGTCATTGTTCATGTAGGCCTTAAACAACCACTATCCATTTAGGATTTAACTAGCCACTCTTCAATTTAGCCATAATTGGTCATTGTTCAATATTTTGGGTCTTAATTGGCCACATTCAAACATTTTGGGCCTTAATTGGCCAAAATTCCCTAATTTAAATTATCTCACATTGCTTAGATGCTTGATCCATAATCAAATTACAAGGCCACTTATTACAGATCAATCACCTATGCATACTTTAATATATTAATCTATATATCTTACCATGACCCCCCTAGTTGGGGGTATCAAAATTACTTCCAAATGTAATCCAATAATGTACTTCCACATATATCATTCCCCTCTCATTCCTTCATCTCCTTTCCTTCAACACGATTCCTCAATTTAATCAAGTCTAAAATCAATCCAATCAAGCCTAATTCTTACCCAATATTCATCAAGCCACATTTGTTCCTCTCTCTCCTTAATTCCTTTTATCACCACTCACCTTGTGGATCAAATCCAAATCAAGTTTCGTTGGTTCAACTTAGTTTACCCATCAAAACTTGAGGGGGCACCCTAGGCTAGTGGTATGCATAAATACAATTAATATTCTATGTTGCATATAAGTAATCAATTCCCACACCATGCACTCTACATTGGAATTTCAAGCAACACAAAGCTTCCCATCAACAAAATTAGGATATTTATGGCTATTTTTAACACATTAATTATACAATAAATGCACAAAAAGAGGGAAAATATAGACACCTAATTTTGGAACACTTAGCTAAGTCATATGTTTACCAATTCCACCAATTTAACTCTTCAAACTAGCCCTCCAATCATCCAAATTAAATAAATATTTTCCATGCCCAAATATAACACATTTATTGCTCTAAAAATTAACATAATATTTGAGATATCATTTTCCCTATCAAAACCACCACCATTAGAATGGGCCATAGAATTGCTTGTTAGAAATCCCAAGATGTGATTGTAGAATCGCTTGTTAGAAATTTAAGGTGAGGTTCTTCCAAAAATCCAAATTCTTCCTACCAAGTTTGACCAACAATGATTGAACATGTGGAAATGTTGGTTGCAAAATCACATCTAGCAATTTTGAGGCCATGATTCTACCATTTCAAGTTAGAATTTTAAATTCTCAAATTCTTCACCCCTCTCGAGACCTATGGCATTAATGAGACTGAATCCTATCGTTTGATCCTTAGTCTTCTTAAGTAGCAACTCAAAATCCAAGGATTCCCTCTCAATAGCAAATTCAAATAATTTTCTTCTCCTAAAGGGCCATGAAAAATTTATAAATAGGACCCTTGGGATGGCCTCTCCATGAATAACTTTCAAGTATTGACATTATATTGGTTTTTCTCTAGAATATTGGCTCTCTTGTTTCTCAAGCAAGCTGCTCTCATGCTCATGGCAAGCAATTATGAAGTAGGAAAAAATGGTGCACCAAATTATGATAAACAATATATGTATCTTGTTGAAATGCGAACTGTATTTCATTATGGAAGCAACATTTAAATAATACATTGGCAGCTAAAAATAAACCCGGAGGTTGTGGAACCACCCGAGGTAAAAATAGGGATTGTTATAGAAAATAACAATACGCCTAAAATGAAAACTAAATAATGAAATAAATAAGATATCACTAAGATATGCTAACATCCCCCCTTATTACATTATTTATGTAATTGAAGAACTACTAATATCCCCCCTGATTACATCAGTTGGTAATACAAAGAGAGCTGCGAAACAATTCAAATTTGACACGTGCAAGTGCCTTAGTGAAAATGTCCGCAACTTGAGCATTGGTGGGAATGTGCTTGAAGTTGAATTCGGTGCCTTGGAACTTCGTCTCGAATGAAGTGACATTGTGTGTCAATGTGCTTGGTTCTTTCATGATGTATTGGATTCTTGACAAGATTCAAAACACCCATGTTGTCGCAGAACAAGTGTATTGGAGATTTTGATGGAAGACCCATACTTGTGAGGATGCGATGCAACCATATCACTTCACACACAGCTTCACGTGCGGCACGATATTCTGCATCTGTTGATGAAATAGCAACCACTTGTTGCTTCTTGTTGTGCCAAGAGACAAGGCCAGATCCAAGATGAAACAAATATCCTAAAGTTGATTTACGGTCATCATATGATCCGGCATAGTCGGAGTCCGTGTATCCCTATAAGAAGAATTTGTTGTTCCTCTTATATTCTAGGCCATATTCCATTGTGCCACGGACATAGTGAAGAATGCGCTTTGTTGCTTTCCAGTGTGTAGTCTTAGGCTCCTGCATGAACCTCGAAAGATAGTTGACAACAAATACGATATCTGGCCTAGTGTTGGTCAGATATATGAGACTCCCAATCAATTGGCGATAGAGAGTACCATCTACCTGAGGTGAATCATCATATCGCGATAACTGAATTCCTATTTCCATCGGAGTAGACATTGGCTTGCAATCAGTCATGCGATATTTTTCCAATAGGGTCTTGGCATATTTTTTCTAAGACACTTTGATGGAGTGCTCCTTCTGGTTGACTTCCAGACCAAGAAAATAATGGAGAAGTCCAAGATCTAACATCTCAAAATATTGACACAAGTCTCTTTTGACAGTAGAAATCATTGTTTCTGAACTCCCTGTAATGAGCAGATCATCAACATAGAGTACAAGCAACACTATTTCAGAACCCTGTTTCTTAAAATAGAGGTTTGCATCTGACGGACATCTCTTAAAACCATGCTACAAAAGGTGATGATCCATTTTTATATACCAAGCCCGAGGGGCTTGTTTCAAACCATATAAGGATTTTACCAATCTGCAAACTTTCTGTTGTTGGCCTTCCACTTCAAATCCTTTCGATTGAGTCATGTAGACTTCTTCTTGGAGATCACCATTTAGAAAAGCACTCTTGACATCCATTTGGTGTACTTTCCACCCATATTGCACTGCCATAGCACAAAGAACTCGAATGGTTGTCATCCGAGCAATTAGGTGCAAAATTTTCCTCATAGTCAATGCCTTCTCTTTGAGCATAGCCCTTTGCAACAAGTCGGGCCTTATGCTTATCTATTGTACCATCTGCCTTATACTTCACTTTATACACCCATTTGCAGCCTATGGGCTTCTTTTCATATGGCAGATCGACAAGCTTCCAAGTTTTGTTTTTCATCAAAGACTTATACTCTACATCCATAGCAGCCTTCCACTGAGGCTCACCAAGAGCAACTTGCACTGATGCGGGTTCAAGATCGTCTATGGAAGACATAAATACCCTGTCACTATCAATATCCATATCTTTTGTATCTCTCTCTGGATCTACAGAAAGTTCCTCAAAAGATTGACACAACTCATCAACCCCAGTATTCTCTGTTGTAGCTTTCTCCTGTCGAGCCATTCTGCGAGTACGAGGCCTATCCAATGTCAAATCTGGTGGAGTGGATAGCTTAGAGTCTTTGATTGTATTTGTATACCACTTTGGATTCTTCTTCTGAGGTGTTGAAGAAGATGAAGATGGACCTCCAACTTTTGAGGAAGGAGATTTATCAACTTTAGGTTCCACAAGGTCTAGGTATACATCTGATGTGGGTTCTGATGTGAAAGCCTCATCAAAAACTACATCTCTATTGATGTGTATCTTCTTGGTTAAGGGATCAATCAAACGATAACCCTTAGAGTGCTCATCATACCCAAGAAGAATACACTTCAATGTCTTCTCATCTAGCTTCTTCCTTTTCTCTTTTGGTATGTGCATGAAAGCTTTACATCCAAAATTGCATAGATGAGAAATGGAGGGTTTCCTACCACTCCATGCTTCCTATGGAGTCATTCCTTGTAGAGCCTTTGTGGGTGCCCTATTCAATAGATATACTGTTGTGGTGACAACTTATGCCCAATATAGTTGCTCAATACTAGCTCCTGTGAGCATGCAATGAACCATTTCCATGATGGAACGATTCCTCCTTTCAACAACTCCATTTTTCTTAGGAGTATATGTAGTAGTTAACTGTCGTGTGATCCCATTTTCTTTCAAGAACTTAGAGAATTCTTTAGAGGTGAACTCCCCCCCTCGATCTGAGTGGAGGGTCTTTATAGAAGTCCCTGACTCCTTTTCAATAGATTTCTTGAATTGTTGAAAGAAGCCAAATGCTTCGATTTCAGTTGAAGAAAGAATACCCACATCTTTCGTGAGTAATCATCTACGAATAACTGAAAATACCTCTTACCCCCATAACCGTTGGGAGTGAAGGGACCGCACGGATCGGTGTGAATCAACTCCGGAGGTTTCTTTGCTCTTGTAGAGCTCCTTTCAAAAGGCACTCTATGTCGCTTTCTCGCTAGCGATCGAGCAAACTGGTAAAGTGGTAGAAAGGGAAGGAAGACCTTTTACCATTTCATACTTACATAACTCAAGTAAGTAACCAGAACTCAAATTTCCATATCTCTTGTGCCATAGGGAAGTTGCCTCCTTTCTAGAGACTGTCATGGCAACATGTGGAGTAGAGATAGCATCTAAGGCAAATAAGCCATGCTTATATGAAGCAATGGCAATGTTCTTACCCCTCCTGGTAATAGAACAACACTTCTTGCCTCCCTCAACACTAAAGTGCACAACCATATCTTTGTCCAGAATCTATGTGATCGACAACAAATTGTTTGCCAATCCTGGAACATAGAGAACTTTGTCAATATGACACTTGCCATCAGGAAGAGTGACTGAAACAATACCTTCTCCCTAAACCTTGTAGGTTTTATCATCAACAATAGTGACAGGTTTGCCCTCTTTGGCCTCAAAAGACTCAAACCACGATTTGTCACCAGTCATGTGCTTATTGGCTCCATAATCAACATACCAGATAGGATCCCTCTGCTTGGACACTGTGGTAGTCATGAGAACTTTGTGGGCTCTCTCAGAATCCGTGTTAGATTCTTCAACAACAACATTCACTTGTTGTTTGTTCTTTTGTGGTTTGTTTCGGCCTTTCTATTTTGATTGCTTATTCTTATGCCAACATCTATTTGTATCATGACCTTCTTTGTCACAGATCTTGCAATATCTCTTTTTCTGTTGAGGTTGTTGAGTTTGTTTCCCTTTTGAATCCTTTTGTGAATTCCCTCCCTTCTGAAAATTACCCTTCTTCCGGTTTTGCCCTTTCTTGTTGATGTAGAGTGCAGTGTTAGAAGAATCATCTCGCTGTAGTTGGCGTGCCTCCTCCTCTTGAAGCATATTAACCAATTCTACAAAAGTAACTTTTCGTTGTGACACCCGAAGGGAAGTGATCAACACCCGATAAGAATCAGGTAAAGCTCTCAATACAATTGAGGTAAGGAGCTTATCTTCAACTGGTTCTCCTAAAGAATTCAACTTTGCTTTCAATTCTGACACTCTGCAAAGAAAAAATTCAATTGTCTCCCCCTGCTTCATGCTTAGACTATGTAATTGAGATTGAAGAAATAGAATAGTGGAATCATTCTTTCCCTCATAGATAGTTTTAAGGGCATCCCATGCCTCTTTACTATTTGCACAGTTAGCAATATGGGGTTGAACTTCATCAACCACAACAAGCAAAATGAGCACCTTTGCTTTGTTGTCTAGCTTGTCAAAGTCTCTTTGAGCAATAGATGGAGTCGTAGCACCGAGTAGCAGATGAAGGTCTTGTTGTTTCTCTAGATACAACATACCATAAGTCATCCATGACTAGGATAGCCTTCATCTTGTTTTTCCATGGTGTGTAATTAGGACCTTTCAACAACTGATGAGAATCGGTCATTAATTTTGCAGACATGGTGAAGGTTCCTTATAACACCAATTGGTCCCCCTTTCTATATACCTTTTGCTAGGCCAATATACCATACAAAATACCCGCCCTTACGTGAGGGAAACTATAGGTATTTTGAAAGATAAAAAAAAATCACCCGCCCTTACGTGAGGGAAACTATAGGTAATTTTTAGAGATCATACGATACGTGGAACTTAAGCAGTACTAAAAGGGAATAGTCTTGTTGATGGCACCTACCATAGAAAGTCTGCAATCCTCATGCGTGGGGCGTAACTTCCCCTAAACACTTTGGATTTCGAACTTTCGTCAGGATTTACGCCTAAACACAAGAACTATTAGGGAATGGATGGAGTAAAAAAATGCAAAATGGCAAACTTATCTCTCCCCGACGATTTATAGAGAACAAGCTCAGACGTCGTTTTGGCAGCTATATTAGGTGGCGGATACAATAGGCGCAATCACGACAACTTTACCTGTAAGTGCCGGCGGAGGTATCACAAATACCGAACGCTGCAGTACAATAAATTGCACGGATGGGTTTTAATTATTCCGGGGACTTAGGAGTGAATTTCATTTTAACTTTTAATGTTATAGTGCAAAAAATGAAATATGCAACATACAACATAAAAGTGCCCACGTAAATAACCCACTAGGTGTCGGGCGCAGCCGAAAATGCACCTTTACAATAATGCCAAAATTGCTTTTCAAAAAATTACTCACTTTCCCCCCTGTGATTTTTGGAAAAAAATACCCTCGAAAAAAAAAATTTCTTTAACAAAGCATTTTTTTTTAATAATTATTATATATTTTTAAAGTTAAAAAAAAAAATTTTAATTTATATAGTTTAAAAAACTATGAAAATATAAATTAAAATCAAATTTTAATTTATATAGTTTTAAAACTATAGAAAAATAAATTAAATTTTAATTTAACTAAAAAAATAATAATAAAAAAAAAACTTTAGAAATTTTTTTTTTTTACCTTTTTTTTTTTTCTCCAAGGGGGAGTCGGCGGGATTTGAACCCCCGACCTGTAGGCTCCCTGAGCCTTACCGCACAGTCCACCACCAGGTGGACTAGCGGGCTGATCCGAAAGGATCAGGGACCCCCTCCTATTTGAGGAGGGTCCCCAACCCTTTGCCCATGTGCGGCCGCCTGGCCGCGGCTTCCTCCATGGCTGGTGGCGACGGGAGGCCCGCTGTGGCATCCGTAGCGTGCGGTTGCAGCAGGATGCTTGCGGCTGGACAGCCCGCGGCTGCTGCTGCAGGCGGCCGCGACGGTTGTTTGTGGTCGTGGCTGCAGCTACCGCGCGTCGCGTCATGCGTGTGACATAGGGGAGGGGAGGGGGGGTACGCGACACGCGTCGCGTGAGAAAATAATTCATGCGACGACGCGCAGGGGGGTGGAGGGTGGGGTGGTGCCTGGCGCGGTCGCGCGTGAATTTTAATCACGTCGTGACGGGGGGGGTGGGGCGGCCGCGGAATTTTTTTTTATATAGAACACGCGCGGGGGCGCTGAGTAGCGTGAAGAAAAAAAACACGCACAGGAGGTGCGTAGCGCAGGGGGTCTACGTTTTTTTTTTTTTTCTAAAACGCGTGATTGTGCAGACAATTTTTTTAAATATGCGTGCTCAGCAAAAAAACATGCACAGACCAGCGTTGGGAAAAAAAATTTCCCAGACCAACGTTGGAAAAAAAATGCGCAGACCAGCAAACTTCCGCTTCGTCCCAAAAAAATTTTTTTCTCCAGCAAGCTTCCGCGTCCTCTCTCTCTCACCCTTCTGGCTCTGATGCCATGTTGAAATGCGAACTGTATTTCATTATGGAAGCAACATTTAAATAATACATTTGCAGCTGAAAATAAACCCGGAGGTTGTGGAACCACCCGAGGTAAAAATAGGGATTGTTATAGAAAATAACAATACGCCTAAAATGAAAACTAAATAATGAAATAAATAAGATATCACTAAGATATGCTAACATATCTATGTCCTACTGCTCAAGAGCATCAAACGGAAGCATGCAAGTAAGATGGAAAAGATAGCGAATAACAAGAAATGGAGCAAAGTAAATCAAATTACTATTAATTAGGTAGATCAAATCCAGGTTATAAAATGTCCCCTTTGAGGGCCAAATGATTGATACAATTTTTTACAAATTGGGTGCCCAAGGATCAAAATACTTCAAGTAACTCGGGTGCACATCCAATGTCTTTCTTCGTACCCATAATCAAAGTGGGCGGGCCAAGGTTACCACCACTTGTATCTTGGATCTTGATGTCCTATGCTCCTTCCTAATGCACTATAAAACCTACACCTACACACAAGGAAACCATAAATGTCAAATAGCAAGTGCGTATGATGTAAAACATGCAATCCCCACAGGCAAGAAAAGAGCATATATGGTGTGCCTATATCAAATGAACTCCAAAGGATATGAAATTATATATATAAGTAGAATAAGATATTTTGGGAAGATATCACCCAAAATCACATTGAAATTGTGTCCGTTGATGTGGCGTAATCGCAGTGCGCTTCCTCAACCTACAAAACCCAAAGCATGCAATTTATCAACCTAAACATATCCAAAACCTATGAAATTTTTACAATATAAATAGATATTTTGAGACAACCCATATCATTAGATTTCAGAAATAAATCTCATATCATGGTGCATGCTCCAGTGGGTCCCGCAAGCCTGCAAAACCTTAAAATCGGGTCCCGCAAGCCTGCAAAACCTTAAAATCGTAATATATCGACCAATACAACTCAAAATGACATGAATTTTAACTACAACATAATATGAACATATGGAAAATAAATAATTAAAAATAGTTAGAAAATTATCCATATATTTCTATTCATCATAGGGTGGGACGAATAAGACTATCACAAATTGGGGGGCACCCGGGGGTGGGATGCCCATCGATTCTGTCTAAATGTTGCCACAAATTCCATTGGGGATTGATGAAAAAAAATATGGGGGGTATTGTCTTTAAATTTGGTGAGCAAATTCACTCAAATTGTTCGGTTATGTGACAAATTACACCTACTAGTTCCCTCACAAACCTCCTTCGCTAGGTAGAGATTTCGAGGTAAAAATAGGCACAAAAGGTGAAAGGAAATCTTAGCAACACTCCATTTCTTTGTCCTAAAACTCCTCCCTATATTTTGTGTGGAAATTGGATCCACTTTATAGCCCAAGGAGGCTCATGTGCAAAAAGGCATGCGAGGGCATGCATGGCAAGAGGCACCACTTGGCCATCGGGGCGACATGCATTGGAGGGGAAGAAATCTCCCAATTTGGCCTCATTCATAGAGAAAGGCCTAAAGATGTTGTGTGATCTAAATTGCATGCAATAATAGGTAGGAATCTGACCGTTACCATGCACCATTTTTCCAGATTTGACTTTTTGTCGATCAAACCTGCTATTCGTCCCACCCTGGGACGAATGTTGCTATTCGCTCCAGGGTGGGACGAATAGAATCTGTATTCATCCCAGGGTGGGATGAATAGAAATAGGGTGTTCAAAAGGTCCCAAAAGTGGCCTAAAACCTTCCAAAACCTTGCACTAAGTGGTTAGAACCACTGTATGCCTGTTGAGGGCTGCCCTAGGGGCCTTGGTATGCCATTTTAGTCGTTGCTTTCGGTAGCATAATAAGATTGACCAGATTTTAATGTCTACAAATTTCCCTTTTTGGGATGCATTGTGTGCAACACAGTGCCGAGAAAAAATAGATGACTAAAATGTTCAATGATTAGGGTTACTCAATAACCTAACCAACTTTAGATGCCCCAATCTTGGAAAGAGAATGCGTTCTTGAATCCTTGCTTTCGACGAGCTAAGGAACTTGCTTTATCTTGGCTATCATTCAGTCATGATGTGGGTATTCTCGACATTACTCATGCTTACTAGATTCCAAGTGCTTTGATTTGATATTTTGTGCTTGTTTTCTACCCCAAGCAGGAGTGTGATTATCTTTGTCAAAGATTCGTTGAACGAACACAATTTACCTGATTGAGTGTGTGCTTGTTGATTTTAAACTGAGTATGGCTACCCCATCAAGTGACGAGTCAATGAGGGAATGACTCGTGAGAAAAGCGATGAGTCTCTTGATCCAAATGAATTTTATTAAGGTTACCTTCAGATGTACCCATTGAAAAATGGCACGGTTTTGAAGGGATTTTGATGATGCTATGGAAGTTTTTTGGAAGCAAAGAGTTGAAAACGTCATTCCCGTGGGGCTCTCTGACCATAATGGCCTTCTTAGGGAGTGAAGTAATAACTTGTTTGTGAATCCATGAGGAGTTTGCGTTCCACTTGGGACCTGAATGAATTCCATCAGATTTGACTTGTTTTTGGGTGGGTTTTTAAACCCTTTTCTTTGGTGCTTCCTGGAGGAAAGGAATGGAAAACCTCGTTCCCATGGGGTGGTCCGGCCATACTGGCCTTCTTAGGGATTGAATTAAGGTCCTTTCTGAGCATCTAGGAGTATTATTATTTTCCTCTTGACTTATACAAAAGTTGACCAAAATGTAGCTATTTTTGGGGGGTTTTGGACCCGTTTTGGTGCTGTTTAAGTTGTTTTAACCTACAAATTTTGTATTCGTCCCAGGGTGGGATGAATACAAATTTTGTATTCATCCCAGGGTGGGATGAATGGAAAAAAGTGCGTTCGTCCCACCTTGGGATGAATACAACTATCGTAAGCCTATATAAACCTCAAATGTGAGTTTTGGGGTCATTATTGCATGTTTTCTCTGGTGATTTGAGAGGTGAGGAGGAGAGTGATTTTTTGTAGCGAAGTGCTATCAAAATCTCCTCGCAGTCACCATGAGTCAGTAAGAAGAGGCATCCAACAAAGGATTTAGTGCTAGGCAGGTATGTGCTGACTCAATTTCCTCATTTTTTTTGCTTTTAAAATTGTTGTTTTGTTTTACTGTTATTTGATTTGTATAAGTAATTAAACCTAATTTAACTAGAATACACCATATTTTCAACTTTTGTTTTACCCTTAGGTAGTTACATTCCAAGATAGGTAATTAAACCTAATGTAGAAGGAATATACCAAAATTTTTAATTTTGTATTTTTTTTTAAACATATCACATTACGAGATAGGTAATGAAACCCTAAGGTAGATGTAATATGCCAGATTTTTGTTTTTTTTGATTTTGTGCACTTAGATTGCTTAAGTAGATTAGTGTTTCATTGTTTTGAGGCCCGTTGGAGGCCATTGTGAAGCATGGTGAATGCCTGCTTATTGTTGTTATTTTTTTTATTTATTGCTTTACCAGGTGGTGAAGAGTCTTTGTCACACACCAAAGCTATTCAATACCACCTGATATGCCTTGACTGAGGCTGACTGGGAGTGGCTTGATGCCATGGGTCTCAAGTAGGTGACCCGGTTGAAGCCTGTGATAGGCGACCAAGCCTACTTAACCGCTCTTATTAGCCTATGGGATGTGCACACCAACACCTTCCACCTACCCATGGGGAGATGACGGTGATGCTAGAGGACGTCTATCGAATTCTACAAATTCTGATAAAGGGGTGACCGATCCAGTCTACACATTGTGACAAGAGGGGTGCAATGTTGATGAGGTATTTTGGTGAGGATGCAGATGTGGTGGAGTTAGACTATCATAATGGAGAGATACTAGTGGGATTATGGCATGAGGAGGGGGTGTTGGGGGTGAGGCACGTACTACTGATAACCCTCATTTCCAATATGCTCCTCTCGAATTCTTCAGGGGCCAGGTTCCCTTGGAACCTGCTGGAGTTGGTGTATGCCCTAGCAGGGTGCACTAAGGAGGAGTCTCTAGTGTTGGCTTGTGGGACTACCCTACTGGCATAACTCTATGATGAGTTATACAAGATTTGCTACCGTCGACGAAAGGGCTTGGGGTGCAGCTTCTTGTTGTAGTATTGGCGATCACAGCACATAGCTGTGGAGAAACCACAGGGACTGCCAAGGATGACCCAGGTGTAGCTAGCAGATAGGAAGATAGGATACACTATCCTATGGCAGAGGGCATAGGAGAGATGGCATATTCATCGTCATGCAGACGATGTGGATCACTATGTCGATGCATTCTCATGATTGGCAGCAAGATAGGTGATGTGGTGGCCGTACAGGGACTGTCTAGACTAGGTAGATGCTGAAGAGTAGCTCTAATTGGTGAGGCAAAGCAGATGGCTGATTACGCATTATGGGACTGAGTGAAAGTACTTCCCATTTACTCAGGTTATGTAGAAGTTTGAGTTACAACAAGGGTTTCTCGAGGAGCCAGTAGTATATCGACACCATGGGGATGAGAGGATATTGGGATGGCCAGTAGTGGAGGAGGTGGGAGAGGAGACAGACCCTACAGTATATGTTCCTAATGTGGATGATGTTGGGACTACCATGGAGTATGACTCATGGTGGATGATGCACTAGTGGCAAGGCACAGGGACTCTCGAAGGTGAGGCAATTGGGGCAACATATGAGGTGATGCAAGATGCTCTAGAGGATGACCAAGCAGGTCTAGATGATCCACATGGGCAACACCAGTAGACATATGAGTAGGTAGACCTCTTAGAATTAGGTGATGAGGGGGAGGCTAAGGATCAGGGGGTATAGGTGCAACAGGGTACACAAGGTGATCGATATTTGGAGTTGTAGGCTAAGCTACTTAGGGTCAGATAGGAGAGGGATCTCCTTCGGGTATAGGTGCAAGAGGACCAGGCTGAGATATCCTCCCTACGGGCATAGTTGAGAGCACAGGGTCCTAGGTAGGAGGGGTCCAATATTGGGGAGGCAAAGAGGCTGTGGGTAGAGGTGCTATGGCTGTAGTCAATGGTGGATATGTACAAGTCATGGGGAAAATGAAGGTAGGCTTACATGGATTGACTAGAGATGGAGGTAGTGCATCTTCCTGATGATGGGGAGACTAGTGGCTCACACTGTACTCAGTAGAGCAAGATAGTGCAATCATCTTCTAGGTAGAGGATTGACAGGGCTGGTGGCAGTAGGCCTGGGGGATCACAACAGACCCGGACTATGGATGGTAGTGCGAGTTGCAGTATTGGTCCTGCGTGACCATGGTGATGGATACCGTTGAGACTCTTTTTGGATTTTTGGTATTGGTAGGGTCTGAGGACCCACTTTATTATAGCCCACGGGCAGTTTTGGAAACTATGATGTATATTTTTACCCCATATATATATATGAGATTTTGTTATGGTCATCATGTGTTTCTTTTATTGTTTTATGAGATGAATGCAATGTATGTATGTGATTTATGATGGTATGTTAACTGCTTATGATGGATGCAGGTGGATACTGTTATGTGATTTGTTGTAGTATGATGAATGTTGTACCATGTATGCATGATTTACTGTTATGTTAAATGCTTATGATTGATGTCTATTATGTATGCCTATGGATATTTTTGTGTTATGATTTGTGGCTATGTATATGCATGGATGCACAATGAGATGGATGACTTGAGGGCTTTGATATAATGAACTATGAGTAATGAGTTGACCCACCCATTATGTTAGCACCATAGATTGTATAAAATGCATTAATTTCTTTTCTTTCCTGTTGTATTGTTTTTGTGTAATGGATATATGGAAATGTATTATTACAATGTGGTAAAAATGGAATGAATGAAGTGAGATGCTATAGAATTTTGATGAAGTTTTCATGAGACTCAAACACTCTAACTACCTGATCAAAAGTTATATACTAACCATGCAAGATTTTTGACAAGGTACAAATATGCTAGGATGACCAAGATACTTCATATCCCTATGTGTGCAAGTGAGTTCATTCCTGTGAGACACATAAAGATACCGCCATTGCCAGGTAGGCTATCCACCAAACCTAGAATGAGGATCACCCTATGAATGTCACAATCCTAGGTTTTGTACTTAGTAGGATTAGACCACTAGGTAGTATAGGCTACCAAAATCTAGCTCATCCACATGCAAACATTGATCTGTACACACGTAAGATGCTAATGTGACAGATATATCATCATGTATAAGGATACCGCCATTTCCAAGTAGGCTGTCCACCAAACCTGGAATGAGGATCACCGTATGGTTTGTCAAATGCTGAGAATTCCAAGGATTCAAGTTCAACTCCCTTCTTTTCTTCAATTTTATTGGGATACTTGCTCATATGTAGTGATGAAAATCACTGTTTATTTTGTATTTTGTTTTCTTTGAGCAAGGGATGTGGGAAGTGGTGATAACCACTGTTTATTTTGCTTTTGATTTTGATTTTTGAGGATTTTGCTTTTGAACTTTGAGGATTATTGGGAATTGGGATTTTGATAGTGGTGAAATCCATTGTTGATTCTGGGGGATTGGGTAGGGAAGAGCTTGTCCTTTTGCCAATTATTAGCATTCTTGAACCATTCACATAGGGGGATGAGTAGGATAACCTTTTTGCTTAAAGCAACCTAGACCACTTCGTGGGTTTCATCTTTCCTTATGCAAAACTTGGATTTATTAATGTGAAAATGTGTTGGTATTTGTTGTATACAAGGTATAATCTAAGCAAGACTCTACCTCCTAAAAATCATGATAGCTTTCTACAAAATTTGAAAAGAAAACTAGCGATGACTGAGTGACTAAAAACCCTAAGGACATTCTAGAACAAATGACTAGGTGATGGGAACATACACTACTATGACCAGTGTGAAATGTAAGTGAACATGATAAGTGGAGAACTGAAATGATGTGGATAATGATTTTGACATAATTATTTTTGGAATAATGAATAATGTACAGTCTTAGTGCTAGACATGTATGAGCAACTCTATAGTGCAAAGTGCCATAATGAGTATACCTAATGCAAATAATTTTGAGAATGCAATGAGATGCGATGTAATGAAATGCAATATGATATTTTTGTATTTTTGATGTTTTGATGATGTTTGAAGATGCAATGCAATGCAATATTTTTGTATTTTTGATGTTTTGATGATGTTTTTGAATTTTTGATTGATATATATGTACATGTGACCAACAGGCTTATTGGGGGCCATTGGGGCATTTGGGATGAACAAAGAGCTTATGGATGCCTTTGGGGCTTGTTGAGATGACCTAGACAGACATAGATCATCTAGGAGCGTTTTAGGTTGACCAAGCGGGTTGTAGACACCCTTGGAGAATTTTGGGGTGACCTAGATGGGCATAGACCACCTAGGAGCATTTTTGGTTGACCAAGTAGGTTGTAGACACCCTTGGAGCATTTTGGGGTGACCTGGATGGGCATAGAACACCTAGGATCATTTTTTGTTGATCAAGCAGGTTGTAGACACCCTTGGAACATTTTGGAGTGACCTAGACGGGTATAGACCACCTAGGAGCATTTTTGGTTGAGCCACCACACTCTAATCATGGAAAGGCCACGAATTAAGGATGTTAAAAGGTTCAGGATCCTCAGTTCCTTCAAGGGAGGCTAGGAAATAAGTTCTAGGTCCTATCTGACTAGTAATGACAAATGAACCTAACCAGTTTACCGTAAACTTATCCCTTAGATGGGGTGGCAAATTAGAATTTTGTTGGTTCTCTTTCAGAATGAGGTCACCAACATGAAAATCTCTAAGATGGACTTTCATATTGTAGGCTCTCTTGAGTGACTCTTGATAGATATATAAGTGCTCAAGGGCATTAACGTGACATTCATCAAGCAACGTAAGCTGATCTAGGTGAGCCTACCATGTGGTATCATCATCAATGAACTCTTGCATGGATATGCACAACAATGGGATTTCCAGCTCTAGAGGTATGACTACCGTAGATTAAAGATACAACGCCAAACAAAAGATAAAGAAATCATGATAAAAAGTAATGTAGAACACAGTTGTACAAAACAAACGATTTTTATTAATCAATGGAGTTTAGAAACTCCTTTTGAATACAACAGGGCTCGTAACCCTTTCTTGTGATACAAGATTACAATTTGTGCTAGGGTTCTCCGAAACCCTAGGCGGCACAATATGGTGGCGTCTCCGAAGAATGTATCCTTAACCCCAACGAATGAGTGGGCTTCGTTGTATCCTTTGGCTCGGACCACTCCGACTTAAGCACTGCTATCATCCAATCAAATCTACCATTAAAATCCTACACACATTAAAACTACAAAAAGGTTAGAAACTAGTAAGAGGGCTCCACTGTGTGAGCCCTCAAAAACAGTCTAAAACCCTAGAAATGAAATACATAGAATGCATAATCTAACGGAAAATTAATACATAAAAATATTACTTGCTTTAGAATCTATACCTCTTTTTATGTTAACGCGGCGAGACCAGGCGGCACCTGGAAGTGATGTAACTGTCAAATCGACTACGAAAGGCGCCCTGGTGCAATCGCTGAATGCCCGCGTGCTTCGGATCAGGGTTTCGGACGCCGGTCTGCGTCTGTGGCTGCGGGTAAACGCCCGTGGGCACTTGCGACAAGAATGGGGGATTCTGCAAAATGCTGCAGAAGGGATGGCGACGAAGTTAGCGATGGATGCGGCGATGGATGCGACAAAAAGGGACGACGATGGATGGGTAGGTTTAGCTGAAGAGATAGATCGCGATAGATAACAAAAGAGAGATAGTAAAAGAGATAGGGTTTGAGCCATCAAGGTGAATCAATTTATAATCCACTCTTAGGGCACACTTTAGGGTTTTAACGACACTTTGAACGTGTGGCTAAGATTAAAGTGGATCCAAGGGTAGAGAATAAATCTAGGTTGTGAAACGGATTAAGATGGATGGATGGATGAGATTAAATGAAGGATGGACGGCTCAGATTAAATCACTTAAAGTATCATTTAATATATATATTAAAATATATTAAAATATTAAAATATATATATAAATATTAATTTAAATAAATTTGGGGATGAAAAATGGCGGGAAAGGTGAAATTGGGCCAAATAATGGCGGGAAGGTGTGGATTTGGGCCAAATAATGGCGGGAAGGTGGATGACTGACATGTGGCTAACAGGAAGGTATAGATGACTTACAAGTGGCTGGATTTTGGTGTCTACAGATGCCCCTTTTGAGCTGCTTTGTGTGAAGACACAATGCAGCACAAAAACTTAGGACACCTGAAAAGCTGGATCAGACGCAACTCTCTCTCAAGACTAAAGCACAACTTTGAAGACCAAAGAATAAAAGAACATTTAAAATTTTATCAGCTTACCCCCTCAATTGGCGAGCGAGAATGGTTCTCACAAGCCAATTGGAAGAAATTTGGAAGAAAATGAACCGTTTTTGCCCCAACGGTGAAAAAAGGGGTTGGTGTATGAACCATCTGTTTATGTCCCAATAGGAAAGGGGTTGGTGTACAAACCAGAAAAGAATATGATTGAAGATGATATGAGTGATGTGAAAGATGGACCGTTTTCTGCCCCAACGGTTATAAAGGGATTTTTTCCAAATTGTAAGTTCCATGATCATGTAAGATGAATTCCACTATTAGGAAAGTTAAAAATTGATAACGGATGCCCCAACTCCTGTGGGTGAGTCCATACTGTTAATGAAATTGCCTTGTTGGCGCCATTGATATGTAGAGATGAAAGATGCATGAAAAGAGTCCAGAACTCAGAGATGCTCCTAGTGACTGTATGGATAATTCCTCGGGTCGGAACCAATCAACCTAGGTAGCCTCAATCTCTAGCAAGACTCAAAATAATGATGATATTAAAGATTGTCCATGTTTAAGGCCCCATGAACTAGGCCATCAATGACAAGCTCGTTGAGCAAATTAATCTTGGTATGAGGTCACTTGAAAAGTAGAATACCCAAAATTGATTTCCAATTTTCAAAGAGTGAAATAGTTGATGATGATAAATGGTAGGTGTCCTTATGGTGGTTTAATCCTCTTATCGAATTGCATTGATTCAAATCGCTGCAATCGCCAAGGTGATAGAATATACCACTAGATACGAGGTTTACTTTAATTTGATTTGGCAAAAATATGCATGATGAAAGAAGAATGAATGAAATTGATGATAGATCAGAAAAATTGATGAATGTTGTTAATTTTGTGAAGGTTTTGAATATTTTTAACCCAATTTGTAAAACAATGATGAATGATGCGCTTTTTGAGCGAAATGACAAAATTTGTGTCCAAAACTGTTGTAACCTTCACAAAATGTTTTATTATGATAAGAAGAATGGATGAATGCAATTTGATGAAATTTGGAGGAGGTAAGCTTCAATTTTGTAAGTTTTGTTCCTTTATTCAATACTGACACCAAACACCGGTCTGCATTTGTGGTTGGCAAAGACGCCCGTCGGTGTTTAGGCACTCTATAGACGCAGGACTACATCTGAATCTGCCATGAAATGCCCTACTACGTTTCAGGGTGCCAAAATCAGCTATTTAAACAGTTTCAGCGAGAATTTCGCTCATTTGTGCGTTCGAGCTTAAGAGAAGTGCATCTGAGGGAGTGGAGTGAAGTGGAGTGAAAGGTTGTGTGGGAGAGTGAAGCATGCGGGAGCTATGGCGGAGATGGGAGCGGACGCGCCAGTGCAGCCATCTGAGGTATTTGTTCATTTAAGCAAGTACTTATTATGTGTTTTTTTTTTTTTTTTGGAAAAATTTGTAACAAATTTTTGTTTTGTTGTTTTGCAGCTGAGGGTGTTAGAGGCACGACACCGATTCTCCCCTATCATTTCGAGGATGAGGAGGTCGTTGTCCCAGGCAGACTGGGAGATATTGGATGCAGTGGGGCTAGCGGAGCGAGAGCGGCGATACGGGATAGACATAGCTAGGCTTAGGTCTAGGACTCATTACATTGAGGCTCTGGAGGACACATTGTTTAGGCGTGTCTTTTGCTGATCCTCCATCCTCCTGTCTCTAGGCATAGTGATTCTAGGCACACCACTAGGTCTAGGGCTCCTACTAGGTCTCAGGGGTCCTCTTTTGATGGTTAGCTTAGTGCTTAGATGCACTCTTTATGAGCCTTGGTGCTCTATTGTATATTGTAGCCTTTTGGAATTCATTGTACAGTTTGTCCTTTATACATATATATATATATATATATATATATTATATATATATATATATACATGGCTTTTTATTTATTTGGTGTTTTACTCTTTTTTTTTTTTTTTTTTGTGTGAATGCCTATGTTTTTGTGATGCATGTTTTTATATGTTTTAATGCTTTTGATGCATATGTGATGGAATGGAATGCAAACTTATAGATGATTAATGCTAGACTAAGTAAATGAAATATGCACTAAGAAGCACTCATACTTTTAGATAGTTATATTTAGCTAAACGTTATCATAATTGTTTAATCAGGGGCACCGAACTTGGTGTCTTGTGAATGGATGACGTATGGAATGACATGAATATGGAAGAAGATATGGAGGGTGATATGGAGGTTGATATGGAAGACTGTTTTACAAAGACTCAAACATGCTAGTGGTATCAAACAAACTTACTAACACTGCCTAATTCAACTAGGACCAAATGTGTGTGCATGCGAGTTCATTAACCAAATTAGAAGCATGGTAGTGACTCTAGGCAATCAAAAACCTGTGTGTGTGCAAGTGTGTTCATTAACCTCATCTTGCATAAATTAGGTAACCCTATTATGGAGAAGACCCCAAAGCTAGTTTGTCCGTATGAGCATTCAGAGGTCTCTTTTTGAGGAGAGACATGTCGCCACGCAATGAGTATACTCCATCGCCAGTCAAGCGTCTATAGCCCCGGTGAAGGTTAACTCCATAGTCCATGTTGTTTTTGACCTTTGTAAGCCTTTGGGATGACTACCTATCCGTCTGACTGGACAAGTAGTACGATCCTTACAACTTATTTGGGATCAGTGGTGTGTGAAAAATGTTCATTTCCTTACAACATAGTTTTCAGTTTTTTTTTTTTTTTTGTAGTGGTGAAAACCACTATTTTAGTATATACATATAATACGAGTTTGGATTATGGCTTATGGATGTGGCGGGGGTGGTTCACCTCGTTCTTGTGGAATAAGCAAGCGAAAGATGGCCTCTTGGAGAGGGAACAATTGGAGATAAAACTCGTCTTGTTTAATGAGGGGAACATGACGTCAAATTCTTCATAGGCTTCATCTTCAGATTCATCGGGGTGGAGGATTTCTTCTTCTAAATTAAAATTAATGCTTTGAAAAGCTCGTTCAAAAGAAGAAAGGGATGGAAGTGGTGGTAGCCGGACCAAACGCTCAGTGGGTCTCTGATATGGCATATCGATGCGTTCAGTTACCCCTTGCTCGTATCGACCTAGGCCAAATTGCTGCCAATTATGTTTGTGGAAATAGCGAGAGGGAAAACCCTCCATCCTTTCGATATTGGTAGGGACTGGATGCTTAGGTTCTAGTATGGTGGTAGGACTAGAAGATGACTCTATTCCCCCATATACAAAATTAATGGAATTTGGCATAGAACCCATGTTATAAATCGATCCAATGGATAAATGTTGGTCATGTGGACAACCAAAATCTTTAATGTTTGCACATTGAACGGTGTGATGTGGACATCTTGGATGGCATACTCACCAATACCTGCATCAGTGAGATGGACCTTGAATTGGGAGGGAGAAAGACTAGATGATGGAATAGAAGAATGTGGGATAGAAGAATTGGAAGGATTTGGTTGGGTTGATGCTTCACTAACTTGTGAAACATCAGCTAGTGATGGTTGGGAAGATGGAGGAATAATAGGTGATGTTGAAGAAGGTGTAGAAGAATGGGGTAATGACGTGGAAAGAGATGATTGGTCATGGCCACATGTGCATGTGGTCACTGATGAAGAAGAAGGAAGATTAGGTGATGAAGAAAGTGGTGAATGAGATGGAATAGCGGAAGAGGAAGATGGTTGCGATATGATGGATAGCCCCTCAGGAATGGGAGATTTAGAAGAAGATGGTATAGAAGAAGTAGATGGGGTCAAGAAAAGATGAGTGGATGGCAACACAATCTCATAAGGATTTGAGACATAGTTGCAATGTTTGAAGGGTTCAGTGTCAGTAGGTACACAATGAACCTGTCCCTCATATACATACTTCAGACATTGATGCGAGTATAGAAGGGACACATCTCATCTCCCTAAGCCAAGGCCGTCCAAGCAATACATTGTATGCCATGGACCCTTCCAAGATGTGAAACAAGGTATGCAAAGTTCGGGCCCCTACCTCAATGGGCAAGATAACCGTGCCAACCGTGGAAGATAAAACATCATTGAATGCTTTAAGAGTAAAAGTCGACTTGGTGATAAGGGATGGCGACAACTTTAGATGACTCAATGCCGATGTTGTAATGATATTGATTGAGGAACCGGTGTCAATTAAGACTCTCTTGAATGGCTTGTGATCGATCTTGGCCATGATATGCAGTGGAGGATCTATACTTTCTATTGACAAAGGTTTGATTTCAAAATCATAGAAAGTGATGGAGGGCTCCATGCATGTTTGAATACTCCCCACAAAGTTGTTGAAGGCATTAGTATCTTGAGTTTGAAGCTCGATTGAATTTAATATTTCCATTAATGCCTCTCTATGCGGGGAGATTGTTGAATGAGGTCATAGATCGATAACTTGGCAGAAGCCATTTTTAAACTGGTAGTTAATCGGCTACTCAATGACATGATGGGTCGTTGGCGTTGAGTAGAATGATTTAGCGGTTGTTGAGAAGTACTAGCACGTCGTTGGGTCATTGTTACCTGAGGTGGATTGGGAGTTTGTACAGGTGGCTGTGGTTCAGCCTGATTTGGTTGGTTCACCCTTTGACCCCGGGTTACTACGTTAATAGTACCCACAAAACCTTGGTATGGTTGTACATGGTTGACTTGATTAGGAGGAGTTACCTGAGTTACTCCCCCTGAAGTTGTTGGAGCTTCCTCCCGATATGGAAGGGGTGTTTGAAATACACCAAGATTTTGATTTTGTTGGGCTAAGGGGCTATCCAATTTAATGGCTCCAATCTCAATAAGATCTTGGATCACATGTTTGAAAGTTGTACAATTATTGATATCGTGTCCATTTTGCCTATGATAAGGACAAAATAGGTACTCCTTGTAATACTTCCCCTTTCTAGATGTTTCTAAAGGTTTAAACTCAGGTAAAGTTAACTGATTTGTGCTATATAACTTGTTGAATATGATCGCATATGGTTCATCTAAAGGTGTGAACTGTCGCTTGGGACGATTTGTTTGCCAAGGTCGAGTTTCCATGGTTGGCCCAGTATTGTGAGCTGGTTGAGGAGGGGCGGGTACCACATGATAAGCAATTGGTTGTGGTTGACTTTGCATTACTTGTTGTTGTTGAGCCATTACGGGCTGGCTCGCCACCACTTGATTAACTTGGTTAACATTTGAGGCTATACTAGCCTGTGCTTGTTTGTTTTGGCCATAATTATTATTTCGTTGTTGGCCCTTTTGTTGCCATTATTTTCTACGGGGTTTTAAAACACCCTCTTGGACTTTAATGTCTTCTATGATACTTGCTTGGGCCAAAGCCTCTTCAAAAGTCCTGTATTGTTGTAATTGGAGTAACCAAGAGATAGGTTTTAGACAACTATGGGTGAACATTTTGGTTAACTCCTCCATTGGTAGGGAGAATGGCAATTTATTAATGATAGCCCTCCAACGGTTTCCAAAGTCATAAACAGTCTCATCGTCATGTTGCTTGAGCTTGTATAAGTCGGACAATGAGACTTTCCTTTGTACATTTAGGGAGAATCGTTCTAAAAACAGATTAATCAATTGCTCGTAAGCATAAATGCTATGGTGAGGTAAATGATTGTACCATTGTACAACATCTCCTCCTAATGTCTGAGGAAAATTTCTGAGCATAAGAGCGTCATTATTTTGGATTCTAAAGCAGGCATGCATGAATGAGCTCACATGTTCGTGAGGATCCTCAGTTCCTCGAAATTTGTCAAACTTCGGTAATGTGAAATCAATCGGATATGGCGATGAAGGTACCGAAGGATGAATTGGTTGATTGATCAACGACCTTAGCGTAGGTTTTTGACTAGATGAGCCAGGCATGTTGAGCATAAGGTTGTCAATCTATTGTTGCATAGCATGGAGTCGAGAATCTTCATGAAAATTTTGATTCGTTTGATGATTATGATGATGCAATGGAGGAGTGGAAAAATGATGAGATGGGATGAAATTGCCTGGATTAGGCGGTGTGGAATGGAGAGGTTGTTGGTATGGATGATACCGAAAATAAGGTGATTGGGGTGAATGATGAAGCTGGATCGGGTTGGGAGAAAGGTGGGGTAGGAATGGACACCACCGAAGATTGGGGTACCCAGGTGGGGCTTGAGCTAAGAAAAATTGGCTGGGTAAAAATTGGTTGGGGTGTGGGATTTACTACGACAGGTGGTTGGGCATTTTGTTGCTGTTGTTGCTGAAGCAACTTGTTGAGGTACTCCCTAACCTTATTAATTTCTAACCCAAGGGATGTGGGATGATTGGATGAAGGTGGAGGGCAGGTTGCCATGGTAGTCACAGGAGACTGCGTAGCGAGGGCAATGAAGGTGGCTGAAGTAGGCGGTACCTGGGAAGAAACGATAGACTGTGCCCCAGGTAGGGTGAAACCATAAATGGTTTGGGAAGAAGAAGGTTGAAATTGGTCATGGCTAGAGGAGGTTCCACCAACCTCATAGAGAGAATTGGTGTACACCCAGGTAAATGGAGGATAAAGTGGTCGGGAAGACACTACATTTGTCTCCAAAGGAGGACAATTGAGCATCTGGGAAGATGTTGGAGATGAAGCCAGCTGAGCAGATACAACATTAGCCTCAAAAAAAGGGTTAGTGTTGATGCAATATCCTGTTGAAAAATAGAATCTTGCATAGGGGAATCTTGGATTGGCTCAAGGACATAACCAGTGCCATCTCTTAAGTGAGTTTGCACTTGGGCCATATCAATGTGGGTAATATGACGGGAATTGTCTTCCTCCATGGGCATGGCCATGTGATAGACGGTAGAAGGACGTGAAAGACCTGTAGGCGAACCTGCCCGAAATTCACTAGGATAAGTGGCTATGTTGGTGGTGGGGATGTTCTGTGAATTACCCATTTGATTATTTAGATTTAACATTTTAGATTGATTCCTTGTTAAGACCATGAAGCAATAAATCTAAACAAATTCAGAAAAGAAGAATGCAAAACTTAAATGATAAATTTACACTAAAGAAATTATCACAAAACAGATCACAACCTAGGTTTCAACCAATATGTCTTACCCGCGGTTAATTAATTATTTTCTGATCTTAATCTGTAGTAAATTTTAAGTGTCCGGTTTATGAGTTTTGCATGTGATCTAATCTTGAATTATTCACAAAAAAGGTAAAAACTATGGCTAGAAAAGGACAACGAGATTCTTACTGGTGATGAAATCCAGCAAGTTTGCTCGGGGGTGACCTATGGTGTCTAAGGCAGAAGTTTAATGGATGGAGATGAATTCCACCGTCACTAAACTTCAAGCAATACATGGTGATGAAATCCGGATATTACTATTTTAAATGCAACATGAAAATGCAATGAATTTTATTTTAAGTGTTTTAGTTGTCTAATGTATACATACAAAGCTATAAATCAAAAGTTCTAATGATCTAAGCAAGAGGCCACCGAAAATATGCCATTTCCTCTGAAGAAGTGGAGTACACCGTTTAAAACCCCCTGCCTACCAATGATATCAGATATCAAAGGAGCAACCGAAAGGTTCGTCCACTTCTCTGCCCGGAATCACCCAATGGCAGGAGTACTATTGACATCCAATCAATAGTCCTACTTAGATAACTAAAACAGATAATTCGTAGCTATTCTAATATGTAGCTAGGTATGCAAAATTTTTTTTTTTTTTATGCAAGCAACAACCAATAATGCAATGCAGAAAAATGTAACTAAAAATGTAACAAAAAAAAAATGTATATCGACTTAACTGTTCTTTTCAGGATTACTTAGTTTTTGTTCATTTTAAAGCAATGATCCGAAAAAGAAACAGAATACTGCAGAAAAACCAAAAACGTAAAAAGTACAGCACTTACTTGGAAGCCTATGCTTTTTCTGTAAAACTGCCTTCAAACGCCCAAGGGAGTCTGCGTAGGCATAAACGCACCTCTGCGTTTCGTATTGGACTTCCAGACGCCGCTCTGCGTCTGCTGCGTTTTCTGCAAACTCCTCAGAAACCCTAGTTCGCTGGAACATCGAATTTCACGATTTTCGAAACCTGCAAAAAAAAAAAAAAAAGGAATAGATCAGTAAAGCAAGTATTAAAAACATGAAACCCTAGGGGGTCCCACCGTGATCGCCATTTGTAGATTAAAGATACAACGCCAAACAAAAGATAAAGATATCACGATAAAAAGTAATGTAGAACACAATTGTACAAAACAAACAATTTTTATTAATCAATGGAGTTTAGAAACTCCTTTTGAATACAATAGGGCCTGTAACCCTTTTCGTGATACAAGATTACAATTTGTGCTAGGGTTCTCCGAAACCCTAGCTGGCACAATATGGTGGCGTCTTCGAAGAATGTATCCTTAACCTCAATAGAATGAGTGGGCTTCGTTGTATCCTTTGGCTCGGACCACTCCAGCTTAAGCAGCTGCTATCATCCAATCAAATCTGCCATTAAAATCCTACACACATTAAAACTACAAAAAGGTTAGAAACTAGTAAGAGGGCTCCACTGTGTGAGCCCTCGAAAACAATCTAAAACCCTAGAAATGAAATACATAGAATGCGAGAATCTAACGACGGATTAATACATAAAAATAATTACTTGCTTTAGAATCTATACCTCTTTTTCTGTTAACGCGGCGAGACCAGGCGGCACCTAGAAGTGATGTAACTGTCAAATCGGCTGCGAAAGGCGCCCTGGTGCACTCGCTGAACGCCCGCGTGCTTTTGGATCGGGGTTGCAGACGCCGGTCTGCGTCTGTGGTTGCGGGTAAACGCCCGCTGGCACTTGCGACAAGAATGGGGGATTCTACAGAATGCTGCAGAAGGGATGGCGACGAAGTTGGCGATGGATGCGACGAAAAGGGACGACGATGGATGGGTAGGTTTAGCTGAAGAGATAGATTGCGATAGATAACAAAAGAGAGATAGTAAAAGAGATCGGGTTTGAGCCATCAAGGTGACTCAATTTATAATCCACTCTTAGGGCACACTTTAGGGTTTTAACGACACTTTGAACATGTGGCTAAGATTAAAGTGGATCCAAGGGTAGAGAATAAATCTAGGTTGTGAAATGGATTAAGATGGATGGACGGATGAGATTAAATGAAGGATGGATGGCTCAGATTAAATCACTTAAAGTATCTTTATATATATATTAAAATATATTAAAATATATATAAATATTAATTTAAATAAATTTGGGAATGAAAAATGGCGGGAAAGGTGAAATTGGGCCAAATAATGGCGGGAAGGTGTGGATTTGGGCCAAATAATGATGGGAAGGTGGATGACTGACACGTGGCTAACAGGAAGGTATAGATGACTTACAAGTGGCTAGATTTTGGTGTCTACAACTACCTCGGTGCCATATACTAGTGAAAATGAGGTAGCCCCTATGGGTGTCTGAATTCTAGTGTGATAGGCCCATAGAGCAAGGGGAATTTGCGTGTGCAAATCGGTGTGATTCTCTTTAACAGTTTTCTTAAGAATGGTAATCAATGTTTTGTTGGAAGCCTCTGCTTGCCCATTTGCTTGCGGATAGTAGGGCATCAAAAAGCTATGTTGAATATTATACTTAGTTATTAAAGCACACACATCCTTATTCTTAAATGATGTCCCATTGTTCAAAATGATCTTGGATGGAATACCAAAATGATAATTGATGTTGTGCAATATGAACTCCGCGATGTGGGTTCCTGTTGTGGTGGTAAGGGGAACTGCTTCCACCCACTTTGTAAAATATTCGGTAGCTGTAATGATAAATGTGTGACAACCTGAGGATGCAGGGGAGATTTTCTCAATTAAATCCAACCCCCATTGTGAAAATGGCCAAGCTGATTGGATCGGTTGTAAGGCATGAGAAGGTGCATGCGTCAAGTTAGCATGGTGCTGACACTTCATGCACTTCCTCACATATGTGCAAAAATCTCACTCTAGAGTTGGCTAATAATAGCCCATGCAAAGAATGTGCTTTGCGATGGCCATGTCACTGAAATGGCCATTGCATTTATCGTCGTGTGCTTGGGTGATTTCCCAAGCCGAATCTTGATGCTCTAAGCAATGAAGGAGAATCCCTTTGTAGCTCTGACAATACAAAATGTCTCCTAGAAAGACATATTTTGTCACCTTTCATTTTAATTTTCTTTTAGCGACGTGCAAAAATCCAGGAGGGAGATTACCAAGCTTGAGATACTCTTTAATTTGTGTGGACCAGTCCTATTGTGAGGAAGCCTCGAGCGCATGAACTGCCTGTCCCTCTTGAAATTCATCCCGAGCAAATGTTGAGTGGGAAATAATTTGTAAAAATAGCATCATACTGCTATCAAAAGGGGCTTGAGGGAACAAAGTCCCCCAATCAACATTACTCAAGTGCTCGTGAAGGTGCAAGAATATCTCTTGATGAGGTTCAATTTGAATCAAGTGGACTTTTGACGTGGCCTGAGTGTTCTCACGTTCAACCATAAACTACGAGAGCATTTTGACCTGAATGGTTGTCATCTCCTCAATAGTGTTATGTAGGATCAAGGACCCTAGGGAGGCCATTGTATCTACAAAATGATTGGATGATCGAGGGAGTGCCTCAATGTCGAACCATTCAAAATTTTCCAAGAATTTATCCACAAGGGCTTTATAGGCTTGCAGAACTAGGCACTTGCATTGGTATATTCCTTTGACCTATTTAACAATGAGCAAGGAGTTTCCAAAGATGTTAAGCTTGGTGATTTTCATGGCGATAGCCATTCAAAGACCTATGAGTAGGGCTTCATACTTGGCATTGTTGTTGGTGCACGAGAAATCGAGTTTAAATGACAGGGGTATGGGAGCCCCATGCGGTGTGAAAAACACAATCCCTACGCCAACCCCTTGCTCATATTTGGAGCCATAAAAAAATAGAGTCATATCTACCTGTGACTCAGGGTCGTCAAAATCAGGCAACTATGATATTTGGAAGACTCTATCATCGGGAAGCTCCATGCTAAGAGGTTGATCATCCTAGAGAGGAGCCTCTGTGAGTTGATCGGTGATGACCTGACCCTTAATTGATTTTTATCCAATAAATTCTAGGTCGAACTCCATCAACAACATGATCCATTTCTCCGTGCGACTATTATGATAAGTGCTGCTCATCATATATATAATGGATTCTGTTTAGATACAATATACGTGGTATGGCTAAGCATGTAATATCTAGCTTCTTAGTTGTGAAAACCACTACTAGGCATAACTTCTCAACTTATGCATACTTTATCTCGTAGTTGACCAAGGTGCGGCTGAGATAGTAGGTATCCTATTCCTTATGCAGTTCATTGTTTTGGGCTAACATGACGCCCAATGCGATTTTAGTGGCTAAGATGTATAAGCAAAATGACACTCCTGGTCTAAGTGGGGCCAATACTAGTGATGAAGCCAGATACTACTTTATTGCATCAAAGGCCTCCTGACACTCGTCATCCCAATGGAACATGACCTCCTTATGCAATAACTTGTTCATGGGTCGACACTTGTCCAACAATTGTGCTATGAAGTGTTTGATGGATGCAATCTTCCCCTACAGACTCTGAAGCTGCTTTATGGTAGTTGGGGGAGGCATCTCAAGGATGGCCTTGAACTTGTTGGGGTCCACTTCGATGCCTCACTTAGAAACTATAAATCCCAAGAGTTTTCTAGATGTGACGCCAAAAACATAGTTCTTGGGGTTCAGTCTCATGTTATGCTCAATAAGGCGATCAAGGAATTTGCGAAGAACATCGAGATGCTCATGGCGTAACAAAGATTTAGCCAGTAAGTCATCCATGTAATATTCCAAAATCTTATGCATGTAGTTGTGGAAGATGTATGTCATGGCCCATTGGTAGGTAGCATCGACATTTTTAAGGCCAAAGGGCATGACCTTATAGCAAAATGTTCCCCAAGGCATTGTGAATGCCATTTTTAGCTAGTCCTCTGGGTTGATATGAATCTAATTGTACCTAGAGAAACCATCCATAAGGGATAACATTTTGTGGCCTGTTGTGGCATCTACCAGGGCATCAATGCTTAGCAAAGGAAAATCATCCTTAGGATTCATTTTTTTTAGGTCTTGAAAATCGGTGCAAATGCGAATCCTCCCATCAGGCTTCTTGATGAGAACCATGTTGGAAAACCATGGTGGATAGTCTACATAAATGATAAACCTGGCATCCAACAACCTTTGTAGCTCATATTTGACCATTAGAGCCACTGTTGGATGCATATTTCTCAGCTTTTGCTTGATAGGCTTAGCCTTGAGGTCAAGCGTAATATTGTGGGTGACTAGCTTTGGATCCAAACCTGGCATGTCTTTGTAAGACCATGCAAAATTTTCCTTCTTATCTATGATAAGGGTTATGTAATCGGCTTGCTCTATGGGGGATAGACTTTCCCCCAGCTTGAGACATTACGGGTCCTCTAGATTTGAGTCGATATCTTTGTCAATCATGGGCTCGATTGACATATGCGACCCCTCCTCCAATTGATGGGGGGTAGGTATCAAATGGATGTCATCAACTGGATTTAGATCATCAATGGAAACCTTGGGTTCCTCCTTAGTGTGGAAGACATCATGAGTTGGCCTTGGAGAGAAATGAAATGGTTGTAGCATCTCATCACAAGGCCAGTACTCAAAGGATGAGGGGTTTGAATCTCCCCTATCAAAGTAAATTACCCCCAAGTCGAGGTGAAATAGCTCTAATGGGTTATTTAGATCTTGCAAGGGCTCAAACAGATCTATGAAAATCATATTTATGGATGGATGATTTCCCCTATGTGGCTAGTGGTGTTCATGGACATCACGATGTCACAAGATATCTAGAGGTGGTGGAATGACTGAAGGTGGTCAGTGTGGTTGCGGGCGAGCTTTCTCATCTCAAGGTAGAAGTTATCGCCATATGGGATGGTGTAATGGGAACATACGCAGGTAGAACTCATCCTCATCATCTATAGGGATGACCTATGGGCCTTCACCATCCGAACTATCAGATTTCATAGGTGTTACTTCATAATATGACTCGTCATCAGATGTCCACTCATAAGGAGACCCCTGATCTCCTTCTTTACTATCATGGGAAAGGGTGCACGAACCTTCACATCCACATCTCTCGTAGGATCGGATATCATCGTGAGGTAGGTCATCATCTCCCAAGGGCATAGGGAAGTAGTCCCTTAGTGAGTAGACACGATTAGGGTTGGTGAAAGGATATCGCATGAGCTCATTTCTATAGTCTAGAATCATGCACTCTAAGCTATATTTGAGGATGTCTAAGGACATAGGTTTATTGAGTCCCAAGCCAAACTTGTCATAAGGCATTTGATATTGTGGCTGGTAAGGAACTTGAGTGCCCTACTCATATCAGCCCAACCCATAACCATACCAGTTGCAAAGGTCGAGGTATTTCAGGGCAAAGTTAGGATTATATAGGTAGTTGATGTCTTCCAAGAAGGGCTCTTCATCCTTCTACTACTGTTGATAGGGTTCAATGCCATAGTCAAGGCCCCCATAGATGAAATTCATTTGATTAGGGGGAAGGCCAAGAGGTACGATAGTGCCTATGGGAAGACGAGGTCGACCCATGTCTTACACTAAATCTATAGCAAGGGTGGTTGTAACATTCCTAACCATGTACTCTCCCAATCTGATGGAAGCTAGGTGCACTGTGACTTGAGGCTATGGATAAAAGAGGGATGAGAGTGAGACCTAATTTGATTTATCATTTGTCTCATATGGTAGCTCCTCATCACCTGGGCTAAGTATCTCCTCTGTGGAGATGGTGGATATGGTCGGTTGGACCTCATCGACAGGTCGCTTCCTTGGGTTCCTAGGCAAAGGATCCACAGGTGCACTGGGTATTTGGGGGGGTGTCGATGATGCAGACATTACGACATACGATGGCGACCGAGTCAAACCTTGGTTGGATTTATTTGGTTGGAAATCTAGATGGGTTGATGGTAAGGTTAACTCGGGGAGTTGCTGCACCATATTGTAATATTTAAAGGGATCTAGGTCCATAGGGATGACATGAACTTACCCTTCATGAGTTTACTTGAGGCACTGGTGAGCGATGGGGGGAACACACTTCATGTCCCTAATCCATGGTTTGCCTAACAGGATATTGTATGCCATCTCACCCTCCAGGATGTGGCACAACATTGGGATGATCTTTTCCCCTACCCGAATAGGTAGGATGATCGTACCAACTATTGAGCATATGGTATCGTTGAATGCTCGAAGGGTGTAGGTAGATGCGACAATGTGGGATGTTGGGATCTTCAAGTGCTTGAGAGATGTAGTGATGATGTTGCTAGAAGACCCAATGTTTATCAATACTCTCTTGTATGGTATTCCATTCACACATGCAATGATGTGCAAGGGAGGATCTACCATATCATTTGGAACCGGTTTAAGCTCATCTTCTTGAAACATAATCATCGATTTCATGCATTGGCGCACATGCCCCATGAAGTTGTTGAAAGAGTTTGCTTCCTAGGGAAGAAGATCAATTGCCTTAAGGATCTCCATCAAGGCTTCTCTATGAGGAGGAAATTGTTGGATGAGCTCATATATGGAGAGCCAGGCATATGTCGTTCTTAAGATTTGAGTGAGCTTACTCTTAATTGTGACCAAAGGCCTAGGTGGGAGGCTCGACATAGGAGGCGATAAAGGCTGTGATGTCAAAGGGACATCACTCTAAACCACGGGTGGCACATATGGACTTGGGTACCACCTATTACTCATCATAATGTTGATCATGTCAACATACCCCTGCTTAGGGGGGTATGGTGTACCTCGTTCAACTGAGGCATAGGCTTGGCATTCTTCGCATGGGCAGGCAAGGGGTCTTTAAAGACCTCCATATGTTGGTTTTTTGGCACGATAGGGTTGTCCACCTGAAAGGCATTCCTATCAATGATGTCCTATACCAAGTGCTTGAACTTGTAGAACATTTGCACATCATGCCCGTTTTGTCTGTAAAGCTTGCAATATAGGTCTTCTCTGTATCCTTTAGGCTTCGGTACATTTGGGTCGATGGGTTGACTTTTGGGCATGTGGATGGCATTGGTCACTAAGAGGCACTCAAACAATGAGTCCATCGACTCTACAATGGGCATGAACTATCACTTGGGGTGATGCTATTGATTTTACCCTTGATTATTCTGGTTGTCCTTGGCATAGTTCCTAGGAGTGGCCTAATAATTAGGCTTTTGAGGCGGTGTGACTTGCACTGGCCCTAGGACACTAATGGAAACCTAATTCACTGCTACTAGCTTAGGTTGCACTGGGGTGTTTTTAGCATTCTTATTCCACTCCTTTTGAGGCTTCGCAATCTCGTCCTCTTGAATCTTGATTTCTTCGATGATCCTAGCTTGTGCTAGGGCATATTCAAGAGTCGCATACTGTTGCAACTGCAAAAACAAGGAGATCAACTTTAGGCAACTCTTGGAAAACATCTGTGTCAACTCTGACATGGGGAGAAGATAATGCAGCTTGGCGAGTAAGGTTTACCACCTATTGCCATAGTTTGTTATTGACTCATCATCATATTGTTTCAACCTAGCTAGATGAAGAGATATACAAAAATTTATTCCATAAAATAATGTAAAAATAAATACTTAGAAGAAATTACACCACACAATGCACATATGACACACGAGATTTATCCTGGTTCACCCGATGTGGGCTACTCTAGCAAAACAAGAGCCACTCCTCCTTGATATTATTATTTTCCTTTTTTTTCTCGAAAATGGGACATTACAATAAAATATAAAGGAAAATATCACAACCCTAAACCACAATGTGGTATTGAAATACAATGGGCACAATACCGTGGGCTAAACCACCCACACCCACCAACCACCCACCAACCGTGGGAATCCCGGCAATCGCTCCGCCAATCGCTCCAAAAAAAAGGGGGAAATTTTTTTTCATCATTGTTGAAAATTGCATTTGACATGGTCAGGGAGGGCTTCGCCCTCCTCATGAGGAGCTCCACTCCTCCTACCATATCATGCCTGTCGTACAGTATTTCCTCGAAAAAGGATGAGACACATCCAACACTAGATTGGCCAACATCGCCTTCCTCTTGGTATTGAAGGTGAAGTGTTCTAGGAACGCGTCTACAAGTTGGTCCAAGTTGTGGATGCTATGCTTAGGGAGTTAGTAAAACCACTCTGAGGCTGGGCTAGAGAGGGTGGTCATGAATATCTACAACAACAAAGCATCATCATCAGGAATGCTAAAGTATTGACCTAGGAACTTGGTGACATGTTCCTGTGCATCTTCCTCTCCCTTAAACGTAGCCAATTAAGGCAACTTAAATTGCTTTGGATAGGTAGGCACAGGAACTGAAGGATGGATGGGTTGACAGAGCAATTGGTGTATAGTGGGCTTTTGAGATCTAGACCTAGAGGTCTTGTTTTCTCCTAACTCTAGGCACTCTAGCAAGGCTTTATACAGACCCAAGGATTTGATCTCCTCGTCCTTGATCACATCCTGTGGTGGAGGTCTAGGATCCTCCAACCTATTGCAGAGTGGTGGTATGTCACCCCCTATGTTAGTAAGGCATCTCCAAATACTCTACCTCCGACTCATACTCATTTTAGGCCCTATAGGGTGTTTCTCGAGCTGGTCTATAAAGAGGGGTATCTGCTCGCTATGGGTGCCCTATATTTGGCCTGGGAGGCATGTCCCGATCTGGCCTAGGAGGTCGTATAGGTAAAATTGGATAAGGTCTAAGAGAAATATCGCAAATGAGTGTGGTCTACCTTAGGTGGACTTCTTATCTGTGTCTTAGGGGTAGGAACCCTCTCTCGTAAAGTCTTTTGGAACAACTCGTTAGTCTACCTCTCGATTCTTTCTTTCTCGAGCTGATCCAAGTGGTCTAGTTGTTCCTTGTCTTGCCGAAGTTTTTTGAACTGTGCTTAGCACTTTGCATATCTTGCAACTGCCTATTTTTCTTGTTCTATAGTGTGAGGCCTAGGAGGCCTGTGAGTATCACCTTGGGGCTGACCTAGTTCACTATAATCAGTGACATCTATCGGGTGCTTCCCTTGATCAAGGGCTACCACATTAACTTGAGGTTTGGATCGGGGTGTATGCTCATTATACTCAGCAGGCATAGAGGCACATCGTGCATGCATGAAATACTACTCTTGAGGAAAATATGGGATTTCCTCATGTCCTCCTTCATGGAGGAGGAAGGGTAGGGCATAGTTGGCTCACCTTGAGTATCATACTCGTCAGGTTGCCTATGCTATTGTACCCTATCAAGGTGACGTGTAGGCAAGGTCATACCAACCTGCTCTACCCAGTGTGTGAAGTCGTGCCCTGGCCTATGAATAGGTGTGCCAACCCTAACAGGTACACGAATGCGTGGCACCATTCTGTCTACTAGAGCCTCAACACACTGTTTCCTTTCATCAAAGAAGGCATGTGATGTATCTAAATATCGGGAACACTCTCCCAAGTAAAGTCCATCACCCCTCAGGGTGTCTCGCATAGGGCTTCCTTGTAGGTGTGGCTCACACCCTACTATATTAGGTCTAGGTTGAGTAGAGGCTCGCCAGGGAGGTATGACCCGGTCCCTGGGGCTATAGCAGAAATGACTCATGTCTCCTAGTCCACCCTCCATAGCTTCTACCCGTGATTGGGCTTGGCTGCGGGTGCACACCATTGTAACTCTCTATCAAACTCTAAGTGATTATATCCTTTACAAATTCTTAATGAAATAGTAAACACAAAAAGGAAACACTCAATAAGACAAATTATTATCTCTTTTAAGTTTTATATGTGAATCCCTAAACTGTTTTGTGTGTTTTAGATGTGTTGTTTGTAAAGAATGACCTTGTATCGTGTGTTTGAAATATTTTTGGATGATACTCTTGTGTTTAATTGGATTTCATCTATATACTCGTAGCTCGAAAACCTGACTATGAACTCCAGGTCGCATTATCCCACCTATAATGTGTGGTAATGAAGTCCACACACGGCTAGGGAGCACAGGTCCTACCAGTTCCTCACCCAGTTCATCCGTAGTCTGTGATATACCTCTCCAAAGAGAGATACATGCTATAACCTACGGTCTATGATAGATCTTGGAAATAGCCTTGGAAAAGAACAAGGTTGATGAGATTTGAGACAATAGGTGGAGATGAAAGCCACCTCATTGAACTATACTAGTGGATGGTGATGAAATCCACCTCACTAGCGTTTAAGTGAATCATGGTGTGTGTGGTTCTTTTAATAAAAGAAAGTAAGCAAATAAGCATTCTATGATCATTCACTAGATGCATGCAAAAGGTGCATTTTACTTTCAGAAAATTAGTATAAAAAGAACTCACAAATGTATCTAGAAATGCAAAAACCCTAAATTCTAGCCTACCCATTGGGTAGGCTACAAGCAAGCAATCCAAAGAGATGCATTCGTACTTTGAATTTCTTTTGATTTTTCTCATTTTATATGTTTTTGTTATTTCATGTTTAATAAAAAGGAAAAATAGCTTTTAACATTTCTAAACAAGCAAAAGATGTGAGAAAAACCAAATAAAAACAGTTTTTGAAACTGCAAAACATAGATGGAAGATTCAAATGCCTACCTCTTCACTGCCAAAACTTGCTATTTATGGAATTCTGACCTGAAAAATCTTTGGTTTCTATTCACTCCAAGGTGGGATGGATAGAAGGTCTGTATTCATTACAGGGTGGGACAAATTCACATTCATCCCAGGGTGGCACGAATAGCAGATCAGGGTTCGTTTCTGTCCAGAACGAATAGCACCTACAACATTGAAAGATGGAAAATGACCTCCAAAATTTACCTAAAGAAAAAGTGACTAGGTCCCACCATGATTGACACTAAAGTAGGAAAAAATGGTGCACCAAATGATGATAAAAAATATATGTATCTATGTCCTACTGCTCAAGAGCATCAAACGGAAGCATGCAAGTAAGATGGAAAAGATAGCAAATAACAAGAAATGGAGCAAAGTAAATTGAATTATTATTAATTAGGTAGATAAAATCCAGGTTACAAAATTTCCCCTTTGAGGGATCAAATTATTGATACAATTTTTTACAAATCGGGTGCCCAAGGATCAAAATCCTTCAAGTAACTTGGGTGCACATCCAATGTCTTTCCTCGTACCCACAATCGAAGTGGGAAGGCCAAGGTTTTTTCCACTTGTATCTTGGATATTTATGTCTTGTGATCCTTCCTAATGTGTTGTAAAACCTTTACCTACACACAAGGAAACCATAAATGTCAAATAGCAAGTGCGTATGATGTAAAACATGCAATCCCCACAGGCAAGAAAAGAGCATATATGGTGTGCCTATATAAAATGAAATCCAAATATTGTGAAATTATAGATATAAGTATAATAAGATATTTTGGGAAGAGATCCCCAAAATTGCATCGAAATTGTATCCGTTGATATGGCGTAATCGCAGTGCGCTTCCTCAACCTGCAAAACCCAAAGCATGCAATTTATCAACCTAAACATATCCAAAACCTATGAAATTTGGAAAGTAAGAATAAATAGAAATTTTAAGACAACCCATGTCATTATATTTCAGAAATAAATCTCATATCATGGTGCATGCTCCAATGGGTCCCGCAAGCCTGTAAAACCTTAAAATCGTAATATCTCGGCCAATACAACTCATAATGACATGAAATTTTAACTGCAACATAATATGAACATATGGAAAATAAATAATTAAAAATAATTAGAAAATTATGCACAGATTTCTATTCATAAAATGGTGGGACGAATAAGACTGTCACAAATTGGGGGGCACCCGGGGTTGGGACACCCACCGATTTTGCCTAAATTTTACCAACAATTCCACTCGGGATTGATGCAAAAAACTATGGGGGGTATTTTTTGTCAAATTTTATGAGGAAATTCACTCATATAGTTTGGTTATGTGACAAATTGCGCCTACTAGTTCCCTTGCAAACCTCCTTCGCTAGGTAGAGATTCCGAGGTAAAAATGGGCACAAAATGTGAAAGGAAATCTTAGCAACACTCTGTTTCTTTGTCCTAAAACTCCTCCCTATATTTTATGTGGAAATTGAATACAATTTATGACCCAAGGAGGCTCATGTGCAAAAATGCATGCGAGGGCATGCATGGCAAGAGGAGTCACTTGGCCACCGGGGTGACATGCATTAGAGAGGGAAGAGAATCTCCCAATTTGACCTCATTCATGGAGCAAGGCCTAAAGATACTGTGTGCTCTGACTTGCATGCAATAATAGGTAGGAATATAATCCTTACCATGCACCATTTATCCAGATTTGATTTTTTGTCGATCAAACTTGTTATTCGTCCCACCCTGGGATGAATGCTGCTATTCGCTTCAAGGTGGGACGAATAGAATCTGTATTCATCCCAAGGTGGTATGAATAGAAATAGGGTGTTCAAAAGGTCCCAAAAGTGGCTTGAAACCTTACAAAACCTTGAACTAAGTGGTTAGAACCACTGTATGCCTGTTGAGGGCTGCTCGAGGGGCCTTAGTATGTCATTTTAGCCATTGCTTTCGGTAGCATAATCGGATTGACCAGATTTTATTGTCTAACAATTAAATTCTCAAGCAAAGGTCTCAAGGAGCATCACCAAATATTAAAGCATCTAAGCATAAAGAGGAGGCCACCATAAAGCTCTAACAAAGAGGGAGGTAACTCATCTTCAAGGGTTGTGCTCTTTCATCGCCCCTCTTATCACCCATTTTGCTCATTAACATTTGTACCTTTTTGCTATTTTAGATGTTACTAGGTATTTTTATTTTATAGCTAGCTTCTTCTAACCTCTTAATTTTACTACTAACCTCGTCTACTTAAATTTATCTTGATGTTATTCTAAGTATTTCCTATTACATAATTGCATATCATCATACCACTTAATTTTATTATATTTAGTCACATTTTATCATATTTTTTGTGCATTTTTGTTATATTGTTAGGCCTCTTATTCCTCTAGAATATGACCCCAACCTACAACATACCATATTACTAAAAAAATTAATACTTTGTTTGTGTATTTTTTCCAGAGAATAGAATCACACCCTATAAAGTATAGAGTGTGATTCTGCTTTCCATGCATAAGGTAGAATTGCACCATAGAATTACAAGGTGTGATTATGCCTTCCATGCACTTTTGGTCATTTTTTTATATTTTTAGTCATTCAAAGGACCTTGGGGGACTGACTGCTAGATAAAAAAGGCTTGTTATTTAACCTAGATATAGCAGATCTCCAAAAACTAATCATTCTATCTAGTTTCCTTCTATTCTTGTAGGTGCTGCATAATCACAAATTGATTTCAAAAGATACAATACTATGAATTCACACTTCAGTAACTCCAAGGCATATTTCTACCTCAAACACTAGATGAGGTAACTCCCTTGGTGGTTTTTTAGTGTTTTTCTTTCCTTTATTTGTTATCTATTACCTATGCATCTTTCTATTCAGTTCTAGATCACATTGTAAGGCTAACAATCAAGGAATCTTTGAGTTACATTTTAGTTTACTTTGTTTTAATACATTAAAAAAAGGAGGAATTCAAAGAACTTTTAGCTTAGTTTATTTTAATTTATTTATCTCCTATGTTAACTTAGGTATTAAAGTTGAATTGCGTGTATATTTTCATTAGACTAATCTTGTTTGTGCATTCTCTTGGACCCTTGCTTAAAAGGAAAATTTTACTTTCTTGTAACTAGGTGTAGTTTTCACTAATGGGAAAAGCACATACGTTAGCTCTTATACGTGTACATTTTTATTTGATGCTTTTTAGCTTAAAGGTCATTTTACAAATAGTTTAGAATTTAGTTTTCAAATAAACTTAGGTGTTTTTCAAAAGAATCCAACAAACATAGACCCTAAACATTTAAAACAACATCCTTTACATTGAGAGTAGGCTCCTCGCAAGATTAGCCAATGGATCCCTAATTTTTTATGCCTACACATGGATATAGCAATGCATCTAGTCTACTAACCTCCTATGGATGAAGTTATAGGTGTTGTCACTATCAATCAAAACTACTATCTTCTAGTGCTTGACATAGCCAATAACTTTAATGGTTTAGGGAGAATGAGTTCTAGCCAAAGCATATAAAGAAATAAGGGGCTTTTATTTTATGTTCTTTTGAGATTGTTGGGGTGTTTATTTTAGATCTTCATCCAATTGAGTTTTTGCTTCTATTAAGAAATTTTGTTCTTCCATGTCAATAACAAAAAGTTTATGTTCTTTACATCTATGTCCCCTAACAAAATTTTCATTGCAATCAAAATAATGTTATTTTGCTTTACTCTCTTCCATTTGTATTGGGGTTAATCTATGACTCCTCTATTATGGAGGATTTTATTGTACTTTTTATGCTTGATATTTTGGCATAGGGTAGTTGGAATTATTAAAAGTATTAAAAATTTCTATGTTGATTGGTAGAAATATTATTCTATGGTAATCGGACTAATCCCACGACTTCCTTCAAAAGGCTTGGTTTAAACATTTTTATCTCCACTCATATATCTTCTCTTAATCCACCAATAAAACAACTTTTGAAAAAAGAATCATCCAATCCCTATGTATGACTTGCCAAAATGTCAAATTCCTCTAGATAATTGTTAATTGGCTCTGTTTGATATAATTTATCAAGGCTTTTGTGGAATCTTCATAATACGTTGGTCCATAACATTGCAACAACTCATCAGTGAATTATTGTCATGTAGGTATACCATGTTGAATTTCATGTCTAAAAAACCATTTGGTCGGAGCATTATCAATATTAAAAGAAGCAATTTAGACTTTTTGATTATCATTGGCTTGATGTAAACTAAAGAATTATTTTGCTTTGTATATCCAACAAGTTGGGTTTCCACCAACAAATCTAAGAAAGGAGAGCTTGGGGACTAGAATTGACTAGTTGGTTGGATCCCTTGAGTTGATCATGAATCTCCATTAGATGAACTACCTGGAAGAAAAAATTGATGTATTGATTTATTTTTATATACCTAATCTCACTCCTTTAATCTTCTTGTGGATGCTTGATAATTTAGAGCTCAATTTATTTCACTTTTATAATATATAAAATCTATTTCAAGTAAGGTTCCATACTATCTAATTTGACCTATAACATATTTACTTGGTGCTAGGACTGTTGGTTCTCCTTATTTATTTCTTTAGTACTTACATATACTATTTGAGTGGTTGTTATCTAGTGCTTGGTGCCATACTCATTTTTGTCCTAGATGTTGTGCGAGAAAAAATGCAGTCATTGATTTAAAAAATTCTTCAAACTACAAATTATATGTACCAACCAGTACTTATAGAATCCTTTCTACTAGTCACATAATGTTTGAATAGGATTGAAGAATGGTTGGTCAATGGTGGTCTTATAATCTAGGAGTGACTACTTTTTACAACTCCTTGATATACCATAAGGTTTCCAATAATATTGCTTGATATATCTTTCATGGCTCTAACTAAGGTGGATATACCATTCCCTTAGCTGCAATACCCAATTTCTTGAGTATATTAGAGTAATCTCTCAATGTTCTATTCTCGATGCGCCACAAAAATAGATAATCGACTAGCTCACTAATGAGGGTCTCAGGAACCCTAGGGGGTCTCCAATATACTTGAGGGTATATGGAGGCTAAACTGATGTGTGGGTTTGTCTAAGACCTAGGTATTAGAGTTGTAGCTCTTCACTTCACATACTGCTATGGGGTATGAATGTGCTTAGCCAAAAAATGACAAATCTTCATGGTTTTAGTTTGCCTAAACATAGTTCTATCCTAGAATATTTTAGTAATAAAAAATAAAATATCTCAATAGAAAATCTAAATGTTAAGAGTTCCATCCCTAAAAAATTCTTGGAAGCTTACAAGCCAAGAAAATGCGCTAATACCACTTGAAATGTACTTATAATGGAAATAGAGAAAAATAGAACCAAAAAGCAAATTACATGCAAAGATGGAGGAAATAACTCAACTTAGATAATACCAACAACAAAATGATACTCATAACCAAAGAGAGCAGTTATCAATGAAAGAACACTTAAAATTGTAATATTCACTATGCCACTTCAAGGGGGCAATCTCTTGGAGCAACACTCACTATAAAATAATATTCACGATACCCTAATGTGGTATCACAATACAAATATATAGTAACACTAAATGCTAGGGTTAGCCACAAGTTGACTACCTACCTACAACTAATGCTAGGGTTGCCACAAGTTAGCTACCCTCACACACATAATACCAACGTTAACTAATTAATATTATAACTAAGTAACTAATAGGGTTAGGGTGGAGCCCTAACAAAATTGGATCAAGTGGAAGTTACGATTGCACTTAAATAACTCCATGTCATTTCTTCCTAAAGTGTTTTTCCTCATCATCCTTTTTAGTTTAGAAACTAGGATAAAATAATGGATGTTGATCTATGATTTAGAGGGAGAGATGCCCTATATTTAAGACCTTGGAGTGAGAATTTTTTGTCAAGAAAAAATTATTAAAAAAGCTTCTAATGTGGGTTAGGATTTATGGACTTCCATATCAACTTATTAATAAGGATGTTGTAAATAATATTGGTAATACCTTAGAGGATTTCATCTAGGAGGGACCAACTATTAAAGAGTGAAAGCATGTTGTATATACCAAATATGTATTGTTATGGATATTTTAGAGCCTTTGCCACAACTTGTTAAGATTAAATATAAATTAAGGCAATAGAATCAATAAGTGGATTATGAAAAAATTACATTTTGATGCCACAAATGTTATGAGACTAGACACATGATAAGAGATTGCAAAGTGGAAACAATAGAGAAAGAGACAAAAAAAAATTTGTCATGAGATAAACTTTAAGATGAAGCAAGGAGATCATATTGTACTAAGAGTTGGTTTAGATCAAGGATATTCCACTTCAAAAAAAAGATGTAAAGAAAACTCATATACAACATTATATGATAAAGGCCATATTTGTTCACTCATATCAAATACTAGAAGAAACAAAGAAGGATACAAAGGATGATGAAGTACAATATGTAAGTTCAAATTCAAAAGGAATTAAAGATGCAAAGGAAAATTTTAAAATAAAGGATGTGAAAGAGATTAAGTTTATTCTATATAAATCATCTTCATCTTCCTCAAGTAATATAAAATCCTCTCCTTATAGTAGAAATGAAAGTAGGGTAGAGGTTATCTCTTATACTTAGGGTTTCAAGAGTAACATAATAGAGAAATAAGGATGGGTCCATGAGGTTTAGAGCAATTGGAACGGAATAAATTTTTTACATCCTTACATTCAAATCTCACTGGTGAACCTTAACATTTCTTCATATGAGGTTTAGAGTAATTATTTTGAAATGAAGAGTTTCACATCTTAAACCAAGGTTTAAATCTCATGGATTGGTTTGAAAATTTAGCCCATGGGGTTTAGAGAAATTTTTCAAGAGGGAGGATTTTCACATCTTAGACTAACGTTCAAATCTCGTGGGCAAACCTTAACATTTATACCATGAGGATTAGAATAGTGGGTTGGAATAAAAATTTCACATCTTAAACCAAGGTCCAAATATCATGGGTGTACCATAACATTTTGTATCAATAGGATATAATAATTAGTTGGGAGTGAAGAATAAATCCACATCTTAAACCAAGGTTCAAATCTCATGGGTGAACCTTAACATTTTGCCCATGGGGTTTGGGACAAACAGTGAGGAATAATTTTTCTACTATAGACCAAGGTTCCAATCTCATAGGTGAGTCTTAACCTTTTATTCCAAGGGTGTTGGAGAAATTGGTCACAAGTTATGATTTTCACATCATAGACCGATGTTCCAATCTTGTAGATAAACCTTAACGTTTTAGCCTATAGGGTGTAGAGTAATTGGTTTGCAGTGAAGTATTCAAACCATCAACCAAAGCATAGTTTGAAAACTTGTTGGTAAATCATGATTTATTTCAAAAATCATGAGAATTCATGTCCTGCAATTTTTTTTTAACTTTTTCAATGTCGAGTGATGAATTCTTGTAAGAAAATCGACCATAGTGCAAAAAAAGAAAAAATATAGGATTTCTTTTTGAGGTTTGAGTATTAAAAATATAGGTTTTACATCTTTAACATGGCTTATTTTTAATCCATGAGGGATACTATAGTGGTAAGTTCTTGGGTTTTCATCTAGGAGACCCAAGTTCAAATCTCGATAAGAGAGGATTGGGATCCCTCATAAAAACCCGTGTAAACTCATTTTTTTATCAAGTGGCATTTAGTTCAATTGGTTAGATTCCTCAAAATTTAAGGGGGGGACCGAGGTTCAAATATTTCCAAGTAATACATGGATAATATCTAATATTTGTTGTAATACCACTATGTGGTGATGATGTAATACAGGTGGGGCTTGTTTCAATCCCATATAACCAATTAAAAAAAATATGGCTTCTTTTTTTTAGAGAATCCATTACTAAATAAATTATTGATGTACACTAGGATTTTTTATGTATCTATGGTATAGAGGTGTAGCTTCCTGGTTTTCTATAGTGACATATTTTGTTTATTCTTATGATGCTTCTTATTTGACCATGTATTATCACTAGTGGTAGTTCTATCATGCTCCTTTCATATACTCTTAACTTTAAATTGTGTTCAACCATAATGGTAATTGGTGAATTTCAGCTATGGGTATGTATTTTTTCATGACAATTATGGGTGTATTTCTTCGCATAAGGACTCTTCTATTTAGAGTGTTGTTTTTTAATGAGTTTACATAGGTTTTTATGAGTGGTCCTAGTCCCCTCATACTGAGTGAGGTTTGAACCTTGGAACTATCAAAGAGAGACCAATATTTAGATTGTTGTTGTAGTGTGTAAATTGTTGTATTTCCTAACATATGGCATTTTTCTTTAATTTTTTTGAATTAATTCAATAAAAAAATACTCCTTTTCCATTATATTACATGTAAATGATTTTTTTAAATCGTATTTAGTAAATAAAATAATAATAATTAGTTCGAATTAGATACAAATATTATTTATATATTTAATTTAAATTTAAACTTATTAATCATAATAATTATAATGAGAATGGAGGTTAGTACTAGTGGTATCATGGAATAATACTAATTATTATTTTTTGATTGGTAAAAGGGGTTTTGAAAGGGTCTTGTAACCTTTTACAGAAAGAAACCCATTACAAAAAGCTTCATAAAGGCAAAAATAAACAAGAGCATAAATCCTAGCTGAGAGCCTAGGAGAATCCTAACACACCTTAGGATAACCAAAACAGGTCAAACACAAAATCATGAAACAAACCCACGTAGGGGTAGAACCAAAAAAATAGAAGAGATTCCTGCGCAGGGGCAGAAACAACAAAACCTAGACCTACCCGAAGGAAACCTAACCCAAGATGCTTGATTAGGCATTGGCACTGTTCAACTCTTGACCATTATCTACAGTGCCTGTTTCCACCAAGTTTTTGAACTCCTTAAGGATTTTGTATTGGTACTTATATTATTCAAGGAGAGCATCTACCTGGGCCAAAAGAGAAGAAATTATCTTAGCCACTCGTTCGAGAGCCTTGAAAAGATCCTGGATTTCCTAGAGATGCCTACGTTATGAGAGATTGGGGTAATTGTTTACCCACAAGAACAACATCGGTGCTTGAGTAGAAGTACCCTCAATGGGGATATATCTCTTGGCTAGATTATCCTTCTTATATCAGAATGATAAAGAATCATCTAAGACATCATCGATGATCAGAGGAGCTTTACGTTTGTTGCAACCCACCTTCGCATGAAGGGGGTAGTACCAGGGCTCAAAATTCTAAGAACTACGAGTGTCCTCTACTCTGGTCATGGACCTCAAAGTATAGTTGGAAGGAGGAAACACTGGAATGTCTCCCCTAGCATCTCCACCAATGATAGCAAGACCACCAACAATGAGAGCAGGGCCTGGAGGGCCAGCAGCTCTATGATTTTGGTCAGTGACAATATGGTTGAAGAGGACAAGGTGGAGGTCTTGATGAAGGGGAGATGAAGAAATTACCCTCTTGAAATTCATAACTGACCTTTCCACTAATATAAACATGTACTCAGGAATGTTGATCATTTTTTTCCCTCGAAGGTGGTTCAGAAAATCCAGATGAAAGCTTCTCAGAATTGCACCAGGGCTGTCGAGGGTGAAGTACTAAAGAACTATGATCATAATAGTGTCCCATGGTTTTGATAGTGTCTCTCTCATGATGCCCCATTTCTCCTTGCCCAGGGACTCTCCTCTATCTCTAAAGAGGGCCAATTCACCTTGGAGGGAATGCTTCTCACGGTTGATAATTTCTCCATCGTTGGGGAGGCCAATGATTTTGACTAGAAAATTCATCGTGATAGTGAATCCTAGGCCTCTGAGGACAACATGTCCTCCATTCCATGTGCGAATGAAGTCCAGTTATAAGTTTGGTTTCATTTCCATTAAACAACTATAGAAAATTGAGGAGGCCATGGTCTCTGAAAATATCTTCAACCAAAGGGGTGAGCTAAAGGGAGGATGGTTCGATTTCAGCCATGGTGGGAGATGAACGTAAGGTAGAAGAAAGAGGCTCAAGGAAGGGAAGGTGGCAAATATGGAAAGTCAGTAGAAAATTTATGGTGGAAATTAAGCTAGTGGAAAGACTTAAAAAACACCAAAACATGGGGTGACTCGTGGCCCACGTCATCCAAAACAAACCAAAGGCTGCAAGCACGGGCAAAAAGGCACGTCGAACAAGGGTATGGAATATATGGTGATGGGCGTGGATGACAATGAGGTTGAAAAATGGGGCATTTCAAGGTAAAAATTGGTGATAGGGATAACCATCCTTATTGTACTGGGTCACGTGGCAAAAGTGTTCAAAATGGTTAAGGAAAATGGGGCCCATGGGATTGCTAGAATCAAGGAAATCCTTCTAATAAAGGATACTCGATAGGGGCACCAAACTAGAAATGCACATGAAACAACTATAAATATTAAATTTGGGTGGCGATAAGTCAGCATGCTTTGGTTGAAGACAAGAACCAAAATGGGAAACCTAGAAATCCTTGAAACCAAAGCGGTGACCAAATCAAATCTAGAGGAATGGGAATCAGACAAGGTGATAAAAAAATGATTACTCACCCACTGACTTAGAGTCCCAATGATGAAGGTCGAAAACTTGTCATTAATATCAAGAGTCTGGGTACATAGATCAAACATAGATGGAGAAAAAACTATCGTGCTGTAATTCCAAGGGCTTACTTTGCTGTGAATTAGATTTGTCCATGTCTTGGAAATAGATGTGATGTCATTCCCATAGAGTCCATTATACATGGAAATCCATGTATTGGACATGTGATGAATAAGCCCACTAGGGATGTCATTGGACCTAGGAGGCTTTTTGACATATCAATGAGGGAAAGGGTCTAGCTGGATGCAGTGACTATGAGATGCCTTGATGAGCAAAGGTTGACCACTCAAACACGTGCCTTGACAGAGGAAAAAGGGTAGACCTACCATGCTATGCAAAAATTGACCAATGATAAATTTGGGATAAGAACAAACTTGGAACCAATGGGGTAAAAGCTGGTTTCTGATCCCAACACCCCAAGATTCACTGTTTGTTGATTTCAGAAACATTGATGTCAATAAGGGGTTGTGGGAAGGAATATCTCCACACAGTGAAACTATGTTCCGAGATGCCCATATTTCCTAAGTGGTTAGTGGCCTGATTTCCTTCCCTATAGATGTGGTTCATACTTATATTCATGAAGGAGAGCATTAGATGATTGATTTCAATGATCATGTTGGAGATGTTCCATGAAGCTGGGAGAGTTCCCAAAGTCAGGCAATTGATGATGTTCTTTAAATCCCTTTCCAACAGGACATTGGGGGCCTGCAAACTTTGGAGGAGGAAAACACCATGATACAGATCTCTATCCTTGATGAAGTGGCTAGAATTATGGCCCAAGTTCTCAGCATAGGCCAAGATGATGCTTCTCGAGTGGTCCCTAACGATGCTACCCACCCTAGTTGCCCCAGGATTATCTTTGGTTGCTCCATAAAAGTTCAGCTTGAGGAACCCTGAGGGGGGAGGGGTCCATTTGACAAGGGAGTAGTCTACCCTAGGAGGGATATGAATGCGAAAGCCCTTGGGTATCCTAAGGGAAGAGGCTAGGAGATCTTTAGATCTTGGATCAGGATCACCATCATCAGGGGTGATGGATACATTCTCAATAACTACATCAATTATTTTGGATAGAACATACTCCTCATTGTGAATGGAGTCCTTGAAAGCACGAGCATTATGTTCCTTACAGATCTCCCACTTGAGGTGGAGAAGCAGAAAGACGATAAAGTCTTCAGGTGATGGCCTCTAAAAGGATTAGGCAATTGGACACAAAGATCACTTATCAGGGTAGGTGGGGCATAGGATATGCCGATAGAGGAGAACAAGGATGAGAGAATGGACTTGAAGAAAGGACATGACAAAAGGATGTGCTGGGTAGACTCACAGTCCAAGTGGCAAAGATAACAACGATTGGGGATGGAGAAGCTGTGGTGATGGAGGTTTGGGATGGTGAGGATCTTATCCTGGATGGAAAGCCGAAGGAAAAAATTACCTTAGGGATAAGATGGGATTTCCAGATAAGCTTGGAAGGGAACCAAGGAGGGCTAGGGTTCTCATAGAGGGCATAGGATGACTTGATGGAGAAGAGACTATTAGAGGTGGGATCCCAAAAGATGGAGTCTTCCACAAGAGAGGAGGGAATGACACAAAGGCATAGTAAGATCGAGAGGTCAACATAGGCTTACTTATATTCATCATTGAGGATGTCAACAGGTAAAGGTTTCCAAGAGTGGCTAGAGGGAAGAAAAAAATTGCATACCTTAGAACCTAATAGGGCATCAGTCACCAGTTCGAGGTGCAAGAGATTCTTGCACTTGAGGAGCGAACTGTTGCCCAACCAGAGGTCTTCCCAAAAATTGATCTTGATACCATTACCCAGCTTCCACTAGATACCCTTCTGAAGGATTTGCTTTATTTTGAGGATGAAGTTCCAAATAGTAGATCCATGGATGGGAGCAGGGTCATCCAAAAAGTTTTGATTGTGCCATAGGTATTTGGCTTTGATGATGGAGATCCATAGAGAATCTTCGTTGGTGAGAATATGCCAAAATTGCTTGGCTATGAGCACAAGATTCATGTTATGGATCTTTTAGAGTCCAATGCCACCATGCTCTTTCCTAGAAATAACCTAGTTCCATGCTACCAGATGAATCCGCTGCCTGGTCTCCGATCTAGACTATAAGAAGTTCCTTTGGAGTTGATGTGATTACAGATGCTAATAGGGATTTGGAAGATAGAAAGGAAGAAGATAGGGATGCTTTGTAGAGTGGCCTTGACTAAGGTGGCTTTGCCTCCTTGACTGAGGAGACTCCCTTTCCAGCCGACTAATTTTTTCTAGATGCGCTCAATGATAGGGTTCCATAAATATTTTTTGGAATGGCCTTCGAAGAGAGGGAACCCTAAATAGGTGGCAGGGAAAGAAGCAATGGAACAATATAGGATGGCAACAATATGGGCTTGATGTCTCATAGGAGTATTGATAAAGTAGATTTTACTTTTATTGAAATTCACCTTAACAGTAGCCTCAAAGGAGAGCATGATGGATTTGTATGCTAGGATTGGGGAACCGAAGTGGAGGTGGCTAAAATGGTATCATCAAAAAACTATTGGTGAGATATGGCCTAGAGAGAAGAAGCAGGTTTGATGCCAAAAATTGTCCCCTTGGAGCATGCATGGTTGAGGGATCTCCCTAGAGCTTTGGCAACAATGATAAATAAAAAGGGGGAGAGGGGGTCTCCTTGTCTAAGACCTTTAAAATTATTGAAGTGGCTTGCTGGGGAACCATTCACTAGGACAAAGAAATTTGTAGAAGTGATGCATTCCTTGACAAGAGCAATCCAATCAAGGTGGAAACCGAATCTATGGAGAACCAAGAATAGGAAATCCTAAGAGACTCTATCAAAGGCTTTATTCATGTCAAGTTTCACAAGAAGGCAAACCTTGCCACTAGAGGAAATGGAATGAATGATTTTATAGATGGTGATAATGTTGTCAATGATCTGTCTCCCTTGGACGAAGCTTCCTTGGTTCAGAGTTATGATGTAGGGAAGGATGGGTTTGAGTCTAGTTTCCAGTGCTTTGGTGAGTATTTTGTAGAGGACATTGCAAAGGCTTATGGGGTGGAATTCAAAAAGGGTACGGGCCTAGTTTACTTTGGGGATGAGAGATAAAAATATGGAATTGATATCTCCTAGGATCACCTTATATCTCTACATTTTTTGGATAGTATAGACCACATCTGGGCCCACTATGTCCCAAAAATATTGGAAAAATATGGGGGGAACCCATCCGGGCTAGGTGCCTTCCCACCCTGCATGGAGAAAACAATAGTCCAAATTTATTCAGTAGAGAGGGTCTTGATTAAGCATTTATTATGATCTGTAGTTACTAACCTAGGGATGTTTCAAAGGAGGTCCTTAGAGGTTTGGTGGTCGCATCCTAGAGTGGGGCCAAGCAGTTCCTCAAAGAAATTAACTACCTTGGTTCTGATTTTTGAGATGTCTATGATAACCTCACCATCCTGCTGGACTAACTCCTTGATTCTGTTGTTGCCTCTATGTCTCATAGTTGTGGCATGGAAAAACTTTGTGTTCAAGTCACCTTCTTTCAGCCAAGTAACCCTGGACTTTTGCTTCCAAAAGACTTCTTCACTTTTGAGGATGTTGTGGAAGTTTGAGAGGAGGACCTTGAGTCCTAGAGACTGGGATCAGGTTCTCCATGATGCATTGAGAGTTCAATGTTCCGGAGCTGAGATTGGATTTATTGTTTTTTGTAGAAAATGTTTTCGAAGACCTCCTTGTTCCAATGTTTTAGTTTGTATTTCACATGTCTCAATTTGTTGCTTACTTGGGAGACTATGGAGCCCTGAAAGGGTCAAATTCACCATTGGAAAATTAGAGGCTCAATGTTCGGATCTTGGAGCCACATCGATTCAAATCTAAAGGGATATTTGAAAGTAGAAGCATGGGGAGAACTATCCAGCAATAGGGGATTGTGGTCGAAGCCAATCCTGGGCATAGAGCGCATGATGGCATCACCAAATTTGGGGATGGCATTGGTGGAAATGAGGATGCGATCGAGGCGAATCTAAATCAACTGATCTCCTTTTTTTTATTGCTCCAAGTGTATTTTGGTCCTTTGAGTCTGATATCCATCAGTTAATTGCTATCAACAAAGTTTGCAAAGCACTCGTAGGAACCCTCGATGATTTGGGACCCTCCTTTCTTATCTATGGGGAAGAGAGGAGAGTTGAAGTATCCAACCAGCATTCAAGCTTTTGAGGAGAAGAATTCCCTTAGCTGGCTGAGGGAGTTCCATAACATAATCCTCCTGGAGGGAGATTTAGGAGCATAAATGTTGGATAGGACCCAACGGAAACCATTATCTTTGTTAAAAACAAGATATTTATATAGATATCAGCTATTGGTAGTACTCTTCCATCGAATTTAGATGGGCCCCACAGGCACAACAATCTCCCTAAAGCTCCATTAGCCAGCCTAAAAGAAAACTCAGAGTCCTTCCAAATGTAATTAGAAATGCAGGAAACACTCTAAGGTTTAAGCTTGGTTTCCTATAGTAAAAGAATGATGGGTCTATGTTCTCTCCTCATGAAATTAAGTAGGCATTGCTTGTTTCATCCATTGAGGCCTCTCACATTCCATGAGAGGACCTTCATTTGAAAATTCTTGAAGATGATCACTTCCCTCTTCCTAGCGGAGGGGGAAGTTTGGTTCTGTTTTGATCCTGAGACTCCAGGAACCTAGATCATCCTCTGAGGGTGAGTTGAGTGCCAATCATAATTTTATCTGAAGCTTCCTTGTCCTAATATCCTGAGCTGAAGGGTGGCCTCACTTTTTCTCGAAGCCCACATTAGCAACTAATTTCTTTTGGTAATGGGTGGGGGGGCTAGGGGAAGGGGGAGGACTGGAGGGAGAGGTAGAGAGGCTCAAAAGGGAGGATGGTGAGGGGGGAGGGTGCAAAGGGTGATTGAAGATAGGTTCAGTTGGATCAAAGGAATGGTCGATGGTGGAGAGAGGGGAGAAGTGGTTGGAAGTCGGGAGCAAAGGGCTATGGGTTGGGGAGAGGTCATGGTCAGGCTGGGCACCCTTCTAAGGATGCCCATAGGGTTGCCTATCCTGGTGAAGGCCCACAAAAAAGGAGGAGGAGGTATTAGCAAAAAATGTGGGGTTTGATTCGAAGAAGGAAGGGTAGACAAATTTGGGGGGACGATAACTCTTGTTGGGAGCAATGAGAGGAGGTTTGGAAGGGCATTGAGAGGTTAAGTGACCTTGCTTGGAATAGAGGCTACAAAAAATATATTTATTTTTGTATTCAATAGTTTAAGAAAAGGAACAAACATTGGATATGAGGTCGATAGACATTGGGATGATTGCATCCAGATTAGAATTTATGCACATGCGAGCCTCGGTCATGTGGGTCCCAAATATGGTAGGCGGATAAAAGGAAATCAACTCTCCAATGCTTTTAATGATATCTTAGAGGATATATTCGTGCCAGAACTAGACTGGAAGCATAGGGAGATGGATCTAAATTGGAGCAACGTTAATATTCTAGGATGATGGATTAGAGTTCATGCCCTATTTTTGAAGGAAAAGGCCTCTTCGATCGAAGAACCAAGGTTCACCTATGATAATCCACTGGGAATCTGCAAGGTTGTTTAGGCAAATCAAGAAAAATCCTCTAGGGAGTGCTACTCGTTCCATGGATCCTATAGGATGCCAAGAGGTATTGGCCCATCTATGGAGAGACTCCATGTCTAGCTGTAATCTGAGGAATTTACCAATCAACGAGTTAGAGTTGTAGTCAATCACATTGGACATGATTTCATAGGGGATCTCAAGACTACCATTAGAGGGAAGCAGTTTGATCCTAGTCTTTGTTCTCAAATATGGTTTTTACTGATCGTGTCTGCATAGGTTCAAAAAGGTTATGTTGGTTTACCCACTGTTCCTAATGCTATTTTTCAATCCAAAAAAACTTAGGTATATTTTGGAATAGGTGTTTCATTGATCTACATATTTTGACCAGATTTTGATCCATGGTGGCAGGTTCTAGTGGTCGTCAGAGTGGTTGGTCCAGAGTCTTCCTCTTGCACCACACATATATCCTCCCATTTGGTTTGAGTGGGGCAAGGTCCATTCTCTGTGTCGCATCCCAGATCACCCTTTTGCAAAACACCTAGGATGGCGATACTAATTTTGCCTTCATCATTATTAGGAGTGTCTCCATCCTTATTGTCCTGACAGGTGTTGACTCTGCCACTTCCTCCAGATCCATTGGTGTTAGGGTTGCTATGCCTGTTTGCTATTGCTGCTAAGTTGTCTTAATTCGCTAATTCTTCCATCTTCTGATAGTATTTTATCTGGAATAATACTATTTATTATAATGTCATTTTTTTTCAAAATATAATAAGGTTATAATCTAATGCAATAGAGTTATTTCTAACTTATATAACCAATTCTTAATTATATCAGTATATAGTATAAGAATTTTTATTTTTTTGTTGGAAAACAAGGGGTTGTACTTGGGTCCCTCACCCTTGAAAAATCACAACTCTCTTCTTGAGATATTTTAGAGTTTACAAATAGATTCAATTCTCATCTCAATTGAGATGTTTTAGCTAGAAATCTATCTCATTTTACATAAAATGTTTGAATTCTTGATTTCATTTTCTAGATTTTTTAATTTTTTGTGTGAATACAAATATTCCAAAATTTAGCATCATTCTTGACATTTTCATACAACAACCTTCACAATACCAAAACTTCACCTCTACTATCTATGCATTGCATATTAGTAGAGTAATATTTCCAAAACATCACATTATCATAGTCCACTTTACTAAATATGGATTGCTAGTTTCCTTCCTGAAGCAAAAGTGCAACCACAAAAATTATAATAAATAGTTTATATGAAAACACAATATTGTTATAAAATAAAACAAATATTACCATGGAAAATATTAAAGCAACTCTTAATCATTATCTAATTTAAGAGTCAACATTTTCTTGTTAGCTTCATCTAAACTTACTATTTCCTCTAACCATGGAAAAGAGAATTTAACTTCACGATCCTCAATTAAAATCCCTCTACTAGGTAGCCTATCTGCATAATTATTTCCTTCCCTTAACATATGTATAAACTTGATTTCTTCAAACTCTTTAGCACAATCTTGAATTTCCACAATGAGTCCTTGCTTTCCTCAAAATTACCTTTATTACTATGAGTGAATCACCTTCCATCCATACTTTATTACATTTTATTTGTTTACATATTTTTAACCCTTCTAAAGTCGTCCAAGATTCAACTTCATTACTTGTCTTAAATCCACTATTGAAAGAGTAATGAGATAAAATATCTCCTATATTATTTCTAATTATTCCTCCTACTACTAGTACTCGATTTCCTTTAGATTCTCCATCAAAATTCAATTTGACCAAATCCACATTTAGTGGTTTCCACTTTATATTCTTTGCCTTCTTTTTATTTCTCATGTACCCAATATCATAATTTCATTTGATGACTTGACTCCATCTACTAAGGCTCTTTGCTTCCATATTAGGTATTGGGTGAGTTGGTAGGGTTGTATTGGACTCCTCTATGGCTAAACAAATATTTCTTTTCATTACCTCTAAACTACTTTCCTTTCCTTTAAATATTCTTCTATTTCTTTCTAGATACAATCCAAAGTATTGTATCTTTTGATATATCCCAGATTGTTTGTAAAGTCTCACTTTTAAAAGTGCTTTGTCATTGCTTCAACCATTCTTAAATTTTATCATTCATCACCATGCATTTACCAAACATACTACGAATCCATTGCCATAGTTTCTAGAGATGGTCTATACTTCTCTCCTCCCTTTTACAAAGAACACATTGTGAGGGACCATTAAACCCCTTTTCATAAGGTTATCCTAGGATAAAATTCTTCTATGACCTACTAGACTAAACATTTTGACTTTAGGAATGCTTGGGCTATCCCAAATACCTCTCCATATTCTTGTGATATTCCTATTTTGTCGTTGCTTTCATTATATCCACTTCTTGTTGTGTATTCTCTTGAGTTATTCAACTCCCAGATCAATTTATCCTTGGCTTCCCTTAGAATAATCATTGTTGTTACATTTCTACTCAACTGCCTCCTAGCATCAATGTCTTGTATACTTGTAAAACTTATTTCCATTTGTATCTTCCTTCATGATCCTTGTACAAAATATTTGAAACTTTATCACCATATTTATCTTGAAGTAATCTCATCCAAGGTTTCAAAATTGGACCTAGATCGAGTGGTTTTTTATCACACGAAGTATTCATCCAAATAGGAAAAATTTCTCCAGTTCCCACCATCCATATTAAACCTTTAATCACTAGATCAATATATTTTTTAAACCATTCCAAATTCCAAAACCATTTGGTGGAGAGAATGCAGTAAATATTAAGCTTGGGTCATTGGGCTCAACATACTTATTTAGATGGCCATTATCTTTTACTATCTTTGTACAATCTCTAGATTACTTTTCTACTAAGAGCTAAGTTTGCATCTATAAGAAATATTAAACCGAGACCTCCCCTAGTTTTATAATCACACACCTTGCTCTATTTCACCAAAGAAAATTTCATTTTATCATGTAATCCTAACTATAAAAATGATTGCATAATATAAATTAATTTTTTTTCTATTGATTTTGACATAGTATACAATGATATATAATAAGTTGGAATGGCTTGTAAGACTAATTTAATTAGATGCACTCTTCCTGCTAATGATAAACATATACTTGAGCGAGCCAAGAGTGAGTGCAACAGTGAGTGCGAGCGTGAGCCAGGAGTGAGTGAAGCACTGAGTGTGAGCGTGAGTTGGGAGTGAGTGTAGCAGCGAGTGTGAGCATTATCCATGAGTGAGTGTAGCAATGAGTGAAAGCTATAAGTGAGTATGAATGTGAGCTAGGAGTTAGTGTAGCCAGAGTATGAGCACAAGCTAGGAGTGAATGTAGTTGAAAGTGAGTGCGAACGTGAATCGAAAGTGAGGAGGAAGTGTGAGCAGGAAATAGAAAGCAAAGTGTAATTTAGTTAAAGAAAATCTAGTGTGAGCTGGGAGGAAGTGTGATCTAAGGAGTACAAGCTAATTAGTCATGGCAAAAGAGCAACAGATTCATTCAAAGTGCATTAATGCTTCAAATCCTTACCATGAATGCATGGAATTGTTTCCAAAAAATTACTAAAGCAAAGGAATATCGAGAAAAAGAAGAGACAAGGGCTATTGTGAGCCAAGAGGGAGTGCAAGCTAAAAGAGAAGGTGATCCAAGAAGGAGTGCAAGCCAAGAGCAATCCCCATTAGCTAGTATGGAAGGAAAGTCATATTTGAAAGCCCTGATGGAAAGTTAGAATGCCCTAGTTGGAAGTATGGAGGCCCAAGTTTAAGATAAGCAGAAGAGTGAATACATGGTAAGTTCGATCCAGGTAGCAAATGTTACACCAAAAATTAGTATCAAGGATGAGATTATTGAGCATGATATAATGGTTCTTAAAAGTAAAGGGTTAATATGTAAGTTCCATATATCATGGCCAGGGTTTTTGGAGATTCAAAATTAGATCAAGTGAAAGTGGGGATTAAATTCAAATTACTCTGTGAATTTTACTCCTAAAGGTTTTTTTCTCATCATCTTTTCCACTTCAAAAATTGGGAATAAAATAATGGTTGGTGGACCGTGGTTTAGGGGAAGAGATGTACTTTATTTGAGACCATGGAATGAATTTTTTTCTATTGAGACTGAAACTATTAAGAAGATTCCACTATGGGTTAGGTTTTTTGGACTTCCATATAAGCTTATAAATAAGGAGTTCCAAAGAACATTGGAAATACCATAGGGGAATTCATAAAGGAAGGACTAACTACTAAGGAGTGAAAGCATGCTATATATACTCAAATATGTGTTTATATGGATATTTTGAAACCTTTGTCACAATTCATTAAGATAAAATCTAAATCAAGAGAATGAGATCAACAAGTAGATTATGAAAATATTGCATTTCGTTGCCACAATTGTTATGAGAATGAACACATGACAAGAGTTTACAAAGTGAAAACTATGAAGAAAGAGACAAAAAATTATAGCCATGAGATAAACTTCAAGACAAAGCAAGGAAATTATATAGTAATAGAAGCTAGATCATATCAAGGATATTCCACTTTGAAAGAAGAGGTAAAGAAAGCATATCTATAGTTTCATTTGGCAAGTTCAGAAGAAATTAAAGGTGCAAAATAAGATGTGGAGAGAAATCCTAAAACAAAGACAACAAAAGAGGTCAAGTTTATTCCAGGTAAATCATATTCATTTTCCTCAAGTAATATAGAATCCTCTCTAAGTAATAAGAGTGAAAGGGATGAATATATTATCCCTTGCACTTCAATATTTCAAGAGTAGCATAATAAATAAATGAGGATGGAGGAAATACATAACAATTTAGTTTTTTTAGAGTAGAATAAGAAGGTAATTGCTACAGAAGAACATCCTTGCACTTTAGGGTTTCTAGGGAAACATAAAGAAGATTATGCTTTTGAGGTTATTCATTGCACTTCAGATCCTTCAGAATAAGGCAAACCTAAAGATGATAAGTCTTAATATGAGCAGTGTGAGAAGATTGAAGAGATTGATAAAGATGAAAGTATTGTTGGGAATGAAAAAAAGAAAGTAAGATCCAAAAAGCAAAAACAAAGAGAAAAATAAACCTAGAGGGATATTGATATGGGAAAACAAAAGCAAATATCACAAGTACTACCAAGAAGTGGGGCTAAACCCACAAATAATAATAATAATAATAATAAAAATCAAAATAATATCTTGGAATATTAGGGGAATGGATAAGAACCCTAAAAAAAGGTATTAAGAAATTACAAGGTTGTTATAAATAAGATATTTATAGATATAGAAGTTGGACAACAAATATTTTAGCCATTAGCGATGTTGAATTTCATCTTGGCATAATTTAAACTTTAGAAGGCATATGATGTAAAAGTAGTTGATTGTGTAAACTTAATAGTTTGAGGAAGATGGAAAATATCTTTGATCGAAAGGCAAAGTTAGATATGCTTTAATTAACTTGTTAGAAATGTAATAAGAGCAATGTAATGTTTTATTTTTGAAATGGTACTGGCCCCCAATAGAAGCCACACATAGCTTATTAAAAAAAATGATAACCATCTACCTTTCCATGTCGGTATTTTATTCTAAACTTTACTTATAATTGGATTCCATAATTATATCCTCATTATCCCCTCAAATAAGGGCATCCCTAGATAAGTTTCTAGTAAATTTGCCTCCTCCATTTGAAGTAACCTTCATATCCCTACTTTGAATTTAGCTGGAGTGTTTAGGAAGTAAATTTTGGATTTCGTCCTATTAACGTTTTGCCCTAATGCTCTTTCTTATTCTTTTAATAAGTTATTCAAAGCTATGGCCTCATTTATCCTTGCCCTCCTAAAAAGGGTTGTATCATCTACAAACTATTGATGGGTGATGTTATTGATGTTATTACTAGCCTTAAGTCCACTTATAAGCCCATCTTTGTTAGCCTTTTTCAAGTTCCTACTCAAAACCTCTGCCATAATGATGAACAAATATGGTGATAGAGGAGCTCCTTATCTAAGACCTCTCTTGGCTTTAAAATATTATGTCACTAACCCATTGACCAATACTAAATATGAAATTATAGAGATGCAATATTTAATCCATCTAACCCATTTCTTCCCAAAACCAATTTTTTCTAATACTATAAAAAGAAAATCCCATTTAACCCTATCATAGGATTTACTCATATCAAGTTTTAAGATCATTGCTTTCTTTTTTCTTGAAGTTGTTTAATGTATAACTTCATGATTTACTATAATCCCATCTAGAATCTGTATCCCTTTCAAAAATCCTCCTTGCTCTTTTTAAACAATTTTTTATAATAGTGGTCTTAAACGATTCACCATCACTTTAGAGATAATTTTATATGCCATATTACATAAGCTTATGGGTCTAAATGAATAAAACAATTCTACATCATTCTTTTTTGGAATTAGGTAAAGATATCTTGCATTTATTTTATAAGGTATGTGTTGTTTTACCCTAGACTGATCCACTACCACCAATAAAGAATCCTTCACTATATCCCAAATATGTTGATAGAATGTTGCAGAGAGCCCATCAAGACTTGGGGAATTATCCTTATTAAAAGAGAAAATAGCTAAATAAACTTCTTCCATAGTAATAGGCTCCACCAGTTTCCTATTGTCTTCATTTGTTATAGCTGAAGGTATTTATTGTAGAAATTTATGATTAAGAACTTCAAATTCCTCTGAACCTAGAATATTTTGATAAAAATATCTTGCCTCCTTTCTAATTTCACTTTGGTCTTCAATCCAAACCTCTTCTACTAATTTAATTCTACTAATTTTAGATGTTGATCTTTGTACTATAGCCATCCTATGAAAAAACTTTATATTTTTATCTCCTTATTTTAACCAAATCTGTCTCGATTTTAATCTCCAAAATTTCTCTTCCTTACTCAAAATATTATGATATTCACTAAGCAACTCACTTTCCTCTATGCTTGGATTATTATGATCACCTTTTTGGAAATTTGAGTGTTTATCTTTTAGTTATTTCTTCTTAAAAACATTTCCAAAAGTGTTCTTGTTCCATTTTTTTAATCTAGATGTCATTGATTTAATTTTTTTTGGAAGTGTATATAGCCCACCGTTTCTTGAAGAATTCCACATTTGTGTTATCATATCAAAAAATTGAGGATGATCTTCCCACATCTGCTCATATTTAAAATATGTTATTTTTGAATTCACTTACAACCATTTTAACTCTTATTGGCCAGTGATATGAACCAATCCTTGTCAAGGTATTAATTTTAGCACAAGTTCCTTCATCTAGCCAATGATACGAGAGTATACATCTGTCTACTTGTTTTGCCATTAGGTTTTGGCCTCTCCTGATGTTCATCCATGTATAGTTGTCTTCTTCAAACTCAAACTTCCACAAATTATTATTTTGAATAAAGGCTAAGAAATCTCTCATACTTTGGTTTAAATTCCTAATTATCTTATTTTTTTTGTCTAGCTTGGTTATGGCATTAAAATATCCTATGATCATGAACCAAGTTTCTTGGTATTTATTTCTCATAAAGGCTTCAATCCCACTCCAAACTTCTAATCTACTTGATTGAGTTGTAGGTCCATAGACATTAATAAAGATGAAACAAATATCTACAAAGTAGCATGTGACTAAAGAAGTTATCCAATGCCTAGTTTTAATAATGGTTACATAGGAGGTTCTAGTAAGATTCCAAAAAGTTAGAATTCCCATTGTTGCTCCTTCAAAATATATAGCATCCCATTCACATCTTGCCCATACTATTTTCATAGTTTAAGAATTTTTTTTTGTCATTTTAGTTTCCTAGATACAAAGAATATCAAGCTTATTACTTAAGCAAAGGTCCCTGATACACATATGATTTGAAGGGGCATTAACACCCCTTATATTCCATGAGATAATAATCATATCTCATTAGGGGGTACTAACCCTGCTTGTGAATTACCAGTATCATTTTGTTATTTGGTAAAGAGAAGTTCAACCAAATTAGTTTGTGTTCCTTTATCTATGTTTACTCTTGCTTCCCTAGATCTCACTTGATAATTTGAGGATTTTACTCTTTTTCCCTTGCTTGTATCAAGAGTAGGTCTTATTATTCTATTTATAAATATTCTTTTACAACTTTCTTTTTCATCAAATTTATCCTCTCCTAGCTCTACTATAGAAGCTTTTGACTTGTCTTGCTCATTTTCTAGTATTTCCTTATTAATGGTAGAGGTATTAACATCTAGCACTACATTTTGTTCACCAAATTTATTCTTATAAATGGTGCATGGTACTTTAAGAGAGTCTTCAAAATCTGATGAGACATATTATTTAGGTTCATCGAGAATTTTTGTCCCTTAATCAAGATCATACTGATGGTTCCTTGTTAATATGTTGAACCTATTATACTGTGTCCTCTAAGATTTGATATACTTTTTCTTCATAGGATAAAGCCTCAAAAGAGTTGGTATTTATTCCAATATCCTTCCTTATTGGTCTCCACTATTTATTTGCTTTTATTTGTCTAGATCTATTTTTGGAAGTTGAAAACCATCTTCATCCATATCCATTTGTAAGTTTCTCTTGTATTTTTCTACATATGATTCTGCTAGGCTCTTCTTAGGGCATGATATATCAATATACCCCACATCATGACATCTTATACATCTAAAATATATATTTTCATTATGTATGGTTTGGATCGACATATTTTTTTTTTTGATTGGTTGAAAGGGTGTTGAAAGGTCCCTGAACCTTGTACAAAATAGCCGTGGGCCTCCGAAGAGGGAGGCAAAGGGGAAGAATGGTGGTAGCAGAACGAGACAACCTAAAAATAGTAGGGGCCACCTAAGGTAAAGGCGCCCAGAGGAACCAACTAGAAGAACTAACTAAAGGGAAACATGACCAGAGGCTAATCAGAAAAGGGAAAGCAAAACTTAAACAGAGAAATTCACCATTTGGAGGTGTTGTGGCTGCTCCACAATGTACCCCAAAATTGGGGACCCACCTTTTTTGCATGTTTTCCAAGAAGACCGAAGAGGCCCATATGCTAAAGATCAAAGAAAAAGCAAAACACCACACACGGTCCAAAGCAAAGGGAGAAAGCAAGGAGGAAAAAGTGTCGCGATATCGTGACATGTTGCATTTTCGCGGTCCAAAGCAAAGGGAGAAAGCAAGGAGGAAAAAGTGTCGCGATATCGCGACATGTTGCATCGTCGCAGCCAAAGGAGGAAAAGGTGTCACGATATCGTGACATGTTGCATCATCACGGCAAAAGGAGAAAAAGTGTCGCGATTTATTGTGGTAAATCTTTACTTATATCAATCATGACCAACATCCAAGCATAAATAGCCAAGAATCCATATTTTTTAGTTTTTGAAATCTCTCCTAGAGTGTTGTCTATTGCCTTGAAGGTATCCATTTACCAACATTTGTTAGGTACCTAAGTATATGCATGTGGGGATATGATACAATATTGTGTTATGGCATGGGTCACACATAAAATTATAATAATATATTTTTTTGCTAAGATAATAAGGGGTTGTACTCGGGTCCCCCACCCTTGAAAAATTAAATATATATTCTTTAGATCTTGAGAGTTTACAAATAGATACACTTCTCATATCAATTTAGATGCTATAGCTAGAAAACTGCATCATTTTACATAAAATGTTTGAATTCTGGATTTTCATTTTCTAGATCTTTTCAAATTTTTGTATGAATACAATTACTCCAGAATTTAGCATATTTCTTGAAATTTCCCTATAGAAGCCTTCACAATGCCAAAAATTCATCTCTACTATATATGCTTTACATCTTAGTAGAGTAATATTTCCAAAACATCACACTATCATAGTCTGCTTTACCAAATCTAGATTGCTAGTTTCCTTCTTGAAACACAAGTGCAACCATAAAAATCATAATAATTAGTCTAAATTAAAAAATATTAATGTTACAAAATAAAGCAAATATTACCAATAAAAAACATTTAAAGTAAATCTTAATCATTAATTGATTTAGGTAATCACCCAGGTGTTGTAGGTGAGTTGGAGAGGAGAGGGCAATCCTCCAAGGGAGGTCCCAGGTTCAAATCTCCACCATACCAAAAAGATGAATTGGGTATCCAAAATCCAATTGATAATGTTGGTGCTGGCAGGGTCGGGTGCGACTCCCGGGTGACTTTGACGGTGTAGAACTCCCTGTTTGTGGTATCTCAGACCAAGCCGGTCCGTAAGGGGTTTTTCGCTTAAAAAAAAAAAATCGATTTAGGTAATCAACATTTTTTGTCAGCTTCACCTAAACTTTCTACTTCCTCTAACCATAGAAAGGAGAATTTAACTTCACGATCCTCCATAAAAATTCCTCTTTTGGCTAGCTTATCTGCACATTTGTTTTCTTCCCTTAATATATGTGTAAACCTGATTTCTTCAAACTCTTTAGAAAGATCTTGAATTTACATAATTATCTATTGTATGTTTCATGGAACCTTTGCTTTCCTCAAAATTGCATTTATTACTATGAGAGAATATTCCATCCATACTCTATTACATTTCATTTGTTTACATATTTTTAACCATTCTAAAGCTATCCAAGCTTCAACTTCATTATTTGTCTTAAATCCACTATTGAAAGCACAATGAGGCAAAATCTCTCCTCTATTATTTCTAATTATTCCTCCTCCTCCTGGTTCTAGATTTACTTTAGATGCTCCATCAAAATTCAACTTAACCCACTCCACATATGGTGGTTTCCACTTTATATTTTTTACCTTCTTTTTACTTCTCTTGTACCCAACATCATAATTCCATTTAATGACTTGACTCCATCTATCAAGACTCTCTGCTTCCAAATTAGGGACTGGGTGAGTTGATAGGGTTGGTTTAGAATCATCTATGGCTAAACATATCTTATTTTTCATTACCTCTAAATTGCTTTTATTTCCTTTAAAAATTATTTTATTCCTTTCTAGCCATATAGTCCAAAGTATTATATATTTTGATATATCCCATATTGTCTGTAAAGCCTCACTTTTATAAGTGCTCTACCATTGCTTTAACCAATATTCAATTCTACTATTCATCACCATACATTTACAAAACATATTAAGAATCCATTGCCATAAATTCTAGACTATTGAGAAATGTCCCAAGAGATGGTCTATACTCTCCTCATTCTTATTACATAAAACACATTGAGAGGGGCCATGAAAACCCCTTTTCATAAGGTTATCCTAGGATAAAATTCTTCTATGACCTACTAGCCATCAAATATTTTAACTTTAGGAATGCTTGGACTGTCCCAAATATCTCTCCATATTCTAGTGACATTATTATTATGTTGGTGTTGAATATTATATCCACTTCTAGTTGTGTATTCTCTTGAGCTATTCAACTCCCAAATCAATTTATCCTTAGCATCCCTCAGAATAATCATAGTTGTTATCTTTCTACTTAATTGCCTCCTAACATCAATGTCTTGTATACTTATAAAAAAATATTCTTTCCATTTGTATCTTCCTTCTCAATCCTTGTACAAAATTTTTGAAACCCTATCACTATATTTGTCTTGAAGTAATCTCATCCAAGGTTTCAAAATTGGATCTAAGTTGAGTGGTTTTTTATCACACCAAGTATCCATCCAAATAGATTTTTTTCTCCAGTTCCCACCACCCATATTAAACCTTTAATCATAATATCAATAGATTTTTTTAAACCATTCCAAAGAGTAGAACCATTTGGAAGAGAGAATATTTTAAATATTAAATTTGGGTCATTGGGATCAACATATTTACTTAGAATAATTCTTTCTCGTTATATTTGACTCTCTTTGTACAATCTCTATATAAATTTTACCCTAAGAGCTAAGTTTGCATCTATAAGAACTATTAAACCAAGACCTCCCCTAGTTTTGTCATCACACAACTTGCTCCATTTCACCAAAGGAAATTTCCTTTTATCATGTAATCCTGACCATAAAAGGATCGCATAATATAGATTAAACTTTTTTCAACTGATTTTTCCATAGAATACAATGACATATAATTTGTTGGAATGGCTTGTAAGATTGAATTAATTAACTACACTCTTCCTGCTAACGATAACCATCTACCTTTCCAAGATGTCAGTTTATTTTAAACTTTACTAATAACTAGATTCCATAAATCTATCCTCATTCTCCCCTCAAATAAAGGCATACCTAGATAAGTTGTTGGTAAATTTACCTCCTCCATTTGAAGCAACCTCTAAATACCTGCTTTGATATTAGTTGGAGTGTTAAGGAAGTAAATTTTGGATTTAGTCCTATTAATTTTTTCCCCTGAAGCTCTTTTGTACTCTTTTAAAAAGTTATTCAAAGCTCTAGCCTCATTTATCCTTACCTTTCCAAAAAGGGTTGTATCATCTACAAAATGTTGATGGATGATGTTATCAATGTTATTACTAACCTTAAGTCCACTTATAAGCCCATATTTGTAAGCCTTATTTAAGTTCCTACTCAAAACGTCTACCATAATAATGAAAAAATAAGGAGATAGAGGATCTCCTTATCTAAGGCCTATCTTGGATTTAAAAGATTATGTCACTAACCCATTGACCAACACTGAATAAGAAATTGTAGAGACACAAGCTTTAATCCATCTAACACATTTCTTCACAAAACTAATCTTATCTAAAATTGCAAAAAGAAAATCCTGTCTAACCCTATCATAGGCTTTACTCATATCAAGTTTTAAGATCATAGCTTTCTCTTTTATTGAAGCTGTTGAATGTATAACTTCATGGGATACTATGATCCCATCTAAAATTTATCTCCCTTTCACAAATCCTCCTTGCTCTTCTGAAATGATTTTGTCTAACAATGGCCTTAATCTATTTGCCATCACTTTGGAGATAATATTATAAGTCATATTACATAGGCTTATGGGTCTAAAAGAATCAAATAATTCAACATCCTTCTTTTTTGGAGTAGGGTAAGATAAGTTCATTTTTTTTATAAGGAATGTATTGTCTTACCCTAGACTGCTCCATTGACACCAATAAATAATCCTTCACTATATCCCAATTATGCTGGTAAAAATTTGAAGAGTGCCCATTTGGACCTGGGGATTTATCCTTATTAAAAGAGAAAAGAGCTAAATGAACTTATTCTAGAATAATAGGTTCCATCAGTTTCCTATTGTCTTTATTCGTTATAACTAAAGGAACATCTTGAAGAAGTTTATCATTAAGAACTTTAGTATCCTCTAAACCTAGAATATTTTGATAAAATGACTTTTATTCTTTTCTAATTTCACTACGATCTTCAATCCAAACCCTTTCTATTGATTTAATTCTAAAAATTCTAGAAGATGATCTTTGTACTATAGCCATCCTATGAAAAAAAATTGTATTTTTATCTCCTTCTTTTAACCAAGTCAGTCTTGATTTTAATCTCCAAAATTTCTCTTCCTTACTCAAAATATTATGATATTCACTAAGAAACTCCCTTTCCTCTAAGATTGGATTATTATCATCACCTTTTTGAAATTTTGAAAGTTTATATTTTAGATCTTTCTTCTAAAAAATATTTCCAAATGTGTTCTTTTAATTTAGATGTCATAGCTTTAATTTGGTTTGGAAGAACATACAACCCACCATTACCTAAATAATTCCATGTTTAGGCTATCATATTAATTAATTGAGGATGGTATTCCTACATATGCTCATATTTAAAATATGATCTTTTTTTGAATTCACTTATCACCATTGTAACTCTTATTGGCTAGTGATCTAAACCAATCCTTGTTAAGGTATTAATTTTAGCACGAGTCACTCCATCTAGCAAATGATATGGGAGAATGCATCTATCTATTTTTTCAGCTACTAGGTTTTTTCCTCTCCTATTTTTGGTCCAAGTATAGTTGTATTATTCAAACTCAACTTCCCATAGATTATTATTTTGAATAAAAGCTGAGAAATATTTCATACTTTGGGTCAATTTCCTAATTCCCCCAAAATTTTTCATTCAACTTGGTTATGGAATTAAAATCTCCAATGATCATGAATTAGGTTTCTTAGTCTTTACTTCTCATAAAGGCTTCAATCCCACTCCAAAATTCTAATCTACCTGACTGAGTTGTAGGTCCATAGACATTAATAAGGATGAAATGAATATCTGCAAAGTATCAAGTGACTAAAGAGGCTATTCAATGCCTAGTTTTATGAATGGTTACAAAGAGGTTCTAGAAGAATTCCAATAATTTAGAATCCCCCATCGCTCCTTCAAAATCCATAGCATACCATTCACATCTCACCCAAACTGCTTTCATAGTTTTTAAAACTTATTATTTTGTCATTTAGTTTATTGGATACAAAGAATATTAGGTTTAATACTTAAACATAGGTACCTAATACACCTATGCTTTGAGGGGGAATTAACACCCTTTATATTTCATGAGATGATAATCATGTCTCATTAGGGGCTTTTGACCCCTCCTGCGTATTACCAATATCATTTTATTGTTTGGTAAAGAGAAGTTCAACCAACTTAGTTTGTGTTCCTTTCTCTATGTTAGATCTTACTTCCCTAGATCTTGCTTGATAATTTAAGGGTTTTCCTCTTTTTGCCTTGCCTATATCAGGAATAGGTCTTATTATTCTATTCCTCAATATTATTTCACCATTTTTTTCAACATATTTATCCTCTCATGGCTCTATTATAGAAGCTTTTGACTTGTTTTGCTCATTTTATGGTATTTCCTTATTAATGCAAGAGGTATTAACATCTAAAATTATATTTTCTTTACCAATTATTTTTTCCTGAATGGTGCATGGTACTTCAAGAGAGTCTTCAAAATCTGATTAGACACATTCCTTAGCTTCATCGAGAATTTTCTTCCTTAAATTAGGATCATACTGAATAGATGGTTCCTTGCTAATATGTTGAAATTGTTGTACTGTATCCTCTAAGTTTTTATGTACTTTTTATTCATAGGCTAAAGCCTTAAAAGAGTTGGTATTTCTTCCAATTTCCTTCCTTATTTGTCTCCACTGTTTGTTTTCTTCTATTTTTCTAGATCTATTTTTTAGAAGTTGAAAACCATCTTCATCCATAACCATTCGTAAATTTCTCTTATGGTTTTCTACAAATGATTTTGCTGGGCTTTTATTAGGGCATGATCTCTCAATACACCCCACCTTATGACATATTCTACATCTAAAAGATATATTTTCATAATCTATAGTTTGTATCCACATATTATCCCCATACTTAAGAATGATTGATTTTGGTAAAGCTTTACTTATATCAATAATGACCAATATTCGAGCATAAATAGCCAAAAATCCATCTTTTTTTGTATCTAAAATATCGAGGAATTCTCCTAGAGTATTTCCTATTGCCTTGAAGGTATCTATTTTATAAAATTCAATGGGCAACCCAAACATCCAAACCCAGACTGGTACTAGCAATAGATCTATATTTTCAAGTGAAAAGCCTTAATACCAATGGGTAAGGAAGAGTCCCGCTCTTCCCATAAACCAAGGACCCCATTTTAGGATTCTTTCTCTTTCTTCCCTAGAAAAAAAATGGCTAGGAATAAACCTTTGTGAAGAAATGATAGAATCACTCTTGGAGACTTCCAACTTCTATCAATCCATTTTCTCAAGGCTGAAGCTCATGGCCAATACCCATTAAATTTACCAAAAACTATCCTATCTTGGAGTAATGAGGATCTCTTTGAGGTGTGCTCACTAACCTCTAACACTAGATATGATTCTAAGAATTTAACTATAAATCAATCCATGGAAAAGAAACTAAAACTCAAAATCTATTGAAATTTATCTGAAAAATCCTATAGCAAATATAAGATTGAAAAAAACTTTATAAATTTTCATGCACAATTTCTAAGATAAAGAAAGAAAAAAAAAACTTAGCTAAAAAATTCTTTGTCTAGATAGAATGTGTTGCCTCACTGAAGTCCTAGCCCTTCATTGCTCTTCCTATCATTTGAACCCTAGTTGGCAAATATTTACAATTTTGTTTTTCGTGACTTTAAAATTTGTCACTGCACTTGTTTCAAATGGTTGAATTCACAAGGTCGTATCTCCCTCAATATTAAAATTATAATAATATTTAACATAATGTCATATTATAATATTATGCACTTTGTAACTCATAGAAGGTGAACCACCACATGGGTGACCTTGTAACTCATGGAAGGTGAAACATCACATTCTTGTATAAAGAGAGATGTATCACCATTGTAAAAGAAGTCATATATGAGAAATTCTTGTAGAAGTCTTGGTTCATGGAGCTAGAGATCTTGTGGAGTGGATTCCTTTCAATAAGGAGTATTGTACGATGTTACCCTACCTTAAGGGTATTATCAATCTCTATTTTATTGCATGGATTGTTATTGTGCATTTGTGGATGCATGTTGTATATTTTTGCATATTGGTGAATTATTATTGTTAATGCGAGGAGAGGTTAACAAAAAAATTCAATGGGAAACCCATACATCCTAACCCATACTGGTACTAGGGATAGATTTATATTTTTAGGTGAAAAGCCTTTATATCAGTCGGTAAGGAAGAAACCTACTCTTCCCATAAACCAAGGACCCCCTTTTAGGATTCTATCTCTTTCTTCCATAAAAAAAAAATATCTAGGAAGAAACCTTTGGTAAGAAAGGATAGACTCACTGCAAGAGACTTCCAATTATTGTCAATCCATTTTCTCAAGGTTGAAGCCCTTGGTCAATACCCATTAGCTTTACCAAAAACCACCCTATCTTGGAGCAATGAGGATCAATATATATGGTGCACTTACTAACCTCTACTACTAGAAATGATTCTTAATATTTAATTATAAATCAATCCATGAGAAGGAAACTAAAATATAAAATCTATTAAAATTTATTAGAATATCCTATAGCAAATATAATATTTGCTAAATTTTATATAATAATTTGCATGCAAAAATTCTAAGATAAAATAAGGGAAAAATAAACTTAGCTAAAAAATTCTATGCCTATAGAGAATGTCTAGCCTCACTGAATCCCTAACCCTCCATTTCTCCTTCCATCATATGAACCCTAGTTGATATATATTTGGAATTTTATTTTTCACGACTTGAAAAACCATCACTGCCCTTGTTTTGGATGGCTGACTTCACAGGGTCATATCTTCCTCAATATTTTTTAGTATAAGAGTTTTTTTTGTTTTATAATAAGGGGTTGTACCCGGGTCCCCCAACCTTGACAAATTATATCTCTATTCTTTGGAGCTTGAGAGTTTACAAATAGATACACTTCTCATCTCAATTGAGATGCTATAGCTAGAAGCCTACATCATTTTACATAAAATGTCTGAATTCTTGATTTTCAATTTTTGAATCTTTTCAAATCTCTGTTTGAATACAGTTACTCCAAAATTTAGCATATTTCTTGATATTTTCCTATAGCAGCATTCACAATGCCAAAAATCCACCTCTACTATCTATGCCTTGCATCTTAGTAGAGTAATATTTCCAACATCGCACTATCATAGTCCGCTTTACCAAATTTGGATTGCTAGTTTCCTTCTTGAAACACAAGTGCAACCACAAAAATTATAATAAATAGTCTAAATGAAAACACATTATTGTTACAAAATAAAGTAGATATTACCAATGGAAAACATCAAAGTAAAACTTAATCATTAATTGATTTAGGCAATCAATAATTTTTGTCAGCTACAACTAAACTTTCTACTTCCTCTAACCATGGAAAGGAGAATTTAACTTCACGATCCTCAATCAAAACCCCTCTATTGGCTAGTGAAGAACACAAGCTTATATTGAGAGGGGGGGTGAACAGTATAAGATACAAAATTTTATTTTCTTTCCAAAGTAGTATTATCCAATATTATCAATTGCAATAATGAAACAATGCACAAATAATCACACACATAAGAGACACAGATTTAACGTGGTTCACCCAATGTGGGCTACATCCACAAATAAAATATTTCTTATAAATTTTCTCAAAAAATCTCTTGGGAACCAATTCCCTATTACAATATTTATGGGCACCAACCCAAAGGAGACACCAATCCCCTATGCTCTAGTTTGTGGACCTCTATCCATAGGAGACACCAATCCCCTATACTCTGGTTCATGGACCTCTATCCACAGGAGACACCAATCCCCTTTGCTCTGGTTTGTGGACCTCTATCCATAGGAGACACCAATCCCCTTTGCTTTGGTTTGTGGACCTCTATCCATAGGAGACACCAATCCCCTTTGCTTTGGTTTGTGGACCTTTATCCATAGGATACAACAATCCCATTTGCTCTGGTTCATGGACCTCTATACATAGGAGACACCAATCCCCTTTACTCTGGTTTGTGGGCCTCTATCAACGTGAGACACCAATCCCATTTGATCTAGTTCATGGACCTCTATCCACAGGAGACACCAAATCCATTTGCTTTGGTTCATGGACCTTTATCCATAGGATACACCAATCCCCTTTGATCTGGTTCATGGACCTCTATCCATAGGAGACACCAATCCCCTTTGCTCTAGTTTATGGACCTCTATCCATAGGAGACACCAATTCCCTATGCTCTTGTGTGCTCCAAAATCTTGCTCAGATATACTCCAAGCCTACTCACAAGGCTTGCTTAAATATGCTCACCAAAATTGCTCAAATATGCTCACCAAACTTGCTTAACTCTGCTCACCAAACCTGATCAACTATACTAACCAAACCTATTCAAATATGCTCACCAAACCTGCTCAACTCTGCTCACCAAACCTGCTTAAATCAGCTCACCAAACCTGTTCAATTTTGCTCACCAAACCTACTAAAATAAACTCACCAAACCTGCTCAATTCTGCTCACTATCACTACTCAAACCTGCTCAAATATACCTCAATGCTACTCACAAAACCTGCTCAAATATTTCCAAATATTGCATACAAACAATGCTTATATCCTTCTCAAAAGTGCTTTCTTTGACTAAAGTAATTCAGACATATTCTACCCAAAATTATTTTATCTTCATGAACATATGAAGAATGATATGCACTACAAATACTCAATATGTTCTTTCACATTCATTAAGTCTATTGCTTTCACATGTCTCACATTTATTGCATTCACAAGATAGCTCTAGTCTAGCACTTGATGATTGACCCTCTTATGTGCTCCCAAAACCAATCTAAACCAATGCACACTTTTGCTTCACAAATTCTTGCACATATATTCTCAATTTCATTCAACAATGATGCACAACTTTATTATCAAACCCTTGCACATATATTCCAATTCCATTCAACAATGATGCATAAGTTTACTTCACAATACTGGCCTATAACCCTTGCAAATTTTCTTCCAAAATCAATCACACTCAATGCTTAAATTTGCACACAAAACTGATCTATAACTTTTGCACTTTCATTCCCAATATCATTCAAAACAATGCATAGGTTTGCTCATAAATATGATCTATAATCTTTCCCAATTTCAATCCAAGCAATGCTCAAACAATCAATCCTTATGCCTCCAAACATATGACAACTTAATATATTTTCTTCAACCAAAAACCACCTTAGGAAAGAATTAGATCACCATACCTCAAAATTTCCTTGATGATGTTGTGCCTTGAAAACCTATCTCAAAATATTTTTCCTTTATTTTGCCACTTCAAAAACAAGTTAGCAAATCTCCTTTTCATACATTAAAAACCCTTCTCAAAAGATGTGCACAAAAATGTTTGAAAATAATACTTTATAACTCCTTTTTGGTCTCACAAAATAAAGCTTTTCATAATAAACAAACCCTCAAATTTCCCTTCTTCTATCATGCAAGAATACAATTAAATATAAACCAAAATACACCTTATAACTCCCCCACACAATATGCAAAATATAATTTTCAATTAAATCACAATACACCTTATAACTCCCTAACTCAATAACACATCATGCAAACCTTATATCTCTCTTAAAAATATAATTTTATAGTAAAAATAATTCAAAATCTTATGCCTCCCTAAATTAATCAAAAATTCATTTGTCCTTACTAAACACAGTCGCCACAAATCGACCTTGTGACCTCCTTCTTGCCTACACCCTAGCGCAAGCTAGGCTACCGTTTGAGCTAGCTGCTCGCATGAGAAACAAAGCGTACACTATTTATTTTAAAGTGTTTTTTGTATTTTTCTTTGTCTAAAAAGAAACTTAGCAAAAATGGTGCCATCGCAAATCGACCCTAAGACCTCTTGTTTGCCTACGCCTTAGCGTAATATAGGCTACCATTCGAGCTAGCCATATGCATGAAAAACAACGCGTATGATTTGTATTTTAAACCCTTTTTCAGATTACTTTTTGATCAAAACTTAGAAAAATGACGCCACCGCGAATTGACCCCGAGATCTTCTATTCCACAATACTCTAGCACAGGCTAGGCTATCGTCTAGGCCAGCCACCCAGATGGGATCTCTCATGCATTGTCTCTTCCTTATTTTCACTTTCGATTCTGCCTCCAAGGATGTGTGCACTTCCCCTTATGCTTTCCAAGCATCTCACACGAAGGACTTCGATTTTCAAAACCATTCCACAAATGAAATATTACTCCCATGTATATAAGTATCTTGTATTGACCTTGCAACATCGATGCTATATTAGATTTTCGACTTTATGCTTACTCTTATGACATTGGTGCCCTTTTTTTTTATTTGTGGAAAACATCCCAAAAGGGATGCCACTTTTGGGTAAGACCCAAGGAGGCAGGGGTATCCATTCCGCCAAAAACGCCCAGGACTCGGACCTGGCCTACCACCTTTGACATACTCAAGGAGCAAACAAACACACAAAACCAAATTAAAAAAAGAAAATAACAACAAAAATAATAAAATAAAATAAAAAACAAACTCCTTGAGTGTGTCAAAACCAAAAGCACAACCAAACACGCACAATAAGATAAAAGAAACCACAACACAAACCACATAGAAAAACACAAGAACCACATAACAAAACACAAACAAGACAAAAACAACAGAACACTACAAAGACATAACCCAAAAAAACATGAAAAATAAACACAACCAAAACCTAAAAAATAAAATAAATAAAATAAAAATAAAAACAACCAACAACGAGACAATAAACAAAAACAAAAAACATAGAAAACACTCACACATAAAAAAATGAAATAACACAAACAAAGAGAAACCCAAGAACAAGAACGAAAAAAACACAAGAACAATAACAATAAACATAAAAAAAAAAAACAAAACAAAACAACAAGAACAACAAAAAACAACACAAAGAACACAAAAACAAAACAAAACAAAAGAACCCACCCACCTTAAAAAACTAAACAAAAAAACAAAGAAGACAAAAGAAAAAAAAATGAACAAAACAATGACCTATCTAGACCGGAAGACTATTAATGCAAGAATCAACAGAGGAAACAAAATAAAGAATAGAATGAGCTAGGGAACTAAAAAAACTGAATGAACCAAAGAGAAACAAAAAAAAAAAAAACAAGAAGAAACTAGGTACCTTCAAAACTGGAGCCATCCAAAGAAATGATAGAAAGAAGAGCTTCCCTAATTTGAGAAGCCCACCATATAGGAGGGTGGCCATAACAAGTAAGATCACCTTTGTCCAAAGCCCAATTAGCTAAAGCATCAACACTCTTGTTTTGATCTCTGACCACATGATTGTAATCAACTTTCAAAAATCCCATCTGGATTAACTGAATCTTCTCAATAATTCTTTTTATTCTCCAATCCACCTTATGATTCTTAGAAGGAGTCTTCAAGAGATTAATCATAAGTTGAGAGTCAGACTCAACTAACACCTTTTCCCATCCAACCTTAGTAGCCTCCTGAAGGCCTCTAAGGATACCATACCCCTCGAGCAAGGTTATTGGAAAGAATACCCAAATTCTCAGCAAAAGTAAAAACCAGGGAGCCATCCGAAAGTCTACCAATTCCTCCCACACTGGCTTTTCCAGGGTTCCCTCTAGAGGCTCCATCGGTATTGACTTTTCCAAAATCCTTAGGAGGAGGTTGCCAATTTCTAGTCCTATCCATCTTACTAATACTCACATTCCCTTTAAGTTGGTTGCCCTTAGAAGGTTTAATCTTCAATATTTGCATCACTTGATCCCATCTTTGGTGGGAGTTTTGGGGGTGATTAAGGAGATGATGGACTGATTCAACTAAGTTGGCTATGGTCTTTTGCCAAATATAGTGAATATCCTTCCTATCTTGATTAAAAATTTGGTTGTTCCTTTCATTCCAAATATTCCAAAGAAGAATGGTAGAACCCATCCAAACTAATCGCCTAATAAAATGATCAACACCCTCTTGATTAGGCCAATCCCTCCAAAGTCTGTTCAAAAGTGAAAAAATTGGACCACTGTAAGCCAAGTAAAGTTGCCATTCTCCTCCATAGCTCGGAGGCTAAAGTACACTCAATAAAAATATGGTTGATATTTTCTACATTCTCTTCACACATTTCACATCTAAAAGGGCCATGAAAACCACGCTTCATAAGTTGCTCACCGAGTAAGCACCCTACGATGCAATAAAAGCCAATTAAAGAACCTCACCTTAGGCCAGAGCTTTTGAGCCCACAATTGAGAAAATATGTCAGAAGAATGGTTGGGATTATTATGGCATAAGGTCAAATAACCTTGAGCAACTGAATACTCACCCTTAGTAGTGTCGTTCCATCCAAAACAATCTTTTTCATGGGACCAAGAGAGGGATCTCATATGAAGGATGCCTTGGATATCTTGTCTTTGCCTTTCTAGGATTTGAATAGGCCAGTCCTCAATAGGGATCCAATATCTACCAACCTTTGAATTACCGAGTATGGTACCGACGAGTAATTAGCCACCTTTATCCAATTAGCTCGGTGAAGCTCCTCCATCCAAGGCCTCCAATCGGGAAGCTGAGTTATCAAAGGCTTGTGACCATCCCAAGAATCTGTCCAAAAATTTGCATGTTGACCATTATGAATGATCCAAAATAATTTTTTCTTTATCAAATCCTCACCGGTCTTAAGAACTGCTAAAATGGGAGAACCTTTGGTAGGAAGTTGATAGCGAACAAGGTCTTCGGGACTTTTGTTCTCGGCATATTTAGCATGGAGATTATTGGCCCAAAGAGCATTGGGGTTATGCAACATCCTCCAATATAATTTAGCAGCTAAAGCTTTGTTGTTATTAATTGAAGACCGGAATCCTAACCCCCCTTCACTCTTAGGAAGACATAAAGTATCCCATTTCACCAAGGCCCATTTTCTTTTCTCCTTAGTACCACTCCAAAGGAAACGATGACTGATTTGATCCAATTCTCGAAGAACAACCTTTGGGATATTCAAAATGGAAGAAACATAAATAGGAATAGCTTGAAGGACTGATTTTACCAAGGTGATTCTACCCCCAGAAGAAAGCCACTTGTTGGTCCACTTTCCAATTTTCTTCTTGACTTTGTCCAACAACCAATTCCAATATTTATTTTTCTGCCTTTGAATATTTATGGGAATACCTAAATAAGTGATTGGAAGAGAGGTCTTCTTATATCTTAATTTATCCAAGACCATGGCTTCCTGTCTAGCAGAACAATGAAAGAAAATAACTTTAGATTTGTCTTCATTGATCAACTGCCTAGTAGCCTTAGAAAAATAGCTAATGATTTGCTTAAAATTAGAAGCTTCCTTAACTGTAGCTTTACCTAAAAGGGTAGAGTCATCCACAAATTGAAGATGAGAGATAGGTCTAGCTCCATGAGCAATGGTAACTCCCTCAAGGGTTTTGTTTTCCCTCTTTTTGGTTATAGTCCTACCCAAGCATTCAACAAGAATGATGAATAAATAAGGGGATAGCGGGTCACCTTGCCTGATACCTCTGGAAGTTGGGAAAGACTGAGAAGGCCTGCCATTGATAAGAACTAAGTAGGAAACTGAAGAGATACATCCCATAATCCAATCCATCCAATCCTTAGAGAAACCAAATTGCCTCAAAACTTTGATAAGGAAGTGCCAATCCACTCTGTCATAAGCTTTGGATAAGTCTAACCGGATGAACATAGAAGGAGAATTTTGCATATCCATGGAATGGATGGCTTCTGAGCAAGAACTATCTCATCTACTATTTGACGTCCTTCCACATATCCCCCTTGCTCTGGGGAAATAATCTTATGTAAAAGAGGCTTCAACCTTTCCTGCCATGATTTTAGTAATAATTTTGAGAAGAACATTACATAAAGCAATAGGTCTAAAAGCTGAGATATGATCAACCTCTTGAGCTTTTGGAACAAGAGTAATATAAGTTTTATTGATAACCTTCAAAATTTCTTTGGATTTCTTGGCTTCTTCCACCACCTCTAATAAATCAACATGAAGGATATCCCAGAACTCTTGGTAGAACTCAATAGGAAAACCATCGGGACTCAGGGTTTTCCCTTTTTGCATTTTAAAAACTACTTGTTGAAGCTCATTGATAGTAACAGGAGCAGTCAAAATAGAGTTCTCCTCAGAAGTGATAAGAGAAGGGATTGCTTGAAGAACATTTTGTTGAGAAGTTGAGTCAAGAGGAGTAGCAACAAAAAGATTGGAAAAGTAATCAACAACAATAGAGTTCATGCCATCCCAAGTATAAACAACATCTCCAGAATCTGATTTTAAGGAAGAAATAAAGTTGTGAGATCTTCGAGCTAGAAGAGATTTGTGGAAGAAATTTGTGTTTCGATCTCCTTCTTTGAGCCATTGAATTCTAGATTTTTGCTTCCATAAGATTTCTTCTCTTTTTCCCATTCCTCTAACCGAGTTGTGAGTTTAATTTCATCTGCACTTCTCTTCTCTGTGAGGCCATCTAAACGGATTTTCTTATTCAAATTTTCAAGATGAGCAATAACTTCATGTTTTTTTTTATGAACATCCCCAAACTCTTTCCGGTTCCAAGTCTTGATTTTGGATTTAATGTATTGCGGTCTTTTGGCAAAACAGAACATCTTAGTCCCATGCCTAGGTTTACCTTCCTTCCACCATTGTTGCACATGAGGTCTGAAGGAAATGTCTCTAAGCCACATTAATTGAAAACGAAAAGGAGAGAAACTCACATTGGTTTTCCACATTTCCACCATGATCGGCCAATGATCCGAACCAGCATTATTAAGAGTCTTCACTTTAGGAATGTGACCATGGATTAAGAAATTTTTAGAGAGCAAAAACCTATCCAATCTCTCCATTATACAAGCTAAGCCTTGCCTTCTGTTAGACCAAGTCATAAGGCCATTATCTGGTTGGATATCCACAAGATGGAGGTTTGCAATATATTCGCTCATGAGGTCAGTACTTTTGTCCAAATTTCTATTTCCCCCCTTTTTCTCATCTAGAGAGAGGATGGTATTGAAATCTCCTCCGATCAAGATCCAAGCTTTAGGAAAATGAGAGATAATATGAGTAATATCCTTCCACTGTCTTCTTTTTTCCTCCAAAGAAGTCGGGGCATAAACGATGAATGCAGAGCATAATCTGGTTGGAATGTCTACTTTGAATAGCTATAGCCAACAAACCCCAACCGCCAACCATATGGTGAATAACTACCTCTTTTGGGTCCCAAAGACAAGCAATGCCACCCGAAGTCCCTTGGGAGCTGAGGGAAACCACTTTTCCAGCTGGCCAAATTTTCTTGGCAATTAAGTCCATATCCTCCATTGACATTTTTGTTTCTTGAAGGAAAACAAGATGTGGATGATTTATCTGAATCATTCTTCTAATTTCATTTTGTTTTGAAAGACTCCCTTTGAGTCCTCTAATATTCCAAGTGATGATCTTCATTAATACCAGGGCTAAAAATGTTGGGAAGGGCATTAATCTTACCTTCCTCTACAAGCTTTTCACCTTCTTTTACCATATGATATTGATTGGTCTTGCGACCTACTTTTTGATTAGAATCCATCTTCAATTTTTTTTTCCCTGTTTCTTGACTTATTCCAATTGAATCTGAGATGGCTTCTAACCTTGAAGAATGCTCATACACGGCCAAAATTTTACTAGATGGTTCAATGGAGTCTATATTGGGACCTGCATTATTTGAAGTTTTGACATTTGAAATATTGTTTTTCTTGTGTAAATTTTCTCCTTTTTTTTTTTGTTGAAAACCTTTGATTTGTTGGTTTGTCTCTGAGTTCTTTCCTTCATATTTAAATTGTGTTTCTAAGATTTTAGTTTCCATTATTTCCTCTTCCTCACTTGGGACATCATTTGTGGAAAGGATTTCAAACATATTAGCAAATGACTTTGATTGATCCTTCATTACTGGTTTTTTTGAGTGTTCTTCTTCTTAGGTATTTGGAAACCTGCTTGAGTTTATATCTTCTTTCTTTTGATCAAGAATTTTATTTGGGCAAGCACTGGCCAAATGACCATATTCATGGCAAATTCTACAACGAAAAGGAATGTTCTCATAGTCCACTACTTGCTCCCAAGTGTCTTCCCCAAATTGTAATGTGATCTTTTTAGGTAGGGGTTTGTCAAAATCCATTAAAACACAAATTCGAGCATAAATAATATGTTCAAAATTTTGAGTACAATCAGCGAGTCATCATAAAAGTTCCTAAAGAGTTTCCAATTGAAGAAAAAATAGTAGGATTCCAAAATTCAATAGGGAGGCCAAAGAGTCTAACCCACACGGGAGCTATAGAAGGCATCTCTTCTTCAGCTTTAAATTTAGTATGCCGGGGCTTCATGAAAAGCCTTGCCCTTCCCAAAAACCAAGGACCCCCTTGAAAAGTTTTCTCTCTATCTTCATTATTAGCAAATAAAACAAGAAAATAACCATTTGGATAAATAGAGATTTGTAACTCACCTTTAGTTTTCCAGCTTTTTGCAGCCCAGACTTTGAAAGGAGATAGACTCGGACGAAAACCCACGAACCGACAAATTAGTCCTCTTTTTTCCAAATCTTCAATGCCGATCTGAATGTTACCCATATCAAGCTTAACAATAGGAGTTCCATCAGTTGCTTTAAGACATCCTGACTCCGTTTTCCTGGGATCAATCTTAGGCATTCTTAGAGGTTTATGAGAAGCCCTAGTATTGATATTAGCATTGGGCTGAGGCTGTCCACCATGAAGGGCATCCCTAAAATTCATTTTTGGGACTGAGTCTTCAAAATTCTTACCCTTGACAGGGGTTTTCATAGTAGAATTATTTTGTGGGTGCACCTTAGCACCAGATTCACTTGAGATATGAGCCATTTTTTGATCAACTGCTTGAAACTTATTTCGTGGTCTCTTTAATCCTTGCCCTAGACGCCGTGGAAAGGTATGGTTTTCACTTTTCTTTTGTGCAGCAAATTGGAAGCCGTTGTCACTCAAGTTCATAGTATGATCTATTGAAAGACAAATTTCTAACCCATCTTGTATCCCCTGCAACATTTCTTGCTAAAATATTGAGCATAAACCACAAAAATATTGGCCGCTAGGGCCCGAAGGCCCTAAAAACCAACCTCTGGAGCTGCTTGCACTCAACCCGAGATGAAACCCTCGCATAGCCGCTTGCCAAATATATCGTTCACACATAGGGATGCGCTAGGATCTGTGTTGCTCCAAATGATATGAAAATTGGTGGAGACGTTCTAGGGTTTTTCAGGCATCTACCCTCAAAATTTCAGCTCAATCCGAGTTCGGATGAGTGAGATATGGCCGAAACGAGTTCGGCAGTTTGGGCAGTCCTACGAAAAACGTCTCTACCATCGACATTGGTGCCCTTTTACCTTATATTTATTTATATTATAATATTTTAAACCTTTGGATTTAAATATTATAATATTTTAAATCTTTGGATTTAAATATTATAATATTAAACCTTTGTTCAAAGCCTTCTATAATTTCAAAACTTTTGTCCTTCTTTTAAACCTTTGTCCATATCTTTTATAATATTTAAATTTGATATTTAAATATTATAATCCTTAAAAATAATTGCCTTGATTTGCAATAAACTTTCCTTGTAATATATATTTGCCCTGGATGATTTTCCACTTGTTTTCTATTTATCAAACCCATATTTGACCTCAATGATATATTGTCCATCCTTATAAAAATTTCCTCCTTGAAGAATATTTCATGCTCCTTTGACATCAATGACAATGCAATATTTCCAACAAGTAGCTTATCTGCACATTTGTTTCCTTCCCTTAATATATGTGTGAACCTGATTTCTTCAAAATCTTTAGCAAGATCTTGAATTTCTACAATTATCTCTTGTATGTTCCATGGAGCCTTTGATTTCCTCAAAATTGCATTTATTACTATGAGAGAATCACCTTCCATCCATACTCTATTCCATTTCATTTTTTTACATATTTTTAACCCTTCTAAAGTTGCCTAAGCTTCAACTTCATTATTTGTCTTAAATACACTATTGAAATCATAATGAGACAAAATCTATCCTCTATTATTTCTATTTATTCCTCCTCCTCCTACTGGTCCTGGATTTCCTTTAGATGTTCCATAAAAATTTAATTTAACCCACTCTATATATGGTGGTTTCCACTTTATATTCTTTACCTTATTTTTGCTTCTCTTGTACCCATCATCATAATTCCATTTAATGACTTGACTCCATATATCAAGACTCTCTGCTTCCAAATTACGAATTGGGTGAGTTGATAGGGTTGGTTTAGACTCCTCTATGGCTAAATATATCTTCTTTTTCATTACCTCTAAACTACTTTCCTTTCCTTTAAATATTATTCTATTCCTTTATAGCCATATAGTCCAAAGTATTGTATCTTTTGATATATCCCATATTGTATTTAAAGCCTCACTGTTATAAGTGCTCTGCAATTGCTTTAACCAATCTTCAATTCTGCTATTCATCACCATGCATTTACCAAACATATTAAGAATCCATTCCCATGATTTCCAGACTATTGAGCAATTTCCCAAGAGATGGTCAATATTATTCTCCTTCTTATTAAAAAAACACATTGAGAGGGGCCATGAAAACCCCTTTTCATAAGGTTATCCCAGGATAAATTTCTTCTATGAACTACTATCCAAACAAACATTTTGACTTTAGGCTTGGGCTATCCCAAATATCTCTCCATATTCTAGTGATATTATTATTATGTTGGTGTTGAACATTATATCCACTTCTTGTTGTGTATTCTTCTTAGCTATTCAACTCCCAAATCAATTTATCCTTGGCACCACTCAAAATAATCATAGTTGTTATCTTTCTACTCAATTTCATCCTAGCATCAATGTCTTGTATACTTATAAAAAATATTATTTCCATTTGTATCTTCCTTCTTGATCCTTGTACAAATTTTTTGAAACCCTATCACCGTATTTGTCTTGAAGCAATCTCATCCAAGGTTTCAAAATTGGATCTAAATTGAGTGGTTTTTTATCACATCAAGTATCCATACAAATAGATTTTTTTTCTCCAGTTTCGACCACCCATCTTAAACCTTTAATCATAAGATCAATAGATTTTTTTTTACCATTCCAAAAAGAAGAACTATTTAGAAGATTGAATGCAATAAATATTAAACTTGGAGCATTGGGATCAATATACTTAGAATAATTCTTACCCATTTGTCTTTGACTCTCTTTGTATAATCTTCTCATAACGTTTCCCCTAAGAGCTAAGTTTGTATTTGTAAGAGCTCTTAAACCAAGATCTCCCCTAGTTTTATCATCACACAACTTTGTTGTAATCACAATGACACTGAGAGGGGGGGTGAATCAGTGTGTTCTTTAAAAACTTCTAAAACAATTAGATTATAAAACCAGCGACGAGTTTAAAGCTAGATAAAAGAGATACTAAATGCATCAAGAAAGCATCACACATAACACAACATTTTAACGAGGTTCACCAATGTGGCTACTCCTCAAAAAGACTGCTTGGACTACCATCCAAATCCAGTCAATGCAAAGCTACAACTTTACATAATCCTTTACCAGCACCAACTGGAAGGAGCACCAACCCCTTAACTTTATCTGCTTCAACAGAATGGAGCACCAACTCCTATTTTACCAGCACCTACTGGAAAGAGGCACCAACCCCTTAATTTTCCAGCACCAACTTGGACAAATTGTTTACCAGCACCAACTGGAAAGAGGCACCAACCCCTTAATTTGCCAACACCAACTGGACTTCAATATTGAATAAAAAAATGTTTGACATATACCTTTGTTATTGCAAGACTCTAACTGGTCTACATCACCTTTGCAATCTCTGTGCACTCTGCTCTCTCTTGCACAATCACTTCACACGCTTTGCCTCTGCTACGACAGACTTTGCAATCAACTTTGCCCTTCGCGCTTCTCTGCACACTCGCTTTCTCTCGCACACGCTTCACACACTCGTGTCGTTTCACATTCTGCTCTCTGCTCAACACGAACTTCACTTTCACAAACACTATGCTCGCATTCGCACTTTATCTTTACACCCCACTTTTCAAACTCGAAGTACCCTTGCTTTTATAGAAGAAGTTTTAGGAACAAACCCTAAAAGAACGTCGGTTGAGAAACCCTAGAATTTGTCAGTGCCAAACCCTAAAATCCGTCGGCCCGATTTAACTTTGTCGGCCTCAAACACTTCTTCCACCTTCGTCACTTTCCTGTAGCTTATTGCCGCGAAATAGTAACATGTCGGCCCTTTTAATTTAATTTAATATTTTAATTTAAATTTTAAATAAAATAAAATTTAAACTAAATATTTAAAATTAAATATCTTCATCACCGGGGCATCTTTTTCAACGAAACGAAGAGCCAACTTGGGTTTTAAGAAAAACCCATTTCAAATCTGTTATCCATGGTTTTAAATAAAACTTTTTATTTTGACTGCCTTGGTTTTCACAAAAAACCTTTAAAATTTAAACTAAATATTTAAAATTAAATATCTTTATCACGGGGCATCTTTTTCAACGAAACGAAGAGCCAACTTGGGTTTTAAGAAAAACCCATTTCAAATCTGTTATCCATGGTTTTAAATAAAACTTTTTATTCTGACTGCCTTGGTTTTCACAAAAAACCTTTCCGCTTCTTGACATCTCAGGTTCTGAAGACTTCTTCTCATTCTGAATTATGTTTTCTGTTTCTGTGCATCTATCATTTAAGGACTCATGATCTGACTAACTTCTGAACTTTATCCTCTGCATCTGAGTGACTTCTGAACTGCCTGTCCATTGCATCATTAGATCTAACTGACTGTATTGACAACAATGACAATCCTCCTGCAACACCTTGCTCAACACTGAACTCCTATCCATTGTACTTTGGTTGCACCTTGCTGTTCAATAAACTCTTGTCCATTGCATCAATAAATTTGTCTGACTGTGTTGACAACAATGACAATACTATTTGTTGCACTTTGCTCAACAATCTCCCCCTTTGGAATTGTTGGCAACACATGTGCAATTTTCCTGTAAATCTTCTCCCCCTTTGACAATAATACCAAAGGGCTGCTGTAGACTCCCCCTGAGTCTATGCACAATATTCTTAGACACAAATTATTACAATTAGCAAATATTCCAAGCATGAACAAGAAGAAAAACAAGTACACAAATGCTCCCCCTGAGTCCAAGACCACTTCATTTCACTGATTGACAACATCATGATAAGCATAATAGGCATCAATAAAATCAACAATGTGAATAGCAACAATAACCAGTGAATGACACCATCACCGTCAACTTCACCAATATAACATGTGTAAGAACATGACTGAACCACTGTCTTCTATGCAACTACCCTCTGTTGCTTTGCAAACTCAAACTTGTCCACTGTTAGTGAAGGCATACAATAATCTTATATAGCCAACTTTTTGTTCTGCAATGCCAGCAACATCTGCATACAACTTCACCATGCATCTTGGATATATTCTCAACAAGCTTGAACCCAATGACAGTTGTTTGTCTCTCTCTGCAGTGAGAATCCAGCAGGCTACCTCAATCCACTTTCAACTCTGTGCAGGTACCAAACACTGTACCAAAGCACAACCAACATCTTTTCTCAACCAATTAGGGCTTTAGCAACAATGCTTATAGACAAGGTTTAACCAACATCATTCAACTCAAGATTAACCTTGAAGCATTCAACCAATCACTACATGAAAAGGAAACTAGTAGACATCCTTTTCCTTCCAAAGGTATTTGAACAAGACAACCACCAACATAAATCACCAAGGCAAAGAATAACTTGCTCAAATCAAACTCAATGGAGTAAGCCCAAATCATGTATCAAGAAAAGCATTAACTTGATCAAAACAACCACTATGAAAGCAACTCAACTATTCATCACCAGGCTGGAAATCATCTGGCTGCTCACTAAAAAACTTTTTTTTCAATCTTCCCATTCAACATGCTGATTTCACTTTTGTCAACAGAATTGACAAGTGACTCACATCTGTACCAATTTTTGTCCAGCACTGCAATTTTACTGCCAACTCTTACTTTCAACTATGCATGTCGGAAGAAGACATTTTGTCAAACACTTTATGGCCAACCGTAGTGCACCTTACTCGGCCTCAAGCTTCTTATCCTTGGACTGGCATTAAATCAATAGTTAAAACAAAACTATCTGTGAATTAAATATATTCACCAAGGTGTCATGAAAGATCTGGCAATCTTCACATCAAAGAGTAAAAACAAATACATGCTGCTCGAAACACAAATACACAGCTAGGGCAAGCATTCTTTCGTTGAGCAAATTATCTGGACTATTATGATTCGTAATTTTGAACAGTGGTATTAAGAATCATCAACAAGTACAACAGTGACATATCTCAAAACTACCAATGGTGACAACTCTCAAATTAAACACCACACTTCACGGCATTTCCACAAACCACTATATAAACTGAAAAACACACTTTAACAACTATACAACATTAACTCGACTGCTTACCTTTCATCCTCAGATACCTAGACAAATACATAGGAGCATTAAAATAAAACTTTAATATTGCTCCTCCTGAGGATGTGCCACCTGGAGTTGCTTAGAGCAATGGCAGAGTAGCCTCCTTCAATCCAAGGAGACACAATTTCCTTTCTTCTGTCTTTCTCCAGACTTTCCTGAACTTGGGCTTGGGTTTTTCAACAACATCCCTATTTTGCTCCTGTTCGTGAACTTGAACATTTCTCTTGTGGGGTTGTCTCTTGTGCATTCTTGATGGATGATTATTTTCTTTTCTTTTATGCACATGATATGTTCCTTGTCGGTGTTGTCCTCTTTGTGTCCGATGAAATCTAGGGTTTTGCCTTAGATTAGATATAGAAGTGCTTGGACAGAACCTTGCTATGTGCCCTTGACCGTTGCATTTAAAACATTGCACATGTTTTATTCCCTGTCTGTATTGCATTCTATGTGTATGATGAAATCTATGGTATTGCCTTAGATTGGATACATAAGTGCTTGAACAAAACCTTGCTATGTGCCCATGGCCATTACATTTAAAACATTGCACAGGGTGTTCACTCAAAAAAATAGAAGTATTTTTATCAGCATAACTCTTTGATCTATTGTTCACTCCACAATAAATTGCCTTGTGACCAAAGTGGTTGCATTTAGAACAATAGCCATAAAAAGCATTATTATTAAAAGAGTGAGAGTGAGAGAACCTCTTTTGCTGTGGTTGCTTTGTTGTAGATCTTCTTTGATATTTTCTTCCTTTTGAGGATTCAACTTCAGACTTTTCTTGTTTCAATCCTTCAACCGAGGACTTCTTCTTCTCTGCATATTTGGAGGATGAAGGTTGTTCAGCTTCATATCCAAGACCAAACTTAGTTGTGGAGCTTCTTTGTTGATTTATCATTGTATCTAGCAACTCTGTGCTCTTCTCAAATTTGAGATTTATATTGGCCTCTTTTAGTTGTTTCTTCAATGAAACAATCTCTTCTTCTTGTTGGCAGCATACAGTCTCTTTCTCATTGATCTGAGACCTAAGAATATCTTCAATCCTTTTGTTCTGTTCTACTTGCAGCTTTAGATCAACAATAACCTGTTTATATTCCTCTTCACTTGTGCTGTATACATCATTCTTATTATCCATTTGTGTCTTCAAGGCTTCTTCTGATTTCTTGGCCTTTTGAACTTGTAGGAAGAGATCTTCAATCTCATCCTCATATTCTTCTAATTTCTTGGACAGTATTTTGTTCTTTTTCTTTTCTATTCTCCACTCTTCAAGAGCAGATATCAACTCTCCTTCAAAATCTACTTCAGCCTCAAGATTTTCATCACAAACTTTAGGATTCACTTCTTCTACCTTTTTCGGTTCAAATTTCTCTTCTACAGGAACCGAAACTGACTGGGATGCCTTTTTGGATGAGGATCTATTCTTCTTAGCCATTGTGTACTAATCCAAGATCAACCCTGACTGATTTAGCCAAAATTGGGAACTTGGCTCTAATACCAATTGTTGTAATCACAATGACACTGAGAGGGGGGGTGAATCAGTGTGTTCTTTAAAAACTTCTAAAACAATTAGATTATAAAACCAGCAACAGTTTAAAGCAGATAAAAGAGATACTAAATGCATCAAGAAAGCATCACACATAACACAACATTTTAACGAGGTTCACCAATGTGGCTACTCCTCAAAAGACTGCTTGGACTACCATCCAAATCCAGTCAATGCAAAGCTACAACTTTACATAATCCTTTACCAGCACTAACTGGAAGGAGCACCAACCCCTTAACTTTATCTGCTTCAATAGAATGGAGCACCAACTCCTATTTTACCAGCACCTACTGGAAAGAGGCACCAACCCCTTAATTTTCCAAGCACCAACTGGACAAATTGTTTACTAGCACCAATTGGAAAGAGGCACCAACCCCTTAATTTGCCAAGACCAATTGGACTTCAATATTGAATAAAAAAATGTTTGACATATACCTTTGTTATTGCAAGACTCTAACTGGTCTACATCACCTTTGCAATCTCTGTGCACTCTGCTCTCTCTTGCACAATCACTTCACACGGTTTGTTGCACTGCTATGACTGAGACTTTGCAATCAACTTTGCCCTTCGCGCTTCTCTCGCACACTCTGCTTTCTCTCGCACACGCTTCGCACACTCGCTGTCGTTTCACATTCTGCTCTCCGCTCAACACGAACTTCACTTTCACAAACACTATGCTCGCATTCGCACTTTATCTTTACACCCCACTTTTCAAACTCGAAGTACCCTTGCTTTTATAGAAGAAGTTTTAGGAACAAACCCTAAAAGAACGTCGGTTGAGAAACCCTAGAATTTGTCACTGCCAAACCCTAAAATCCGTCGGCCCGATTTAACTTTGTCGGCCTCAAACACTTCTTCCACCTTCGTCACTTTCTTGTAGCTTATTGCCGCGAAATAGTAACATGTCGGCCCTTTTAATTTAATTTAATATTTTAATTTAAATTTTAAATAAAATAAAATTTAAACTAAATATTTAAAATTAAATATCTTCATCACCGGGGCATCTTTTTCAACGAAACGAAGAGCCAACTTGGGTTTTAAGAAAAACCCATTTCAAATCTGTTATCCATGGTTTTAAATAAAACTTTTTATTTTGACTCCTTGGTTTTCACAAAAAACCTTTAAAATTTAAACTAAATATTTAAAATTAAATATCTTTATCATCGAGGCATCTTTTTCAACGAAACGAAGAGCCAACTTGGGTTTTAAGAAAAACCCATTTCAAATCTGTTATCCATGGTTTTAAATAAAAAAATTTATTCTGACTACCTTGGTTTTCACAAAAAACCTTTTCGCTTCTTGACATCTCAGGTTCTGAAGACTTCTTCTTCTCATTCTGAATTATGTTTTCTGTTTCTGTGCATCTATCATTTAAGGACTCATGATCTGACTAACTTCTGAACTTTATCCTCTGCATCTGAGTGACTTCTGAACTGCCTGTCCATTGCATCATTAGATCTAACTGACTGTATTGACAACAATGACAATCCTCCTGCAACACCTTGCTCAACACTGAACTCCTATCCATTGTACTTTGGCTGCACCTTGCTGTTCAATAAACTCTTGTCCATTGCATCAATAAATCTGTCTGACTGTGTTGACAACAATGACAATACTATTTGTTGCACTTTGCTCAACAATCTCCCCCTTTGGAATTGTTGGCAACACATGTGCAATTTTCTCGTAAATCTTCTCCCCCTTTGACAATAATACCAAAGGGTCTGCTGTAGACTCCCCCGAGTCTATGCACAATATTCTTAGACACAAATTATTACAATTAGCAAATATTCCAAGCATGAACAAGAAGAAAAACAAGTACACAAATGCTCCCCCCGAGTCCAAGACCACTTCATTTCACTGATTGACAACATCATGATAAGCATAATAGGCATCAATAAAATCAACAATGTGAATAGCAGCAATAACCGATGAATGACACCATCACCGTCAACTTCACCAATATAACATGTGTAAGAACATGACTGAACCATTGTCTTCTATGCAACTACCCTCTGTTGCTTTGCAAACTCAAACTTGTCCATCGTTAGTGAAGGCATACAATAATCTTATATAGCCAACTTTTTGTTCTGCAATGCCAACAACATCTGCATACAACTTCACCATGCATCTTGGATATATTCTCAACAAGCTTGAACCCAATGACAGTTGTTTGTCTCTCTCTGTAGTGAGAATCCAGCAGGCTACCTCAATCCACTTTCAACTCTATGCAAGTACCAAACACTGTACCACAACACAACCAACATCTTTTCTCAACCAATTAGGGCTTTAGCAACAATGCTTATAGACAAGGTTTAACCAACATCATTCAACTCAAGATTAACCTTGAAGCATTCAACCAATCACTACATGAAAAGGAAACTAGTAGACATCCTTTTCCTTCCAAAGGTATTTGAACAAGACAACCACCAACATAAATCACCAAGGCAAAGAATAACTTGCTCAAATCAAACTCAATGGAGTAAGCCCAAATCATGTATCAAGAAAAGCATTAACTTGATCAAAACAACCACTATGAAAGCAACTCAACTATTCATCACCAGACTGGAAATCATCTGGCTGCTCATTAAAAAACTTTTTTTTTCAATCTTCCCATTCAACATGCTGATTTCACTTTTGTCAACATAATTGACAAGTGACTCACATCTGTACCAATTTTTGTCCAGCACTGCAATTTTGCTGCCAACTCTTACTTTCAACTATGCATGTCGGAAGAAGACATTTTGTCAAACACTTTATGGCCAACCGTAGTGCACCTTACTCAGCCTCAAGCTTCTTATCCTTGGACTGGCATTAAATCAATAGTTAAAACAAAACTGTCTGTGAATTAAATATATTCACCAAGGTGTCATGAAAGATCTGGCAATCTTCACATCAAAGAGTAAAAACAAATACATGCTGCTCGAAACACAAATACACAGCTAGGGCAAGCATTCTTTCGTTGAGCAAATTATCTGGACTATTATGATTCGTAATTTTGAACAGTGGTATTAAGAATCATCAACAGTACAACAGTGACATATCTCAAAACTACCAATGGTGACAACTCTCAAATTAAACACCACACTTCACGGCATTTCCACAAACCACTATATAAACTGAAAAACACACTTTAACAACTATACAACATTAACTCGACTGCTTACCTTTCATCCTCAGATACCTAGACAAATACATAGGAGCATTAAAATAAAACTTTAATATTGCTCCTCCTGAGGATGTGCCACCTGGAGTTGCTTAGAGCAATGGCAGAGTAGCCTCCTTCAGTCCAAGGAGACACAATTTCCTTTCTTCTGTCTTTCTCCAGACTTTCCTGAACTTGGGCTTGGGTTTTTCAACAACATCCCTATTTTGCTCCTGTTCGTGAACTTGAACATTTCTCTTGTGGGGTTGTCTCTTGTGCATTCTTGATGGATGATTATTTTCTTTTCTTTTATGCACATGATATGTTCCTTGTCGGTGTTGTCCTCTTTGTGTCCGATGAAATCTAGGGTTTTGCCTTAGATTAGATATAGAAGTGCTTGGACAGAACCTTGCTATGTGCCCTTGACCGTTGCATTTAAAACATTGCACATGTTTTATTCCCTGTCTGTATTGCATTCTATGTGTATGATGAAATCTATGGTATTGCCTTAGATTGGATACATAAGTGCTTGAACAAAACCTTGCTATGTGCCCATGGCCATTACATTTAAAACATTGCACAGGGTGTTCACTCAAAAAAATAGAAGTATTTTTATCAGCATAACTCTTTGATCTATTGTTCAATCCACAATAAATTGCCTTGTGACCAAAGTGGTTGCATTTAGAACAATAGCCATAAAAAGCATTATTATTAAAAGAGTGAGAGTGAGAGAACCTCTTTTGTTGTGGTTGCTTTGTTGTAGATCTTCTTTGATATTTTCTTCCTTTTGAGGATTCAACTTCAGACTTTTCTTGTTTCAATCCTTCAATCGAGGACTTCTTCTTCTCTGCATATTTGGAGGATGAAGGTTGTTCAGCTTCATATCCAAGACCAAACTTAGCTGTGGAGCTTCTTTGTTGATTTATCATTGTATCTAGCAACTCTGTGCTCTTCTCAAATTTGAGATTTATATTGGCCTCTTTTAGTTGTTTCTTCAATGAAACAATCTCTTCTTCTTGTTGGCAGCATACAGTCTCTTTCTCATTGATCTGAGACCTAAGAATATCTTCAATCCTTTTGTTCTGTTCTACTTGCAGCTTTAGATCAACAATAACCTTTTTATATTCCTCTTCACTTGTGTTGTATACATCATTCTTATTATCCAGTTGTGTCTTCAAGGCTTCTTCTGATTTCTTGGCCTTTTGAACTTGTAGGAAGAGATCTTCAATCTCATCCTCATATTCTTCTAATTTCTTGGACAGTATTTTGTTCTTTTTCTTTTCTATTCTCCACTCTTCAAGAGCAGATATCAACTCTCCTTCAAAATCTACTTCAGCCTCAAGATTTTCATCACAAACTTCAGGATTCACTTCTTCTACCTTTTTCGGTTCAAATTTCTCTTCTACAGGAACTGAAACTGACTGGGATGCCTTTTTGGATGAGGATCTATTCTTCTTAGCCATTGTGTACTAATCCAAGATCAACCCTGACTGATTTAGCCAAAATTGGGAACTTGGCTCTGATACCAATTGTTGTAATCACAATGACACTGAGAGGGGGGGTGAATCAGTGTGTTCTTTAAAAACTTCTAAAACAATTAGATTATAAAACCAGAAAGTAGTTTAAAGCAGATAAAAGAGATACTAAATGCATCAAGAAAGCATCACACATAACACAACATTTTAACGAGGTTCACCAATGTGGCTACTCCTCAAAAATACTGCTTGGACTACCATCCAAATCCAGTCAATGCAAAGCTACAACTTTACATAATCCTTTACCAGACACCAACTGGAAGGAGCACCAACCCCTTAACTTTATCCGCTTCAATAGAATGGAGCACCAACTCCTATTTTACCAGCACCTCACTGGAAAGAGGCACCAACCCCTTAATTTTCCAAGCACCAACTTGGACAAATTGTTTACTAAACCAATTGGAAAGAGGCACCAACCCCTTAATTTGCCAGACCCATCTGGACTTCAATATTGAATAAAAAAATGTTTGACATATACCTTTGTTATTGCAAGACTCTAACTGGTCTACATCACCTTTGCAATCTCTGTGCACTCTGCTCTCTCTTGCACAATCACTTCACACAGTTTGCTGCACTGCTACAACTAGACTTTGCAATCAACTTTGCCCTTCGCGCTTCTCTGCACACTCTGCTTTCTCTGCGCACACGCTTCGCACACTCTATGTCGTTTCACATTCTGCTCTCCGCTCAACACGAACTTCACTTTCACAAACACTATGCTCGCATTCGCACTTTATCTTTACACCCCACTTTTCAAACTCGAAGTACCCTTGCTTTTATAGAAGAAGTTTTAGGAACAAACCCTAAAAGAACGTCGGTTGAGAAACCCTAGAATTTGTCACTGCCAAACCCTAAAATCCGTCGGCCCGATTTAACTTTGTCGGCCTCAAACACTTCTTCCACCTTCGTCACTTTCCTGTAGCTTATTGCCGCGAAATAGTAACATGTCGGCCCTTTTAATTTAATTTAATATTTTAATTTAAATTTTAAATAAAATAAAATTTAAACTAAATATTTAAAATTAAATATCTTCATCACCGGGGCATCTTTTTCAACGAAACGAAGAGCCAACTTGGGTTTTAAGAAAAACCCATTTCAAATCTGTTATCCATGGTTTTAAATAAAACTTTTTATTTTGTCTGCCTTGGTTTTCACAAAAACCCTTTAAAATTTAAACTAAATATTTAAAATTAAATATCTTTATCACCGGGGCATCTTTTTCAACGAAACGAAGAGCCAACTTGGGTTTTAAGAAAAACCCATTTCAAATCTGTTATCCATGGTTTTAAATAAAACTTTTTATTCTGATTGCCTTGGTTTTCACAAAAAACCTTTCCGCTTCTTGACATCTCAGGTTCTGAAGACTTCTTCTTCTCATTCTGAATTATGTTTTCTGTTTCGTGCATCTATCATTTAAGGACTCATGATCCGACTAACTTCTGAACTTTATCCTCTCGCATCCGAGTGACTTCCGAACTGCCTGTCCATTGCATCATTAGATCTAACCGATCGTATTGACAACAATGACAATCCTCCTGCAACACCTTGCTCAACACTGAACTCCTATCCATTGTACTTTGGCTGCACCTTGCTGTTCAATAAAATCTTGTCCATTGCATTAATAGATCTGTCTGACTGTGTTGACAACAATGACAATACTATTTGCTGCACTTTGCTCAACAAACTTGCTCCATTTCACCAAAGGAAATTTCCTTTTATCATGTAAAAATTACCATAAAAAGGATCGCATAATAAAGATTAAACTTTTTTCAACTAATTTTGGCATAAAAGACAATGACATATAGTATGTTGGAATGACTTGTAAGACTGACATAATTAACTGCACTCTTCTTGCTAACGATAACCATCTACCTTTCCAAGAAAAAGTTTATTTTGAACTTTACTAATAACTGGATTCCATAAATCTATCCTTATTCTTCCCTCAAATAAAGGCATCCCCAGATAAGTTGTTGGTAAATTTACCTCCTCCATTTTAAGCAACCTATAAATTCTTGCTTTGATATTGGGAGTGTTAAGGAAGTAAATTTTGGATTTAGTCCTATTAATGTTTTGCCCTGAATCTCTTTTGTACTCTTTTAAAAATTTATTCAAAACTCTGGCCTCATTTATACTTGCCCTTCCAAAATGGGCTATATCATCTACAAATCGTTGATGGGTGATGTTATCGATGTTATTACTAACCTTAAGTCCATTTATAAACCCATATTTGTAAGCCTTCTATAAGTTCCTACTAATTTTTTTTGCCATAATAATAAACAAATAAGAAGATAGAGGATCTCCTTGTCTAAGGCCTCTCTTGGCTTTAAAATATTCTATCACTATGAAATTGTAGAGGCACAAACTTTAATCAATCTAAACCATTTCTTCCCAAAACCAAACTTATCTAAAAATACAAAAGGAAAATCCCATTTAACCGTTAGGCTTTACTCATATAAAGTTTTAATATCATAGCTTTCTCTTTTCTTGAAGCTGCTAAATGTATAACTTCATGAACTACTATGATCCCATCTAGAATTTGTCTCCCTTTCACAAATCCTCCTTGCTCTTCTGAAATTATTTTGTTTAAAAATGACCTTAATCTATTGACCATCACTTTGAAAATAATCTTATATGCCATATTACATAGGCTTATGGGTTTAAAAGAATCAAACAATTCAACATCCTTCATTTTTGGAATTAGGGTAAGATAAGTTGCATTTATTTTATAAGGAATGTATTTTTTTACCCTAGACTATTCCACAACCACCAATAAAGAATCCTCCATTATATCCCAATTATTTTGGTAAAAAGTTGTAGAGATCCCATCTAGACCTGGGGATTTATCCTTATTAAAAGAGAAAAGAGCTAAATGAACTTATTCTAGAGTAATAGGCTCCATCAGTTTCCTATTGTCTTAATTTGTTATAACTGAAGGAACATCTTGAAGAAGTTCATCATTAAGAACTTCAGTCTCCTTTGAACCTAGAATATTTTTATAAAATGACTTTACCTCTTTTCTAATTTCACTGTGATCTTCAATCCAAACCCCTTTTATTGATTTTATTCTAATAATTCTAGAAGATCTCTATACTATAGCCATCCTATGAAAAACTTTGTATTCTTATCTCCTTATTTTAACCAAGTATGTCTTGATTTTAATCTCCAAAATTTCTCTTCCTTACTCAAAATATTATGATATTCACTAAGCAACTCCCTTTCCTCTGATCTTGTATTATTTTCATCACCTTTTTGGAATTTTGAAATTTTATCTTTTAGTTCTTCTTTCTTCTCAAAAATATCTCCAATGGTTTTCTTGTTCCATTCTTTTAATCTAGATGTCATAGCTTTAGTTTGGTTTGGAAGAGCATACAAGCCACCATTACCTAAATAATTCCATGTTTGAGCTATCATATCAACAAATTGAGGATGGTCTTCCCACATCTGCTCATATTTAAAATATGATATTTTTTGAATTCAATTACCACCATTTTAACTCTTATTGGCCAATGATTTGAACCAATCCTTGTTAAGGTATTAATTTTAGCACAAGTTCCTTCATCAAGCCAATGATTTGAGAGAATGCATCTATCTAATTTTTTTGCTATTAGGTTCTAGCCTCTCCTGTTTTTGGTCCAAGTATAGTTGTCTTATTCAGACTCAACTCCCATAGAATGTTGTTTTGAATAAAAGCTGAGAAATATTTACTACTTTGGGTCAATTTCTTAATTCCCCCAAATATTTTGTTCAACTTTGTTATGGCATTGAAATCTCCAATGATTATGAATCATGTTTCTTAGTATTTACTTCTCATAAAAGCTTCAATCCCACTCCAAACTTCTAATCTACCTGATTGAGTTGTAGATCCATAGACATTGAAAAGGATGAAATGAATATCTACAAAGTAGAAAGTGACTAAAGAGACTATCCAATGCCTATTTTTATGAATTATTACACAAGAGGTTCTAGAAGGATTCCAACAAGTTAGAATTCCCCCTATTGCTCCTTTAGAATCCATAGCATCTCATTCACATCTTGTCCAAACTTCTTTCATAGTTTTTGAAACTTCTTCTTTAGTCATTTTAGTTTCCTGGATACAAATAATATCAGGTTATTACTTAAACATAGGTCCCTAATACACTTATGCTTTTAGGGGGAATTAGCACCCCTTATATTCCATGAGATGATAATCATGTCTCATTAGGGGCTTTTGTCCCCTCTTGCCTATTACCAATATCATTTTTTTGTTTGGTATAGAGAAGTTCAACCAACTTAGTTTGTGTTCTTTTCTCTATGTTAGCCCTTGCTTCCCTAGATCTTGCTTGATAATTTGAGGGTTTTCATCTTTTTGCCTTACCTATATCAGGAGTAGGTATTATTATTCTATTCCTTAATATTATTTCACAATTTTGTTTTTCAACATATTTATCTTCTCCTAGCTCTATTATAGAAGCTTTTGACTTGTCCAACTCATTTTTTGGTATTTCCTTATTAATGGTAGAGGTATTAACTTCTAAAATTGCATTTTATTTACCAATTATTTTCTCCTAAATGGTGCATTGTACTTCAAGAGAGTCTTCAAAATATGATGAGACACATTCCTTAGGTTCATCGAGAATGTTCTTCCTTAAATTAGGATCATATCGAATAGATGGTTTCTTGCTAATATGTTGAAATTGTTGTACTGTGTCCTCTAAGTTTTGATCTAAATTTTCTTCATCGACTAAAGCCTCAAAAGAATTGGAATTTCTTCTAGTATAATTTATTATTACTCTCCAATGTTCATTTTCTTTTATTTTTCTAGATCTATTTTTGGAAGTTGAAAACCATATTTATCCATAACCATTTATAAATTTCTCTTACAATTTTCTACAAATGATTCTACTGGGCTCTTCTTATGGCATGATATTTTAATATGCCCCACCTTATGACATCTTCTACATGTAAAATATATGTTTTCATAATCTATAGTTTGGTTCCACATATTATCCCCATAATTAATAATGATTGATTCTGGTAAAGCTTTACTTATATCAATCATGACCAATATTCGAGCATAAATAGCCAAAAATCCATATTTTGTTGTATTCGAAATCTCAAAGAATTCTCCTAGAGTGTTGCCTATTGCCTTGAAGGTATCTATTTACCAAAATAGAATGGGTAACCCAAACATCCTAACCCATACTGGTACTAGGTATAGATTAACATTTTCAGGTGAAAAGCCTTCATACCAGCGGGTAAGGAAGAGCCCCACTCTTCCCATAAACCTAGGGCCCCCTTATAGGATTCTTTCTCTTTCTTCACTAGAACAAAAAATGTCTAGGAAGAAATCTTTGGGAAGAAATTATAGAATCAGTCCTGGAGACTTCCAAATCCTATCAATCCATATTCTCAAGGCTGAAGCCCCTGGCCAATACCCATTAAATTTACCAAAAACTACCCTATATTCGAGCAATGAGGATCTCTCTGAGGTGCGCTCACTAACCTCTACCACTAGGGATTATTATAAGGATTTAAATATAAATTGATCCATGAAAATGAAACTAAAACTCAAAATCTATTGAAATTTATTTGAAAGTCCTATAGCATATATAATATTTGATAAAAACTTTATAAAATTTTTATGCACAATTTCCAATATAAAAAAAGAGAAAAATAACTTAGCTAAAAAATTCTTTGTTTAGATAGAATATCTTGTCTTGCTGAAGTCCTAGCCCTATTGCTCTTCCCATCGTTCGAACCCTAGTTGGCAAATATTTGTAATTTCATTTTTCGTGAATTGAAAAATCGTCATTGCCCTTGTTCCGAATTGTTGACTTCATAGGGTCATATATCCCTCAATATTGTTAATATTTTTGCATATGACCATTCATTGTAAAGCTATTCAAATTATGCACAAGTTGGTCTAAGAATCATCTAAATTAGATAACTTTTTGCGAAGGTATGGCTCCTAAAAAATGAGATATTTTTTAGGAAAAAACCCTAATCCTTCGCACTTTGCACATTTGTTTTTCGCGACTTGAAAAATTGTCACTACCCTTGTTCCAAATAATGTCCATCTTGGTCATGAATCAAATTACATATTTTTTAGTATAAGAATATTGATAAGATACATTTCAAATTTATATAAATACTTAAAAATATCATTCATAAATTGTAATTCTACTCTTTTATGAATAATTGATATAAAATTAAAATTTTGGCTCTCCAATTGTTGTTTAAAATATTTTTTGTTTATTGAAAAATTTCTTCCATTTTTTTTGGCCAAGTTTTTGTTGAGTTCCCAATAAAATCTCCAAAATTAAGCTGCCAAGTTTATTGTGAGTTGAGAGTTTTTGAACTATGAACCAAAGTTCCAAATTTTAGGAGACTAAGCTTTTGATAATGCTAAGAGATGCATGCATAAATGACAAGTTATTGTAATACTACTATGTGGCCATGATGTAATACATGTGGGACCTATTTCAATCCCATATAACCCATTAAAAAACAAATAAAGAAATAAGTAAGGATGAAAAATATCCATAGCAATTTAAGGGTTTTAGGGTAGCATACAAAAGTAATTACCATGGAGGAAAGTCCTTGTATTTTAGGGATTCTAAGATAATATAAAGAAGAAAGTGCTTTTGAGGTTATTCCTTGCATTTCAGATCCTTTGGAGCAAGACAAACTTACATATGATAAATTTCATCATAAACAATATGAAAATATCTAGAAATTTTGAAAATCTTGATGAAGTTGAAAGTGTTGGTGGAAAGGAAAAAGGAGAGGAACACTAAAGAAAAAAAATATAATAAAAGAAAATTTATTATGGGAAAACAAAAGCAGATACCACAAGCGCTAACAAGAAGTGGAACAAATCCCACAAAAAAAAAAATGTTATGGGAAAACAAAAGTAAATACCACAAGTGTTAATAAGAAGTGGCACCAATCTCACAAATAAAAATAAAAAAATTGTTATGGAAAAACAAAAGCAAATATTGTAAGAGTTAACAAGAAGTGGTGCTACTCCCACAAATAAAAATAAAAATTAATGAAAAAATGATTTCTTGGAATATTACGGGCATGAATAAGACCCCTAAAAAAAGAGGTATGAGGGAAATGATAAGTTGCTATAGCCAACACATGTATAGAGAAGAAAACATAATAGCATTTATTTTATCATTGATATCGTTGATCTTTGTCTTGAAAAAGTTTAAGTTTTAAAAGACAATTGGTCAAGTGACACTTTATCTCTTAATGAAAATGATATCAAGGTGTTGATTACAAAAATATAGCAATTTGAGGAAGATTAAGAATACCTTCGCTAGAAAGGTAAAAGAAGAATTTATTTTATAAAAGGCAAGTTGGACATGGTTTAATTAACATCACAATAATGTAATAAGAGCAACATAATATATAATTTTTATTTTTATGGCAGTGGCCCCCATATAAGCCACACATAGTTTATTCTAAAAAGTAAAAATAAAGATTATTTATAACAATCAAGTTAGGTCAAATGACATTGGCTCATCAAATATCATTAGCTCAACCAGTTAGATTTCTCAACATTTCAAGGAGGAGACTCAGGTTTGAATCTTACCAAATGATACACGGATAATATCTAAGCTTTGTTGTAATACCACTATGTGGTGATGATGTAATACGGGTGGGACTCGTTTTAATCTCATATAACCCATTGAAAATAATAGTATTGGCTCAATTGGTTAAATTCCTTAACTTTTAAGGAGGAAAGCAAGGTTTGAATATTTCCAAGCGATACATGCATAATAGCCAAGATGTTGTAATACTAGTATGTGATCATTATGTAATATGGGTGGGGTCCATTGTAATCCCATATCACTAATTAAACTTGAGTCGAGGGATGGTGCGAGTTGGGAATGGAATGAAACTCAATCGTTCTTTTAGAAAGTAAGCAAGTGTTGTGAGGACAAGAAAAAAGCAAGTACAAGCAAGGAGCAAGCATCTCTCTTTCTTGTTCTATATCTTTAGGAAAATTAAAAAACTAAAGGATTCTTATGAAGAAAATCTAGGTAGTATGACTAGAAAGTCATTTTTGGAAGTCTTAACTAAAATTAAGGATGCCATATTTGGAAGTATGGATTCCCTACTAGGGGTTAAGAGGAAGAGCTAATCTATCGCAATCCTATTGATGTATAAAATATTACACCATAAGTTATTATCAAGGATAAGATGACTGAATGTGACAATGATTTTTAAAAGCATAAGGTTAATTGTGAGTTCCATAAATACTAGCCAAATTTTGAAGATTCAAAATTGTATAAAGTGAAAGTAGGGATTGAATTCAAAGTAGAAATTTTTATTTTAAAAGGAGTTTTACTCATAATCTTCTTGAGTTGATAAATTAGGGATAAAACAATGGATGTTAACCCATGGTTTAGGGGAAAGATGAATTGTATTTAAGACCATGGAGTGAAAATTTTCTATGGAGACAAAGACTATTAAAAGGATCCAAATATGGATTAGGCTTTTTGGACTTCCATATCAACTTATTAATAAATATTTTTGGAAGAATATTTGTATTACTCTAGGTGAGTTAATCTAGGAAGGACAAACTACTAAGGAGCAAAGGTATGTTGTATATATTGTGAACATGTGTTGTGTATATTTCAAAATCATAGTCCATTAGGATTAAATATGAATCAAGAGAATGGGATCAACAAGTGGATTATTAAAATGTTGCATTCTAATGTTGCAAATATTATGAGAGTTTATACATGGCAAGAGATTGAAGTGAAAATGATTTGAGAAAAATATATAAAATATTGGGCATGAGACAAACTTCAATATGAAGCAAGGATATCATATCATAGTAGAATCTAGGAAAATCAAGGATTTTTACTCCCAAAAAAATAAATCCTCTTTGCATCATCAAATGGTGAAAGCCATCAAATTTTACTTATATCAATTGTTACAAGAAAAAAAATGATAAGGGATGAAGAAGTATAATGCAATATTTTAAATTCATAAGGAGTTAAAAGTGCAAAGGAAAAGGGACAAATTTTAAATCAAAGGAGGAGAAAGAAGTCAAAGTTAATCTAGGTAAACGATCTTCATTTTCCTCAAGTAGTATGATATTTTCTCCTTGCAATAAAAATGAAAGTAGTACATAGTGTATTCCTTGCACTTTAGGGTTTCAAGAGAAACATAATAAAGAAATGCATATGGAGGACATCCATAAAAAATAATGTTTATGGGATAACATGAGAAAGTTCTTATTGTGGAGTATTATTCTTGCACTTTAGGCTTTCCAATACAACATCCAAAGTTTTCAAAGCAACATAATAAATCAACTACCATGGAGGATATGTACTTTAGTGTTTTTAGGGCAACATGCAAATGGTTTATGAGGCTATTATTGAGATTATCTGGGACAACATAAACCTTTAGAAGATAAGTCTAATTATGAATAGTGTGAAAAAATAAAAGAGATTTATGAATATGAAAGTGTTGATGGTAATGAAAAAAAGAGATGAAAACCCAAAGCAAGAATAAAGAAAAGGAGAACTCAAAGAAATATTAATTTGAAAAAACTAAATATTTTCAGTGTTAATAAGAAGTGGGGCTGCAATGACTGGGAAGGAGGGTAAGGTTAATATTGGGGGATTAGTATTTACCTTTTTCCTTCTTCTAATTGCCAAAGCAATAGGGATGAATATCAAAGAAATATTGTTCAAAATTTTCCAAAAAGAAGTAGTTACTAATTTGTAATACTTTGCTATAGTTTTAGTATCTTAGTCTGCTTTGGTATTTACTAAGGTTTTGTAATGATAGTTGAAAGATTTTTTATGTAAACAAGTTTTGGGGACCCTGTCAAAAAACCCACCCTTATAATATTATTTACTTGATCAAAAAGAAAAAATAAGTGGGGCTATATCAAGTGGCATTAGCTCAATCAATTAGACTCCTCAATATTAAAGAGGAGACCAAGGTTCAAATATTGGCAAATGATATATGGATAATATCCTAGTTTTATTGTAATACCACTATGTGTTGATGATGTAATACGGGTGGGGCCCGTTTCAATCCCATATAACCAATTGAAAAAAAAAGAAGGGCTAATCCCACAAATAAAAAAAATAAAATAATGAAAATGGTATCATAGAATATTAGGGGTATGAATTAGATCCTTTAAAAATATTTATTAAGGATTTAATAGCTTTTTATAGTCCTAAGTTTATCTTCACACACAAAATTAAATTAAGTTGTGAGGAATGTAAGAATACATTTAAAATAATTTTGAAGATGGGGGATTATTGTATATTTTTTATAGAATCTTCCAAAGGTATTACAATAATATGGGTAAAAAAACAAATGGGATGGATAATTGTTAGAAGTAAAAAGTAAGTGGGTTGTTGGTCTATTGCATGAAAGAAGAAAATATCAAAGTTGAGATTATGAACATATATGTTCAAACTATAGTTACTCCTCATGAAAGATGTTGGAAGGACATCAACATATTTTTGTCAAACACAATGATAAGTCATAGTTGTGATCTATGGATTTTTGAGGGAAACTTTAGCACAATTCTATCTTTGCTGGAAAAGAAGGGTGGTACTCCTAGATGGTCTAAATCAATGCAATTTTTTGCTTTATTTGTCAAATCAAATGGTCTTAGGGATGTTATTCCTTCAAATTTTCAATATACATGGGATAATAAATATGTTGGTAAAACTTATATAGCAAAAAAATTGGATAGTTTTTTGTTATTTAACACATGGTTGCAAACAAATCATATAATATCTTTGGGTATTTTATTGCAAACAGGATCATATTAGAAACCCATTATATTAAGATGTGATATATTTAATGATGGTTATCCAAACCCATTTTGCTTTCAGTCTATGTGGCTCAAAGATCTTGATTTCTTCCAGATGGTTATGTTATGGTGGGTGAACCAAAATTTGAAGGATCATGTATGTATATGTTTGTTCAAAATATGAATATATAAAGAGACAAATATATTTTTGGAATGCCAATTTTTTTGTTAACATATTTAAAGGAAAGGATGAAATTAAATCTAAACTTAAAAATTTACGAGAGATAATATAATTCAATGGAATGGACCAAGATACTTAATGTGTAAGAAAAACAATTACTTTTTTATTATCATAATATATTGAAAAAGGAGTCATATTGGTTCCAACAAGGAAGGGGATAACAAATACCAAATGTTTTCATGCTACAACCAAAATAGATATTTTTTTTTATTGAAGATATCAAGAAGGAAGCAATTAATTATTCCAAAGATATTTTGTTAAATGGTGGGAAAGATAATGAGGCTTAAGAAAAGCTTTTATAAAATATTCTATCAATTATCATATAGGGATAAAATGAAAAGTTGATGAATAAGATCTCTATGGAGGAACTATATAAGGTAGTTTTCTCTTTTTATCCTAACAAGGCACTTCATTTCGATGGATTTTCTACAATTTATTTCAAAACATTTAGGATTTTGTTGAAGAGTGATATGTGGGGTGTAGTTGAAGAGGCCCCAAAAAGGAAGGATACAATAATTGAAATTGAAATAATTGCAACCTTTATTATATTGGTTTCCAATAAAGACAAGATAAAATATTTTGATAATTCTTGTCCAATAAGCCCTTTTAATATGTTTTATAAGATCATTTAAAAAATATGGTAAATAGGTTGAAAAACATTATAGATTGTGTTATTTCTAAGCAATAAAGTGGTTTTATTCATGGTAAACATATTATTGATGATATAATAATTGCATAAGACACTATAAATTATCTTAATTTTATAAAAGAGACAAGAATGCTTATGAAATTAGATATGAACAAAGCATATGATAGGTTTTGCTAGAGTTTTTACAAGATATTCTAAAAAAAATTGATTTAGTCAAGGTTGATGTGAAATGATTAGATGTTATAGCACTCCAAAATATTCTATTTTGATCAATGGATCTCCTACTAGATACTTTGAGCTATCTTGTGGAATTTACTAGGGTGACCCACTATCTTCTCATCTATTTGCTATTCTTGTGGAGGCACTCGGGAGAGCTTTCTCAAAGGTAAAATTGAAACAAAGAATCAAAGGTATTCAGGTTGCAACAAATGAATTTCATCTCTAATTTATTTTTCATACATACCTTTTGGATCATCCCTCAATCACCAAGGCTATGGGATTTTGAATCAATATTATCATGCTATGAGAAGGTTTCTACATGGTTAACACTAAAAAATGTAGGATCCTTTTTATTAACACTACCCTAGATTTGAAACAAATTATTATGGATATTTTAGAGTTTAAAATTAGAAATTTTTATCAATATATTTGGGTATTCATTTGACTCGTGAAGGAATGAAGGAGAATATTTTAGACTCAATTTTAGACATAATGAAATCTTGTTTGGTAAGTTAAAAATGTAAGGTCTTAACCATGGTTAGAAAGCTATAACTCATAAAACCTATATTGTCATCCATTCCTATATATATGATACTACTTTCAACTTTGGAAACATGTATAGTACCCAAGCTTAAGAAAATCTCTTTAAAATTTAGAGAGATTTTATTTCAAAAGGATGTGAGGAAAAAATAGGTTTTCTCTTTATAAGTGGGATAGGGTTTGCAAAGGGGAGAATATTGGAGGGGAACTGATATTGCATACTTATGAGTTTGGCCTTAGGATAAAAACTTGCATGGAGATTATTCGAAGATCAAGGAAAGAGTTGGGTGAAAATGTTACTTTAAAAATATATAAGTTTTCTTGGTACAATGATTTTTTCAAGAAAAAAATCCTATATTTAAGTATTACCAACATAGATCTTCATAGTAGATAATTTTCAATAGAACAAGAAACATATTAGATAGTCAGTTAGTGAGGGGGATTCTATAAAGTTTTGGTCTAATGATTGGTTGAAGCCTTACCCTCTATTTTCTAATTCAAAATGGAACCACTGGCTTGGGCATGTCTAGCTTGTAAATATCTAAATATAAAAGATTATATTAATGCAAGAAATACCTCTAGATCATGGATTTTTATTAGTAACCTAGTTGGAGAGGAACTTAAGCAAATAACAAATGAGAGAGTTCCATTTTTCTATCTATACACAAAAATATGAGTTGGTTTGGAATCTATCAAATATGGTGGATACTTGGTCAAGTTGATATTGGAATTCTCACCAATTTTTAGAAAAGAATAGACATAATCCATTTACTCAAATCTAATATGAAAAGAAAAAGTAGAGAAAAGAAAGATCAATTGAAAAAAATTGATGGATTCCCTTAATCACTAGTATTCACTATATTATCCATATACAAGAATCATAACACTCCAGTGCAATGGATCAGGTGGATGGGGGTACTCATACCGATACCTAAACCCTAAGTACATAATTGTATTAGTCTAATATGACATATTAAAGTGGATTTAGGTCGATTACAAGTTAAAAATTTCACTATGAAAAAATTAACCATGGGCCTCTAGGCCATAAATAACAAATAATTACATTGCATAATGATTGTCTATAGTCTTACACAAGAATACATTATACAAATTTACCTTGTCTAGTAAGTCTAGTTACAACTTTCAACACCCCCTCATAATCTAAACTAAGGGTTCAAGGAGAGAAGACATTACTAACAATAATATCTTATCCCCCATATTGAAAATTTTGATAGAGAGAAGAAGATTCCAAATTAAGTTTTGGCTAGAGTCTTTCCATAGGGTTGAAGGAAAACTCGTGAAGACTAGGACTCAACATAGATTTGGTTCCACTAGTTTTGGGAATAGCTAGTGAAGATTATTGATTTTAGAATTTTGGAACTTTGAATGTATTTGGTTATTATTGTCTAAGATTTTTGTTGCAAAATATTAGTTCTTAGAAGTTGAGAAGCTTCCTATAATGGATAGAGAAGAATTTCATCTTCGGTTGCCTAAAAGTCTATGTACTTTCCTTGTGCAGGAATTAACTCTTTACTGCAGTAAATTAGAAATTGAAGATTAATGAGGTCTGAGAAAGAAGGTCCCATTGAATATTGAGGAGAATCAAGAAGGAGGTCCTCATTAAATATTGAATATTACAGATTAAAGACTACAAATTGAAGAGACCCAAGAAAGAGGTCACATTGAAGAACTTCTATATGTGGAAGATTAAAGATTGAAGATAGAGAAGGATAAAAGGTCCTATTGCAAAGTTGAGAAGCAACAAATTTTGGAGATCCAAGAAGATATCTCATTGTAGAATTTCCATAGTTGGAAAATTGAAGAAACCAAGGTAAGGTTTCATTAAAGTCTTGATTAAGAGAGTTGAATAGATGCAGGATTAGAAGACCCAAGAGAAGAGATCTCAAGAATATTTTGGAGAATAAAAAGAAGGCTAGAGAAAGCCTCATTGTAGAATTGAAGCAGTGATATTTGAATAAAAGTTCATGTCAAAATATTGCAAGTAGGATAATCTATCGATAAGAGAAATTTGGGACAATTTTTGCCATTAGATAACAAGCCCAAAAGGAAGAAGGATTTGGCAAGAAGTTTGCCAAATTTTGAGAAGGTTTTTGAAGACCTCAAGACATTTAGATTATTGAGGAAGAATATAGCGAACGAGATCATATTTGAAGTCATAATTTGACAAGAAGTTTGAAGAAAGAAGAAGGATTGAAGAGGCCACAAATTTGAGAAATTTGAGGACAGCCACAAAGGTTTTGTAGGCTGATTTGTAAAAGAAGAAATTTGCTGATTTTCGAAGGAGAAGTTGAAAGGTCACAAGACAACAAATTAAAGAGAGCATAGAGTTGCAATTTGGAGAAGTTTTGGAAAGCCAATTAAAGGAAGGCTTGACAGTAAAATAAGGCAGCAAATTTGAATATTCTTGGACATCAAAGAATCAGATTTTGTAAGCAACGATTTGAGAGGTTTGAGCTGCGAATTTGGGCAGCATTAAAAGAGAAAAGTAAGCTACATTTTGAAGGAGTTTAAGGATATATTTGGAAGATATTTGAACAACAAAGCACAAGAGGATTTAGCAGCATCTAAAGGAGGATAATTACTGCATATTTGGATAGCAAGAGGGCAGCATTTGTAGCTGTAAATTTCAGAAGTTGATAGCATACATTTGAAGGAAAAATAAGAGGAAAAAGTTACAACAAGAAAGCTGATTTTTGGGTAGCAACTAGAGCTGCAAGTTAAATATTCTACAATAGTAAAAGAAAAGAAGTACAACTACAAAATTACTTAAATTCAATATAGCAAGATATCAAGAAGAAAATCCACAAAGAAGGCCATAAAAGGTGTGTAAAATTGATGCTATAAAAAGTATTCTTTTACAACTTTTTGAAAGCATCATTTTTAGAGCTGTTAAAAGCTAGCAAAAAGAAGTTTAGTAAAGTGTCTCCAAGAAAAAGAAAGAGATACCATTATCATTATAAAATATTTAAAATATAAAAATAGGAGTTAAATCTTAAAAGTGCTAAAAAGGAGTGATAAGGAAATTATTATATGTTGTTTTTTATATAACAAAAGTGCAGATTTATTCTAAGTTTTATTGAGGCTGAATAATCCTCAAAAGGTTGTTGGATATTGAATGTTCTTTTCCTACGTAACTATGTTTAGTCCTATTCTAGAATTGTTAGAGAGAATAAAGGATTATGTTAGTATATTCTAATTTAGGATTTAGTTACGCAAATAATGCATTCCACCTATGTTGAGCTATGTTCTATTGTGATCTAGCTCTATATAATGTAACATGTTCCAGCATATAATTTAATGAGTTTATTGTCTCATTTTGGTATCAGAGCAATAGGATAAGTGAGAGATCAAACAAAATCTGCCCATCATGAATTTTGTGAGTTCAGATCTGCATGTTGAAGATATTAGCAAGTTGAATTTTGTTGTGAGACTAGTGAGTTCTGACAGAGCATTGCTTTGGCATCAAGAGAAGTTGTAGAATTGTTGAGGCATAATGTTGTGAGTGCATGAATTTGAATAGCGCATTCTTGTAGAAATAGAACACTATCATGAGGATGATGTTTGATTGGGTTTGATAGCTCACATCTAGCGTAGATCGCTTGATAGCTAACGTTAACTACAAATATTTAAAAATTATGTGAGAGTCAATCATTGTTTGAATCATGTAATTACTAATGTAACCGTGGAGTCAATAATTGTTTGAATCACAAAGGAGCAATGTGATTTGTAGGAGCATCATGATTGGAATGCAGTTTTATTGTGTGATTGAAACACCTGGAGTATTAAACTGGAGAAACACGTACGGAGAGGACGACATGGATAATTATTGCCTAGATTTGCTATAAATTACTGTTGTAGATCACCAAAAATGAGGACGTGAAATAGAGCATTGAAAGTTGCTTTCTAAATTAAATGAAATATGTAGCTAGAATTTGATTTTGAGGCGTCTCGGGTGATGAAAACAACGTGCACGATAAAATAAAAAATGAGCATATTTTCTCATTTTTATTTTTGCCTAAATTAAATCATCTTTCTCAATTTAGTATCATGTTTCATACTATAAGAGTGAACTTGATTGCGAATGTTGAAGATAGCAAGTGCATGCATTTCTATTTGATGTTCATTTTTCTAAATTATGTTCATGAAGATTCTAGAGCGTTGAACAAAATTCTGGATGTTGAACGGAATTCTAGAGAGTTAAATATTTTGGAGTGAATCTGCTATTTGACAGTCTACAACCTATTTGACTTGAGCTATGAAGTGGAGTAGCGATCTCATCATGTCAAGAAGAGTCACATTGCTACCCGAAGGGGATGTTTCTTGATGAAGTTGCAGGTCCATTGAAGAATAAAAAATCATGAATAGAGAGGTATTGTTCACTTATTTTTCCCACTTTTTTGCTCATTAGCATCAATGGCTACCAATAACAACCTACCCATTCCTGAATTTAATGGGCTATATTATGAGTATTGGTATATCAATATGAAGACCTTACTCATAGGTAAAGGGCTATGGGATATTGTAGAAGAAGGATACAATGAACCTGCAGACTGGACCACCTTGAGTGCAGTTGATAAAACTAGTAAGAAGGATGCCTTAAAAGAAGAATTTGTTTGCTCTCTACCATTTCCAAGCAGATTTGAAGAAAAGTATTTTTCCTAGGATTTCTTCTTGTTCAATAGCCCTAGAAGCATGGCAAGCCTTGAAATATGGATATCAAGGGAGAAATCAAGTGAAGAAAGTGAGGCTTCAAACTTTGAAGAGAGATTTTGAAAATATCAAAATGCAAGAAGATGAAAAAGTAGGATATTACTGTGTAAGATTTAAAGCATTTGTAAACAAAATGGAGACACTTGGAGAGGATGTAAAAAATGAAGTTGTTGTGAAGAAAGTGTTGAGAACACTTCTTTATAAGTGGAATCATATTGCTATTATTATTTAAGAATATAAATATTTTTCTACTCTAATATTTGATGCACTAATTGGTTATTTTATGTCCCATGAAGAGAGACTTCAAGGTTCTACATCAAGCTTTGGAGGTGATGAAAAAGCATTATCATCCAAGGAAGGTGAGACACATGGCACTGCACAAGGAAGAGAACAAGGAATATGACAAGAAAGAGGAAGAGGTAGATCAAGAGGTGGCTACCAAGGAAAAGGAAGAGGAAGAGGTAGATCAAGAGGTGGCTACCAAGGAAAAGGAAGAGGAAGAGGAGGTGATAAATCAAACAAGTCTTGTTATCATTGTGGCAAGCTTGGTCACTTTGCTAGAGATTGTAGACTTAAAGCTTCTCAAGAAGGGAGAAGTAATAATTATGGAAACTATGGAGAAGAGGAAGGAAATTCTTCAAATTTTTTCCTCACATATGGAAAATCATATCAAAATCTTAATAAAACTTGGATTTTGGATACATATGGGTGGCAAAGAAGAGTTATTTGCTACTATGAATTCCACATATAAGTCCAAGATCAAATTTGGAGATGACAAGGCACTACCAGTTGAAGGTATGGGAGCCATGGAGGTTCCAACAAAAGAAGGCACAAAGAATGTGAAAAATATCTATTACACTCCTAAAATCCAACATAATTTGCTTAGTGTTGGACAAATCATGGAAAAGAACTATAAAATTGTTTTTGAAGATGGAAAATATGTAATTTTTGACAAAAACAATTATAATAGAGTTATCACAAATGTACATATGACAAAGAATAGGTTATTTTCTCTTAATTTTGGGGAACAAGGAGGTTCTCAACTTGCTAGTGTGGCCATAGAAAATCCAAGTGTGATTTGGCACTTGAGATATGGTCATCTTAATTTTACAAGCTTGAAGTTGTTGACTTCTCAAGCTATGGTGTGTGGTCTACCAAGAGTTGAAGAGCACAAGGAGGTGTGTGAAGGATGTGCTTTGGGAAATCACTCAAGAATAAATTTTCCAAGAGGTCAAGCATGGAGAGCAAACCATCCACTACAATTGGTACATTCAGACATTTGTGGTCCAATGCATACCAAAATCTTGGGTAACAATTCTTACTCTCTCACTCTCATTGATGATTTCTCTATAATGTGTTGGATTTATTTTTTGAAAACTAAAAATTAAGCTTTTGAATGTTTCAAGGATTTCAAAAATAATGTAGAGAATCAAAGTGAGTATGTTGTAAAAATATTAAGGATTGATAGAGGAGGGGAGTTTTGCTCAAATGAATTTCTCAAATTTTGTAAATATTGTGGGATCAAAATTCAATTAACTACTACCTACACTCCACAACAAAATGGTGTGGTTGAAAGGAAGAACCACACTATTGTAGAAATGACTAGATCAATGCTTCAAATAAAGAACCTCAGTAACATTTTTTGGGTTGATGTTTTTAGGACAAGTGTTTACATTTTGAATAGGATTCCCAGTTCTAGTTTAGATGGGATAACTCCCTATGATGGATGGTATGGAAAAATACCAAATGTAAAGCACTTCAAAATTTTTGGTTGTATTGCATATGCACACATTATTGATGAGATAAGAAAGAAACTTGATCCCAAAAGTCAAGCATGTATTTTCATTGGGTATTGTGAGTCTTCAAAAGCATATAGGCTCTACAAACCAAAAACACACAACTTTGTAATCTCAAGAGATGTAATTTTTGATGAAGGGGGAGTATGGGTTCATCAAAAAAAAAAATTGATGATGGATCTCAAGATGCAATCTCCTCTCAAGTGCGGACCATTAATAAGAATAGAACTGGAAATTCTCCTCCAAGTCCAAAGAAGAGTTCTACTCCAAGTACAACAAGTGCTACTAAAAGTTTTTCTCAAAAAATATCAGTAATTTCTTCTCCAATGAAAGTAGATCCACCATCAATATGTAAGAGAACACTTCAGTACCATCCTTATTTTCAAATTATGGACAAGAATTTTCAAAGAAGGTACACTAGGAGTCAAGCTAATGAGATGAATGAAGTATTGAAAAGACTTGAAAATGTGTACATGTACGGTGATGAAGACTCCAAAGAGCCTAAGGGAGATGTTGTAAACTATGATTTAATGACTAGTGTAGAGCTAGATCCATCTAGTTATGAAAAAGCATGTACTCATGATGTATGGCAACAAGCCATGAAAGAGGAAATGACCTCAATAAAAAAGAATGATACATGGGAGCTAGTGGAGCTCCCTAAGGGAAAGAAATGTGTTGGATGTAAATGGGTCTATAAGACCAAGTACAATGGTGATGGGATCATTGAAAAACACAAGGAAAGTCTAGTAGCAAAAGGGTTTACTCAAAAGTATGGGATTGACTATGAGGAAACCTTTGCTCCAGTTTCTAGACAAGAGACCATCAGACTAGTACTTTCCTTGGCTACCCACAAAGGGTGGAAAATTCAACACATGGATGTTAAGAGTACCTTACTTAATGGGTACTTGAAAGAAGAGGTTTTTGTGCAACAACCTCAAGGATTTGAAGAACAAGGTAAGGATAATGTTGTCTACAAATTGAAGAAAGCATTGTATGGACTAAAGCAAACCAAGGGCATGGTACTTACACATTGATGGCTACTTTCAAAAGTATGGGTTCAATAGGAGTAATAGTGAACCCACTCTCTACTACATGAAACAAGGTAAAGACATCCTCATTATGTGCTTATATGTGGATGATCTAATATTCATGGGTAGTAGTGATAAAATGAATGAGGAGTTCAAACACTCCATGATGAAAGAGTTTGAAATGAAGGATCTAGGGTTGATGCATTACTTCCTAGGAATGGAGGTACATCAAATAGGAAATGGGATCTTCATATGTCAACATAAATATGCTCATGACATGATAAAGAAATTTTCTATGGAGCAATGCAAGTTTGTTGCAACTCCAACAGGTCATGGGATACAATTATGCAAAGAAGATGGAGCACCAAAAGTTGATAAGACCACTTACAGGAGCATGGTTGGGAGTATAATGTTCCTCACCAACACAAGGCTGATATTCAATATGTTGTTTCTCTAGTATCAAGGTATATGGCTGATCCATCTGAAATTCATCTACAAGAAACTAAAATAATTTTGAGATATGTAAAGGGTACAATGGATTATGGGATCCATTACCACAAAAATGATGATGTAAAATTAATCGGCTTTAGTGATAGTGATCGGAATAGCAATATAGATGATAGGAAATCTACTTCAGGGAATTGTTTTAGTCTTGGGTCAGGGCTAATTACTTGGAGTTCTAAAAAGCAAACTACTGTTGCACTATCATCTACTAAGACTGAGTACATATCAATTACAAATTCTAGTGCCCAAGCGTTATGGTTGAGAAAAGTTCTTGAAGAAATAGGAGAGAGACAAAGTGGTCCTACCATATTGTATTATGACAATATGAGTGCCATACAATTGGCACATAATCCTATCCACCATAGCAGGTCAAAGCACTTCGACATGAAGTATCACTTCATCAGAGACATGGTGGAGAAACAGGTGGTTGAGCTAAAACATTGCAACACTTTGGACAACATGGTGGACATCTTCACCAAAGGAGTTGCTAAAGCTCAGTATATAAATATGAGATATTGTATGGTTAGCCCTCTCAACTTTAAGTGGGAGAATGTTGGACATTGAATGTTCTTTTCCTATGTAACTATGTTTAGTCCTATTCTAGAATTGTTAGAGAGAATAAAGGATTATGTTAGTATCTTCTAAGTTAGGATTTAGTTACGTAAATAATGTATTCCACCTATGTTGAGCTATGTTCTATTGTGATCTAGCTCTATATAATGTAACCTATTCCAACATATAATTTTAATGAGTTTATTGTCTCAAAGGTTTCTAAAGACATAAAAAGAAACATCAAACTTGCATAATACGTTGGTGAAGGAAACCACCAAAAAGAGTGGCAAGTCCACCAAGTAAAACACCATCAATTTGCACAGGATAAGCACCATAGAAAAGTATAAAGGTGACATCAAAGCATAGGGGGAAAGTACCCAAACATTTCCTAGAAGAACAACGACCGGATAGAAGAGGAGCCACCACCAAAAGGAGAAGAGCCACCATGGAAGAGCCATAAAAAAGGAGCACTTAGGTGAAGGAAAGCCATCGTATAAGAGTCACCTGTAGAGGAGCACCTAAGTGGGAGAAGAACCACCATTGAAGAAGTTGAAGTACCATTTGCAAGCCTAGAAACATATACAACAAAATAAGACAAGGTTTTTGCTATTGAAAAGGCATTAAGGGAGACCAAAGGTCTAAGTTCTTGCAACCACCAAGAAGGGAAACAAAATGAAGACATGCATAAAGGTTTTTGCAACATTTCACTAGTCTCTTAAGTACATTACATGCACTACCAAGTGTCAAGAGGAAGAAAGGAATGCAGCCAAGGAAGACAGAGCATCAAGAAGCATTACAAATTCATCCCTAAGGTTGAAGAATGTTATAATGTTGTATTTGCCACTTGTCACAAGGAAGGAGGAGCACTACAAGTTTTTGAAAAGTTACAGGTAACATTAAATAGGGAAAGGAAGCATTTTGGTGACACTTGTCACTTGTATTGCAAGATTCCAAACGTTACCAAGGAAGACCAAATATTTTTGGAGCACCATTTATTGCATGATAGGGAAATACTTTGGCATAGTCTCATTTACTACAACAAGGATTGTCATACGTTGAAGGTGAATCCTTGACCAGTTTGAAGAAATTTTGACCAGCCTAAGTGGAGTAAAAGCACCTATTTTCAAAGCAAGTCCAATTATAGCATTAAGGAGGGATTACCTGATATATTAAAGGTATTTTATTACTTTTTGAATTAATTTATGCTAAGTAGGAATTATGAGGATTAAAGGAGAATTATTATATAAGGAAAAGTATTTTATTGAAGAGATAAGACTTTTGGAATATTATTTAAACCTTAGAAAACTGAATATTGCCATTGAATATTATTTTGAGAATTGAAGTATTTATTTTGAAGTTTTTCATATTGCACATTTGAGTTAAAATATTTTCAATTTGATGAGTTTGGAGAATAAGGTATCCTACATCAAATTAGGAATACAAAACTTGCAAATATTATTTTTAGAGTTTCTAAATTTCTAGAGTTGGAGTTATAAGAAATCCAACGTCAACATGGTTTTATGGAATTTAGAATTGAAGAATTAAAATCTTGAATTTTGGAGATAAAAGGAATTCAACATAGAAGTTTTTTGACAAAGGAAAAATTGCATTGATAGTTTAGTATCTAATTCAAAAATTATAAGAGGCATAAATTTGAAGATTTGCAATATTTGAAATTGCATTCAAATTATTGATTGATAAGAGGAAATTAAAGTTGCTATTTTGAAGAATAGAAGTTGAAAAATTATATTGTCATGATTCAATCATTAGGGAGATACAAGGAGTTCTACAAAACATAGAATTGAAATAACTATATTGAAACTAGGGAGATAAAATATTGTCAACAATTGAAAATTATCCTTAGTCTATCATTCAAAACTAAGGAAAGATAAAGAATAGAGAATTTGAGATAGCATCAAATACTTATTTGATAAAAAAAACTAGGGAGTCATAAGGAAGACAACCTCAAAGGTTTAAATATTTGTGCAAAAATTATCTTTTACCCTTAAGACTAGCAAATTACCCAGAATATTTCTTTAACAATGGAAGAGCTTATTAAGTATAGAGGATTCAAGAAAACAACTTGGCTTGATATTAACAATATGAAATGTATGAATAGAAGAGAAGAACCAATATGGCTTAAAAGGATTTTTGAGAAACCATAGATTGACAACTTGACAAGAGCAAATACTTTAAAGACATCTTCTAATGATATGATAGAAGTTTTTGATGACAATTATAATGTTGAGAAAAAACTCAAGGATCATTCTCAAAGCATAGCAAAATATGTAGGGCAAGATTTTTTCCTACATATTTATGAAAGAAGCAAAAATAAAATTGCTTCAACTATACATACATGGTTATATTAGTTGATCAAGAAAACAAATGAAATTAAGTCATTCAAAACAAAAAAAAGAAATTTAAGATGCACTTACTGTAATAGAGAAGGACATGAAAAAGCTAATTGCTAGAATTTGCATCCTTGTAAATATTATGGAAAATAATCTCATTCATCTACCTTCTATTATTACAAGGAAGAATATTACTTGAATTTTGAAAAGGTTCTAACTTATAGATTACAATGTTTGTTTCAAAAGATTATTTCTAAAGCTTTTGCTAACAATGAATATAAGCATGGAGAATAGGGAAGAATATCATTTAAGGATCAAGAAAAATAAAAGTGGACTAGGGATGTAATTAGATGCCTTTCTCAACAAGGCTATCTAATAGTTGACTGTATTAACAGTCCTAAACAAAAACAAAATTCAAAGACAGAGAAAAGAAACCAGGTCAAAAAGAATATTGATGATATGAAGGACAAAGACAAAGAAATAGTATTCTTTTAGGAATAAAATGGCAATGCAACATCATATAAAAGCTTATAAAATGACATTAATGATGAAGACAAGCTAGAAGAGAAACAATTGGGTCAAGAAGGTATTCAGTGCGAAGGGAGTTAAGAGATGAAGATCATATTGAAGATTAAAGTCTTCAGTAACCAAATAATGTAATACAGGGGGTGTTGGAATATATTATATTATTTGGTACATGCTAATGTACCACCTTGGGTACATCTTTAGATTACGAAAGTGTATTATATTAGAGAGAGTATTTACTTTATGCAATGTAATAAATGCACAAGTGTGCAAAGTATTTTGGTAATGTAAATATGCATAGTTGTCCATGTGCACGTGTCATAGAATAGGAAGATGAAGAGTCATAGGAAGAGTGAAGGCCAAGAATGCTCCATATGAAGAGTCACATTCCATTATATATATATATATGTATATGTGGGTGTGAAAAATATATGGAGTAAGATACAGAGTGACATATTATCATATACAATTGTAATGGAGAGTGATGAAGTATGATGTATTTGAGGTCTTTATTCAATAAATATCATATATTCGTGAGCATTTGTTAATGGTGTTTATATGAGTTATTTCTAAAGTATTTTATGAGTTTTATATGCTTACTAGTTTGTCATTAGCATATATTTCATATTGCAACTTTATTTTAGATCTTGTGGCTGCATTATCTTAAGTATTTATCTTCAAAAGCTAATAATAGGCATAAAATTATGAAGAACATATTTTTGTAAATTTCTTGCACAAAAAGCACAAATTGCAAGCATTCTTGTAAAGATATTTTTTATCTTTAAGAGTCCACTATTGTAACTACCTAAGATAAGGTAAAATTTTATAATTATTTGGGATTTTTGGGTAACCACTCTTGGCTTATATACATTCCAAAATGTCTTTTGATTATGTCTTTTGATTTAGCCAACCAAATGGTTGCTTTAGCCTAGATAGTTGGTCTATTAGCCAATAAGGTCTAAGACATAATAGTCCAAAGTGCCCCTGATGTAAAGATCTATAATAATGATATTAGGGTAAATATAAGATATGATGTTAAAATTTATGATGGGACTTAAGATCCTGATGTCCTAGGTAGTTGGATAGTGGATATGGAGACTTGGTTCTCCTATACAACAATTCCCATTGAGAAAAAAATATCTTTTACAAAACTCAAATTGTCAAGGTTAGCCAAGCTTGTGATTATGGAAAGGCAAGAAGGTCAAAATCCAATCACCACTTGGGATGGTCTAACCAAATATTTGAAGGACACTTTTTACCCTTTCAATTATGAATATGAGCTCACTGTATAATGGTATAGATTACGACAAACTCACAATATACTTGTGCAAGATTATGTCTTCCAATTCAATAGATTGAGAATTTTGCTTTGTGTGAAGGATCTAGCAAAAGCCCTTTATCATAAAATTTACTAGTAGAATACTTAAAAATTTGTATTTAGAGTTGAAATATACTCCCTTGGCTACTTTGGATGCAACTTTCAATCATGCATAGTTGGCAGAAGAGAAGCTTGTGGCTCAATCAAAAGGAGCTTCCAAGACTCTGAATCAGGAGCAATTGCCTAAGGTAAAGATGCCTTCTTCCTTCTATTATTTTTTTTCTTCTTCTTTTAATAACAATAATTTTTGTAATAATTGTAAAAGAATGTGGCATGTGGAATCTGAGTGTTTTAGAAAGAGGAAAAACCTCATTGTAAAATCTCAAAAGGAGGAACTACAATATGGTCCCATTGAGATAATAGGAGAAGAAAGAGAGTATGATGAGTTGAAGGGTACACTGAACAATTTTACCCTCATGAATAAAAATTTTTATGAAGGTGTTCATGATAGTTTGTCTATCACCAAAGCACACCTAACACATAATTTTTTTGTGAATTGTATTATCGACAACGGATCATAAAAGAACTTGATTGCAAAAATTTTCATTGATAGGTTGCAAATACCTATGGTACCACATCCTTGTCTATACTCGCTTGAATGGAAGGGTAATGGTTCCACCTCCCATGTCATAAAAACTTGTACAATATCCTTTGCTTTTGGCCCACACTTTGTGGATAGAGTCACTTGTGATGTGACTCATATGGACTATTCTTGTTTAATTCTTGGCAAGCCCTATCAATACGATAAGAGGGCTTAGTATGCTGCATATAACAATATTTATATTTTGAATCACATGAATAAAATGTTTCTTATTTATGGCCTTTAGAATACCACCTTATTTCTTTGCTTTAGTCAACCACAAAATATTATTTTAATCTTTAGTAGGCCCAGGACACCCCAACTCTAGCTGCATCACCTTCGCCTTGCAAGGTGATGATCCTTCCTTCTCCATTAGTTCTTCCACCTGTTATTACAACTATCCTTCCTACTACCTCACCTATTATGCCACTTCCCAGTGCTGAAATACCCTCTTCTTTACAACCTCTTTCCATTATATAGGTTCCTATTTTGTAGTAAACTGTAGCTTCCACAATAGGTCTTTGATCCTCGTTGATTTTATTTATAGATTGGTGATAGAGTTATGAAAAAATGTTACATCCTAGTACCATCATCTAGCGGTATCATCAACCTTATCTAGGCTTGTGATGATGTACCATATTAGCACTGTCCTATTAGTGGGATATGTTTTTAGCATTTGGTGACTCACCCTCCTACTTATGTTGGAAAAGCATTGGAGTCCACTGCTTCTATTATGGGTAGGTATGATGAGGACATCATTTAGTCTTAGGTTTAGTATTATTCCCAATCTTATTATTTTAGCTAGCATAGATTTATTTTATGTAATAATTTATGAGCTCCTCCATTGCTCACATAGGCTTCCTAGTTGGCAATTTTTTTAGCCAACCTACATATTTGTTAGCTTCTAGTTAGATAGATTCTTCTAGCTAGTTCATATTGTTATTCTAACATGATTTGTTTGTTGGTTGGTTAGGATGTTAGCTATCCTATCTAGTTTGTTATGCTATGTTTAGCTTGTTGTTGGATGACTAGTTGTCATCCATATTTGTAAGATCTATGTGCTTATTTAAGCACCATGAGTAATGCAATATTTAGCTTCTTTGCATCCTTTGTAACCATACATCCAATTGAGGTGGGAGAAAACCTCCTTTGACATAGTTGTACCTATCCAAAAGTCATAAGGAATCCTTCAAAAAAGGTTGCCTATGGCAATTCGACCTACTGACCTCATTGTTGCAAGTAAAGAGCCTAACCATTGCATGGTAAATGCATATGTGACTTGAGAAGAGGACATCAAAAACTTTTATGTGGATTCATTAGAAATTATTGCTAGTTATTCAACCCTGCTATAGCCTCTTATTTGGGATCCTTCCCTACAAATATACCACTCCCAATTAGCATATGGATGAGCAGGGGTCCAACAAGATAAAAATATAACTACTTTATATGGGATTAGGATTCAAGCCCCTAACCTCTTAGATCTAATATGCACAACCTATCCATCATTTCATCCATGTTGGTGTCATTGATGTGCCAGATCATGGATATATGAGATGGTAGATCACACAATATTGCATGCACATGAATTTACACACAAATAAAGCCAAAAAAAATCAAATGCAAAAAAATGAAAATATTACCTAAATGTTAGTTCTAAGAGCTAAAGAATTGATCTCTCCTTTCAATGACGAGTTAAGCTACTTCAGATATTTCTGTGATAATATGTCCAAATTTGCAATATTTTATAGAATCATTCTAAAACATTCATTCACCACAATCATATGTCAAAAAGAAAATACAGTTAGAAGATAACAATAATAAATGATATGAAGGAAATAAAAGGAGACAACATGAATTAAAGGTTGGGTTCCCATGGGCACCCTAATATATCATGTTTTATTCACACTATTCATACAAATGAATCCTCATTGAGTGGATTTATAGTGATACCAAATCCTAAATGAGAGGCTAACCTTAGCATAACATAAACTTAACCTTGATTTTAACCTTACAATAAAATAATAGTAAATTACCCTTTAAGCACGGATATCCACAAAGGTGGATTAACTAATACCACTAAATTAAAATATGAAAGGGGACCTTAGGGTTATATGAAGATGTTCATAGGCATACACATAGATTCCCATAGGCTTGCATAGAAGATTTCCAATAGGCTGACATAGAAATATACCTATAGGTTTATATATAGAATGAAAGTAGGCTTACATCAAGCTGTCTAAAGGCTTACATAGCATTTTTCCATAGGCTTACATAAAGATAACCTATAGGTACTTCATATCTATTGGTATTGGACTAATAAGGTCAAAGCATAAATATTTTAACATCCCCAAGTAGAAGTATCCCTTTGGTAATTTTCCTTTTGCTAGTAGTTGCCTTGCCTCATTAGTTAATCTTAGGGCTTCCCCACTAAATTTATCAATTATGACCTCATACACTTTGTCATCAAAGCAATGGGAGGTATTTCCTAATTCTTGGCATGGTATGTTTATTCACTCCATGATATTTAGAGGTTGTTCATCTTTTCCTACCTAGTCTAGCTGAAGGATGAGAAACTAGCTTTTCTTTTGGTAAATGGTCAACCAAATAGATAGAAGGTATATTTAATTTTTTTATTTTTTTCTTAAACTCTTTTATTTGACTATCCATTTGGTCAAAAATATACTTGTCATATTCAATCATCTAGGACTGCCCTAGGTAGGTATATATGTCATGCAATAAAGTTATATGTTCCTCATATATCTTCTTATAACTCCTTTCCCAAGGGATTATGGCTATCCCTAAAATTACCATTTGTACATCTTCCTTGAATTGGTCTAATACCAATGGGATACTAAATTTGTATGGTATATTGTGCTTATTTATGTAAAGGGTCAAGAAGCTCTGTCAATAGGTATTAGTTTACTTAAAGTAAAAGTTATTTTGGATGTTTTGCTATAGGTGATCCATATGGTTGGGTCATTGACAACTTTTATTATGCTTCTTCTAACTTCTTTTTGGATATAAAAATCATCCTCCATTCATTGAGGTAGCCTAAAACTCCTTATTTTTGGTTCATATTTATATGCTACCACTTCCACCAATTTCAAGTAACTTAAAACTTGAGGCACCTGATTTATTGATAACCCTAAGGTCCAAATATAGCTTCTACTCCATGAGTCTATTTATGAATCTAGGTTGCACCTTCTAAGGACCTACCTATTCACTTACCTTATGGGATGGATATAGCTTCCATTCTCTAGCCTCTAGTTGAGATCTTCAAAGTATTCATATGGTATTTTGGAGTAGAGAGCCCTACCTTTTTCTCTGTCATGTCTTATTCTGAATTTGTCTCTTTGTCGATGTATCTTCTACTGAGATTACTAGGATAAATGATAATAGGAAGGTTAGGAGTGGCATAGTGATTATGGAAGGAGATAAAATAGTTTGTGTTTCCAACAATGAAGGATTAGCAAATATGGGTATGGTGTAGGGTGAAAAATCAAATAAATGATATAATATCAAGCTAAAATGAGCAAATTTGGCCTTTTAAGGGGAGTAATTAGCTTACTAATGTAGACATGAAAAATTTATCTACTTTGAGTGGGCAATATTCCTTAGTATCCCTAAGAGGCCCTCAACCCCTGCCAAGAGCAAGGGAAGACCTCTTTGCCTCCATTTTTTAATTTATTTGTATTTTAGTGAAATTGTGCCCCATCTTTACAAGGCGCGACTTCGTGCAAATGATATCGCGCCCCATCAGGATGGGGCACGAATTCATTATTTTAACCTTTATTTTTAATTTAATTTAATTTTATTCTTTTGAGCCCTCTTAGACCCAAGTTTAAACCCTCCAAAATGTTTTGGCATTAGCTTTGGGTTTATTTTTGCCTGCATTTTTCCCTCCGCTTTGTCTATAAAAGGAAGGATGATTTGCTTAATCATATGCAAAGTTTTAATGTGCAATCTTAGTGCAAAATTCTAATTATTGATTAAGCTCAAAAATTTTACGATAGTGTACTCTTCTTCCTTTATTTTCTTCTACTACAAGCTAATATCGAAGTGTGAATTTTGGATTTGATCTTCTATTGTGTGGATTGGATTGATTTGTTGTGTGACTTGGTGGATCCATGGTGTAGTTTGAAGAGATAGAGTGCCCACTCGAATACTTCAATGTTCTCTGCCTGCTTCTATGAAGTCCATTAGGATTTTCTTACTTTATTTTTGGCATTTATTTCATCTTCTGCACTTGCTTTTAATTTTTCATCAATCTACAGTGATATCGCACCCGATATTAGTGAGGTGCAACTTCACTTGCCCTAATTAGGGCAAACTAGTTTGCAAAAGTGATATTGTTCCCTATCCAGGCACGGTGTGACTTTGCTACTACATTATCACACCTGCTCCAGGTGAGGCACGATCTTTCCCCAAAGCACATCGGGGGAAATTTCTAGATTATGTTTTCACTGTTGCATTCCATTTTGTTTCTAGATCATACTGATGTATTTGGTTCCCTATTTTCTGTTACTGTATTCATGTTTTATGATTAATTCTCCAAAGGTCAATTTTTTATTTTGTATTAAAAGGTCATCTAAAAGTACCTAGGGGGCTTGACTGTTGCACTTCCAAGATTTTTTACACAGCGGCCTAAGCAAGCCCCCTCATGCTAATTCTATTTTTCAATGTTTCATGAATGATCTTGCAGAAACAAATATTCTTGATATCATTGGACAAGAGGTAGAAGATGTTAAATCAACTACCAGTCTAGATAAGTGTTCTAATCATTTTATTGGTTGAAGATTTGATTTAAATATTGATTCCTAGGGATCTAAAAGTGAAAGACATTTAGTTTGCACCTAGGGATAATTTATGTGCATCTATTATATATATTTCTTCTTTAAAGGTTTTTTGAAATCAAACCCTAGGCTAGTGAGCATTCAAAATAAATAATCATTTTAGGATAGCTCTTGTATGCTTTCATTCTATTTTCAGCTATCCTATTCTATTTTATGCATTATCCTTTATCTTTTCTAGCTTAGATATAGAAAGTCTAAACTTAGGTGTTTGTATTAAAACTGAATACATCAAACTATCTTGAATATCCTGAGGACTTGGAGCGAGTCCTTAAACCATTCCTGGTGAACCTCTCCCCATAGCACCAAGTGTAGAGAACAAACCAAGTGTAGAGAACAACATACCCCCGCAATAAACTTGGCTTTCTCTTGAGAATCCAGCCAAAAATTATATGTGGTAGGGTAGTTTTCCCCCTCTACATCTTTGGTGAACCCAACATGAACACCTCCTTTTCTTTTTAACACTAAGAAATATCATTATTTTTTTTTGGAAAAATCTTTATGAAATTAAGAATTTACTTGTTAGTGTTTTTCCCTATTTGTTTTTCACTAGTTCTAATGGATCCTTTCCTTAGAAGTTAGAGGAAACAATTAGAGTATGATTATGTTCCTTTGGAAGATGATCAGATTGATAGGGAAAACCCTAATGTAGATCTAGAAGAGCAAGAAGAGGTAGACATGGAAACTAAGACTAATCCTGATCCTTTTTTTTTTTTTTGAAAAAATGAAAACTTGTATTAATACAAAGACCAATTACAAACGGGAGAAAACACATCCCGACCCAGAGCAAAGAGCAATCCAACAAGGGCAAAGCACAAAGGCAGCACTAGCAACCCCAGGGCAAAGAAAACAACAGGGCGTGAAAATCGTGACATGTCGCGAAATCGCTACAATCACCCCCGTCTCGACCGCGTCGGTGCCAACAGTCGCGATATCGCGACATGTCGCGAGATCGCGACATGTCACGATATCGCGACAGGAAGGGCCCTCGGCAGCCGCACGCAAAAGGAGTCACGAAATCGTGACGAAGTTTCTGAACGGCACTCATGCCACAAAAGGGTCGCGATATCGCGACAATTATCCTCCCAACCGCTTAAGTGCCAAACGTGTCGCGATATCGCGACAAAAATACCTTGCAGCTTCCAGTTTACCAAACTGTCGCGATATCGCGACGAATTATCAACTTTGCTCTTCATCTTCAAAAGAGGCACGAAATCGTGACATAATCTCAACAAGAGCCGCGATAGCGCGACATGTCGCGATATCGCGCCAGAAACCCGCCAAAGGCCGCAAAGGCTCAACCTATCGTGAAATCGTGACAACTTCCAGCTCGAGGCCGCGACGACGCTACAGGTCGCGATATCGCGACAATTTTCCTCCCAGCCGCTTAAGTTCCAAACGTGTCGCGATATCGCGACAAGATTACCTTGCAGCTTCCCACTCTCCAACTTGTCACGATAACGCGACGAAATTTCAACTTTGCTTTTCAACTTCAAAAGGGGTGCAAAATCGCGACAGGATCTCAACAAGGACCGCGATAGCGCGACATGTCGCGATATCGCGACAGAAACCCACCAAAGGCCGCGGAGGCTCAACCTGTCGCGATATCGCGATAGCTTCCAGCTAGAGGCCACGACAAAGCACTACATGTCGCGATATCGCGACAAAAAATTTCCTTAGCATAAAAAACACTGCACATTATTTCAAAATTTGTTCAAGGCCTTGTCTAATCTCTGCATCCTCCACATGCATATTACTATGCAGATGCATCCCAACCTCTCTCTCAAAACCCATCTTAGCAAGGAAATCAGCCGCTTTATTAAGAGATCTACTAGCATAAACAAGTATCACATCCTCTAATTCCTTCCAAAGCTCTTTAATTTGGGAGACCAAAATCCGTAGCCTCCAAGCTTTTAAGGCAAAGTTCCTCATGCAATCAAGAGCGCCAACCAGGATTTGGGAATCAGACTCAATGATTATCTTTCTATGACCCTGCTTGACGGCCCAGATGGAAGTAGATTTAATAGCAAAGGCCTCGGCTTCATTGTTTGTGGCATATCCCAGACCTTGCAATTCCCAATAGAGCACAGCCCCAGCATGATCACGGCAGATTACTCCACTTCCAGCATTGCCCGGATTGCCTTTTGTAGCTCCATCAGTGTTGATTTTGATCCAGCCTTCTGGGGGAGGTTTCCAACAACTTCTTACCTGTCTCTCAAGATCAGCAGCTCTCTCTTCCAGAGGCTTAGAAGCAGGCTGATTTTCCTCCTCAAAGATAGATGGCAACGGTTTCCACAACTTTGCTCCGGATGACCTGCCATATCCCATCCACCGAAGAGAAGGTTTCACGAAAAATACGAGCATTTCTTTCCAACCACACCTGCCACCAAATAAAACGGAAACCAAGCTCCCAGCCAGTTCAAGAGCTTTAGATGTAAATCTACCTCTCTTCCAGCTTTCCCATAAATTGGTCCGAGACAAGTCTCCAATAGCCTGAAGCTTAAAATGGGAGAACCAACGATGCCAAATACGTTGTGTGAAAGGACAATCAAACAGAAGATGATCCGCAGTTTCCTCATTCCTATAGCATAAAACACACTGGGAAGGACCAATGATGCCTCTGATTCTGAGATTGTCAAAGGTCAGGATTCCATTGTGCATCAGCTGCCAGGCAAAGAAGTTCACTTTCGGCCAGCCCTTGGGATGCCAAATCTTCCTCCATTCTTGAACTGGAAAAGAGTGTGGGGGGGCTCTGGAAGGATCGAATCATAGCCCTCCTTCACAGTATAAACCCCAAGGTTCCCAAAGCCCTAGGCAAGCTCATCCTCCTCATCTCTCCCAGTAAGAAACCGTTCTGACAAGAGTTTTTCCAGAGTTGGAGCCTGCTCCGGAGGGATTGGAATAGGCCATTCACCGAGCCGCTTGAACTTTTGAACCTTATACTCCCCCAATTGGCTGGTATTGAAGTAGCTCTCAATATGGATCCATCCCTTATCTTCTAGAGCTGATTTTAACGGATGCAATTCAGGAAACACAACAAGAATGGGAGGATTCTGATCCCAAGAATCAACCCGGAACCGGGCCTTCTCTCCTCTCCCAACTTTCCAGAACAATTGATCTTTGATAATGCGAGATCCAAGCTTGAGCGCCTGCCACACTAATGATCCATTACCCTCCAAAGGAAAGCGGCCCAAGTCATTGGGGTGAACAAGACCCAAGTATTTACTAGAGAGGATTCTGCTGAAGAGGGACGTTGGCTGGGAAATCCACCTCCAATACAGTTTACCAACCAGAGCCTGATTGTTAAACTTGGAGCTTCTTAATCCCAGCCCACCTTTTTCCTTGGGCTGGGTGACCTTATCCCATCCAACCAAGGCCCATTTCCTCTCTCCTTTGGCACCTTCCCAAAGAAAACTTCTAGCCACTTTGTCCAGCTCTTTCCAAATTGATGGAGGGGCAGCCATAATAGAGAATTTATAAATTGGCATGGCCTGAATAACAGACTGCAGGAAAGTCAGTCGGCCCCCATAGCTTAACCATCTATGAGACCAGTGATTCATTCTCTCTTTGATGCCATCCAAAAGGTCCTTCCAGAAATCAGCTTTCAGTTTTTTGAAATGCAGAGGAACCCCCAGGTAAACAACAGGAAGGGAGGTCCTAGTGAATCCCAAGATCTCAATAACTCTGTCTTGTGACCTTTGATCAAGATTAAAGAAGACCACTTTGGATTTTGTTTCATTGATGACTTGATTAGAGGCCCGGAGGTAGACGTTTAGAGAATCTCTGATTCCTCTTGCTTCCCTGAGGCCGGCCACTCCCACCAATCCAAGGATCATCCACAAACTGTAAATGAGTCAAAACTTCAGCCTCGATTTTAATTCCTGTTATCTCGTCCTTGAAGTCTTCTTCTCAGGAGGAGTCTGCCTAATCCTTCAGCCAAGATGAGAAAGAGATAAGGAGAGCAAGGGTCTCCTTGGCGGAGACCCCGAGAGGCTCCAAAAGGTGGCGAGGGAAGCCCCTTAATTAAAACAGAGTATGAAGGCGTAGAGATACAACTCATGACCCAGGCAATCCAGTCCTGAGAAAAACCAAAGGCTGCCAACATCTTGACCAAGAAGCCCCACTCTACCCTGTCATAAGCCTTAGACATATCCAGTTTGATGAACATTCCTTTGTTACCTGAATTGTGCATAGTATGGATAGCCTCCTGAGCCAAGATCACTCCATCCAAGATCTGTCTCCCTTCAACAAAACCCCCTTGCTCTGGGGAGATTATATTCTGAAGAAGAGGTTTTAGTCTTTCAGCCATAATTTTAGTGATTATTTTGTAAATCACATTGCATAAGGCAATAGGTCTGAAATCAAAAATGTGAGCCCCCCCCTCTCCTTTTGGAATTAAGGTAATAAAGGTGTGATTTAGAGCCTTGAGCATTCTTTTGTTAGTTCGGGACTCCTCAATGACAGCCAGGACATCCTCCTCCAGGATATCCCAGAAGGCCTGAAAAAACTCAATAGGGAAGCCATCGAGACCAGAGCGATTTTCCAGAGGCACATCCCAAAGACCACCTTCTTGAGTTCATCACGATCAATGGGCTTAAGAAGGGCCTCGATTCTCTTCATGAGAGATAATAGAGGGAATGCCATCAATGACTTCATTTTGGGCTTCCACATCATGCTCCATACTTTCCTTAAAGAGGTTTGAGAAATACTCCATTGAGTGGGAGTGCATATCAAGGAGAGTGTCAAAAGAGTTTCCATTCTCGTCTTGAAGGAGTTCCATGTTATTCAATTGTCTTCTAGCACAGGCAGAGCGATGGAAAATTTTTGTATTTCTGTCTCCTTCTAATAACCATGTGTTTCTTGCTCTCTGTTTCCAGTAGATCTCTTCTTGATTATCAATGTCCTCAACCGCTTTGCGTAAAGCATCATCCTCGGATTTAAGATGCTCGTAAATGATTCCTTCCCCGAATTGTTTTTGCACCTCATTCCATCCGGCCAACAAGGGAGCCCGTTGGAGCCGGAAATCAGATTTGTTAGTTTGCCTCCACCGTTTTAGTTTACTCTTAACAAAGAGAAGCCGTTTATGAAATTTGAACATATCTGTCCCAAAAGGGAGACGACCTTCTTCCCACCACTCGTGGAATTTTCCTTCGGAGGTCCTCTTTTTGCAACCAAAAATTTTCAAATTTAAATGGTTTGTAATATCGCCTCGACATAGTCCCTCCCTCCAACAGAAATGGGAGAGTGATCTCGAGATCTGGCCCTCCAAAATCTGGAATTTGATATTCCATCTAACATAAGCTTCCTCCGAGACCAGAAACTGGTCAACCTTAACCCTCCTGTTGTATGGCTCTCTTCTCTTATTAGTCCAGGTAAAGTTTGTACCAGGGCCTTTGATATCAACAAGGTTAAAGGCCTGGACTTGGGCAATAAAAAGCCGGTCCCCTGTATCCAAAACTGGGATGCCACCTTCCCCGATCCCTGGCAGATAATTTGGCATTGAAGTCCCCAGCAATAATCCAATCAAAATCTTCCCGGGAGGACCTCATGTTTTGAACAGCTTTCCATTGAGACCGCTGACCATCGATGTTCTGAGCCCCATAGAAATTTGTAATTAAGACTTGTTCAGCTGTAACAATATTCCTAAAAAGAGATGTGAGGACACCCCTCCAGGCTATATGTTCTATTGCTATCCACGCCAAAGGGTTCCAAAGAGTAGCAATCCCTCCCGAGGCACCTAGAGCAGCCACAACCATATGGCCAGCACCCCTCCAGATTCGATTGACAGTTTTACTCATAAGGTCTAAAGACATTTTTGTCTCCTGAATGAGCAGAAAGTCTGTTTTACTTCCCTCTAAAAGTCTTTGAACAACATATTGATGGGTTCTACTGTTTAAACCCCTCACATTCCAAGATTGAATAATCATTGGAAACCTTGGGAGCAATACGAATCAATTGTTCTCGCCAATCCTCCATTGATTAGCTTATCTCCTTGCACTGCAATTAGATCCTTATTGGATTTCCCTGCCCACCCCTTGGGAATTACTATTTTTCGACCTCTTCTCCACCTGGGTAATCCCTAGAGCTGGTCTTTCTCTTAACTTTTCTGCATTTCCCATGGTGACATCTTTAATAGCTGGCTGTGCTGGGGAGTGGATTACCAATGCCCCTAGGTTTTCTAGCTGCAAAATCTCAGAGGAGTCAATCACCTGTTCTAGGACAGGGGTTGGTGAGGGAGGAGCATGAGAAAGGATGATATTATCCTCAAGGTTCCCATCTGCTCCTTCCATAATTTGGTCTTCTTGATCCACAAGAGATTTGAAGATTTCATACCGGTTGGTTGGCTTGGGATGAGCTTGCTCCTTGCCATTTCTCTTTTTGTTTCTTCTTCTCTTCTGCTGTTCAAAGCCATCTTTCTGGGCATCAGAACCAGGGGGAATGATGGGTGGTTCCTTGACCGGAGTGGACTTACCCTCTCGGGGGTGATTTGGCATTCCCTGAGGAGCATCCGCTTTGGTGCTCAAGATATTTGGGCAGAACCTTGCCAAATGGCCATGCTTATGGCAAACTCTACATCGGAAAGGTAGGGCTTCATAGTCTAACTGTTGTATCCAGGAGTGTCCTGCTAACTCCAGTTCCATCTCAGCTGGTAGCGGCTGGCTAATATCCAGTTCTACACAAATTCTCGCATAAACAATAGTGTTTCCTTCTATGGTATCTTTGGAAACTCCCAAATATCTACCTAGAGAGTTACCTATCGCTTCAAGAATCTGCTCACCCCAAAACTCCATCGGGAGAGCATACAGCCGGATCCAAACCGGGACAGCCATGGGCTCAATGCGAGGGTCGAAGCCCGCTCTCCACGGTTGGACAAATAGCCCTGCCGGGCCATGGCTCCTCTTTTCTGATTCAAATGCTCTGTTTCTATCCGCTAAGGAGGAAAAACTAATAATAAAATACCCATTGCTTATGGGCCATAAGGAGTACTCACCGATAGGCTCCCAGTTTTGTCTCACCCAGGAGTGCAGAAAGTGCAGGGTGGGTCGGATGCCCATGAATTTGCAAATCAGATCATGAGTAGCACGGTAGTTGATCGTGTCCTCGACCAGCTCTGGTTCTATGACAATCTTCGGTCTGGAAGCGGATTGCGGGAGACATCCATTGACTCTATGCACAGGAGAACCCTTGCCCGCATTCCTGGATAGCGAATGGTAAGCACTCCGCTGAGCTTCATCGGAGGAAGACGTAGGGTTTTCTCTTAATATCTCGGCATAAGAGGTCTTCTTCCCATCGAGAAATCCTGGAGGAGACCCCATTGGGCCCTCCCGGGCAACGAAAGAGCCGTCAGCAAAAACAACAACAAACCACCTGAGTCCCTGGTAGAATATTCCCACCAGAAACCCTAGAGCCTCGGCCAGTGACAGTTCAGAAAGTTTCCCGCCAAATCGCCATAGCTCAAAAATGTTTTTTCACAGAAGTTTTTTCGAATAGCTCCAATCCTGATCCTTTTGTTGTACCTAATGGAAGTTATGTTTTTTCATCATTTGATCACATTTGGGAATTCATGAAAGCTCATAAGGAAAAACTATTAGAATATGTGGAACAAGAAGCTCGTCTTGAAAAATATGACGTTACTCCTTCTCCCCTCAATAGCTCTCCTTTGCTTTATCATGATATTCCTACATCTCAATATTTGCATCAAAATAATTTTAAGAACCAAGTGACTTGTGCCATTACTAATACCACTAATATTTGAGGGAATCTGCAAGTCCTTCTAACTAGTAGTGGCCCAAAAAATTTATCTCAATTTCCTCCTTCATCCTCTAAATTCAATATTATTGCTTATGTTCCACCAAATATTAGTTATCCACAAAGTGTCACATACAACCAAAGTACCCAAAGTTTTAATCCAACATCAGGGTTTCAACATACATACATTCCCCCTTTGGGAAGTCTGGGAAACATACATAGTAATCCATAAATGCATAATTTGGCAAGTATAGTAAATCAGTTGATTTCAAGGATGGATATGATTCAACCTTCAGGGTTTACATACAGCTATAAAGAAATGTGTAGTCACCAATTGGATCTTATTGTTGCTGCTATACCTTATCCTAAGCATTTTCCTATGCTAGTATTGCCAATTTATAAAGGTATATAAGATCCAATAAAGCATTTGAGAGGATTCAGGATAGTTTATCATGATCTTATTTATGATGATAAGCTCTTAATGAAAACATTTCCAAAGAGTCTTGTTGTAATGGCATTAGAATGATATTATCGGTTGCCCAACTATTCTTTGAAAAGTTTTGAGAAGACTGCATAGATGTTTGTTCATCATTTTAGTGTTTATATTGAAAAGGAAGTAACAATGAGAGATTTATACAATTTAAAGCAAAATAAAGAAGAATTTTTTTTAGAATTCTTAGCTCGTTGGAGAAGTTTGGTTAGCCGATTAAGACAACCTGTGTCTCAAAAAGATATGCTTGATATATTCATTGGTAATTTACAAGAGCGGTTATCTTATGCTCTAGAAACTACTACTGTCACATATTTAGTTCAAGCAATTGAGTTAGCAAGAAAAGTGGAACAAGCCCTCATTAGAAGAGGTCAACTCAAGGTTAAATAAGATAAGCCAATTAATTCTCAACCTAAGAATAAACAAATAGGAGGTAATAGTGATAGTAGGCATGTTAACAATGTTACTAACAACCTACAAAAGATTGTACTTCAAAAACCTCCTCAAAGGAAATTCACAAGACTTAATATCCCTATGGAAATAGTTTTAAAGCAACTATTGGATGCTAGAGCAATATAATTACCTCTATTAAGATAGCCAGATACTACAGCTCATTGGTATAAGGAAAATTCAATATTGCACTTATCATAGAGTAGAGGAACATTGGATAAACACTTGCAAGAAATTAAAGCATGTGGTTCAAGATTTGATTGATGCAAGACACATTGATTTAGGAAATCTCCAATCAACGAGTAATAAAACTCCTACCCAATAAGATCCAACAACAAATCAAGATATTGGGATATTTAAGGATTCTCTACCTAAGCATGAGCAACAAGAAGCTAATCAAGTGGCTTATCAAGATGATCCCCTATGCCATAGTAATGTGGTTGGTATGGTTGGGGTAAATACAAGGAAACAGACTGATAATTAGCAACATCAGCAAGGACAGAGTTCAGTACCTCAATCTAGCTTAGTTTTAAAGAAGAATCAAAGAAGAGATTCAGCTACAAGGATTCTACCTATCGTGTTGAGGCCACAATCACATGTTTCATTTGATCTTCAGAAGTAGTTAGCTAGTATGCCAACGAAGATATCAGTGTTAGAGATTTTGCAGACTTCTCCTGATCACATAATGCTTTAATGAAATTTTTACAACAACAATCTATTTTTCTAGACATCCCTCTTGATGCCATAATTGACACCATTGGTTCTTTTGGGATACATCATGTCTCATTCTTAGATAATGATAAACCTTCCTCAAACTTACATGGATATTCATCACTTTACATCACCACACTTATTGGGGATACCCTTATCAAGCAAGTTTTGATTGATAATGGCTCATCCCTCAATTTGTGTACATATCAATTCTTTCAAAAATTTGTATTAAAAGAGGAATATTTAACAAAAATTGATATCATCATTAAAGCTTTTAGTAATGAGTCCCAAGAAGCCTGTGGTGTCATATCTCTTCCCTATAAAAGTAGGGCCAAGAATATTGGATACTTTGTTTTATGTGGTACATTTTCCTACATCGTTTAATCTTCTTCTTGGGTGACCTTGGATCCATGCATGAAGGTTATCCCTTCTGCTTTTCATCAATGTCTCAAGTTTGAGTTCAAGAATCAAGTTACCACCATTTCGGGTGACCCTCGACCATTTGAATTTTGTTCAAATATAGAGTTAGCTCAAATAGATTCTTATTATTGTCCTTTTATTTATTCAACAATTTTTCCATGATCCTCGTCTCAAATTTCTAAGCATTTTCAAATTTTAAAAGTGAGTGAGGAACATGAGACCCATTCTTTCTCCTTGGATCATGATAATCAATTTCTTCAGGAGCCTCTTCTGGATCTAGCCAAGCTACCACCTTCACCCTGAACTATGGGCTTGCCTCATAAGAAGGGTGACATTGTACACATTGGCACATGTGCTTTTATCTTCAGAGGTCTCGCTTCTAAAGAAAAGCTTCATGGTAGAAACCCATATCTCAATGAGTGCTTGTTTGCTCAATGCTATCTCACTAATGACTATCCCCTTCCTAAGTAGATCCTATTCGATATGGGATATGCAGGTACAGGATTGGGACCACAATAAAAGGGTATTCAAGAACCCTTGGATGTTGATATTTGACTTGGGATATGTGGTATAGGTTGTATACCTAAGAATAATGAACCTTTACCTTTTGAGGATTATGACCATCTTATGACTTATGCAGAATACATGGAATATCAAAAGTTGTCAAAAGTTGTTGATATTTAACTTGGATTGGGACCACAATAAAAGGGTATTCAAGAACCCTTGGATGTTGATATTTGAATTGGGATATGTGGTATAGGTTATATACCTAAGAATAATGAACCTTTACCTTTTGAGGATTATGACCATCTTATGACTTATGCAGAATACATGGAATATCAAAAGTTGTCAATAGATGATAATAAAAGTGTTAATTTTTATTTTCCTTCAAATATAATATCTTGTAATATGATTGGCTCTGTTTGTTTTAAATATAACATTGCTTCTATGCTAGAAAGTGAGGAATCTTTGTATGATGTCTTTTATGCTAAAAGGAATAGTGCTATTAGAAAATGTGATTATCATGCCATGAATGTTGAGCAAAGAGCCTTAAAAGAGATTCTCTGTGATTTTGATAATGTCTTCGATCCAACACCTCATGGCACACCCATTTATTTTGATAAGATGTATGGTGCATTTAGGCCTTGTATTGATTTTAACTCTCCATAAATAATAAAAACAAAAAAAAATCAGAAAAAACTTTCATATAGTTTTTTTTTGGTAATTATTTTAATAGATTAATAGTGGGTTTTTATAGAGGATCCCAAAACCTTATGTACAAAATTAGCCATACTTATAATGATGTATCATGCCTCCTGGCTGGAAATATAAGCCGAATTGCAAGAAAAGCAGACCCTAGACTGATTGCCATGAGGCTACATAAAGGCCATTTAAGCCTGATTAACCATATAACAAAACTAAAAAAAATCGAGAAAACAACAAGAAAAAGTCGAAGAAACTGGAACATGGAGATCGGAAGCACAACAGCCAAACACCAGAAATAGCTAATCCTGGTCCTCCTGACCTTCCAAAATCTGTGCGAGGAACACCTCATGAAGGGATATCTGCTCTGGCAATTCTTTCCACCTCTGAAGGGAAGCGAGACTGCCACATGACCGGACACGTAGTCGCGAGCCCTTTTTTGGCCATGTGGTCAGCCAAGCGATTGCCTTCTCTAAGGATATGACTTGCTTTCCACTTGCCACATTGGGAAAGTAGCGACCTTGCCTCAAGAACGATGTTGAAGACCCTCCAGGACGGGTCTTTGGTGCATCTTCATTTCCCATTGCATTTTTCTCTTGCTTTCTCATATTGAATTATTTTCTTGTCATCCTTGCATGATTGTTTGACATCTAAACTAAATACCTTGCATGTTTTCTTGTCATAAATGCATGATTTATTATTCATGACTGCTTGCTCATATAGATTTTGGGAATATTACGATAATGGCATGTGATGATACCCAGTTAGGTCATAGCTCACATGCATTGCACTTCTCACTAGGACTCTGATGCATAGCAAGATCCCCCCTAGCGATTCTTTCCTTCCTTCTTCTAAAATTCTTATAATCACTTATTCTCCTTTTTTTGATTTCTTCATGATGTTGTATAAAATCCTTCTCAAAGTCTCACTCCGGGGATAGCACTTGCATACTCTTTTTACACATATTACACCCCATATGGGATACTTATGCATCCTAGTGGGTATTGCACTATTTATGATCCTCTATCGGGCCATACTCTCTTTTGACTTAGCAGGCTCAACATCCCATTATAAAAAAGCTCCTTGGTCATTTTCAGTAGACCTCGGCATACATCCTAGCGGTTAATCACCTCCCAAAAATAAATAATGGAGAAACCACCCATAGTGGGTCAAACCTCCACACACTTTTTCACATTGATGCAAGTACTATGCCCATCGTGGATCTAGCTACCTCATTTATCCGATTCATAGTGTCTAGCTACACTAGTTCGCTACAACCTATGCTAGCCTTATACTTTAGAATGTTCATTATTTTCCTTTTTTGATGGTTGACCTTTGGACCTCCCTATTTTCTCTTCTTATTCTTCTCTTTCTTCTCTTCATTCTATTCTCCTTATATTCTTCCTCTATTTCTTCTCTCTCTCTTTTCTTTCTTCTCTACTTTTTTGTCTTCTTTCTTTCTCTTATTTTTCTCTTGCTCAATATCATTTCTCCTCCTTTCTTCTCCTTGTTCTTCTTCTATTTGCATTCATTCATATTTATGTAGTGTGCATTAATATAGTTTGCATTCATAAAAACACTTAAAATAAACAAACAAAACATATAAATAACATGCATTAACACATTACACATAGAACACATAAAATCATAAAAAAATCTACAGCTATGTATTACTCGTATAAAAAGAGTACATCGTGTGAGGTTGGTGTACCACAATCCAAACTCAGTATACTCAAACTAGGGATGCACACCACAATAAAAAATTGGTGCATCATCTTGATCCCTATCCTAGCCTATCCTAGCTCTAAGAGCCAACTCCCTCTGTCCCTCCCTGGGATGGATGTAATCTCAGTTGTGCCACCAACTGTTGAGATGTCATAGGTGCTCGTGATTAGGATCATGATCTACTAACTGACTAAAGGTACGAAGGAAGCTCCATCCTCTCCTTTGGAGGGATAGCTACACAGTAAACCATCTCAAAAAATATGGCTCTCTGGATGGCTATCTCCAACCTGTCATCGTTGTGCCGTAACTCTACCTGAAGGAGCTGCACCGTGTCCCTTGTCTGGATACTCTCAACAAATTCATCCCATCAAACCTAGCTTGCTAATGCTCTCCATCAAATCAGGCCACCTCTCCCTGCAACAAGGATACCTTTGCCAATGTAGTGTCCCTCTCAGCCTGCAACTAGGTCATATGTATCTGTAGAGAAGCTAGTTGTGCCTACAACTCCTCTATCCCTTGGCTTTGGCCTCTTGCCACTATTGATGTGGATGCCACCTGAGGGTCTCTAACCTATGGCCCTTATTCATGTGTGAAGGCATCTCTCGCTCCTCACTCTTTGATCCCTACTCTTGGGATGCTCTCCTCTACCACTCGGATCTAGACCTGTGTCAGCCTCTATATTAGAGCAATAGGAGCCTATTGTGCCCTCTTTGTGGCCTTGTGAGCTACCTCTCAGAATGCTCTTTGCATGCCTAAGTCCATCACTTGGTGCCTCTATGCTGGTATAGGTGGGGAGATCCTTTAGGGTACAACTCCTATGTACCACCACCTATACCCAATGGCCACCCCTGCATCACCTACCCCTAGGTCGACGTAAGGAGGATTGCTCGTGTCCTCCTCGATCCATTTGGTGAGGTCTGGCTTACCTCCAACCCCTATTGGGTCTCAGGTCATCCTTCAGTACTAGTAGTCCCCCAAGTCTAGGATTCCCTATAATATCCTAAAATATCGTAGGACTCGGTCGAACCTGAGTACCTTTGGCTCTCCCCTCTCTGATTGTAGCCTTCTGATCCTCCTCACCCTTGCTAGCTCTGTCTCATCATCTACCCAACCAAGGTGAAGCCTCCATGATTGCTAGATGAGTTGTGTATCCCGCAACTCATCGATCACCTACCTTTCTAGTGGTATGTTCCCTACATAGGCCCTTGTGGTCCTCTTTAGGGATCTTGGACACCTGTATGTTGCTGGCCAATTTGGGTTGGGTGATGGTCCTGGTAGTGCTAACGATCTCCACACCATGATGTGCTCCCATTATCACACCTATATCAAATTCATACACACCAATCTTGTATGCCACTTATACATGACATTGTACAACATTCTGTATAGGTAAGCCAACACATAAGGACCCCATGCGAATCAGACTCCATGATGTCGCATGTCTGCCACTACTCTTGCTAGTGTCCATCGCAAGTGTTGTCTACTAGTGTGGTAGGTCAAGAGACCAGCCACAACCCCTAAGAGTACCGTAGTCAAAGGGTCTGCTCCATAGTGGCCGACCAGGTCATCAACTACTATGGTGCCCTCTTGCACCTGGTGGGTAAAACCTGTGGAAAACCACTGTAGATTAGTTGTCTTCCTGCAGGTCCTATAAACCTTGTTTCCGTTTATGGGGATCCTCAATATCCACCACACATCCTCAAGTATGATGATCATATCCCCTATCAGTATCCAAAAAGTAGAAGTCTTAGGATACCACCACTCTTCCAAGGCGGTCAGCATCACCTTGTTCATCTCAATGCATGGCATACTTGCCACATGGTCTAGCCCAACCACCTCCATTCTAGCCCGCTCTACCATCCCAAGAGCATCTAGCTTTGCCAAATCCCCTGCTTGTCACTCTTGACTCTCGAGAATACCTAGTTGCACTCAAAAAATAAATAAAATTTAGTCAGTTCCATCATAAAGTCAGATTACTTAAAATTAATTCAGCATAAGGAAATTACAATTCACAATTTACACTTCAGGATTTATTTGTTTGCTTTATTTTCTTCCTTTTTATCTTTTTATTTTTATTTTCTTCTTTTTTCCTTAGTTTTCATGAAATTGCGTCCCCTTTCTAAGGCGCGTGACTTCGCTTTCGTGAAATCACGCCCCTTGTTTTCTACGCATGATTTCGTGAAGCACAACTGGTTTTTTCTAGACATGATTTCATCATGTTTTGACCAAGGTAAAATTGTGCCCGGGTCACAAAGTCATGCCTGGGTCGTGGCGCAAATTTTACCGATTTTTACGATGATTTCCCCTAAAAATAAAAACCTAAAAACCCTAATAAAATTGCGTAAACAAGATGAAAATAAAGCAAAAGGAGGGTCACAAGCAATACTTACCCATTATCAAGCCCTAGCATTACCTCTTGTTGTCATCGCTCAATGAACTAGAAGTGTCATTGTCTTTTCTCCCAAAGTTCTATTTTTTCTCCTCCTCGCGGTAAAAATAAATTAGGGTTTTACCCCTGTTTACCTTTTTAACCCTGTTTTTCTCTCTCATTTTTCTCAATTGTCACTCTTTTTCTCTCTTTCTTCTTCTACATCAGTTCTTTTGATTTTTTATGAAACAACTATTTTTCATAAAAACTCGAGGGGGCACCCCGACCTATAGAGGCATTAATGTCCCTAATACCTTGATCACGTGCAAATTTAAAAGTTTCTGGAATGACACTATTTTGCACCACTCCTTTCTTCTAACCTGGCCACCTCATTTTTTCTTGTCTTTTTTTCCCAGTGTGTGCCTACATCCTTTCTTTGACGCATTTAATAGGCCATAAATGCATCAAAGAGGGGGCAAAATGTAGACACGGAAAGCTAACCCACTTTGAGTGGGCAATATTCCTTATTGCCCCTAAGAGGCCCTCAACCCTTGCCAAGAGCAAGGGAAGATCTCTTTGCCTCCCTTTTTTAATTTGTTTGTCTTTTAGTGAAATTGTACCTCGTCTTTATGAGGCGCAACTTTGTGCAAGCGATATCGCGCCCCGCCAGGATGGGGTGTGACTTCACTGTTTTAACCTTTATTTTTAATTTAATTTTATTTTATTCTTTTGAGCCCACTTAGACCCAGGTTTAAAACCTCCAGCGTATTTTGGAATCAGCTTTGGGTTTATTTTTGCCCACCTTTTCCCCTTCACTTTGTCTATAAAAGGAAGGATGTTTTTACTTAATCATATGCGAAGTTTTAATATGCGATATTAGTGCGAAATTATGATTATTGATTAAGCTCAAAAATTTTATGATAGTGCGCTCTTCTTCCTTTACTTTCTTCTACTGCAAGCTAAAATCGAAGTGTGAATTTCGGATTTGATCTTCTATTGTGTGGATTGTATTGATTTGATGTGTGACTTGGTGGATCCGTGGTGTAGTTCAGAGAGGTAGAGTACCCACTTGGATACTTCAATATTCTATGCCTACTTATGCGATGTCCATTTTCTTACTTTGTTTTTGGCATTTATTTTATCTTCTGCACTCATTTTTTTATTTTTAATCAATCTGTAATTATATCTGCCTGATATTGGTGAGGCACGACTTTGCTTGCCCTAATTAGGGTAAACTAGTCTACATAAGTCAAATCGCACCCCATCCAAGCAGGGCGCAACTTTGCTACTACATTATTGTGCTCACTCTAGGTGAAGCACGATTTTTTCCCAAAGCACATCGTGGATAATTTCTAGATTCTATTTTCACTGTTGCATTCCATTATATTTCTAGATCATACTATTGTATTTTATTCCTTATTTTCTATTACTATATTCTTGTTTTATTATTAATTATCCAAAGGTCAATTTTCTCTTTTGTATTAAAAGGTCATCTAGAAGGACCTAGGGGGCTTTAATGCTGCACCTCCAAGATCTGTTACACAGCGGCCTAATTAGCCCCCTAATGCTAATTCTATTTTTTAGTGTTTCATGAGTGATCTTGTAGAAACAAGTATTCTTGATATCATTGGACAAGAGGTAGAAGAAGCTAAATCAACCACCGGTCTAGATAAGTGTTCTAATCATTTTATTGGTTGAAGATTTGATTTAATTATTTATTCCTAGGCATCTGAAAGTGAAATGCAATTAGTTTGCACCTAGGAATCATTTATGTGCATCTATTTTGTATATTTTTGCTTTAAAGGTTTTCTAAAATCAAACCCTAGGCTAGTGAGCATTCAAAATAAAGAATCATTCTAGGATAGCTCTTGTATGCTTGCATTCTATTTTTAGCTATCCTATTCTATTTTCTACATTGTCCTTTATCTTTTCTAGCTTAGATCTAGAAAGGCCAAACTTAGGTGTTTGTCTTAAAACTGAATACATCAAACTATCCTGAATATCCTGAGGACTTGGAGCGAGTCCTTAAATCGTTCCTGATGAACCCCTCCCCTAGCATCGATTATAGAGAACAAGATACCCCCACGATCACCTTGGCTCTCTCTCTTATGGATCTAGCCAAAAATTGTACGCGGTAGGGCAATTTTCCCCCTCTATAACTAAATTGAAGGAATTTTCTTGTAAAAAATAAATGATTCACTACAAAAGGAATTAGGAGGCCAAACGAAAGTGGAGCAATTTGATCCAAAAAATTGATCAATTTTCCTAAGGAAATGGGGTGATTCACTCTCTAGATGGGCTCCTAGTAGGAAAAAATAGAAGGTGATTTCTCTCTAAATTTGGTCTTGGTATGTAGAAAGGGAAAGTGATTTTCTCACTAGATGTAAGTGATTCACTAGTTGGATTGAATCAAATTGCTAAGTAGTTTAGACTTTAGAAAAATTTATGAGAAACTCCAAAAGGTGGGTGTTTGGTATTTTTGAGTGAACTACTCAAGGTAGGGATCCCAATGGGATTGACGCAGATGAGGATCCTTATGCAAGCAATTCATTGTGTATAATATAATGTAAATCATTCTAGTTCCTTGGGCGTGTGTGTGAAAGTGTGTTATGAAACTGTATTCTCATTAACAAAAATTGTTCACCAATATACAAAAATATCAAATCATTCATCCACAAATAATATTCCACAAATATAATCCACATAATGAGATAAATATAGATAATACCCTTAGGGTAGGGCAACACCAATAATACTCCTTAAGGAAGGAAAACTCCACAAGATATCCCAAGATGAGAACACCACTTAGAGAGGGAAAAGTCTCATAATCCACTTCATGGATAAAGACAATTACAAGTAATACTTCATATGAATAATGATGATTACAATAACAATATCCCTTATTTATATACCCATATTCTAATTCTACTTTGGGAATCTAACTACTAAACCCTCATCCCACTCATTATTATAATATAATATAATAATGTAATCAACCTTGGGTTATGTGTGGCCCATGCCAACCCTTTTACAATATAATATCATATAATTTTTTCTAGGTACCATAGCATTCCACCCTCCTTATAAATGTTTCATCCTCACAACATGAGAAGAAACTAAATGATATGATCTTCTAAGCAATGTTGATAACTTATACCAATCTTGATCATCCATCCATCTAAGTGAAATCTTGATTGGTGGTGGTCTTCAATGATTTCAAGTTTCCATTGTGCCACATTAATATCCATAATTTCTCTATTGACTCCATGCTTCTACAACTCCACTCAGATATTTCAAATGATTGGTCATATTATTCCTTGATGATACTACACCCCTTTGAAATCTAGAATCACTATGTTTTTTCTCAAACACTACCATACTTGATGTCTTTATGAATCCATGTAGATCCATAATAATATTTATGCCCTAAGTCATACCTCCAATATTGTTGTCTCTCAGGGTGGTGTAGGTGGTGATATGTTACAACCTTAGCCTAACATTATGTTTCCTTTGATTCTTTAACATTTTGTTTTCTATTTTAAATTCTTCCTCATGCTCTTCTCTCTTGTGACCTTGTTTTGGTGTGTCCTTATGCACTTCTTCCATGTACTCTATTGTTTATTATACTTTAGATTCAACTTTTGATTCTTCTATTGGTTCCTTAACTTGTTCCTTTACCATAACTGCTTCTTGCTTCTCCTTGGATCCTTGCTCCTTAAGTTGAGAAATATCCTACAATGTTATCTTCTTTTTCTTATACCATAACTTCATAAACTTCTTTTGCACATTAATATTAACAGTACCCAAAGAATCTAACCAAGTATAACCAAGAACAATATCCACATCATCCATATTAGTAGCATGAAAATTTTAATGCAAAACATATTTATTTATGGTGATCTTCAAATATTAAAAAATCTAAACATTTTCACCCTCAACCTGTATGTCCTTAATTTTTGTTGATTGAACCTACAACCCCTTAGCCAAAGCACTATGTATGAGATTATATCTACTATTAGGGTTAAAAAAAATAATAACCTTTTCCTTCTGAATGCATCCATAAACATACAAAATAGAATTTTTAGATTTAAACAAATCCCTCTATCAACTTTTTAGCTTATATACCACCAAAGACCTAGTTCCCTTAGTCTGCACATTGACATTTTTTTCTTCTACCACTTCTTTAAAATTTACTAGCTTTCTTTTTAATTTATTTTGTTCATCCTACAACCTATTTATTTTTCTTCATATCCTTTGATGGATACCTTTAAACTATCTATTTATGGGTCTCATTGATCTAAGAATGGTTGCTTCATTTTATCCCAAGTCAATTCATAATTATGGGCCCCAATATTGGAAATATGTTGAATATTTTTCATGTTATTATGGTGGGGTTAACTCTAAAAGGTACTAGACACTCTCCATGTATACTCATTAGGATTTGAGATTGGTTTTGACCTCGAGCAAGGGTTTGGAGGCGATAACCCTTGAAAAGTTGAGGTCCAACGGTGGCAGCCCTTGGCAAATTTTTAGGGTTTCTTAAGCTATTTTTAGTCCCATATGGGTTGTTTAGAGTTAAATTATTTGAACCCATGGTTTTTCACCCATGGTATTGTAAAATGTGTTCTTGTGTTGTTATTTAATTGCACTTGCATTAGGGTTTGAAGAGAAAAAGAGAGATGAACATTATTATATTAGAGATAGTTAAGTTTATACAATAAGGAGATATTGTTGTGTTGGGTTTTTTCCCATAAGGAATTTCTAGGTGAAATATTGTGTTATGTATGTATATGTTATCTTCTTCTTCTTCTTTCCTTTGATTTTGTATTTACTATTTTTCTATATTTAGTTTATCGGGGCTTTTTTCTCTTCACCCACAAAAACTATAAAACCAAAAGAGAGCTTTTCCTCCAAGAGAACAAATAAGAATAAGGTTACAAGAAGGAATATTAGAATACAAGAATTTAAAATATTTACACCAATCTCTAACATCAATATCATCTTCTCAAAAAAAAACTTTTTCAACTCCATAAGTTCACGACCACATAAAAGATAATTCAAACTAGGGTTTTATGAACTAGGGTTTTATAAAAATATATCTCCCTACTTATTTAAATCTAATATTCCAAAAGAAAAAATCTCTTTCAAACAAAATGATAGATTAGTTGCTTACCAACAATTGAAAGATATATTAAATTTCATTTTTCACAACTCAAAAAATCATCACTGCCCTTGTTCCAAATGGCTAACTTCATAGGGTTATATCTCCCTCAATACTACTCAAATTACTTAATATGACCACTCATTTTAAAGATCTTTATTTTTACATATAATGGTCCAAAATGCATCTTAATTGGATAAACCTTCATAAAGATATAGCTCCTAAAATATGAGATATTATTTTGAAAATATTTGCCCTAACACTGCCCTTGTTCTAGATGGATGACTTAATAGGTTAATATCTCCCTTAATTTTTCTTAGATTCCTTCATATGGCCACTCATTGTAAAGGTATTCAAATTCTACATATAATAGTTCAATAATTGTTTGAATTAGACAAAATTTCATAGAGATATGGCTCCTAAAAGATGAGATATTATTTTGGAAAAATTACCCTAATGTTGACCTTGTTTTGGATGGTTGACTTCACAAGGTCACATATCCCTTAATACAACTTGGATTCCTTTATATGACCGCTCATTTTAAATATCTTCAAATTCCACATAAAATAGTCTAAGAATAATTTAAACCAAATAAAATTTCATAGAGATATGGCTCCCAAAATATGAGATATTTTTCTTTAAAAAATTGCCCTAATTCTACAATCCATAAAAATACAACCTCCACTTTGCCAAAACCATTGCTCCAATACCGCTTGTTATTAAAAGTTATTCTCATTAACAAAATTCATTCACCAATATGTAAAAATATCAAATCATTGATCCACAAATAATAGTCCACAAATAAAATACACACAATGAGATAGAAATAGATAATACCCCTAGGGTAAGGCAACACCAATAATACTCCTTGAGGAAGAAAAACTCCACAAGTTATCCCAATATGAGAGCACCACTTAGATAGGGAAAGGTATCATTAGCCACTTGATGGGTAAATTTAATTACAAATTATACTTTATATAAATTATGATGATTACAATGACAATATCCCTTCTTTATATACCCATCTTCTACTTCTACTTCTACTTTATTATAATATGATATAATATTATAATCACCTTTAGGTTATGTGTTGCCCATGCTAACCCTTATACAATATAATATTATATCCCCATATACCTATTCTTAGGTACCATAGTATAGTGAGCCCCCCATGGCTTTTATAAGCCCTAAAGCAATATGGGTTTCCTAGGTAGGACTATTAGCCCATTAAGGGCCAATTAGACCCAGGTTGATTTGTGCAAGGTGCCCTTATAGAGTAAGCTTATCACTCACCTTAATGAGTAGGTCACTTTTTGGTAAGTGATGTGCTTCCACCCCTTTTTAAGTACATGGTCCTTGAGGGACTTGGCAAACCACCATCTTGGAAAGAAAAGTACAATTTTAACTAAAAGCGAGGAACATTTTAGAGGAAAATAAGGAGAGAAAAAAGAACTTAGTAAAATTAAGATGGAGGGTGGAATACTTGTCAAATTAGTAGCCAACACTATGTACATACATTCTCTTTTGGTCAAAATTCTTGTTGCTATAATGAGTGAGATGTTATCTATTTATAGAAATAAACAACATTACTCCCTCTATAGAGGTGAGTCTATAGGCATTTGGACCCACAATTTTGACAATTTGGTAAGTCTCACCCCATAATAATTCAAACTTATAATGTGTTCCTAGTTTTTTCCGATCTTCAACCCATTTAAGAATGAGTTATCCTTCCTTATATTCTATTTTCATAGCTCATTTATCAAACAACCTCTTAATTGCTTTCTAACATCACATAGTCCTTTTAAAGACCTTTTCTTTCTCTTCTTCTAGGGCTAGCAACACATTTTATCTTACTTACAAGGTTCAATGTTGATGTCATCTAACTTTAGTTGTAACATTTGGAGGAAAGAGAGCACAAGGTTAATTGGTCACATCACCTCTTTGTTGTATACTAGCTTGTAGGGAGATGATCCAATGGATGCTTTTGGTGTCACTTTTTCTGCCCATAATACCTTATAAAAATTTGTAGGCTAGTCCCTCTATGACCCTAAAATGGTCCTTTTTAAGATCCTTGTAATGTATTTATTGGTCAACTCAACCAATCCATTGCCTTGAGGATAGTAATTGGATGATATTTTAAGCAAGAATCCTTATTTAAGGATGAATTTCATCAATTTTACCCCTTTGAAATAAGTGGCATTATCGACGATGATGGTAGAAACTCCAAACCTTGTGATGATACTTTTAAGTAATTGGATTACTATCTCTTGATTAGACGTTTAGTTAGGACTACTTTGACCTATTTGGTAAAGTAATCCATAGAAGTGAGGATACATCTATGGCCTACACTTGACAATAGATTGGTTTTAACTATGAAATCAATGACCCACTATTGGAATGGTTTAGTCATGATTATGGGTTTTAAAGGAATTAGAGGTTTTTCTATTCCTTTACTTTAACATGCAACAAGATTTACAAACCTTGATTCATTAATAGTGATTGATGAAGATAGTAGGCCAATAGAATCCAACTCATAAGATATTATAGGTCATCATGGGAATAAATAATTTCCTTCCTTCATTGTGGTATTGCCTAATTAGAGATCTCTTCTTGTTTTCTTCTATGTAGTGGAGTAGAATGTCATCATATTTTTATCTAAATAGCATGCCATCTATCCAATGGTATTGCATCATCTTTGTATCTAGATATATCTCTTTTTTTGCTATAAATCCCTTTGGGACTTGCTCTATGTTAGAACTTAATGCTTCAATGATGGTATTATAAAAGTGATAGGTATTTAAATACATAAGATGCCTATTTTAGGCATAACAAACTCTTAACCAAACTTACAACTACCTCTATCCTATACTACATGCATAGACCTTGTGAGGGGTGGTTATACCACTTGCCACTTCACATGGACTATGATGTAATAACTCCTAACATACCCCCCTTATTACATCATAGTCATATCTCTATCTAGGCTTCTAAATTGATGAAATATTCTAGGGTGATGTTGGAATTTGAGAGATAAATCCCCCCCTTAATGTAGACTTTCTACTTTGATACTTAGGAGTGTCAAGTTCCACTGATCATGCACTCCAAAAATACATTCATTACAAATACTCATTCAATACTTTATAATACTTGTAGAATTCAATGCAGGAATGATGTGTCTCCTCCAATGTCTTCAAGTGAAGTATGTTCAACCATACATCTAGTGTCATCCTTGAATTGATTGGTCACCAATTTTACCTTGCATGTGATGGGATGAAGGTTGTATAAAGCTTCTTCTATTGCTTTATCTTTCCCTCATTTTCATTTCTTTCATTATGATCAAATCTTGTATTTTTTGCAAGTTTTCCTTTTATCATAAGTTATTTTATATGATAAATGGGATGTATATTTTGAATGCAATATTTAGCAATTTTGCATACTTGTTTTAGCCCTTTAAATGATCCCATAGCTTCCATAGTTTTTCCTTGAACAAGAATGTAGCAACCTGTCAAGTGCTCTATAGTATTTAGATTTGATCCATTAGGACCCAACAACAATTGATTTTTTCTAATAAATATCCATTTATCTCATAATATATTGTCAATATTTATGATATCATAATGCATATTATCATTTAGTATATTAATTGCTTATAGTGTCGGTACACTTCTTGACAAAAACTTTATGAGATATTAGGATTTTATAATGATGTATGGATCTATTGTTCGAGTTGCAAAAATAAATAATATTCTTTCAACAAGATTGAGTTTGTAAGCTATGCCATGCTTCTTCAAAGCTTTCTTCACAATAGGCCATTCATCCTACAAATGTTTTTCTCTATACTTAGAAAAATGAGTAGAAAAATAATTAATATTGAACATACCATCTTTGTTCTAAAATGTAATAAACTTCTTGGCCTTAGAGGTATTCCATAATTTGTGCTTGTAATAGTTACCTTTATATCTAGGAAATATCCCCTCCTATTGGTTCCTTAGCTTAAAATGATCAACTGATATAATTTTCCTTGTATAATAATTTAAATGGTTTGAACGGATCCAAATTTTTTGACCTATCATATGTTTGGTTTCTTTGGATTCATACCAAACATTATTGTGTTGTCCCAGTTGTGCTTGTGCAACAAACATATTATTCTTTCTTTTTTTCTTCTTTTACTTCTTCTTTGAATTGATTTTCCTTGGCTACATTATTTGATTGTGACTTTATACAAATCTAATTTTACTTATTTGAATATGATCTATCTTGTTGTTAGTTCATTTCTCATAAAGGGGATCCATTTTTTAATGGATTATACCAACATTCATTCACTGTGTGGCTATTTCTACCACAATATTTACACATCCTTTATGTGTGAAAAGTGTTTCTTTGAGAATCATTTCTTTAATTCTGATATTCTTGAAGGTTGCTTCTTTGTTGGAAGAATTGTGGTGGTCTCATGCCTTTTTTAAATGGTTGCTTTTATTTTTTATTTGTAACAAGTAATTATTCATGTTCATATATTGTATGTGAGGCTTCTACTTTTTAAATTAGGTTCATCAAATTTTCAAAGCTTGGTGTTTGTTTAGTGATATTTAATATCATCATAAAAATATTATATTTTTATGGGAGGGATCTCAAAATAATTTAAACTATTGTTTCATAAAATACCTATTTTCCCAATGCTTATAATGATGCTTGTAACTTACCAATTCTCCTCATAAGATATTCTAGTTTCTCTCCACTCTTCATTTTTAAGCAATGGAGTTGGCTCTAGAGGAATAGTATTTGATTTTTATTCTTTTCTTCAAAGATTATTTGTAGCTTCTCCCATAAATATTTGGTTGTGGTTGAATCCAAAATATATGCTTGCACTTCATATGCTACTCTTAACATGATGATTAATCTTGCCTTTCTCTCTACCTTTTCAAACTGTATTCATCTTCATTTGATTCTTTAATATGGATAATGATCTCGTATACTACTTGCCATACTTCCTCAAACTTAGGCCATGTTCTAAGTTTGGTTTTCTAGACAACATGATTATTCCCCCTTAGTAGTTGGGAATAGGGCAACAATAACTTCAATGCTCCACTAGCCATAGTAATTTCTTGCAAAATTTGAATATTTTCTTTCAATGAATCCACCTTGAAAAATAATTTCTAACGAGTATATATAATCCTATACTCATTTTTCAAGTGATACCTCGAATTTGTGAGAAAGATAGTGTCTCATTGGGAAAAACTAAAAGTAGAGGGAATACTTTTTTCTCTATGGAATATTTATTTCTTTTAAAATATTATATCCACTTTTCTTTTCAACCTACAATCATATATAAGAAAAACAAATAATATATTTGCTTTAATTATTTTCCCACTCTCAATATGGGATTTAAAAACACCTTTAAAAATTTGCAAGCCTATCTTGTTTAGAAATTCATCCATATGTACTCTTTTCCTTTTGTCGACATGTTGCTATCCAATTGGATCTCCAAATTGCAGCTTTAACCTTTGAAAAATATTTTTTGGAAAAAAATGTGCCTTGATAATGTTTGGGAAAGAATGCTTTTTGGACATCAAATATGTTATTGATGTAGGTTTTACTAATTCTCATCTCCTTTGGAGGGAAAAAAATTGCTACATTAATCTACATTAAGAGTGCATTTTGTGAGAATATATCCCACTTAAATATGATTTGTCAAGTAGTGAAACTTTGGCCTATTTTACCTTAAATGGATTTCTTTAGCTGAAGTGTCTTGAGGTGATTTAATTATTTGGGTATCTCTTTCACGTTTGACCCTGCTTATTTATGTTTTGGTCGGTCCTTTCTTGAGGCTCCTTGATGTCGACAATGATCTGAATTCAATCGATGAGTGAGTCTATTGAGATGTTCTTTCTTTTTTCATGCTCATCAATGTAAATTCTTGCATGTATATATTATAGTCTACTTTCTAATTTATTGAAATTATAGGTTGCTCATGAATTAACGGACGTTAGAAGTAAGTTATTTTTAGGCTAAAGTGATGTTTACTTTACTTTCATATGCACCTTGTTAAATTGCACTTTTGTTTGTATATGTCTATAAGTTCCTTGTAAACATTGATCACTCTTTTCCTACACTTGAGCTATAAGTTTTGATGCTTGTTCCATATCATAGTTGTCTTTAAATGGCAAATCCAAAAAATTTTAATGAATTTAAATACATAGGATGTGTATTTTAGACATAACAAACTCTTAACCAAACTTGCAACTACCTCTATCGTATACCACATGCATAGACCTTGTGAGATGTGATTATACCACTTGCCACTTCACATGGACTATGATGTAATAACCCCTAACAATTTATATCCATGTATTTGCACATATCACCCATCCATCTAGTTTGACTATTTATATCTATCTCTTCAACTAGAGTGATATATTCTTTAGAGACTAACCTTTCTAAGATTTCATATAAAGTCCTTCCTCTGATCAGTTTGGAGGGTTTGATCTCGATCTAAAATTCCTTAATTTTATTAATCTACATGGATTGGTTTTCTACTAGTTCATCATGTAATACAATAGATCAGACATTAGAATGTAATGATTCCCAAAAATATCGCATTTTAGGACCGTATTAGGCATGATATTTCATGATTAAAATTCCATTATGTGATTATTTATTGCAATTATGATATAATTTGTAAATGTTAAATGACTTAGGAAGTAGATTACATTTTATATCAATAAACTAGATTAAGAATTTTTTGGGATGGAAATTTTTGGTTGAGAAATCAATTATGGTGTAATTCAATAGTGCTATGGAACTCATTGTTGTAAATATTGAGCATATTAAGTTGTCATTGATGTCAAGAGTTGTCATTGATTTCAATGGATTGATGTCAAAAGGTTGCATGATATTCAAGGCAGAAATATTCTTCAAGGCAAAGTATATCTAAAAGCAAGGAAATTGTTGTAAAGAAAAGGTTTATAATATTTAATTTAAATATTATAAAGAAGATCAAAGAGATTGTTTGGGACAAATTTTTTCTAAAAGAGGTTTGGGTCCAAGGCTTAAAAGGTTAAGGCCGAAGGCAAGTTTAAATTATTAAAAAAGAGGGTTTAAAGGCCAAGGTTTAAAAAGGGGACAATATTATAATATTTTTAATATTATAATATAAAGGTTATTTTGGCACCAAATTCTAGAAAGAAAAATGAAATTCAAAATTATAATGCATTTCCTAAAGCATCGACATCATGGATAGAAGTAAAAATCCATATAAATATGGATTGAAATTATTCTTTATGCTATGCTTTTCTGTTATTGCTAAAATTGAATTCTCCCTCGTGCAAAATTGTGAGATACAGAATACAAGGGAAGAAGAAGAAAAGTTTTAAAAGGTAGAGGGCAAAGTTTAAAAAGAAAAATATCATGTGGTTATTTCTATTTGGATGGCTAGCCCAAGCGGTAGCCTAGCTTGCGCTAGGGCGCAGGCGGATAGGAGGTCTCAAGATCGATTCATGAAAGCACATTTTGGCTAAGGTTTTTGACCAAAAGGATTTCGCGATGGTATTTTAAATCAGATATCATGCACTGTTGTACTCGTTCGAACGGATAGCCCGAACGATAGTCTAGCCTGTGATAGGGCGTGGGCAAGCAAGAGGTATCAGGTTCGATTCATAGAGGTAGTTTTTTATCTTGAGTTTGGGCAAAAGAAAATATTATAAAATATTTTTCGTGTGCTTTTAGTTCCAACGAGTGGGCCAGCCCAGTAGGTAGTCTAGCTTGCACTAGAGTGTGGGTTGCATGAGATCATGCGTTCGACTCTCTTTGGTGGCAGAAGTTGGTAAGGGCAAATAATTTTTTGTTTAAATTAAATTAAATATTAGGGAGTCATAAGGTTTTAGGTGCTTTATTTAAAATCTGAAAAAGGTGGTTTCTATGTGATGCAAGGTGGAGTAAAAAGGTGTATTAGTTTTATTTAATTGTATTTTGTGTTGGTGTTGAGTTTTGTATATATAAAGTTGGAGAAATAAGGTGTATTATTGGAAATTTATTTGTGTAACTTGCATACTATTGTGAAAGGGTTAGGAGGTCACTTTGTTGCTATCATATTGCTTATATTTGATAAAGTGCTTGAGTGGATGTTTTGATATTAAAAAAAGGAAAATTTGCTAACCAAATTTTTGAAGTGGCACAAGGAAAGGAAATTATTTTGAGATAGGTTTTTGAGGGCACATCTTCATCAAGGTAGCTTTAGAGGTATGGTGTTTTTTATTCCTTTCTAAAGGGTGATGTTTGTTTGAAGGAAATATTTGTGATATCATATGGTGGAGATATAAGGATTGATTTGATGTGCATGAGTATTGATTGAAATTGGAAATATATGAGCTAGGGTTTGAGAACAAGTTGTGCATGAGTATTGAATGAAATTTGAGACATATGTGCTAGGGTTTGAAAACAAAGTTGTGCATTACTATTGAATATGTGCTAGGGTTTGAAAGTAAACTTGTGCATTGGTTCTGAGTGATATTTGAAAATGAAAATGCAAGAGGTATAGATCAGATTTGTGAAGCAATTTGTGCATCATTGTTCATGATTGATTTTATGAGTAGATGAGAAGGACTTGTGCATTATGATTTGTTTTGAAGTGAAGTTGCAAATCAACAAATACTAGGTCAGTTATCAAGTGCTAAACTAGATCTACCTTTAGAATGCAATGAATGTGAGACATGTGAAAATGATAGACTTAATGAATGTAAAGAACAAATTGAGCATTAATTCTCAAGGTTAAACTAGAGCTACCTTTAGTGCATATCATTCTCTATATGTTCAAGAGGTTAAATAAATTTTGGGTAGAATATGTATAAATTGCTTTAATTAAATATAACACATTGGATATTAGATAAAGCAATTGATGTCATTATTATGCAAGATGAATAAACAAATTTTGTCTACAAGGCTATGAGCATATTTGAGCATGTGTTATGAGTATATTTGAGCATGTGTTATGAGAATATTTGAGCATGTGTTATGAGCATATTTGAGCATGTGTTATGAGAAGATTTGAGTATGTGTTATGAGCATATTTGAGCATGTGTTATGAGCATATTTGAGTATGTGTTATGAGTAGATTTGAGTATGTATTATGAGCAGATTTGAGCATGTGTTATGAGCATATTTGAGTATGTGTTGTGATTATATTTGAGCAAGCCCTGTGTCTAGGCTTGAAGCAGATCTGAGAAGAGTTGATAGTAGGTTTTGGTGATCATATTTGAGTAGGTCTTGTGTGAAGACTTGGAGCTGATATGAGTAGAGTTGAAAATAGGTTTTGATTATCAAATTTTAGTAGGTCTTGTATGAAGACTTAGAGAAAATCTGAGCAGAGTTGAGAGCTAGTTTTGGTGATCATATTTGAGCAAGTCTTGTGTGAAGACTTGGAGCAGATCTGAGCAGAGTTGAGAGTAGGTTTTGGAGAAGGATTGTGCAAGCCCTGTGTAAAGGTTTGTAGTAGAATAGTGTAGAGGAGATTAAGGTCTCCTATAGATAGAGGTTCACAAACCAAAGCAGTGGGGATAGAGTTCTCTTGTGGATAGAGGTCCATAAACTAGAGCAATGGGGACAGAGGTCTCCTATGGATAGAGGTCCATGAAATTGAGCATAGGGGATTGGTATATCCTTTGGGTTGGTATCCATAAACATTGTAATAGGGAATTGGTTCCCAAGAGATTGGTTTAGAAAATTTATAAGAAATATTTTCTTCGTGGATGTTGCCCACATTGGGTGAACCACGTTAAATCTATGTCTCTCATGTATGTGATGATTTATGCATTTTTTCATAAACTGCATTGATATTATTGTTGTTATCATTTGGAAATAAAAGTAAAAGTTTAATATTATACTATTCACCCCCCCTCTCAGTATAAGCTTGTGTTCTTCACTCATCCATAGCTAGAAAGTTGCCTATAGAAAGATACCTAGCTGCCAATAAAAAGTTGAAATTGCCTATAGAAAGTTGCCTAGTTGCCTATAAAAAAGTACCTATAGAAAGCTAAAGCTACATATGTAAATTTACCTATGGAAAGTTGCCTAAGGAATGCTACCTATGGAAAGTTACCTATAAAAATTTGTCTAGCTACCTATGGAAAGTTACCTATATAAATTTGTCCATGAAATGTTGCCTATATATGGACTACAATACTACATATGGATAAAATTATGAATAGACAATAGCATTATAGATAGAATATAAAACTATAGAACTATAGATTGATTGCAAAAATATTTCCAAATTTATAACATGATTTTACAACAACAAAATCTAAGCCCAACTAGCTCCCAAAAAAAATTGATATAGAAAATATTTTTTGCAAATTAATTTCTATCTAATTTAGTTCGATCTAAATTAATTACATTTAAATCATATTTTTTGATATTTATGTCCAACTAAATTGGCTAGATATACATTAGTTAGAATCCTTACCAACCTATTATGGTTTTTATCTTCTTTAGATAGAAATGGCTAGTTTTATTTTCAATTAATTTACATTTCAAATCTTCTCTTATTGTAGGTTGTTAATGATTTGTTTTGTATAGACTCTCTATAAAAGAGAAGGCATATTGTATTGGAATAATTGAGGATGATATGTCCAAGTATTGAATATAGTTTCTCTTCATTTCTATTATCTTGTTATTTGAGTAATATTATGATTTGTGTAAGAGCATGGAGATCTCCTTTGGATGCAATAAGGAAGCACCCCCTTGTTTGCATAAGTAGGAGAGATCTATAACCTATTATAGTAGTATTAGTGTATATTTATTTTAGTTTTATTAAATATGTTAGTAAGTAACATAGATTTATTCTAGTTAGATAGATCCATGCTTCCTTTATGGATGGGTGTACAAAGCACATGCCTTGGCCACATTTATACATTCCAAGATTGATAAAGTATGATGATTACATATTTAGCTAGTCAAAGTGTTGTCAAATAAAGATAAAACTTAGCTAGGTTTATCCCTCATATTGAAAGAAATATTTTTAATATTTTATCACTTGGTGGAATCAAAATCTAGTCCTAAGAATTTGATGGTTGATAGGTGAGCTCATCAGGATGTGCTATAAAGATAGTGGTATTACTTTATGATAGGTAGTATCTAAACTTCTTTAAGTCCTTCATGATGATGAATACCTATTTCTTGATCAGGGTATATCTTTCATCATAGTTGTGAAGGGATTGGCTCATGAAGGATATGGGGTGCTTTTTATCCTTATAATTCTTTTGGGTTAGGATAGCTACAATGCTCTCATCAGTACTAAATACATATAGACTAAAAACTTTGGAGAAATTTGGATTAATTAGGACAAGGTGTTTTGTGATGGCATCTTTGACATCCTAAAAGTACTTTTTTCGTTTATTGATCCAATCTAGAAAGGTATCCTTTTTTAACATCTTAGTTATGGAAGTGACCATTTGGAAACAATTGGTATTGAAATTAACAACAAATTGGATTTGAACTAGGAATGACCTAATCCTTTTGACTAATGTGGGTAATGGTGGGTCTTGGATGGAATTTATTTGATTAGAATCTATGGCTAGACCCTCTTTTGATATCATGTGTCCTAGAAAATTTTGCTCTTGTAGCATGAAAATGGATTTAAATTCTAGAGAAATACCAAACTCCCTATATCTCTAGAATACTGGCTTAAGATGGCTAATACAACTTCTTACTTTTGAAAATATTTTTAGATCATCCAGGTATATTAGAATAGTCTCACCTATGAGCATAACAAAATCTATGTCCATAACCCTCTAGAAGGTTTCCCCTCCATTTGATAGACCAAATAGTATCCATTGATATGCAAATGTTTATCATTGAGTAGTGAAGGTTGTTTTATGTTGATCTTCATCTTTAACCTAAATTTGATTATATCTAGAGAATCTATCGAGGAGTGATAACATCTGTGACCTATCTACCTTCTACAATATTTTATCAATGGCAGGCAATGGATAATGATCCTTTAAAGAAACCTATTGAAGCTTCTAAAGTTGATATATAGTCTTATGTCTTCATTTTCTTGCATACCAAGACCACATTGACAACCCATATAGATAGTTTGATAGGGAATATAATATAAACTTACAAAACAAATTATTACTCCTCCATCACTGCTTCTATGTTTGGATTCAAAGGTCTCTATTATTATTTGAAAGGCTTGACATCAAGTTCTAATTTGATATATTCTCTATGATATTCCAATTGTAAACTTTATGATCTTTGTATATCCAAGTAATAATGTCCTCATACTTCCTACAAAGATATTTGAAAAGGTTAATTTATTTTTGAGTGCAATATTTCCCAAGCAATAGACTCTTCCCCTCAGCTACCTCAATTGAGTGATATGAAGAAGATTTTACCTTGAGACTAGTTTTTCTTATACTATCATTAGGAAAAAATAAACTCTCTAGGATGATCAAACCTTTTGGAAATTATTTTTACGTTAGTTGTATGAATCTATACTTGATGTCATTCCTATATTCATTCTTTTCTTTGAGATATTAATCCTCTCTAGTTAGAAGTCCTATAATTTGCTTATCATTATTGGAGAATTGAGAAGGATCAAAGTTGTAAACAACTATTGGTCTAAAAAAACCTCTATTTGTTTTAGTTTATCCCACATATCATTGGTGGGATCAAATTGATTTGTCATCCCTACTAATTCATATGTCTTTGCATTCAACTCCCTAGGTATCACCTTGATTAAATATAAATAAAAAAATTTAATCAAATCATATACTTAATGTTTGTAGAACTTCAAATGGTTGTTCTTCATGACATACTGAGAATTGACTTGATTCACAATTAGTTCAAAGTCACCATATACTTTTAGGTCCTTGATTCCCATATTTTCTAATTTTATGAAGGTACATAGTCCACTTCCTATCAGCTCCTTGACTTGTAAATGTGGGGATATTTAAATGGGTTTCTATGATAAGGTGGTTTCCTAACTTATTTTTTTCATACTTAACCTATGGGTATCTATCATCTTGTAACGTATTTATTACCATGTCTACCTCTATCTATCGATCACCTTTTAGATATTTTTCATCTTCTATGAAATTAGGTAACTCATTCCAATTCATTGTACTTTCATCCTTAAGCTTGTGCATGATCTACTTGCAAGGTAGTTTGTTCTTTATCTTGATTATATTTCTATATTTGATAACTTCCATATAGGTATAATACATTGCCATATAATTATCCTCTAATAACTTATGTGTCGACTCTCTAGACAATAGCATACCAAAATATGGGAATAGATCCATGATTTTCACTTCCTATACTACTTCAAACATTGGATATTTGGCTATAGTCCTGATAAAATATTTAAGAATCCCAACTATGTTGACCCTTATGCCATCCATTTAGATCAAACATATAGGCAGTCTTGGTATAAGGGAGACGTATTTCTTCAAAAATAGATTTTGGCATAACTATGACTACTACACCCGAATCAAATATGTACTTCTTGAGAATATAATTTTCAATCTTGAGCATCACATAAAACAAGGGAGGATTTATTATTTTTCTTTTGGAGAATTTTTATATCTAATGCATTGACCTAGATGTCTAAAGGATGTTTTTCCATCAAATTATATTGCTCTACCATACCAGCTAGAGTGGAATCAGACTATTTGCCCCTAGCATAACTCCACTCTTACTCTTTTAGAGATTGTTGGAGTAATTTTTGTTGTCCTAGTAGAGCTAATGCTTCTATCATATTGACCTTGGTTGGCATTAATTTCATCTCATCTGCAATATTGAAATTGAATTTGGAAGAGGGACCTTCTCTTCTTCTCATAAAATTTGGATATTGTTTATAGGTCGTAGCTTATCCTTAACTAGTGAGAGGAGTATTTCAATCCCCTTTTGGCCTTCTTTTAAAATGGATTCCTACTCTTATCACTTCCTTTTTGGTAGATTTACCATTTTCTTCTCTATTTTCATTGTCCATTATAGGTTCCTTTCCCTTATCTACCCTCCTATATTTATCATTTTGTGGTCCTCCCCCTTTTCGAGGTGCACCTGTTGCTTCCATTTTTTGTATTCTTCATTCCTTTATTTTTCCTAATTTTCTACAATACGTGCCTTATATTTTAAGTGCAAGGGTTTCCTCCCTCTACTATTGTACCTTTCCCAATTTTTGTTTATTTATTAGCTTAATACTCTTCAAAAACCTTTATTTTACCCCTAGGTTGATCCCCTTGTTGATTGGTGCATATAGAATTATCTTTGAAAGTCATTTATTTTATTTATCTCTATAGATCTAAATTTTCTAGGATTAAATTATTAGGGTTGGGCAAGGTAGATACTAATTATGGAGACTAGGGTCATTGGTACACAGTCAAATTCATTATGGGGGCCTCTTGATCCATGATGGTAACCTATTTAATATGCCACTATTGATTATATTAAATAGTTCAATAAAGTCTAATGGCACCCATGCATTCATTGGAATAATACCTAACATTGCAAGGAAGGTACCATGCTAGTTTAGCCTCCATGTAGGCATTAACCATATGATTCTTGATTAGTAACTTGTTGAGGCACCTGATCCTTTTTTAGGTATGGATTTTTTTGGGGGCTTTCTATTCTATTATTGTTGCCACTATTGCTTTATAGCATTTTTATAATTTACCAAATTATTGATCACCTCTAAAATTTCATTTATTTTGAAATTATTGTTTAGCTAGACAAAGTAAGGAGAGCTAGAAGTTGTGACTGAGAGGCTATAGTGGATGGCATATTTTTTTCAATATGAGTGATGATGTATGGTGTGCTATAAACCTCTCTTATCATTAATGATAATCATTCACCAATATAAAGAAATATCAACATGCATCCACAAATAAATACCACAATTACAATCTACACAATAAAATAGAGATTGATAATACCCTTAAGGTAGGGCAATATTGTACAATACTCCTTATTGGAAGGAAGCCACTCCACGAGCCAAGACTTATACAAAGAATACTTCATATATGACTCATTTACAATGGGGGTACATATATCTTTATACAAGAATGTGATGGTTCACCTTCCATGAATTACAAGATCACCCATGTGGTGGTTCATCTTCCATGACTTAAAAAGTGTATAATATTATAATATGACACTATGCTATATATTATTACAATTTTATGTGTGACCCATGCCATAATATAATATCATATTATATCCTCCACATTATTATCCTTAGATTCCTAACATTCCATCTCCCTTACAATAATGTTTCATCCTCAAAACATAGGAAGAAACTAAATAATATGATCTAAGTGAAGCTAAGAATTGGTACCAATATTGATCATCTATCCATCCTAGTGAAACGTTGACTAGCGATGGTTTGCAATGTTGCCAGGTTGCCCTTGTGCCACTTGAATATCCATAGTTGTTTTTCCTATACCTCCATGTATGCCCATTGTAGTTCCTTTGTTTCTCTATGCCTTGTCTCCATGATTGATGCCTCTCATGGTGGTGTGGATGGCAATATACTCCAACCTTAGCATGTTCTACTTTTTTTGGCTCTTCTCTCTTGCTCCCTTATTTTGGTTCATCTTTTGCTTTTGTTTCTTCTTTGATTTTTGGTACTACCTCCTCCTTAGATTTTGTTTCATGATCTTTTGCAATAGTTACCTATTTTTCATTAGATCCATGTTCCTTATGTTGAGAAATATCTTGCAGTGTTATCTTTTTTATTGTACCATAGTTTCATAAACTTATTTTGTATTAATGTTAATAGTATCCAAAAAATGCAACCATAGATAACCCAAAATAATATTTATATCTCACTCTCAATGGCATAAAAATCTGAGTGTAAGACATATTTATCCATAGTAATTTTCAAATTTTGACAAATTTGAACATTTTTACCCTCAAGCTTTGTTTCCTTAATTTTTGGAACCTTCAAATTTTTAGCCAAAGCAATATTAATGAAATTACATTAGCTCATAGGGTTTATAGAAATAACAATCTTTTCCTTATAAATGTAGCCAAGAACTTGCAAAATAGTTTTTCTAAATTCAAACATTTTTTCCTAGTCATTGTTTGGCTTATTTGACACCAAAGATGTGCCTCTCTTGTTATCCTTTTTCTCTAATCCCCATTTAATTAAAAATGTAACTTCAAATTCTTCCCATGTGTATATATTATGATAGGTACAAGCAAAGTTGAAATACCAAGATAAAGCTTTCCCTTGCAAGGAATTCCAATTTTTTTATACATAGGGGAGTTGGTTACATCCACACTATTTTAGTAACAACCAAGTTTAGGGTTCAAACCATAAAAGATGATCCCAACAAGACTATACCACCTCATTATTTTTGACTTGGTGTGATGGGGACCACCAATCACTCGATATTTGTATCATCATCGTCGGTCTAATGTGCACTCAGAGGATTCAGATTAGACTACTACCTTTACAAAAAAATAGGCATGCCCCCAAGGAATTCCAAATATTATATCTCCATACAATTTCAGAAGAATACAAACTTAAAATATTTCTACCATTCCTAGCATCAATATCATCTTCTCCAAAAAATATTGGCAACTCCATGACTTTTTTTCCCGAAGCAACCACAGTTTTAAATAATCGAAAATTCTCAAAAATTAAAAATTTTGAGATCTCATATTTCTATATTCAAAAAATTAAATCTATATATTTTCTTCAAAACAAAACAAACGACAACTGATATGCTTACCCAAATTAAGAGTTATGAATTTTTTCCTTTACATGATTTTTCCATGCAACTCCAAAAACAACACCAAAAGCCCAACTTACAACAACTATAACTCTTCACAAACCTTTATTTTACCCCTAGGTTGAGCCCCTTGTTGTTTGGTGTATATAGCATTATCTTTGAAAGCCATTTATTTTATTTATCTCTATAGCTCTAAATTTGCTAGGATTGCATTGTTAGGGTTGGGCAAGGTAGATACTAATTATGGAGACTGGGGTCATTGGTATATAATCAAATTCACGATGGGGGCCTCTTGACCTATGATGGTAACGTATTAATATGACACTATTAATTATATTGAATAGTTCAAGAATGTCTAATGGCACCCATGCATTCATTGGGATCATGCCTAATATTGCAAGGAAGGTCCCATGCTAGTTTAACCTCTATGTAGGCATTAGCCATATGATTGTGAGTTTGATTTGCTTCTTGATTAGTAACTTGTTTAAGAACTTGATCCTTTATTAAGTATGGAGTTTTTAGGGGCTTCCTATTATATGATTGTTGCCACTATTGCTTTATATCATTGTTCTAATTTACCAAAGTATTGGTCACCTCTAGCATTTCATTCATTGTGAAATTATTGTTTAGCTAGATAGAGTAAGGAGAGATAGAAGTTGTGGCTAAGAGGCTATAGTGGATGGCATATTTTATCCAAGATGAGTGATGATGTATGGTGTGTTATGAACCTCTCTTCTCCTTGTCAAATGATCATTCACCAATATGCAAAAATATCAACATTCATCCACAAATAAATTCCACAATAACAATCTACACAATAAAATAGATATTGATAATATCCTTGAGGTAGGGCAACACCGTACAATGCTCCTTATTGGAAGGAAGCCACTCCACAACCCAAGACTTCTACAAATAATACTTCATATATGACCCTTTTACACTGGTAATACATCTCTCTTTATACAAGAATGTGGTGGTTCACCTTCCATGAGTTACAAGATCACCCATGTGGTGGTTCACCTTCCATGACTTATAAAGTGCATAATATTATAATATGGCACTATTCTATACATTAGAAAAATTTTATGTGTGACCCATGCAATAATATAATATTATATTATATCCTCCACATTATTATCCTTAGGTACCTAACATTCCATTTCCCTTACAAGAATGTTTCATCCTTAAAACAAAGGAATAAACTAAATAATATGATCTTCTAAGTGAAGATAATAATTGGTACCAATACTAATCATCTATCCATCCTAGTAAAACTTTGACTAGAGGTGGTTTGCAATGTTTCCAAGTTGCCCTTGTGCCACTTGAATATCCATAGTTGTTGCTCCTATGCCTCTATGTATGTCTATTGTAGTTCCTTTGCTTCTTTATGCCTTATCTCCATGATTGATGTCTCTCATGGTGGTGCAGATGGTAATATGCTCCAACCTTAGCATGTTCTAATTTTTTTCCTCTTCTCTCTTGCTCCTTTCTTTTGGTTCATCTTTTGCTTTTATTTCTTCTTTGACTTTTGGTACTATCTCCTCCTTAGATTATGTTTCATGATCTTTTGCAATAGTTACCTATTTTTCATTGGATCATTGTTCCTTATGTTGAGAAATATCTTGTAGTTTTATCTTCTTTTTTTTGTACCATAGTTTCATAAACTTCTTTTGCATATTAATGTTAATAGTACCCAAAGAATTAAACCAATGATAACCCAATTCAATATCCATATCATCACTCTTAATGGTATAAAAAACTGAGTGTAAGACATATTTATCCATAGTAATTTTCAAATTTTAAAAATTTTGAACATTCTTACCCTCAAGCTGTGTCTTTAATTTTTTGAACCTATAACTTTTTAGCCAAAGCAACATTAATGAAATTATATTGGCTACTAGGGTTTATAGAAATACAACCTTTTCCTTATGAATGTAGCCAAGAACTTGCAAAACAGTTTTTCTAACTTTTTCTCTAATCCCTATTTACTTAAAATGCAACTTCAAATTCTTCCCATGTGTATATATAATGATAGGGACAAGCAAAGTTGAAATACCAAGATAAAGCTTCCCCTTGCAAGGAATTCCAAATATTATATCTCCATAAAAATTTAGAAGAATATAAAGACTTAAAATATTTCCACCATTCCCTAGCATCAATATCATCTTCTCCATAAAATTTTGGCAACTCCATGACTTTATTTTCAAAGCAACTAGAGTTTTAAATAACCTAAAATTTTTAAATTTTTGATATCTCATCTATTTCTTTCTTCAAACAATTAAATCTATAGATTTTATTCAAAATAAAGAAAACGACAACTAATATGCTTACCCAAATTGAGAGTTATAAAAAAATTTCCTTTGCATGACATTTGTGTATAACCCCAAAAACAACACCAAAAGCCCAACTTGCAATAGTTGTAATTCTTCACAAACCTTTCTTTTACCCCTAGGTTGAGCCCCTTTTCGATTGGTGCATATAACATTATATTTGGAAGGCATTTATTTTATTTGTCTCTATAGCTCTAAATTTGCTAGGATTGAATTGTTAGGGTTAGGCAAGGTAGATACTAATTATGGAGATTCGGATCATTTGTACATAGTCAAATTCACTGGGGGGGCATCTTGACCTATGATGGTAACCTATTGAATATGACACTATTGATTATATTGAATAGTTAAAGAATTTCTAATGGCACCCATGCATTCATTAGGATCATGGCTAACATTGCAAGGAAGATACCATGCTAGTTTAGCCTCTATGTAGGCATTAACCATATGATTGTGAGTTTGATTTGCTTCTTGATCTTCAACTTGTTGAGAAACCTGATCCTTTGTTAGGTATGAATTATTTTGAGGCTTCCTATTCTATGATTGTTGTCACTATTGCTTTATAGCATTGTTCTAATTTACCAAAGTATTGATCACCTCCAATATTTCATTCATTGTGAAAGTATTGTTCAGCTAGACGAAGGAGAGCTAGAATTTGTGATTGAGAGGCTATAGTGGATGGCATATTTTATCTAAGATGAGTGATGATTTATAGTGTGTTATGAACCTCTCTTATCATTAAAAATAATCATTCACCAATATGCAGAAATGTCAGCATGCATCCACAAATAAATTCTACAATAACAATATACACAATAAAATAAAGATTGATAATACCCTTGAGGTAGGGCAATACTATACAATGCTCCTTATTGGAAAGAATTTACTCCATGAGCCAAGACTTATACAAAGAATACTTAATATATGACCCCTTTACAATGGTAGTACATCTCTCTTTATACAAGAATGTGATTGTTCACCTTCCATGAGTTACAAGATCACCCATATGGTGCTTCACCTTCCATGACATACAAAGTGCATAATATTATAATATGGCACTATGCTATATATTATTACAATTTTATGTGTGACTTATGCCATAATACAATATTGTATTATATCCTCCACATTATTATCCTTAGGTGCCTAGCATTCCATCTTCCTTATAAGAATGTTTCATCGTCAAAACATAGGAAGAAACTAAATAATATGAACTTCTAAGTGAAGATAAGAATTGGTACCAATCTTGATCATCTGTCCATCCTAGTGAAACTTTGACTAGTGATGGTTTACAATGTTTCCAAGTTGCCCTTATGCCACTTGACTATCCATAGTTGTTGTTCCTATACCTCCATGTATACCTATTGTAGTTCCTTTGTTTCTTTATGCCTTGTCTCCATGATCGATGCCTCTTATGGTGGTGTGGATGGTGATATACTCCAACCTTAACATGTTACTTTTTTTTTTTATCTTCTCTATCTCCCTTATTTTGGTTCATCTTTTGCTTTTGTTTCTTCTTTGATTTTTGGTACTACCTCCTCCTTGCATTCTGTTTCATGATATTTTGCAATAGTTACATGTTTTTCATTGGATATTTGTTCCTTATGTTAAGAAATATCCTGTAGTGTTATCTTTTTTTTCTTGTACCATAGTTTCATAAACTTCTTTTGCATATTAATGTTAATAGTACCCAAAGAATGCAACCAAGGATAACCCAAAACAATATCCATATCATCACTCTCAATGACATAAAAATTTGAGTGTAAGACATACTTATCCATAGTAATTTTCAAATTTTGAAAAATTTAAACATTCTTACCCTCAAGCTTTATGTCCTTAATTTTCTAAACCTGCAACTTTTTAGCCAAAGAAATATTAATGAAATTACATTGTCTACTAGGGTTTATAGAAATAACCTTCTTTTCCTTTTGAATACAACCAGGAACATGCAAAATAGTTTTTTTAAATTCAAACAATTTTTCTTGGTCATTGTTTGGCTTATTTGACACCAAAGATGTGCTTCCCTTATTATCCTTTTTCTCTAATCCCCATTTACTTAAAAATGCAACTTCGAATTCTTCCCATGTGTATATATAATGATAGGGACAAGCAAAGTTGAAATACCAAGATAAAGCTTCTCCTTACAAGAAATTCCAAACATTATATCTTCATAAAATTTCATTAGAATATAAAGACTTAAAATATTTCCACCATTCCCTAGCATCAATATCATCTTCTCTAGAAAATTTTGGCAACTCCATGATTTTTTTTTCCAAAGTAGCTAGGGTATTAAATAACCGAAAATTCTCAAAAATTAAAGATATCTCATCTATTTCTTTCTTAAAACAATTAAATCTATAGATTTTCTTCAAAAAAACAAACGAAAACTAATTTGTATACCTAGATTGAGAATTATGAATTTTTTCCCTTTGTATGAATTTTTTGTGCAATCCCAAAAACAACACCATCTGCCTAACTTGCAATAGTTGTAACTCCCTAAATACTTATCAAAATTTAACAAGTGAGAAGTCACTTTTATAGTACTCAAAATAACCTATATGCTGGTGCAAAAGGATTCTGAAAATGACTGCTAAAAATTTTATTATGATTTTTTTCTTTTGAAAAAAAATCGCATAGCCAAAAAACAACATAAATGACCCAACTTCAAACATACATAACTTCCTCAATAATTATCATAATTTCACAAATGAGCAGTTGTTTTTTATAGTACTAAAAAATATCTACACACTAATGCAAAAATATTTTGAAAATGACAACTAAAAAAAAGGTATGGCTCCTGCAAAATATGATATTTTTTTTAAAAAGTGTGCCCTAGCTTTGCAAAAACAACCTCACTTTTCCAAAATCATTGCTCTGATACCAAATGTTATGAACCTCTCTTCTCATTAACAATAATCATTCACCAATATGCAAAAATATCAACATGCATCCACAAATAAATTCCACAATAACAATCTACACAATAAAATAGAGATCGATAATACCCTTGAGGTAGGGCAACATCGTACAATGCTCCTTATTGGAAGGAAGCCACTCAACAAGATATCTAGCTCCACGAGCCAATACTTCTAAAAATAATACTTCATATATGACCCCTTTACAATGGGGTACATCTCTCTTTATACAAGAATGTGATGGTTCACCTTCCATGAGTTACAAGGTCATCTATGTGGTGGTTCACCTTCCATGAGTTACAAGGTCATCCATGTGGTGGTTCACCTTCCATGAGTTACAAAGTGCATAATATTATAATATGGCACTATGCTATATATTATTACAATTTTATGTGTGACCCATGCCATAATACAATATTATATCCCCCACATTATTATCCGTAGGTACTTAACATGGTGATGTGGAAGAATGAATGGGGATGTTTGATTTGGGGATTAGGGATCGGTGAAAAGTTAGGCATGGAATTTGGTATGGGGATACTCCAGGAAATTTGGAATACATAAGCCATTGGCAAAGTAGGGGGTATATTCCCTACTCGAATAAGATCAATTTCTCCTTTAGCCACTCCAAATTTTGTAGCTAGTGTGTGATGATTAGCATTGCAAACCATTAAGGCTAAGTCAAATTGTAAAATTCTGATACAATATGGTAATGCTTGTTTTTCATTTGGGCTAACATTTTGAGGAATTAGATTTAGGGTCCTCAATAATCTAGTATTAAAATCATGAATATTTTCTTAAGGGTTTATTTGTATTGCATTTAATTATAACAAACTTGTGTAACCATTTTCCATGCTCCCAAATCTATGCATAAATGGTTCTACTATTAACACCCAACTAGTGACTGAATTATCTAGGAATCTCTTATACCATAAAGTATCTTATTACAAAAGGAATAGATTAATGAACATACCATTATGTCCTCTTGGATGTGGTGAATTAACTTTAGTGTTGAAAATTTGCTAAGATGATCCAGCGTTGTCTTGTTTTCATTCTCATCAAAGGTAGGTAGTGCTTACATATCTACTTGGGGAATAGGAGAATAGACCAAAAAATTTAACGGTCCTTGGTAGGTCCAATCAGGAAGTTGGTTTTGTGGTCTATGGGATGCTTCTAGATTGTCTTACTAAGGAGGTTGACCATACTATTGTTGAGAAGAGGGGTATATCACATAGCTAGGAGGAAAGTACAAATGGTATGGAGGATGATAAGGTAAAGGGTACTAAGGTGGCAGATTTGGGTAAGCCCACTACTAGTTAGGAGTTGGTTGTATATTTTGTTGTAGAGGGGGGTAGTTTAGCCCTATCTATGGAATCTACTAGTTTTGAGGAGGTGGACCTTGCATATTTGGTTGTGCTTGAATAGCTAGATGTGGTGTTAACCCTTGGGGGTTTCCATGGTATACTTGAGACCCCATTTGATAAGTCATCAAATATGTATTTTGAGCAAAGTTTCTATTAAAAACTTGATAACCTTATGGGAGATGAGGATTGGCCTAGAGGAATGTTGGAAGAATTTGATAAACTTGATCTAGGTAGGCTTTGAGTCAGAGGAGTTCTTCTTAGAGGGATGTTTTGCATACCAGTTGTTGGTGGTGGGTTGTAGAATCAACTCATAAAGAGAAGGTTATTCATAAGGTTATTTACATCAACTAGTACCCTATTTAGAGGATTAGTATGAATTATAGTAGAGGTCGGAATAGACCAAGTCTATTTTGCTAGTGCTAATGAATAATTCATTTGTTGGATTAAGTAATTGATTAGCGTTGACATGAGGATTTGGCTAACTAGATTGGCCATGGCGCTTTTTCCTTTTAACAAGATGAGGTTGGATACCAGGATCTCTTCAAACTCGTTCTTTTGATGCACCCACACGATGGCTTATTTTTCTTTTTCCCTTAGCATTTCTTTGGTGCAAATGATATCTATTGTTTGGTGATATTTTCCCATTTTCTAAGATTTTGATCGCATATTTATAGGGTTGTGTGTACGTACCTACATAGAGAGTCTTGGAGTCAAATTACAAAATTTAGAAATTTATCTATCAACTTGCAAAATAAGAGCGATTCACTCTCGATTTTGAGACAATTTGCTAGAAGGGTACAATTTTAGAAAATGTTGTAAATAGAGAAATTAGCTTTAAAAATGTAGCCTATTTGCTTACTATTTTCAAGTGATTTACTTGCAAATTTTTACTTAGAAGAAATTAGCCAAAAAAAAGGATCCAAGCAAATCACTTGGAAATGAATCATCTTTGAAACTAGAGTTAATTGTCTTCCCATAATGGAGAGAAAAATAAACTTGTCTTTCCTAGCATATTGTTTTTCAACCTTAGAGTGGATCACTTGCCAAATCTATGTTGGATGGATTTTACCACGTCAAGGTGGATCACTCACTTTTGTAAGCAAAGTGCTTCTTGTTTTTTACTTTGTTAAAAAATGGCTCAGAATATGCCTTAAGTGATTTTCACCCATGGTAGATGCACATATGAGGTCAAAGTCAAGATTTTATGTTGCTCAAATGTTGTTGAACTTTTTGTCTTCACAAAAAAATTTAAGTTCATGTTGGAGTCGTCATTCACAAGGTACCTACAAAATTCGAGAACAAATAACAACAAATCAATCAATGTTTAAGTTACAATAAGAGTGTAACTAAACAATTTAGTTTTTGGTCTTGAAGAATCATTATGGATTTGATCTATGAATATGAAAGCTTTTTTGAATGAATTCCTTGCTTAGATTAGGCGAATTGCTTGGAAATTCCAAAAAATTACTTACTTTTGTTGCCTTATTGTTTTTCAGTCTATGCCTAAAATGGAGTGAGTCACTCATAATTTTAAAGACTTTTGGAGTGAATCACTTGCTAAATTTGACTTAGTAAAAATATTCCCCATTTTGATCCAATCACTCCATCCATGCAAATGTGACTTTAGCATGAAAATTGAGGAATTTAGTGCAAACATTGTTGGCTTTTAAGCCAAACTATCTCAAACTATCTTAGGTCCCAATATAATTAAGCCACAATATCTCAGGTCTCAATATCAATAATCAAGAGTAGAATTAAATATAGAGCAATCAAATATATATATAAGCCAATATAAATATAATAACATTCACTATAATATCAAATATGAATGTAAATGGCCAAAATCATTCATGTACAAGCATGAAATATACTTACAATAAAATTGCTCAAAATCTATATACAAGCTTTATTATCAATGCTTGTTATGGTGATCGTTACAAACCGTTTTCCCACTTCCATTGTATGGAGCTTTGTCTCCATAATATAGATATAGAAAGGTGACTCTTCAATACTTGACTATTGCACTCCTCACATATCTGGGAGTTGCAACCTTTCCTATTCTTGACCTTTGGCTTCTCATCTTGCCACTTGTATACAAGACTCTTCACTCTCTACTTACATGCATACTTAACTCTATGACACTTGCACACTTCTACATGACTCTTACTCTTCTACATGCACTCCTAATATAAGACACTTGTGCACATCCTCACATTATATATTTGCACACTTACATACATGACACTTGTGCACATTCTCGCATTACACACTTGCACTCTTACATGACACTTGTGCATATCCTACACATTACACTCTTACATGACACTTGTGCATATCCTGCACATAAACACTTACATAAAGGGGAAATATAAATCACTCATCTAAACTATAAACTCAAACCCTAATCTATTACATATTTACATTTGTACCATAAAGGTACCATGGGGTACATTTGCATTAACCAAATAATGTTATATTCTAAAAAAAGATAAGAAAAATGAGGGTTGGTCCCACCATGCATGCCAAAAATTATGTTGAACTAGGAAATTGTCGTGACTTCTAATTAAGGTTTTGTGCCCCCGATCCAAGTTTCAACAAAGTTGGATAGGATTTCCAATGGTTTTTTCTAACCTTTGAATTTAGGCCAACTCCCCATTGTCCTTGTATAAAACCTCTATACTAATTTAAAATAACTTGAATGAAAATAATGTGCAAAAAGGAAAATGCATGAAAAGTAAAATGTAAAAATAAAATTGTTTGAGAAGTTTAGAATGTGATAGACTGAAAGCAAACATGACTTTCACATCGTAGCAAGGAGAGCATGCAATCAATCAACATATGAGAAGTCAAATAACATCAATGTACACCCATTCGTTTGATTATGAAACTAACTAGTTAATGATAAGATGGGCTAGATGGGTCATGTCATAACCATTGCACACTTAGCAAACTATGAGGGCAATGCCACTAATGAAATGCCTAAGGACTTGCCAATTTCTTACAACCTCATGAGTATAAACTATAATGTGGGTTTTCACAAAGTGTAGCTTTGCATTCTCATGGTCAAAAGATCCTTACAATAAGGGCTTCAGGCCCCTATTTATAGTAAAAAATTATCCCTAAATTCTCTAGGTGAAAAACAATTACTCCTATAAAAAGTAAACATTTGAGGGAAACTTTTAGCAAAGTGTTGCACCGACAAATATTACATGCCTCTAACAAGCTAAGAAGGCTTCCAAAATAACTTAGTGCACCACTACATGCCAAATTATCACTTTTCAAAACATTTGCCTTGGAATCCATGCCTTATTTTACTTTTGTGACTATTTGAGTGATTCTCAGGGTCAAGCAAGCAAATCACTCATATTTTGTGAGTGATTTGCTTGCATTTACAAGTAGATTGACTACTTTTATTGAGTGAGTTGCTTCTTCAATCCAATTAGTCCCTTTCAACAAGCAAATCAACTTCTAAAGCCAATCAATAGAATTTTGCATGCAAATTACTCCTTGTCCACACTTAGTCAAATTTTGAGAAATTTAGAATGTATTTTGCCACTTAATCTCCACTGCATCATTTTCCTCTAAAATTGTTAAAATTTGTAAAGGTAGTGTTGACGTACTACAAAACCGCATTTGTCTTTAATGGATTTTTTCAAAAAAAATCCATTTCCTTTTCTTTTTTGGTGTTTTGTAGTTAATAACGTAGATGATAGAACAATTTGCATGGTTATAAAAAAAAAAAAGGCTGCACATTTTTTATAGACCTTGGATATCCATGAAGTCATGGGAAGACTGTGCATGGCAAAGACCTTTGAGCTACTTGACAAAGTTGCTAAAATGGCCCAAATTTTGGTTGCATTGGCATGAGAGGATGTATCGATTAGTTACATTTGACAAAAACATTGTGTAGGGAAAATTATGATAGATATCCATGAACGGTTAATGCTTTTGAATTCCTTGCAAAATTTCAAGGAGGTCCTAGTTCAGCACTTTTCTCTATTTTTCTTCTATGTACTTATTTTTTGCATTGAAAATTTATGTTTATTTTCCTCCTTTTTTTTAATTTTTGAATTCAAAAAAGGGAATATTCCACAAAATATTCTTGGCATGGTGAGACAAGCATGAAGGATAGGGTGTCATCTCATTATGATGCAATGTCACATTATTATAAAGGGGTGCATGCGTTAACACAAAAGTGGGAGGTAATAGGTGGAATACCCTTTATTCGTTAACATTGACACTTATATTCTCAAGGGACACCCATTCCTTTAGTGGCTAGTGAATCCACTCTTGAGATGTTGGGCCCAAGAGGTCTTGAGTTAAAACCATGCCAACCCATTTTGTTAGAAAAAACTGATGACATCGACACTTAGAATAAAGAATATCTAAGATGGAAGCTTGTGAAGATGATATGGCACAACATAATGACATGGCAATTAATGATGTCACCTAATTTTTACATATAAAGATGGAAGCATGGGAAGATGACATGGAAATTAATGATGTGATCCATTTTTATATGTTTATGATGATATAGGACCTAATGACATGGCACCTAATGATGTAGCAACTAGTGATGTCATGGCTTATGATGATGTGGTAGGTAACGTGACACTTGCTGATATGACACATAATGACATGACATAAGATGATGATGTGAGAGATGGTGTGGCACTTATTAACATGGCATAGGATGATGTGGCATAGAATGATGTGGTAGATGATGATATGGCAAGGATTGACATGTCAACAACAAACATGTCAGGTAGATCACCACATGGCAAAAATTAAAAGGAGTTCAATCAATCACATTCTACCATATCATCAAACCCAATGACCATGCAATCACACAATAAGTGGAAAACTTGGCAAAACATGGATTTCAAAGCAAATTAGAGAGCAACAATTGGTATAGTCTATCTTGTAGATTAAAGATCAAATCAAAGTATGAAGAATATTGTAGTATTGTTCTATGGTACATTTTTTAATGGCCTACATAATTATCACCTTCTTAGAAGTACCCTATTCTAGATAGTAACAAGTGGTGTCATCTTATTTATCAGTAAGATGTGCATTCAACATCTAATTGAAACACCTTTAACCACTTATGTAGTGACACATGGCAACCTCTCATTCACAATAGGTATAGAATTTTTTTTTTTAATTTCAAAGGTTTTGGAAGCATTTTGTGTGATTTTTGGTCAAAATTTTGGGGCCAAAACTTTTACTTACATAAGTATTTTAAGCCTTTTTGTTCAAATCGCAATTTTTGAGATCTTTATAATGGTGATATTGTTTTTTGTCATAAATACATGCAAGATTTTATATTTGGGCAAAAAAAACATGAATCAACATGTACCCTTGCTAAATAGTCCAAATTATGTCACTTGAAAAATCAAGATCAGATTGAAGTGGGAGTTCAAGATGCAATTGAAAAGAATAATATTTGGGAGTTGTATGAACTTCCAAAGAACAAGAAATTGATTGAAGTGGATGTTCAAGATCAAGTACAATAGTGATGGATCATTAGAAAGGCATAAAGCAAGGCTAGTGGCAAAGGGATATGCACAACAAATTGGCATAGATTAAGATGAGATATATGCACATGTTGTAAGAAAAGGCACAATAAAAAAAGGCCTTAGCCTTGACAACAAAGATGGATTGTATATCAATTTGATGTGAAGAGTGCATTCTTGAATGGCAAGATTAAAGAAATGCTTGTGGAATAGCTACAAGGATTTGAAGTGAAAGGTGAAGGATATATCGACAAGTTAAAAAATGGTTATATGGACCCAAACAAGCACCAAGGACATGGTGTTCAAGAATTGATGCATACTTCTTAAAGTGTGGATTTGTGAGAAGAAAGAATGAGCCCACATGTACTACAAAAGGAAAGGTAGTTATATTTTGATTATTTGCTTTTATGGTGATGATCTAATTTTCATATGAATTTTATCAAGAAAGAAGAAAGAGTTCAAGCAAGCCATCATATAAAAATATGAAATGAACGATATGGATTTGATGCATTATTTTCATGGCATGGAGATACATCAAACACATGGTGGGATCTTTCATTTGCCAATCTAAGTATGCATAGATTATGTTGAAGAAATTTGGCATGGAAATTACAAAGATGTTGTCAATCTAAATATTCATATGATATGTTGAAGAAGTTTGGCATGGAAAGTTACAAAGATGCTACTACCCCACTTGCACAAGGCAAAAGAATGTGCAAGGATAAATGGAAGAGTGAGTGAGAGAAAGTATATAAGTTTGATTAGTAGCCTTATGTACTTGACAATAGCAAGATTAAATATTATATATGCAGTCTCTTTGGATTCATGATTCATAAAGCCATCAAAAGATCATATGAGAGAAACTCAAATAATTTTAAGGTATATGAAAGGAACTTTAAATTATGGAATCCATTATACTTCATCCAAAGATTGAGTTGGGTGAATACAATGATGCAGGTTGAGAAGGCTTAGTTGATGATACGAAAACTACATTGGGAGTGATTCTCATTGGGAAATGGATTGGTAACATGGAGTTCAAAGAAACAATCAACAATTGCACTCTCAAAAGCAAAGGTGGAGTACATCGCAACTATATTAACAAGCACACAAGCAATGTGGTTGAAGGGGATTCTAGAAGACAATCTTTCATACACAATGAGACGTTCAACTCTTCAGTGTGTTTTATCATTTTTCATTACTTTAAGATATATTAACCTTATGTTTAAAAATGAATTTCATTACGACCACATAGTGAACCACAATAGCACCTGAACTTTCAACTTGGAACAAAATTTCAGATGGGTCACATTCCACAACACCAAAGGAAGCAAAAATAAAGGGGCAGGTAGTATACAAATGCCCATTCTATTGCAAAGGACAGTTTGAATTCTTCAATGGGAATTGAATATGAACATTCAGCAAATTGAGTATATATCATTTCTAGTCCAAGATCTTTCAGGCTTTGTTTGAAATGTCAACACTGTTTCTTATATAGAATTCAAAGTGTGGAGAACAACAACATTCAAGTAATCAAACTCCTCCTCTGCTTCACCTTGTTATAAAAATCCAATCTATTGTCTGATGCATAGATGTGCATTAGCGTAGCCCCACTTTTTTTTTCTTTTTCTTCCTTCTTGCTGACTTCAATTAAGTGACCCACTTGAAAGCTCATTCATCCCAAAGATACAAATTAACTAAATTAAAGGCGAGGCTAATAAAAAATTTCTTCATAATTGGTAAAACTAAAATTGAAAAATGAAATTAGAAACCTGTTGAACTCTACATGCATGAAACCACCTTTTACTACTCCCTCCAACAAATTCGGTTTAATCAAACCACACACAATGGTCCTATAACATGCTAATATTAGAAAAATAGTACTCAACAGACAATAATCTAACACAAACATGCAGCTAACCACAGTCTAACAATTGAAATTCCTGATATAATAGAGCTTGTGAGGATCATTGAATATGAATAATCATTGTTCAACAGGTTTCTCTTGTTTTTCGAACATCCTGTCAGCCTTTTCCAACCATGCTTTCCAGGCAGCTGGATCAAATAGAACAAAGTGCACCTGCAATCACATTGATCCATCAGTACTTACGGTAGTGCACCAAAAGGTCTAAATCATTCATAGTAGTAAAAGAAGAGGCTACAACTTCAGATCGAGCAAGCTGCACAGAAGTAATTATACTTCGTTAAAATTTTAGCTACCCACTAGGCAGTACCATGTATGAGATATACATCAAAATTTCAAATCTACTTACATCATAGTCCAAAAGCAGCTGATAATCCATCATTTTCCAGTATTTTTTTTCTTGCAAAAAAGGGATCCAAAGCACCTCCTGTTGTATCTTTCTATTCGTAGAAATAAAAATGTTTCAAAACACATTTTCCCAATAGCACTTTCTAATGGAAATGCTTCTCTTAACCAAATGGATTACTGTAAGATAAAACACATATTTGAAAGAAGATCTAAATTGTGTGTGTTGTCAGCTAAATTGCCAATGGAATAGGTTCAAATGTAAATTTTAAAGCAAAGGTACCTTTTTGGATGACATTTGAATCCATGGTATGGTAAGACATGTTTCCAACACAGCATTTGGTTCCATTTTTGGGACAGCGACAAGACAGCAAGGGGGCAGTGTACATATTTAACTAGAAGTTTCTAAGCATGAATATGCAACATTAACCAATCTAAATTGTCCCTTCATTTACTCCCTCATTTAAAAAAGTCATCCTGTTCAACTACCAATATATTTATGCTCTCTCAACATTGCCATTAGCTGCTAAGATTAACACCCAGGGAATATTTAGAACATGGATGTTCTGAACATGCACCTTAAACATTGATGCCACTTGGGGTTAAATGTACTAAAACAGATCCATTGAGCAAAGTGGCAACTTGGTAACTAACATCATGAGTTTCATCAGAAAAAACTTCACAAATTGGGATTTGTGTTAAAAATCACATTTAATGATGGATAAAAAATTGCCTGCCAGACAATGTGACAGGACAACCATATAGAGAAAGTGAGAGAATTGTCCCTTCATTTACTCCCTCATTTAAAAAAGTCATCCTGTTCAACTACCAATATATTTATGCTCTCTCAACATTGCCATTAGCTGCTAAGATTAACACCCAGGGAATATTTAGAACATGGATGTTCTGAACATGCACCTTAAACATTGATGCCACTTGGGGTTAAATGTACTAAAACAGATCCATTGAGCAAAGTGGCAACTTGGTAACTAACATCATGAGTTTCATCAGAAAAAAAACTTCACAAATTGGGATTTGTGTTAAAAATCACATTTAATGATGGACAAAAAATTGCCTGCCAGACAATGTGACAGGACAACCATATAGAGAAAGTGAGAGAAACTGAAAACATCAAGGTTCAGTTGTCTTCTCTAATTGCAAGCTGAATAATTATACAAGAACATTTAACCATATAAACATAAGCATGTAATGAACTGTTTGTCACAAGCACATACATACATAACAGCAGAATACAATTCCACACCCCTGTAAATTGTGTGTTAGCTGTTTGCCTGAGATTCCTAGTTGTCGCAAAAAGTTTTGAAGTGATGTTTCAGCATCCCCCACCATCCCAAGGACTTCTGAGCATCCTTGGGACAGCATCTTCAAAAGTCAAAAGGTTGGTCTGAATAAGTAATAGATGTAACTTGAATTAATAAAAGGATCAGGAAGGCATTTACTCTAAAATATGTGCAGAGCAATAAATGCTAGAGAGAACTCGATGAAGTACTGTTCTGAGAAGTAAATACAATTTTTGCATCCAGCCCTTTTCAACATGTATAGTAAAAATAAGGAAGTCTTATCTTACAAGAATTTAATACAAATCTTCAAGTAACTTCTAAAATATAGCTGTACTACTTATCACCATTGTAATACAATAAGTAAATTAGTTTCCTGCCAATTGATGTCATTCAAAGTTTAGGCCTAAACAAGCCTATCCTCCTTAAACATACTATAAATGGAAAAATGTCTGAATGCAGATTGAGTTGTTCATGTTAAGAATAATATTGTTTGCTCAAAAAGTTGCAAATGCCATTAAACAAATATTAACTCGTGAGTGTAATTTTTCATGCAAATAACTTTATATAAATGGTACATACCTCTTCTAAACCATCAGCATGTTTCTGAAGTGTTGACAATGCCACTTCAGCAGCGTCTTCAGCAGGATATCTAAATTAGAAAATGGTTTGTGTAAACATGGACGCAAAGACATGAGCACATTGATGACATGGCTATAACACCAAAAATATTTTCAATGACTGATACTATTTATCCTCTAATGTAGTTAATTGTTTGATGTGCCCAGAAAACTCACCCGTATACACCACATGATATGGCTGGAAAAGCAACATACTTAATATGATTCTCTTTTGCAAGTGCTATAGAGCTCCTTCATTGCAACAAACATAAAGGCTTTTAAAAATTATCCCTTACCATTTGCCTAAAAAAATACCATGGAAGATTCAGACAGCATAACTAGTAATAATTATATTGCCTATGTATGAATAGATTAGGAAAGGCAAAAGCATACTCATATGCACTTGAAAGCACACTTGCTGACTCTTCCTTGCTTTCATAAACAGGCCCAACTGTATGTAAAACATATGCCACAGGGAGATTGAAACCTCTGCAAAACCACATATCACTATGCAAATTAATTCAATTTGGTACAAGATATAATTTCCTGCATCCAGCTGCAAGGTTACTGCAGTGGTAAGAGCTTTGGCCTCTCTTTTGGAGAGTTCAAACCCCACTCAGTATGAGGGGACCGGGACCCTCATAAAAACCTGTGTAAATTCATTGAAAAAAAAAATTCCTGCATCCAGGATCCAAGGTTGTACAAATGGAACTTCACTTACTTTGTAATCTTGGCACTGCCCGTTGGGCATCTAATGCCAGGTTCAACCTCTGGGACAGCCTGACATGCTTTCAAAAGTTCTGGTCCAGCAGCCCTGTGAATAGCTGAGAAAACTAGTCTGTCATCAACAATTACACATCAGACTCAATTTTATAAATTAAAATAACATTAATTACCTCCATCAACTCCGCCTCCTCCAAGCATGCGTTCATTAGCTGCATTCACCTGTTTCCCAGGTCTCGTTAATAATCATCTACTTTTTTCTTTTAATTGAATATCCAACTTATGGAGTGAGAGATTAAGACAAGGAAATACTATCCTTCAATAATGTATAGTAATAGACTATTAGTTAATTGCATTTAAATTTTCTCACTTGGCTTATCAAGGATATGCAAAACTTGTATGACAAGGTGCAATTTGTTCAATCCTTACTAAATAGCATGCTATTCATAACTTTTCTTTTTCAGAGGGAGAGAGAAAACGTTGTGAACAGTTGTGTCGATTCATAAAAGCATCTACAGGCTATATAATCTGCGTACTTACCCTTAGCCAAGGACATCATACAGTCAATCATTATTCAATATATATAAAAAAATCTGAGTGTTCATCCACCACCAGTGGTATTAGAGCCTTCTTCCATGGTAACGACCCTTACCCATTACCTCCCTGGTAGAAAGGGAACTGCAACTGCCCATACTTTAAAATTACCTTGTCTTCCTTCAAAAACAGAGTGATTTTCAATCGACGCCATTGGTTGAAAAGGCCGCTACTGTTGGAAAAAAAGATACTTGATATTATTGAATGAAAGGAGTTTTGCTTAAATAGCAAAGATGTACAATCTGATCCATTGGATCATAACTAACTGAGCTAATCTCAGCCACACAGATTATCCTAGTAACAACTTAGGATATAATTTATTCTAACACCCCCCCTTAAGTGATACTAAGAGGTAGTGAAAAAACAACAAAACCAAAAACAAGTGGCATATCCACAAGTATGAGTCCCGGCAACAGGGCCTGATAAGGTACTCATGTACAATATATCCATAAAAAATCTCTGTTGAAAGATGATGAAAAAACCATAAGGGAGAAAACCACCTGCTAGAATAGAAGAATAAGAAGAAGGAGGAAGATGTGCAAGGAGGATGAGAGGAAGATGTCATCTTCAACCCCCCTTAGGACAACTTCCATAAAGAAGCCTGCAAAGGATCCATTAGATGTCTCAAAAAAGTAGAGAAGCCTCGTCGCTGAACTGAATGAAACCATATTCCCAGACTGTGTTGAAGAAAACGAACATATTTCCATTGATTAGAAACAATATAAATAATACATTTTAGAGCCCATATTAGCTCGTAACCATAGGATCTAATCAACAACTTAGGTCTAAAATAAAATAACAAAATAGACCCAATATTATATACGCTAACAATAGCGTAACTAACCTAGGTAGTTAACTAACTACCCTAACAACATAAATAAAGTAATAATATAGAATTACTATAGTAACTCTAACATCCCCCCTTATTACATTATTTATGTAATTTAAGAACTACTAGTTGTACTAACATCCCCCCTGATTACATCATTTGGCAATACAAAGAGAGCTGCGAAACAATTCAAATTTGACACGTGCAAGTGCCTTAGTGAAAATGTCTGCAACTTGAGCATCGGTGGGAATGTACTGAAGCTGAATTCGGTGCTTCGAAACTTCGTCTCGAATGAAATGACATTGTGTGTCAATGTGCTTTGTTCTTTCATGATGGACTGGATTCTTAACTAGGTTCAAAACACCCTGATTGTCGCAAAACAAGTGTATTGGAGATTTGGATGGATGACCCATACTTGTCCGAATGCGACGCAACCATATCACTTCGCACACAGCTTCACGTGCGGCGCGATATTCTGCCTCTGTTGATGAGATAGCAACCACCTGTTGCTTCTTGCTGTGCCAAGAGACAGGACCGGATCCAAGATGAAAAATATATCCTGAAGTTGACTTGCGATCATCAAATGATCCGGCATAGTCGGAGTCCGTGTATCCTTGCAAGAAGAATTTGTTGTTCTTCTTGTATTCTAGGCCATATTCCAAAGTACCACGGACATAGTGAAGAACACGTTTTGCTGCTTTCCAATGAGTGGTCTTAGGCTCCTGCATGAACCTCGAAAGATAGTTGACAGCAAATACGATATCTGGCCTAGTATTGGTCAGATATATGAGACTCCCAATCAACTGTCGATAGAGAGTACCATCTACCCGAGGTGAATCATCATATCGCGATAACTCGAATTCCTGTCTCCATCGGAGTTGCCATTGGCTTGCAATCAATCATGCGATATTTTTCCAACAATGTCTTGGCATATTTTTTCTGAGACACTTTGATGTAGTGCTCCTTCTGGCTGACTTCCAGACCAAGACAATAATGGAGAAGTCCGAGATCTGACATCTCAAAATATTGACACAAGTCTCTTTTGACAGTAGAGATCATAGTTTCTGAACTCCCTGTAATGAGCAGATCATCAACATAGAGTACAAGCAACACTATCTCAAAACCCTGTTTCTTGAAATAGAGGTTTGCATCTGACGGACATCTCTTAAATCCATGCTGCAGGAGGTGATTGTCCATTTTTATATACCAAGCTCGAGGAGCTTGTTTCAGGCCATATAAGGATTTGACCAATTTGCAAACTTTCTGTTGTTGGCCTTCCACTTCAAATCCTTCTGGCTGAGTCATGTAGACTTCTTCTTGGAGATCACCATTCAGAAAAGCACTTTTGACATCCATCTGGTGAACTTTCCACCCAAACTGTGCTGCCATAGCACAAATAACTCGAATTGTGGTCATCCGAGCAGTAGGTGCAAAAGTTTCCTCGTAGTCAATGCCTTCCTTTTGAGCATAGCCCTTTGCAACAAGATGGGCCTTATGCTTATCAATTGTCCCATCTGCTTTGTACTTGACTTTATACACCCATTTGCAGCCAATGGGCTTCTTTCCTTGTGGCAGATCGACAAGCTTCCAAGTTTTGTTTTTCATCAAAGACTTATACTCTGCATCCATAGCGGCCTTCCACTGAGGCTCACCTAGAGCATCTTGCACTGATGTAGGTTCAAGATCATCTATTGAAGACATAAACACCTTATCATTATCAATATCCATATCTTCTGTATCTCTCTCTGGATCTACAGAAAGTTCTTCAAAATATTGACACAGATCATCAACCCCAGTATTCTCTGTTGCAGCTTTCTCCTGTCGAGCCATGCTACGAGTACGAGGCCTATCCAATGTCAAATCTGGTGGAGTGGATAGCTTAGAGTCTTTGATTGTATTTGTATACCACTTTGGATTCTTCTTCTGAGGTGTTGAAGAAGATGAAGAAGAACCTCCAACCTTTGATGAAGGAGATTTATCAACCTTAGTTTCCACAAGGTCTAGGTATACATCTGATGTGTTTTCTGATGTGAAAGCCTCATCAAAAACTACATCTCTACTAATGTGTATCTTCTTGGTCAAGGGATCAATCAAACGATAACCCTTAGAGTGCTCATCATAGCCAAGAAGAATACACTTCAATGTCTTCTCATCTAGCTTCTTCCTTTTCTCTTTTGGTATGTGCATGAAAGCTTTACATCCAAAAATGCGTAGATGAGAAATGGAGGGTTTCCTACCACTCCATGCTTCCCGTGGAGTCATTCCTTGTAGGGCCTTTGTGGGTGCCCTATTCAATAGATATACAGCTGTGGTGACATCTTCTGCCCAATATAGTTGCTCAAGACTAGCTCCCGTGAGCATGCAACGAACCATTTCCATGATGGAACGATTCCTCCTTTCAGCAACTCCATTTTGCTGAGGAGTATAAGCAGTAGTTAACTGTCGTGTGATCCCATTTTCTTTCAAGAACTCAAAGAATTCTTTAGAGGTGAACTCCCCCCTCGATCTGAGTGGAGGGTCTTTATAGAAGTCCCTGACTCCTTTTCAACAGATTTCTTGAATTGCTAAAAAAAGCCAAATGCTTCAGATTTCAGTTGAAGAAAGAATACCCACATCTTTCGTGAGTAATCATCCATGAATAACTGAAAATACCTCTTACCCCCACAACTGTTGGGAGTGAAGGGACCGCACGGATCGGTGTGAACCAACTCCGGAGGTTTCTTTGCTCTTGTAGAGCTCTTTTCAAAAGGCACTCTATGTTGCTTTCCTGCTAGCGATCGAGCAAAGCTGGTAAAGTGGTAGAAAGGGAAGGAAGACCCTTTACCATTTCATACTTACTTAACTCAAGTAAGTAACCCGAACTCAAATGTCCATATCTCTTGTGCCATAGGGAAGTTGCCTCCTTTGTAGAGACTGTCATGGCTACATGTGGAGTAGAGATAGCATCTAAGGCAAATAAGCCATGCTTATATGAAGCAGTTGCAATGTTCTTACCCCTCCTGGTAATAGAACAACACTTCTTGCCTCCCTCAACACTAAAGTTCACAACCATATCTTTGTCCAGAATTTGTGTGACTGACAACAAATTGTTTGCCAATCCTGGAACATAGAGAACTTTGTCAATCTGACACTTGCCATCGGGAAGAGTGACTAGAAACAGTACCTTCTCCCCTGAACCTTGTAGGTTTTATCATCAGCAATAGTGACAGGTTTGCCCTCTTTGGCCTCAAAAGACTCAAACCATGATTTGTCACCAATCATGTGCTTACTGGCTCCAGAATCAACATACCATATAGGATCCATCTGCTTGGACACTGTGGTAGTCATGAGAACTTTGTGGGCTCTCTCCGAATCCGTGTCAGATTCTTCAATAGCAACATTCACTTGTTGTTTGTTCTTTTGTGGTTTGTTCCGGCCTTTCTGTTTTGATTGTTTATTCTTATGCCAACATCTGTTTGTATCATGACCTTCTTTGTCACAGATCTTGCAATATCTCTTTTTCTGTTGAGGTTGTTGAGTTTGTTTCCCTTTTGAATCCTTTTGTGAATTCCCTCCCTTCTAAAAATTACCCTTCTTCTGGTTCTGCCCTTTCTCGTTGATGTAGAGGGCGAGTGTTAGAAGAATCATCTCGTTGTAGTTGGCGTGCCTCCTCCTCTTGAAGCATATTAACCAATTCTACAAAAGTAACTTTCCGTTGCGATACCCGAAGGAAGGTGATCAACACCCGATAAGAATCAGGTAAAGCTCTCAATACAATTGAGGTAAGGAGCTTGTCATCATCTGGTTCTCCCAAAGAATTCAACTTTGCTTTCAATTCGGACACTCTGCAAAGAAAAAATTCAACTGTCTCCCCCCGCTTCATGCTTAGATTGTGTAATTGAGATTGAAGAAATAGAATAGTGGAATCATTCTTTCCCTCATATATAGTATTAAGGGCATCCCACGCCTCTTTACTATTTTCACAATCAGCAATATGGGGTTGAACTTCATCAAACACAACAAGCAAAATGAGCACTTTTGCTTTGTTGTCTTTCTTGTCAAAGTCTTTTTGAGCAGTAGATGGAGTCGTAGCACCAACAACAGATGAAGGTCTTGTTGTTGCTCCAGATACAACATCCCATAAGTCATCCATTGCTAGGATGGCCTTCATCTTGTTTTTCCATGGTGTGTAATTAGGACCTTTCAACAACTGATGAGAATCAGTCATTAATTTTGCAGACATGGTGAAGGTTCCTTATAACACCAATTGGTCCCCCTTTCGATATACCTTTTGCTAGGCCGTTATACCGTACAAAATACCCGCCCTTACGTGAGGGAAACTATAGGTATTTAGAAAGATAAAAAAAATCACCCGCCCTTACGTGAGGGAAACTATAGGTAATTTTTAGAGATCATACGATACGTGGTACTTAAGCAGTATTGAAAGGGAATAGTCTTGTTGATGGCACCTACCATAGAAAGTCTGCAATCCTCATGCGTGGGGCGTAACTTCCCCTAAACACTTTGGATTTCAGAACTTTCATCAAGATTTACGCCTAAACACAAGAACTATTAGGGTAATAGATGGAGTAAAAAAATGCAAAATGGCAAACTTATCTCTCCCCGACGATTTATAGAGAACAAGCTCAGACGTCATTTTGGCAGCTATATTAGGCGACGGATACAGTAGCGCAATCACGACAGCTTTACCTGTAAGTGCTGGCCAGAGGTATCACAAATACCGAACGCTGCAGTGCAATAAATTGCACGGATGGGTTTTAATTATTCCGGGGACTTAGGGAGTGAATTTGTTTTTTTTTTAACTTTTAATGAAGTAGTGCAAAATAGAAAAAAATGCAACCTACAACATAAAAGTGCCCACAGGAATGACCCACTAGGTGTCGGGCGCAGCCGAAAATGCACCTTTACAATAATGCCAAATTTGCTTTTCAAAAAATTACTCACTTTCCCCCTTTGATTTTTTGAAAAAAAATACCCCCTTTAAAAAAAAATTCTCTCAACAAAGTATTTGATAATTATTTTATAGTTTTAAAGTTAAAAAAAATATTAATTTTAATTTATATAGTTTAAAAACTATTAAAAAATAAATTAAAATTAAATTTTAATTTATATAGTTTAAAAACTATGTAAAATAAATTAAAATCAATTTTTTTTTAATTTTAACTAAAAATAATAATTAAAAAAAACTTTAGAAGAAATTTTTTTTTTTACCTTTTTTTTCAAGAGGGGGGTCGGCGGGATTGGAACCCGCGACCTGCGGGCTCCCTGAGCCCTACCGCTCAGTCCACCACCAGGTGGACTAGCGGGCTGATCCGAGAGGATCAGGGACCCCCTCCTATTTGAGGAGGGTCCCGAAAGCCCGTCCGCCTCGCGGCCGCATGGCCGCGGCTTCCTCCTTGGTTGGCGGCGGCAGCGGGCCGCTGCTGCAGGCGGCGGCAGGTGGCCGCGGCTGCCTCTCCGCGGCAGCGGCGGGGAGGGGAGGGGGTGGGGAGCCACGACATCGCACGGGAGTCGCGCGACGTGGGGGGTGGTCCGCGACGTCGCGCGACGTGGGGGGGTGGTCCGCGGGAGTCGCGCGACGTGGGGGGGTGGGAGACTCGCACAAAAAAATGCTCGTGGGAGGGCGTGCCGAGGAGGGAAAAATGCACAAAAAAATGTGCGTGGGAGTGCATGCACAGGGAGATAAAAATGCACAGAGAAAAAGTGCTGAGTGTTGCGGCCTCGGTGTTGCGGTGGGAAGAAAAATTAAAAAAATTCTTCACTCCGTTTTCCAGCAAGCTTCCGCTGCGCAATATTTTCCTCAGAGCAGCTCTGCAAAAAATTATTGCTGCCTCCTCTCTCTCTCAGACTTCTGGCTCTGATGCCATGTTGAAGAAAACGAACATATTTCCATTGATTAGAAACAATATAAATAATACATTTTAGAGCCCAGATTAGCTCGTAACCATAGGATCTAATCAACAACTTAGGTCTAAAATAAAATAACAAAATAGACCCAATATTATATACGCTAACAATAGCGTAACTAACCTAGGTAGTTAACTAACTACCCTAACAACATAAATAAAGTAATAATATAGAATTACTATAGTAACTCTAACAGACTGGTGCTTGTGACACAGATCAAGGCTGTGAACCATGAAAAAAGGTCACTAAATAAAACTCCCTGAAACCAAAGTGTCTCACAAAAAGAAGAGTGTGAAGATAGTGTGGAAAGAACCACAAGGATTGCTAAGGATGTCCAAAATGACTCCACAAGCATAAGTAGTGGTTTTCACCTATATGAACACAATGGGCTGATAACAATGTCCAAAACTTGTGGACAAACAGCAAAAACAAGGGAAAAATTAAAGGGCACCAGTGTAGCTTGAACTTGACCTTATGGTAGCCTCCTCATCCTACCGGAATGCATGGGTAACAAGCCGCTGCCTCCTCTAGGTGCTATAGAGGAGACGAATAGATACTAGGATCACATGTACAAATGTCTAGGAGTGTCGGGTTCAACCGAGAATGCACTCAATGATACAATAATTTTGAGGCCACAAAAAGGTGTGGAAAAACAGTTTCAAAACTGAAAATTTACCGCACCATCTTGTCCGGTCGGGAAAAACCTTTCCGACGACTATAAACACCCTTATAATCGGGTGACAAATAGGCCTTCATCTGCAAGAAAAACAATAGCCTCTTCTTTCTGTCAGAAAAATCATCCTTCGGAATAAAGCAGATGTTACAAATTTTCTCGCGCAGGAGAGATTACATGGGCTTTTGCTTTGAAAATACAATTTTTAATTTGGAAGAATTTTTAAAAAAGACTCTTGCCACAAAGATATTGTAAAAAATAAATTTTATGGCCCATAACCTTCCTTTGAAAAAATTTTCCCCCTTTATGGAATTTTTACCTAATATGAATAAAGTGGCCCCCCTTTTAAACTTAAAAGTATATAGGGAAGGCATGTTAAAACATGCACAATGGGCCCACATTGAGAAAATATTAGATAAAGATTTTTTCACCCGTTACCACATAAATCTAAATAAAGATTCAACTGTATCTAGCAGCATTATCTGATTAAAGTAATCTGGGGTTTAACGAGGCTGTATTGAAAATAACAGAGACTTCGAATGCCAGCCCCACCCTAATGGCATACCAGCTAGCATCGAGTTTCTCGCCGCCACAATTAAGTCGCATCGTCTCCATCGTTGCTGCCGAGATCAACACAAAAATAGTCCTTTTCAGAACCATCTGCGCTTTAGTGTTGTGCTCTATCGTCGTGCGATGTCGCAAGGTCTCCGCAACACACTGTCCATTGATAGCGTATAGCATCGCTTTCAGCGCCATCATACAGCAGCGAATGTCCCGGTTTCCAGCTGGCGCTCTTTTCCACAGGGGTACGAATAATAAGGCCTCTAACTCTTCGTTCCATAAAACTCCGCGGAAGGAAAGCCACAATGCCTCCGAAAGCAATTGCATAACCTCCCTATCTGCAGTTCCCCATTTTAGAGCCATTGGCATAATTCGAGACGTGGCTCCTAGGGAATATCCTGCTATCCACACGTTTACCGACCTGTGAAGGCAACTACAATTTTTGGCGATCTCCACTGACGATGGCGAATCTGGAGACACAGGCACCAGGAAAACACATGTGGTCTTGCAGATCTTATCTCAGATCGAGTAGCCAAGCCACGATCGAGCCACGCTATTGTGTATCATTGCGCAAAATCTATTAGTTGCTGTAAAAACTCGGCTCATTGCAAAAGATCTCCACTCATCACAGACAATAGGTGGACAATCGGAAACCGAAGCATAGACAAATGGCGAGCGGTGAATAAGAGGCCAAAAAAAACTCTCAAGTCAGATCCGGATGCATCAAAAAATGTCCTTCCCGCAACTACTTATGCACAAAGAAAACATAAAACTGTCCTTGATGGCGGTATCCTCGAGTCCGCAACTATCACTCTCGGTTGCATCATAATTCCTACAGCAAATTAGCCACGGCCGCCATAGCAATCCAGGAGATATATTAAAAAAAATGGCCATAACATGTTCTGTGAGAGGAAAAACTCAGAGGCCTCACAATTTTTGGTCGCTCTGCATATTTCAGATCCGCTGTGAAGTCTTCGTAGGCCGAGACAGAGTTCCCACCGGCGCCACCGGCGACTAGTCGATGTGTCGGAGAGAAAACAACAAAAGCAGAAGTTTGAATGAAGCGTCGCCGGGTAGATATCATAGCCTACGCACCAGATCTCCCGCTATGTTGACATCCGCCAAATCTCTCACTTGTATGTTGGTGGTTGTACAACCACCACGTCTAACCAGAGAACAAACTCTGAAGGAAAAAAAAAATCTTTGGACCTCGTACCAGTCTGGTATCAATCGCCACCTGTGTTTCATCTCAGTGAAGACGTAGACGTTGTCTGCTGCAACAATCAATGGCGATCCCGAACTGGCACAGGATCGAACTGATCATCCGAATCCTCCGGGTATTTCAACAGGGTATCCAACAACATAAAATGAAATCAAGATCTGGTGGGAATGCGTGGTTAGCACCTGGGCGTCGTCCACGAATCGAGCAACAGGTGCGCACGCGAGCCGGCCAAAAAAAACTCTCCTCCGCCGCATCCAAAAGAGTAGAAAACAAACTCAAACACCCTACCAAGAGTGCACCATTATCTCGTAGCAAACTAGCAAAGGAAATACCGCCCAATCTTCATCGTTGAAAAAAAAATATACAGCTTCATCCTCCATGATGCAGGAACCCACTTATGGAATGCATGTTTGTCTGCCAAAGAAGCCTGGCGCAGAGATTGACAGATCTCAACGCAGTGCGCAGAGATCAGCAAAACAATATGCACATAGCACAAAACAGTGTGTCGGGCCTCCTCATCAGTTGGCGAATCGCACCATTAAAAAACTCGCTCAACGAGCTAATCCAATCAGCAACAGCGTTCTAATCTTCTCAGCTTGGGCAGCAAACAGATGCAAACCACCGAACGTTCTGCATACCCTAAAAACTAAAAAAAATTTAACCTCCCAATTTTTAACCATCTGGTTTCTGATCCATAAAAAATATGGAGAGCATACTCCCTCGGTTTTGGAAAAAAAAAACAATGGGGAGGAAAAAATGAGGGGGGATTTCCCTCATGAGGAAAAGCTCCTCAGGCTCACAGGGCAGGGAAGGCCAGCTCTAATACCATGTTGGAAAATAAAATACTTGATATTATTGAATGAAAGGAGCTTTGCTTAAATAGCAAAGATGTACAATCTGATCCATTGGATCATAACTAACTGAGCTAATCTCAACCACACAGATTATCCTAGTAACAACTTAGGATATGATTTATTATTCTATCAGCTACTCTCCCAAACTTCTTTCCAAACTCCTCTTCCCAATCCTAACACTCCTCAATGAGGGTTTGCCTCTGGTTCCGATAGATACCCAGTTCTCGATTCAGCATAAATCTGTAAAAGAATCAACAAGACATCCTTATGACCAGAGCCATAGAAAATTCCAAAGATTTTGCCGTTTTTGGGGTCGCGTGTGATGCCGCTGAAATGAAAAGAGCAAAACTGATAGCACTCCTCCAAAACTTTGAGAATATGTTAAATAATGGAAAAAAAACCACATCCCTACGGATCCGCCTTTGCCACCTCCCCATCCTCCACCTCATCATTGTCCTCCAAGTTCTCACTCTTTTTATTCTCGACTACTTTTACTCCTGTTCTCCTTTTTCTCCCACGGCTTGGAAAGCAATATCATCCTTGAGGCTAAGGAAGTTGTGGCACTGGTACGTTAGGTGACCAACCAAGCCACATTTTTTACAGGTGCCTCAGGTCTCGTTGGAATAACCAATTCCACCTACTCCTCCTTCCCCCTCCACGTAACCACCTTCCTTTCTCCTCTCTCACTCCACATATCTCACCCTTCCTATCTATTAATTTATAAAATAAAAATTACATAAAATAACCCCCACTTAAAATATTATAAAGAGTTATACTCAAACAATGATTGTTAGAGTAATTGTAAATTGTAAAAATTCCAAGAATGAAAATGTCGAATTGCAAGTAATGGTGGAGTCATTACAAAAAGACATAAATTAAATAAAACAAGATATGGAACAAATAAACGAAAGATTCAACAAGACAGAGGAAGGTATTAATAGTATTGAAGCCAACATCTAAGCATTGATCGCTAAGAGTAGAGCCTCAGGAGTGTTAAGCTCTCCAGTTACACAAACATCATGGCCAAATCATAACCAAATGTCAAAAAGTGTCATCGTTCATACTCCGCAACAATCGAATCAACATTATAATAGATCATTCAAAACAAATGCTCGAATCAATGTGCAAAAGTTCAATGGTGAAAATCTACAAGAATCTATTGAGTGGGGTATAAGCATTAAAAATTACCTTATATTAAATCCTGTCAACAATGAGGAGGATGCTATTAAAGTAGCGTCCCTCCATTTTGAAGGAAAAGCACAAAAATGGTATATTTGGTGGCATGAAAAAACAAAAGGGCTTACACGAATATAGGAAGGATTCCTTGCAAATTTTAATAATAGATTTGAACCACCAAAGACTGATTATTTCAATCAATTTACTCGAATAAAACAATGAAGATCGGTGGATGAATACACCTCTGAATTTGAGTCATTAGCAACATTAGTAACTAACATAACAGATAGTCAACTAGTTCCACATTATTTGGGTGGATGGAAACCTGATATAAAACATGAACTTTAAGTTAGGGATAATGTGACCCTACATCTAGCTATCAGGTTAGCTCGGAAGTATGAAAATAAGATATTCAAAAAGAATCAAAACACATCGTTTCAAGCTGGTCATGATGTAAGAAATGAAAATACGACAATTTCAAAAGATATAAACACCCACATCAACGGAGCTCTAGTTACGAGAAATAACAAGGGAAAGAAAGAGCCCCTTAAACCATTAAACTTTAAAGATTCAAAGAAACTTTATAATTTTGAAGGAAGGAACCCTGAAGAGGAAGATTGGGATGCGAGATGTATTATTAGCAAGGATGTATCTAAGGTAGAAAGACAACCTCCACTAAAACCAAACGAGCCTATAATCTCCATGGTAGCACAAATAGGAATCCAATACCCACAAACCTTCAAAATACAAGGGTATATTAAAAACCACCCAATTATGGTCTTAATTGACTCAAGTAGTACACAATTTTATTGATTTAGCCACTGCTAAGCGTCTCAATTTATGTCTATCTAACAAAAGAATTCGACATGGCAATTCTAGGGGGTAATCACCTAAATTGCAAATCAAAATGTCACAAAGTGGAGCTAAGTATGAATGATTACAAATACCAAAATAACTTTTATGCTATGCCATTAGGAGGATTGGATGTAGTACTTGGATGTAGTATTAGGAGGATTTTTCAAATGCAGTCTTGAAAAACAAATTTTCAAATTCAAATGGCAAGGCCAAAAGTACACCTTAAAAGGATTCCATGTTCCTCCATCACAGTTAGTGTCTTCATATAAAATAGAAAAGATGATTAGAAAAGGAGCATCCATAGTTATTGCTCGATGTTTTACCATCGACCCTATACCTATAGACGATGTACGAGATAATGAAATAAATATGCTTTGGTATTCCAAGATCTACCCTTAGGAATACATCCCAAACGAGATATTGAGCATGTTATTAAAATCAATCCAGACACACCTCCAGTAAATATCAAACCGTATCGTTATCAACACCATCATTAAAACTGAAATCGAACATTTGGTCCAAGAGTTGTTAAAATTAGGTGTTATCACACCTAGTAAGAGTCCATATTCAGCACTGGTCATACTTGTTCAAAAGAAGGATGGATCTTATCACCTATGTATTGATTTTAGAGGTTTAAATAAAATTACAATCAAGAATCGATTTCCTATCCCATTTATCAATGAAATGTTAGATGAACTTCATGGTGCTAAATATTTTACTAAATTAAACCTAAGATGAAGATATGAATATATTCCAAAAACAGCATTTAGAACTCATGAAGGCCACAATGAGTTCACGATGATGCCATTTGGATTAACTAATGCACCTACTACCTTTCAAGCCACCATGAATAAAATCTTCCAACCTTATCTACAAAAGTTTGTCTTAGTATTCTTTGATGATATTCTTATCTTTAGCCAAAATTGGAAGAATCATCTTAAGCATGTGGAAGAGGTGTTAACAATCTTGCAAGAAAAATATTTTATAGCAAAAAATCTAAGTGTAGTTTTGGAAAGACAAAGCTTGAATATTTAGGCCATATCATATCAAAAGATGGTGTTAAAGTCGATCCTACTAAAATAAAATCAATAATGGAATGGCCTAAACCTAAAACCATGTCCAAAATCAAAGGATTCCTTGATTTAGCAAGATACTATCATCAATTTATTAAACATCATGCACATATTGCAGCTCCATTATCAAATATTCTAAAAAGAGATCCCTAGAAGTTGATCAAGGTGTAGCGAGTTTTCACTACACCCGGGAAAGGTTTTTGCCTCGAACAAAAAGTCAGCCTCAACAAAAAGTGAACTAGTGGAGGCCACGTGTGCCATCGATTTTGACCACAATGGGTGCTAGTGTTGCGAGCAAAGAGGGCAACAGAGTCTTGAAGCCCCGTGTATCGTTGATTCTCCAAGATCCAAGGCGAGCGTCCTTTTGCGCACAAAGGGTATGACGAAGCCTTGATGTTGCATGGGCCATCCGATCATTGATCAAAAGCAGGCACTAATCCAAGAAGTCAAGGAGGCTGCAAAAGATTGTTGGCCCACATAGACCATAGATCGGAGCTCATCCAACGGCCCACGCCATCTTGTGAGGTCACACAATTGGTGTCAAAGGAGATTCCCGCCATTGGTTAAGGCCTAAAAACTTGGCAAGCACATTGGTGATCTGCGAAAGAGGTGGGAAGATGTCCCATCAAGGCGCGCGTCCAAAGTTGTCGATCCAACGGTCCACAAAAATCTAGGAGGAGAAAACCTATGTACCGTGAAATTTACGCAAGTCGTCCAATCATAACGATCAACGGCTCGTGTCATCTCCCTTAGCCCTTCCAACGATAACTAAACAGGCCTTTGCCATTGGTTAGAGTGCAAGAGCCCTTCTGGCAATAACTAAAGATAACCCCACTAGTGGACAGGATGCGACGAAGGCCACAATTGCTGACCTGTTCCCCCCCCTTCCGAACAAGCTCGTAGACCTAATTCTTCCGCATGTCACTGAGCTCGCGATGGACATACACATGGCAGCCACACATCTCCCTGTTGTGTGCTCTAAAGGCACCAACATTAGGAGATTAGGGCAAGAACAATCTAACAAACCATGAGAGGATAGGAGCAGATGTTGAAGTGCCCAGTTTGCAAAAGCCTGTAAACCGTCCAATCTCAACAATGGACGACCCATACCATCTTAAGGAGCTCTTCAACATTTTGTCGAAGTATGGCAAGGTCAATGCCCACATATTCCACATTTAATTAAGCCATAGGTGCCATATATGTGGCAACCGCACAGTCACTTCGTTCTACGCTCAAGCTCGATCCAATGGCTCGTGACAATTGGGGAAAGAAAGGAAAGAGATTTGAAAAGCTCCTCCAAACTTCGAATCAATAAGAAAGCAATCTGACCTGGCGGGTCTCAATTTTAGAAAATTGGCAACAAATATTCAAACTTCGTCACCAACCTACCACAAGCAAGAAACTGCCAAGGACTTTATTAGAGGTGACAGCTACACACGCCTTCCGTGAAAGCATGTTAAGCTCATAAAGATGGTAGTCAGGGAAAAGGCCTCGAATCCACCTACTACTACCGCTCAGGCACGACATTCCAAGAAAGCAATTGGTGTCTTTAAGGCAGTAGCAATGGAAGCTCCAATTGCAAAGACCTCAAGTCCGGCGAAATTAATTGTAGATGGATCCTGCGCCCACTCTTTGGGGCAATTCCTAGTAAGGGTAGTTGGCAATGACAACGGGAGCTCCAAATCCAGAGGCCCCAAGCCCCTCAACATGAATGGCTCTAGATGCAAAGACCTCAACATTGAATGCAGACCCATACCTTGCTCAATCTTGAAGGGAAATTTATTAAATCTTGTACAGCTTTTGAGGCAAGTAAGCCCTAGTTTTGGGGTATAAATAATAGTTTCAGTTGCATTGTAAGGCATTGCAAGTTGCCTGCTCATGCCTATTACCTGGCCTTGTGCATATATTTCCTTTCATCTCCCTTCTATGCATAGTCTAGCTCAAACCTTGAGTCATTTTGTTAATAGCATCAAGCCTCTTCTAATCTGGCATATCTGTAACAAAATTCTATGATATATACATATGACAGCATGACTAATTTTGCTTTGCCCTTTTTTGTGTGTTCATTTCGCGCGTGGATGCTCATGTCAGATTAGGACCGTGTTCACTTTCTAGTTGTTAGCGGATGATAAATGTGTTCATTTCATTTCAGCTATGCATAGAGGGAACCTTTGATTTTTGGTGCATCACACCCGTTAGCTTAGGATATTATTTTATGTATTTCTCTTCCCTTTTCCTTCAAAAGCAAGTAGTTTAGGAAGGTGTGTTGAAGATCACATCCAACTAGGAGCCAGCCTCCAACAAAATCCCAGAGGTTGCCCTACAAACGAGTCCCTCACCCACAGAGCTTCTTCCCGACTGTGTCGCTCAACGCAAGGCGCAAATAACTGGCACGTCCGATTCCTGTCATGGATGCCCTAGATATTCTAAGCAAACAACACAATGTTTTCTAAAATTGAAGGAAGTGCTATCCTCAGCACCAATATTAACAACACTTAATCTTTCCAAACCATTTATCATTGAAACATATGCTTCTAGAGTGGATCTTGGAGCTATGCTCATGCAAGATGGTCACCCAATTGCACATGAGAGTCGAAAGCTTAAACCACACGAGCAAATCAAGTTTGTTTATGATAAGGAAATGCTTGCAATTATGCATGCTTTAGCAAAATGGAGGTAATATCTAATTGGTAGCAAGTTTTCAGTTCGGACTGACCATGATAGCCTTAAATATCTACTCCAATAGAAAACATTAATTGAACAACAGAAATGGGTGGCTAAAATTCAATCATTTGATTTTGAAATCCTACATAAGAAAGGTAAAGATAACAACGTTGTCGATGCCTTATCTAGAAAGGATGAAGAAGCAATCACATATGCAATTTCAGTAATCATTCCAGAATGGATTAAAGATGTGCAAGCTAAATATGTCAGAAGTAACAAATGTCAAGAAATCATTACGAATATTGAGGAACATCCACAATTTACATGGAAAATAATATCTTATGGATCAAGAATCATATATATCTACCTCAAAATTCAAAATTCATACTAAAATTTCTTGGAGATAGTCATGATTCCCCGCATTCAAGACGTGTTGTCTTCTTTAAAACATATTATAATGCTCGACAATCATTCTTTTGGAAAGGTATGCAAAAGGACATTTGAAAGTATGTGGTTGAGTGCGATATGTGCCAAAGACATAAAAGTGAGCATGTCGCACACCCAAGCCTTCTACAACCATTACGCATACCACAACAAAAATGGGAAGAAATATCCATGGCTTACCTATATTAGAGGGATATGATAGAATTTTGTAGTAGTGGATTGTCTCACAAAGTTTGCCCATTTTATTTTGACGAAGCGTACGTGCTCCATATCTCAAGTGGTAGAAAAATTTATCAACCATGTTTATAAGCTTCATGGGTTTCCAAAGGTAATCGTAAGTGATCATGATCCATTATTTACTAGCAATTTTTGGAAATAATTATGCCAACAAACAAGGATCTTGCAAACAATGAGTTCAGCATATCATCCTCAAACCGATGGACAAACAAAGATTAAATGCTTAGAAGGTTACTTACAATGTTTTGTATCAAATAAACCCCAACAATGGGCTAAATGGTTACCTCTAGCTCAATGGTGGTATAACACAACTTATCATACATCATCCAAAATGACTCCCTTCATTGCCTTATATGGTTACAAACTCCCACGAACTAAAGACCTTGTGCTTAATCAAGTAAAGGTTTTGGTTGTACATGATTATCTTGAAGAATCCAATGCAATTGTCCATGTCTTAAAGAGTAACTTGGAATGTGTTAAAAATAGGATGAAGCAATAGGTTGATAGTCATTCTTCTTAATGTGAATTCCAAGAAAATGATTGGGTTTATGTGCATCTTCAACCATACAAGCAAACATCTCTTAAGAATAGTGGAAAGAATTTAAAGTTGTCCCCTAAATATTATGGTCCTTATCGTATTAGAAGGAAGATCAGCCCTATTGCCTATGCTCTTGAACTTCCAAACAAAGGTCACATCCATGATGTTTTTCATGTTTCATGCTTAAAACAAAAATTGGGTACCCTTACTCCAATTCAAACTAAGCTCCCAATCTTGGATGAGGAATGTCGATTTATACTTGAAACTAACGCTATTTTAAATACCCATTCATGGTCCTAACGTTCTCGCCATCGTCAAATACATAATTAAGTGGAAAGGTCTTTCCTAAGAAGAAGCTTCATGGGAATCCCACTCCTTTGTTTTCGCTCATCCTTCCTTTCCTATGCTTTGAGGGCACAGCATTCTTAGCCTGGAGGACTTGTTGTGAGCCATTGTGTCTATCCATAAAAGGCATCTACATGCTATATAATTTGGGTACTTACCCTTAGCCAAGGACATCATTCATTCAATAATTGTTCTATATATATATGCTCATCCACCATAGAGAATGCTATTCATACTTTTCTTTCAGAGAGAGAGAGAGAGCGGTGGACATTAAAATCAAATAATGAGGAAGAATGAGATATCTCCAAAGAGAGTTCAAGCATGGGTCGCCATTCAAGCACATGATAATGGATTAAAAATCTAGGGGATAAAGATAGACCGTAATGAAGATATACAAGAAGGAAAGTGGGCTCCTCTAGATCCACAACCAGATGTATCTAGAAGTACTGGTGGCATCTAAAACCAAAAGCTATCATGGATGAGACATGCAACCCTGAATGACCCACATACACCACCAGATCTCGTCATCACATGTCAAACAGAAGACACTCAATGATATTTAAAATGGGGGAAGGACCGCACTGCACCTGCAACAGTCTCAATCAGAAAAATAAAAACTCACAATGCAACAACATCTTGGGAAGTACCCAGAAAAGATGACATGGACCCTTACAAACCTATTGAGCAATGCAGATGCCACTGCCACCTATTGGGACCCAGAAACACAGTCAGTCCATTTGATAATAATTTCTTGAGCTCGTTATGTTCTAAGATTAGCTGTCACAATGACGATTCATCATGTCTAATGCATTCTTTATATGTCAAACTCTTCTCCCTTGTTTTATCCACATTGCTACAAACAGCAAGAAAAAATGACACATTTTTATTAGAGGTTGTTCATCAAGAAATTGTGAAGATTTTGAAGAAGCATATGTTCGATTATGTAATAAGTCAACTATTTATAATTGATTCCTGTTGAAGAGCCAATCAAGCAAAATAATTAAGCCAACTGAAAGAGAACTTGAACATTAACATGCAACCATAAATGGATACAACTCAAAGCAACTTTCTAACATTTGAATTTTTCCTTATTCTTACCATTAAAAGAAGGTTTATAAACTGCTTATGAGTCAAGTTTCATGGTAGTTCTATACCAAGAAGGCCATATAGGACCACGGTATTGTTAGCTCCCTCGGTAATGGATTGTCTAAGGTTCTTCTGTTCTATCTCGATCTAGTCCCCGGGTTGTTCATAATGATGTATTTGGGTAATATCTACTGAAACTAGCTCATCAAGTCCATCCATGAAGCCACCTTCAAAGGCATTAACCTCTTTTCATAAAAATGCCATTTAATTTTATGAATATCCAACCTACAACCAAATTCAACCATGTCTTTAATCCTCCTTCAATAGCAAGAACCATATAAGGCAATGTACTTGAGGTAACTATGCACTTCTTTGCAAATAGTCTTAGTTCCCACCAATCCACTAGTGCCTTAATGGGAATCAACAATAAGGTGATCCTAATGCCCATGTTCTTCAAAATAGAACAGAAGATGAAATCACTCGATATTCCACATGTACATAAACTTAACAATTGGTATTGGCAGTTCACTGGTCAACTTATGGAAGTCATAACTCTTCCGTTCACTTCTATCCCCATTATTATAACTTTCAGAAATTCTCAAAATGCCTAAACCTGATAATTAACTGACAAAATTCAATTATTTTGCCCCTTGGTTTTGACCACTTCAACAGTTGTACCAGGATGATAGTGAAAGAGTTGTGCATGTTCTTGTTTTCTTATCAGGATTTGGTCCTTAATAGTGGTTAACAGTAGCATGCCAGATGTTCTTTCACATTATTTAAGTTGAGAGCACTTGTTTCATATCTTAACATCTGCAAAGGTATGTTTCTTTAAATTATTGATGATCATTTCTCCTCCATTGTTTTAAATTGGCTGTATTTTTCAAATTTTTTACCATGCATGCAACTTTTATTGGTTCAACCACAGTCTAACACTATTACAACAAACAGAAGCCTTTCAAACAATGGCTCTCTACTATTTGCCCTGTAGTGTTTTTGCTTCACGAATTCAAGAGAAGTTAGATTCATTATCCTACCAGACAAATGATATCATATCATTATGTAAGAGATACTGTGATTTGCTAGTAGTGTTGAGCAAGGTGCAGAGACAATATTGTCATTGTTGTCAACACACTCAAATGGACAGGTTGATGCAGTGGACAGTTGTTCGGAGGTTGTTCGGAGTATGTACAGTGATGTTCAATGCTTATGAGGATGTTTTTGATGTTCGGGTGAAGTTGTTACAGGTTGTTCGTGCAAATTTGCAAAAGTTGAAAAAATCGTCAGGAAGTTGTCAAAAAATTGCAAAAGTCGTCACGGGCGCAGTTGGACAGGATGGATCAGTTTGGAACATGCCAGCATGTCAGAAAATAGTCCATAATAGCATTGGAGGTGTCAGCTCAGTGTTTGGATTGATCGATGACATTTCCGGTATCTTGGTAGATGATTTGGCAAGTGGTTGTACAGGCCGAAAAAGGGCAGTTTTGTCAGAAGCACTGCGAGCAAACCAAGAAGAATTTGATAGTGAAATTCGAACTGGAGGTGGTCGTTATCTTCAAGAACATGTGTTCCAAATTTCCACCAAAACGGAGAAACGAGGCGAATGTTACAAGCGTTGCAAGACTGTCACAAAAACGCTCTTTTTGGAAAAAGTGTGTCAGCAGCAGTTTTCATGGAGGTGGTACAGGCGAACCATAAGGAGTTATGCAACGAGATTCGGACTGGATGTAGTCAGCATTGCAGAGATTCTATGTTTCAAATTTCATAGAAAACAGAGTTACGAGGTGAGAGTTATGATTGTTGCAAAAACGGTACAGGTCACTTTTATGTCAATTTGTTCCACTTGTGCAAAATCCTTCAGTTGGCCGTTTCGACCTTGCAGAGTCGCCAGAGTTTCGGTTTCAATGTTGTTACACCTTCAAGGCATCAAATAGAGCATCTTTCGTTTTTGGTTTGAGGTGTCACGTGGCTCCGAAGTAAGAGAACGAGTAAGGTGTCAATTCTTTGCATGTGACGTGTTTGACGAAATGCCTTCTCAAAATAAAAAAAAGAAGTTATATTGTTTTAAGAAGCTTCATTAAAGAAAATCTTTTTAAAATTGAAAAGGGAAAAAGAATGCAAGTGTGTGCTTTTTAAGTGACAAGGGATTTTATTGAAAAGTGGGGACTTTATTTTGTGAAGAGAGAAGTGTGTGTGGAGAAAAATAAAGAGTGAAAATCCGTGATTTTTGGAGAGTGGTGAAAAACGTCACTTCAGCATTTTGGGCATAACTTTCTCATATGATATCCATTTTGGCTGAAATTTTGAGAGGAGTTCGCAGACAAAGTGTTGCACAATACCCAAAAAGCGTTTAGCAATTGGCAGAACGAGCTAAGAGAACAATCAGTTTTTTTTTTTAGAAGAGAAGATTCAAATTCTGAGTAATGCAGAGAGAGGGATGTTATACTGGGTGAAATAGAAAGTTTTAGATTTTGAGCTTACAGACCATAGAGGGTTCTGGTTTCAATGAAGACATTCATATATGTCATTTTATTATCAATATCAAAATCAAGTGGGTGCTTGGTAGAGGGGTTGGTGCTCCTTTCTGTTGGTGCAGATAAATCAGGGGTTGGTGCTCCTTCTAGTGGGTGCTGGTAAATTGATTGTAAAGTTGGTGCTTTGCAAAGGCTGGATTTGGATGAAAGTCCAAACAGTCATTTTCGGGGATGTAGCCAAATCGGTGAACCTCGGTACATCTTGTGTTGTGTGATGTTCTCTTGTTATACTTGCTTTATTTGGTTTTATGTTTTCATTGTTTTGGCTTTGAGTGTTGAAGATTTAAGTTTTAAAGAGCTACACCGATTCACCCCCCCCTCTCAGTGTCATTGTGAGACTAACAAGTAGGTTTTTGTCCATGCATCTGTTCTCTTAATGGCATTCATCATGTAACTGCATCTCTGTGTTAATTCTCATCTGCATAGACATCATGGTTATGGGGTTATATATGTAATATATTTATAGACAGCACTAAAACAAATAATAGACAAAAGGGATAAAGAATCAAGTTGAAGATAAGCTTGAGAATGTACCTATTGGACAAGAGGCTACCAATCACACACAAAAGTGGCAGGACAAATTCAAAAAACTTCTGTAACTGCTATGCATTCAAAAATTGTCGACTTATATCTATTGGGAATGATTGTTTTCATTCAAAATCTTGCTTTAAAAAAAATAGTCATGAAACCAGATTCTCAAAACACAGACAACTAACTGCAGTTAGATTGTTTTTTGACATCAGATTCAATTGCTTCCTAAATTATGCTCTATACAAAATTAGATATATTTCATCTTGGTCTTGATCTAGATTTGGATTCCTTTCGGCACTAACTCATCGTTCTTTTGAGTTCCACCTTAGGTGAGTTCTTTTGAGTTCCACCTTAGGTCGTATTGCTTCCAAGTTTTTCTAAAATTCAGTTTTATATAATTTATTCTTGATCCTGATTTGGAGTCCTTCTAAGAATCATTTTTAGCTATTATTACTTATTGTTCAGTCCTACTCATGACAAACTTTAATCGTTCATAAACACTGGTTCACTTCCATTCATTCCCTCTAGCATTCTATCTATCCAACCATTGACATGGTACTTAAAAGCCTACAACAAGAGATTCCTTTCATTTCTTTGTACTATTCTATTTATCTTACCAATTTAAACACACTACATGAAGCCTACTGATCAACAAAATTTGAGAGAGAACGTTTTTCGCAAAAGCTGTCCAATTAGTGAAAATGCAATTACTGCAAAGCCCATCAATTGGCTGAAGTCACTATAAATTAACTGGAAATAATGACTTTTCATTAATCAAGATAATATTAATCATAATAATAATAACAAGACAGCTATTATTTAGTCCATTGGAATTTTTTTTAAATGAGTTATAAATAAGTTAGGTCACGCTTTATTTACGTCATAACCGTATTATCGAAGTATTGCAATGGACTATATTACAACCACCCAGATTATCACGGCGTCCAAGGGAATTGGACTAATGGAACTTCCACTGGTCAGACTTCAATCTATAAACTAACGGAACTTATTATTTAGTCGAAAGGGTCAGGGTTCAATGGTTCAATTGTAATGGGGTATATTCACAAGAGCATAAGGTGATCCCACAACCAAAACCTGTCTCAGAGACTCTGGGACCAATTTATTATTAATATTATTATTTAAAGGATGCCAAAAAAAAATATATTAGTTAAAGGATAAAAATAAACAAGAAGAGTAATAGTGTTAAAGAATGATTAAGCCAGTCTAAAACAAAACTCAAACCAGCTGTAGTTTCCTTTGGTCTAACAACGCCCTTACGACTCAAAATCCAGCTATAACTATAAAATGTCAATGTATAGAATAATTAAAAGAACCCAAGAAACCCAGATCCAAACTTCGATGGGTTGTTTGAATATTTTAAACAAATAAATAAATAATAAAAAATAATTATAAAAAAAATTAATGCGGTGTGTCAAGCAAGTCCCAAAATGAAATGTATTCAGATTGATATATGTGTGGGTGAGTAAAAGCTATTTCTCGGCGTAAACTTTTATTCAAATAAGAATAAATAAGAAAAAAGATTTTAAATAAAAATTATCAAACCTCAAATTAACAAACACTAATCCATTTACTACCTTCACTTTTAATTTTTTATATAAAAAAAATTAAATTAAATAAAAATCATCAAACCTCAAACTAACAAACAATAATCCATATACTATCTTCAATTTTAACTTTATATATATATATATATATATATATATATATATATATATATATATATATTTCTTTGTAAAGAAATATGTATTATATTATCAACCTTGAAGAATATACATATCCTGCCTACCCCTTTCATGATAATCTTAAACCTAACAAAGTCCAGAAAATGGTTATAAAATAATTAAAAGAAAAAGAATAAATGAAAACCTGAAGCATTTGAGCATGCGGGTACTCACAATTGCATCGGTTTCGCCATTAACATGCCATGTGGTGATATCACCCGGCTGAAGAACCAGCTTGCAGGATTCCCCGAGATTGTAGTGAAAGATTTCACCTTGCCCTGCGCCATCGCCGGCCTTGTCTGCCATTTTGGTGGCGATTAGTGCAGAGGAATGGAGTTTTCTCTTCTTCTTCTTGAGTCTGCAGGAAATCGGAGAACCCTTCGAGAATGTGTTAGAGGAACTGCAGAAGATGTTTGAACAAACGGAAGGCTTTTGTTTTTATGTGCCCGCCATCGTTTTCGGACGGGCTCGCATGGTCGTGGAGCCCACAAATAGTAGAGCGGGCACCGCTATTTTGGTGGATGTTGGGCCTTCTGGCACTGGCCGTGGCAGCGGCAGCGGCACTGGCGCCAATTTTATTAAAGCGAGAATGGAATTCAGGCAATAGAGAAAGATATAATCAGTTTTAAGTAAAGTTTTAACCGTTGAATTTCTTTCCACTTAAAAGTGTATAACTCTATTTCTATTTGTTGAATCATAGCAATGGTATGCATTATTTTTATTTTCATTAGAAGATCCAAGTTCAAATCATATAAAAAGGACATCTTTTCAAATAAAATAAAAATAAATAAAAGTTCAAACCACAAAAGAACCAAAAAAATTTAGAAGTTCAAACCACACAAAAGAATTGAACTCTTTTATAAACCAAGCTTTATCCTATAAATTTGTTAATCGCTATGTTTATAGGATTTTCACTGGGGAAACCCAAATTCAAATTGTTGTACAATGGATCGAGATCCTTTAAAAAAAACTAATGCTTTATTCTAAAATTGCAATCTAAAGGGATAGGTTGCTTAATAGCGGCCAAGTGCTTGTTGTGGGTTGCTTCGGTTCAATTTCCTAGACAGTTGGTTGTCTTATTGACTTTGACTATATCCAACAGGCTAGGATTTATAGTGGCTACTTCAGAGTTCAATCCAAAAAGATGTTACTAATTCTCCTATGAAAATTAAAAAAAAACTCTATTTCTAAATTCAATTGATTTTGAATTTTAAAACAAAAAAATTAATGGCATATATCATGTAGGTGTAGTCAAGCATTGAATAAAGTAAAATAGTTTTTAAAACATACTATATCAAGTAGGTGTAGTTAAATATGGAACAAAGCGATAAATTTGGCTATAGTCTTTGTAAAAGGATGCAAACTTTAGGTGTAGTCAAGCGTTGAAGGAAGAGGATTGTTTGTAGACCATCTCTTTAGTCTGTGAGAAAGCCTCTTCGATCAGAAGAATTATTTCTTAGGGATCTTTGGGTTTGCAGGTGGATGAATCTTTGCCTTCTATTAGGATTTCGGAGGATGAATTTGGGTTGGATCTGATTGATCATGAAGCCGGAACAATTATCTGCAAACTCAAGGACAAAAGACAAAGCTTGGAGGAGCTCAAATATTACATTAAAGATTGGTGGACTAGTACAGAATTCTAAGTAACTCTCCTACCCACAAATTTATTTTAGTTTCCTTTTCTAATTTAGCGAATAGAGATAAGGTGATGGGTTATAGTTTTTTAGACAAAGGGATATTTATATAAGAACTTGGACTCCTCATTTCAACCCCTTTATAGAAGAAGTTAATGGTTTCCTAATCTGGGTGAATATTTATGCTCTCCCTATGGAGTTTTAGGGAGAGACGATATTCACCAAAATCGATAATGCCATTAGTGCATTCTAGTATATGGATGCCTAAACTGAGGAAAAATTGTCCAATAAAATTAATATGAGTAAAGCAAGATTGGTTGTTTGGATGGATGTTTTAGTTCCTGGACCTCAATCCATTATTATCTCCTCAAGCAAAGAGGAATGGATCCAAAATATTGAATATGAAAACTTATCCTTAAGATGTTATGGTTGTTAGCAATATGGCCACCTAAAGAAGAGATGTCCGGTCATCCGATCATGCTTTGATTCCTCCTTGGTGGAGGAGAAGGCCCTACATGCGAATGATTTGAAACCTTCAAATATCCCAATTCAAAAGAAAGAAGTTCATGCTCCAGACACACCAATTGTCCAGTATGAATCATACGAGCAACAGAAGACTCAACCCCAAAAGGAGAATTTATATTAGATCATTGATAAAATTTAAATGGTTAATATAGACCATCTAGATGGTTTCATGGAAAATATTAGCACCACAGATGGTATTCTTGAAGCTAATTATGAAATAATTGGTGATGGTCAGTTTTCGAAAATGAAGATCCTACAAAATGTGTTACAACTAGATATTACCTCAAGAGCTTGAAGTGCAAAAATGTATTCTCAAATCTTGCCACTCTAAAGGAGGAAGAACCTCAAAAATAATCAAACTGATTTCCTCTTTGATAGATGATTATTATGTTTGTTTTTCTTCTATCTGTTGGAGTTATGTGTCATGTAAGGGTTGTTATTGTTGTTAGTTCCTTTTAAAAAAAATGATTATGGAAACTTAGCAGTTTGAGGAAGATGGATAATATCTTTGATAGAAAGGCAAAGATGGGTATGCTTTAATTAACTTGTTAGAAATGTAATGAGAACAATGTAATTTTTTATTTTTGTAATGGGAGTGGCCCCAATAGAAGCCACATGTAGCTTATTAAAAACAAAACATACTAGACCAAGGTATAAGAGGCAATGTGATTATTCAAGTATTTATCTACCTATATGATGGATATCAGTACCAAATTCTGATGGATGAAATTATCTTTTTTAGATTTAAACCTTAAATTTCCTATATAACTATTTCTTTCCTTGCAAAAAAGTTGTAATTTTATATTAAGTAAATATGAAATTACATAAATTTACAAGCTTACTATAGTGGTAAGGGTTTTGGCCTCTCTTTGAGAGGTCCACGGTTCAAACCCCACTCAGTATGAGGGGACCAAGACCCCTCATAAAAACTTGTGTAAACTCATTGAAAAAAAATAAGATTACGTGCATTTTTGTCATTTCTTCAAAACTTCAACAATGACCTAAAAATCAGCTCACTTATACATCATAGTTAGCTATCTCTATCAGGCTAAGTTATGTCCTTAGACACCTTCTCAAATTTTCAACCAATATCCTTTCAATCACTGACTTCTGAGTTTTTTTTTTAAGTTGCTTTAATTGTCCTTGCTTTAACTAGAGTGGATTAATCCTCTAGATAGAGATACAAACCACCTACAATGCATTGCCCTCACTGAATTCATGTACTAAGTACGTACTTGGTTCAATCTGAAGACTCCTTTGAGAGTTCATCTACTTCTCTATTCAGATATCTATAAATATGCCAAAAAATTAAAGCCTCACTTTGATCCACAACTTTTATTTATCTATTTCTCTATTTAGAGGCCCCTGATTTATTTTTCTTTGGAGGGATGATTTATTTGATTACCTTTATCATTGTCGAAATCTTATTGTTATTGAAACTTCCAATGATTTGGGAGGAGACCTGCCAAGTAGGCTTCTCTTGATCCTGAAATATTCCTACATTCCTAGATAACCATACTTTCCATGACATAAATAGCGGGAGAGCTATAAAACCTTTGTATGACCTATTTTCAAACCAAGATTTCAAGCACTCTCCTAGGGAGTCTTCTTACCATCGTATAGGAAGCTTTAACTACACTATAACCTCCCTCTAAACATGTTTAGTAAAGAAGCAAGCTACTAATAAATGATTAATTGTTTCCTTGACATAATTACATAAATGACACCTTCCTAGACCATTCCATCTCCTCTTTTGTAATACCTTCCATGTAAAAACCTTATTTTTCGTGGCAATCCATAGGAACGGACTTATCCTCAACATGGCTTTTTGCTTCCAAGGTGACTTCCATCACCATGTTGAATCGACATTTCTATCTTCCAACAGAGTCTTATACCCCAACTTTAGAGTGTACTCCCTTATAGCTCCATTCTTTATCCAGACCAATTGATAGGTTTCCACTTTCAACTTGATGTGTTCAGCATTAAGTCTCCCCACATATTCTTCCCATTGGTGTGCCTCTTGATCTTGAAGGTCTAATATTATTGCTTCCTTCCATCCATATCTCTAGTTTGTAGATGATTCTAGGTCAACTACTTGGAGGAGAGTTCTAATCCTCTAAGCTCTTAGGATCTAAATTTTATTATTTGGCATTATATGCATACCACCACAACCAATATAAAGGTCTAAGCCTGGTCGTATCCTTGAACCAACTCTTATTTTCTAGGCAATCCAATCACCTACAATTTAAAATGCCTAAACCATTACCTTCCAATAGATTGAAACATTATGGGTTTGCTTCATTGGGGCCCTTATCCACTTCTTGACTATGAGTGGATCTAAATATTTTTCTTGTATGATCTTATTCTATAAGCCTACCTTTGATATTATCTTCTAGACACACTTGGTTGTTAGAGCCTTACTAAACAAGAAGATGTTCTTAAGTCCCCATCCTTCGTTTTCTTTGGGCTTGGTTAAGGATTACCATTTAACCACCAAGGGAAATCCTTCCCTTTCTCTTTCTCCTATCCATAAAAACCTATAGCTTAATTGTGATGGCTTTTTAAACCTTGATAATACCATAAACATCACATATTATGTATCACAAGATCGAATAGAATATAGCCACAATATAATAGTAATTATTGTGACTATATGTGATATTTGCTTATGGAGTATTGTCTCCATAATATAGCTATAGTAGTATGACTCTTTGGATACTTGACTATTCCTTTCCATATGCCAATTCTCGTGACTCTTGATAGTTATCTACTTGACACTTGCATACTTGATGAACACTTGACTCTATATTGTATGTACACCTATACATGAATCTTACACTTCTATAACTTGCACACTCTAATCTAAGATACTTGTGCACATAGACTCAACTTACACTTGCACACTAACTCACATGACACTTGTGCATTTCCTACACATTACAACTTTACATGACACTTGTGCATTTCTTGCACATTCACACTTACATAAAAGGGGAAATATAATTCACACTCTAAACTATGACTCAACCCTAATCTATTATTTACAAATGTACCATGAAGGTACCATGGGGGTACATTAGCATGTACCAAATAATGTAATATTCTCCAACAAATTGTTTTGTTTTGTCAAAAACTCCTTTTAGTATATAAGCCAAATATTGCCAATATATTGGTATCGCCTCCAACACATACTTGAACAAAGTCAATATCTCCCCTAAAGAGAGTCATCTATTGCACAACATATTAATTCTTCCTTCCACCTTTATCAACCAATTATAGCCTTGTTTAGTGTAGTCATCGAATTTCAGAAAGAACCCCAAATATTTAAACCCCTCTTGAAGATCAAATCTGTTAAAGGGGAAATGTTGACCTATTAATATGGTATGATCTTGATCCACATGGTTAAAAGAGATGCTTGAATTCTATGCACTAATATGCAATCTTGTTGATAGGTAAAAAAATATCTAAATATTATTTTAACTTCTCTATAGCTCTTATTGTTCCATATGTGAAAAAGAGAACATCATCTACAAAAAGTAGATGGGTGACTTCCATTGTTCTACCTATTCTAATTTCCTTTACTGCTCCTACCCTCTTGGATTCTAAAATACACCTACTTAATCTCTCAACTACCAAAAGAAATAATAGTGATGACAAGGGGTAACCTTGTCTTATCTCTTGTGAAGCTTTGAAGAACTAAGAGGCAGACCCATTAACTAAAATTGCAAAAGAAACAAAACAAAGACATCCACATAATCTAGTTCACCATCTACACACAAAAATCAATATGAGTATCATTTTTAAATACAACAAGTTTATCAAAAGCCTAAGAGAGATCAACTTCATTACAATAATTGATAGTTTCTTTGATTTTATGGTATGAAGACTTTCTTGAGCAACGTCAATTGCTTCATGAATTTTTCTACCATGTAGGAATTTGGACTGCTCAATAGATATAGAAGCAGAGAGGAACCTTTTAATTCTTGATGTAATTAATTTTGCTATGATTTCGTACACACATTTACACAAAGAAATGGGCCTAAAATCATCAAAGGAAGAAGGATTGTCATTTTTGGAATAAGAGCAATGAAGGTAGAGTTGAAGACTGCATTTACCCTTCTTGTTTGCCTAGATTCTTCCACAACCTTGAGTAGGTCAGACTCCAAAAGGTCATGGAACCTAAGAAAGAATTCCATAGTCCAGTCGTCACGTCCTAGACTCTTATATTTTTGGAAGGAGGTTAAAACAACTTTGAGCTCCTCCTTTGATACTTCTTAAACAAACTCACCATTGACTTCCTCATCTATAAATTTGGGAAAGGGAGAATTATTATGACTATTTCAACTATATTTACTTGACTAAGATCCTTGTATAGTTGACCAAAATGCCTTTCTCCCATGTCTGTTATTCCTTTCAAGGAGGATACTTTACTTCCATCTTGACCTTTTAGCTCCCAAATTATATTTTGTTGTTTTCTATGATTTGCAAAGCTATAAAAAAATTTAGTGTTATTGTCTCCATTTGCAATCTAGATTACTCTACTTTTGAGCCTCCATCGTGCTTCTCTCTACCAACAATATTCTCTTCTCTTGTTCCAAAAATTTATACTTAAGCCTTATATCCTCATCTAATTCTTTTTCAAACTCACCTGCTAGATACACTACAAGCTCCTTTTCAATATCCCTTAAATTTTGCTCATCCATTAGTTTCTTTTTATAGACCCATTGAACCAATGCTGCCTTAACCCTTTTTAGATTTGCTACAAATTGAATACTAGCAAATTCTCTCAAACTAGGATCAAACTTCACCCATTATGATTTGACTAGAGTTACAAAGTTGTCCTCTTTTAGCCACTTAGAATTGAATTTAAAAGGACAACGTGGTTTTTCTCCTCTTTTTCTATAAGAAGCATGATGGGGGAGTGATCAAAGTCTCCTCTAACTTCAACCCAAGACTTCAATCTGTAAGTGACATTTACCAAACTCTCAACTACTAAGAATCTATCCAGTCTCTTAGAAATTCTATCAACCCTCATCCTCATGTTTCTCCAAGTTGGGACCAACTTTATAAATGCCACATGTGCCAGCCCCTTGCCTTCAAACATTTTGATGAAGTAATCACCCATTGGATCAATTATAGAAATAGTATCCCACACTTCACTCCTAGAAAGAGTTAAGTTTAAATCACCTCCTAAAATTAAATTATCAACTCCTAGAAACTTTTGATCCATAAGCTTATCCCAATATTGCATCCTATCTTTATAGGGGTCATAAATGTTCATTATTGTCATTATTTCCCTAAGCTCCACTAAAAAAAATTAGTCTCTACTCTTGAGTCAAGCAATGCAAATTTGGCTAGCCTAAAATTTTTTTTGTTCCACCTTTGGGCCCCTCCTCTTGAGAACCCCACAACATCAAGGGATAGAAAATTCCATCCTTTAAGCAATTTACTAAGACCTCCCATCACTTTCATAGCTAACTAATTTGTCTCTTGAATTAGAAAAATCTTTGGATTTTGAATTTCTACCAACCTACACAGAGCAACTTGTTTTGCTAAGCTACCCATCCCCAAAATATAAAAGGAAAAAACTTTCATTGATTAATTACATTTGGGTTCATCCCTGCTCTAAGGATCCCCTTTAAAGATGATTGCTTTCTTTGTTGAACTTCATAGAGGGCTTTATTATTAGATAATAAAATAAGAGATATTTTACCCCTCTTACGAGAAAGACTCCCTGCTCCTATGTCTTCACTAAGGCCTCCACAAGGGATACCTATGGGTTTCTATGGATACAAAACCTTCCTAACCACAACCAAAAGAGGTGGGGAAGAAAATTCAAAGTGGTTTACCTATGAAGCATTGTTAAAAAATTTACCAGAGTCTAAACCAAGGTTTGGATCTATTGCCTCCAAGGAGGAAGAATTTGAGGGTCCTCCTTGACCCTCAACTCCACCCTTACCTTCTTCCAAGGGAGAATTTGTTTTACATATTGGTAATTTTGGACATTGGTCAGTTGAAGGACTCAAAGGAGAATTACCTCTAGTCCCATATGAGAAATGATATTTGAAAATAGTTTCACTTTGAAAGCTTGTATCTGGGTCTAGGAGCATGAAATCCAAATTTTGCTCTAAAATTAGTATCCTTGCTTCAATATAATATGAATCTAAATCCATAACTTGATATAACACAAAAAATTTCATCTCCATATTCTCTGCATCTCTTGTTCTTTCCCCTAATTCCTCTAGCTTGTGTTCATTATATATTAATTCGATAATATAACCAGTATACGAGTCATGTGCATGAAGGGATAATTGCATCTCATTCTCACCCTTAAAGACCTCTCTCTCTACCTTATGACATAAAACCTTCCTCAAAAAAATAAGAGAATAGTCCCTTACAATGTGCCCATAATTATTATAGTGCACACACCTAAAAGGTACATCAATGCAATCTAGGATAGGCATCCCTTTATTGTACTTCAACATAATTTCCCCCACCAATTTGTTTCTCCAATCCACTTCAATAAGAATCCTAGCCATTTTCCTCGAGCATGAGGATTGATACCTCTCATCCACCTCTAAGAAATATTTGAAATCCTTTTGACTCATGTTTGAAATCTTCTAATAAATTAAAAAGTTATGAATATTTTTTTTTCAAAGAACATATATATTCAAGAATCTTAAAATGATAATATTTAAGAATAAAGACAAATTTTAAGTCATAAGTCTAATTTATTATTTATGAATTGGATGACTTTTAAAGAGATGCATATGTTTTGCATAATTGAATTTGAACTTAGAAACCAAACCTAATGTTTATGTAGAGGGACTCCCAAATGCCCAAGGGGAACTCCCAAATGTATATGCCCAAGAGGGACTCCAAAATGTCTATCTCCAAGGGGGACTTGAAAATGTCTATACCAAAGAGGGACTTCAAAATGTCTATTCCCAAGGGGAATTCCAAATATCTATGCACAAGTGGGACTTTAAAATGTCTACGTCCAAGGGAGACTTGCAAATGTCTATGCCTAAGATGGACTTCAAAATGTCTATTCCCAAGGGGACTTCAAAATATCTGTGCACAAGTGGGACTTAAAAATGTCTACGCCCGGGATGTGATGAGGGAAGAAAGTAGAGAGGGGAGGGCTCTGGTCCCTCCCCTGCTCCCCCTCCCATGGCTCCTGGTTCCTGCCCAGTCCCTGGCTCAACCCAGGTCATCCCTCCCGGGGAGTGGTTGTTTGCAGATGATCTCCTAGGGGGAGATCCTTCTCCACTATCTGCGCCCCTCTCGGTCGGCTAGGGTTTCCTTGGTTGTTTTTTCGGACTTGTGCTTCCCAGGGATCCTTGTTTGGTTGGGTATCCCTTCCCTTTTTGGTTGGGGATCCCTTCCATTTTTCCCTCAGGCTTCCCCCTGGGGTTTTTTGCAGGTTATTCGCGTGGATTTGGTCCCCTGCATTTCTCGGTGTGGTGGAGGTGACGGTTTAGGGTTTGGACAGCTTCCCCCTTTTTCTTGTGAATCCTCGACGGGCTCTATGCTTGGACGGGATTCTTGGTCCCTACTGCTGGGATCCTCTTCTGTTTTCTCGGGGTGGGTTCCTTGTGGTACAACTCTTTGGTCACTTCCTGATGGGCTGGATCCTCTCTGTGCTAGCTGTCGGCTTCCTAAAGGATGGCTCTCGCTAAACGAAATGTTTTCCCGGTGGGCGGCTGGTTTCTCCACAGGGCAGGATCCACCAAATATTTTGGTTTTCCCATGAGGCGGGATCTTTTCTTTTCTGCTGGTTTCCCGGATGGCAGGATTTCCCTGTTGCTTCCCACTAGGCGAGATTGTTTGTGGTGGTTTTGACTGCTTCCCGCGAGGCGGGATTTCATTGTAACGGTTTTTCTTTGCTTCCTGCTGGGCGGGATCTTCTCGATGGTGGTTTTTGGCTACTCCCACTGGGCGGGATCTCCAAAACTACTTTCTTTCTTATTTGTTTGTTTCCCGTCGAGAGGGATTGTTTCATGCTTATCGGGCGGGATTTCTGTTTTGGTGTTCAGTTTCAAGGGATTGATGCCCTAGGCCCATTGCTTATGTAATCAGGTTTTGGGATCCTTGTTAAAACCCGCTGTAAATACAAACACTACTTACCAAAAAAAAAAATGTCTACGCCCAAGGGGGACTTACAAATGTCTATGTCTAAGAGAGACTTTAAAATGTTTGTGCCCAAGGGGGACTTTCAAATGTTTGTGCCCAAGAGGAACTTTAAAGTGTATGTTCCCAAGGGGGACTTTCAAATATCTATTCCTAAGAGGGACTTTAAAATGACTATGCCCAGGAGGTATTTCCATTAATGATATGCAATAGTGTGAATGCAAAATGAACATGCTAGATGTAAAATGAGTGCATGAATTAAATTACTTATTTGTAAGTAAAGAAATTATGTTTTTGATATTGAAACATTTGGATGCCCTAGTGGGGAAGTTGTGTGATAATTTGAGCAAAATTTTTCCCAAGCAAGTAGCTAAAATGTTTGTGGTGAAGGAGGATTTCCTAATGATATGCAAAAATATGAATGCAAAATGTACATGATAGATGTAAAAAGAGTGCATGATTTAAATGATCATTTTATAAGTAAAGAAATTGCATGTTTGAGCTTGAAACATTTGAATGCCCTAGTGGGGAGGTTGTGTAATAATTTGAGTGGAAGCTTCCCTCAAGCATGTAGCAAATGTGAAGAAAAGATATATGCTCTTAGATAAAGATGAAGATGTTCCAAAAAGTTTGTCAGACTTGCCTTATAGGCCACCGACATGAAAGGATATTTCCAATAATTTCCTAGAGTATGTATAATATATTATATATCCACAAAATAGTAACTAGAAGTATTGATTCTTCTTGAGTGTCTATAAGATAACCTAGATGGGCATAGGTTTCTCATTGTGAGATAGAAAGAAAGAGAAATTGGGCTATCAAGACCACAAATGGTCACAATTTTCATCATGTAGCTAGTGACGAGAAGAGACATTATATAAGGGGATGTGTCAAAAAAGTCTATTTTGTCTTCCTTGTAGGCTGTTGAGAAGAGTGGGTATTTGTCACCATTGTTCGATGTATGTACAAGAGATTATATATGTATAAAATAGTGATCATAAATAGCCATCCTTCTCGAGGGCCTATAAAGTGACAAGAACATGTGGAAGAGGTAGTGAATTGGGCTATCGAAATTTCTAATCATGGTTTTCATTTTATAGCCAATTTATGATACAAAAGAAATGTATTTGATCAATGATGTAATATATTTGAGCAACATTACAGGCTATCAAAAGGTGTGGATTGTGTCAATCTAGTGTTGGGAAAATCTACAAATTTTTGTATACTTTCCTAAATATTGGATCAACACTTCTACACTCTTTGAGAACCTATAAGGAGGCATAGAAAGATTTGATGGGGAAGTTATCCTAGCCAATTCACATGCTAGCAAGAGATGGTTATAAGACTAATTTGTTGCTTGGTTAATATACAAGGTCTATGCATTTGTAAAGTATCGTTCAATTGCATCCCACCCTCTCGATGGTGCATAAGTAGGTAAAAACAAATGGGCAAATATATGTAGAAAAATAAGTAGTAGATGTTGATTAGGTTGCTTAGTAAACCCTTACAAGGGTCAAACCTTGTGTACCATTTCTAGGCAGACTTGTATGCAATTACATGTTTGCACAACAGTGGTTCACATGGCTTGGGCCTCACAATGGTGTATAAGAAAACGCAAGTGAATTTATTTACCCCAAAAGGAAGAAAGGTCAGAAGAAGTGGAGATTAAGAATGTTCTTGGTTTCCCAATACATTGACTAGGAGGTTCAGAATCCTCTATCCATTATCTAGAACACCTGTAAACATTTACACATTTGCAAGGTATTGCATATTGAGGTACTTGAGCTACTTGGTGGTCCACTAGGAAACATAGAGGATTGACGAGTGGATGTTTTGTGTTGCTTAGTACATTGGTTGAGGTGTTTAGAATCCTTGATCCATTATTTGATATATCTATAAACACATATACAATTGCAAGGTAATTGATTAGGCATTCAGAGCTCCTTGGTGGTCTACTAAGCAACATAGATAGATCTTATTATAAGGAGAAAGAGGTAGAAGGTATGATCAGGAAAGCAAAGGTGAGAGTCTTAATGGTTGGCATAACATTAAATTATTAGAGATGTTGGATTTTTAAGCCTTACTACCACAAAATATCACAAGTTATCTCACATAGGTCCCAATATAAAATAGCCACAATATTAAAGGTCAAATATAATCATATAATGAGTAGAAATATATGAGAAAATTAATATGTATATCAAGGCTTATATAAATCAAATAACATTCATTTATATACTACAATATGAATGTAAATATCATGAATCATTCATGAACTATGCATGAAGAACAACTTACAATATTAATTACTCAAAATGTATACAAGTTTTATTGATCCTCTTCCTGTTACAACTTTGAATATGAATATTTGATTCTATTTTTATTGCTTTACTATGGAGCATTGTCTCCATAATATAGAAATAGTAATGTGACTCTTTAAGTACTTGACTATTGCTCTCCATATGCCAAGTCTCATGACTCTTGGCTTATCAAATTTCCACTTGCATACATGATGGAAACTTGACTCTAGACACTTGCACACATGACTCTTGCACTCCTAATATAAGACACTTGTGCATATACTCACATTACATATTTGCATTCTTGCATACAAGACACTTGTACACATTATCTCAATCTACACTTGCACTCTAACTAACATGACACTTGTGCATTTCCTACATATTGACACTTACATAAAGGAAAAATATAAATCACACTCTAAACTATTGAATCAACCCTAATCTATTATATATTTACAAATATACCATGAAGGTACCATGGAGGTACATTAACATGTACCAAATAATGTAATATACCTCATTGAAGACTTTAGTCTTCAATCTTGGTATTCATCTTTGTCTTCATATTTGTATTCAATCTTCAAGTGACCTTGCACTATTCATGAACCCATGCTTGAGACTTGTCTTCAGGTTATTTGAGTTCATCTTCTTGCTTGAGTTTTGCTTTGAGTTCTTCAACATTCTTTAGATCTTTAGGATCTAGATCTCGAACTTCTTCAATATTTAATATATACGACTCGTTTATGATTACTCTATAAGACAAGTTTGGACCATAATTGATTCATTTTTCCTTTCTTTTTTTCTAAACATTTTATCATAAAATGTTTTCCTTTCTTGTATTTCAAAAATTGAATACTTTGCTCTATTGTTAGAAGATGCTTCAAAAATAAGTTTTTGAAAGAGATTGCCTAATCTGAACAATAGTTCCCTTTCAAATCTTCCACAATATTTTTCTTTGTACCAACAAGTTGGAGAATGTGATTTTCTTCCACAATATTTACATGGATAAAGATTCCAACAATTTGCTTTTTCATGACCAATTCTATTACAAGAATTGCACTTCAAATATATTTTCTTTGTTTTATGCTTCCTTGTTAGTGCTTCAAGTTATTTTGTCTTCTTGATAAAGCAACATAACCATTTATGCACAACCAAGGCTACTCTTTCTTTATTTTCCTTATAAATAAGTTGCAAGATCTTATAATCTATGACATTCTGAGCAGATATAGATTCTCATATAGAATCTATTTTTTATGTACTATCAATTTGAAATTTATTAGCAACAAGATCTAAGTTTGATTTCTCAAGAGTATTTAGTGATCTTGTTATTTCTTATTTTTATCAAGATCATCTACCAAAATTTAAAAATAACTTGTTCACTATTTCTTCACTATCTTCATTGAATGCATTTCTAATAATTTCTTCTATGATATGCAATTCAATTTTATGCTTTTATTTAATTTGAGGTAGTAAACCTTATAACTCCAAAATTAAAAATAAAAAACTTAAATATAAATTTTGCAAAATTTCTAATCCTTTGATGTAGAAAACCTTTTAACTCCAAAAATATTAAATTTGCAAAATTTCAATTTCTTCAAAAACTTTTAAATTAAAAAAATAACCTTACCAAAAACTTCACTCTTTAAAAATTCAACAATCCTCACAACACTTTAAAATTCAAATTACTTCACTCAAAAAACTATAATAACCCTTTTAACTCCAACTAATCAAATTTCTAATCTTAACTTTAATTTCTTCTAACCTTATCTCTCCATTCAAATCATAATTGATTTTTTGAAAAAACTAATTAATCATTTAATCCTTATTACACCCTCTAACTTTTAAAAAAACATATAGCTCTATTTCCCTTCAAAATCTATAATAAGCTTACAAAAATATATGTAATGTTAATCAAATATCATTACCTACCACCAATGACGATTTCGTTGATGCTAACGTTGCATGTTGTGAATGCCTTGTTGAATGATTGCACTTGCCAACCTTAGGGTTTTCATGGCTCCCAAAATTTAGAAGTTGGTATTCACTACTTGTTGTAGGCTCCCGAAGGTCACAACTAGGTATTAACTATTATAGATTCCTAAGGATTAGAACTAAGTATTCATTATTGTAGGTTCTTGAGGATTGAAACTAGGTATTCGCTGCTATAGTTTCTTGAGGATTAGAATCAAATATTCGTTGCTATAAGTTCTTGAGAATTAGATCCTAGTGTGCACTATTATATGCACAACTTCATTATTCCCCTTTTTTTTTCTGTTGACGCTTAGAAACCGAGTGTCTCTCTTTGTTGTTGAACTAATGAAGGAGATAAAACATCTCCTGATCTAAGTTGATGGAGGAGACCAAACATCTCCTATTTTGACTCAGTTGATGATGGAGATTGAATGTCTCCTATTCTGCCTGAGCTGTTGGAGGAGATCAAATATCTCCCTTGCTAGATTATCTTTGAGGAGACCAAGTGCCACTTGGTGAAGGTTGAGTATCCTTGCGCTTGGAGAAGACTGTCACCTTCTAAACTATGCTATGAGAAGGCCGAGACTTTTTACTGGTGGAAAGTCACCTTCTCTACTTTGCTTAGAAAACTGAGACATATTCTACTCTTAATATTTCTTCTCCTTATACTTTATTTTATGTGCAAGATTCTCAAGTTGTTATGCTGGACTGACCACGTTGAAGTGCAATGTTGGCTTCCTTCAAACAATATATTCACTATACTTATATCTTTCAAATATTTTCTAATGCTTTTCCTGTAATGCTAATTTGTTGTTTTGATCTTAACTTGTTTTTCTTCTTAATATTGTTGTTCTTCTCTTCTATTCTCTGCTTGTAGCTCTCAATGGCTTGCAACTCTCAACTAGTTGTAACTTTCAATCCAATGCTTGAAGCTATATCATGTATGTTATGCATACTTATTTATCCTTCTTCAATATTGATTTATCTATCTCAAGTTTGATATATATGTCTTATTTATTTCTCAACTACTATGGCTTTATTTTTATATGGATGATAACTCCACTTTATCTTCTTCTTGTTAGCTTTTGATACTCTAATACTTAATATAAATCACCACAAGAAAAATAATCATAGAATATAATACAATGAAGTTGCAATATAATGAACCTAATAATATTTCAAAATGTAATAGTAAATTTAGTAACTCATAAAAATACTCACATAAACATGCTCACAATATTGCATATGAAAAATACTGAAAATGTTATTGAATAAAGGTCTACTAATGCAAGCATAAAGCTTTGCACGTTTGATTCACCTTCATGATATTACAATGCTTAGTCACAAATATATAATTGTATGTGACTCTTCATATGATGCACTCTTGACCTTCACTATTCTTAATAACTCTTCATTGCACACTTACACATTAGACACTTGTGCACATCTACACTCATAACACTTGCATACATATTTACATGACACTTGTGCATTTTCTGCACATTATTACATTACATAAAATATTAACTCACTCACTAATCTAGGACACAAATCCAATCTAATGTTTACAATAATGTACCAAGGTCACCCCCATGTATTACATTATTTGGTTATTGAAGACTTTAGTCTTCAATATGGTCTTCGTCCTTCATGTGACTTTGTAATAGATTTGATTTTGGCCTGGTTTTGCTTCTTCTTGATTGTCTTCATCATTTTCTTCTTTAATTTGTAGATGGCTTTGTAGTGCAACCTATTGTTGTCCTCTCATATTTTTTATCATCTTGAATTTTGGATTTACCCAACATCTTTGATGATAATTGTTTTTTTATTCTCATTTTTTGCATTCTATCTTTTAGAATGTTCAACATTGTTATTTTGGACTAAGATAAGATCTTGAGAAAACCAATTGAGTCTAAAGTATATATTGTATTTTTAATTGATCTTGTAGCTTATATTTCATTTCAATTCTTGATAAAACATTTATTAACTCCATTTATATGTTTGAACTCAATCAATCTTCCATTTTCAACTAGTTTAGTTATTGAAATGAGATTAAATGTCAACCCTGGAACATACATAACATCATGCAACATAAAATCTGATAAAGGTGCACTAGGTGTTACACATCTACTTCCATGAACAAGATAACTCTTACCATCCACAAGTTTCAAACCAAAATTTTCTTTGATCTCTAAACATCAAACCATTGTAAATTGTCAGTCATATGATGATTGGCACCAAAATCTATGTACCAAAGATCTCTATTTTTTCAAATCATATGATTATCTCTATTTGAAGTTACTTTGCATTGTTGATAAGAGTTATGAAGAATATTAAGTGAACTTTGACCTTGAACTTTTCCATAATATATTTTATGTTGATAAGTTCCTCTTGATAATTTCTCCATTAGTTTTAATCAATTTCCTTTGATGTGGACTACCTTATGTCTCCCTAGGTTTTGAATGATAAATTTCTAAGTTTCTAAAATTTTCAAAAAAACTATGATGTTGAATTCCTTATATCTCCCTAATTAATTAGAAACTATAAAATAAGAATTTTGTAAATATAATATTTCTAAATTTGAAGTAGACTTCCTTATCTCTCCAAAATTAAATAATTTGCAAAAATTCTATAAGCTTTTGTATTTCAAAAAATATAAAAACTTCTCACAAACTTTAATAAAACCTTATAACTACTCATCACTCCAAAATAATCAATAACTTAAAACGATACTAAATATTATCTTTTTTTTTTAAGAGAAAAACCCCTTGTGGGGCCGCCTTGGTCTGAGAGACCATGACCAGGGAGTTCTACACCGTCAAAGTCACCTAGGAGTCGCACCCGACCCTGCTCGCACCAACATTATCAATTGGATTTTGGGTACCCAATTCAACTTTTTGTTAGGGTGGAGATTCGAACTTGGGACCTCCCTTGGAGGTCCCTTGGAGGATTGTCCACTTCTATCCAACTCACCTACAACACCTAGGTAATACTAAACCTTATCACTCATTAATCTCAATAATAAAATGATTAATCAAAATTAAACCAATTAATCAATTATCCCTTATATCTCCAATTAACTTTAGGTATAAAATCAAATCTTAAATAATATTATACCTTCCTCTTGCGCACTTACTTCTTGACCAACCTTGCACTTGGTGCTCCTTCTCCATTTTTCAAATACCTTGCTACCTGCACACTTTCTTCTTGACCAAGCTTTGTTAGCTTTTGAAGCTAAATACTAAAGATAAAATAACTTCAAGATCTAGAATAAAGTTGTTGTATGAAACATAAGATAATGGTAATATTCTAAATATATAAAACTCATAAATAATTTCAACAATAACTCATATAATTACCATTAACAAATGCTCACAAAAATTGTATCTCCATTGAATAAATATCTCAAGTACCCATACTTACAAACACTCTCAACAACAATGTAAGTCATGTCATTATCATTTCATTGTTATGTCTCTTGCACACACACACATAGATACATATATAATGGAATGTGACTCTTCATATGGTGCACCCTTTAGCCTTCACTCTTCTAGAGACTCTTCATCTTCCTATTCTATGGACTCATGTGCACATGGACTATTATGCACATTTACATTACCAAAATACTTTGCACACTTGTGCATTTATTACATTGTATAAAGTAAATACTCACACTCTAATCTATGACACTTATCTAATATAAAGATGTACCCAAGTTGGTACATTAGCATGTACCAAATAATGTAATATATTCCAACACCCCCTGTATTACATTATTTGGTTATTGAATACTTTAGTCTTCAATATAGATCTTCATCTTGATTCTTCAATCTACCTCCTATAGATTAAAAATTGGATCTATTGTGTAGATGTCTTCTTTAGCTTTTGATTTAGTCTTCATCTTGCCTTGCTTGAACTGGTATCTTTTCTTGTTTCTCTTTCTTCTTCTTTTCTGTACTTTTACCAGTGAAATATCTTCAATGTGATGAGTTAGTAGATCATCACAATAAAAATTACTTGGATTCAAAGATTCATTACTATTATTCTTTTCTTTCTTCTGTTTCACTCCTTGAAAGAACTCAAAAGTGATTAATGACAAATAAACCATTAAATACTCTTCTGATGAAAGAACAATCATATTTTGAGCATTCCACCAAGTCTTGAATAGTGTTTCATGAAGATATCCAATTAGTGTCATAAAATTATCTTCCTTTGCTTCCTTCAAAAATAAAGAGAATATTTCTTTCAAATCTGTAGACAAGTATTTGAATCTATCAAAGGTATCTATTAGATTTTGTGAATAAAACCTAAGTTCATGAAATAGCTCTTCATTATTTTCATTAAATGCATTTCTAATTATTTCATCCATCTTGCTTTAAAACTTTCAATTTTTTTTTACTTTTGTAGTTGACTTCCCTATGACTCCCTAGTGAGTTAAAAATAAGTTTGAATGCAATTTCAAAATCTCTACTTTTGTTTCACTTTAGTTTTGGTTGATAGAATAAGAACAATTTTCCAATTGTACAACCTTTTATATCCATAATCTTAAAAAATATCATTTCTTTTAATTCTAAATTTCCCAATCCTATGTTGGTGTTGAATTTCGTATAACTCCAAACTTAGAAATTTAGAAATTCCATAAAAGAGTATTTACAAATTTTAAATTCCTAATTTGATGTAAAAAACCTTATTTCTCCAATCTCATCAAATTGCAAATATTTCAAATTGTTTTGTAAACTTAGATAATCAAATTACAAAACTTCAAATAAATCCTTTTAATTCTTCAAATTAAATTTCAAAACTTCATAAACTTTCAAAGAGCAATAATCTGGTTTCTAAGGTTTCAATTTCAATTCTTATCTCTCCAAAATCAATAGTTTCACTTCAATCTTCGAAAATAATAAATTTAAGTAGCCTTATACCTCCTATGTTGAGCATATAAATATTTTTGAATAAATAGAATACCTTTAGTCTTGAATGCACAAATTCTCTTGGTCAATAGTGTTTGACCACCTCCTAATTGGCACTCCTCCTTTTATGTTGCATGTATGAAGATCTTGCAATACTTTGGCTTGCCTTGGAAAGATTATTTTATCTCTCCTCTATGATTGGTCAAATAAATTCCAACCTTATAAAGGTGCTCTAAATAATTCATCTCAGCTATTTGTATCTGGAACGTAGACCTATTTCTAGTCAACTCCTTTGTTGCACGTATCTTGAATGACTCTTTTGGATAGACCAAATGGTGTAACCCCTCCTTCTTGCACTCAAACTTCCATTAATGTGCTTCCTTGCATTCTCTCCTATTTTTGGTGCTCTATAAAATCTACCTTATGTTATGCTATCTTTGGCTATTCAAATTTTGCATTAACGTATCCTCCTTGAGTGTTTTAATTACTTCAATGTTGTTGATCTTCCACTTCTCATGTGCCACTTGGCACTAAAACTCTTCTATTGCTCCCAATTTGCTTCCCTTGTTCTCCTCAGACACTTATAACGTAACTCTTCCTAGTTTGGTGAATGTATGACATAGTGAGCATTACACTTTACAAGTGTCTCTCCTCCAACAAGATTTCAAACGTCTCCCTTAGCCTTGGCACTATCTTCCACTTGAAATATGTCCTAGCTCATCCTTCCAATGGTTTATCTTCTCCACACACGTTCCTTCACCATATTTTGCATGAATTGCTTTCTCTAATCTTTGATGCTTGGAGTTTACCCTAATTTTCTAGCACTCTATCTCTTTTACATACGTTCCTTTGCTATATTTTGTAGAAACATCTTAGTTACATTTGTTTGAGCTCCTTAGGTGAAATTATGGAATTGGACCTTCAACTTGATAGCTTTCCTTTGTGTTTATGGTGGTGGATTTTCCTTAGGTGGTGGTGGCTCTTCCTTGAGCAATAGTGGTGCTTCACTACTCCAAACCAATGCCTTCACCTCTTCTTTGCACGATGGTTTTCTTAGTGTCTTTAGACACTTAAAAATTTGCTCTACTTGATCTTCTATTTTCTTAGAAAAATACCCTTATTCGATTTCCTTTTACACTAATAAATCTGCACTTTCAAAGGCTTATAAAAACAACATTTAATACTAATATTATTTCCTCCTTATTTCTCCTTTTCAAATAAGACATAACTTAGATCTTTGCTATTTTACTTTTACATATTTTAGGACTCAAATGCTACCACCTTCTTTTGCTTGAAGACTCTCTATTTCAACTTCCTTTTTCAAAATATAATAAAGCTAATATGGTGCTCTCAAATACTTAATGTAAAACTGATTTTAATTCTCAAATAATAGACTTATATTGCACTAATATCACACACCTTTTTGGTCTTATTTTGTAGCTAATTTATTGGTGATTTGGTTCACCCTTTTGCTATCTCAATCTTGTAAATTTTGCAACTTTACCTCTTTCACTTTGTTGCTATAAACTTATCAATTTGCTGCTCTAATTACTGCTCAAATACCAACTTGCTCGTTGCCCAAAAATCTCTCAAATCTACCCCGAAGTTCTCCAAAAATGCAACTCTTTCTTCTCCTTCTAATGTTGTCCACAAATATGATTTTTGTGGCTTCAAAAACTCCTCTAAATTTGTTCTCTCGAACCTTGAAACTTGCAACTATTCGTGTTGCCCAAAGTTTTACAATTTTTGCAGTCAATTGCTCCTATGTTTCGTTGTCCAAAATTACCTCAAAAATATCTAAATTGCTGCCTTCTTTTTCTATCAAATATTCCTTCAATTTTTTGTTCAAGGACACTCCAAAATCTACCAACATCTTCTCCAAATCGTAGCTTTATACCTTCTTCAATTTATTGTCCTATGACCCTTCAAATTCTTTCTCGAAAATCATCAACCTTCTCCTTTTCAAATCAGCCTTCAAGATCTTTGTGGTTGTACTAAATTTTTCAAAACTATGGCCTCTTCAATATTTATTTATTCTTCAATATCCTTGTCAAATCTTGAATTTAAATCTAATATTTTCCACTGTCTTCTTCTGCAAAAATTTGAATATCTTGAGATCTTAAAAAATCTTCTTCAAAATTTGGCAACCTTGCCAAAAACTTCTTCCTTTTGGGCTTGTTGTCAAATGGAAATAATTTTCCCAAATTCTTCTTCTCATAACCTTCTCCTTGCTTGCAATATTATTTCTCTAGCTATCTTCAAAACTCCTTCAATGGACACTTCTTCAATTATGCAACGAGTATTTCTCTAGTCTTATTATCTTTCTCCAAATTCTCTAAAGAACTCTTTCCTTAGGTCTTCTAATTCTACAGCTTCTCAATTATTCTTCTCAAAAAATTCAATGAGACCTTTCCTTAGTCTATTTAATTTTCCAACTATGGAAATTCTGCAATGAGATCTCTTTCTTGGATCTCCAAAATTTGTTGCTCTTCAAATTTGCAATAGGATCTTTTCTTACCTTCTCCCGTCTCAATATTCAATCTCATATGGGGATCTCCTACATGGGTCTCCTCAATATTTAATGAGGTATGCTTCTTGGACCTTCTTAATCTGCAATATCTACTCTTTTGTTGCAACTCAAAGATAATCCCTACACGAGGAAAGCACATAGAATTTTAGGCAACCAAAGGTAAAATTCTTCTCTATCTATTGTAGGAAGCTTCTCAACTTCTTAGAACTATTTTTTTCAAAAAAAACTTAGATAGTAGGAACCAAACACATTCAAATTTCCAAAATTCAAAAATCAATAAATATCACTAGTTATTCTCAAAACTAGTGAAATTAAATCTATGCTAAGTCCTAGTCTTCACAAGTTTTCCTTCAACCCTATGGAAAGACTCTAGCCAAATAGCAATATGGAATTTCCTTCAATATATTAAAATTTTCAATAGGACCTCCTTCTTGGGTCTCTTAATATTGTCAATATCAAGGTCTATCTTCAAGACCTGTAATTTTCTTCTATTCTGAATTTGTTATTGGAATAGATAAATCTTGAAACTTCCCTGGTTTTCTTTTCTAGAGGTAATTTCTTTAACTTCATTGGTTTCTCCCTAACTAGTGGAAATATCCTTTGCAACTTTAAAACTTGTGCAAGTTAAAACCTTGTTGTGATTCTGATATCATTGTTAGCTTTTGAAGCTAAATACTAAAGATAAAATAACTAAAAGATCTAAAATAAAATTGCTATATGAAATATAAGATAATAGAAATATTCTAAATGTATAAAATTCATAAATAACTTCAATAATAACTCATATAATTGTCATTAACCAATGACAAGAAAAATTGTATCTTCATTGAATAAAGATCTCAAGTACTTATACTTACAAACACTCTCAACAACAATGCAAGTCATGCCATTGTCATTGTCATGTCTCTTGCACACACACACATAGATACATATATAATGGAATGTGACTCTTCATATGGTGCACCCTTTGGAATTCACTCTTCTAGAGACTCTTCATCTTTATATTCTATGGACTCATGTGCACATGGACTATTATGCACATTTACATTACAAAAATACTTTGCACAATTGTGCATTTATTACATTGCATAAAATATATACTCACACTCTAATCTATGAAACTTACCTAATCTAAAGATGTACCTAAGTTGGTACATTAGCATGTACCAAATAATTTAATATATTCCAACAACCTTGCACTTGGCACTCCTTTTTCCTGACTAAGAATGTTATACTATACTCAATATTTAATGTTGCTCATTCAAGTGATTCTCTAACCTCATAACATTCTATATTAAAATAATTTGTTTGACTTCTCAACATGGCGCTTTGATGTCTAAATATTCTCCAACTTAGGATATTTTGAGAAACATTCACCTATCTACCATTTCACTTGCCAATAATGTGGAATTCAACAATGACACTTTGTTACTTTGTCCTATCAATGGCTTCAAAAAACATTGGCGCTTCTTCATCCGAGGTACTTCAAACACTTAGAATTATTGCACCTCTTTGAATGATGCTTCACTGTCTAGGCACTTGATTGAATGACATTTTACTTATTCAAAAGCTTCTATATCCCTTCATCCTTGCAAAACTAGGTTTCAAGTACTTGTTTCTTTGAGCATGGCGCTCTATGTGACACTTAAATTTTCTTGTGTATGGTGTGTAAACTCTCCTACATCTCCCTGTGTATGGTCCTTGATTTCAGTGGGTGCTTGTCTTTCCTATCCCTTGACATGAACCTGACGCTTCAATACTTGTCCCTTAATCTTCTACATCCTTACTTCTATAAACTTTTGATTGGTGATTTATCTCTACTTTCCTTCTTTGGTCTATTATAAGGCTCAACTATGTGCTCAATGCTTTAGGTGCTTTGGATCTCTTGTTTCTTGATAGTTTAGGTGCTTCAACTCTCCAATTCTCGATGATGCTTGCTGAAAATTATTCTAGCTCTGCACTATGCTAGCTTATGGGGATTTGGCTTCACTTTTCTAGCTCCTTGACATTCTACTTGCTTCTCAGATGCTTGTACTATGTATTTAGCTCTTCGGTGCACATCCTTGGCACTCAACTTTCTTCTCTAAAGTATTAATACTTGGCTCTCATCAGTTTTGTGTTGCACTCAACTTTGATGAATGACTCTTCTTCACTCTATCATTATTTCATTTGCACTGCATTCTCTTATGCTTATTACTTACTACCAATGCTTGTTGTTCTAATCTCCTTTACACTTTAACATCTCCCCTTGTGCTCAGTTAAATTCTAAGCATCACTGTGCCTGACTAATATTTGCTAATTCTTGTTCTCTACATAGGTTTAGGTGCAGGTGATATGTGGTGTTCTTAAAAACTTAATAATAACCTATTAGTAATATTCATAGGTTATTAGTAATATCCTTACTGAATCCTAATACTTAATATAAATCATCGTAGGAAAAATAATCACAAGATCTAATATAATGAAGTTGCAATATAATAAACCTAATAATATTTTAGAATGTAATAGTAAATTGAGTAACTCATAAGAATACTCACATAAACATGCTCACAAAATTGCACATAAAAATACTAAAAATGTTACTGAATAAAGGTCTACCAATGAAAGCATAAAGCTTTGCACGCTCGATTCACCATCATGATATTATAACACTTAGTCACAAATATATAATCGTATGTGACTCTTCATATGTTTCACTCTTGGACTTCATTCTTCTCAATAACTCTTCATTGTACACTTACATATTAGACACTTGTGCACATCTACACTCATAACACTTGCACACATATTTACATGACACTTGTGCATTTCTTGCACATTATTACATTACATAAAATATTAACTCACTCACTAATCTAGGACACAACCCTAATCTAATATTTATAATAATGTATCAAGGTGGTACATTGGCATGTACCAAATAATGTAACATTCTCTAACACTTATTTTTTCCAAAGACACTCTGGTGCTATTCTTATTTATTTTCTCTGTATACTTTCAAATATTTCAAGATCAAATTACTCTTGACCTTATTATTCTTCCTATTTTCTTTCTCTTCTCTACTTTTCTTCTATATTTTTTCTATTCCTAAACTTGGGAAGCTTTGAGTGCTTCTCAATCCACTACAACTTTGAAGCTAAAATCTTCTCTATCTTCTATAGGAAGCTTCCCAAACTTCTATTCTATAACTCTATCTTTTTTTTTCACTATTCTAAAATCTTCAATATCTTAGGTTGCACCAGATAACTTAATATGATTATCCTCCTTACTAGAGAATCCAATATCAATGTCAAGATGACTCTTTCTTGAATGACCAACTTTCTCCTGAGTTGGTTCTACCTCTATCAATAATTATTCTCCTTTTAGAGAATATTAATGTCAAGGTGGCTCTATCCTTGAATGACCAACTTCCTCTTAGGTTGGTATACCTTCAATTTAGTTGAGTCCTAGTATTCACTAGTTTTCATTCAACCTAGTCAAAATAGCTTAGCCTCTTCTACTCAATATGAAATTTAAAATAAAGTCAAAGTCTTAAATGCCTTTAAAGTGAACAAAATCTAAATTGACTTAATCAAAATGAAGAAAGCTAATTAATAATATTAATGGCTAATAAAATGAACTCTATCAAACTGGACAGAGTCTGATGGTACCTCTGATACCACTATTGGATTTTTAAGTATTACTACCATAAAATATCATAGGTTATCTCACACAGGTCCCAATATAAAATAGCTACATTCTCTCAATCTACACTTGCACTCTAACATGATACTTGTGCATTTCTTGCACAATGACACTTACATAAAGGAGAAATATAAATCACACTCTAAATTATTGAATCAAACCTAATCTATTAGATATTTATAAATATACAATGAAGACACCATGGAGGTACATTAGCATGAACTAAAAAATGTAATATACCTCAACAAGAGACTTATTAATCAACTCTTAATAATAATTCTTAAATAAGCTTCTATTGATTTATTGTTCTGACAATTATTAATTTTAGCATAGTGTAAAATTGTGATGAAGATCATAAGATTTAATGTGATATAGCAAGGTTGATATATGAAAAGAAATATAGTATTTTCTTGGTTTCCTAATATATTTACCTTGTTTGGAACCTTGGATCCATTATCTAGTGTATCGCTCCAAATTTTTCGCATCCTTACCTTCAGGCTATAGGATCCGCGCCCGAAAGGGGAATGCGAGAAGGATGGGACAATACCTCGGACTGAGAGGCCCTTTGAAGGTCGCGCCTCTCGGGGAGGGGTATAAGGGTGAATTTTCGACGGATGGTGGGTTCACCAGGAAACTTTTGAGTGGCAGTTTCCACGCCTAGGTTGAAAATGGGTTTGATGTGTTCATTTTATACTTTAATCATTCATATCCTAGTTTTGGCCAAGATGAATCTAAGCTATTCTATATGCCAATGCTGATTTATATGGATACAAAAAACATGAATAAGTGCTAAACATAGAAAGTGTACTAAAGAATACATAATGTACCTGATTTCAGATGTCTGATGAAGATTCCGAGGTTTGTAGAAGTCTAGATCGTCTCAAATCTTACATAATCGTCTGTAATTACACATAATCGTCTCAGATCACAGTCGATCATCTGAGATCAGACGCGATCGTCGTCGACCTGACGAATTCATCAGAAACCTACAATCACAGAAACAAATACCAAAGACCCAAAATGCAACTGCAAAAGCAAGAGGGAATGATAGAAATGACAGTAAACTTGCCTAAATGATAGATCTAGATAACAATTAAAGTAAATGCATTAATTTAATAATTTATTTTAACTTTATCATGCATCTATGCTAAATGAGGTGAACTCCAGAATGAAGAAATATAATAAACTAAGTTAATGCGTAAGGAAATAAAGAGAGAAGATAAAGGAATGCAAACTTCGAGCTCTGATTGCCCCCAATCTGGACTACAGTTGAGATCACCTCCAATCATATGAGATCATCGCCGATCTGCGATAGGATCGTACGAAATCGTCTGGAATTGCCAGCGACGATCCGAGCTTGCTCCAACTAAAAAATAGTAAAATTCCTGCAAGAAAACTTGAAATACACAATGCAAACGAAGGTGTGAAGGTGTTCTAATGCACGAAAAGTTAAAGTTGCAGAGAAATCAGTCAGCCAGGGGGATAAACTAAGAAAATCCCAGTTTATATAGGATTAGGGGGAGGTTAGGAGGTTGGAGATCATCCCAATTTGGGAGATCTCCAACGGGGGAGACTCTAACCTCGCAGACACGCTTTATGCCCAAGTTAGAGAAGCTGTTGAAATAGAAGCTAATTATGAAAATTAGTTTTGGGACAAAATCGTCTAGACGTTCTGTTCCAGACGAATTCATTAGATCTGGGATGATTTCGTCTGATCATCGACGATATCGTCCAACGGTTAAAACAAATCCTAAAAATGGCACGAAAAACAAGGGGAGCGGGTAACGAGCGGTTTTGGGGTTAAAATTCAAATTTTTATCTTTTTACTAAGGTTTAACTACGTCAATTTTAGGGTGCTACATTTTGCCCCCTCTTTAGCGAATTTTTTGAATAAAATGCGTTAAAGACGAGTTCTTCCCATTTTATGAGAAAGCAAAAATTTACTCAATTTTTTAGACGACGATTCTAGGTTGAATCGTACGACTGCTTACTATGGTGCCCCCTCCGTGTTTTTACCCAAATCGAACGTTTGAGGTAAAAGCGCGAAAAGCAAAATTAAAAATGTTGTCGTTGCTTAAATAAAATTAAAAAATAGGGTAAAACCCTAATTCATTTTTACTGTTCATTTTTCACTGTTTTTAGAGCTCTGCAAACAAAATGGTTGAAACAATGCACAGATCGATAGAGGTCCGACGTGGGCTATGGGTAAGAATCTAAATCTAGTGAATTATATTTTAATTTGATTTGTGTAATTTTTGATTGAAATTTTGACTGTTTTGGGGCATCGCGACCGTTTTTAGGCCGTTGACAACGTCGGGACGAAATCGTCCCAATTTTGTCAAAATCGTCCCTAGATCGTCGATTTTGTCTGAGGGCGAAATTGGCGGAATAGGGGCGATCCCGTCCAACAAGGGGCGATCCCCAAGTTGAGAAATCGGAGATGATTTCGTCCTACTAAGGACGATTTTACCCAATTTAGGACGATATCATCCAATGGTGGACGATATCATCATTTTTATGAAATTAAGCTTGTTTGAATTGCATTAAATTGATTGTAATAATTGTTTTATTAATGAATTTTGTTGTTTGATTGTTTATTTTGCAGAGGGGATTACTAAAGAGTCGGGAGTGGAAATACGAGGGGCTGAGGGATGACATGGCCGTGCTTGACCAGGCAGAGCGAGATCGACTGGCACAGGTCGGCTTACAGCATGTGGCAGAGATGCCACAAATATCGATAGACATGGGGCTACTGACAGCCCTAGCAGAGAGATGATATTCAGGGTCGTCCTGCTTCCTATTACCGACAAGGGAGATGGCTCTCACACTAGAGGATGTATGGAGGATCTTGAGGATCCCCATACAGGGACGGTTTATGACTCCTACGACCAATCAGGGCCAGACTATGATGAGGCTGTGGGGATACTTGAGCTTCACCTTGGAGAAGAGCAGAGTGAACATCGAGTCTCTAAGGTAGATGCCTGGGGCATCTAGGTTGACTCAGGTTTTGGTAAGGATAATTGGTGGCCTACTGTTGTGCCACCAAAGCAGGTGCAGATTACCATGGCTCTTGTTAGATGTGGTCTGTGACATGAGAGACCACAAGTATAGATTTGCATGGGGCAGCTTTGTACTGTGTCACTTGTATAGGATCCTACACGGGGTCGTATACAAGGGAGGCCGATGTCTGGTTTTGACATCGCTACTACAGGTTTGGTGCTAGGAGCACATCACGGTGTGGATACCAGTAGGACTCCCACTGATAGGGGTTGACTGGGAGAGGCCTCGAGTTTTCTATTGGTGGCTACATAGATGGTCACAACGACGAATAGATTTGTCGATGTCACGAAGGTTGCTAGACGACATCATCCCAGACCAGATCACCTAAAGGCCATGGAGAGAGCACCCAGGGTGGGGAGAGGACGAACAGGAGCTGGATCACATTAGGCGAGTCTGCTGGCTGAGGATGGAGCGAGGAGAGGTAGAGCTCCACCACTATGACTAAGTTCTACGATAGTTTGGTCTACAACAAGGGATCCCTTCTCTTAGGGATTATGAGTACTCCCGAACTGTTTGGGATAGTACTACACTAAGTGGGGCTCCAAATATGTAGTGATTCTAGAGCTAGGACATGGATGATGCCCCCATCCAGCCAGTGGATGGGGACGACGCTGGGGTTGTGGATGGATACGATTCTTGGTATGCAGGCATCCGCCCTCCTCGGATGATGAGGGCATAGGGTCCGATGCACACGGTTGTGCGATGAATGGGGAGGCAGTGCTAGGCTGCCATTGAGGTAGCACAGGGTCATGGAGGGAGATAGCAGTGACGGTCTCTATAGTAGAGACGCCAGAGGATACCACAGGCTTCGTAGAGACCATAAAAGATAGGGAGGAGGGAGGAGGGATTCCCTTCTCAGCAGGGGGAGAGACCACCATCGCATGATAAGGGCAAGGGTGTCGAGATGGGGGAGAGCAGCGATGGTCTTCATAGGAGAGATGCTAGAGGATGCCATAGGCTTCGTAGAGACCATAACGGACAGGGAGGAGGGAGGAGGGATTCCCTTCTTAGCAGGGGGAGAGGCCACCATCGCTTGATAAGGGCAAGGGTGTTGAGGTGGGGGAGAGCAGTGAGACGACGGCTCTCCGGGCTGAGGTTGCCCACCTTCGAGCTCAGGTGCAGACACTGCAGGATGAGGCTACATGAATTAGGGCTCAAAGTGAAGGGGCGAGCATGCAGGAGTTGGCACGGTCTATGGCTCAGATCACGTTCTATCAGGGAGTATACTTCTAACTGGTTCTAGAGGGCCAGAGGTTGCAGCTGCCAATTGAAATTACGAAGTCGAGCAGGATGGGATCGTCGAGGACATCCTCACGATCGACGGTGAGGACCCGAGACACAACTCGGACCTCTATGGGACCACCTCCTCCATGTCAGGGTGGGGGAGGAGACGAGGCAGAGAGCTCAAGGGCTTCTCGAGGCTAGCTACTCACTGCATAAAGATTGTATATATTTTTATTATTTAGAGGATTGAGTATGCCAGGGTATAGATTGTGGCATACCAGTCCAGTTTTGAGATGATGTACATAATTTATTTATTTATATATATATATATATATATATATATATATATATATATATATATATATATATGGTCTTTTTGATGATATGACTTGTGTATATGTTGTATGATGCTTTAATTTTGGATTTGTTTGGTTGTTGATTAATGATTCATGTAATTATGTCGTTTGAAATAAATTATAATTTTATGTCATGCCATAAAATTTAAATGAAATAATCTGATGTAAACAAATTGGTTGTTTTTGTGGTGTGATTTGATGAAAATAAAGGGACTTCTAACAATAATTGCAAAGGACATTGTCACTATTATAGACCATTTCATGGAGTCGCCGCTCACTAGGTCGTCAAGCTAATCCCAGTATAGCAATATTTCTAAAAGTAAGAGAGTGCTTAAGAGACTGTATTAAGACTGTGTTGTGATGATGAAAATGATGATGGGGATGATTTGTTTTCAAATTGCCATGAAAATATTATGCATGAAATATTAAAAATATGATTTTTGCTAGGCATAAAATTCCTAAGTGTGATAAAATTTTTGAATAATTCCTTAGGAATTATACCATGGTTGCAAAATGGAATGTTGACATAATGAAATGAAATAGAAAAATGTGTTCATTCTTGTTAAAGCACAATTGTGTAACATAATGATGTAAGCCATATGTTTTATAAATTAAAATGAATGGGAAAATGAGAACAATGGTTTGCGCTAGGCATAGAATTATAGGTATAGACTTATACCATCATCGCGACATCCAAGAAAAGGAAATTGATATTTTAGTTTTATTGCATGATTGATTTTTGATTTTTGAGATAAACAAAAAAAATATAAACGTGACTTTATTTACTAGATTGTTTAATATGTTGTTTGAAAGAATTTTTGGATTTTTGAAAACAATGTATGTAATTGTTTTTATACTAAACAGATGTTCTTAAATAAGAAGATGAAATTATTCCAAAAAGAGGTGCAAAAATATTTTAAATTATCTCAAAGACAAAATGTAGATTTATAAGGAACCCCATGTGCATATGTGAGTTCATTGCCGATCTGGATTTATCATAATGATACAAAAATCTCTCAAATACAAATGTGTGTGCAATTGCATTGTTCATTTACCAATTTTGAGCAAGATAATTTGATACAAGTAATTTGAATTAACCAAATAAGTGTTCGTTGACCATGATTTATATGCATGTAACCCTACCAGACTACTATGTAAGTTGGGTCATCAAGAGCTAGTTAATCCATAAGCAGACAAAGGTCTATACAAAAGAAGGTCGCTAATGTGACAGCCATATCACCATGCCAGGGATTACCTAAGGCCAAGCGGGTTGGGCACAAACCATCTGTTATGGGGCTTACCTCACTGTTTTCGAATAATTGAGAATTCCAGGGATTCAAGCTCATTCACCCTTCTTTTCTTTTCAAAGGGTAGGGAAAGGGATTTTATTTCTTTTGCTTTTGCTTTTTCTTTTTCTCTTCTTTCTCTTTTTTTTTTTTTTTGTATTTTTGCTTGGAACTGAGATAATGTTGAAATATTGTTGCGATGGTACAAAATAATATTTTTCTTTTTCTCATTTTCTTTGACTTTATTTTTCTTTTTCTTCCTATACTAGGGATACTTGCTCGGATTGGCTGTATAGCAAGGGATTTTTATTCTGGGCAGGGGTGAGCTTGTCCTTTTGTCAATTCTCAAAGATTCTAGACCATGTGAATGATAGGATAGCAGGGGAAACTTTTCGCTCAAGAAACCACTTCTACTATGTAGCATCATATTGAATTTGCAATGGAATCATTTTAATGTGAAGAGATATACTTGGTTCAAGTAAATAACAAGATCAATTCTCTATGCTCAAAACTTTATTTAATTCAACTGTGAACTTTGATATAAGAGAGATTAATAATCATACAAAATAAAATCAAGATATTTATCCATGTGAGTGTGAAAGTGCGGGATTCCAAATAAAAACTAATTTATCCAAAATAATTGAAAATATAATTGCAATACTTCAAAAATTGACAGGTACAAAAATAAAAGATGTTTTTGAAGATTTTGATAATTTTGAAGTTTTTATATTTTGATTTTAATTTATGAATGGAAAGAATATATACTATTACTGTTTTTGAAATTTTTATATGGATGATTAAAATGAAACAATATGAAAAATAACAATATATACAATGATGAAATGACCAGATTTATGCATAATAGCGTTTAAGATGCATAATGTACATAGGTTCTTTAAGATCTGTACCATCTAAGGTAGCTAATCAGTATGCTCCCGATCCAAATTTAGCAGTGATGATATATGGTCCAAGCCAGTTGGGTTCGAATTTACCTTTAAGATCTTTAGTTGCATTAGTATTTTTTTTATTTTCTTTTAAGACAAGGTCGTCGATCTCAAAGGATCGATGATGAACTTTCTTGAGGTATGCTCGCTTGAGCTTGTTTTGGTAGGCTCGAAGATGTTCCAAAGCATTGATGCACTTCTCATCTAGGAGTTCCAGCTGACTAAATCTGCCAGCATGATATTCATCTCCTACTTTCGTATCTTGAAGTAGTAGAGCCAAAGAAGGAACTTCTAATTCAAAGGGAAAAACTACTTCAACGCCATAAACCAAAACAAAAGGTGAAGTACCTGTGGGGGTGCGAATGCTAGTTCGATAAGCCCACAAAGCAGGATATAATTGGATGTGCCAATCTCAACCAGATTTATTGACCAGTCTTTTAAGGATTTTGATTAATGTTTTATTAGATGCTTCTGCTTGGCCATTACCCTGAGGATAATAGGGAGTGGACCAACGATGTTGAATTTTATATTTTTGACATCTTTATTTTTGAAACAAGTTCCATTATCTGAGATGAGATTTGCAAGAATTCCGAACCTACAAATAATTTGATTAAAAATAAACTTGGAAACTTGGGTTCCAGTGCAAGAAGCTAAGGGCATAGCTTCAACCCACTTCGTGAAATATTCAATGGCGGTTATGATGAATTTGTGTCCATCAGATGACACAAGATTGATTTTTTCAATGATGTCTAAGCCCCATTTTGAAAAGGACCAAGGAGATGAAATAGCCTGCAGTTCTTATGCCGACGCATGGACAAGGTCAGCATGTTTCTGGTACTTGTCGCAATGGCACACGTAATCGTGTGCGTCATTCTCCATGGTAGGCCAAAAATATCATATCCTAAGGAGCTTCTTAGCAATGGTGCTACCACTAAAGTGTCCCCCACAAGATCCATCGTGGGCTTCACTCAAAGCTGATCTAGATTCTTCTAGATTCAAACATCTCAGTAAGATGCCTTTAAAAGATCTCCTATACAACGTATTGCCAATAATTACAAAGTGACTTGCTTATCTACGTAATAACTGTTGACACCTTTTTGTCACATTATACAAGGGGTAGAAGAATAGTAGAATATTGTATAATATTTCCTTGTTGAAAGTTTTTTTCTTTGATCTTAAGTTACAGCATTTTGGTTTGCCCTATCGCCCCCTTTGTATATAAAAAAGAAAGGAGAAGGATGTGAAAAGAGCTTCGGGTCCGAAGCACTTCAAATCACGACTTTGAGCAAAAGCCTTGCAAAGTAATATCGCCGAAGGAGATACAAAGATAACGCTTCGCACCCGAAGCATTTTCAGTAGCCGCTTCGGACGGAAGTTTTGCGAAGTAGCATCCAAACGACTTCGTCGAAGGAGGAGAGCATAATTCAAATTAGCTAAGGTAAGGAAACTACTTCGGGCCCGAAGTATTTCAAACACCTACTTCGGCTAAGTTTCACCCGAAGCAATCGAAGCCGAGAAGAATGAAAAGTGCTTCGGCAGGAAATTCCCCGAACCGTAGTTTTGAGAAAGGATCGGGCCGAAACATTTTCCAGCCAAAGTAATTTTGCCAGCAAAGGGTGGAGGGCCCCACTTCAAAGATGAAATTCGCTTGACACTCGACCCCCCCGAAGTAGTTTTGTGAAGCACTATTTTGCGGAGACCAAATCAAGGAGAAACTACTTTGGCCCAAGGCTTTGGCAAAACAAAGATATAGCGAAGCCCTATCTAGGCCCACGTTCCAAGGTGGGCAGCTTCCCAAGGTGATCGAGAGCCCCTTATAAATGCCCCCTTTCTTGCCCGATAAGTTTGCTGCCCATTTATGGCAAAAAAAAGGGACATAACAGTCATCGAAGTAAAACTCAGCGGACATGGCGATCACTCAAGCATAGCATCCAGTAACCAGGGACACTCGGGCGGTGCATTAAATGAATGTTTCCATGGTTGACCCAGTCACAGTTGCCAGTTTTGGCAACCGATTTGAAAACTCAGTCACAGCAACTGCAAGGAGCCGATTTCCCAGAGCCCGAGGATGTACTCCATCATTTTTGTAATAATGATTCAGAGGGCCAGGGCCTCTATAAAAACCCAGGCTTTGCAATGTAAAGGGGGGGGAAATTTTTGCTAGAAAGCTACTGTAACTTGATGTCCTGCGTCTAATACTAAAGATTTTTGTACTCAATTTCTCTCTTTTATGCTGCCTTCTGTGCTTAAATCTTTTGTCTGTTTGCACTCGTATACTGAGACTCTGAATCCTGAATTCGATGTGCAATTGGGGACTGTACCCTAAAATTCACCCTAAAGGATACATAGGAGAGGAAAAATGTCGTATAAGCTTTCTTTTATGCTGCCTGGTGGGTCGTGGTTTTTGTTATTCCCTTAATCGCTGTTACTCTAAACCCTGAATTCTAGCGAGAGAGAAAGGAGAACCCTATGAACTCGTCCAGAGGATACATAGGAAAGTGAGTATCGCATTTCTTTCATCTATTCTTGGTGTTCTTTGCTGTTATTTGAGTTATTAGTGAGTGATCGTGCTTCCTGTTCTTCCCCACCTTGAATAATCAATCTTCTAACCCTTACTCTTTTTATTTCTTTTTCTAACCCTCACTCCTTTTTATTTCTTTTCCTAACCGTTACTCTATTTATTTCTTTCCTGCACTCTTGTCTCAAACCCCAAAAGTAGATTAGTATAGGAGCCGGCCTTTCTTCGAAGATCGACACAAGGGGCATCTCTTCCCCTTGGCCTTTCAATGTTGGTTGCAGGTCCAGGGCGTGCAAACCCACCAAAAGTCCTTTCTTGTGCGGATTTGATGACCAACAGTTTTTGGCATGCCCGATGGGACCCAAGGTCCCATATTTGAGAAAATTTCTAGCCTGTCTTCATCGGAGCCAGTAGTTCTAACAAGTTCCCAGTGAGATTCGGTCAATCTCATATTCTGAGTAGTAGTGGGAATCGATGCTCTCATTACTAAAAGACTCTTAACATCTGGCGACTCTGTTTTACTCGAGAATCTCTGAAGTTGTGAAGACCAGTACCTAAAACTAGTTTTCATAACCAGGAGCCCCCATGTTTTAAGAAAGTTTGAGTTCGATGAAGCTCTGGCTTGTCTTCATCCGATAAAATCACCTGGTGACTCAGTTGAGCTGAAGATCTAGATTTCTTGGTCATAGGCGCCTTTCAAATCTGAATGAAGATATCCTGGAGGAATCAAGGTTCGGTGAGCAGCCTTGACCTCATAAGCGGAGAAAGAATGCCCACCTAACGACTTCAACTCAGTGGTGACAACTGCGATTTCTATAGGCTGCTGCTATAATGGCAGGAGTAACTTTTCCCAGCTAGGATGACCGAGGCCCCTTGAATCTTCAAAGCTACCACAAGATTCTTGAGATCGCCTTGAAGGCATTGAATACATATGATGGCACCATGGGAATGGCCCGAGAGCACCTTGAAGCTGTTGCTACTTTAGCGTTCCTCTACGACATAATCCATGAAGATGTCATGGTCAGACTTCTAGCCCTGTCTCTGGAAGGAAGAGCGCTGCAGTGGTACAGACTGCTCGGAACTAAAAGCATCTACTCGTGGGATGACTTGGTGAGAGCACTGATCAAAACATTAGATGGCTCTCAGGACCCCTTCCAGATTTTAACGTACCTCTCCACCATCAAGAGAGCACCTTTGGAGAGCGTCACAGACTTCAATGTCCGATTCATCAGAAGTTGGAAGAGAATTCCAAAGGAGATCCAACCGATGCCTACCCAAGCCCACCTTTACTATGTTCAAGCTTTTCACCCAGACATAGGCCTCCTCTTGCTATGATATGGTGAGCAAAGATTCCATTAGATATTCGAGGAAGCAGTATGCGTAGAACAGTTTTTATCGAGAAAGTGGCAGTGGGGAGAAGCCCCATCACTTTCTCTGATAGTTGCTGCTCCTATCTATCCAATGCAGTATTCTTCAGGGCAGACTCCTAATACTGAGTAGAAGCTTGAGATGTAGTCATTTGGAGCTCGAGAGGCAGATCCCATCCAAGTCCAACCATGGCAATTTGTGAGCTTTGCCCCGACGATGAACAATACGATTGCTTGCGATCTCCATCAGAGGACTAGCCAAGAAGAGGAGCAGGCTCAAGTGGTAGAGCCTGAGAACAAAGAGAGCACATCTTGGCACTCTTTTTGTATCCTAGAACATAGCACACAAGTGATTAGTCAGGACTCAATGAGCATGTTCTGTCAAGAAGCTGAGCCTGAAGAGATCCTAGGAGTTTGCTCTTTATCGAAAGAGCCCTGTTACAGCATCAAGGAGATGGAAGAACTTGTACCCAGTCCACAGTTACTATACTCTTTGGTATTCTAGTTCCAGCCATCACTACAACCAGTACCCCAAGAAGGTCCTCACGTGGCGAAATGCTTCGCCACATCCTGCATCAGCAGCGTGGGTACTAGCAGGAGCGACAAACTACTGCATTGCTTTCTGTTTGCAGCATGGAGAACTTCGGGGAGGAGCCATCCGGAGTTCAAGAATCAACTAAAGTTTAATCTAATCTGGTCTGGGCATTGCAGATTCATCGAATAAACATCTGAAGCTAAGTTTGTGGTGGCGGCATGCCTATTATGCCGTAAGCCTGTGTGAATATTGTAAAAAGTTTGGCTATTAAATAAAATGCTACTCAGAAACTCAGGTTGAGTTTTACCTCGATAGCTATATACCAAAGAAAAAAAAAAAAAAACTCCTTTGGGAACTTGTATTGCAAAGTAGTGGATGCGAAGTGGTTCACAGCAAAGTACGATTGACCGAGCAAGGTTCCGACTAAGGTATGAAAGATGTTCGCCTAAGAAGAGTCCTAGCGAGCTGCTTTTAAAAGGGGGAAACAAGCTTTGCGAGCAGCCTCATGCAAGAGGAATCACTTCAGGCCCAAAGCATAAAGGATTAACTGGCGCAAAAGGTTCGTTGCAAAGTATGTCAGTTTCGATTTCAGCTTCGTTGACCCAAAGACGCACAAGGCAAAAGCATTTATTGCTCGCCTAGAGCGTGCCGACAGTCACCTTCAAAAGCGTCTGAAATAGGTGAGTTAAATGAAAAGGCATCGGGTACATCCTCAGGGGATTCGGTTGAGAGAAAATTTCACCCCCAGGTACCATGTGGTAGACGGCTGCATTCCCAAAGCAGCCACAATCATCACAGCACATGGCCCTGTGTACTACGCCACCATGTGGCCAATCCGATGAACCGATGATCTCTCAAGTGAGAAGTGCAGGATTAATTGTGGCACATGCCATAAATGTAAGTAGTTGTCTTTAGTGGCTATATAACATAGAATCCAAGTAGCCAAAGGATTACTCGCTCAATGACTCATACAGACCCTACTGCCAACTTGCAAACTTTTCCACTTCGCACTCTAAAGCTTCGATGCCAATTTTCTCAATACTGTAAACTCTGTTGCCCTAAGCATCAATGATGGAAAGTTCCAAGGGGAAGGGAAAAGGGCTAGAAGTAGTAGCCCCCAAGAAACCAAAGGTAAAAGGCCATGGAAAAAGGCCAAAGCCAAGGCCCGTTGATTCGGGCCTCTGCCCAGATAGGCATGTCATGGAAGAAAAGGGGGATTTCAAGGACGAGCAGCCCCTAGAACCACTAGTCAACAGGTGGGAAAGAATTAGGGATACGAAGCTGTCGAAGAGCGTAGTTGAGCTCAGAAGCACCGTTGAGCTCATGAGAAGCAGGCTCCCAACAGAGAGCATACGAGCTGCAACTTACTACTCCCAGATGTACTGGTATCTGATGCCCCCCACTCACCATTGCCCTAAGCTGATCAATGCCATCGCTCAAAATTACCAACCCGCCACCAGACAGGTGTTAGAAACATCTGGCCAGAAGCTATTTCCAATTTTGAAAGAAGATGTATAGGTAGCTTTTGCGCCACAGCAGGGTCCACCCGAGGGATGTATGGTTCGCAACATTATTTTGAGCGAACAAACTGAGAGGTTCACGTCTACTGGCTACATGATCAAATTTTTGCAGCAAAGCCTCAAAAGCGGGCTCCCTTCGATAAAATTGCCCCAAATGCCCCTTCCCTTGGAGGCCTTTAAAAATGCTGACCTCTTCTCCATCATTGCATGGGTGGTAGGCCTATCTACCGATGCTTCGGTATATCCATGGCAGGTGTCCCTGGCCGAGTGCATTTCTAGAGGGGAGTTCAATGCCCCCGATACTTCGAAACCGAGCATCGACCCAGTATTTGTCGACTGGGTAGAATGGGTGGCTAGGGGCTTACACGCGCAACTCACCAGCATGAAGAATGCTAGGACCAGCCAGCACTTTGGGCCCTACTCCTTTCTTGTTTGGCTATTTTTCTTTCATGCTCATAATAGTTTTCCTCATATTGCCATTACGACAAGCAACAAAGATGGAAGTCCTTTGCCAGTATATTAGTGGACTCCCCTACTATTGATATCGGAGTCCTAATATCCCTTTAATCAACAATTCTTGGGACCCGCCATGCGTATGTTAGCAGGGTCCTCCCTGAGAGTTCCCCTTGGCTTGAGAAATAAAGTGGTCCGGGAGAAGAGGGGAGACGTTTTCTGACTAATGCAGGGGCTGGTGATTCGCATATTCAGCTTCATAGGGAAGCCCTTCTTAGTGCCAGTTTACCCCTCTGAGTATCAATTCACGTTGTAAGTCGCAAGGCAGAGCGATGCAACTAATGCCATCTACGACAAGGGTCAAAAATGGGCCCACACTTGTGACTTCCCTCTCAGGATAGGAGTTATCGAAGTGTTCGCCCTGAATCTGAACGTCTTCTTGGAAGAAAAGCTTGCCAAGTTTTTCCTGCTCCAAATTCCCCAACAATGGCTTTATGATCCTTTAGGAGTGATGAGGGACCACATACGGGTCAAGAGCTTCCATGTTTACCCCTATATAGAAATTGTGAAACAAAGAAATAATCCTCGAGGAAAGGATCTGGAGTGGCATCTGTAGAGGATGGAATCCTTACCTCCCTGGCATGAATTCTACCCAATGGAGGTCGCATATGACCCAGATCGGCATTCACTCCCGAGCCCCAACTCCACCTTCTGGAAGAAAGCGAAAGATGACTTGAAGGAGGGAGTAAAGAATTGGGACACGACTCAGCTAAGAGAGTGGTGGATAATGAGGGTCCATCGGCAGAAAATGAACTCTTATGGGTTCTTGGCAATGAACAAAGACTTCATAAAAATTTACGAAGCCAACACTGGAAAGTGGAAGCCTTTGTCCTTCGCCACCCTCATCCCTCCAGCTGCCCCAGGTTCGGGCAAAAGCCCAAAAATAGATGATACTACTTTGGGGAGGGGAAGAGAGGAGAAGACCCAAGCTACACATCAAAGATCGCCTCAGGTACCTGTAGGAGGCCATGACTCAAGCTCCGAAGAGTCAGAACAACCACTGGTGAGAACCAAAAGAAAGAGGCCATAACAGGGCCCACTGCCCCCAGACTATCCAAAACGACCCCGCACAAGATTTGTAGGCCCCTCCACTGGGCGACTGATATCAGGCCCATCCAAAACAAGTGTTGAGGTTGCAGCACTGCCGAGTTTTGAAACCACCCTAGGTGTCAATGTCACAAATGTGGGGAGAATACCCTAGACAGAAGGGGCCCTTGAGGCAGAAATCATGGGAGTTGGGATTGCCCAGGCTGAGAAAGAGCAAGATGTGACTGCACCAAAAGTCACCATTGCCACAATGCTAGGAGGGCACGTAGGTACGCATTTTCCACCCCTTGCCCTAGTCTCACATATTTTTGCCACAACCCCAGTTGAGGGTTCTCACCAGTCTCCCCTGCATAGCCCATCACCCCCTCACACGTCACCTATTGCTAGTTCGACCTCATCCCACGATTATGATGGGGGTAATACCATTGACCCTACTTCACTCTTCCACACTACCATCTCCCTGGTCATTAGCAGAGGCAGGGGTCTCACTTCAACACCGAGTCCCACCCTCCAACCCCATGTTTCATGTGAGGTAGCCTCGATTGCCGAAATTCCCACCACGCCTGTCACCGAGCCTTCTGGTGAGGCATCCCCCATGCATTCTTTATATTTTTTTACTCCCTCGGGTGGAGATATAGCCTTGTCAAAATCAGAGATGTCCTTAATTAAGGACCGCCCCCTTGCCAAAAAGTTATTCCAAGCACGACAAAACACTAAGCAAATACTAAGGGAGGCAAGGAAAAGAAGAGGGCGCTCGACGACATCAATTGAAAAATGCATCATTTTTTATTTAGAGGCCGAAAAGGTGCATAAAATCAAGAAGGTCCCCAAGGTACAAAAGCCACTGGATGAAATGACTCCAGTAGACTATGATTATCAAGAGACACCTAAGGACTTGGAACATCTGAATGTGGATGATGAATCGACCTCTATGCATGTCTGAATCAAGATGTTTCGGGCACATGCAACCATTGCTAACCAGTGTAGGATTGAAGCTGAATGCGCCAAGATTAAATCTGAAGAAGACCTGACAAAGGTCCGCTCCAAATTAGCAGAGGCTGAGGAGCAATGCAAATCAATGAAGTAGGAGACGCTCAACCTAAAACATCAAGTTCAACAGCTCCAGTTTACAGTTGGGAATCAAGCGCAGAAGCAGGCCGAGAGTGATCTGAAGGCCAAAGAGCTTGAGGACAAAATCGCGCAGATGCAAGCTCCGTTGTATGCAAAAGAGGGTCCAACACTATTTGACAGGGATAGAATTAAGGAGATTTACGTGCACCTGCTAAAAATTTTTTGGTCTTGGTGCGCTAGTGCTTTTTCAATTTTGACATATGTCACCGAAGCACAGCAGGCTATTGCCGAGGGGGGACCAGTCATCGACGAGGTCACACAGAAAGCTAGGAGCCGACTCAAGCTAGCGTTCGATGTCCAGAATGCCAAATATCAAGACTTGTAGATCACCGCAATGTCTCGGATAGCCAGAGATTGGTCAACGGCACAGGCTACTGTTCGTGCCTTCTTTTCCAAGATAAGAAAAGCACAGAAGGCAAGGAATCTCCAGGATATGTTTGACAATGAGCAGCATGCATCAATGTGCCACTTTTAGGACCTTTCTTCCCTGGGTTTCCCGAGCTTCACAGATGATGACGAGAACCTTTTAAGCAAGGATGACCTCAAACCAGTCTGGCTTCAGTTCAAGAACGATGTCTCGAAGATCGATGGCTGGGAAGAACCAACCACAGAAGGGCAGGTGACAGATTTCATCTTGAAATACTGTAAAATCATGGCTTGCCTCGACGACCTGTTCACCAGGGCCAAGAATGTTGACGTCGAGAAAATCAATCGATTTTGCGCCTTGGTCAAGGTGCTGCAAGATCAAGAACCGTTCCAAAAGGGCACCTGGTCCCATGTCCACCAAACAATGAAACGCATCCGCGATCGCCTCGAACCATCGCCATAATCAGAAGCCATGCCAGAAGGAGAAGAGGAACAAGAGGGAGGACATATCGCAAAAACACCCCAAGAGATGGAAATGAGAGAAGAATCAGGGGGAGACCAGTGACTCCGTAGCCCAATGGATCAAGACTAAAGGGTTCTTCCGTCGAGATGAGCTCGTCACCCCGCGAGCCACCAAGAATGTTGACACCTGTTTGTCACATTATACAAGGGGTAGAAGAATAGTAGAATATTGTATAATATTTCCTTGTTGAAAGTTTTTTTTCTTTGATCTTAAGTTACAACATTTTGGTTTTCCCTATCGCCCCCTTTGTATATAAAAAATAAAGGAGAAGGATGTGAAAAGAGCTTCGGGTTCGAAGCACTTCAAATCACCACTTCGGGTGAAAGCCTTGCGAAGTAATATCACTGAAGGAGATACAAAGATAATGCTTCACACCCGAAGCATTTTCAATAGCCGCTTCGGACGAAATTTTTGCGAAGCAGCATCCAAACGACTTCGTCGAAGGAGGAGAGCATAATTCAAATCAGCTAAGGTAAGGAAACTACTTCGGGCCTGAAGTATTTCAAACACCTACTTTGGCTAAGTTTCGCCAGAAGCAATCAGAGCCAAGAAGAATGAAAAGTGCTTCGACAAGAAATTCCCCGAATCGTAGTTTTGAGAAAGGATTGGGCTGAAACATTTTCTAGCCAAAGCAATTTCGCCAGCAAAGGGTGGAGGGCCCCACTTCAAAGATGAAATTTGCTCGACACTCGACCCCCCCGAAGTAGTTTTGTGAAGAACTATTTTGCGAAGACCAAATCAAGGAGAAACTACTTCGACCCAAGGCTTTGGCGAAACAGAGATATAGCGAAGCCCTGTCCGGGCCCATGTTCCAAGGCAGGCAGCTTCCCAATGTGATCGAGAGCCCCTTATAAATGCCCCATTTCTTGCCCGATAAGTCCGTTGCCCATTTTTGGCAAATGAAAGGGACGTAACAGTCCTCGAAGTAAAACCCGACAAACATGGCGATCACTCAAGCATAGCATCCAAAAACCAAGGACACTCGAGTGGCGCATTAAATGAATGTTTCCATGGTTGACCCAGTCACAGTTGCCAGTCTCGACAACCGATTTGAAAACTCAGTCGCAGCAACCACAAGGAACCGATTTCCCAGAGCCCGAGGATGTACTCCGTCATTTTTGTAATAATGATTCAGAGGGTCGGGGCCTCTATAAAAACCCAGGCTTTGCAATGTAAAGGGGGGGAAATTTCTGCTAGAAAGCTGCTGTAACTTGATGTCCTGCATCTAATACTAAAGATTTTTGTACTCCATTTCTCTCTTTTATGTTGCCTTCTATGCTTAATTCTTTTATCTGTCTGCACTCGTATACTGAGACTCTGAATCCTGAATCTGATGTGCGATTGGGGACTGTACCCTAAAATTTGCCCTAAAGGATACATAGGAGAGGAAAAATGTTGTATAAGCTTTCTTTTATACTGCCTGGTGGGTCGTGGTTTCTGTTATTCCCTTGTCTTAATCATCATTACTCTGAACCCTGAATTCCAGCGAGAGAGAAAGGAGAACCCTGTGAACTCGTCCAGAGGATACATAGGAAAGTGAGTATCGTGTTTCTTTCATCTATTCTTGGTGTTCTTTGCTGCTATTCGAGTTATTAGTGAGTGATCATGCTTCCTGTTCTTCCCCACCTTGAATCATCAATCTTCTAACCCTTACTCTTTTTATTTCTTTTTCTAACCCTCACTCCTTTTTATTTCTTTTCCTAACCCTTACTCTATTTATTTCTTTCATGCACTCTTGTCTCAAACCCCAAAAGTAGATTAGTATAGGAGTCGGCCTTTATTCGAAGATTGGCACAAGGGGCATCTCTTCCCCTTGGCATTTCAATGTTGGTTGCAGGTCCAAGGCGCGCAAACCCACCGAAAGTCCTTTCCTGTGCGAATTTGATGACCAACAATAACCGATGCTGGTTGCTATTACAACCTTCACGAAAGGTCCTATTTTGAAGAAAATTAAATATATCAGTGTACCAAGGTTCAGGAGTTGTTTCGTTGATTAGAAACATATCCAAAGGTTCTAAGCATGATTTATTTGAAGCGGGTTCCTGGAGTCGACAAATAATGATGGTAGCATATTCATCATCTAACTCCAAGGGCAAAAGAGATGCAGCTACAGCCATAGCGTCAGCCACACGGTTGCTAGTTCGAGGAATAGCTTCCAAGGTAACTTGACCAAATAAAGATATTAATTGTAAGACATATGCTTTATATGGACGTAATTTATCATCTCTAGTCTGATAAACATCATTGATTTGATTTATGACAAGTTGAGAATCATCGAAAACTAATAGATTTTTAATTTTTAGTGCCAAGGTAGCTCGTAATCCAAGGATTAGAGCCTCATACTCAGTAGTGTTATTAGTACAAGAAAATGTTAATTTGAAGGACAGAGGTATAAGATGTTTCTACGGAGATATTAAAATAATACCGGCACCAGCCCCACTCATGCATCGGGCTCCGTCAAAGTATAGGGACCATTGCTCTGGATGGTCTGCCTCTAATTTAAGGCATTCATCGAGAAACTCAATGATGAGGGGATGGGTAGACTCTAAGGGTGCAACAACTAATTGATCTGCTATGATTTGACCCTTAACAGACTTCTATCCTATAAACATGAGGTCAAACTCACTTAGCGCAAGAACCCACTTTGTTGTGCGACCAGATAAGTACGGTCGACTCATGAGATACCGCAAAGGATCGAATTTAGCAATAACATACGTTTTTTGACTGAGCATATAATGGCATAATTTTTGTGTAGAAAATACGACTGCTAGACATAACTTCTCTAATGTTGTGTAGTGGGTTTCATAACTGATTAAGGTTCTACTGATATAATAATTAGCACGCTCTTTCTTCTCATCATCAAGTTGAGCTAACATAGCTCCTAAGGCAAAATATGAAGCAAAAATATACAAGATAAATGGGCGATCAGATCTAGGTGGTGAAAGCACAGGTGGGTTAAGGAGATATTGTTTGAGGAGTTCAAATGCTTCCTAACATTCGTCGTCCCAATGAAAAGAGACATCTTTCTTAAGAAGCTTAAGAAAGGGTCCTATTTTGTCTGCCAACTTATCGACAAAGCGACGAATAGCTTGAAGCTTACCTTGTAGACTCCGTAATTCAGATATATTTGTGGGTGCGGGCATATCAGTGATAGCCACGATCTTGAGAGGGTCAATTTCAATGCCACGTAAAGAAACTATAACCCCCAATAATTTATCGAACTTAACTCCGAATATACATTTGGCTGGATTTAGTCGGATAAGATATTCCCTTAACCGATCAAAGACTTTTCTCAAGTCATCTAAATGATCATCTTCTTTGATGGAACGAGCTATAATATCATCTACATAATCATGTAGAATATCATGCATCATATCATGAAAGATATAAGTCATGGCTCGTTGATATGTTGCACCTGCATTCTTCAAACCGAATGGCATCACTTTCCAACAAAAGGTCCCCCAAGGGGTAATAAAGGTTGTTTTAGCCTGATCTTCAGGAGCTATCCTGATCTGATTATAACCAGAAAATCCATCCATTAAGGATATCATTCCACTCCCAGCAGTAAAATCAATGATCTGATCCATGTTGGGAAGAGGAAAATCGTCTTTAGGGCATGCAACATTAATATCTCTAAAGTCTGTGCAAACCCTAACTTTGGTAGCTTCTTTCTTAGTTATTGGAACTACATTCGAGATCCATTCAGCATAATCAATGGCTTGTATAAAAATAACCTTCAGGAGTTTTTCTAATTCCCCTTTGACTAGTAAGGCCACTTTAGGATGCATTTTTCTAAGTTTCTGTTTAACAGGTTTAGCATCCGGATGGACTACTAGGTGATGCATAACTACAGAAGGGTCTAATCCTGGCATATCTTCATATGTCCAAGCAAAGACATCTTCATATTCCTTAAGAAATGCAATGTATTTATCCTATTTTTCTTGACTCAATTCTGATCCAATGTTGATTATGTGAGGATTATCTTTGGTTCCAATGTTAATTTTTATGACGTTTTCTACTTCCATGTGTAGATCTCTCTCAAAATTAGGTGGGGCGGGTGAAACACCCAATTCTTGTAATTCTTCCAAGGTTAGCTTGGATAATTCATCTTGAGGAGTCGTGGCCTCAAGTTGGGCTATACTAGGTATAGATCCATCAAAATAAAATTCATGATGTAATAGTTCCTCAATGGAGACATCATGGAAGATGTCTCCCTCCAACTCATCGTCGGATTCGACGATCATCTCAGGGTAGGCTATGGATAGCATATTACATGTAAATGGCTTATTCATTAAATGCAAGGCATCACGTTTATCCAAATAATCTTGGTAACATATGAGATGGTCATCATCCTCAAATGGGAAGGGCTGACCTTTACTAGGAAATAGGCCCACACCACATCGGGCGGGCCATGGTTCTACCTCAAAAGGTTCTTTCATACCATTCTGGAAAGGTCCCAAACCTTTCCCTTTATATCCCAATTTAAGCATTATAGGCTTAGCTTTAATATACTCATTAGTAAAATAACATCGAGCATATCCATCATAATGTGTCTTAATGTTTCTAGGTATTCTTCCCCAGTCATATCCCTTATAAATAAAAGCACAACTCCCGACTTGGTAAATACTTCCCATAGGTTGTGGGAGGCCCAAGGTATGAGGAGAGGGTGGCAAATTATTTAAGATAAGGGAATCTTGCATAGCAGTGTTTGTCTTTTCTGATATAAGAATTTTAGATAAATCGGGTAAGAGCTCGTCAGTAAGAGCATAAGAAGTAGAAGGAACATTTCCCATATCTTCTGATGCGGAAACTATGCCTTTGGTGGATGTAGATGGTGTAGAGATGTCGATGGATGATTCTATAGGTATGGAAGTTATAGGAGTAAAACAAGAAGCATTGGTTGTGGGTTTAGGATCTTTTTGAGGTCCTAATGTGGTTTGTTTAGAAGATGGTTGAACTATATGTAGAGGTGGAGTTGATGGAGAAAAAGTAGATGATGTTATGGGTGTGTGTTTCACACGTTTAGATGGATAATGAGAATTAGGATGTGTGGATGATAGAGCAGGGCAAAATTGAACTCCAACAGGTTCTGCCAAAGCACACATATCAAAGGGTCTAGGATCACCATGAATGGTAACCAACTGATTTTTAAATTCGAATTTAACACATTGATGTAAAGTTGAGGGAACGGCTCGCATCGCGTTGATCCAAGGGTGACCCAAGAGTATATTGTATGATGCAGGGCAATGTACAATAAACACGGTCGTGTCTAAGGTTCTTGGACCAACTTGCAATGGGATAGTAATAACTCCACACGTTTCTTGTGTTTCGTCATTGAAGGCTTTTATGATCATATCAGTTCTTTTCATTTCATCACTTCTAAACCCAAATATTTGGTAGAAGTCAAAAGTGCAAATGTTTAAAGATGAACCATTATCAATCAAGACTCGTTTAACTGCTACATCTCCGATTAGGGCAGTAATATATAAGGGGTTATCCTTATGTAAACTATGTTGTGGTATATCTCTATCCCGAAAGTCAATACAATCGACTTCTCGAGTTATGATAGTATTGGCCATGGCTTCAAGTTGAATATTTTGTGGTACCATCATTTGGCTTAATGTGAGCATTAATTCATCCCTATGTGTAGGAGAAGATCTTAAAAGGTCCAAAAGGGAAATTCTAGTTGTAGTATTTGATAATTGTTCATTAATATTATAAGGAGGTTTAGGTTGAACATTAGGCGCATGATTCCCTTTATTAGGAACTTTCAAAACAAATGGAGCTGATCCATCATTCTGAGTTTGATCTTGTTGAGAATTTTGAGCCCTGTTGTCGAGTAACAACTTCGATGGTACCTACAATATTATTTTGCGGATGATGAATGGGTCTTGGTCTAGCATTTATGGCTTGTTCATTAGAAAGTAATTGGTGAGACGATGGTCGAGTAGTGACTCTTCTTGGAAATGGTTCTTCCGGAACCATAGAACTTGTGATAGGTTGAATAGGATCTGATTCATCTTCAGAGCTATTCGATTGATTTGAGGTGATTTCCATGTCACTTTCAGTCTCATATTCTACATCACTAAGATCAGGTGTCTGAATATTATATAGAGGTCTGGTCGTAACCATGGATAAAGTTGTGTCAAATATTTCCAAATCATGAGTAGGTAAATGCCCACTAATAGTTCCTACATATCGGGTAGGAGGGGGAACATTATGATGTTCAATTTGATTAGCCACTTCTTTACCATGCTTTGGTAAAGGATGTTGAAATATGTCCAATGATTGATTGGCATTCTGATTCTGATTTTGGGGGATGTTCTTTTGAGCATTATTGGGAGGATTTTGTTTAGGTTGAAAGGCTTGCACCTCCATCTCATTGTTATCAATTAAGTCTTGTATTTTATGTTTTAATATTTTACAAGAGTTGGTAGCGTGTCCAGGTCCTCTATGGAAATCACAGTGTAAATCAGCTCTGTATCCGGGTATAGTTGGATCAGGTTCCCGGATATTTGGTAATTGGATCAAACCTCGTGCTAATAATTGTGGGAGAATGGTTGATAGAGGTTGATTTAACCTAGTAAATTCTTGAGGTGGTTTATCAGGAGGTTTCAATATAAACTTCTCCGTTGTTTTTGCAGTATTAACATTAGCAATGTTTCTGCTATCAGTGACTCCATCACCCACAACTTGTTTATTCTTATATTGATTTCTGGATGTTTTCTCATCATCTTTCTTTTTAAGCTGACCTCTCCTAATGAGAGCATCTTCCACTCTTCGAGCTAAGTCTATAGCTTGATCGAAGGTGGTCAAGGTAGCGATTGATAACTCATAGGATAGTTGTTCTTGTAAATTATTGATAAAGATATCCAACATTTCTCGATAAGGTAACACAAAGTGTAATTTTCCTATCAACTGTCTCCACCGAGCTAGGAAATCAGCAAAACATTCATCTTTGTCTTGTTTTAAGTTGTACAAATATTTAATAGTTACATGCCTTTCGATGTAGGCACTAAATTGATGAACAAAAGACTCGGTTGTTTCTTCGAAATTCCTCAAAGAATGAGTGGGTAGTTGATAATACCACTCTAATGCCATCCCTCCTAAACTTTTTGGGAACATTTTTAGTAATAACAAGTCATCATGTGATATATCATGACATGCTATCCTAAACATACGAAGATGCTCTATGGGATCTTCGGTTCCTTTGTATATAGGTAGGACAGGCATAGGAAAGTGTTTAGGATATGGTTGTGCTACAACTATAGGATCTAGAGGCTGACTACACATCTCTCGATAATTGTACGAGGGACGGTAGGGATCTATCTGGTCCATGCGAGAGACTAACTATTTCACCATGGCTTCCAGATTACTAGTTTGTCCACCATATTGGTTCGGTGGTATGTGAGCGTATGATGGCGTGACGTAAGGATTAGATGCTATATTGCTATTATGCAAATGGTTGGTAGGGAGAGTATTATGAAGAAGATTTGTAGTAGCATTATGTTGTATCCCAGATTGTTGGAAATTGGTGTTTGGTTTTGTTTTGGGCTTTTGTTGATTTGAGGTATGTTGATCAATAGCTTGGCAAAATAGAGCAGTGAATGAAGGTTTCTTTTGTGTGGGAATAACTCTAGGCTTGGTAATAGGCACTCTAGGTGGTTGGGTAACCTGTTGTTGTTGCATGTTCTGGATTATAGCGGCCATATCCAAATTGGATGGTCCAGACTTGATCACTTTCTTGATCAACGAAGGACAAGGGATTAGTGCATGTGTGATATATTTCTTCTAGGGTTGCTTGAGTGTCACTAATTTGATCCTTGTCCATATGGACTGCTCTATTAAGAGCGCCAATATTAGTATTGAGGAACTTCCAGAAATGTTCCATGTTCTCAAAAGTAATAGCTCCTTCCGGAGACATTTTAGGGGATGAGGATCCTTCCTCTCTAACAGTTTCTCTTTGTTCATTTCCTTCAACAAACTCTTCTTCTTGTTGGTCTAGGGTTCCTTCTTCCTGAATTGGGTCTTCAGGAAGGACATCTGGTTTATTTACTGGTTTTCCTAACCAATCTTCTTCTACTTCAATCTGTTTTCCATTCCTAAGTCTAGTCATTATGCTTAAACTTAGATTTTAGCAAATATATATATATATATATATATATATATTTGCGACAAGTTTGGGAGGTATATATTTTAATTATATACCTACTATAATACTTAAAAGAAAACGTTTTAATTTTTTGTTATATTTTTGTTTTGTTTTTTTTTATGATAATATTATAAAGACAACAAACAACATACTAAATGCAAGAAATAATAATAATAAAAGAATGGCTTAGTTTTCTATAAATAGTTTATGGATGTCATTGATGGGATCAAGTTCATCAAGAGTCATGAAATGCTCCTCTTCAAATTGGAAATGGTTTTTCAAAAATTTGACAAAGTGTGCTATGGTGATATTATCTATCTCAGACTCTGACTTGTAGAAATAAAGTTCATGGCAATACTCTCGATATAACACAGCTCTAGGAACTCTATTCCATATCTTTCTATCCGTAAGAATGACCTCTTGATCCTCTATACGAGATAGAAATTTATGTACTACAACTGCATTGTCGAGGTATTCCTCAAAGGTGTACAACTCGGAAGACACAAGTGCTCTTTTATCTGCTAACCACCTATGGCAAGCTCTCTGAAGTTCATGATATAAGGTTACTTGATCAGGATCCAGGATTCTATCTAGGACAAACCTCTTAATTTGCCTAAGTTCGGTTGATCTAGATGAAATAATACCCAATCTCCTATCAAGTTCGTCCCATAAAGGTTGGACCCTATTTGTTTGAGGTACTCTAAGCAAAGAAGTAATCTCTATGGCTGCTAATTGATTTTCAACATTAATGGTGACAACTCATATTTTATTATAATCTACCATCTAAATATGATATGCAATCTTAATTGTTTGTCTGATGATTCTAAATGCATTTATTATTTTTATTTTTTTTTTGGATTGTTTTCAAAAGGTTTTAGTTTTCACGTCGGGTTCACCAAAATGTATCGCTCCAAATTTTTTGCATCCTTACCTTCAGGCTATAGGATCCGTGCCCGAAAGGGGGATGCGAGAAGGATGGGACAATACCTCGGACTGAGAGGCCCTTTGAAGGTCGCGCCTCTCGGGGAGGGGGTATAAGGGTGAATTTTTGATGGATGGTGGGTTCACCAAGAAAATTTTGAGTGGCAGTTTCCATGCCTAGGTTGAGAATGGGTTTGATGTGTTCATTTTGTACTTTAATCATTCATATCCTAGGTTTGGCCAAGATGAATCTAAGCTATTCTATATGCCAATGCTGATTTATATGGATACAAAAAACATGAATAAGTGCTAAACATAGAAAGTGTGCTAAATAAGATAGAATGTACCTGATTCTGGATGTCTGATGAAGATTCTGAGGTTTGTAGAAGTCCAGATCATCTCAAATCTTACATAATCATCTACAATTGCACAGAATCATCTCAGATCACAGTCGATCATCTGAGATCAGACGAGATCATCGTCGACCTGACGAATTCGTCAGACGAATTCATCAGAAACCTGCAATCACAGAAACAGATACCAAAAACCAAAAATACAACTGCAAAAGCAAGGGGAAATGATAGAAATAATAGTAAACTTGCCTAAATGATAAATCCAGATAACAATTAAAGGAAATGCATTAATTTAATAATTTATTTTAACTTTATCATGCATCTATGCTAAATGAGGTGAACTCCAGAATGCAGAAATAGAATAAACTAAGTTAATGCATAAGGAAATGAAGAGAGAAGATAAAGAAATGCAAACTCCGGGCTCTGATTGCCCCCAATATGGACTACAATCGAGATCACCTCCAATCGTATGAGATCATCATCGATCTGCGATAGGATCATCCGAAATCGTCTGGAATCGCCAACGATGATCCGAGCTTGCTCCAGCTGAAAAATAGTAAAATTCCTACAAGAAAACTTGAAATACACAATGCAAACGATGGTGCGAAGGTGTTCTAATGCACGAAAAGTTAAAGTTGCAGAGAAATCAGTTCGCCCGGGGGATAAACTAAGAAAATCCTAGTTTATATAGGATTAGGGGAGGTTAGGAGGTTGGAGATCATCCCAATTTGGGAGATCTCCAATGGGGGAGACTCTAACCACGTAGACACGCTTTCTGCCCAAGTTAGAGAAGCTGTTGAAATAGAAGCTAATTATGAAAATCAGTTTTGGGACGAAATCGTCTGGACGTTCTGTTCCAGATGAATTCATCAGATCTGGGACGATTTCGTCTGATCGTCGATGATATCATCCAACGGTTAAAACAAATCCTAAAAATGGCACGAAAAACAAGGGGAGCGGGTAACGGGCGGTTTTGGGGTTAAAATTCAAATTTTTATCTTTTTACTAAGGTTTAACTGTGCCAATTTTAGGGTGCTACATCTAGAATATCTATAAAACATTTACATATCCATAAGGTAATGGATTGAAGGGTACAAGCCCAATGATATTTTGTTAGGCAATATAGATGGATTTGGTTTACAGAGATAAATTTTCCTTGGCTACCTAGTAGACCATGGAAAGGTCCAACCCCATTGATCCATTGTATAGAAAACCTATAAATAATTATGTTCCTACAAGATAATGAATTAATAGGTCTGGGTCTTTCAAGGGTCCATTAGGCGACCTAGAGTGGATGGTGGCTAGTGATTGCAAGGGGGCTCATGCTAGGATTATTGAATAGCATTTGGAAGTGCACATAACATTATAAATTCTATTATCATGTATGGATTTACAGGGCAAGGATGTGATAATGTTATATATTTCTTACTTCATAGTGATTTGGTATGATGAATTTGATAGTAAGGGGGAAGGAACAAATTTTATTGGTTGCCTTGTACACCTTTAAATAAGATTACTATAATTTTTCAATTGATTATTATGGAAATAAGAAAGGGTAATGATAAGATCATTAAGATTTTGGATGACTGCAACATACATCACTTGACCCAATTGAGAGAATAAAATAAGAATAAAATTGCCCAAGTAAAATAATTGTTGTGGTGGTCGTATAGATAAAATGGAGTTGAGGGATGCCATGTTGTCACTGATAATTCCATAAATTGTTAAGCACATAAGAAATATTGATAGGAAATAACCCACCCCTTTAGTTTATTCTATATGAGCACAAATGCCAACCCAAGACAAAGGTTTAAGGAGATAGATGAGATAGAGGAAATGAAGAGAAAAAAATAATGGAAAGTAAAGATTATGGAAATGGGAGAATCCACTAGCATTGGTTACCTACTGTGAATGCAATGCAATTAAATTATTTTTAGCTAAGATCTTCATCACATCACTATGGATATCATAACTCAATGGTATAAACAAGTAGACTCAATCAATCATGCAATTAGACATGTGTGTATAAGAAATTATGATCAAAAAGCAATCATGCATACATGCAACCATGCAATCAAGTACATGAGTAAGCAAGTCATGTGGACTTAAGCATACTATATTTTAAGACGTATTATATTAATTGGTTGTTCTTGTTATTTACATCAATTATGGCCAGGTGGTAAGCTCCTAACCCAAATTTAATGGTGATTATGAATGGACCTAGCTAGTTGGGATCAAAATTTCCTTTGAGTTCAATGTTGACATTAATATTCTTCAAATTCTCTTTGAGAACCAAACCACCAATTTCAAATGATCTAGATCACAACTCCTTGTTATAAGTACATCCAAGTTTGTCGTGATAAGCTTATAGATGCTCTAGGGAATGAATTGCTTTTCATCTAAAAGTTCGAGTTGATTGAGATGACCGAGATGATATTCATCCTCAATAAAGGATTTTTGGAGTAAGACTCACAAAGAAGGTACCTCAAATTTGGATGGGAAAATAGCTTTAGTTCCTTAAACCAAGGGATAGGGTATTGCTCTAGTGGGAGTTTAGACACTGGTACAATGTACCCATAAAATAGGGTAGAGCTATAAATGCCAATCACAATTGGTCTTGTTGACAAAATTATTAAGGATATTTATTAATATCCTATTAGATGCTTATTACTAACTATTGCCTTGAGGTTAGTAAGGTGTTGGACATTTGTGTTGAATTTTATACTTGGTGCAAATGTTTTAGACTTATTTATTTTTAGGTGTACCATTATTTGAGATTAGAATAGATGAGATGTCATAGTGATAGAGGATTTGATTAAGGATGGATTTAGAAATTTAGAATCTAATGGTAGAAGATAGTGTCATGAATTTGACCCAAATACTTAGTGGTTGTGATAATGAACTTGTTCCTATTAGATGATTGTGGGGTAATTTTTCCAATAATATTGAGACCCCATATGGAAAACGACCATGGTGAAGTGATTAGTTGTAGTTCTTGAGAAGAAGCATGAACAAGGTTGTCATGATTTTTATATTGACCGCATCTCTTGATATAATCACAAGAGTACATTTACACGTACAACCAACAATATCGCATCCTAAGGAGTTTCCTAGAAAGATTCATTCCATTTAAGTGTCTACCACATAATCCTTCATGGGCCTCCTTGATAACCATTTGTGCTTCTTTTGTGTTTAGGCATCTATGGAGTATACAATAAAATAAGTGATGATAGAGAATATATCTAGTGATAACATAGTGAAAATTGCGTTGCCTAAAAGTTGTGTTCATTATAGTCTAACCCTTTAGGTAGTGTACCATATTTCAAGAAGGTAAAAGTATCTTGATTATGTGGTTCTTGAGATGGATAGGCTTTAGCTATGAATACATTTAATGGATACTAACTAGATTCTAAGGTTGCGAGTTCTTTGACTATATGTATAATGATTATGGATTGCTCATCTTCTAGTTCTATAGGGATGAGAAATGTGGTTATAGCCATGTCATCTACGTGATGATCAATTTATCATAGGATGATGTCAGTAATAATTTTGTCAAAAGAGGTCATCAATTTTCCAATGATGTCTTTATATGGTTTTAATTTCTCATCCTTTGTTGAGTAGATGTCATTGATTTGGTTAACCACAAGTTGGAAGTCACCAACGATGGAGAGGAATTTAACCTTTAAAGCTAATGTGGCCTAAATCCCTAGGATGAGGGCCTCATATTCTTCCATGTTGTTTGCAAATGAGAGCTAGAGTTTGCATGACAAAGGAATATATTGTCATTATATGGTAACTAGGATAATTCCTACCCCAACTCCTTTGACACATTAGGCACCATCAAATTATAGGGTTCAACTGTTTGGTTCATCTGTCTATAATGAGGATAGATTTATCTAGGAAATTGATTACTAAAGGATGTTTAGATTCTAGTGGTGTTGTAGTTAATTAATCTATGATCATCTATCCATTCAATGAATTTTGGATGATGAATTCACTAAAGGAAATAACCCATTTAGCGGTTCATCAAGAAAAGTGAGGTTTTGATATGAGGTAACACAAAGGATCAACTCTTGCTATGAAAGGGATCAATTCTTGCTATGACAAAGGTTTTTTGAGAAAGCGTATAGTGTCTTAAATTTTTAGAATTAAAGACTACTACTAAACATATCTTCTCCATTGGTGTATAATGAGTCTCATAGCTAACTAATGTCCTACTGATATAAAAAATAGCTTTTCATGATGCTGATTATCATACTTGGCTAACATGGTGCCAAGGGCATGTACTATGAGTACAATATATAGTAGCAAGGGTTTAGATGGGTTTGGAGGTACAAGAATAGGAGGTGATAAAAGATACATATTGAGTGTCAAAGGAAGTTTAAAACTGATGATTCAATTTGAATTTAACATATTTTCTTAAAATTTTAGAAAAAGGTTGACACCTATCTAGAAGTTATGAGATAAACCTTTGATAGCTTACAATATTTCTTGGAGACTACAAAGTTCTGTTAAGTTTTGAGAAGGTGGTGTATCAATAGCAGTTTATGTTTTAGCAGGATCTACTTCAATTCCTTGATGATATATAATAAGTCCTAGCAACTTGCACGATGTTACTCCAAAAATACATTTTTGAGATTTTAGACAAACTTTATACTCTCGTAATGATTCAAAAATATGTTATAAATCATGGATGTGGTCCTCGTGATTAAGGGAACGTCCTAGGAGGTCATAAAAATAATTCTCTAAAATATCATGCATCATATCACAAAATATATAGATCATTGCTCTTTGGTATGTTGCTTTAGTATTGTTTGTTAGAATACTATTACCTTATTTTATAATATGTAAATGTAGACACTTAAAACATGTCATATTTAGGAGACTACCCATATGGACACATTTGTAGACCATATTAATCCTCTTGTATCTCTCAAAGAGCAAGCAATGGTCCTAACCACTCAAGCAAGATAGTTCTAGCCCATCCAGCCCTGGCCGCTCTCAGACAGAGTGACGCCACACATGGCCGTTGAAGACTAAAATGACCACACATAGCCACTGGACCTGATAGAGGTTAGCACCATGCATAGTTTGACCATGAAAATGATCCCAGATCATGTAGTCTGACTGCAACTTTGCAGTATTTATGGACAAATTTTGGTGAGGAACTCCCTGAGTTCCTCCTAATCGCCCCTTCAATGCTAGTTTGTGACTGATGCTTCCCACCCGATATGGCCAGTCATATGATATTTGGATTGAAGCTTCTCCAAGAAGCCAAGGTCCAAATTTGGAAGAGAAAAAACTCTACATTTGGACTCTCCAAAATAGAGCAAGAGATCCACGATCTGTAGAGTTTATGTAACAAAGCCCTATTAGATTGGAGAGTGCATCTACGAGCCCTTGAGGAGCAACAAAGTGTTGTCCGATTGAGGAGAGACTACACACTCGATATTCACATTCGTTATTATTCACCACCATTCTGTGTACCTGACACATTCGATAATTCTTGAACATCAATTTGAGCAGAGAACCTAGTGCTATAGCCCTTGGAGTTGTTAGATTTGGACCAAGAGGTAAAACATTAAATTAAATAAATAATTTAATATTAATAAAATTGTAGCAGAGCTATTACAATGACAATCGATCCTCACATATTGCAAATCATAACGAATATATATGGAGGGGATAGGGAGGAAGTCGACGGAGGGGATAGGAGAGGAAATGAAGGGAAGTTGGAGGAACAAGGGGAAATGGAGTTGGAGGGATAAGGAGGAAGAGGGAATAATGGAGGAAATGGAGGGATAAGGGGAATAAGAGAGAAATTAATTAAAAACAAATATGCCGACAATATAGCCTTGCCGACAACTAAACCTAAACCTTGTATTCACACTACTACATTCTCCCCATTAAAGTTGAGAGGTCTGACAATACAGTCTCTCAGCTTTACAAATTGAGCTTTAGTCATCGCCTTGGTGAAGATGTCCGCAACATTCTCCAAAGTGGGGCAATAGTGAAGCTCAACAGTTTCAGTTTCCACCATATCTCTGATGAAGTGGTACTTCATATCAAAATCCTTGGATCTACTATGGTGGACAAGATTGTATGCCAACTGAATGGCACTAATGTTGTCACAGAATATCCTTGTTGGACCACTTTGCTGCTCTCCAAGTTTTTCTAATACCTTTCGTAGCCATAGAGCTTGAGTACTAGCATGAGTGACCGCTATATACTCAACTTTTGTTGAAGATAGTGCTACGACTGTCTGCTTCTTGGAACTCCAAGTTATTAGTCCTGATCCCAGACTAAAACAGTTCCCTGAGGTTGATTTTCTGTCATCAATGTTACTACCCCAATCACTATCACTGAAGCCTACAAGCTTGATAGTGTTACATTTTTGGTAATGGATCCCAAAATCCCATGTACCCTTTACATATCTAAGAATTCTCTTAGCTGCCTGCAAATGCAACTCAAAAGGGTTAGACATAAATTGAGAAACAAGAGAAATAGCATACTGTATATCAGGTCTGGTGTTGGCGAGAAACATCAAACTCCCAACCATGCTTCTGAAAGTGGTCACGTCAAATTTTGATGCTCCATCATCTTTGCTTAATTGGATCCCATGTCCAACTGGAGTTGCAACTGGTTTGCAATGCTCCATAGAAAACTTCTTAAGCATGTCCCGAACATACTTATGTTGACAGATGAAGATCCTTGTATCTGACTAAGCATCAAGATCCTCCTCCACAACATTGGAAGAAAACATTTCTCTTACGTTTCCTCCAATCTTGTATCAAGTAATCAAAAGTTATAAAAAACTTGTGGTGGCACTCCTTCCACTCTTCATGTGGGATCTCCTTCATCTTTGTTGCTACTCTTTCCTGCAAGTAACCGAGTGCACTCTTTTGATGAGATACTCCCCCTTCATCAAAAAATTCTTCAAAAAATGACATTCCCATAATGTCACATGTATTGGTTCTTACTAACCAATCTAGCACATTTCTTTCATTATTCTTTCTATGATATTCAAACCATATTTCATCTCCTAATAATCCTCCTGAGTATGTAATATGCATTGGAATTTCATTCATCTTTGATGTTGCTCCTCCATAACGCAAATGCTTGAGTGCCATCTTTTGTTGATTAGCTCTCCCTTCAACAAAAGTTTCTCCTCTTGTGGTTTTCAGCAACCACTCTCTTACATCTTGATCATGATGGTCTTTAAACCATACTTTCACATTTTGATCATATTTTACATCTTCATCACTACACAATACTCCACATGAGTATTTACAATTAATCATCTCACATAGATGATTATACCATACAACTCTTTTAGATATTTCTACACAAAATATCACAACAAATATGGCCATCCAATGACCAATTACATATGCAACATAAAGTTGCTCCTCACACAAATGTTCTCTCAAAACAATGGCTTTACAATATTCCTTCTCCCAAGGAATTTTAAACACATCATTTGGATCCATGTGACCCAAGTTCTTCATTACTGTCTTTGCTCCAAGAAGAATTTTCATCAAAGTTGTCTCAATGAGACAATCACCTTTAAATAATGCCTTTGGAAGATATTCTCCTTTCTTTTCATACCTGCTCACAAAAAACAAATCATTAATCATAAAAATATTACCTTCACTATGATTAGATTTGGTGCTTCCCATAAAGCTACTTTGTGGCAATTCTCCTTCATTGTATGTTGCTTCAAGAACAACCATCAACTCTTCACTAAGAGTTCTCCTCCTTTGTTCAAGCCATGTTGGTGTGTTGAAACACCATTCATCCAAGCAATCATTCATTGTTGCTTTATCAAAACAAATCTTTTTCTGCAATGTAGTCACTCCAAGTGAGTGATCTCCATCCATAATTGTCTCTTCAAGACAATTCTCAATCTCCTTTGATGATGCCTCCATTTCACCATGAAGTTCATCAATGACTATCTCCCTATTTTCTAGCTCCTCTTTGAGATAGTTTTCCTCATAAAAAATAGTTTTCACTCCTGATGAGTGATCTTCAATCATGAGTGATGTTTCCTTGGCCATTACAACAAGAAAAACAATAGTCACATTGTTATTTTCTGTTTCTATCTTATGTGCTTTCTCACTTTTCTTCTCCAAAATGAGATAATCTTTTGTGTTATTTTCTTCACACAACATATTGTCATCTTTGAGATTCACAAAATCTCTCTTCACATAACCTTCTTGGACTGATGGACAAGAAGTATCTCTATTTGTCACTCCTGATGAGTGATCTTCACAATTGAGCATGAAACTTATAGTCTTCATCTCCTCTTCATCAACAATGTCATGGGAATCAACATCCCATACTTCTTGTGAATCAATCTCATCTTTATATTTATCATTTTCTTCCCCCTGTAGAGGAACAATTTTATCATCTCCTTCAAGGAGATTTTTAGTTGCTCTTTCAAGAGAGCACACAACCATTCCAAGTGAATGGTCTTCAAGCCAATGGTCTTCCTTGAACATTGCTTTTCCAGAATCATGCCAACAATCTTGGTTGAGATCATTTTCATCATTATTCTCATCCATGAGAATTTTAGGTGCATTCTCCATAATACACTCTTCATTTGTCTTTGCTTTATGTGAGTGGTCTTCAACTATGCAACACTCCATGATGAGGGTTTCTCCATCATTATCTGCTTTATTCTCTTCCATGAGAATTGTAGATGCTTTGTTCATGAAGCATTCTGCAACAAATAACTGATGTGGTGTCTTAGCCATAAGACACTCTTTTTCATATGTCTCCTCCATGAGACATTCTTCATCATACATCACCTCATCTAGGTGATCTGCAAGCAAGGAACACTCCAATGTGAGTGTTTCTCTTCCTTCAACTTCAAATTCTGCTTCCACTTTTGAATGATCTTCACAACAAGATCTTTGAGCAATTGTCTCGTCATTGAGACATTCATCCTTTTTGCTATCAATGTGAATGATTTCAAAGCATTCCATTCTTGCAAACAATTCATTAGTACAATTTTTCTTTTCATCTTTTTCTCCTCCTAAAAGAAATAATTGACTATTACAATTTTCCATAACTGTAGGTGCCTCCCCCATGAAGCACAAATCTGGAATAGCAATACTTGGAGATTCAATATCCCTCTCAATCTCAACAATGCATTTGTCAAGGGCTTCACAAACAACCTATTCATCTGCATAACTCACAAAGCTTCTACAAGAAGCAAAACCTCTCTTGCCTCCTCTTCCTTCTGTATCATAAATACCTCTTCTTCTCAAATTTTCCACATAGACTTTATAAGCCTCTTCTTTTTGCAAAGAAACATCTTCAAAGAATAAGGGCTGATCTCTATTTTTCTCATTCTCTTGTCCATGAAGGGATTTCATATCTTCGTCTTTCTTTTCTGCAATGTTACATTCCTCCATTCTTGAGAAATGGTCATCAATGGAATATCCTTCCATATTTTCAAGATGCCAACACTTTTGGGTTGAATCTTCAAGCAAGCCATCATCCAGTTTGGAGTGGTCTTCACAATATGCATCATTCCCATAGAATGATCTTTCCTCTATTGTTTCGTAAATGAGACTTTCCCTGTCAATGTCCATGTTTTCCAAACATGCCATTTTCTTAACTGATTTTGTTTCCTTACAAAAAACCTCATTCACGCAATTTTTCTTTTCATCATCATATTCTCCCACTAAAATAGAGAATTGACAATTTTCATCATATTCTCCATTTAAAACAGATAATTGAGATATACAAGGTTCCATGCCAACAAAAGACATGTCTTCATATGAGTCTTTACAAGACTCTTCAAAATCTCCTTGAAAAGGATCTAATTCAGAAGCTTCTTCAAGGAAGCAAGGCTCCTCCTTGCTTAAACAATTTTCTTGATTGTCACTCATGACTTTATGGGTGTCTGCATCAAACCCATAAGCATCCTTCAACACTTGCCATGCCATTGTAGCTGATTTACAATTGGCTATGAGAGGAAAACCACTCTTTTCCATTCCTCTCCTCAAATCCATAAGGGCTAAGAAATTTTCATATTGCTTCCATTTCATATCTTTACTGTCGTCTCCTTGTAGCTTGTTCCATGTGGGTTCCTCATATCCTTCTTCGACTATGTCCCAAAACCCTTTTGCAATCAATAAAGTCTTCATCTTAATTGCCCAGAATTGATAGTCTTTACCATCAAAAACTGGCACCTTCACATATTCAAACTTGTACATTTTGTAAATTTCCAATCATCAATATTCCATCACAATATTTAATCCTTCAACGGGGTTCCAAGGGGCAGCGCCCCTGGCATGCTCCAGAAGGCTTCCCGTCAATTTTCTAGAAGCACGAAACGGGTGCTCCAGAAGGCTTCCCGTCAATTTTCTTACCTCACTTTTGATGCAAAAAATATCCCTCTTTTAAAGCCTTTTTACAAGGATTGCCTCTAGGGCAATTGTGCCAATCATTTACAAAAATTGCCTCTTAGGCAATGTTTCCTCTTTTTTTTAAATCAATTTTCCAAAATTTATTTTAATAAAGCCTAAATTTTTTTTTAACAATTTTCTATAGATATTTTAAATTAGTTTTTTTTTAAATAAAGGTTTATTTAAAAAAACTTAATTAAAAATATAAATAAAAATTATTAAATATTTTAAAAAACTTTAATTAAAATTAATAATGAAAAACTTAAAATAAAAAAACCTTTTTAATTTTGTGTCGTCACAAAATCCCCGACGAGATTCGACCTTAGGACCTTCGTGTCCTGCTTGCAGCCTCTAGCCGCTACACCACACGGCGCCGGTGAAAACAAAGGCAGCGACCTCCCTTTTACCTTCTTCGGCGATGACTGTCACAAAAAAAAAAAAAATTGTTTTTTTTTAACCCCGACGGGATTCGACCCCGGGTCTTCTCCCCACTAGCGAAAAGACTTATCCGCTGAGCCACGCCCCTCGGACGTGTCTTCAAAGGCACAGGGGTTTATTTCAAATCACGCGACGACGTTTTTTTTTTTAAATTAATCCTCTTTTATCCCACATGCGCTGTGTGGGAGGCGCAGGTGGGGTTTATCAACCCAAAGGCACACACAGTCTGTCGATTGCCTTCAGGCAATCACAGTCGCCTCTTTTTGCCGCAAACTCATCCAATTAAAGCCCGCCACGTGGTGAAATTTTAACCAACCGCTCTTCCACCTTAGCTGCCTTGATCCACCTACCACGTCAGCTCCCACCTCATCGGATGCCACGTCAGCCACCTCGATCCATGTCAGCGCTCTGTCAGCACTCGCCACATGTCGATTGTCACCACCTCAGCACCTCGATCTGCATGTCCATGTTAGCTGTTGCTCTGCCTGCCACGTGTCACCTTGAAATCTATGCAGCATCAAAGTCTATGCCCAGCTCTACCACCTCCTCGATCCGATCGCTAGCTCATCGAAATGCGTGCCCAGCATGCTCTCCAGCTAGTCATCGTGCATTCTCAGGAATCATGCCCGTGCGTCCTCGGGAATCGTGCTCGTCTGGCTCTGATACCAAATTTCAGATTTGGACCAGGAGGTAAAACATTAAATTAACTAAATAATTTAATATTAATAAAATTGCAGCAGAGCTATTACAATGACAATCGATCCTCACATATTGCAAATCATAACGAATATATATGGAGGGGATAGGGAGGAAGTCGACGGATGGGATAGGAGAGGAAATGAAGGGAAGTTGGAGGAATAAGGGGAAAGGGAGTTGGAGGGATAAGGAGGAAGAGGGAATAATGGATGAAATGGAGGGATAAGGGGAAGAAGAGAGAAATTAATTAAAAACAAACATGCCGACAATATAAACTTGTCGACAACTAAACCTAAACCTTGTATTCACACTGCTACAGGAGTGTGAGGAGAAAGGTCTATTTCATGGCCGCTATCTTGGATAGTGGCCCATAGGCACAACCTAGGGTTTGACATTAGTTTTCTTTGTGCTAGCATTAGATTCGATCATTTTCTATTTCAGTAGTTATTCCTAGCATAGATCTGATTTATTGTATGCATTTACATTATTGTTCTTTAAGATATGCCAACATATTTCATTAGCTTTATTGCATTTAATCATAGTATGCTCATTTATCTTGCTTATCAGGTTTTATACTAACAACCTCATCTAGGGAGGCAGCCCGGACTACTAAGCGTGCTTTGTTGTTTCCATGTACGTAGATCTGTAGGTTTACAGGACCATATCAAGACATCCAGAGCATGGGATCCCTCCTGGATGAGAGAAGGAGAAGGAGGCATCTGTGAGCCCTCAGACAAGTTCATGTGTGGGATCGAGAAGCCTACGAAAGTGCACCTCCCCTTTGTGAGGGGATTTATTCCACCATTTGTTCCCCACTTGTAACTAATTGTATCAAAACTAGGGTATCCCTTAGAGGGATGAATATGTAATCGTGGATTGGAAATATCAATAAAAAGCATATTTATTTATTTTTCTTATTTACGTGTCATTTGCATGCTCATTCCTTTCAATTTGATATAATAAATACATTGCAAGTTGGGTCGGTTGTGGTGCATGCTCCTCGAGGTCGCATAGATGGTGATCATGGTGGGACCCCACTAGGTTTTATTTTTTAGTTAGTTTATTGACATTCATGGGTTTTTCTATGTGTAGGTTTGGTCGCTCTGGTCGATAGTGACCCATAGGTCTTGGCCACTCTGGTCGATAACAACTAGTTGATCTTAGTTGCTCCTATAGTCAATGGCCAGAATCAACCACTCTGGTCAATAGTGACCAACAACAAAGTGTAATAGAAATTAGAATTTCCATCATCAGAGTGGGATTTGAGGTTGGTTTCATCCTCTATTTTCTCTGTGTTTCTATCTACAACTTTTTATTTCTAGAAATAGCAAGTGAAATCATAGTTTAATCAAGGAAATATAAAGAAAAATGGGAAAAGAAATTGCACTTGATGTTTCCTAGGACTTTCTTTAGTTTCTCTAGGCATTTCTAGGAACAATGGGCCTCTGCTTGTAAGGTCTGCCCTAGTCTCCAGCATGCTAGGCTTCTATGTGTTTAGTTTGCTTGCATGCGGCCCAACCAATGGCCCTTAATTCATAGAATAGAATGCATTCTTTGAAGATCATATAAGTTGAATACATGCATCTTTCTAAAATAAAACATCTTTTATCTTAGGCATATAGGAAAGATCATGCTTGCTTGGTGATGCATTTTTCTTACATGCAAGGTTAAAAAGAACCCCACACACATCACGTTTCATCTTTAACATCAGTGACGTTGGGCTCTCACATCCAACCCATTGATCGAGACCAATAGTGGAGGTCATTACCACTTGTTTGGCTCATGAGGAAGAGTATCATCGAGACCCATCTATGGCCAAGGCTAACCCAAGAACTATCCTAACCATGCAAAATAGCATGCACTCCTCCTTGAGGGGTGTATCACTATGCACGAGGTGTTGGGTGAGGGTTGGTAGTACCTATGCTACCTCGTCGAGTATGGATTTCATCACCATATTTGGCTTGTGTGAGTATATAGGTGAAAACCTTTAAACATATAAGTATACCATCCAACAAGAATGAAACATGATGAGAGTTAGCTTATATTTCCAATGAATCAAAACACACCAAATAGTTTAGGGAACACATAAATCCTTAAAAGAGATAAACATCTGCTTGTTTTGTTTGTGTGCTTTTGAATCTACCTAAGAAGATAACTCATAAGTCACCATGGTGTACACATGGAGCAACCACCCTCGGTCCAACATCGAGGGGGAAGCTAATGCTCCACACACTCATAGTCACACTAGCATTGAGCTACCCACCCATAGTGTCATCGAATGAAGTTTGACAAGTCTTAGGGGTGATAACTCAACCCTTGGGGGACTCCTCGAGAAACCCTAGCAAGAGAGCCACATCTTGGTTCCTCATCACATAGACATGAGGAGGCCTCATGGCCTCTCTCATCACTCAGGCACATGGAGGCATCATGACCTCCTTCATCACATAGGTATGAGGAGGCCTCAAGGCCTTCCTCATCGCATAGACAAGTGGAGGCATCATGACCTCCCTCTTTACATTGACATGTGGAGGCATCATGACCTCCCTCATCACATAACATGTAGAGGCTTCAAGGCCTCCATCATCAGACATGAGGAGGCATCAAGGCCTCCATCATCGCATAGGCATGCAGGGGTTGCAAGACCCCAAGCTTCACATGATACACATAGGATAGATCAGCCCACTGAGGGGTAAGACCCTAGGGCTATGCCTAGTCATAGACCTAGGATATCCTATAGCCTCCCTATATATGGGAGGGTACCCTTGGACTATGAGCTCATTGGTGCCAATGGGACTCTATGGGATCAGCCATGGAGAACCCGATAACTTGATGAGTTGGATCGAGTTCCCTCGAGACCAGCTCCTAGAAGTATTGCTACCGAACATTCTACTTTAGGAAGTTCATGTAGCATAGCCACTAGATGCACCAATGAACTAGGGGAAGCTTCAAAGTGACCCCATAACACATACACTACTTCAGATCATGGGGGTACTCAACCCATAACATAGTACATAGAATAGGTCACCCTAGTGGACAAGGGCAAGCACACAGTAGGAGCCTCCCTAGGGGCCTAAGCATTAGAACTCCTCGCATGGAGTTAGAAAGGCATGAACCTTTAGTAGCAGGTCGATCTAATCAAATACATAGGTTAGAGGAAGCGTTGCACATCGAGCATGAGCATGTAGAAGCTCTTGAGCAAGAAGAGTGAAGGAAGAGGTACCTGCACCTACAAGAACAATGCTCAAGAGAAGAAAGAGTTGAGCATGAGGAGCTAGTAGAGAGGCTAGCTCGAACAGATGCACACATAGGTGGTGAGAGATACCGACATGAGAGATGTGCCGATTCTCAGTAGGAGAGAAGCACTAGGTAAGGAAATGAATATGCTCACCACACTTCACAACATCAACAACACCTGGACCTCGAACAAACACAATTCAATGAGGAACGGGTAGGGATGGAAGACCAAGAATAGACATATCTTGAACCTCCATCCATGGTTATGGGAGATGAGTATAGATGCCCAAACCAGGCCAACATAGGGTTACCTCCCTTACCACCATGAGCAAACCTTCAGGAACATGAGATTATTTCCTCGAAGGTATACCAGACACTCATCGAGAGAGTCAAGTCTCTTGAGAAGTAGGACATCGGTGGATAGAAGCTAACATTGAGCAAGATACACAACCAACCTCTGTGCCCCTCAGTCTCGAGTCTCACATATCCTAGGCACTTTGAGATGCCTAGGCTAGATAAGTTTAAGGGTGAGGGAGATGCACAAGAACATATGACCAACTTCATGAATGCATGCTTCCACCTTGAGAAGAATGATGCCCTGATGTTGAGGACATTCATCATGATGTTCTCAGGTGCAACAACTCAATGGTTCAACCAGTTGCCCAAGCATAGCATCACTAGTTTTGAGCAACTGGTGAATGCATTCCTTGAATGCTTCTCCTTCGGTGCCAAGAAGAAGGTGAACCTATCTGATCTGGCCAACTTGAAATAGTATGATGATGAGCTAGTGATGGACTATGGGGATAGGTGGAGAAAAATCATGGCAAAACTATCATTCTCCATCCCCATAGAAGAGCTCATCTGAATGTTCATGAAGAGCTACATAAAGCACATCTCTCTGCTATTACAGTTATAACAATATGAATCATTCAAAGAAGCCTTGGCTCAAGCCAAGCTTATTGAAGATATTAAGGTCGATGAGGGAGACCTCAAGCTCTACAACAAGAAAGAGTGGAGCAAGAACAATCAGAATAACAAGAATAAGCAGAAGTAGGCCAAGCCTACTCAGGTTAATCAAGTTGTATTGGCCACATCAAAGGAGGGGAATGGATAACAACCCTAGAATTATCAGGCTCACCCCCATCGCCAACTATGATCCTAAGAACAACCAGGGCTAGAACAAGGAGCGTCGACCACCTCATTATTTCATGCCTCTAAATGAATCGATGTAGTCGATATTTAATCAGTTGAATGAGGCACAGAGGATAAGGTTTCCTGACATACAACTTCTTGACCCTAATCATCCCAAGCCAAAGGGATATAGGGAAGATCAATACTACCCATATCATAGGATATAGGGGCATGATATCAAGAATTACATCAGATTCAAGAATGTTGTACAAAACATGATTGAAAAGGGAGAGCTAAGAGTTGACAACCTGCTAGCTCTCGATAATAGAGATATGGGGATATTCAAGAACCCATTGCCCAATCATGAGGCCCCTAGAAATTAGGGCACCCAAGTCAACTAGGTTTGAGTCGAGCCACCTATTTAGGGATGCATCAGAATGGTTGAGTTAGTTAATATGGCAACTAGGAGTTGGAGATATGGGCAACCATAGCCTCCAATGGCTCCCATTAATATCTTGCTGCACCTCGATAGAGATAGGTGCATGACAATCCTCTAGGTCCACCAACAAGACCTATGGTAACTATTTAGAGTAGACTAGAACAAAATCTACAAATGACTCGACCAAGTTATCCATTTATGAGCTTATACAATAGTCCCCTAGGCATAAGGAGACTTTAATGGAGATTTTGAGATCAATCGAGCTCCAGCCCCAAAACCTAGATGCATTCACATATTTTGTGGGGCAAGTACAATAGTGCCAAGAGCCCATGATTCATTTTTATGATCATGAAATTAAGGTAGTTCCTACTACCTTAGTAGACCCACCTCTGCATATTATTGCATCAATCAATGACATACCATTCAAGTGGGTTCTGATCGATATAGGCTCATCGATCAACATCATCACTACCAAGGCTATAGGGCACTTGAAGATCCCTAAGTCCAACATTATCTCGACTTCCTACACGCTCAGGGCTTTCAATGATGCATTGTGCTCCACCATGGGTACAATAATTTTACCTATAAAGGTAGGACATAAGACCATCCCCATGATGTGTCATGTGTTAGAAGGGGTGATGCAATATAACATCCTTCTAGGGCATCCCTGGATTAGGGACATGCAGTGCGTGCCCTCAATCCTGCACCAATGCATCAAGTATGTGCATGAGGGACAAGTTCATGTGGTTCCATCCGATGAAGAGCCATTCAAGTACATGCATCAAGTTGACTTGTCGAGGGAATTTGTCCTTCCATCAATGCACTTGTACATAAGGCCTTCATCCCCAACCATGCATCCAGGAAGCAAAAGCAAATTAGTGCGAGGTGACCCATCCATGTTGGCACCACCTCCTACATCCAAAGCTACTAGTACTTCTGAAAAGCCTTTGACATCTAAGGCAAAATATAAATAGAAGTTGAAGGCACCCCTAGTGGAGGAAGGACCCAAGGAGCTTTCGACCATAGCAGTTATAGGAATCCCTACTCCCATGGAGGAGGAACATTCCCAAGAAATAGTTGAGGAGGTACCTCAACCTACCTCACCTACATCATCAACAATATCATCTGCACCCTAGGTGATAGTTCACCTAGCCAACATAACACTAGGTGAATATCTTGTGCAGAACATGACTTTCATACCAATTATTGAGTCTACACAAGACATGGGATGGCCAAGAGTCCCAAATCTTCTAGTAGGGATAGTGGTTCCCTTAGGGGTTCCACCCAACCAAACTAATTTCATATATGTTGGTCTAGATTATACCCATACTACTCCTGATCTTGAAAGGGATGAGGATGAGCCATTCACCATGAATGTTCATTACTTGTCAAATCTTGAGTTTGCTCTAAAGTACTTTGAGTAGTGTCATTGGCAAGGCTATGGCCTAGGCCTGTATGAGCAAGGGTATCGATTACCATTTTAGTTATAGTACCAATTACCTACTGATAGGTGTGGTTTAGGCTATCAAATGTAGAGTCATGATGACTCTTTGGAAGTAGCCCTAGATAGGCTAAGCATTGGGTTTGAGGAGGACATCGATTGGAATCCCTATCAACCCCCTAGCAGAAACTACTTGGGTGATGGATGGGTGTCGATGGTCAATGTCACACCACCTGATCAGTATCACCTTGAATCCTCTCTTGAAGCACCCCCATCAGGAGCCATCCTATGGGAGGAAGAGCCAATGCATGGATATGAGTGAGAGGAGTATGACTATGTCCCAAGTGAGGATGAATATGAAGGACTGGCCTACCATGGGCCTCGGTATGTGCAAAACCTTGCTTGGATAGGCCACACAGAGAGTGGCTACATCTTATATGAGAGTGAATACATCTTGAGTGAGGGTGGATACATGTCATATGAGAGTGGCTATGAGTTAGAGGACTCAATAGAGATGGCCTACTTATAGAGACATACGATCCACATCATTGGGCTATAGAAAATGCTAATGGATTCTTCATAAGTGATGATGATTATGAAGATGAGACTAAGATGGCCTATCTAGGGCATCAATAGGTAAGCCACCACCTCATCCTAGGGCTAGAAAAAATGCCAATGGTTTCTTTATAAGTGATGATGACTTTGAGGATGATATCGAGATGGCTTATCTTGGGCCTCAACACTTGCATCCAGTCAATCTGCTTGTGGAGAGAGAAGCGTTACTTCATACCATAGATCCTAACCTTCATTTCCTAGGAAGACCAGTAAACCTAGATGCCATCCATCACATGGTCAACCTAGATCCCCCAACATTTAGAGAGCAGTTGTTGCCTAATGATCCCATCATCTCATCTATCCATAGACTAGATCTTGAGATCCCTATGCCCCTAGAGCCTCATCATGAGTATGGAGGGCACACCTTTGATATAGAGCTTCACCCATATGGTCTTAGAGATTTCATTCCATCCATCAACATGATCTCCATTGATTTGACCACTCCACTCCATGACCTAATAGATCCTTCAAAACCATTGTGTCTTAATTTAGATGCTATTGATTGGGATCATGCTGATTCACCCCTAGAGCCTAAATATTTCTTCCCTAATGAAGAGATGCTACAACCATTTCATTTTGCATCAGGCTGTGCACATGATGTCTATCATGCTGGTCTCGACCCTGAGTTAGTGGGAACTATAAATCTAGTAGATGACATTCATTTAATCCCCACTCCTCACCAGCTTGAGGAGGGGTCACATATGGTAATAGAGGAAAATTTTGAGGTGGACATCAACAATGATCCTTCTCAACCAAAGAAAGTCAAGTTTAGAGAAAGCTTATCTCCAGAAGAATAGGCCATCATAATTCCTCTATTGAAAGAGAGACCAAATCTCTTTGCTTGGACCTACAAAGACATGTCAGGGCTAGATCCAAAATTGGTTGTCCACAACCTTTCGCTAGACCCCACAAAGAAATCGGTCAAGCAGAAGCTCAGAAATATGCATCCAACCATCACTTTGATGGTTAAAAATGAGTTGCAAAAACTATTGGATGTAGTCTTTATTGTTCCCATCGACTATCCAGAATGGGTATCAAACATGGTGCCCATAGGAAAACCTGATGGAAGAGTCTACATTTGCATGGATTTCAAGGATCTCAACAAGGCAACCCTAAAGGATTCATTCTCATTGCCCAACATAGATGCTCTTGTAGATGCAACTGTAGGTCATGAGATGCTCTCCCTAATGGATAGTTTTTCTGGTTACAATCAGATTTGGATTAAACTTGAAGACCAACATAAAACCATGTTCACCACTCCATGGGGGACATTCTATTACAAAGTGATGCCATTCGGCCTTAAAAATGTTGGTGCCACATATCAGTGGGCTATGACATACATTTTTCATGACTACATGCACAAGATCTTGGAAGACTACATCGATGACTTACTAGCCAAGTCATTGCTACGAGAAGAGCATGTTGAGACCCTCAGAAAGGTCTTCGATCACTTGATTGAGCACAATGTTAGGTTGAACCCCAAGAAATGCATCTTTGGCATAACTTTTGGAAAACTCTTGGGATTCATCATTTCTAAATGAGGCATCGAGGTAGACCCAGCAAAGGTAAAGGCTATCCTAGAAATGGCCCCACCCATGAACATCAAAGAACTGAGAAGCTTATAGGGCAAAGTAGCATCCATAAAGTGATTTATCACACAACTATCGGATAAATGTCGACCCATGAATCGACTGCTACACAAGGGGGTCCCATTCTAGTGGGACGAAGAATGTCAGCAAGCCTTTGCTGAAATCAAGGAGTACCTAGCAATATCGCCAGTCCTAGCTCCACCAAGGCTAGATGTGCCATTCTTATTGTATATATCCGCTATCAATTTTGCTTTGGGTACCATGTTGGCTCAAAAGAATGTGCAAGATAAAGAACAAGTGATATATTACATCAGCCACACTTTGGTGAGCTATGAGATAGGATATGCATACATAGAAAAGTTATGCTTAGCAGTGGTCTTTGCAACCAAGAAATTGTACCACTACATGTTGAGCCATATGACATATGTAATATCCAAGCAAAATCCTTTGTAGTATATGATGAGCAAGACATATCATAATACACGTACTACAAAGTGGATCATGCTATTGATAGAATTTGATTTAGAATTCATAAGCCAAAATTCCATCAAGGGATAAGTCATAGTTGATCAGCTGGCTGAGGTACCTCTTCAGAATAGTAGGCCCCTCACCATAGAACTTCTTGATGATGTAGTCTTTGCACTATCAGAAGCACCCAAACTTGAAGAACTAGAAAATGAAGTTGACATGACTTTGTTCTTTGATGGTTCAAAGTGTGAGCAAGGAGGTGGTGCAGGGATTATCTTTTTCATGCCACAAGGTGCTCCAATGCCCTTGTCATTCAAGCTAGACTTCCCTTGCACTAATAACAACACCGAATATGAGGCCCTAATATTGGGTCTCCAAACAACCATCACCATGAGAATCAAAAGGCTAAATATCTTTGGTGACTCCCTCCTCATAGTCAACCAAGTCAAGGGACTATTTCAATGTTGGGATCCAATCTTGAAATCTTACAAGGAGCTTGTTGACACATATCTAGCCAAACTAGAGTGGTATGACATTGAGGCAATCCCTCATTCATCAAATATATTTATAGACACCATGGCATCTCTGGGATCCTTGATCCCTCAGAATCCATCTATTGATTTCACTACCATTCATGTCAAAATGCTCTCACACTCAATGATCTAACGTGAGGCTTTTGATAACAAGGAATCAATCAACATGATTCATATAGAGCCAGACCATGACTAGTTCTGTAAAGCCAAAGACTTCTTAAAGAAGGCACCTTGGGGGTCCCTGATCTCGTAAGGTCCTACGGAGAATGGTACCACTATTCACCACAAGGTTGTTTCTCAATCTGCATTTGTGCAAATCAAATTGTAGGAGGAACAAGTCATCTTATCTATCGAGGTTGTAGCCTATCAGGATTGGCTATCCCAGTTACAAGACTTCCTTAGGCTTGGAATTGTCCCATAGGGACTATCGCATGCAAATATGAGCATTCAAGAAAAAAGTGATAAGATATGTCTTGCTAGGAGGCATATTGTATCATCGAAGCTATGATGGAATCCTCCTACATTGCTTAGAGCCCCAAGAATCAGCTTGGGTAATTTTGCAAGCTCATGATGGTACATGCGGTGGCCACTTCAGTGGCATGGCCATTGTCAAGCGCATCCTTCGAATGGGTTATTACTGGCCCACCATGGAGAAGGATTATTGTGAGTATGTCAAGAAATGCATTAAATGTCAATATCATGCAAATCTGATGCACTTGCCATCTCAGGCCTTACAGCCCATTCAGGTGGCTTGGCCATTTTCTCAGTGGGGTTTCGATCTGATTGGAAATATTTCTCCCCCATATTTGGGCTGACACACGTTCATCTTAATGACCATTGAGTACTTCACCAAATGGGTGGAAGCGGTCCCCTTAACCTCGATAATTGGTCCTCGGATTGTGGAGTTCATACTTCACAATATCATTTATCATTTTGGGGTACCCTTCAAGATAATCTCGGATAATGGTCCATCATTCAAAAATAAAAATATGTGAGCTTTAATGACCAAATACAACATTCAACATAGTTTTGTGACACCATACTATCCATAGGCAAATGGGCAAGTAGAGGCCTCAAACAAGATAATAGTAGCCATCTTAAAGAAGATGGTGAAAGAAAATCATAAGGATTGGCATCTACAATTGCCCTTGGCATTATGGGCTTATAGGACTAGCGTACGGATGCCCACTAGGGCAACACCATTTTTGCTTGTATATGGCATTGAGGCCATTATGCCCTTAGAGTTGGAAATTCCAACATTGCACATCACATTGAAAGAGTTCATCAATGATGACACTGCACGACAAGCTCACTTGGATCAATTGACCCTTCTGGATGAATGATGCATTAATGCTCTTGAGCATCTTCATGTTTACCAGGATCATCTAACATGAGCTTATAACAATAAAGTCCATCTGAGAGACTTTAAAGTTGGGGATCTTGTGCTTAAAGAAAACCAACAGAACTCAAATCTACCATCGCATCTATGAGATAAATTTATGGCCAATTGGATAGGTCCCTATATCATCTCTGAGAATATTGGGCCTAGGGCATATCGCCTAACAATGCTAGAGGGTGTTGAGGAGCTAGAGCCTCTCAACATCATTCATTTAAAGGTATTTCACACATAAATCAACAAAATATCAAAAACATTCAAATAAATTTCAAAAGTTTCAAAAATAATAGAAATCATAAAAATCCAAACAAATAAAAAAATATCAAAATAAAAAAAAAGCTCCAAAGGCATCTTAAAGCCCTTTGGTCAACTCACAAAAGCTCCAAAGGCATCTTAAAGCCCTTTGGTCAAATCACAAAAAGCTCCAAAGGCATCTTAAAGCCCTTTGGTCAAATCACAAAAAGCCCCAAAGGCATCTTAAGCCCTTTGGTCAAAAGCAAAACATAAAAACACAAAAACAATTTAAAATCAAAAAGTTCAAAAACATTCATAATAATCAAAACTCAAAAACAATTGAAAGCATCAAAAATACAAAAATATTTGCATTACGCATTTGCATTCATATAGTTGCATTGCATTAGGCATTTCCATCCATTGCATTTGCATTTAGATAGATTGTGTTCACAATCTTACAAATGACACCACATTTGTACATCAATCATGCATCTTCAAAATCCATCATCATCCATCACCCATGTGTGTAACTATGTTTTTCAACACAACCCCTCCTATTGCTATGAGGAATATACTAGGGTTTTTGGTCACTCAACCATACCTAGTGGTTTTATCAAACTTTGTAGAAAGTTATCTTAGATTTTAATAGGTGAGGTTTAGTTTTGATAGCACTTGGTATATTTTAAAATCCTATCACTAATCAAAACACTAAAATCCTAGTTGGAACAAGGGAAATATGAATGCTACGAAGTGGTATTAGGTATCCTAAGGTGAAAAGTTTATCTTGCTCATCCCCCTGTGTGATCGGTTCGGAAATGCTGAGAATTGGCAAAAGGACAAGTTCATCCCTACCCAAAGAAATCCCTTGCTTTAATCAAAACAAGCAAAAATCCTAAACAAAGAAAAATTCAAAAAAAAATAAATAGTGATTATCATCACTACATAAATCCCTTGCTCAAAAGAAAAAAAAAATTCAAAATAAATAGTGATTTTCATCACTAAGCATGAGCAAGTATCCCAAATAAATATGAAGAAAATAAGGGAGTATTGAACTTGAATCCCTAGAATTCTCAGCATGAATGAGCCTTACGCACGATGATATGTCTATCACATTAGCATCTCGCTTTTGTACAGACCAATGTTTGCATGTGGAAGAGCTAGCTTTAGGTGTCCTGTACCGCCTAGTGGTCTAATCCAACTGAGTCCAACTTAGGATCAGGATAAACATTTGAGGATCCCCAATACAACAATGGGCTGAATGAATCCCCCTGCACTGGGGTATGCTTATGTTCTATCTAATATATTCATTTGCACACATAGGGATAATGAATATCTAGGTCTTCATAACAAAAACTTTATCCTTCAAAAGCTCTGTATGATCAGTATACAACTTTTGATGAAGCAACTAGGGTATTTGAGTCTCATGGAAAACCTCAAAAATCACCTCATAGCAACAATTCATATCATCACTTGCATCATATTGTAATAAGAAAGTACATACATATCACATCATCTCACCTCACATTTGGATGTTTAAATGATTAATTCTTATTATAAGAGTTATTATTTATTCATGATTTTTATACATTTTGTGGTGTCATCCATTAGATTGTCAAAACTCATATCACATCATACCATATGTTTTAAGTGATTAAAGCATAAGGTTCATTTACATTAGATCATCATCATAATGCATCACACACATTTCATTTATCATATCATCACAAAATAAGTTAGATACATACAAATGAATCAAAATATAAACATGTATTTAACATAAGCATTGCATCCATATATGCATCCATCATCATAATGCATCCACACATCATAGATCATAAGTCATCTAAAGCATAAATCATATCATATAGACATAAATCATATCAATACATCACATCATGTAGCATAAAATCATAAAAACATAATACATAAACATAAAAACATAATCATAAAGGATACACATAATGAGTCTCAAAGTCTAGATATCATATAAATGTGTGTCAAATAAGTACATGTAGGTACAAAAATCACCATAAGGCTACAATCATGTAGGTCTGCTAACCTTACACTCAAAATAGTACAAGATGCCCAAAAGCCATAGTGCTCAAGAGTGGCCTGCACCACTAGCATCACCTCTGCCCTCACCGCCCCCTCTAGGAGGTGACATAGAACTGGCACCCCTAGTCTGCTCTATCTGGGACCTGGTCCTATGGCTCGATCGAGCTGATGACTACCTTGAAGTACTCTATTGGTCCTCTGTGACCCTCCTACCATAGGCCTCTCTGAGGTCTCCTCAAAGCTTGACCTCATGCTCTAGTGCTAGGATATAGGATGCATCTAGGGTGCGCTACTCCAAGTCCTCTGCTAAAAGCCCATGCAAATATGATATCTACACCTACATCTAAACCACTAGGTCCCTGAGGCACTATAATAGGTGGCACAACCTATCCTTGAGTAGCACCCCCATCGATAGTAAGCTGATCTATCCTATCCTATAGTGTGGTCCACTCTACCTCGAGGTACTGAACCTGAGCCTAAAACTCAATGGTGGCATCCCTCTGCTACACCTAAATCTGAGATATCTATAGCTCAACCTCAACCTGATGTAGCTGAGCCTAGAGAGGGGACTCTTGCTCCTCGAGAGCTAACTCCTCCTCCTCCTTAGGGGTAACCTACTCCTCTGCTCCCTATTGCCCTACCTGCCCCCAATCATCTATCCGAGCCCACACTCGATGCCCATCCAGATCCTCGACCTCTGCCTCATCCAAAGTCTACCCTAGGTGACTGCCACCCTACCATAATCATGTACCCCACCAATGGGTATACACCTCTATAACTCCAACATCAACCATACTAGGATCAACTATAGGAGGGTCATCCTCCTCTAGAACTATTGTAACTCGAGGTGGTGGAAGGTTCTTCTCTACAGCAATCTGATGGTATACAATTGGCTCGAGAGGGATATCCTATTAGATGTTAAACTATCTGAGCACCTTAGAATAATAGAAAACTCTTTGATGCCATCCTTGTGGTTGATAACCCATCGATCATATCGAGTCTAAGCTGTGAAGCTAGTTGGGTCCTCCTAGGTAGGGCACTCATGATAGGGCCTCTAGATGATGTTAGTAGCCTACAAACTAGTCAAAGAGGTCATGTAATGGGAAAGATCCCCTATAAAAGGTTGACTCTTGTGCTCCTCGAGCACTCTAGGCCACTTGGATCCATAGCACTAGGTATCATCATCTACCATAGTGATCTCCATAGGAAGTCTTACTGGGTGATCCACCTTAATATGCTCCCATCCCCAGATCTGGAGGAGCAAGCTACAAGCAATGCTGGCCCATCTATGATATTGAATACGGTATAACTCATCATAGCACTACACCAGTAGTGTGCTCCCCCAAGCATAGATGATAGGTGCCTCACTATCAATCAAGTCTTGTACCATCACCAAGAGGTTCCATGGGAACCTCACTCTAGAGTAGTCAGGTATAAGGATGTTACAAATCACCATCAATAGGATAACATGCCTCTAGGAGAAGACATCCTCTTGGTACCATCGAGTAATATAAATCCTACTAGAATGAGTATCCTAGAAGGTAGCAATGGCATGTCTCCCAAAGACCCTAGCAAACACTACATCTCTGGCACTAGTGGGAGAAGAGACAATGGGCACTCCATAAAAAGGGATCTGAAAGATCCTATAGATGTCCTTCGGAGTGATCGTCATCTCATCGGTAGGTAGATGGAAGGTATTAGTCCTGGAGTCCCATCTGTTGGCCAAGGTAGTAAGGTAAGCCTGATTCGACATGATCATCGAAAGCCTAGTGACATACTAGAGCCCGTGAGCATCAAGCCACTCCTAGTCCATGTCATCCAGGAGGGGTAGAAGGTCCCCAAGTAGCTTCGGGTCTCGAGCTTGAGCAGATAAAATCTAAGAGTGCAAAATAAATGCCTAAATCAAATGCACTAACAAACTAATAAATGCATAAATCCTAAAAATGGTGTAAGATAATCTAAGATAAGCCTAAGGCATCAAGCATAATGGCTAAAATGCACCTAAGCATCCAAAAAAATCAAATACTACACTTCAAATTCCAAAAAATCAATTAAATTGATTAAAAATTCAAAAAATATAAAATAGAAGGAAACCCATCTAAATGCCCTAAACTAGTCCTATCTATTGGTTTAGTTCATTGCCAATAGGGTTAATGAGGTTCCTTTACCAAATTTTTTAGTTAGGTTCATTTTATTACATTAACAAAAGAGGGGTTAGGGTTTAGAAAGGTACCCGTGTAGCTCTAGCTCTTCCACTAGTTGAAGCCTCCCCTTGCTTAGCCATCATGTCCACTCAATAAAAAATTTGGTAGCACTCTATGTCACAATTAACTTTCTCACCTCGAGCTCAAAAGTACAATGATAGCTAGAAATAATGAAATAATAAAACCCTAATTTTATTTATATTTTCCCTTTGCCTCGACCATCTTGGCATCAAGGCCTAAACTCTAGTCGTTGTACCTGATAGCAGCCAAGAAGCAGCAATTAGGGGTCACTGGACCTAACAATGACTAGCAATAAATGAGAAATTTTCTCAATTTCTCACCACAAAGCACCTCAAAATAGGCCATAAAGCACACCTATCGATCCAAGACAACCAAAATAAGCATAAATACCAAAAAAATTACATATATCAAAATCCAAAAATATCATAAAATCCAAAAAAATAATAACAACAAAAATCCCAATTGAGCCTCGTATTCAGTTATTTTCTCTATACACTTGGTGATTGCAGCGACTAGCACTCCATGCAATTCGGCAAGATGAGAAAATTACCATAAGGCCACTTGGGGTAAAATAGTTATGGTAGAATTGAGATGCTTCACTTCAAACCCGAAGAAGGCCATGATGGTCGGACCACCCCATGGGAGCGAGGATCCATCTCATTTCTCCTATAGCAAATAGTGATTCAACACAAGCTAAAATAGAATTGCTATCACCTTGATTCCCTAAGAAGGCCATTGTGGTCGGACCGCCCCATGGGATAGAGATGTACAATTACCAAAAAGGGTTGAAATCACACCTGGATGGGAACTTACCCTATAACAACAAAGCAACCCTCTAAAGAGGTCCAAATCATTCATTTTGGTCAAGCGACTCATCGCTTTATTAATTGTCCTTTCCTCATCGACTCGTCGCTTGAGGGGGTAGTCAAAATTTTCAACTATCATAATCAAAGTCAACAAAATATCATCTCGATCATGTCAAGATTGCGTTCATCTTATGAATCATTGCCAACAACTATCATAAGCTTACCCTTTGTTGGGGAAAAAAGCAAATATGATAGTTAAGTTTGTAGCTCTCCTCCTTTCGGACCTATAGTAGTACTAAAGCTACCTGATTACCTGATGAGCGAGTGCAAACTTCCACAAATTTAAGCCTTCCATTCTATTGGAAGCAATGATTCTAGGATTCACGCCCTCCCGCATGACTAGGGCATCCAATGTTGATCAGATCAATGATCATCATCCAACCTACAATGTGACCCTAGGTGGTCTATTTTTGCTTCCACGCTGTGTTTTCCCACAATGCATCCCAAAAAGGGGCATCTGTAGACACCTAAAATACGTCATGTTTAGGAGACTACCCATATGGACACATTCACAGACCATATGAATCCTCTTGGATCTCTCCAAGAGCAAGCAGTGGTCCTAACCACTCAAACAGGGTAGTTCTAGCCCATCCAGGCTTGGCCGCTCTCAAGCAGAGCGACCACCACACCTGGCCGCTGAAGACTACAACGGCCACACCTAGCCATTGGACCTGACAGTGGCTAGCACCATGCATAGTCTAGCCATGAAAATGGGCCCAGATCATGCAGTCTGACTACACCTTTGCATTGTTTATGGGCAGATTTTGGTGAGGAACTCCCTGAGTTCCTCCTAACTACCCCTTCAATGCCAGTTTGTGACTGATGCTTCCCACCCGGGATGGCCAGTCGCATGAGATTTGGATTGAAGCTTCTCCAGGAAGCCAAGGTCCAGATCTGGAAGAGAGGGAAGTCTACATATGGACTCTCCCACAAAGAGCAAAAGATCCATGATTTTTAGAGTTTATGCAGCGAAGCCCTGTCAGATTGGAGAGCGCATCTACGAGCCCTTGAGGAGCAACGAAGTGTTGTCTAACTGAGGAGAGACTACGCACCCGATATTCACATCCATTATTATTCACCACCATTCCGTGTACCTGACACATCCGATGACCCTTGAACATCAATTTGAGTAGAGAACCTGGTGCTACAGCCCTTGGAGTGCGAGGAGAAAGGTCTATTTCATGGCCGCTGTCTTGGACAGTGGCCCATAGGCACAACCTAGGGTTTGACATTAGTTTTCTTTGTGCTAGCATTAGATTAGATCATTTTCTATTACAACAGTTATTCCTAGCATAGATCTGATTTATAGTATGCATTTACATTATTGTTCTTTAAGACATGCCAACATATTTCATTAGCTTTATTGCATTTAATCGTAGTATGTTCATTTATCTTGCTTATCAGGTTTGATACTAACAACCTCATCCAGGGAGGCAGCCCGGACTACTAAGCGTGCTTTGTTGTTTCCATGTATGCAGATCTACAGGTTTATAGGACCATATCAAGACATCTAGAGCATGAGATCCCTCCTAGATGAGAGAAGGAGAAGGAGGCATCTGTGAGCCCTCAGACAAGTTCGTGTGCGGGATCGAGAAGCCTGTGAAAGTGCACCTCCCCTTTGCGAGGGGATTTATTCCACCATTTGTGCCCCGCTTGTAACTGATTGTATCAAAAATTGGGTATCCCTCAGAGGGACGAATATGTAACCGTGGATTGGAAATATCAATAAAAAGCATATTTATTTGTTTTTCTTATTTACGTGTCATTTGCATGCTCATTCCTTTCAATTTGATATAATAAATACATTGCAAGTCGGGTCGGTTGCGGTGCACGCTCCCCAAGGTCACACAGTAAATTATCCCAAGTAGATTAGTTTATTTACATTTACTTTATACCTAGGTTAGATGCATCTATTGTTAGTTGTTAGCATATATTGTTAGCGTATATTTTTAGGTTGCTAGACCTAACTTAGCCTACGTTATTCCAGGTTCTAAGTTGTTTTTTAGATCCGATTACTACGGGTTAGTTTGTGGTTGTGTTGTATTATTTTATTTTGATTATGTTCAATGGAATATTATCAATTATTATGTTCTCCTAATATTGTATCAGAGCAGGATACCTCACTTTGAGTGTGGCAAGGTTTCATTTTGATATTGGTGATTTGATTTGAGTAGATTTAGACTATCTAGGTTTGAGAGCAGATCAGAAGACTGACTCGAACCTAGAAATTGGTGGGGCCTTGACTGGACCATAAAAATGAATGTGATCTATTACAGACCAGCCAACTAATGGTTTCTAATTCAAACACAGACCAGGGTGATGCTATGTGGCAGATGCTAGTCTGAAACAAGATTGGCATTTGGACTAGCATGATGCACACCTGACGGTCAGTTCCTACGTGGATGGATGTACATGGTCTACTAAATCCATCTGATGCTAGGACTACTAAGCCCATTTGATGCTAGGATCAGATGTGATCTAGATGATACGAGACCTAGAAGCAATGATGCTGACAGTTGATCCTAGATGGACACCTACAACACGTTGACTCAAAATGATTGGGACTATAGAACTACGGATCGACGTGGCGAGATCTCACCGACGGATGATTGCATGGCACATAGCTTGATGAACTTCAAAATAGGACCTACCTCAACAAAATTTTCTCAGATGCCATGTGGCCAACAAAAATTTGTCTATGCACGTGATTGGGTATAGTCTACCCTATGGTAGACATTTTGATTTAGTGAGTGTTTTTCTTTCTAAACATCACTTATTCTTTCTACCTGTCCCATGTGGGACTATATGCATAGAATGTATTTGAAGTTTCTTTTGTCCTCCAGCAATAGTAATTTTTTTGATAGCTCTCGACAAATATTTCTAGCACTCTGTCGATTTGTTGTACATAGACCGCACCCATCTGAATAATCATTGAGGAGACAAAGACGAACATGGATTTCAGATCCATATCCTCCATGGACCGTCATTTGTTGATGATGTTCTTCAAAACTTGTAGGCCCTATTATAGCAGCAAACACCAATAATGAAGGAAATGCAACCTTTTTAGTACCGATGTAATTAGCCTTAGAGGATTGCAGGAAGGATTTTATAATGATTTTCTTCCTTGCTGTGCACATTAGGTTTTGTAACCATTTTCTCCATGCTTATGGACTACAGAAGACCATGAAGGATCACCGATGACTTCCAAACATTCGTGCCTTGATCCTGCTAGTAGGTGTATAAAACAATCACTTCGATGATATTACAATTCATTGTGAATACACACAATATGTTTTTATCATGGCAGTTAGGCTCTTTTGCACACCTAGTCGAATGATAGCTATAGACAACACATGATCGATTACACTTCTAATATCATGATTTCTTGCTAAGGAAATTTTTTTGCAGGCACACATATCAATGCAATCATGGAGACTCATACCAACTCGACTCTTCTGCGTATGTCATAGGACTAGAGAATTTGACAACAAAAACTCTGCTTGTCACTTTGAGCATTCTAGTTATTACAACAATGTCCACAACCATTTTCCAGCAAGCTTCGATGAGCATTATCTGCTAGTTTTTTGACAAATATTGTTCTCGATTGAAAATTCTAATTTGCTATCACAATAGCATGCACCGATATGATCAACTTTGAGGAAGGGATCTAGTGTTATCCACTGGTTTGATAAGCATATTTGAAGGATGATATCTGATGGAGTGTAGACCTAGGAGGACCCTTAGAGCCACTAAAATAGTGCATCGAGCAGTAAGCCAGGCATTGATATGGTTTGGTGTAGCTGTATCTATAGCCTAAAACCCTTGGAGATTGCGATGATATTTCTCTCACCTTGATCTCGATCGCTTCCTACTGGCATTTTTCTACCCCTAGTGCAATCACCGCCTCGCAGGCCTAAAGCACTACCAAAAAACATTGCCTTATATGCTACACAAGAGGCCTGGCAGTAGTGATGCCACCCATATTTTCCCAGTGGCATCACCCATGTGCAGTAGCATGCCTATAGGTTCAAATAACAGAGTGCTCTTCTCTGTTATCACCCAGATGACTAGCGCACCTGGTTGACTGCCTAGCGGTAAGGTGTAAGCATCCGAAAGATGTTGAGTTCAATTCTCTTTGGTGCCAACTATGCTTCATGGTATAAAAAAAATTTTGCTGCACATTTATTTGACAACTTTTTTTTTGACAAGTTGATAACATTATATTTTTGTTGCAATTTTTTCTCAAAAAATTGCTAACATAATTTTTTGTTGCAATTTTTTTTTTATAAGCGAAAAACCCCTTACGAGGCCGCCTTGGTTTGAGAGACCATGAACAGGAGGTTCTACACCGTCAAAGTCACCCGGGAGTCGCACCCGACCTTGCCCGCACCAACATTATCAATTGGATTTTGGATACCCAATTTAGCTTTTTGGTAGGGTGGAGATTTGAACCTGGGACCTCCCTTGGAGGATTACCCTCTCCTCTCCAACTCACCTACAACACCTAGGTATTTTTTGTTGCAATTTTTTCTCAAAAAATTGCTAACATTATTTTTTTGTTGCAATTTAAAAAAAAAATTGCTAAAAGGAAAGCACATTGTAAAATCCCTAGAGGATTCCTAGTTGTACTCTTTTGCACTAAGGGGGGAAACACTTCACAATTTTCCTAGGAGGTAAGCTTTGTAAAACAAAAGCCCATGAGGCTTCGTAGTTGCAATTTTTTGCACTAAAGGGGGATTACATTTTTTCTCCACCATTTCCTATTTTGTCCATAGGGGGGATACATTATAATTTTGCAACAAGGGGGATGATAATTTTTTGCACGAAGAGGGGATAAAAATTTCTTTCCTACCTCATAGAATATTTTGCTAAAAAGGGAGGACGACTTAAAAAGGGTGCATTTTTGGCAGCGACCGACACCTTAGTCACACTTCTTGCAACATTCTGTCAAAGCATATTTTTAAAAAGGGGGGAAAACTTATAAGGGTGCATTTTTGGTAGTGACCGACACCTTAGTTCATTATTTTGCAAAATTCCTTTGTAATAGGTGCATTTTTGGCAGATACCAACACCTTCAAGGATGGGTAGATCAAAGAAGAAAAATACCCCAAAACAAACTGATGCATGTGTAAAATTAGTTAAAAGTCCCTACTTTCCACCAGAGATGGACGAGATAGATTTTTATGAGGATGGCACATTTCTCACACTACGCAGTGGTGTAGATGCCATACTCGATGATTTTGTGTCTTGTGAAGACATTCAGACAAATGGTGTTCTAATCCCTATTGGTGTTATAAGGGTAGTATACATGTCATTGGTTTCACTTGACATTGCCCAACGTAAAGTAAAAAGGGATATCAGTGAGGAAAAAGAGGTCCTAATGGTCGATGCTTGTTGTGACACAAGTGACCTTCAACCCATGGTGGTGAATGCTTGTTGTGACACATGTGACCTTGAGCCCACTGTGGCCAATGCTTGTTGTGATACATGCAACCTCATACCTTCAATGGTAGATATTAGTTGTAGCACAGGTGATCTCATTACAGTAGCAGACTTCACTTGTGACACCAGTGACTTAAAAACTGACCCTCCTAAAAATGAACTCCATAATCTCATCAATAATGCAAAATGCCATATTGTTAAAAGCATTGATGAAGATGATGAAATTGGGTGTTTTGAAAAACACACCAAAGGATTTGGATCCAAATTGATGAAGAAAATGGGATTCAATGGTGAGAGATTAGGTAAACATGAACAAGGCATTCAAAATCCAATAATGTTAAATGTCAGGGCAAAGAATGAAGGCCTTGGCTATTTTGGACAAGCAAGTACCAGTAAAACCATGTTTGTAAACCCTAAATCTCCTACAACTCCTACAAAGCATTTTTGCAGTCATTGTGGTAGAACAGGACATGTAGCAGCTAGGTGTTGGAAATTACATCCTTGTGACTCATGTGGATGTATAAATCACTGTTCTTTAAGTTGTTGGTACAAAGTGAAAATGGCCAACAAGGTTCATATATATTGTAGATGGAAAGATATCACATAATGGACCATGATGATAGAAATGTTGTATGTATTCTACAAGAAAGATAAAACCTATAGTAGACCCAGAGGCAAATCCAGTGACAAAATGAGTGGCAAACCCAGAGGTAATGACCTAGAGACAGACCTAAAGATAGACCCAATGACAAAGTTCCAGAGGTAGATCTACAGGAATATCCAGAGGCAATGATCTAGAGGTAAATTCATAGGCAGATCCAAAGATAGACCCAGAGGTACTCATCCAACGGTAACCTTAGAGCTAGAGCCAGAGCCAAAGCCATGAGCCAGAGCCAGAGCCCGAGACAACATCTTTCATTTCTCTTCTTCTTCACTGTATTGGGATAATTATATATATTACCCAAATAATGTAATAAGGGGGGATGTTAGAATACTATTACCTTATTTGGTAATATGTAAATTCTCCTGAGTAGATTAGTTTATTTACATTTACTTTCTACCTAGGTTATATGCATCTATTTTTAGTTGTTAGTGTATATTGTTAGGTTGTTAGACCTAACTTAGCCTACGTTATTTCAGGTTCTAAGTTGTTTCTTAGATCCGATAACTACGGGTTAGTTTGGGGTTGTGTTGTATTATTTATTTTGATTATGTTCAATGGAATATTATCAATTATTGTGCTCTCCAAATATTGTTTAGATCAAAAGGTATGACTTGATAACCAAATGTTCCGCAAGGGGTGGTGAAGGTTGTCTTTGCTTGATCTTTAGGAGCAATCATGATTTTGTAGTATCGTAAAAGCCATCCATGAGGGATACCATTATATAACCTATATTAAAACTGATTATTATATCAATATTAGGTAGAGTGAAATCATTCTTAGGGAAAGCCTTATTTATATCATGAAAGTCAGTACGAACTTGGACCATGCCTTCTTTCTTAGCAACAAGAATAATGTTGGAGATCCAGTTAGAGTAAATAATTTTAATAAAATTGAGATCTAAGAGCTTTTGAAGCTCATATTTTACAAGGAGAGTGACATTGGAATATATCTTCCTTATTTTTTGCTTTATGGATTTTAAATCCAATAACACAACTTGGTGAACTAAAAGGGATGGATCAAGTCCAAGTATGTCAACATAGGTCCAAGCAAAAATATTGCTAGATTATTTCAAAATTTTAGTGTATTTTATGCACTCATAGAGAGTTAGGACCTTACCAAGCTTTAAAATTTTGGGGTTATTATCAGAGTCAATGTTAATATTTATTATTTCTTTAATGAGAATATGTGATTCATCCTCAACTTGGGAAGGAGTGGGTAGGACCCCTAGGTTTCCAAGATCAGACAAGGTTAGAGATAATTGTTCTAGATTAGGAGATTATGAGGAGGTAAGATTAAATATTTAAGGAAGAGATCCCCTAACACAAGAACCATCTTGGTTAGAATGACTATAGGGGATATCTTCTTCCTCAAATTTATTCTCATTGACTATTAACTTAGGATGAATGATGGTCAAGAGGTTGATGCTAGTAAAGCATGTAAATTAACAAGGAGCAGATCTAAGGAGAGTTCAAACCTTATTTTCATCTTCCTCACTCCCAATGTAACCCATGTAAGGATATGGTACCATTATGGGGTTCCCTAAGGAAATAATTGGCTTTCTCATTACTATCGAATGATAGTGAAGGAAGAAGGGATTCATTCTTACTAGGGACATAGCCTATCCCAAAACATATTGGATAGGATTCAACCTCTAAAGGTTATTTAATACCATATATATATATATGACTTGAACCTTTCGATTATATCCCATGTTGGACAAAATTTGTTTAGGGATGGGATATAAAGAAGACAAATAAGAAGCATATAATTGTTTTTTCTAGAGGACATTACTACCATGAATTTTCTCTTTGGTAGTGCTAGCACAAATGAAGGAACAACTCCTTATCTATACAATTGTTCAATTTTTAGTAGGTAAGCCCAAGGTATGAGTAGAGAGGAAGAGATTGGTTAGGTCCAAGAATGGGCCTTTGTTTTGATTATCTTCGTTAATATTAGGATTTCCTTGAGGCTTATGCTAATATTTATTTTGATTATCATCATTAATATCAATGTGAGAACTCTCTAGCTGGCTACTGCTTATGCACAAATATTTGTTAATGCCAAGACCTCAATCTCATGGATGATGATATTCTTTTTCCTTAATAACTATTAAAAGACAACCTGCTTGATATCTACTTCCATCTCCACCTAGTTCTACATTAGTTTTCCATGTACCGATATCAACTACCCCTAAACCTAGGATAGTTATGCCAATATCTATGCTAACTAATCTATCATAACCCACACTACTAGGTCCCCACTCTCTAATCTTGTAGTCGATGCTCAAGCTACTGCATTGTCTCACTCTAAAACTAGATGAGGAATTGCATGATGCATAATTGTCATTTCTATTGCCTGTTACTCTTGATTTTTCCATAGGTTAGGTATCTCCTACTCATGCTCAACTCTCTTTCCCTCCTAATCCTATTGCTTCACCCTTTGAGCAATCTCTAAACTAGCGATATACTCCTTGTCATATACCAAGGAATCCTCAAATATTGGTATTTGATATAATAATGGTTACTTTGCCTCTACTGCCTCATCTACTATCCTGATAGGCCTTACCTCTATTATCACTTTTATCCCTAAAGGTATTGCAAAAATTGGTACCACTATTGATGAGCTTGGTGCCATCATTACCTACCTCTCTCTAACGTACCTCTAGACATCTCTCCAATGTCTCTATAAAATTGTTGCCACATGTTGCCATGTACTAGCCTATTGCTTCTTGACCCTTGTGATCCGCTACAATAAAAATTGGTGGTACCAATACCAATTTATAAGAACCACTCTAGCATCATCGTGTCCTAGATATACTATAGCCATATCATCCACATATAGCTATATATAACTATCAAGATATGGTAGACCTCCAAACCCTCTCTAGTGAATTAATAGAACCATATGGGTCTTGTCATTATATCCTAGCAAAACTTGAACTAACACAAAATGTGATCATAACAATAAAAATCCCACTCTCTTCATGGGTCCAATAACCACCACACTTGATCCACCTAGGACAACTCAAATGCACCCTCTAGCCATCTTGAGTGTCCTTGATATGGATATCAAATCACCTGGTCTAGCCAAATATCATCGACAACCCTACATGTTGCCATAAAATTTCCCTTGAATGGTTGTTGGCAACCCTCCTTAAAATCATGTACCCACAAAAATACCACTAGCACCTCTTCATCATCCACATGGCCAAGAATACCCTCTAGCTATCATATTGATAGGTGCTCTTAGCACCAAAACTTTAGCAATGTGCAACAAAATAGGCTCCATCCACCTTGGTACACTATCCTATGGAGAGTATGTAACAACTTGCATAGGATCATTGACCCCCCCAAAAATTGTATCTAACTATAATGCATCCTAACCACAATCTCCACCTAGACCCAATGCATCAATTGTGTGTTGGTATCACCAAAAAGTAGGTCCAAGGTGATGGTACATAATAAGGTTATCACTCTATCCAGTCCACCTCCTCTATAAATGGTATTGATGTCAATGCCATATCACACTACTAAAAAATGCAAGTCATTTATCAATATATCTAATGCTCAATCTTGATCTTAGATCATCTGGGCATGGACACCATGGATTGACACCTTGAGGATGTGTTATACATCCTCTAGGCTCATCGATATCTTTCTTGTCAATAACCAAAAGGTACTTATCTTTGAGTACCACCTCTCAGCTAATGTTGTAAGTAGAGCTTGATCAAACTCTAATTTAGGCATTAGGTCTATATGATATAGCTTTACTATCTATAGCAAATCATAATAAACCATGTCCATCAGACAAAGGATGGTTTCTAGTGCATGAAACCTTCTCTTATGGTAATCTAAAATGTAATGTATTACCTACCACATCAACATAACTAGACATTAAATTATCTATTCAACCTAATTTACTATTTATCTTCTTACGACAAATTTATTGTTAGTTAGAAAATTCATTGCGAAACACATTTATCATCTAAAAACAAGATTTCTACCAAGAAAATTCACTCCTAATCACTAAATTTATTGCTTGGCGAATTTGTTATTGGTTAGCAAAATCATTGCCTTGAAAAATTTTCTTTGATCAATAAAATCATTATTGATAAATTCATTGCTAGGTGACAAAAATGTTATCATGAAATTTTTGGTAGCATGCGAATTTGCTATCATAATAAAGTGGCATGTTTTTAAAAAATAAACTAATATTTTCATGTCCTCTCATACTTGGTGGCCCCGATAGTGCTTGAACCACCTTTTCCTAATGTGTTGGTTGTCCTTTGTGTGCCAAAGTTGTAGAATTAGAAAAGTTAATAGTAAAAATGAATACTTTTTACCCCATAATTCTATTCACCTCCCTAAATCACCTAGGGCAAATTTTACCACTTACACACTTTCTTTCTTGTCACTATTAATAGCCAAATTAAGTTTCCTCAAGAAATATGATTTTATCTCCAAAAATCAAGGGGTCATATTAGGATAGGCTACATCTAATGCTACTTGCATTAAATGCTCTCCAACGATGAAAAATTTTAGTTTCCAATTTTTACACTACTCGGCTTGCCTCATTAATCCTAGACAACAGAAAATATTCCCACCTCAAAATTGGGGCATCTATGTAATTTTTTATGCATAAAAAGGGGCATATATGGACACCCAATTTTGGTACACTAAAATCCACCATGACCCGCACTGGACGAACTCTCAACTAGTTGAACTAGCCTAGTTAGCTTTCTACCCAAACTTGTAGTATTTATTGCTCAAAAGCAAAAGTACTAGAAAGCAAGCAAAATTGTGCCCTAATAGCAAAATTTTCAACTTAGCTCTTCTCGCCCGAATTTGACCTTTTCTTCCTAAATTTTACTTTTAATAGTCATCTCATGAATTCACCACCATGAATTTTCTAGGCAATTATTTTGATCTAGCACAAGCAGAATCTTAGAAGTATACCTCCTAGTCATGTGCATATCCCTCGTCACTACCATGCACGATCATGCATGCTACTTTACATCCCTTGATCCTCTATACCTGGGCATTGAATCTTCCAAAATCATCTTTGAACCCTTTGAATTTCCCTCCATGAAGCCCTTAAAAAACCTATAAATAGAGCCCTTGAGGAGGGCAAAACATAACAAGTTCTCATAGTTAAAAAAACACTACTCTGCCAAAATTTTCTAGCATTGTTGCTCCTCTTCATGTCGAATTATTGCCTAATTTATCATTTATTTTTGTCCTTTTATTTTAGCAATATAGCTCCATTTATTAGACCTTTGGAGTGATCTATTTAGCAGCTACGAGTGCAAGCATTTGGTAGGCTTTTAAAAGGGGCAAGGAAGAGGAGGAATCTATTACCATTTGGTTGTGTCCTTCCACCCTTCTTTCATCATTCATTTGGTTTACTATTTCCTTGATTTATACTAATATTTTAATTTATTTACTATCTTTGATGCTATTAATAATTTCCATTTTATAGTTAGCCACATCTAACATCTTCATTTCATTGCTAACCATGCTTGTATTTATCCTATTATTATTCTGATTATTTAATGTTGTTCATCATACTACTTACTTTCATTGCATTTTATCATGTTTTTCAGTGCATAAGTTCTACATCTTAGGCCATTTATCCTTCTAGAGGGGTCCCTATACCCTTACCTTATTAGATCTTAATATTTTCTACCTACAATATTCCTATTTTGTCTATAGAAGTGAAAACACTATCAAACTACAATTCAAGCAATGAATTCACCGTTAGTCCTTTTACAATTAGATCTTGCTAGATTTTTTACATTCTATTGAAGCTATAGGAGTTTTATCTATCATCCAAGGGATCTTACCATATTTCCTAAACTAGGTAGACCCTTATCATTGATCTTGTTATTTTTCCTCTGTCTCTTTTGTAGATCATAATGAAAACATTGGCAATCACAAAAATAACAACAAATTCATAGAGGTAGCATTTTTGCCTTTGAGAGAAAATTAGGAATTAGGATCTACCTTTTCTATTTTTGCAACCTCATTTATCTATAATTGGGAATTTTTTTAATATTCTATCTCTTTTTTAGTGTTATTATATCACTTTTGTCTCACTATTTTACAGGCCATTATAAAATGCTACCTATGGAAAAAACCCAACAAATTTGCACAGACAGTGAATTTACCTCTAAATAAAAAATAATATTTCTCTAATTCCAAATCCCTATTTGTTTTTTGTAAATTCATTTATTAATTATCTATATTTATTTAGCTTTACTATATCTGTGTTAATATCACTACATTTATATTTACTTGTTTTAGAGGGTTTAATGAAATCGTTGGTGGCTTTGCTCTTAGGCAACATTTTTTTGGCAACAAATTTGCAGATAGGTGGCAAATTCACCATCAAAGGTAAAAATAGGTGTTTTTACTTGATTTTTTGTTTCAAAATTTTAGCTTAAAAATTTACCTTTTATGTGCCATAGCTAGATTATGTCTGCTAATTTGTTATTAATTTAATAAAAAGGAAATATTGAAAGTTAGTTTAGTTATTACTAGTTTTATTTCATTATTTTGTCTTAGGAAATAAATGAAACTACACATAGTTGCATTTAGGATAGCTTATGTGCTTACATTTATCTCTTGTTACCTTGGAAAAGGAAATGAACTCTTATATTTATTGTATCATTTGAACTGGAAAGGAATATAGTATAGGGTTGTTTTCTTGCATCTTTAATTTTCAATTTTAGTCTCTTAAAATCTTAGGCACAAAAGCTTGGAGATAATCATTATTTTATCTCTAAAACCCCTAGGTGTTTATATAATTTACACATCAAACACAATTTAGTCTTATAAAATACTCCCCCTTGCACATATTGAGGTAAGAGAAGGATGTTCAAACTCCTCACGTTGTTTAAGGAGATCCTAGACTTCCATATTACACATGGTAGTTGGATGTCTATAAGGTATAGTTTGTTAGGCAATGTTTACATCTATTTGGTCCTTTCCATTGCTATCTCATATCCAACCATGGCCTTTTTATCTTTGATCATTGAGTTGATGAAGCTGTTATCAAGGAGTTTCTTTTGATGATAAAAATATTAGGTAATCTAGTAGTGACTAGCCCCTAATTTTCCTTTTCAATATTATGCATTGGGGATTCTAGAGAGGCCATTACATCCTTGCAATATTGGAGATATATTTGGATATCAAGAATTTAATTTATTATTTTAAATAGGTCCTTCCTATCTATCCTTAATTACTGTGATTATCATGCTCTCATAGTGGCTAATTGTTTGAGTACCTCTTGATATATTTCTTTTGTGGATAAATCCTATTCAACTTGCTTGATGATTTTAACTACCTAGTTGAGGCTATTTTTAGCATTGACCACAAATTCAAAGTACTTTTTGACACTTATCACCTTTATTTTAATATCTTCCTAAAGGGACTTCACTTTCTCAATCTTTGATATCTTCCCTTGGTCATCCACTACTTCTTTTACGTTGATAACTTCTTCTTAGAGTTTGGTTATTTTAGTCGATCCTCTAGCTATAATTTATATTACTTATCATGCTTCTTCATATGGTATTTTCCTCATACAAGTTGTTATGCAAGATCTTCCAACTATTATTTCTTCTTATCAACTTCAACAAGTTGATACTTGAGGTCATCAACTTGTTATTACAATATATTTCCTCAAGGCTTCATTCTCCTCCTAGAACTACACCTTCTCTACCTTAAATCAAGCCACTATTGTTGCTATTTATATGATCTTCTTCTTCAAAATATCATCCTCTACCACCATTTGGCCAAATTACATGGTCATGCCAATTAAGAGTTGGCTCATGAGCTGGATCATCTAATATGGATCTATCCTACTTAGATCCAACTCTCACACTCCAGATATGAACTCAAAAGGTGTTATTTTGGGTTTTAAAGGATTATTTGAGACCAATTTCATAATATTTTTTATTACCATATGCTACCTAGAACTACATGATGACTAGAGACTTGAAAGTTTTATCCTTAAATAATTTGTATTCCTTTAAAATTTTTCTCTTCTCTACTTGGAGGGAGTTAAAGCCTCCTTGGATGTAAGTCTTCTATAGTTCACTGGTGATGCCCCACATAAAGACTAGTTGGACCTTATGATTATGTTTGACTCAAGTTTTATTTTTTGTAGGCTTAGTTGTAGGAGTATGTATGAGTAATATCATTGCCTATAGTAGGAATTGCTTTACCTATGAGATGGGACAATGATATGGATGATATGTTATGGTGGATAGAGATAATTGAGTGGAAATAGGATTGAATAGTGATGTGGAGGTGGATACTCTAATTTTCACTTGAGCTAATGAATCAGCTAGTGGGGATACAAGTTGTGAGGGAGATACATTTGTAGTGTATGATATAATGGTTTTATGATGATGGATGGTGAGGGTCATAAAGCTATAAGAGTGGTGCTAGTAATTAGGATTGAGGTGGGAGAAGAAGTGCCTCTAGAAGAACTAATGGCCACACTTGTGAATTATAAGGGAAGTGTAACAAAAGAAGGGGTGGGAGAAGAAGAAAAAGTAGGAAGAGAAGTAGAGATAAAAAAGAAGCTAGAGTATAATAAAGGGAAAATGAAGTGGTGGTGAAAGGAGTAGTAGCCAAAGTTTGGACTTTGGCTATTGCCAACTCAGTAGGAGTTCCTCAAGGATTTTTTTTTTCCTTGAGTTAGGGTGCACCTTGTTGTTCTACTTGTTGCAACATCAATGGCTTCTCAAACATTGATCCATGTGAGTCATATTTATACTTTTGAAGCACCTCCCTTGTCATATCTTGTACCATAATGCTAACAATTATGTTAGATAATATTATATTATTTGGTACATGATTTTGTGCCACCTTGGTACAATATTATATTAGGTGTGTGTCTTAGATTAGAGTGTGAGTTTATATTTCAAGTAATGTAATAATGTGTAGGAAATACACGTGTCATGTAATTGAGTGTGCAAGTGTTGTGAGTGCAGATGTGCACAAGTGTCCATTATGTAAGAGTGAACATATGTCCTTAGAATAGGAAAGTGAAGAGTTTCAAAAAAGAGTGGAGGTCAAGAGTAATTCATATGAAGAGTCACATATTACTACATATTTATGACAAAGCATTGTAATTGTTATAAAAAATGCATTGCACATAGCATACATTAGGAGACATTTATTCTATAACATTTTTAGTATTTTTGTGAGCATTTCCAAGTGATTATTCTGTGAGCATTTCTAAGCTTTTTTGAGTTCATATTATTTTCTAAGTTATCTTTATCAAGTCCATTTGACTACAAATTTATTATATATGATCCTATGGTTATTTACATTGAGGATTGAGCTACAAAAGCTATAAAATCATCACTGTTGTTGGTATTATAAATATTTCCTTTAGGTGCAATGGTGGGAGGTGGAGTTAGGGGAAATTTTGTGTTGGAGGTATTACCTTATTTGGTACCTTGAGTACCATTGTAAATATATATTTTTTGATTTATTGGAGTGGGTTTTGAAAGGACCCAAAAATATTTTACAAAAAATGGTTACAATAAGGATCAGGAAGGCAATATCCATAGGGAGATAGTATTTGTGAAGAAAATATCTACACCAGAAGATAGTCCTGGGAGGACCATATCCAAATCCTTAAACAGTAAACCATGGGATCATCCTGCACAATAAATAACAAGCAACAATAATTTACAATGAGGAGTCCCACCCAGAAGGGATGCAGGATAACAAGTACAAACAGGGAAATTTAAAAATAAGGGATTCCACCCAAGTGGGACCTATGACAATAAGCACAAAAAAAAAAATTTAAATCAAGGAATATCACCCAGGAGGGGCCCAAGAAACTAGAAAAAAGCAGTGAAAAAAAGCGATAAATTCAAAATTCTAAATTTTAAATGCAGATTCCCATCAAAGAAGAGCTCAGGAAGGAAATTTCTAGAAAGAAAAACCAACGACCTGGAAAATGGGATCACAAAAATTGGAGATCTTCATAGGCCATGAGATCCTCCTATAGATGGAGTTGTGCTGCTTGAGTTTCGGATGGATCCAATAGTCAACAAAACCCATAAAACTTGAAGTGCAATGAACATGCCTGGGGTAGGAAGAACCTGCTTTAGAAAACCAAATGTGAACCAACCATGGGATCATCTCAATTGTAGGCAATAAGCATAGGTCCCCATACAATACCATGAAATATGTAGTGAAAATCCCCCAATAAAAAATGAATAGATTAGGTAAACGAGAAACCACCAGCCAGGTGCATGAACCACGATAGAAAACCAGAGCTGAAGCAATCACAATATCATCTCAACTTCATGAAATAGGTACAGGTCCCCTCCCAAGACCATGAAATATGCAATAAAAATTGCCCAAGTAAATACAAATAGATCAGGCACACAAGAAGCCCCCAAAGCTAGGAAATCGAAGGGTAGACATGACCACCAATGACTTAAGGGTATCCACGGGAGTGTCTCCACTATAGACAACGCACGTGGTTCCAACTAAGACCAAAATGGATATAGTGAATTTTTTTTGGGATGCATAACAGATAATTATATATGAACACCCGATTGAAAGAAGCCTCACCACTTTGAATCAAATCCAAAAGAGACACCAGAATCATTTACTAAGCAACAAATAACCACCAAATAGACCTAGGGAATGACTCGAGAGCAGCTAGGAATCCCAAAGATAAAATAAAGGTGGAGTAGGAAAGTGGGTCGGGGACCCCCGTAGAGTAGGAGGATCACTTGCTAAACCAACCTGTTCCATGCTGAGATGATCTTGAAAACTCATTTGGTGATCCAAGGATGATCCCAGAGATGCGCCAGGCCATAAGCATGAGCTAAAACCCTCAAGCAAAGCAAAGGAAAGAGTAGAGAAATGGATTGGGGACCTCCCACTATATGGGAGATTATCTGCTTTATCAACCATGACCTATAGAGAGAAGGTCCCATGATGTGCCGAGAATCTGGGGCAAAGCCAGGGAAGGGTAGGGGGAGATAGGAAAATGGAATAGGACCATCCCGTACAGAGTGGGAGGTCTCCCACTCCGCCCCACCCTTCATTGTAAATATTTAGATTAGGGTTTGTGTTTATTATTTGTGTCAATAGTATGTGTCAAGTTGTGTGAGGTGTCTTATATGTAAGTGAGAGTTATGAGTGTGATGTGTTAGGTTTAGAAGTAGGGAGTTATATGTAATCATGAAAGACATTGTCATTATGTAAGAAAGGAATATGAAAGGTTACATCTCTCTTGAGTTTGAGGAGAGTAAAATTTAGGTGCATTGAAGAGTCTCATGTAAGGTTATATATTGAAGACAAAGCTCTATGCTATGTAATCGATGATTGTAATGAATTTTATATTGAATCAATAAAGTTATTTTTTATGGAATATTGATGTTATTATTGAATGAAATTATATGTGTAAGATTATATGATCTTGAAAATTATAGTTCTATGATATTTGGGCCCATTTTCTAATAGTGGTATTAGAGCCACTTTAGTAAGCTCTATCTAGGGTGGAGAAAGAGGAAGATATTGTAGAATGAGATTGGAGAACAAGTCAAATATGGCTAGCACCATGATTAGTGTGAATTGTAAGTAAGCACAACAAAGAACAAGAAGTACAAAGGAAAAGGACTAGTGGTCTAGAGTAAGAGAAAGGTGTAGGCTATGATAGAAATACATGTAGATTAGAATCAATTTGAGGAAATGTAGGTAGTGAAGTTTACATTAAAGCATTTGAGAATTGAAGGAATAATATCCATAAGTGAAAGCAATGAGTGTGGAAGCCTGAGATACGTTGAATCCTAGACAATCAAATATGAGTGTTGAAGCTTGAGATATAGTAGAGATATTGGAGAAATGTTGGACGAAGCATAGAAACATTGGATATTAACATATTGGAAATTGAAGAGATGTATAGTGCCTACATGCAGAAGGATTTAGAAGCACCAAGATATTGGAACCTGAAAGTAGGAAATTGAGAGGAAATCAGAGAGTGGAAAATTAGTCAAATATCTGAGTCAAACTAAATTTGAGAGAAAAAATATGGGAGAGCATTAGAGTAACAACTAGAACATGGTGTATAAGGAATGCTTGGAATGTGGAAATTTCATAGAATATTTTATTCTGATGCAATTAATGCAATAATATTCCAATGCATGAATTAAGGGTGTGTTAGGGAACATGGCACCGCATATACTCCAATGATCCTTTATGATAACATACATATTTTAACATAAAATATTCAATTATCATAGTGATGCATTCTAGCAATTTAAAGAACTCATTTCTATCTATCCATGGCAAAGATTGCTAATCACATCTTAGAGTGCAAAACTCAAAATATAATTTAACAATATAACCTTTAAATTCATACAATAATCCCATTTACAAAGCTATTAAACAAAGTATTCCTTACAAAAATTTTGATTCATTTTAATCAACTAAATATTTCTAGATCCTATGAAGCCACTCCACAAAGATCTCCAAGCCTTCTAAAGCTCTGCAACATCTTCTTGGTAGAAACTCCACCCACAACTTATGAGAGATACTTAGGGATTAGGACAACCCTAGATGCAATGCAATTTTAAAATATGCTATTTCCTAGTATGCAAGCAACCATGCATAAATATCATAATGAGAAACAAGCCAACATGGAGAGAATCCCATACTTCTCTTTACAATGATCCCTTAATCCACATAGATCTCCAAAATAATTATAATAGTCTTTCAAAACCAACATACAATAAATAATTTTATTAAAGAGAATCCCATACTTCTCTTTATAATGATACCTTAATCCACATAGATCTCAGGAATCATTATAATAGTTTTTTTTTCAAAACCAACATACCATAAATCATTTTATTAAAGAGAACCCACAATTCTCTTTATAATGATTCCTTAATCGGCATAGATCTCGGGAATCATTATAATAGTTTCTATTTCAAAACCAACATACCATAAATCATTTTATTAAAGAGAATCCCATACTTCTCTTTATAATGATCCCTTAATCCACATAGATCTCATGAATCATTATAATAGTTTCTATTTCAAAACCAACATACCATAAATTATTTTATTAAAGAGAATCCCATACTTCTCTTTATAATGGACCCCTTTATCTACATAGATCTTAGGAGTTCATTATAAGTTTTCAACTTATCCCAAATCATACTTAAACTTAAACCAAATCCATAACTATGAAGAATCTATCTTCCTTTAACAATAATAAGCTTAAACATCTATTAATCAACAAAATAAGTCCAAGCAATTCTTCAAGTCCCCTAGGTTGGTAACTAGAAATAAAAAAAAAATATCAATTGATGTAGGAAGTGACAAGATGAAAGGTAGACCTTATAATTAGAATATAAGACAAAAAGAATTTGAGGATGAAATAGTCAATGACACTCAAGCCACACTTTTCTCATCCCTCAAAGAGATTCCTGTTGAGGAACAACACAAAGAATATGGAAAACAAACCAAACCCCCCTCATATCACCGTAGGGGGAAATATTCCTCCAAAGATCATAAATGAAGATCCTCTCATGGAATGTGAGAGGCATCAATGGATTAACTAACCAATGACTAGTGTTATCCATGAGTAAATACCTTAGACCCAGTATCATTCTCCTATAAAAAACTAAAATTGATGGAGGTAACATTGGGAAAATTTTAAAAGCTTTATGGAAAAATAGTGAATTCATTGCCAACCCAACTTTAGGCAATTTTGATAGCCTTATCTGCATGTGGGATCTGGCCAAAGTTGAAGGAAAAATCTTATCTACCTCAGATAGAATCACAAATATCCTATTCTACTATAAATACACCAAGCCAATGTGGGTTCTAACAAACATCTATGCTCCTAATAATCTACCAAGGTGAGTGGCTTTACCCTAAGCCAAATGAGAAATATATTTTCTAATGAAGCTTGGATGTTGGCTGATGACTTCAATTCTCCACTTTATCCTTTAGATAATAGTGGAGGAAAAACTATCACACCTAAATGCTATGAGGAATTTATTGAGTTTATAAACATTAATGAGCTAATAGATATACAACATAAAGAAACCAAATTTACTTGGAGTAATAGGAGGATAGACAGTCGACTCATACAACTTAGGCTTGATAGATTCCTCCTATCCAAAGAAGTCATCTACCTTTTTGGTGATGCCTCCCTTCATTCCATTCCAAAAATTGGCTCATATCACAACCCACTTGTTTTGGAATTTCTCCAACCAGCTTCTTCATTCAAAAATCCCTTCAGATTTTAATCCATGTGGCTTCAACATTTGGATCTCGAAAATCATATTACAGAGTGGTGGAACAAGAATTTCTTAGTTCCTCTCATCACTCAAGTCACCAGGAAGCTTTGGTTCATAAAATTTAACCTTATATCATGGAATAAGGAAGTTTTTGGTAACATCTTCAAGAGTAAGCAAAAAATATAGAACCAAATTAACACCATTGAAGAAGCTACTCAGAGGGAGAATTCTACTCCAGATCTCAGAAGTAAGGAAAGAAATATCTTATATGAATTTCAGAACATTCTAGCAAACGAAGAAGTCTTTTGGATATAGAAATCCAGATCTTTATGGTTGAGAGAAGGAGACTCCAACACAAATTACTTTCATGCTACAACTCTCAGGCACTGAAGTAACAATAAAATCAATGAATTATCTAAATATGATGGGCTGATAACCAACAATATCTTAAAGATCAGAGCTGAAGCGATCACTCACTTTGAGAGACTTCTTGGTACCTGCTATCCTTTCCCTACTCATACCTCTAATATGTTTTTAGAATATCCCATGCCTCATTTTCTATGATTTTAATTCTTCCCTAATTAGAACCTGAAATGGCCAAAAGATAGCATTTGATCTAACAACATATTAATAACACATGTTATTCAGGAAAATGTATTTTTATTCATGTAAAGAGTGCATAGGTTACAATGGGGGCAAATTCCACTTTATCTCTTCTTTTCATAAACGTTACAATAGGCCTGATGCCTTCTTCTCACGTCCCTCAGTGTAGATGGGCTTGCGTACCACCATGGGGTTGTAGTTTGTAGTTGTTTCCCTCAGTTCTAGGCCAAACTTGAGATAAATAAATTGTGCAGAAGGTCATGAAATTGTAAAATGAAGCTTAACTCCCAAATCTAAGCTAATTTGGGACCTGTAGAACCAATTCGCCACCTTAGGGGTGAACTGGTGCCAGATTCATGGGGCAGGGGGTAAATCAGAATCTGAGTATTGTTATGTAGAAACCCTTCGGTGGAGAGGTTCATTAGGTGTTGTATTGCTGTTGTTAAGGTTCAAATCTACTTTGCTATGCTTCTGTACACATTTTGGCAAAGTTTATGTACTTTGGAAATAAGTGGAGAGAGAGATAAATGAGGGTTTGGGCCCAATATTTATAAGAAAACCCAAGGTGTAGGGGGGTGTAGTTAGGATAACTAAGACCTAGGATCAGATCCCATGAAGGTTACGTTAGGGTTTGTGAGGTGGCATCCTCACATTCCCTCTAGGAAATATCTCATCCTCACACATGTGTGAGGAGAGATTAGGGTTAACTAAGGTTAGTCAACTCTAGGTTAGATGTGGGGTTAGGTTAGGGTTTCCTAAGAAATATCCTAACTAACCTAGTGCACACACATGTGGGAGGGAGTAATTAGGGGTAATTAGGGATTAAGGACCTAATTAATATTTTTAGCCCTAAAAGTGACCTTTAAGTGAAGTCAACTTAAAATTAGATTTATGAATTGACTTAATAATTACTTTTGCCAATTAATAGCCTCGTGGGGGCCTCAATTAAGTGCAATAAGGATCTGTATCACCTTGGTAAGCTGATGGAAGGTATATCGATGCATGGGAAATGTTTGTGATGTTATTTTGCTAACTTATTAGGGTTTTGGACCTAAAAACTAGCAAAGTGGTGTGTGGAAGTCTACGCAATACTACAATAATCTACGATGATCAACGCATGACTACGATGGTCTACGCATGACTACACATGACTACAACAATCTACGCATATCTAGGAGGATCTACAATAGTCTACATTGGTCTACGATAGCCTAGGGGTACCTAGGATGGCCTATGTGAACCTACAAGTGTCCAAAAGGATCTACAAGTATGTAGGTATAACAATGTACGAATTTTAGGTGTCTAATTTTTGTACTATACTGTGTGAAGCACAATTTAATACAAATATGTGAAGGGTTTGTGTAGAAGAGAAGGGATAGAAGGAGAATCCAATTAAAAGTATGTAGCTTCTCGAAGAATGACCATACCAACTTGATCAATAGCAAAGAAAGAGGAAGGAAGAAGAGGAGAAGAGGAAAGAGATAAAATGGAATGAAAACAATACCGGTAAATGGAAATGGATGATTGCAAATGCAACACGATGGTTTTATTGAGTCCGTATGACATTTTTGATGTCATACTAGTTGCTTGGGGTAGGCAAATTTTGACTGCTTTGCTTTTGTGACCAGTTCAATGTGGTCCAAAAGTATGAATAAAACAAATGCCTATTCAAATATTTGTTGTTGATTGATTAATGAGCACATGGCGACAAGTGTCAAACCATTTGAGTTAGTTAATATTTGGATTATTCAAACGTGTCATTCATTGTGTACCATGAACGCTAGAGTGAAGTCCTCCAAATGTTGCACTGAATTAGTCAACCGTGTCATTCATTGTGTACCATGAATGCCAAAGTGACCTCTCCATTGTTACACACAACTCTCTTGATTTAACAAATATCTAGTTGGAATTGAGATTATAATCATAAGATAATCTTCAACAAAAAATTTTGTAGACAGATGCGATATCCATGCTTTTAGATTTTTGGTTTGTTGGTTGCATGCAAAGCTGACTTTGGATATGAATACCCTCTCAAACAAGGAATAAAAAATGAGGTGAATGGAATGTAGTGATTTCGTGATGTAGCAATTGATAGAATACCAATGAATGATGAAAAATGGTGAACAAGTAGATGATAGGATAGTTTAGGAGGGTTCCTAGGGTTTTGGAAGAAAGTTGCATAATTTCCTAGGGTTTTGGAATGAATTTGATTGGATTTGGGGGTCATATGCTCAATTCATGGGACGGGGGGTGAATTGGGTCCTGATTCACGGGGCGAGGGGCAAATTGGACCTAAATCGTGGGGCAGGGGGTGAATTAGGATTTTAGGTATTTTTAAGGTAATTTGAAGTTGGGAGGGACTCATTTTGATGACAATGAGCTATGGAGAGTGCGTGGGAGGAGTATACAGTGACATGTGGATGAGGCAATTGATGAGTTCAGATGTGAAGATGGTGAGAGGATGACTTGGAGCTAGCAGTAGGTATGGGGATCCATCCGTAAGTGCTCCTACTTACCTTGTTTTTTGTGTTTTAATTTTCCAAAGAAAAGTGAATTAGGGGGGAGGTTTTCATCTCATTTTGAAAAAAATTGCAATTTTTAATTGAAATTTGAATACATAGTGTAAAACTAGCCAAATGGGTACCCAAAAATGTAATTGATTGTTAGGTTTGAATTTTTTTGGTGCCAGTTTGGCCGGGTAATGGGTAGACTAGGTGTAAAGTTTAACCATCATTTTTTTGAGCCATGGTGTACTGTTTGTGGGGTGTTATTGAATTTTATCCATAAAAGTAGGAAATGGGTACCCCATTGTGCGACTATTATATTTTTCTGACTTCGTTTGGCATGTTTTCTGAATGTGTTGTTTTTGGGTGTAAGTGGGTAAACTTTGAGTGTTAAGTTTTCCACCTTAGGTATGGTATTTCTAGAAAATGATGATACTTTCATTATAGAAAGGCAAAATGGGTATCTGAAAATGTTATTTGTTTTCGTAGATGATTTCATTTGGCCTGTGTTTGATTTGCGTGCCAAGATGTAGGTAATGTTAAATTTGAAATTAGCTGTTGGGAGCCTGATTTGCACTGTTTTCAACATCTGTTTGACCTTTCACCACGAAGTGGGCAAATGGGTGTTCAAAAATATGACTGTGATTTTGATGTTGTGTGTGTTGGTGTATGTTTCGTTTGGGTGTTTGTGTGGTAAGAATGACCTTGAACTCCGCGATGATTTGTATATTATTTTTTAATTTTGTCAATATTTTTATCACTAAGTGGGCAAATGGGTATTCAAAAATATATTTTGTTTTTGTATGTTGGATGAATTGACTTTGTTTTGAATTTTGTGCCATAGTGGGTATGTGGGTAATTTTATTTTTGACTGTTGGAAGCCAAATAAGTACTAATTTTGCCTCTGTTCAAACTTTGCCCATGAAATGGCCAAATGGGTATCCAAATAGGTGACTGTTTTATTGATATGTTTTGACATGTGAATTATGCACTGTTTATGTCTCAAAGTGTGTGTCAAATTAAATAGTTTAATTTATAAATTTGATTTATGGATTTTTATTGGATTGCATCGTTGTGTTGATGACTAATGCATATTTTGTTGTGTTTGTTTGTGGATGAACAGGTGAAGATGCTTGAGCCTCATCATCGCGTACGAAGGATGAAGAGCAATTTTGATGAGCTGATAAACAATGCTAATGATTTGGCGTGGTTTGATGCCATATGGTTCAAAGGTGTCTGAGAGTACAAGAGTATCCATGCCAACAGGGCATATATATCTTTGTTGTGTGAGTGATGGGACACGGATAGGAACAAATTTCATTTTTCCACTGGGGAAATGACAATCACCTTGGAGGATATTTATCAGATTTATAAATTACTGGTTGAGGGTGTTCCGGTTAGAGCAACACCGAATACCAATAAGGATGCTGTGTTGGAGCGGTTCTTTGGTGAGAGATGAAAGGACATAGATGTCTCGAAGATAGATTATGAGTGGTTATGGCTGAATAATAAGATATATAATTGCCAGTGTGTGGTGATGATGATGATTTCTATGTATTCATTACCTGACGCTTTTAGGGTACTATTCACCTAAAACATGTTATATCTGGTGAGTGACATGGTGGAGCATGGGTTGTGTTTGCGTGGGCACCTACACTATTGGCCTAGGTGTACAGAGAGTTGCACGATGTTGTGCGTGTTGGGAGGAAGGGTTTGAGCTAGACTCCCTTGCTGCAAGTATGGGTATGGGAACACATATCCATTGAGAGACCATCATTATTGCCTCATATTGCCCATGTTGAAGGTAAGGAGTATTTATCCTACACTTTAAGGTGGCAGACTAATGAGGAGAAGGGGATCAAGAGGCCTCATGAGGGTGATTCTTTGTTGTGGAGGGTCAATTTTGGAGACTTGACACCTAATGACATTAAATGGAGGCCTTGGTTGGGTGGGGTGACCTGGGAGGAGGACGATCAACAGTTATGGGCCATTCATCAGGGTAGATGGCTCGTAGGAAGATATACTTGGTAGCTTGAGTATTTTTAGTTTTATCAAGTGAGGCGGTAGTTTGGGTTACAACAAGATATTCCAGGATCTCTTGTTGTATATTATAGATGATGGGGTGATAGGGGAGAGCATCCTATGGTGTTGCCCTGGGTTGGTGAGAGTGACTCACATGTGGTTATATAGGATGTGGATAATGACGGGACTACACTCGAGTTTGAGGCCTGGTGATCTATGTAGAGTTGGGTGCCTGGTAGAGGTGTTGTTGATCAATGGGTGCCACATGATGGTGGGGTACCTCCACTAGAGAGGAGAGCAGATGAGAGGACTCGAGCTAGGTCTAAGGAGGTAGCTGGCAATGAGAGAGAGATTCCTCTACGACGGTCTCGATGATGCTTGGGTGGTGCACCGAGTACATAGGGAGTGGGAGTGGGGGAGGTTTTGTGACCATTGGGGTAGATCCTATGGAGGGTGGAGTGGCCATGGGAGGAGCAGTGGAGGAGGGAGATGGATTTGCAACTATGGGTGGTGTGGATGACACAATTGATATTGGTAGTTTTGCGAGTATGGAGGAGATTCCCTTTGAGGTATGGGAGAGGCAGGATGCAAAGGAGGAGGCCTAAGGGCTATGAGATAGAGTTCGATAGTTGGAGGTTGTGCTTCACCTATAGGAGGAGAGGCACATGGTAGAGATGAAGTAGATAAGGGTCAACATGATTAGCCAACAATAGACATGGGAGGAGGCTTCCTAGGGAATTGAGTGATTGACGAGTCTATTGGCTATGAAGAGGTCATTATGTGAGGCTTCTCTAATGATGCATGGGATTGTACTTCTTGATTATATCTAGGTGGTGTCTCAGGATGATTCAAGATCATGAGTGTGGGAACCTTCTCATCATAGTCAGTGTAGTGTTTCTTCAGTGGAGCAGATGGGTGTTAGGGTTGAGGTGCGAGATCCACCTGCTATGGTTTAGGCTTTAAGGGCTAGGGCATAGTCGAGCAAAGCTATGGATATGCAAGTGAGCCATGAGGGACATGGGGAGACTCTTGGTGGCAGTTAGGTTTATTGATAATTGTAGCCTACGGGCCTTTTGGATGGTGGATGATGGGAATGGTCCCAATTTGTAGCCTACAGGCACTTTTGATGGATGATATATATATATATAAATTTTGATTTCGGTTGTTATATAAACATGTGTTATTGTTATGGTTTTGAAATGTGTTCTCTTTATGTTTGCATAGATAGCATAACATGACTTGTAGGAATGTATAATGAATGGATATTCATATGTATTGTGGTTTAAATCTATTATCGCACTGAAGTGTGAATATGTTGTAGAGTAGACTTGCATGATTGTATTTCGAATGCAATGCAAAGTGATATAATATGAAATGTCATTTGTAGTGAATGCATGTAATGTAAATACAATGATGGAGTGTGAGATAGTATATGTAGGATAAATGCTTTGATTTAGAATTTGATATGGAATATGTAATGTAAATGCAATGATGTGATCTGTTATGTGATGCATGTAATATTTGTAATAAATCTGTGCATGTATGGCAGTGCTAAAATGCGTAGAGGAAGCACTTGTATCATTACATGTACCTATGTGGATTTTATCCATTCCATTATCTAAGATATGTAGGATGGTATAGGGGACATGTAATGGCTTTGAGCAATGTAGTTTTGGTAATCAAGTCTCAGACTCCAAAACTATGCAAGTTTATGTGGCAACATATAACTAGTCAGACTAGTTCAAAATCTACCATGGACCTGTGTGTGTAAATGAGTGAGGTTCATTTATCCATTTTGAGGGAGGTAGAATTAACCCGTTGTAGATGCGGTCGAACTAGCTAGCTCATCCATACATGAAAAATGATATGTACAAAAGTGGATAGCTAATGTAATAGATATATCGCCACTTGTAAGACTATTCCACTGGTAGGCAGGCTCTTGGAGCCTATTGCTAGCGATGGAAATCATCCCATGGTTTTATGTCAAATTGTGACATTCTTTCCTTGATTTGCTCTTCTACCACTTCTAGCCACAAAAATGAGACATGTCGTGAAATTGTGACATTCGTCTCTTACTTTGCTCTTTTGCTGCCTTCCGCCACGAAAATAAGACATGTCGCGAAATCGTGACATTCGTCTCTTACTTTGCTCTTTTGCTGCCTCCCGTCGCGAAAATGAGACATGTCGCAAAATCGTGACATTCATCTCTTATGTTGCTCTTCTGCCACTTCCAGCCGCAAAAATGCAACATGTCGCAATATCGTGACACTTTTTCCCTTTTGGCCGCGACAAAGCAACATGTCGCGATATCGCGACACTTTTTCTCTTTTGGCCGTGACAATGCAACATGTCGCGATATCGTGACACTTTTTCTCTTTTTGCCGCGACAATGCAACATGTCGCGATATCGCGATACTTTTTCCCTTTTGGCCGTGACAAAGCAACATGTCACGATATTACGACACTTTTTCCCTTTTGGCCATGACAATGCAACATGTCACGATATCGCGACACTTTTTCCCTTTTGGCCGCGACAATGCAACATGCTGCGATATCATGACACTTTTGCCCCCCTTGCTCCCTTTTGTTGCTCTTAACCATGAAAATACATGTCGTGATATCGTGACACTTTTTCCCCCTTGCTCTTTCTCTTCGCTATGAATTACCAAAATGCAACATGTCGCGATATCGCGACACTTTTTCCTCCTTGCTCTTTCTCTTCACTTTGAACCACAAAAATGCAACATGTCACGATATCGCGACACCTTTTCCTCCTTTCTCTTTCTCTTTGCTTTGGACTGCAAAAATGCAACATGTCGCGATATCGCGACACTTTTTTCCTCCTTATGGTGTTTTGCTTTTTCTTTGATCTTTAGCATATGGGCCACTTTGGTCTTCTTGGAAAATATGCAAAAAAGGTGCATCGGTTGTTTTTCTGTAGTTAGTCACTTTTTAACTAACATTCTTGGTGCCTTTTGGGGGAATTTTTGCTAGCAAATATAGAGACCAGGCCTTCATCCATTGGGAAATGGAGTCACAAGCACAGTTGCAAAATGTAAAATTTCGAGTGGAAAAACAAGGATAAAAGAAAAATAATGCACTTTGGAATATAGGTGATCTTTACATTATCAAAACCTTTCTTTTACCATTTAGGGACTTAACTTTTGTCTGAAGAACACAAAAAAATAAATTCTGGGAGCTGGTCCCAGCTCTAGCTACTGGCTGCTGCCCCTGATGTTTAGATCTTCTGATTCTGTCCATGGCTGCAATTATCTCTTGATAATTTTTCAACACTTGATTCTTATTAGGCCATAAAAAGGGAAATATTTACAAAGCTCCAAACTTATAATATACTATACATATAATGGTGATCTGTAGCTTTTACTAGAAATACGATTTCAGGTGAAAAGCATTCACCATGATAGGTAGAACCCATCCATATTGATCTTCATTTCTCACCCAAACTTGATTGTAACCAGAGAAGCCATCTAACAGAGAAAACCTTTTTGCTCCTACCACAGTATGAAGGATTAGGTCAATCTGGGGTAAAGGATAGTGATCCTTTAAAGAGGATCTGTTCAAATTTTTGAAATCGATGCATAGTCATATTCTCCATTTTTCTTGCAGATTGGAACTAAATTTGCCACCCAAGTAGAGTGCTTGATTGGGTATGTTATATTAGCCTGCAGAAGTTTTAACAACTCCTATTTCATTAAGGCTTCAATTTTAGGATTCACAGGCCTCTGCTTCTACCTAAAAGGTTTAGCTCCTTCCTCTAGTTCGATGGTATGCTGAATGACCTCTTTCCTACACACTTTCAGATCATTATAAGTCCAGGCTATTATATCTAGATATTCTCTACATAACTATTTTATTTGTTCTAGTTCTACCACTGTACAATCGGTCCCTACTTTGATCATTTTTCTCGGTTCTAGTTCTATTTCCTTATATCGATGTTCATCTACCTTGATCCTTCGACCTACAACTCTGTCGCTATTGTTGAAAAGGCTCTCCAGGGTGATTAGTCTCCTGGGGATATGATTATTTTTCAATTGAATAAGGCTCTCTTCGTCCTCTTCTTGTAACTCTCTATCTGTAGAGCAATTCATCTCATGAATCAAAAAATCTAGGATCTGCTCATCATTCTCAAATACCTACCAAAAAATGTCCTTGTCAGGCACAAAAGGCCTGTATATAAGTCTAACTGTTTTAGACTTCTGAATAACATTTTTGACTGGGCAAAAATTTGATCCTACTGATGCTAACAGGTCTGCATGTGTGTTCTTCTCTCTGGAAATGGATTTCATGTTTAGTGCTTCAAAATTTTCCAATAGATCCAACACTTTTTTTTTGTAAGCCATTAGGTAATGTTGCTTACAAATGCATTTTCCAGTAACCTATTTAACGATCAGCTCTGAATCTCCATAGATCAGTAGCTGTTTTGCACCCAGTTTTTTAGCTTTCCTGAGTCCCAAACACAAGGCTTCGTATTCAGCTACATTATTGGTGCAACTCCATGTCAACCTATATGAAAAGGCTTTTTCTTTTCTAGTAGGTGAAATCAGAACGATTCTAGCTCCTGCTCCATTTTTGCACCTTGACCCATCAAAGTACAATTTCCATAACTGGTTGGCCGAATCATCTATTTTAGGGATAGGAATAGGGAGCTTCTTTGGTTTCTCAATGGAATAGCTTCCCATTTCTGTCTCTATCATAGCATTAAAGTCTTTCATTGAAAATTGATCCTCAGATTGTAGTTCTTCCTCGGTTTATTCCATTAAATCGATATTTTCTAATTCTTCAGACATCATGTTGATGGTAGCTGTTTCCTCCAATCTTTCTACGTGGAAAGTAGATGGTTTTTCATTATAGATCTTGACTCTTTTACCTTTGAAAGGTAACTCCAAATGAGAATAATCTAGAGACAGATAACCGCCCATTTTTTCCAGTGTGTGGTGATGATGATGATTTCTATGTATTCATTACCTGACGCTTTCAGGGTACTTTCACCTAAAACATGTTATATCTGGTGAGTGACATGGTGGAGCACAGGGTTGTATTTGCGTGGGCACCTGCACTATTGGCCTAGGTGTACAAAGAGTTACACGATGTTGTGCGTGTTGGGAGGAAGGGTTTGAGCTAGACTCCCTTGCTACAAGTATGGGTATGGGAACACATATCCATTGAGAGACCATCATTATTGCCTCATATTGCCCATGTTGAAGGTAAGGAGTATTTATCCTACACTTTAAGGTGGTGGACTAATGAGGAGAAGGGGATCAAGAGGCCTCATGAGGGTGATTCTTTGTTGTGGAGGGTCAATTTTAGAGACTTGACACCTAATGACATTAAATGGAGGCCTTTTTTGGGTGGGGTGACCTGGGAGGAGGACGATCAACAGTTATGGGCCATTCATCAGGGTAGATGGCTCGTAGGAAGATATACTTGGTAGCTTGAGTATTTTTAGTTTTATCAAGTGAGGCGGTAGTTTGGGTTACAACAAGATATTCCAGGATCTCTTGTTGTATATTATAGATGATGGGGTGATAGGGGAGAGCATCCTATGGTGTTGCCCTGGGTTGGTGAGAGTGACTCACATGTGGTTATCTAGGATGTGGATAATGATGGGACTACACCCGAGTTTGAGGCCTGGTGATCTATGTAGAGTTGGGTGCCTGGTAGAGGTGTTGTTGATCAATGGGTGCCACATGATGGTGGAGTACCTCCACTAGAGAGGAGAGCAGATGAGAGGACTCGAGCTAGGTCTAAGGAGGTAGCTGGAAATAAGAGAGAGATTCCTCTATGACGGTCTCGATGATGCTTGGGTGGTGCACCGAGTACATAGGGAGTGGGAGTGGGGGAGGTTTTGTGACCATTGGGGCAGATCCTATGGAGGGTGGAGTGGCCATGGGAGGAGCAGTGGAGGAGGGATATGGATTTGCAATTATGGGTGGTGTGGATGACACAATTGATATTGGTGGTTTTGCGAGTATGGAGGAGATTCCCTTTGAGGTATGGGAGAGTCAGGATGCAGAGGAGGAGGCCTAAGGGCTATGAGATAGAGTTCGATAGTTGGAGGTTGTGATTCACCTATAGGAGGAGAGGCACATGGTAGAGATGAAGCAGATAAGGGTCAACATGATTAGCCAACAATAGAAATGGGAGGAGGCTTCCTAGGGTATTGAGCGATTGACAAGTCTGTTGGCTACAAAGAGGTCATTATGTGAGGCTTCTCTAATGATGCATGGGATTGTACTTCTTGATTATATCTAGGTGGTGTCTCAGGATGAGTCAAGATCATGAGTGTGGGAACCTTCTCATCATAGTCAGTGTAGTGTTTCTTTAGTGGAGTGGATGGGTGTTAGGGTTGAGGTGTGAGATCCACTTGCTATGGTTCAGGCTTTAGGGGCTAGGGCATAGTCGAGCAGAGCTATGGATATGCATGTGAGCCATGAGGGACATGGGGAGACTCTTGGTGGCAGTTAGGTTTATTGAATATTGTAGCCTATGGGCCTTTTGGATGGTGGATGATGGGCATGATCCCAATTTGTAGCCTACGGGCACTTTTGATGGATGATATATATATATATATATATATATATAAATTTTGATTTTGATTGTTATATAAACATGTGTTATTGTTATGGTTTTGAAATGTGTTCTCTTTATGTTTGCATAGATAGCATAGCATGACTTGTAGGAATGTATAATGAATGGATATTTATATGTATTGTGGTTTAAATCTATTATCGCACTGAAGTGTGAATATGTTGTAGAGTAGACTTGCATGATTGTATTTCGAATGCAATGCAAAGTGATATAATATGAAATGTCATTTGTAGTGAATGCATGTAATGTAAATATAATGATGGAGTGTGAGATAGTATATGTAGGATAAATGATTTGATTTAGCATTTGATATGGAATATGTAATGTAAATGCAATGATGTGATATGTGATGTGATGCATGTAATATTTGTAATAAATCTATGCATGTATGGCAGTGCTAAAACGCATAGAGGAAGCACTTGTATCGTTACATGTACCTATGTGGATTTTATCCATTCCATTATCTCAGATATGTAGGATGGTATAGGGGACATGTAATGGCTTTGAGCAATGTAGTTTTGGTAATCAAGTCTCAGACTCCAAAACTATGCAAGTTTATGTGGCAACTTATAACTAGTCGGACTAGTTCAAAATATACCATGGACCTGTGTGTGTAAATGAGTGAGGTTCATTTATCCATTTTGAGGGGGGTAGAATTAACCCATTGTAGATGCAGCAGAACTAGCTAGCTCATCCATACATGAACAATGATATGTACAAAAGTGGATTGCTAATGTAATAGATATATCGCCACTTGTAATACTATTCCATTGGTAGGCAGGCTCTTGGAGCCTATTGCTAGCGATGGAAATCATCCCATGGTTTTATGTCAAACCTAAGGACCAAAGGTGATGAAGCATAACATGGGTGATATCAGGAGGATTTTTCTTTTGTTTTTTTCCCCTCATCTATTGTTGACCTATTTATTGTGGTGCTGATTTTATTTTCTCTTTTTCTTTTTTTTTTTGTATGGGTGTTGGCTTTTGTTTTCTGCCTCATTCTTTTACATTTGCTTATGCTTATCCCTTTGTTTATCGCCAGGTCATATGTTGACCATGCAAGTGCTAGGACGAGTGAGGGAAACCTTTTTCTAGATGGTGACATCTACTCAAGGTGTTATCTTTCCTAGGCTTAAAATTTGTTTAATGTGTAACCTATTTTGAGTGGTCCATGAGAGAAGTTGAACCAGCATAAAGAACCATAAGAAGAATGTAAAACTTGTCAGCTAGGGGTGAAATTTGATTGAGGGAACTAGTAAGTAGTCAAAGCGTAGCATGACACCTATGTATACCTGTTGGAACAAAATCTGCCTTCGGTTAATAGTGTTGCGCCTTAGACTTTGCCAACATTGAATAGACAGATCTTGCTTGAGATCATCTGTCTAGTCTCTAGAGAAGGCTGGTTCCTTTGAGTTTTTTAGAGAAAATGGGAACAAGAGATAAGGGAAATATAGCCTAAGCTAGAACTTTTATATGGTGCAGATTAGACAACAACAAAGACAGATTTACTTACTTCTATCCAAAGCATTTAAACACATTTCCATGCAGAAATTATATAATTCCAGATATGATTTCTAATATTTCGTTTAACATGCGTATATATTAGATTCTTATTCCAGCAATATGATTTATGTATTGCGAAAGTTCAGATATAAGAACAGACTCAATTTACAATTCAATATTGTAAGCAGAAATAAAGAACATTAATACATACACTTGCACGATATGAACCAGAAGCCAATGGGAGATGTGATTTTATTGCTTGTATTCGAAGTACATACATTCAGTCTTGTAAACGTCCAAGAGCCGACCTTTTTTTTGGAGTCGCTCACCCCTATATATACCCTAAAAGAGTATCTTTTTCTAAGTACATCTTACTATTTTACAAGCAATCATCTGTAGTTTCTAATAATACACAACAAGTCTTCTATGAATTAGATATCTCCTCTGCTAATTAGATTCTAGATGAGCCTGTCACATTTTCAATCATCTGGCAAGCCTGCTCTATCCTAGATTTCTGATAATCATGTCAAAAATCACTTCTTGGTGTCAGTGCATGCCTTTGATTGCCAAAAATACATTTTATTCCTTTACAGTTGGCGTGTCATGAAATCATGACATTCTTTCCTTGCTTTGCTCTTTTGCCACCTCTAGCCACGAAAATGAGACATGTCATGAAATCATGACATTCTTTCCTTGCTTTGCTCTTCTATCGCTTCTAGCCATGAAAATGAGACATGTCACGAAATCATGACATTCGTCTCTTACTTTGCTCTTTTGCTGCCTCTCGTCGTAAAAATGAGACATGTCACGAAATCGTGACATTCGTCTCTTACTTTGCTCTTTTGCTACCTCCTCGCAAAAATGAGACATGTCACGAAATCGTGACATTCGTCTCTTACCTTGCTCTTCTACCACTTCCAGCCGCAAAAATGCAACATGTCATGATATCGTGACACTTTTTTCTTTTGGCCATGAAAATGCAACATGTCGCGATATCGTGACACTTTTTCTCTTTTGCCGCGACAATGCAACATGTCGCGATATCGTGACACTTTTTCTCTTTTGCCGTGACAATGCAACATGTCGCGATATCGCGACACTTTTTCCCTTTTGGCCGTGACAATGCAACATGTCACGATATCGCGACACTTTTTCTCTTTTGGCCATGACAATGCAACATGTCGCGATATCGCGACACTTTTTCCCTTTTGGCCGTGACAATGCAACATGTCGCGATATCGCGACACTTTTCTTGCTCCCTTTTGTTGCTCTTAGCGACAATGCAACATGTCACGATATCACGACACTTTTCCTTCTTGCTCCTTTTTGTTGCTCTTAGCCAGAAAATGCAACATGTCGCGATATCGCGACACTTTTCCCCCTTGCTCTTTCTCTTCGCTTTGAACCGCGAAAATGCAACATGTCGCGATATCGCGACACTTTTTCCTCCTTGCTCTTTCTCTTCGCTTTGAACCGTGAAAATGCAACATGTCACGATATCGCGACACCTTTTCCTCCTTGCTCTTTCTCTTTGCTTTGGACCACGAAAATGCAACATGTCGCGATATCGCGACACTTTTTCCTCCTTGCGGTGTTTTGCTTTTTCTTTGATCTTTAGCATATGGGCCACTTTGGTCTTCTTGGAAAATATGCAAAAAAGGTGCATCAGCTGTTTTTCTGTAGTTAGTCACTTTTTGACTAACATTCTTGGTGCCTTTCGGGGGAATTTTTGCTAGCAAAAATAGAGACCAAGCCTTCATCCATTGGGAAACGGAGTCACCAGCATAGTTGCAAAATGTAAAATTTCGAGTGGAAAAACAAGGATAAAAGAAAAAGAATGCACTTTGGAATATAGGTGATCTTTACCTTATCAGAACCTTTCTTTTACCATTCAGGGACTTAACCTTTGTCTGAAGAACACAAAAAATTCAATTCTGGGAGCTGGTCCCAGCTCTGGCATTGGCTGTTGCCCCTGATGTTTAGATCTTCTGATTCTATCCATGGCTGCAATTATCTCTTGATAAGTTTTGCACACTTGATTCTTATTAGGCCGTAAAAAGGGAAATATTTACAAAACTCCAAACTTATAATATACTGTACATATAATGGTGATCTATAGCTTTTATTGGAAATACAATTTTAGGTGAAAAGCATTCACCGTGATGGGTAGAACCCATCCATATTGATCTTCATTTCTCACCCAAACTTGATTGTAACCAGAGAAGCCGTCTAACAGAGAAAACCTTTCTGCTCCTGCCATAGTATGAAGGATTAGGTCAATCTGGGGTAAAGGATAGTGATCCTTTAAAGAGGCTCTGTTCAAAATTTTGAAATCGATGCATAGTCGTATTTCTCCATTTTTCTTGCGGATTGGAACTAAATTTGCCACCCAGGTAGAGTGCTTGATTGGGTATATTATCTTAGCCTGCAGGAGTTTTAACAACTCCTGTTTCATTAAGGCTTCAATTTTAGGATTCACAGGCCTCTGCTTCTTCCTAAAAGGTTTAGCTCCTTCCTCTAGTTCGATGGTATGCTGAATGACCTCTTTCCTGTACACTTTCAGATCACTATAAGTCCAGGCTATTATATCTGGATATTCTCTACATAACTATTTTATTTGTTCTAGTTCTACCACTGTACAATCGGTCCCTACTTTGATCATTTTTCCCGGTTCTAGTTCTATTTCCTTATACCGACGTTCATCTACCTTGATCCTTCGACCTACAGCTCTGTCGCTATTGTCGAAAAGGCTCTCCAGGGTGATCAGTCTCCTGGGGATATGATTGTTTTTCAATTGAATAAGGCTCTCTTCGTCCTCTTCTTGTAACGCTCTATCTGTAGAGCAATTCATCTCATGAATCAAAAAATCTAGGATCTGCTCATCGTTCTCAAATACCTGCCAAAAAATGTCCTTGTCAGGCACAGAAGGCCCGTATATAAGTCTAACTATTTTAGACTTCGAATAACATTGTTGACTGGGCAAAAATTTGATCCTACTGATGCTAACGAGTCTGCATGTGTGTTCTTCTCTCTGGAAATGGATTTCATGTTTAGTGCTTCAAAATTTTCCAATAGATCCAACACTTTGTTTTTGTAAGCCCTTAGGTAATGTTGCTTACAAATGCATTTGCCAGTAACCTGTTTAACGATCAGCTCTGAATCTCCATAGATCAACAGTTGTTTTGCACCCAGTTTTTCAGCTTTCCTGAGTCCCAAACACAAGGCTTCGTATTCAGCTACGTTATTGGTGCAACTCCATGTCAACCTATATGAAAAGGCTTTTTCTTTTCTAGTAGGTGAAATCAGAATGATTCCAGCTCCTGCTCCATTTTTGCACCTTGACCCATCAAAGTACAATTTCCATAACTGGTTGGCCGAATCATCTATTTTAGGGACAGGAATAGGGAGCTTCTTTGGTTTCTCAATGGAATAGCTTCCCATTTCTGTCTCTATCATAGCATTGAAGTCTTTCATTGAAAACTGATCCTCAGATTGTAGTTCCTCCAGGGTTTCTTCCATTAAATCGATATTTTCTAATTCTTCAGACATCATGTTGATGGTAGCTGTTTCCTCCAGTCTTTCTACGTGGAAAGTAGATGGTTTTTCATTGTAGATCTTGACTCTTTTACCTTTGAAAGGTACCTCCAAATGAGAATAATCTAGAGATAGATAACCACCCATTTTGGCCGTGAATTCTCTGGATAAACACATACCGAAATATGGTTCTAAGTCTACAACGACTACTTCTTGTATGACGACTGCTTCTGGCATTCTGTGGAGTTGAATAGGGATATCTTTGATCACCCCGATAGTTTTTACTGGAGTACCATCTAATTGCAACACACCAGGATGACTTCGAGTATATTCCATCCCCATTATGTCACATACGGCTTTCGGCATTACCATAGTTGCGGCCCCTGAATCAATCATACAATTGTGAACTATCCATCCCTCCATTTGCAAGGATAGATAGAATGGGGGCGGTCTATTTTTCCTAGAGGTTGACATAACATTTGAGGAAGAGGTATCATTCTTTAAATTTAGGGATTCTTGGAGGAGGTCGATCTGACCAGGAATTTGTAGTGCATCATACATGCTTATTTTGGAAGGAGTCCTCTTCATTTCTTCTGCAATGTTGAACGAAAGGGTTGCAGCTGGGGATACCTCAGCACCCTTTTCCCTTCCACTAGTAGATGCGTCGTATCTGTCTCTATAGACCTGCGTGGCTTCTATTCTTTGCCTTTTTGTCAATGAAGGAAATCTGAGTCTTTCCTTCGCTTGCTCTTGAGCCTCGCTCCCTTTTCTAGGGGGAAATTATTTTCTTGGTGTAGTCGCAGAAGTCTGAGGAGGGTCAGAACGTCTTTTCTCACTGGACTGGTTCTTCTACGGAGTTGCCCTGGGGGCAGGAGGAAAACCTAGTGGTTGGAGTTCCTTAGGGTCAACTGGTAATGACTTTTTTTTTATCTTGTCAGGACCGATACTTGCTCCACTGATGGCATTGCCAAATTGTGGTGCACCTCTCTGATTATGTTCACCTGTCCCTTGTCGATTTCTTTGGCTCTTTCATTAATAACCGCTTGCACCTGATGTTGATGAATCATGCATGAATCTTCTCCATGAGGATCATTGCAAGTGGTACACCAGTAATCAGAATTAGCGGGTTCTCCATTATCTCCTGTCTCATTTGCATACACCACATTTTTTCTCTCTTGTACCCTTCCACTTGTCAAAGCACCTTCCTTTTGTATCTGTGGAAATCTTCTTGCTTGAATATTCCTTTTCGCCTCTCTCTTTTTCATGGATGCCATTTCATTTGACAACGTCTTCATTGTATCAATTATGGTTGTGTATTGATCATTGGGGGGAGCTGATGCAAGGGGTGTGGTTGGTAATGCAAGGAATGTAGGAGGTGCGGCTATAGCTAGGAGGGCCTGCGTTGATGGGAGTACAGGCAGTTTAGAGATTGATGCTTGGGAAAGCTCTGGTACAATTGGCAATAGACTCTTTGATGGATATCTTTTTGTAGCAATGAGATCAGCTTCGCCCTTTGCTGCCTCTAGATAGATCCCAAGAAAAGTGGTTACACGGGATTGCCTTATTATCATACTGAGATCTGAATCAAAAGCCCTTAAGTAATAGCATATAACTTGTTCTTCCATGGGTTTTAGGCCCTGCGGTACTCTACCACGAGTTCTGGTAAATCTGATGTTGAAATCTTGGATTTCTTCTTGTGGATGCCTCTCAATGACAGTGAATTGATTCAGCAATGTGAAAGGATCCGCATGTATATTAAATTCATCGACCAGACGGCCGACCAGTACTGCCCAAGAAGTAATGGATCCAACGGGAAGCGCTCTGTACCAATAGAGCATCTTTCCTTTCAAAGATATAATCAACAATCTGACCATTACATCTTCCTGAGTGATGTTGTAAATAGATGCTAGCGATGATACATCTAAACAGTGCTCATCTACTATTTTTCCTATTCCGTCAAAGGTCGATAATGCTTTTAGTGCAGCTTGTGGAATTTGGTGGTGTGTTCCCAAGTTCAAAGGGCCAGTTTGATTCCACACAAGATGCGCTAGGGTAGGGGTGGCTGCCATGATTGCTAAAGGAGTTACAACCGCTATGGGATTGCTTGCAGATGCTCCTACAATGGGTGTTAAAGAGGTGCTAATGGTGTCGGGTGGATTTGATCGTGCGGCTAGCACAGGGTGTGCTTTTAGGCTTTCGAGATGTAGTTCAAAGAACTCGATAGGTTCTTCAGAGTTTCTAGCTCGGGATCTGGTTATCATATGGCTATATAACCAGAAGGTTTTTAGACAAGGTCTTTCTTTTATGGTCTAAATTGCAACGGAGTCGCCAGGTGGTTTTTCTTGAGATTTTTAAACAAAAAGGCTCTTAAGGTAAAACACCAAAACTTATACAATACTATGGGATTTCTGGTCCCATCGGGCATGCCAAAAACTATTGGAACAAAATCTGCCTTCGGTTAATAGTGTTGCGCCTTAGACTTTGCCAACATTGAATAGACAGATCTTGCTTGAGATCATCTGTCTAGTCTCCAGAGAAGGCTGGTTCCTTTGAGTTTTTTAGAGAAAATGGGAACAAGAGATAAGGGAAATATAGCCTAAGCTAGAACTTTTATATGGTGCAGATTAGACAACAACAAAGACAGATTTACTTACTTCTATCCAAAGCATTTAAACACATTTCCATGCAAAAATTATATAATTTCAGATATGATTTCTAATATTTCGTTTAACATGCGTATATATTAGATTCTTATTCCAGCAATATGATTTATGTATTGCGAAAGTTCAGATATAAGAACAGACTCAATTTACAATTCAATATTGTAAGCAAAAATAAAGAACATTAATACATACACTTGCACGATATGAACCAGAAGCCAATGGGAGATGTGATTTTATTGCTTGTATTCGAAGTACATGCATTCAGTCTTGTAAACATCCAAGAGCCGACCCTTTTTTTGGAGTCACTCACCCCTATATATACCCTAAAAGAGTATCTTTTTCTAAGTACATCTTACTATTTTACAAGCAATCATCTGTAGTTTCTAATAATACACAACAAGTCTTCTATGAATTAGATATCTCCTCTGCTAGATTAGATTCTAGACGAGCCTGTCACATTTTCAATCGTCTGGCAAGCTCTGCTCTATCCTAGATTTCTGATAATCATGTCGAAATCACTTCTTGGTATCGGTGCATGCCTTTGATTGCCAAAAATACATTTTATTCCTTTATACTTGGCGTGTCACGAAATCGTGACATTCTTTCCTTGCTTTGCTCTTTTGTCGCCTCCAGCCGTGAAAATGAGACATGTCACGAAATCGTGACATTCTTTCCTTGCTTTGCTCTTCTGCCGCTTCCAGCCACAAAAATGAGACATGTCACGAAATCATGACATTCGTCTCTTACTTTGCTCTTTTGTTGCCTCCCACCGAGAAAATGAGACATGTCACGAAATCGTGACATTCGTCTCTTACTTTGCTCTTTTGCTACCTCCTATCGTGAAAATGAGACATGTCATGAAATCGTGACATTCATCTCTTACCTTGCTCTTCTGCCACTTCCAGCCACAAAAATGAAACATGTCACGATATCGCGACACTTTTTCCCTTTTGGCCGTGACAAAGCAACATGTCGCGATATCGTGACACTTTTTCTCTTTTGGCCGTGACAATGCAACATGTCGCGATATCGTGACACTTTTTCTCTTCACAAATGCAACATGTCAGATATCGTGACACTTTTTCCCTTTTGGCCATGACAATGCAACATGTCGCGATATCGCGACACTTTTTCTCTTTTGGCCGCGACAATGCAACATGTCACGATATCGCGACACTTTTTCCCTTTTGGCCGCGACAATGCAACATGTCGCGATATCGCGACACTTTTCCCCTTTCTCTTTTGTTGCTCTTAGCCATGAAAATGCAACATGTCGCGATATCGCGACACTTTTGCTTCTTGCTCCCTTTTGTTGCTCTTAGCCATGAAAATACAACATGTCGCGATATCGCGACACTTTTTCCCCCTTGCTCTTTCTCTTTGCTTTGAACCACGAAAATGCAACATGTCGCGATATCGCGACACTTTTTCCTCCTTGCTCTTTCTCTTCGCTTTGAACCGCAAAAATGCAACATGTCGCGATATCGCGACACCTTTTCCTCCTTGCTCTTTCTCTTTGCTTTGGACCATGAAAATGCAACATGTCGCGATATCGCGACACTTTTTTCCTCCTTGCGGTGTTTTGCTTTTTCTTTGATCTTTAGCATATGGGCCACTTTGGTCTTCTTGGAAAATATGCAAAAAGGTGCATCAACTATTTTTCTGTAGTTAGTCACTTTTTGACTAACAATACCCTAATCCTGAAAATGGGGAACAAACATCTAGGTGGTGATGCTAAAAAGTGTATGTATTACTCTCATTGAAGGTGCATTTTTGGAGGAAGAATGCATAAACTTAAAATGAAATTAACATGAAAAATATATGGATATGTGCAATGGGTGTAATGTAAATGATGCAAGTGGAGAAATGTAATATCTACAAGAGGAAACTCATGATGTGTAGAAAGAGAAGTTTGGAAAACTGATTTATAGATGAGTATGTTGTATCATAATGACCAAAAAGTGTGATGCTATAATAATGGTTTCCCCAGTGTGCGGGGTTTGTGTGTAGTAAGTGCGGAATTACGATATGTTGGATGCATGTGGTGATGTTGAAAAGAGGGAAGGAATGAAGGTAGAATGTACAATTAGAAGAAAATACAAGAAGTAGTCTTTGGCAACCAAAAAGATAAAGGGGATTACCAAAGTCAAAATATAATAGAAGAAAAGGGGGTAGATCAACATAGGTATGTAGCCACTCGAAGCATGACCATACAACTATGTGAGGGAGTAAGAAGAAGGAGAACAAATAAGGAAGAAGATGGGAACTACTGACGGGTGAAGTGGAATGGGTTAGGTCAGGAATGAGATGGTGAAGTGATGGTATGGCTTGGAATTCAGTGGGTGGTGTAGTTGGATATGTTGTGAATGTAGCAGGTTGGCATTTTCAATGTTTCATGAGGTGGCAAAGTTCTAGGGACAATGCAACATGGAGGACTCATAAGTCGACTAAATGGGATGAAACATTCTAGGTGATGGATTTTGATCGCCATGCAACATGTTATGGACCAGGTTCTCGAATGATTGGTATTCTTCAATGTCATGACTTGGTTGGTGATGATAGATACAAAATTGGTTGTCGTGGTAGTTACTGGGTTTAGGATGCGAGGGGTCTATGGGCCAAATTTATGGTAAGTCAATAAGGCTCTGATGTATGAGGTGATAAAATATTTCTGATAATGGAGTGAATGGGATAGGTATGGGGTAAATGTAAGGTTCCATTGGAGGTGAATTGGGGGTGGATGAAGGATGGTCCGAAAATGGAAGCACAGGTCGAGAGTCTAATGTGGGTCGAATCCTAGGTCAGGGGATGGATCTGCGGGGAGGAGATGATGCACGAGCCATGGGAGACTGGTGTGGATGAACATGAAAATGACAATGGCTAATATATAGATCAAGAGCCTTGATACGGAAAAGGATATGTTGTATGTCATAGTGTGGAGGTGACAATATCGAGAAAGCTGGCTTGGTATGTATGGGAGAATGGATGAGGTCGTGATGATGAGGGGGAGGAGTGGAATGACCTTGGGGATTGGGAAGCTTGCTATAAAGGTAAGCCTCATAGTGGTGAAGTGGCATCTTAAGGACATGTGGCATAGGAGATGGCTCTAGATGGCGATGCAAATGGGATGAGGGCATATTCGCACGACCAGCTTGGGTAGCTTGAGCCACGTAGGATTGCAAGGCTTGGGCATAAGATGACTCTTTGCTAGGGAGTGGGACCGATAGGCATGAAGGACGGGTCGGATGGGGAGTGTATCCTCTATTAGGAGGGTAGTAGGCTCCTAGAGGGTGGTGGAGGGAATTATTTAGTGAATGAGGATTCATAGTATCTTTAGGAAAATGAGAAGGGAACCCTTGTGTTCAGGGATGGGATGTTTCCTCATTTTTATCAAAAGAGGATAGGGTGACCTGACTATCTTCAAAATGGGATGAGTAAGATGAACCTCGATGGCAAGGTGAAAGGCGTCAAGGTGGAGTTTTATGGTTCAAATGGGAGGAATGGGAAGATTGCCTAGTATGATGGGTAACTGGTGGTAAGGCTAGATTAGCCGACATGATAAGTACAATATATGGCGGTGGAGGGTCCTGCATGATGATGTATGTAGATGATGTCATATATCTTTGCTGATGGTGTGATTGTAAATGATGTAGATCCTACAAGAAGGAAAAAAGATACCAACAACATAAAAATGACATAAAAGAGAAAGTACATGTAAAATATGTAAAGTGAAAAGACAAGCATTTATCATGATGTCCTTAGTGAATGATGTGTTTGTGCATAGTGGTGTATACCACTTGTGATAGTGAATGCTTATGTGTGCCAGACGTTAAACGTATGAAGGTGCAAAATGTTAATGGGCTCAGGGTCATCGAGGCCTTCAATATTAGCCAAGTGATAGGCACCTAAACCATATTTGTGTGTGATGATGAATGAGCCCAAACAATTCGGGGTAAACTTATCTCGTTGTTGGTGAGGTGGACTTGTGATTTTTTGGTTTTATTTGAGAACTAAATCACCTATTTGGAATTTATATTGATGTACCTTACTATTGTAGGCACGACAAAGACAATCTTGGTAAACTCGTCTGTGCTCGATGGTATGGATACGATATTCATATAGGAGTGTAAGCTGATCTAAGTGGGTTTATCGGGAGATGTCGTCATCAATGAAATATTTCATGGATACCCTCAGGGAAGGTATCTCAAGCTCAAGGGGTATGATGGCTTATGCCCTGTAGAAAAGTGAAAATGGGGTTGCCCCAGTTGGGGTATGAATGCTAGTACAATATGCCCACAAGGCTAGGGGTATTTGGTTATGCCAATCACAGTGTGATTTTGTTACTATTTTGCGTAAGATAGAAAAAATTGTTTTGTTTATGGCTTCTGCTTGGACATTAACCTATGGGTAGTATGGGGTAGAGAAACTGTGTTGAATGTTGAATTTGTTGCAAAAAATTCGGATGGTTTTTTTTTAAAGGATTTCCCATTGTCGAAAATGATTTGGAAAGGAATTCCAAAGTGACATATGATATGGTCTATTATGAAGGCTGCTATCTTTGCTCCTATAGTTTGGACAAGTGGGATGGATTCGATCCACTTTGTAAAGTCCTCTGTAGCAGTGATGATGAACTTATGATTGCTTGAGGAAGCAGGTGTAATTTTTCCAATAATATCTAGGCCCCATTGGGAGAAAGACCACATGGATTAAATTGGTTGAAGTGCTTTGAGATGGAAGATGTGTGAGGTTTGCATGTTGTTGGCAGTTGATGCAATGCTTCACATATTCACAATAGTCATGTTCCATATTTTGCCAATAGTATCCCATGCGAAGGATGTGTTTCATGATTGCCATACCATTGAAGTGGCCACCACAAGTATCGTCATGGGTTTCTTGTACAACCTGCTAATATTCGTGCGGTTCTAAGCAATGCAAGAGCATGCCATCATAGATGTGGTGATAGAGGATGTCCCCCAGTAATGTGTAGTGGATTGCTCTGTATTTGAATGCTCGACACTGAGCATGGGGTAAATTTCCTGGTAGAAATCCCAATTTAATATAATATTTGATCTACGCAAACCATGGATCATGTGATTTAGTATTGACCACATGAATGCCACCATCATCTTTAGGAGACGTGGGTGATATGGCAGATTGAGTGAGTGTATGAATTGTTACGAATGTGGTTGTTGATGTTGGATTTTATGGGATTAATGATCCTAAGGAGGCCATTGTATCCGCAAAACGGTTGGAGGATCATGGTGCAGATTTGATGTCATACCATTCAAATCGATAGAGGAGTTGTGCAATGTGCTTGTATTGTTGGAGGATGGGGCAATTGCATTGCCATAGCTCTTGCACTTGGTTTACGATTAAAAGGGAGTCACCTATGATGTGGAGGCATTTTATTAGAAACTGAAGCATTAGTTTGCATTTCATATTCTTGGAAAATATATAAGATTTACATAAACTCCGTTGAGGCAGTTTGAACCAAGCTGGGCAGTTTCTAAACTGAATAAAGAAAACTACGTACCACTCCTATAATGTTGGTAACTTAATTAATGTAATATAAGATATAATAAATATTCTAACATCCCCCCTTATTACATTAATGTTGACTACACATAGCATTGCGGAACAATTCAAATTTGACTCGAGCAAGCGCTTTGGTGAAGATGTCCGCTATTTGCTCATCTGTGGGAATGTAGTGGAGCTGGATATGATGCTTTGGAATCTCATCTCGAATGAAATGACACCTAGTGTCAATGTGTTTGGTGCGATCATGAAAGATAGGATTCTTGACAAGATTCATAACACCTTGATTGTCGCAAAATAAATGTAAAGGAAGTTTCTTTGGAAGGCCCATATTTGTGAGGATGCGACGTAACCATATGATCTCGCGACTGCTCCACTAGCTGCTCGATATTCTGCCTCAGTAGAAGAAATAGCAACAACATGTTGCTTCTTGCTATGCCAAGAGACAGGACCAGATCCAAGGTGAAAAATATAACCTGCAGTTGATTTTCGGTCATCTATGGATCCAGCATAGTCAGAGTCCGTGTACCCTTGAAGATAGAACTTGTTATTCTTTTTGTATTCCAGGCCGATATATGTCGTACCACGGACATAGTGAAGAACTCTTTTTGCTGCCTTCCAGTGGCTAACTTTAGGATCTTGCATGAATCGTGAAAGATAACCCACAGCAAAACTAAGATCTGGCCTGGTGTTTGTGAGATAGATGAGACTCCCAATCAGCTGACGATAGAGAGTACTATCTATTTTAGGAGATTCATCGAATCGGGATAACTTAAGTCCTGCTTCCATTGGTGTAGCTTTGGGCTTGCAGTCTGTCATCCGATACTTATCAATTAGAGTCTTGGCATATTTCTTTTGAGTAACTTGTATGCAATGCTTGTATTGAGTTACTTCTAGACCAAGACAATAGTGGAGAAGTCCAAGATCTGTCATTTCAAAAGAGGTATTGAGATCTTTCTTTATTGTTTTGATCATACTCTCTGAACTGCCTGTTATGATCAGATCATCCACATATAGTACTAGAATTACTATGTTAGAACCATTGTTCTTGATATATAGATTAGGATCTGCAGGACTTCTTCTAAACCCATGTTGCACTAGGTGACTATCAATTTTGATATACCAAGCTCGAGGAGCTTGTTTAAGTCCATATAGAGATTTGATCGAGCTTACGAGACTTTCTGTTCTTGCCCTTGAACTACAAAACCTTCGAGGTTGAGTCATATAGACTTCTTCTTGTAGGTCACCATTTAAGAAAGCACTCTTTACATCCATCGATGTAGTTGCCAACCAAATTGAGCTGCCATTGCACACGAGAACTCGAATAGTGGTCATTTTAGCGGTAGGAGCAAATGTCTCTTCATAGTCTATGCCTTCTCTTTGTGCATAGCCCTTTGCAACAAGTCGGGCTTTATATTTATCTATTGCACCATTTGCCTTATATTTGATCTTGAATACCCATTTGCAAATTCACTAACTTCCAAGTTTGATTTTTCATTAGAGATGTATGTTATGCATCCATAGCAGTTTTCCATTGATCTTTATTGAGTGCATCTGAGACTGATGTGGGTTCTTTTTCATCTAGTATTGTCAGGATAGACTTTTTCATCTTCCATATCTATATCCTCATCTTCTTCTACATTCACAGATAAATCATCAAAATGTTGACAAAGGTCATCAACATCTGTTACTGATGTTGCATCATCTGCTCTTTTGTGTTGAGTCATACTGCGAGTAGCGGGTCGATCTAGAGTTAGATCTGGAAGTGATGTCAATTTTGAATCTTGCAATGTACTAGTATACCATTTAGGAACCTTCTTCTGAGGAGGTCTTGCTTCTTTCTTAGGTTCATCTTCCTTAAGGTATACAAGTGTGTTATTTGATGTGAAAGTTTCATCAAATACTACATCTCTGCTGATGTGTGTTTTCTTGGTTATAGGATCAATCAACCGATATCCTTTTGAATATTCATCATAACCAAGAAATATACATTTTTGAGTTTTCTCATCTAGTTTCCTTCTTTTTTGTTTAGGAATATGCATAAAAGCTTGGCATCCAAAAACTTTTAGATGAGAAATTGAGGGTTTCTTACCACTCCAGGCTTCTTGTGGAGTTTTTCCTTGTAGAGCCCTTGTAGGTGCTCTATTTAGTAGGTAAGATGTTGTGTTTCTTGCTTACGCCGAGTATTGTTTTTCTAAGTTTGCTCCTTTTAACATACACCGACTCATTTCTACTATGGAGCGATTTTTTCTTTCTGCAACTCCATTTTGCTGTGGTGTATATGCTGTAGTGAGTTGTCTCTTGATCCCATGTTTTTCCAAAAATGCTGAAAATTCCTTGGAAGTGTATTCCCCCCCTCGATCTGAGCGGAGGGTTTTGATGGAACAACTTGTTTCCTTCTCAAATTGTCTCTTGAACTTACGAAAGTAGAGAAGAGCTTCTGACTTGAGTGCAAGGAAGGAGACCCATATTTTGCGGGAGTAGTCATCAACAAATAGCTGAAAATACCTCTTTCCACCATGATTGGTTGGGAAAGGACCGCACAGATCTGCGTGGATTAACTCCAAGGGTTTCTTAGAGCGAGAAGAACTTGTCTCAAATGGAACTCGATGTTGTTTCCCTGCTAGACAATCTGAGCACACTGGGAGAACGGATGAAAGCTGAGGAAGCCCTTTGACCATGTCATATTTGCTTAATTCGAGTAAATACCCGGAACTGAGGTGCCCGTATCTTTTATGCCATAAGGAAGTAGCTTCTGTTGTAGTGGCAATGAGGGCAGTATGGGATGCAGAAACTATATCCAAGATGAATAATCCATGTTTGTAGGAGCCAGTGGCAATGTTGTGACCTTGGTGACTAATGAAACATATATTTTTTCCTTTTTCAACTTGAAAAACAACATCCATATTTCTATCTAGCATCTGTGGAGCAGATAATAGATTGTTGGCAAGGCCGAGGAACATAGAGAACTTTCTCTATGGCACGGTCTCCATCGGGGAGTGTGGCTGTAACATCCCCTTCACCTTGTACTTGATAGACCTGATTGTCCGCAATAGTGACAGGTTTGCCTTCTATTGCGTGGAAAGTTTGAAACCGGGACTTGTTCCCGAGTCATATGTTTGCTTGCTCCAGAATCAATATACCATACAACATCGGATTTGGAAGAGGCAGTATGGGTCATGAGCACCTTGTGTGCTCTTTCGGAGTCATTATCTGAAGATGAAGCAGAATCATATGAATGGGAATCTGCATAAGCAACATGACCCTTTTGTTGTTTGCGATGCTAGGGATATTTTTGCTTCCCCTTGCCTTTCTTATGTTGTGAGGGATCATTCTGTTGTTTGTTTTTGAACCAACACCTGTTGGTATCATGATTGTTCATATCACAGATCTTGCAATATTTATCTCGTTGGAGATTGGGCTTGCCTTTGCCTTTGGAAGAAGACCCTCCCTTCTGCAACTGTCCTTGCTTGTGACCCTTTTGATGGGTGGAAAGAGCAGTGGCAGGTTCCTCATCTTTCTGTACTTGATTGGCTTCTTTAGTTTGAAGCAAATTAACCAATTCAACAAAAGTTAATTTTTTGCCAGAAACATTGAGTGAAGTGATAAAACTTTTGTAAGATGGTGGGAGTGCCCTCAAAATAACAGATGTCAAAAGATCATCATCTATGGGTTTTCCCATAGTATTGAGTTTAGCTTTCAATTACTGCCACTTTGCGGGAGAAACAATTCAACGGTTTCCCCTGAATTCATATTGAGATTGTGAAGGTGGGTTTGTAGGTGAAGTATAGTGGAATTATTCTTTCCTTCATACACAGTAATCAATGCTGCCCAAGCATCTTTATTGGTCGTGGCATCACAAATATGAGGTTGAACCTCATCTGTTATGGCAAGTAACAAAAACATAAGGCCTTTCCTGTCTTGATCATCAAATGTATCTTGATCTGTCCCTGCTGTGGTGGGACGAGAGGTAGTGCCACTGACGACATCCCATAATTTTTTGACTTGAAGAATGGCTTTCATTTTATGCTTCCATGGCACAAAATTGGTGCCTTTGAGCAATTGGGCATCTGAAAGATACTTGTGCACTGTAGCCATTGTTTAGGGTTCCTTATAGCGCCAAATGGTCCCCTTTTCGATATACCGTTGCCAGGCCAGTTATACCAGAACTGAATCAAAACAATACCCGCCCTTACGTGAGGGAGACTATAGGTATTATGAAGATCAGAACGGTACGTGGAACATAGGCAGTACTGAAAAGGATTGCTTTGTTGATGGCACCTACCTTAGAAAGACAGGAATCCGCATGCGTGGGGCGTAACTTCCCCTAAACACTTTGGAGTCCAGGACTTTCGTCAGGATTTACGCCTAAACACAATAGCAATGGGGGTAAAAAATTCACTCAAAGAGATGTTAATGACACCTTCCTGAGAATCTTCGGAAGAAGAATAATCAGTTGGAGGTAATTAAGTCAAAAAACAAAACTAGGAGAAAAATTAGTGTTGGTGAGAGAACATCAAGTAGATGATCAATGAAGATCCCTGTGCAAAGAGATAACTGCTTTTGGAGAACCTGTGCAACATGTGCTGAGAGAAGTAGTGGATGCCTTGATGTAGATGATTTTTAATTGCAGAAAAAAAATGCAATAATCAAACAAGCATGCTCACAAAAAAACTTCTCACATAGGTGTCGGGTTCAACCGAAAATGCACCCAAATTTGACAAAAGAAGGTGTCGAGTAAAATCGAAAATGCACCTTTGAGTTGCTATCTAAGTCTTCTTTCTGAGGGATTGAAAAATTTGGAATTCCCCCCTCTATCTTGTAAGAAGTGAGGGCAAAATAGAGTATAATGCCTTTGAACAATTGCTTTTGAAAGAAAAATAAGCAATTTACATGTCTTAAAAGCAATGACAACAAAAAAAAAATGTGTCACCAAAACTTCTTGGGGCGTCAAAAAAAATGACGAGGCGTCAACACGACCCTCGGGGCGTAAAAAAAAAGGCCCTCCTTGGGCGTCACCGGACCCTCGGGGCGTCAAAAAAAATTTTTTGGGCGTCATGTTTGGCAGCAACTTCTTAAAGTACCTTTACACCTTGCAAGGGGGAAGTGCGGGAGTTGAACCTGCACCCTATGTCCCAAGCACCTTAGCACAAGACCATCTCGGCTACTCCGTCGGATGGAAAGAAGACAGCACAGGGTACCATATTGCAAAGTTAAAAAAAACTTAATGATTTGTTTTAAAAAAAACTACAAGAGAGCAATACTGTGCAACCAGGTTGCAATGTGGAATGCCACGGCCAATCCGTAGGAAAGCGTCCAGTTTAGGGAACAGTGGGGCCAGCGGGGTGCACTGTCTGATTTGCTGGCTGCAGAACACGTGGTACCCGCTATTCACACACACAGTTACCAACTTTCACAAGCCGATGGTAGGCCTTTCCAAATTGAGCAATCGCTGTGCATCACAAAATTTTATGAATACACCCCCCTTCCACGTGTGACGTGTGCGTGGGGTCCAGTTTTTTGCCTTTCTCAGGCCGCAACGAGACGTATTGTCTCATGCACAGCAAAAAAACACTTGCACAGATTATTCATCTCACAGATTGAAAAATCAAAACGACGTATTTGAAACCTGATCTTTCACAACAGACCACGGCTCCGTCTGTAGCAGTCGAGTCTCTACTTTGACTGCCAGCGTAGTGCAGTAGTTTTTGGAGTCTTACCTGCAAATTGTAGGCACTGTGATTATGGAGTGGTAAATGTTATCCACCTTGCCCAAAGAAAAAAATAGTGCACATTGCCCAAAAAAAATTCACATTGCCCAAAATCATTCAATGCTCTGATGCCATATTACAAACTGAAGCATTAGTTTGCATTTCATATTCTTGGAAAATATATAAGATTTACATAAACTCCGTTGAGGCAGTTTGAACCAAGCTGGGCAGTTTCTAAACTGAAAAAGATAACTACGTACCACTCCTATAATGTTGGTAACTTAATTAATGTAATATAAGATATAATAAATATTCTAACACATTTGATGTGCATGGAATGTGCTTGTTTCAATCCAAGGATTAGGGCTTCATATTCTACGTTGTTGTTTGTACAAGAGAAATCTAGATTGAATGAAAAGGGGAGTGGTTCACCTTCAAGTGTGAAAAATACAATGCCTGCACCCCCAGCATGCATGCATCGAGAACCGTCAAACAATAGTGTCAAGTTGATGGTCATTTCTGGTTCTACATATTCGTCGTCTTCCATTATGTGAAATATGGAGTCATATGGGAGCTGAATGAGGAGGGGTTGGTCATCAGACAAGGGAGATTCTATGAGTTGGTATGCTATAACATGTCCTTTGATGGAATTTTGTGAAATGAATTCGAGGTCGAATTTGGTTAGAAGCATGATCCAATTTGCTATGCAAGGATTGTGGTAGCTTTTGTTCATCATGTAACATAGAGGATTGTCTTGGGCAATAACGAAGGTTGTATGGTTGAGCATGTAGTGGTGTAGTTTTTGGGTGGTGAATACTACAACTAGGCATAGTTTCTCCATGTATATGTATCTAGATTCGTAGCTAACTAATGTACAACTTATGTAGTAAATAACTTGCTCTTTATCGAGTGCATTCTTTTGGGCTAGAAGTGTACCTAGCATGAAATCTATAGCATAAATGTATAATATAAGTGGTAGCTGCAGGTGTGGGGGTGACATAATTAGCGACGAAGTTAGATAAGTTTTGATATCGTCAAAATCTTGGTGGCAATTATCATCCCATTTGAATTTTATCCCTTTTTGTAAGATGTGGTTGAAGGGTTTGCACTTGCTATGAATCGGTGAATAGAAGTGATTTTGCCCTGGAGGTTGTGCAATTGTTTCAAGGTAGTAGGTGGAGGCATATCGATGATGGCTTTTACTTTGTTAGGGTTGACTTTAATGCCTCATTCGGTGATAATGAATCCTAGGAGTTTGCCTGAGGTAACACCAAAGACACACTTATTTGGGTTGAGGCGGACGTTGTGTTCTAACAAGCGATCAAAAATTTGATGGAGATCCTTGAGATGTTTTGAGAATTTCTTGGATTTAGCAATGAGGTTGCCTAAATAATATTCTACAATTTTATGCATGTAGTCATGGAAGATGTAGGTCATGGCACACTGATAGGTTGCCCCAACATTTAGGCCAAACGACATGATATTGTAGCAGAAGGTCCTCTAGGGGGTTGTGAATGATGTCTTGTGTTGATCAGAGGGATTGATTTTGATTTGGTTGTAACCTGAGAATCCATCCATGAGGGATATCATCTCATGGTATGCGATGGAATCGACAAGGAAGTCAATGTTAGGTAAGGGAAAATTATCTTTATGATAATGTTTGTTTAAATTGTGAAAGTTTGTGCAGATGTGAACTTCACCGGATGGCTTGGGTATGGGGACCATGTTAAAGACCCATTCAGGATAGTCTATGGGTACTATGAAGTCTACATCCAAAAGATTTTGGAGCTTACCTTTTACTAGTAATGCAACGGTTGGGTGCATGCGACGTAACTTTTGCCTTACTGGTTTGGCATTTTGATCTAGTGTAATATTGTGGACTACTAGGGCGGGATCGAGTCTTGGCATATCCTTGTATGACCACACGAAGACTTGGATATACTTGCAAAGGAAATTTGTGAATAGGATGTGCTCCTTGGGTGAGAGGCTAGCAACTAATTTAACTATATGAGGGGTTTTAAGATCATCACCTATGTCAACGTCAATGGTTTCATCAATGAGCATGTGGGAACCATCACCCAACTGATCTAGAATTGGAATAAGATGGATGTCATCAGTGGCCTCAGTAAGTTCATATTAATAATCTAAGTAAATGTCTGTATGGTGCACCTGTGGTATGTGAGGTCGTATGGATGATGAAGGGGTATTCACAACACGCAATATGTGTGGTGAGAGTAGGAAATCATGGGGTGCCGGTATGGGTAAGATGTAGGCAAGATCAATAAAGTTTAGATTTGGTGTATCATCTCGTGTCAACTGGTGTGTGTATCGTAGTGGAGAGAAAAGATCCACTTCAACCATATTAATTGACATTGTGGGGGATGTATGTGGTGAAGAGTTTAGTGATGATGATGCAGGAGCATCCAGTGGCACCTAATGTAGAAGCATCTAGTGGTAGGAGGGCCACTTCTAAAAAGTTGTCCAAGGAGGGAAAACATCACGATTTCGTGACATGTCATGAAATCATGACAGAAAAAGAAGAAGAAGGCGAGGGGAAAAATGTGTCACGATATCATGACAAAAAATGTGTCATGATATCACGACACAAAGAGGAGAGCAGAACCGACGGAGAGAACTATCGCGATATCGCGACAGAAAATGTGTCGCGATATCGCGACACAAGCGGAGAACGGAGCCAGTAGGGAGAAGCTGTCGCGATATCACGACACAAGTGGAGCTGAGAAGCCAGCGAGGAGAAGCCGTCATGATATCGCGATAGAAAATGTGTCGCGATATCATGACAAAAAATGGAGGAAGAAGCCAGCAGGGCCAACTGTCGCGATATCACAACAGGTTCCATAGGAGAAGCAACGGTGCTAAGGATGTCATGATTTCGTGACCCAAACAGGCAAGAGGAGGCCACAAGCAAAGATGTCATGATTTCGTGACATGTCACGATTTTGCAACCTGAGGAAGAAAAAGAAAGCCGAAAGCTAAGATGTCATGATTTCGTGACCCGAAGGCAGGATGAAGAGCGAAAGAGGAAGATGTCGCGATTTCGTGACATGTCCCATTTTCGTGACTAGAAGGCAAAGGAGAAGCCAAGGGAGGAAGATGTCACGATTTTGTGACATGTCACATTTTCGCGACCAAAAGGCAAAGAAGAAGCTAAGGGAGAAAAATGTCGTGATTTCACGACATGTCGCATTTTCATGACCAGGAGGCGAAGAAGGAGCCATAGGAGGAAAATGTCACGATTTTGTGACATGTCGCATTTTTGTGACCCAAAAAAGTGAGAGGAAGCAGAGAGGATAAGATGTTGCGATTTCATGACATGTCACATTTTTGTGACCCGAAGAAGAGAAAGGAGGCGAGGAAGAAAAATGTCGCAATATCGCGACATGTCACGATATCATGACCAAAAGAGAAAAGGACGAGCAGGAGAGGAAAGATGTCACGATATCACGACATGTTGGGTTTTCGTGACCCGAAGAGGAGAGAGAAGGTGATGGAGCAAAAATGTCGCGATATCGCAACATATTGGGTTTTTGTGACTCGAAGAGGAGAGAGAAGGCGATGGAGTAGAAATGTTGCAATATCGTGACATGTTGCAATATCATGATCAGAAGAGAAGAGGAAGAGGTAGAGGAAGAAGATGTCATGAAATCACAACAGGCTGCATTTTTGAAGGCCGTTACAGAGCAACAGGCTGCATTTTTGAAGGCCGTTACAGAGCAACAGGCTGCATTTTTAGGGACTGTTACAGAATGAGGTCGATGAGTGACATGTGGCAGCACAGAACAACACATGGCATCAAGGTGCAGTTATGGAGCAGACGAAGATGAACAGTCATGGCAAAAATGAATCGAAGGGCCGCCAGGTGGAAGACGAAGAGTCACGCGAATGTTATAAAAGGGCAAACCGAGCCATGCACAAGGGGTTGGAAACTGTAGATGCATAGTCGAGTTGCAGGATCAAGGGCCGAGAGCCATTCTGAATTGGCTTGGGTGCGTGTTCCTTCCAGAGTTAGAAAAATTCTTCCTAGGAGCGTAGGCAGATCGCCGAACGTGAGGCAGCTTGCATCAGGAAAAGAAAACTATGCCTGTAGGCTAGTGAGTGAGAGAACTGTGCCTGTGTGCCAGTTTTTGTAAAGCCTATGGGCTGTTATTGTAATCTTTGCAAGTTAGTAATAGAACAGTGGGATTTCTATTTCTTGTAAAGTGTGTTTTCAAATTTCTATGTAAAATTCGGATTTGTGATGTAGTAATTTTTGTGTCCCCATCAGATGACAACTCGACAACTTGGGAGCATCCTAAAAGGCTTAAGGAGGGTGCAAGATGACTAGTGGAGATCGTGGTTGAGTGACAGCTCATTGAAGTTGTCTATGTATAGGTGGAAATAGAGCTAAGTATGTTAATGATGTCGGTGGGGTTGCCATATCATGCTTTGGGTAATGCTTGTTTAAGGATAGTGCAACAAATTGGTTTGTCAAATCATCAACACAACATGAGGATGTGGTATCGTACATGGAGGGCTCTTGAAAGAAATCATAGGGGACTGTAATGGTGGAGTTAGGTGAGGAGGTATCCTCGATAATGTCCATATCAATATATTCTTCCAAGGTGTGTGTCAAAAGTAGGGGAGGATGCAGGAACAAGTCTTGGAGCTCATATTCTAACATATGGATGGTGGTTGGGAGATAACCTAAGACAAATTTGTCAATAGGGGATTAGACATGAGGGTTAATGGGTGTACCTAACCCTTGATAATAATGACCTAACCCAAACCCATGCCAGTGGAAGTGCCAAAGGTATAATAAGGCAAAGTAGAGATTAGCCAAGTGATAAATTGTACCACACAAGCTAGATTATGGTGGTGGAGATACTATAAACTCCAGCGTCGACAAAGTTGGTATGATTTTCAGGGGATCCTAGTTGTACGACTATTCCAATAGTAAAGACCAAAGCTGAAGGATGGACAAAGTCTTGGGTGGATTGGATAATGGGTGGGCATACACGGGCATCATGCACATTATAATCACTTGGGTCTGAGTTTGTCATGAAAATAGAAATGCATGGTGTTGCATGTTTTGGTGAACGTGGTGGCGAATATGAATTAGATGATGATGGTGAAGTCTAAGAGTATAGTAGAACTAGAGGGGTGTAACAATTGATCATCTAAATGAGATGCTTATTGCTCCCACTCATGGCATTTGGCTGCAATAGCTGGTATGGGATGGTTGGCCTATGGGAATTGCAAAGGAGGTGGAGTGGATATTGGACGACATGGGGAAGTGAATGACCCAGGTTGTGGATGAAAAGGAAGAGGAGGTGTGCATGGTGTAGGGAGAATATGTGATTTCATAGAAGAGGATGCTTGGGATGAAGTGATAGGGCATGATATTAGTGGTGATTGCGATGGCGGTATTGAAGGTAATTTGGTAGAGGATGAATATTGGGATGGTGATGGTGGCCATAATATGGGAGGCAAGAACGGTATGGTAGTGGGATTAGGCATTGCTAATGATGGTGTGAAGGGTGCTGACACTGAAGCGTGTGTCCTTGATGAGGATTGAGGTAACATGATATATGTAGGAGCATATGTCAATGCTTTGACTGACTAATGGGAAGAAATCAGGAAGAGTTGCATGGATAAGAAGGAAGGTGCAGGCGGGAGGTCTATGATATTGTATAATTTAAAGGGATCCCCATCATCTAGGATGCAATGAAAAAGTCCATTGTGGACATACTTGAAGCAATGGTGTAGCATGGAAAGGACACATTGCATATCCCTAATCCATGGGTGACCAAGGAGGATGTTGAAGAACACAAGCTTATACTGAGAGGGGGGGTGAACAGTATAAGACCACTTTTAACTTTTTCTTTCAAAACAACTTTCAATTCAATATTATGCAGTATAAAGATAGCAGTAACAACAACAGTAATCAAAGCAATGCACAAAACACCATCCACAAAGTGACACAACAATTTACGTGGTTCACCCAAAGTGGGCTACTCCACGGATAAAACTTTTCTCTAAAAGTTATATCGTAGTTCTCTGGGAAACCTTCCCAATTACAAAGTTTATGAGCCTCTGCTCAAAGGAGATACCTTCCCCTTAACTCTGCTCTGGCTGGTGATCCTCTAGAAGACCTCTGCCTCTTCAGCCCTTAGCAAGTGGAACTCTATCCACAGAAGACACCTGTCTTCCCTGCTCTGGCTGGAGACCTCTGTCCTCACTCTATCACCTCAACGTTGGTCCTCGAATTTGCACCAAAACACAGTCCTTCGGTCTGGCACAAATGTCCTCTTCCTCTTTCTCAGGTCTGCACCAAACACAGTCCTTCGGTCTGGCACAAATCTGTTCTCAACTCTGCATCAATCTCTGTCCTCAAATGGTCCTCAAATCTGGTTCACAGAAATGGTTCACCAACTTGCATTAATGCTTGGCTTGATCTTCACCCAAGTCTTCAAGACTTGTTTCAGATCTGCTTTGCAAGTTCTCACTTAGAACCTGCCCAAGCTGCTCCACAAGCTTCAACAAAAAGCTTGCTCAATGCTGTCCAACAAGCCCTCTCAATGACTTGTCCAAAACCTGCTCATACATCCCCACCGAAACCTATCCAAAACCTCAGCAAGCTCACAAAGACAACTTGCTTAGCATGAACTCACAAAGAGAATTGTTAGAGACCCAATGTGATTCATTAACATCATAGAAGCATAAAGAGAATTGTTAGAGACTCAATATGTTCTATACTTAACTCCCAATCTCAATCTCAAATCTCAAAAGAATAAGATATATGTAATATGCTTTTCTTAAGAACATGAAACACAAATCTGTCTACGCAAACACAGCCGCAATCATAGCCGCCCTTTGATTGAAATCCAACCTTTGCACTGTCTTCGTAAATACAGCAGCACTTCAACACTCTACGATCGAACTCCTCATTCAGCGCATCAACTCGCCACTTCTGCGCTATCTGCGTTGTTATGGCTGCATCTCGCACACCTCACTCGAATCGACTCGACTCGGTCTTTGCGCATCGTGGACTTCGCTTGCGCAAGTTCGATACACACATTCGATCATCAAACTCTCCAAATAGCCCTCCTTTTATACTGACAATCTCAAGATTAGATTCTTGATCTTAGTCGGCTGTATATCCCTAAAACAACGTCGACTGCACAACCCTACACTTCGTCGGCTCAAGGTTAACTCTGTCGGCTTCAACCGCCTCTGTTGTTCTGTAGCTTTTCTCATGAAACTACAACATGTCGCGATATCGTGACACTTTTACAGTCGTACACCTTCTATAGCCTGCTGTCGCGAAATCGTGACACCTTGGCCTTTGTCGACTTCCTTTGTGCTTCTGTCATGAAATCGTGACACCTTTGCCTCTTGCTGACGTCATCTCACTTCTATCACGAAATCGTGACACTTTAGTCTTCATGGCCTTCCTCTCAGCTTTTGTCATGAAATCGTGACACTTATGATTTTTGCTGACGTCATCTTCACTCTATCGTGAAATCATGACGCTTTAGTCTACAATGCCTTCTTCTCTTTTGTCATGAAATCATGACACATCTGCTTCTGCTGACGTCATCTGCAACTCTATCATGAAATCGTGACGCTTTCGCTGCCTTAAGCTCTTTTCTGCCATATGCCCACGAAATTGGAACATGTCACGAAATCGCGACGCTTTCGCCTTCGAGCTCTTCCTTCTTCAATTCATCATGAAATCATGACGCTTCTTCTGTTTAAGACTTGCTAACTATTTCTGTCATGAAATCATGACACTTTCTCCAACTGCAAGCTGCCATCTCAACCTGTCATGAAATCATGACACTTTTTGCATTCGTACAACTTCTTTGTAGCCTGTCATGAAATCGTGACGCTTTCAGCTTTTGAAAGCTTTCCTTGCAACCTGTCATGAAATCATGACGCTTCTCCTTTCAAACTCTTCCCTTTTGCTGCATGTCATGAAATCATGATAGTTCTCACTTTGAGCTTTTTAGCATGTCACAAAATCATGACAGTCCTCAACTTGACCTCTGCAGCATGTCACGAAATCGTGACATTTTACATGTAACTTTCTCTCTCTTCGATCTTGTCATGAAATCATGATAGTTCACTTTGCGGACTCTCTCTTCTGCATCATGTCATGAAATCGTGACACTTTTTCGTCCGTACAACTTACTTTGCAAAATGTCATGAAATCATGACACTTTTCCTTCTCTGCCTTCCTGCACTTTTCGAGTCGCGAAAATGCGACATGTCACGAAATCGTGACACTTTCCATCTTGCTCTCCTTCTCTGCCAACATGTCATGAAATCGTGATAGTTTTTCCTTCTCTTTCCTTCCAGCATGTCATGAAATCATGACACTTTTGCCCAAACTTTCTCTCTCCTCAAACATGTCATGAAATCATGATAGTTTTGCCAGCACTTTCTCTCTCCTAAAACATGTCACGAAATCGTGACAGTTTTTCTAGCCGCCTGCATACTTTTTCTTACTTGTCTTTTTCTTGATCTTTTGCAACTGGGCTACTCTGATCTACTTGGAAACTCACTGTCCAAACTGAAACCTTCATCAAAACACATTCTTTGACATCAAACCAAAATGCTTCAAGACCTTCTTGACATCAATGACAACATCTACACTTAGAGCAAAGGCAATGTACCCAAGGTACCCAAAATTGCCAACAATCTCCCCCTTTGTCATTGATGGCAACCCTTAATTGAAAAACACTACTCAAGAGCCAAAACTGAAACCAACTGTGCCAACAAATGAGAATCTGCCTTTGAAGTTTTTGCTCCCCCTGACTTGAAGCTTTCTTCTTCACTATGAAGCTCTCCCCCTTACTCATATCTCTCCCCCTTTGTCATCAATGGCAAAGGGTCACCTTTGGGGCTCGGGACTAAGAATGAGCTTCTTAGCTTAGTCCCTCCCCCACCTCCTGATGAGGTGGTTAAAACAGGGGTGGGAGTAAAACTCCCATTAGGCACTGATCATTATCAGGGTCTAAAACTTCCTTGTCGGGCCTTCTCTTGAACTCTTTGTCCAAATTCCTATTCTTGTTACTGTTTTGATCCTCGGACCTGTTCATACTACTGTTCTTGTTATCGTTCCTGTTCTTAACCATGTCTTGATCCTTGGACCTGTTCATACAACTTTTCCTGTTCCTGTATTTTGGAAGTACAGCTCTACACTGTCTAGCTGTGTGACCGTCATTGTTGCATTTATAACAAGTAATAAAGTCTGTTCTTTGAATCCGCCTATTTTGACTAACCCAGTTCCTATTATTTTCCTTGCAAAAAATTGCCTTGTGCCCAAACTGTTGACATGAGTAGCAATACCCTCGAAAGAAACTAGCACTTCTGAATTTGTCGTTAACTTTCTTCACTTGAGCCATGCAATGTACAGCCATGTGACCAAACCTGTGACACGCAAAACATCTATCATGAAATTTTCTTTTATTCGACCTCTTGGGTCTCAAAAACTTCTTCTTCGCATTCTGAATTCTATTTTCTGTTTCTGCGCATCTGTCATCCATGGATTTTTTCTCAGAAATACTCTCCTCATCAGAACTCTCTCCTTTTTGAAATCTCTTACCAGATTTCCCAACCTGTTCCTTGTGCGGCTTAACAAAACCGAGGCCTGTTTTATCTGTTGTCTTTCTTTGACCTTTGATGAGAGATTTAACCCTTTTGGAGTTATCTTGAAACCTGTACAACTTATCCTTGTACTCTTTAGTTTCCTTTTTCAAAGAAGCCATTTTCTGTTCTAACTCACTATATTCAAGAGCCTTAAACTCTAACTCATCCTTGAGTTCAACATTCTTCTTTCTTTCCTTTTTCAAAGCACTAAGAGCATTAATAAGTTCTCTTTCAAGATCCTTTATTTGTTTGCTTTCTGAATCATCAAACCCTTTTTCAGATTTCTTATCACTAGAGGTGCTACCTTTTTCAAAAACCATACAAGCATCTTCCTTACAGTTTTCTGAAGCATCTTCATACATACTCAAAAACAATTCATTATTTGTGCACTCATCCTCAAGGTGCCCAAAATTTCCACATCTAAAACATTTCATGATAATGAATCTATGTTTCGGTTCTTCCTCTTTTTCTGAAATGAACAACATCTCATTTTCAACATCACTTGAAGAACTTTCAATATCATTACTAGACCACTTACTTGCTTTGTCTAGGTAGAAGCTCTTCTTGTGCTTGTGAGAATACCTCTTTCCTTGATTGCTTTGCTCATCTTTATTCTTCCTGTGATGCCTATGCCTTTCAGAATCCTTGCTCTTACAATCCTGTTTGTCTTTATCACTTTCATCCTTGGTAACAGTACAGTTAGTAGCATAATGACCAACCATTCCACAATTGAAACATTTGACAAATTTCATACCTTTGTGCTTTCTTGAGAACTTGCCCTTCTTGCTGTAATAAGTCTCATCATCACTAGAAGACTCATCAATAATAGGTGTTGTATTACTACATGAATGATCCATTGTGTTCTTTGCTAGCTTTTCCTTCAAGCTATTAAACTTTTCGAAGGAACCCGCTCTGATACCAATTGAAGAACACAAGCTTATACTGAGAGGGGGGGTGAACAGTATAAGACCACTTTTAACTTTTTCTTTCAAAACAACTTTCAATTCAATATTATGCAGTATAAAGATAGCAGTAACAACAACAGTAATCAAAGCAATGCACAAAACACCATCCACAAAGTGACACAACAATTTACGTGGTTCACCCAAAGTGGGCTACTCCACGGATAAAACTTTTCTCTAAAAGTTATATCATAGTTCTCTGGGAAACCTTCCCAATTACAAAGTTTATGAGCCTCTGCTCAAAGGAGATACCTTCCCCTTAACTCTGCTCTGGTTGGTGATCCTCTAGAAGACCTCTGCCTCTTCAGCCCTTAGCAAGTGGAACTCTATCCACAGAAGACACCTGTCTTCCCTGCTCTGGCTGGAGACCTCTGTCCTCACTCTATCACCTCAATGCTGGTCCTCGAATTTGCACCAAAACACAGTCCTTCGATCTGGCACAAATGTCCTCTTCCTCTTTCTCAGGTCTGCACCAAACACAGTCCTTCGGTCTGGCACAAATCTGTTCTCAACTCTGCATCAATCTCTGTCCTCAAATGGTCCTCAAATCTGGTTCACAGAAATGGTTCACCAGCTTGCATTAATGCTGGCTTGATCTTCACCCAAGTCTTCAAGACTTGTTTCAGATCTGCTTTGCAAGTTCTCACTTAGAACCTGCCCAAACTGCTCCACAAGCTTCAACAAAAAGCTTGCTCAATGCTGTCCAACAAGCCCTCTCAATGACTTGTCCAAAACCTGCTCATACATCCCCACCGAAACCTGTCCAAAACCTCAGCAAGCTCACAAAGACAACTTGCTTAGCATGAACTCACAAAGAGAATTGTTAGAGACCCAATGTGATTCATTAACATCATAGAAGCATAAAGAGAATTGTTAGAGACTCAATATGTTCTATACTTAACTCCCAATCTCAATCTCAAATCTCAAAAGAATAAGATATATGTAATATGCTTTTCTTAAGAACATGAAACACAAATCTGTCTACGCAAACACAGCCGCAATCACAGCCGCCCTTTGATTGAAATCCAACCTTTGCACTGTCTTCGTAAATACAGCAACACTTCAACACTCTACGATCGAACTCCTCATTCAGCGCATCAACTCGCCACTTCTATGCTATCTACGCTGTTATGGCTGCATCTCGCACACCTCACTCGAATCGACTCGACTCGGTCTTTGCGCACCGTGGACTTCGCTTGCGCAAGTTCGATACGCACATTCGATTATCAAACTCTTCGAACAACCCTCCTTTTATACTGACAATCTCAAGATTAGATTCTTGATCTTAGTCGGCTGTATATCCCTAAAACAACGTCGATTGCACAACCCTACACTTCGTCGGCTCAAGGTTAACTCTGTCGGCTTCAACCGCCTCTGCTGTTCTATAGCTTTTCTCGTGAAACTACAACATGTCGCGATATCGTGACACTTTTACAGCCGTACACCTTCTATAGCCTACTGTCGCGAAATCGTGACACCTTGGCCTTTGTCGACTTCCTTTGTGCTTCTGTCATGAAATCGTGACACCTTTGCCTCTTGTTGACGTCATCTCACTTCTATCATGAAATCGTGACACTTTAGTCTTCATGGCCTTCCTCTCAGCTTTTGTCGTGAAATCGTGACACTTATGATTTTTGCTGACGTCATCTTCACTCTGTCGTGAAATCATGACGCTTTAGTCTACAATGCCTTCTTCTCTGCTTTTGTCATGAAATCATGACACATCTGCTTCTGCTGACGTCATCTGCAACTCTGTCATGAAATCATGACGCTTTCGCTGCCTTAAGCTCTTTTCTGCCATATGCCCATGAAACTGGAACATGTCATGAAATCATGACGCTTTCACCTTCGAGCTCTTCCTTCTTCAATTCATCGTGAAATCATGACGCTTCTTCTGTTTAAGACTTGCTAACTATTTCTATCATGAAATCATGACACTTTCTCCAATTGCAAGCTGCCATCTCAACCTGTCATGAAATCATGACACTTTCTGCATCCGTACAACTTCTTTGTAGCCTGTCATGAAATCGTGACGCTTTCAGCTTTCGAAAGCTTTCCTTGCAACCTGTCATGAAATCGTGACGCTTCTCCTTTCAGACTCTTCCCTTTTGCTGCATGTCATGAAATCATGACAGTTCTCACTTCGAGCTTTTTAGCATGTCACAAAATCATGACAGTCCTCAACTTGACCTCTGTAGCATGTCACGAAATCATGACATTTTACATGTAACTTTCTCTCTCTTCAAACTTGTCATGAAATCATGACAGTTCACTCTGCGGACTCTCTTTTCGCATCATGTCACGAAATCGTGACACTTTTTCGTTCGTACAACTTTCTTTGTAGAATGTCATGAAATCGTGACACTTTTCCTTCTCTGCCTTCCTGCACTTTTCGAGTCGCGAAAATGCGACATGTCGTGAAATCGTGACACTTTCCATCTTGCTCTCCTTCTCTGCCAACATGTCACGAAATCGTGACAGTTTTGCCTGCTTCGTCTCTGCCTTCCAGCATGTCACGAAATCATGACACTTTTGCCCAAACTTTCTCTCTCCTCAAACATGTCACGAAATCACGACAGTTTTGCCAGCACTTTCTCTCTCCTAAAACATGTCGCGAAATCGCGACAGTTTTTCCAGCCGCCTGCATACTTTTTCTTACTTGTCTTTTTCTTGATCTTTTGCAACTGGGCTACTCTGATCTACTTGGAAACTCACTGTCCAAACTGAAACCTTCATCAAAACACATTCTTTGACATCAAACCAAAATGCTTCAAGACCTTCTTGACATCAATGACAACATCTACAGTTAGAGCAAAGGCAATGTACCCAAGGTACCCAAAATTGCCAACAAATGTTGTACTACATCTCCCCTTGGATTATGTGGAAGAGAATGGAAATGGTACGGATACCTACTCGGATAGGTAGGACTATGGATCCTACCGTAGGTCTCATAGAACCATCAAATGCTCGTAGATCGAGGGAAGGTGTGGCAAAATGGGTTAGTGATATATGTAAATGATGTAGGGCTACTGTAGATATGATACTAATGGATGAGCCAGTGTCAATGAGGACCCAATTGTAGCTGATGTCATTGATATTGGCTTATATGTGGAGAGGTGGATCTACTCCTTCTCTTACGAGTTATGTTATCTCATGGTCATGGAAGCTAATGGATGGCTAAAGGCATCATAGGATCTTCCCTACAAAGTTTAAAAATGTATTTATATCATACGTTTCTAAATCTATAGATTGTAAAATATCATTCAACACCTCACGGTGGGGTTGAGATTGTTGTAAGAGGTCAAAGATGGATAATCATGTGGGGGCATTATTTAATTGATGGGTGAAGCTACCATGGATGGTAATCATATTTTGGGGTGGAGGTGGTATAGCACTAGGAGTTTGGGAAACATGTGGTGATATAAATTGGGTAGGTGGAGAGACAATAGGCATGGTTTGGTGTGATGGGTATCGTTGGTTCCGTGTGGTAAGGTTTATCATGCCTACTACTCCACGTGATGGAGGATCACATTGGAAATTGTTCACTTGGCAAGGTGGTCCTGGAGGGTTGGTTGGAGGTCTTTGGGGATTGGTTACTCTATGGTATGGTAGGGGATTATGGAAGATCCCTAGATTTTGGTTTTATGGGACCAAAGGGTTTGATACCTGAATGGTACCCTTTTTGATTAGGTCTTGTACTTGAGCATGAAAGGATCGACACGACTCGATGTCATGATCACACTATCTATGGTATGGACAATAGAGCTGCTCGTTGTATCCACGAGGCTTGGGCATATTTGGATCTAATGGTCAAATTTTAGGTAGGAGAAGATGTCCACCATATTGTAACCTATGAAAGAGGGTTGGTAAGGGTTCAAAAAGTGGTGTAAGGTTATGTTGTGGATCCTACGGGTGCATACCATGAGATTGTTGAGGCCTAGGTGGGGGAGGCACATTGGTTTGGAATACTTGTTGTTGTGGAACATAAGGTGGTGGGCTTGGTGTTGGTGCTAAGGTAGCAGTTGCCACTTGGTTGGTTTGTGGAGGTCGAGGATACGGTTGGTTGGGTGTGTTTATGTTAAAATGGAAGTTTGAATTGTAGTTAGGCTTTGATATTAACTTAATTTTTCTAGATTGGACTTTAATGTCTTCAATAACCTTTACCTGTGAAATGGCTTCCTCGAAGGTGCGGCTTTGGTGAAGCTATAGAGAGGTAGAGATGTGTTTGTGGAAACTCTTGGAAAAGAGTGTCACTAGCTCCATGGTAGGGAGGCTATGGGTGAGATCATGGATGATCACTCTCCATATAGATACAAACTTGGTGATAGGTTCATCGTCAGCTTGTCGTAAGGCATAGATGTCTGAAAAGGTTACCTTCTTCTTGATGTTAATTGAGAAGTGTTCTATGAAGGTGTTTGCTAATTGCTCAAAGGTATAAATACTATGTCGTGGTAGCATGTTATACCAATCTAAGGCTTGTCATGCAAGGTATAGGGAGAAGGTATGCAACATAAGGGGGTTGCTACTATGAAGCTAGTAGCAAGCTGAGCGATAGTTACTAACATGTTCTCTAGGGCCCTCCTTACCTTTATACTTATCAAAATTTGGGATCTCAAAGCGATAGGGGTAATAAGGGATAGGGATGGATGGATGGACTGGATCATTGTAGAGTTCATCTTACGATGGTTGTTGTGGCCCATAGCTTGTGGTGCACAGGTTTAATATCTTGACTTCATCTCGTAGGAGTTGAATTTTAGGTGTTAAGAGTGTGGGAAATTGAGATAGGATTGGTTGAGCCTAGGAGTGTGGTGGATAGTGAGGTTGTTGTTGTTATTCCTCGTATTATGAAGGGAATTATTCTAGCTAGTTTTGGTATACTGGATATTGGGTGGTATACGATGTAGGATCTAGTGGGATACTAGGTTACAGAACATATGTTTTTTGGGGATAGTAATACTGTGATTGTGATGTGTGTTGTTGTGGCATGGGTTCCTACTGGGTAGGAGCCTACTGCAATGGTTGTGTCATAGGTGGTGATGACCATGAAGGAGGTGTGAAAAATGTAGTGCCAATATGTGAGAGTGGAGGTATCGATGCTATTGGTGCTAGGGATGGTCGAGGTAAGGTGTCAAAAGTTGGGACCTACCTCTATCCTAAAGAATGGGCTGTGGTGAAACTAAACTATGTAGAATAGCCTGGGGAAGTGGGCATGTAAGCTATGGGTTTTTATTCATAGGTAGGAGGAAGATTAGCGATAGGAGCTTGGAAGGAGGAGGAGGAGGTATCCTAAAGGTCAGTGAAGGTGAAGGTAGAGTGGAATATTGGACATTGTAAACTCCAGGAACCTAAGAGGTAGGTGGAAATGCAGCAAAAAAAGGAGGGTAATATTTCAAAGTGGGAGCGTGGGAAGAGGATGTGGTACTTGCATTCACTCTCGAATGAATTTGGGTTGTTGGTTGTTGTTGCTACCATTTGGTGGTTTGGTTTTGGAGAGGCTTTTGTGATAAATCTTCAAACATTGTGAAAAATGGTTGCTAAGATGATGATGGTTGGGGCTCTTGGGAAGAGGATGGGTATGATGTTTGAGGTGGTGTTTGTTGTTCCTATAGAGGAGGTTGCTATTGTACAGTTTGGAATGCTGGCCTCTGAACACCTATGGTGGAAGAGGAAGGGTTAAAAATCATTCCTACGATAGGGGCGAATGATGTGATATCTGGGTGAGTGTGGTTCAAGAGGTAGGAGTCATTCTCAAAAGGGATTGAGATAAACTCTAGAAAAATGGGTGTGCAAAGGTAGGGGAAGTAGGTATGACCTCCTCATAAATGGTAAAGAATGGGTGAGGCTGTCCTGGTGTTGTGTAGATCACATGGTCGCAAAACATGGTCAAGGGATTAGGCAAGGATGGGAATGAAAGAAGCAGATAATCCTTTGCAAGTTAAGTAGTGAGGGCTTCACTCAAAGTTGATGTCTCATCTTGAGATGTCATGTGTGTGAACTGTAGATCGAATCCTATGAGTAAATTAGATGTGTCTATGGTATTCCCCTTCATGATCGAAGGAGTAGGGGAAGACTAACTAGAAGAAGTGGTAGGTGCTTCCTCTATAGGGTGTGCTTGCTCATGCGATCGATTGTGGGTGACAACAGGCATGATAGCCTATGCGATGTCATGAGGGTTTAGAACTACATAGGAATTAAATCCTATAATTCTATGTGTACTGTGTGAAGGGGTTTAGGAATAACCCTATGTGGTGTAGACTCGACTATGCCTAATATAAGCGTAAAAAAATGCAGTGATGTGTATAGCTAAACAATATGTGGTGTAGTGTACTGAAATTAGTCCGTGATCATACAAACAATGATAGACTGGAATCAGTTCTAAATACTAAAAATAAAAGTTCTTTGTTCATTTATGTGTGTTTCGATGTTGGTACTTCCTAGGTAGTATCATAGGTAATGGAGTGAATACTCTAGTAAATCAAGAATGTCATCGGTATCAAACCTCCTACAACACCCAAAGATGCACATAATATAACGATATCACAATGTGCAAGTGGTGACCTGTATGGAAGGCGCAATAAAATGATATCCTAAAGGGGTGGAACCCACTATGTTGAAGTGAGTTCACTATATCCTCTCACAAGAAGAGGTGGCACTGTCTGAGACCTACTACCGACATACCCATGCTTTTGCTTCACCCTCGGGTGGGCTTATTCAATAATGATAGTTACCATGTTCACTAATTATGTAAGCCTTGTGAACAAAGGCATCTAATCCTATCCCACTCTGAAGGTAACAACTGGTGATGAAATCCAGAAGCCCAATCTCAAAAGTGGGGGTTTTTCGGTGATGAGGCCCAGAAAACCACTCCTGTGGGGCTGCTAGGTGTCTATGGGGGTGATTTGGTGGAGGGTAAAACACCTACCACACCAATCTCGAGCGATGGATTGGGGATGAAGTCCAATATCACCACTTGTTTAAGATACCACGCGCGTGTGTGGGTTTTTGTTTTGCTATCGATGTTATGTAAAACAGGAAATATAACTAATTGCATTTTCAAATCAAATGCTAGCCCTATATGCATTTTTTGAAAGCAAAAGACTAGAATGAAATGATTTTTGTAAACAAATAATCTAATCCTAGATGCATTTAGGAAAAGAAATTAGTTCTATGTTTTTTCAAATCCTAGAAACATGCAATACGAAGGTGTGAAGAAAGGGGTTTATGTGACCCTAAATGTGTGTGAAAACAAGTAGTAATCGCAATGAATATTTATGCAAGTATAGATGAGCAATCACAAGGACTTTATACATGCAAATTAGAAAAGGGAAAATTAAAATTTACATGAAATATTAAAATTTAAAGTTGCTAGAATTTTGATAGGTTTTGTAATTACAACGATACTTAAACTAAATGGAAATGCGAAGAAAGGGGAAATTTGTTACTAGCTCTTGTGCCTTAACTAGTAAACATTTCACATATACCAAAAAATTAGCAAATAGAGCAAATACAGAAGAATACCTGGACTCTGATGTTGTGGGTGGTCTGGTTAGGCCTTGTACTACTCACCCCTATAATTTTGGGGGCTTTTGAGGCTGGTAGGTTGACTTTGCCACCTAGGGGGTGAATTGAGATCTGGTTCGTGGGGCGGGGGGTGAACTGGGTTTGGAGACCCCAAATCTCTATTCTTGAGGCCTGAGGTGGTTCCCAAGGCTTTGGATATCTCTATGACAGTTAGATTTAGTACTTGGAAAATACGAAAATAGAGAATAATATGATATTTACAAAACTAGTTAGCCTAACACTATCCGTTGTGGGGGTCCCACTGGGTGTGCTAGAATGAAATGGCCAAAATATAGCATTTGATCTAAAAACATATTAATGACACATGTTATTCAAGAAAATATATTTTTATTCATGTAAAGAGTGCATAGGTTACAATGGGGTAAAATTCCCATTTATCCATTCTTTTCATAAATGTTATAATAGGCTTGATGCCTTATTCTCATGTCCCTTAATGTAGATGAGCTTGTGTACCACCCAGGGTTGTAGTTTGTAGTTGTTTCCCTCCTTGGTTCTAGGCCAAAATTGAAAAAAAGAGTTAGTTCATTGGGGGGCTTACCTTAGTTAGGCCCCATATTATGAAAGACAAATAGATGATAAAAACATATTGAAAACTGAAATAAATTGTGTAGAAGGTCATGAAATTGCAAAATGAAGCTTACCTCCCAAATCTAAGTTGATTTGGGACCTGTAGAACCAATTTGCCACCCGAGGGGTGAACTAGTACCGGATTCACGGGGCAAGGGGCAAATCAGACTCTGAGTGTTGTTCTACAGAAACCCTTCGGTGGAGAGGTTCCTTAGGTGTTGTATTGATACTATTTAGGTTAAGATATACTTTGCTATGCTTCTATACATATTTTGGTAGAGTTTTTGTACTTTGGACATAAGTGGAGAGAGAGATAAATGAGGGTTTGGGCCCACTATTTATAAGAAAACCCAAGGTGTAGGGGGTAGTTAGGATAACTAAGCCCTAGGATCATATCTCATGAATGTTAGGTTTGGGTTTGTGAGGTGGCATCCTCACATTTCCTCTAGGAAATATCTCATCCTCACACATGTGTGAGGAGAGATTAGGGTTAACTAGGGTTAGTCAACTCTAGGTTAGATGTGGGGTTAGGTTAGGGTTTCCTAAGAAATATCCTAACTAACCTAGTGCACACACATGTGGGAGGGATTAATTAGGTGTAATTAAGGATTAAGGACCTAATTAACATTTTTAGCCCTAAAAGTGACCTTTAAATGAAGTCAACTTAAAATTTAGATTTATGAATTGACTTAATAATTACTTTTGCCAATTAATAGCCCCGTGGGGGCCTCAATTAAGTGCAATAAGGCTCTGTATCACCTTGGGAAGCTGATGGAAGGTATCTTGATGCATGGGAAATGTTTGTGATGTGATTTTGCTAACTTATTAGGGTTTTGGACCTAAAAACTAGCAAAGTGGTGTGTGGAAGTCTACGCAATGCTATGATAATCTACAATGATCTACGCATGACTACGCATGAATACAATGGTATACACATGACCATAATAATCTACACATGTCTAGGAGGATCTACAATAGTCTACGTTGGTCTACGATAGCCTAGGGGTACCTAGGATGGCTTATGTGATCCTACAAGTGTCCAAAAGGATCTACAAGTATATAGGTATAGCAATGTGCAACTTTTAGGTGTCTATAGAACCTTTACTTAGGAGGAAATAAAAAATGCTCTCTTTTCCATGATGGCTTATAAAGCCCTAGGTCTTGATGGGTTTCCCCTTGCTTATTTCAATGCTACTAGAGTATTGTTGGCCCTAATATCACTTCTACTATCCAATAAGTTCAAAGGAATATATTTCTTCCCAAGGATGTCAATTCCACCTTTATAACCCTTATCCTAAAGCCTCCTGATGGCAGGGCTCTCTCTAACTTTAGACCTATCAGTATTTTCAATATCATCTAAAAAATCATCTCTAAAGTCATTGCAAATAGGATGAAGGAAATATTTCCCCTCATCATTGACCCTTTCCAAGGCAAATCTATTCAAGGTAGACTAATCGCTGATGGTATCATTACCATCCATGGACTCATTCATTCTATCTCTGAAAATAAGAAATTTGATCTCTTTATTAAGCTCAAAATGAATAAAGCTTTCAAAAGAGTGTCATGGGAGTTTATCTTCATTGTTCTCTCTAAATTTGGTTTTCATGATGAATGGATCACACTCATTAAGGAACTGATTACTTTTGCATGGTTCTCTATCATTGTTAATGGTTCAACTATTGGATACTTCAAAAGTTTCATGAGCCTAAGGCAAGGTGACCCTATATCACCTTTCCTTTTCATCATTTTAGTGGAGTCACTTGGAGATATCTTAAATTTTCTTGCTCTCAGGGAGCTATCTTAGGCATCAAGGCTTCATCCATCCTCAATCCCATCACTCACCAATAGTTTGTTGATGACACCATCTTGGACACCTTATCATCAATTCCTAAAGCCAAAGCTATCAAATCCATTCTCATCTATTATGAATAAGCTTCAGGGAAAAAAATTAATTTTATTGAAAGTATTATTTTTTCTTAACACAACCATAGATAGGAAACTCAAGATAGCCAAGATTCTAGGCTACACCATCTCATGCCTTCCATCTATTTTCCTAAGCCTTCCCCTCTTTTCCAAAAACCCATTTGAGAACATGTGGAACATTATCATTGAAAGACTTCATACAAAGCTTATTGGATGGAAAGGGACCCTTCTAAGTCAAGCAACTCATGCCATGTTAGTCCAAGCTTATCTCCAAAGCATATTGATCTTCTTTATGTATATCTTTAAGGTATTCTATGCATGGTTTGATTTAGGTTTACAGTATCCCATGATGGCACTTTTAGAGCCAAAATTCCTATAGATTGACACCATTGTTGAATAAATCCTCAAGTACCATGGGTTTACCCCTTTCCTCAAGAAATTTATTGGAAATGGCCCTGATCTATCGCTCAAGTTGATTAAGTTTTGGGATGATGATAGATTCATGGTTTGTGGCCTCAGTTTCAACATCAGTGTTTAATGCTTGTTGAGGTGACAGGCCTCCTAGACAATGGAGAAATAGTTCTTCATTACAAGCATTCATTGGCTAAGAAGGTAAGCTTCTTCAAAGACAAAGGTAAAAATTTGGGAAGGGAAAAAGGAGGAATTATTAGAGTGACCCTTCCCAAGCCCTAGAATAGAGTTATGCTACCTATCCTTCAATACTTCATGATTAATGAGATTAAGTCTCCCCTCAAAAGCTTTCATTTGGATTTCCTAAACCATATTAGAGATATCAAAATCATAAATGTGCTAGACTACCTACTCAAGTCCATGGAGTGCTCCATACTCAATATAAAAAAGGGAACTACCACTCACCCAGTGCACCAAGGTCTTCACCTTATCCTGTAGAAGCATGCTCTTCAAAAGGAGGCTCAAAATACATCATTTTCTATGTTGGTAGCCCCACTATACACCCTTCTATTCTAGATTCAAGCCAAGGAAGCTCTCATCCTAAAAATTTGATCTATGATGATGTTCTAAATAATGCATTTGGCAAGACCACCAAAATTAGGAAGAAGTTGGATTTTGACTTTATTTCTAAAGATACTCCTACTTCGATTAAAATGGAGGTCTGATGTTGCTCTTCCAGGAGCAAAATCAAAATTTGTAAGTGAAATTCACCTATTATTATAGAGCACAATCAATAGCAGTTGGATGACTCACCTGTGGTAAATAAGAAATCACATATTGGGGGTGTTTTTGCTTGCTCATCTTATAAAGGTATTGAAACCCCAAGCAATCCATCAAGCCGTATTCAATAGAGATTGAAAAAAGGTCCCTTAAAAGGTTTAGATGAGCTACTAAAATCCATGTCCAAAGCTACCAATATGGTCCATTCCCTCCTTCAATAAGCCATAACTATGGTGGAAGATCTCAAAAACTAGAATGAGGGACATATGCATGTGGCCAATGATGATCAAGAAGTAGTCGAGGTTTCTATATAGCCATATTTGCCCTTGTTGTTTATTTTTTATTATCTTCAAGGGGTCCTTTGATTCTTGCATAGGTGGTTTTTTCTCTCTATTTTTGCTAGTGTCATCTCTCAGATATGCCCTATTTTAGGCTGATGCCTCTTGGGTTTGTCCGGTTGATATTTCCTCTAGTTTATTTAGGTTGTTTTGATCTTGGTCTTGTGGAGACTGTAACCTTTTTTTTTCCACTTTTGTAAAATTTTTAGGGTCCCTTTCAAAACCCCTTCCTCCAATTAATAAATAAATAAAATCCAATACTACAAAGGATCTATTTTTCTTTACATTAATATGTTTAAACCTTGATTAAACAATAAATCAAATCCCATACTAAAATGATCTATTTTTATTTACATTAATATACTTCAACATATATTAAGCAATAAATTAAATCCAATACAACAAAGAATCTATTTTTCTTTACATTAATATGCTTAAAATTTTATAAAGTAGTAAAATAAATCCAATACTACAAAGGATCTATTTTTATTTACATTAATATGCTTAAACAAAACAAATCCAAAGAAGCATCAAACTATAATTAAAATTAAAGCATAAATAAAATACTTCTAAGGTTCAACCAAAACCTAGAAAGAAATCTCAAATAGACCTATCGATGCCACTAGAGAAGCGTTGCACTGGTCAATGTAGGGAAATAAAAAGGGCAACAACATAGATAACAAGCAAGGGAGATTGCACACTACTCAAGATGATGATCCCCTTCAACTTAGGCATCAAGATGACCCAAGCAACACAACCAAAAAAAAACCTAAAGGCACAATGTCCTTCATGTACTATGAGGCACAAACACTTAGTGCACATGATTAATTTACGTGATAGATGAAAAAAACCATGGTCCTAGCCTACAAGCATCTACAATGAAGAACAATTACCAAGCATATAGAGAACTTCAAACCAATAGAGATACTACTAAACAAGAGTTTAAGATAGAGGTGCAAATCTAAAATTACATTAACCACTGGTTTGGGTAAAAAACAATAAAAAGAAATACCTTATGAACATCGATAAATAACTAGAGAAGCTAAGTAAAGCAATAGTATTAAAACATCAAGGAGGCAACTTGGTTTGAGCTCCTCTTACGTCCCTCCTACTTTGACGTCGTGCTATCTCCAAGTTATAGGTCGTCTAGCCAAAGATCTAATTTCCTCTCATTGTTTCATCCCAAACCAATTCCCTTATCACCTACCTCCCACATGATTTAAGCAAGGGGCATAGCCTTGCATGGGGGTGAACGTGAATGAAATGCCCAAGAGAGCATTACTTGCCACCTTTACATGAGCACTCAGAAAATATATTTTACCCTAATATTTATTGAAATTGAAGCTTACCTTAATCCACCAAAGGGGTGGCATTTATTATTACTTTGATATTAATTAATTTCCTTTAAAAAATTAAATATCAAAGATCCATTTAATACTTTATTTAACTAAAGTATTTAAGCTATCATTTAAGCAAATTCAAAAGTATTACAAATCAATACTTATCAACTTTATCAAACTATGCACAACATAGACAAACATGGATTTGCATCAATAATATCCTACACCATTGTTTTATCCCTAAGTAGGTGGTCTCTTTTAAGATAGTCTAATGTTATTGCCAACCTATTAAGGAGACTCATTGCACAAGCAACATCCCAACCCAATGGTGTGAACATTGAAAAAAACAATGCATCTACATGAAGGGTAATTTTTCTTGTTACCCTGAGTTATCGATGAGCAAGTCATCATCATCATTTCCATAAACATATCTCTTTGTAGATGGTTCACCTTTATGATCCCACCAACAAGAGAGAGAGCACCTGGTCCTGCATTCACAAATACATCAGTAGTACCATATTCCAAGCTCAAAAGAATGCACTCATCCCATCATAAAGATATCATTAAAGAAACTATGCCATTAAACATTCACATTAATACATAGTTTATTGTCCATAAATATTTTTCCAAGGAGGGATGTTACACAATTCATGTTGTGCATTGGAGAGGAGACGCAATGCATCCAAATTATGTCCATTATATTTATAGTCAAACAAGTGGCTAGTTGTCTAATGGAGATCAAAACTATTAAGCTTCATCACATACAATGGATAGATGAATTGAAATTTGTTTTTAGGAAGGCAAAGTCTTGAGATCCGATCACCATTTGGACCCATTTTTTGTTGCTATAGATGGAGAGGAAGTGTTTTGAATGGGAGTGGCTTTTCTCCCAAAAGGTGATGGTAGTGTAGTGGTTAGAGCACTATTTTTAGCACCAAAGAAACCATAGTTTGAGTCTCTTTAACACTCATAATTATTTTCTTAAGGAGAATATTCTAGCCAATATGGAGGTTGATGTGGTGGTTGATATGGCCATCTTTCATGCCATGTAAAACCAACGTCTCAATATATATTCTAGTTTGACCAATGAAAAAAGGGAAAATATTCATAGTGCACTAGTTGAGAGCAACTAAGGTAGCAAAAAATAAGATGATCACATAAGTAAATTAGATACTAACAAGTGGTAGCCCAAAATTTCCTCCTACATTCCTAAGGTTTGAGATTTAAATTTTTTTTTTTTGGGGTCCATTAGGGCAAAATTTTTGGATGCCATAAATTTTGCATACATAAGCATTTTGAGCATATTTTTTTTCAAATTGCAAGGTTTTCAAGCTCTATATATTGGTGGCATTAGTTCATGGGTCTACTATAGTGTTAGAGGTTGTATTGTGTAATATGGACCAAAAATCTCTAATTGTATTAATAGGAAAAATATAGTATTTGGTCAACTCAAATGATTGACCTGCTACAAAGTAAGAACCTATGGTGCATCTTTAAAGAGGATAAAATAGTGGTTCTTGATGATGAAACTCAATCCCAAAAGGTATAAGAATCCTTAGGTTTATTTTTCTTCTTGATTGAACTAGAATCGATTTTCCATGTCAAAGAAGAGAGTGACTCTATCATGGTATGGTCAAAGTGTAGACAGTAAAAAGATGTACCATAAAATAAATAAAGCAAAAAATATATGTATTATATATACCTTCATCATTTTTTTTATTACAATCAGACCCTCATAGGGTTGTACAAGTATGGAGGGATCGATTCTCTTTAATAAATAAATATGGTGCATTCAATATTCTTTCATTACAACATTTTATGGGTGGGTTTTTTGTGACCACTGCTTCACTAGATTTGGATTTGGTGGTTGTAGATCTAGATTTGTGTTAGATCCACTATATCTATTGCTTGGATGTGTGTTGGATTTGGATATGCTAGTTATGGATTGGAATATGCATTAGATATGTTATCTGGATGTGTGTTGGATCTAGATCTACTTGATTTGTGTTAGATCTATCGAATCTATATCTGATTCATTGGATTTGGTTTGCATTTGAATACCTACACACACATACACTAGAACTGGTTAGTAATATTTGTTGGGCATTCCAAAGTGAGACTATAATAAAAAAAAAATAAAACCAAAATGCATAAAAGTTTATGTTGATCTATAAAAGGAAGATATTATACTACAAATAACCAAATATTACCTTTCCTTCTTGTTGTTTTTGGGTTGCACTATGTTGTATCTAAAGACCTGTGCATAGGCTGTTCTGAGATGTCAATTATCCAAGGGGCTATCAACTTCATCTATGGATTGTCTGGGGTAGGATGACTGCGATAGAAGACCGTCCAAGATTGAACAACCAAGAGTTGTGGTATCTTGCCACTACAAAAGTCTAGATCCAAATTATACGATTTGGCATGGCATAGGATGAGTATGGTTATGAATAGTTACTCAAGCAATTGGATGTAAAGTGGGCTCAAAGTTTTGATAGCATTTATCTTATTATACCATCCTCATGCTTAATGGGGATAGAGGGGGTGCATTTATAGAAATTTTGGGGAGGAATGGATGAGGTGGTGACTCAACCAGTTAAGTGGTGTAACTAGAAGTTTTCCTTTGCATTGATATTATCATAGAGGATGCATGCTTGCAAAGGAAGATAAGATTACTTTGTAATTATCACCAGATGTGCACACCTTAGAGTTATCACCAAAAATGCATGTGCAAATTGAAACATATGTGCTCCTTGGAATATTCACCAAACATGTATGCATAGTGAACTGGATGTGCACATTGAACTGAGTGTGCAAGCTAAATTGAGTGTGCAATCTAAACTGAGTGTGCACATTGGAACTAAGTGTGCAATCTAAAATGAGTGTGCAATATGCTAAACTAAGTGTGCACATTGGAATTGATTGTGCAATATTGAACTAAGTGTGCAATTTAGAATCTTCATGCGTACTAAAATATCCAATGTGTAGATGGAGGCGTAACTGAAAGATGTGTCATGTGCAATGAACTAGTCATTTTTGGAGAAGGGTGATCCTTTCTTGTGCGTAACCGAGAATGAGGGATGTGAGGTGGAACTGGAGTGAAGTGGAGATGATGTGGAAGGGGAATGGAAAGGGGTAATGTTCCCATAAGGAGGGGGTGGATGGGTAGCCTAGGTATTAATTAACCAATTTAATTAATTGATTAATTAATTAATTAATACTTAGGTGAATGGATATATATATTTTTTAAAGCAAAAAACCCCTTGCGGGTGGCCTTGGTCTAAGAGACCATGAACAAGGGGTTCTACACCATCAAAGTCACCCGGGAGTCACACCCGACCCTGCCCGCACCAACATTATCAATTGGATTTTGGATACCCAATTCAGCTTTTTGGTAGGGTGGAGATTTGAACCTGGGACCTCCCTTGGAGGATTGCCCTCTCCTCTCCAACTCACCTACAACACCTGGGTGGGTGAATGAATATTTATTTTAATATTAATTAATTAATTAATTAATATTAAATATATTAATCAAATTTGAATAATTAATTAGTATTTAATGCGCTTGATGTCTACAGATGCTCCTTTTTGTATCGTGTTGCTTGAAATAACAATGTGATACAAAAATTAATGACTTGTTGTTGTGCATATGGGTGGATGATGAAAATTATTTTTCTGCTTGATGAGGTTGATGTTTGATTACCCCAAATTGAGAACAATGTAGGATGCCCTAGTGATGGAGGCAATGAATGTCTATGAACCTTGTCATTGACAAATTGATGAGTGCCTTGGTTTTGGTGAATGAACTAGTCATGTGGTAAGTGGTCTCATGTGCTATAATCAATTATAAGTGGTCAATCAACATCACCACCTTTCATCCAAACCCCATAAGGGGGCAGAGGTCCAAGGTTCAAATATCAGGCCTCATCGGACTGAACACTTGTTCCTTTCTTGGTGCTTTTAGCAGCGTAAAAGGTTTAAAATGATTGTGGCATGGTGGTTATAGGGGTGGACTGCACGAAGATCTGTGTGGTGACTTCTAGGGTGGACAACGTAGAATCCTATGGTGGCCATAAAAGCTGGACAACCTACTCGAATTCATGGCAGCTACCGATTCCACCATGTAAATTAAAAAAAAAAACACCACCACCTTTCTTATAGCATCAACATGTAAACCCTTATAGACATCGACCCAATGTGTTAGCCACTTAGATTTGATTAGAGTTTGTGTGAAAAAGAGAAATCTACATTTAGACCTGACAAAGTAGGGTGTATGATTAGTCATAGATAAGGTTCTTGGACAAACGTTGAGTCCAAAATGGGTGTTTGATTATTGATCTTATTTGAGGTGAAAGTTTGTTGGTATTTTCTACCTCCTCAAGTGGCGAGTGGGTGAAAGATAGGATGAATAACAATGACAAGGCAATTGACCTTAACAGGAGTGTGTTGAATGGATGAAACTGGGTAGGTGATGTGAGGTTTGATTTTTTTGTGATTGAGGATAGAGGGAGTGTAGGACTGGTAAGTAACATGATATACCATTTATTATTGCACTTTGGGATAAAATGAATAAATATTTTGTGCATTTTCTCTATATTTGTTGTTGTTTTGTTGTGCTTGTTATTATCTCTCTCTCTCTTTGAAACAAGTGTCCTTATGGTAATCTACCCATTCTACCAGATTGCATGGATAAACAGTCACTACAATTGCTAGATGACTAGAGTAGATCACTAGATAAGAGATTCACCCGAGGTTATAGGCTAGTGAATTGATGATAGGAAAGGAAAGCTAATCTATGAAAGCAATAAATTACATAAAAGTAAATCCAGTCTATGAGGCTCCACTTTTGCTCGATTGGGATGGGGCTTTTAAGCTAATATAATCTAATCTATGACTCTACTTTTGCTCAAGAAAAATAGGGTTATAATTGAATCTAATCAATGAACATGAAAGGAAATCTAAGCTATAGCTTTGCTTTTTTCTGAGCAGAATGGGATTGCTAATATAATATAATCTAATCAATGACTCTACTTTTGCTCGAGCAGAATGGGGCTGTAATCAAATATAATTGATGAACATGAAAGGAAATCTATTCTATGAAAACAAGAATCATACATGATGCAAGGTGCTAATTGATGAATTATGATGAGTGTCCTTGTTAGAGTATATTACATCATTTGGGTCATGTAAGTACATAGTTAGAGTAGGATATTAATTTAGGGGGAAGTTAGCTAGTTACTTCAAGCAATGTAATAAATGCACAAGCATCAATGTGCAAGTTTTAATGTGCAAGGTGTCCTCTTGTATAACTAGGTTGAGTGTTGGCCAAAAAATCTATCTTCCTATATAAAGGGCCTCATAGTGAGTGATCAAAGATATCAAGAAGATCAAGAATATCAAGTTCATAAAATTCTTTATAGTAGAGAGTAGTAGATAGTGGTAGAGCTCCTTGATGGAGCACAATATATTTCTTTAGCTTATATTAATAGAGTGACCATCACCTCCATACTGCATTGTGTATTTACCACTTTCTATTTATAATATATTTCAATCATATTGTAAAATTTTATTCTTTCATATTTTTTGCATCTTAGTAGGACTTGTGATAGATATCTCCCATTGCATGTATCCTCAAATGATAATAGTGGTATTAGAGCCATGGTGCATACAAAAAAGAATATGAAGAGTCATGAGTGAGGACTAAAATAAATTTCAATTACAAAATTTTTGAGATTACATTTGGCTAGAGTCTTTCCATAGAGTTGCAGAAAAACTCATGAAGACTAGGACTCAACATTCATTCCACTATTTTGAAAAATCAACTAGTGAAGACTATTGATCTCAAGAGATCTGGAATTTCTTCATGCTAACTACAGTTTAAAGTTTCTTTGTTGTAGAAAATTAACTCTCAGAAGTTGGGACACTTCCTACAATAGATAGAGAAGGATTTCACCTTCATTGCCTAAAAGTCTATGTAATTTCCTCATGTAGATATTAGTTTTCTATTGTAGGAAAATAGATACTATAGATCTATGTAGGAGAGACTCAAGGAGAAGATTCGTGGTAAATTTTGGAGATTGGAGATCTCCATTGCTAGATTAAAAAACTGCACATTGCAAAAGAAAATGCCATAGAAGCCTTGTACCTAAAGAAAAGGCCATAGAAGCCTTGTACCAAAATAAAAGGCCATAAAATCCTTGATCTAGAAGAAAGGGCCATGAAAGCCTTAATTTTGAAGAAAACTCTAAAGAAGAGATCTTGATCCAGAAGAAGACTCTAGAGAAGAGTTGTTGAAGAAAACTCTAGAGAAGAGTTCTTGATCCAGAAGAAGACTCCAGAGAAGAGTTCCTAAAGAAGAATCTAGATAAGAGTCCATGAAATAAGAGATTGGTGATCTCTTTTACTGATTAAAGACTTATTTTTGAAGAAGCTGAAGAGATCCATAGAAAATCTCATTGGAAAACTTCCAATCATGGAAGAGATAAAGAGGGACTAGCAAAGTCCTATTTCTAATTAGAGAAGTAACAAATTTTAGAGATCCAAGAAGATCTCATTACCAACACTTCCACAAGCAAAAGGTTGAAGGAAAGGTCTCATTTGAAAAACCATAGAATCTACAAGATTGAAGACCTTGGAGAGTTCTAAAGGAGGAAAAAGAAGAAGGCTTGGAGAGCCTTGTTGTAGAGCTCGTAGAAGCATCATCAAAGAGTTCCTAGAGCTCATTGGATAAATCCACTTCCAAGGAGAAACTCCTGATAGTGAAGGACTTAGGACAATTATCACCATCTAAAAATAAGCCCAAGAGGAGAAGAATTTGGCAAAGAGTACCAAATACCGAAGAAGAATCTAGTGAAGACCTCAAGATATTCAAAATCTTGAGAAGAAGATCATGTTTGAAGTCAAGAAGAAGATTGAAGGAGGACTCAGATAGAAGAAGAAGCCTACCAAATCCAAGATATTTGGAGATTACATCTCACAGCAAGAAGGCATATTTCAGAAGCAAGGAATTTCTGAATATACTATAGAAAATAAAATACCACTAGAAATATTAAGCCACCAAACCCTAGGCTCAATACAAAAGATTTGAGACCATAGTTTGGTGAAGCAAGAAGTTGTTTTGTACAACCAACAAGAAGTTGTTGAATTTATTTATCTTAGGATAGAAACATGGTGAATCTAAATACCAAGATCTACATCATCTGCATAAGCCATTAAAAGGTAAGCAACTTGGATGTAATCATTTGAACTTAAAATTAGGGTTCATTATCAAATTCTATTAAGCACCATATTGGGATTAAAGTTGCAAATAAAAAGGGCTTATATTATAGTCTTCAAGAAAGTGCAAAAAGGAGAGTTCATTTTAAGATATATTTGCACATTAAAATAGGAGTTGGATATTTTTTAAAGAAAGAAAATTATCACCTACCTATTATCTATCTAGGAAACAAAGAAGACAACATACTATAGTGAAAATTGTAGATTATTCATTAAGGGTTCTTTTCAAATTACTCTTAAAAGTTGCAAAGATTATTAAGTGCATTTGGAATTATTTTGAGAGTTTATTTATAGGAGCAATAAGGTGAGATTATTGTTACCATTAAAGTGCATTAATTTGGAGGTATTATTAATCCATTTGCACTATACTAGTTGATATTTAACTAGTTACTCTAAAAAAGGGTTAGTTTATGTTTTTTGATTGTCAAGATCAAGGGCATAAAACCAGTAAATTATCAAAGTGTCTAGAGACACTATTTGGTGCACAAAACCTGTAGAATTTTGTGGCCCAAAGAAGCCACAAAAAATAGATCATATTCCTCCAAGAAGTGGAGAAGAAAGCCACCATCAAAATTAGTAAAAGAAGCTACAAATCGAGACTTGGTGAGTCTCATATTCAAGGTGCACTAAGGGTTTTTTATAGGTGAAAATTAATGCATAAACTACTTCTTCAAAATCTTCTATCTATGTGGTTATTAGCTTGTATTTATTACCAGATTAACCAAGAAAAAGGAGAGAGTTTTATAGAAAATGAGACAACGTCAAATAAGCCCTTGCCTACAAGAAAGCCGCCATTAAAACCAGTAGAAAAATATTACAAAAGGAGGTGCAAAAGAAGGTATTCTATTTATAATTTTATTTACATTATCTTACACCATAATATTCTATCCTACGTAGGAGAAAGGACAAGGTCTAAGTGTCATAAAGACACATTCTTTACAAGCAAGGAACATCTCAAAGCGATCGTAGAGAAGCATCATCCAAGCAAGGTAAAAAGGACCTTCAAAGAGCTCACATTATCCATGGTTTGGACAACCACAATAAGCAACCTGCAAGTCATACATAGCATAACACAAGTAGAATATTTCATTCACAAAGGTAGAAATACAACTTGAAAGCAAGAGAAAATCAAAGCATAAAGAGTTAGATGTAAATCCACAAAGAGAATTCAAAATCACCATTGGAGTGTCACAAAACCTCCACCATAGTGTTGCTCAAAATCCTAGCTCAAAGCCATCAAAGCATTGCTCATTATCCCAATTGGAACCAACTCACATACCAAGCATCATCGAAGCATTGAGGAGAAAACACAACAAAGAAAGAGTTGGAAATAATACGTTGAGGAAGCTTGCAAGAATATGTTAAGAAGGCAATTTCATGCAAAAGAGAAAAGGTGCCACTTGTCACCTTTGAAGAAACCCTAACACCTTCCATATGAGCGCTCAAAATAATGCTCAAATTCTACACGCTTAAAAGAAATAATCCAAAGAAGCATTACACAAAAGAGCATAACTTGTGTTAGATAAGGGATGACACTTGTCACCAAGCTATATAACCACTCACATAAAGACTCTAGTGTCTATATTCCTTCCTAAAACAAGTTCAACAAGTGTCAGATAGCATCTACCTTCTCCAAGCGTTGAAATAAATTGCCATGACACTTATCATTTTCTAAAATATCCTCTTCCTATTTGAGGTGCCAAAGACCAAGGAGGGAAGTGCATTCATAGTAGTAGAGGTGTGCAATGTTTAAGAGGAGAAAATATCATTTAAAGCTCTTGGTCAAAGCATTTAAAGTGGAGCAAGAATTAAGGCACTCATTGTCCAAATATTGCAGTCAAAGGAAAGTCTGCCGCCATCCACCATAGAAAGGATTCAAGACCAGCATTAAAAAGTGTTGTCATCCACATCCAAATTATGCACCGAATACTTAAGGTTTGTAGCATTATAAAGGTAAGAAATTACTTTATTAAATTTGCTTTCATTAAAGGAGTTATAAAGTTTATGATAAAAGGTTATAACTATAGGGAAATCAACCAAATTTAAAAGAAAAAATTAAAGAGGATCCATATACTATGAATAGCTTAATATTTGAAATTTAAAACTTAGGAGAAATAAGGATTGCTACTTGGAAATTAGATTTCTATTATTGCAAATAATATTGTTTTCTAATATTCTAAATTAAGGAGTTATAAGAAATACTACACCAAAATTAGATTATTGGAATTTAGAAAAATTAAAAGGCTATAAAAGGAAGTTCATCAAGGAATATCAAGAGTTGGAATTAATGTGTATACTTGTCTCAAAATCACATTAAATGGATAAAAGAAATACAACTATTAGAACTTCATAAAATTAACAAGTGCTTAGTTCAATAGGAGAAATAAGGAGTAATAGAAGTTGATTTTTGTTACTTACAAAACTTTACAAAATCAATCCAAAATTGAACTACTATTCCCAAAATCATTTTATCACTCATATAGCATATCCAAAATAACTAGGGAGTCATAAAGAATTCTACAAAACTTGATAATAATAGAATTTATAAAAATTTATCAAGGACTAAATTCATTTGGGAGACATAAGGAAGTCCACAAAATCTAAGTTCTGTAAAGGTTTTATCAGAATAATTCATATTTCTTAACTAGGGAGATATAAGGACTCTACAAAATCTAAAGCCTTGGATAGGTTCATCAAATTGAATAATTTACTCAAAAAAGATATAATATTCTACAAATATTAAGGAAACAAAAGAATACTACACTTCATCTACTAGGGAGTCATAAGAAAGATTGCTACTAAGGTTCTATCAAATTGGTTCATATATCCTAAACTAGGGAGTTATAAGGAATATTATCCTCTAATTCATAATACTAAAGAGTCTCAAGAGAAATAAACTATCAAAGCACATTACCACTTGATTAGAGAGCTAGAAGGATGTCTACCACCAAAAATACAACAAACACTAATAAGAATAATTCCTTCAAAAAAGAAAAAGCAAGTGCCATAAAAATTGGAATCATGAATCTACTCATGAAATATGAAGGAACATTAGACCTAACATCAAAAGTAATTCATAGTGAAGCCTTAGAAGATAATTTTGATACTATAGAATGCTATCTTCAAGCCTGTATCAATGAAGCAATCGATAATGAGAAAAGTGACATCTCACTTTCTTTAGACTTTGTGAGCATATTGTACATGGAATTACTCACATACAAACATTACAAGGATGAAAAAGTAGAACAAAAAGGATTGATAGAATTACTCAAAAAAGAAGACAGATCTAAATGAATCATATTTAGAAAATCTTTTTCAATCCTCATGTAGCATTGGTACTTCAAGTTATACTAATTCAAGATCTTATCATGATGCCTTGAGTGGTTGTTTGGAAGCTTCTGTACAGATCAAGGATAGAGAAGGATAAACATCTTTACAGGATTCAAGCAGTAGTACTACCACTTATAAGAGCACAAACATCAGATTCAAATACAAAGCTAGAGAAGAAGAAACATAACCAGATGAAGTTGAAGACCAATCGCAAGAAGAAGATCCATATTGAAGATTGAAATCTTCAAATACCCAAATAATGTAATACATGGGGGTGTTAGAGTATATTACATCATTTAGATCATGTAAATGTACCACCTTTGGTACATAGTTAGAGTAGGAGATTACTTTAGGGGGAAGTTAGCTAGTTACTTCAAGCAATGTAATAAATGCAAAAGTGTCAATGTGCAAGGTGTCCCCTTGTACAACTAGGTTGAGTGTTGGCCAAGGAATCTATCTTCCTATATAAAGGGCCTCATAGTGAGTGATCAAAGATATCAAGTAGATCAAGAATATCAAGTTCATCAAGTTCTTTATAGTAGAGAGTAGTAGATAGTGGTAGAGCTCCTTGATGGAGCACAATGTAGTTCTTTAGCTTATATTAATGGAGTGACCATAACCTCCAGATTGCATTGTATTTTTACCACTTTCTATTTATAGTACATTTTAATCATATTACATAATCCCATTATTTCATATTTTCTACATCTTATAGGACATGTGATAGATATCTCCCACTACATGTATCCTCAAAAGCTAACAGTCCTTATGGTAATCTTCTCATCCTACCAGATTGCATGGATAACTAGTTGTTGCAACCACTAGGTGTACTAAAGTAGATTATTGGGTACAAGGCTCACTCAGGCTAAAGTTAATCTAAGATAAAAAATTAAATCCTAAGCTTTTGTAATAAAGAAAAAACTATTCTCGATGTTGACCAAAGGGGTTTGGGTGTCTTTGGGGCTTGTGAACTAAAGTATGACCAAAGGATTTTTATGCCTTTGGAACCTTTGAATTGAAATGTAACCAAAGGAGTTTGGTGTCTTTGGAGCCTATGAATTGAAGTGTGACCAAAGGATTTTGGTGCCTTTGGAGCCTTTTTGAACTGAAATGTGACCAAAGGAGTTTGGTGCCTTTGGAGCCTTTGAATTGAAATGTGACCAAAGGGGTTTTGTGCCTTTGAAGCCTTTTGAATTGAAGTGTGACCAAAGGGGTTTGGTACCTTCGAAGAATTTTTAAACTAGAATGTGACCAAAGTAATTTGGTGCCATTGTAGCGGGTTGGTGCCTTTGGGCTTTTGAATTATAATGTGACCAAAGGGGGTTGGTACATTTGGGTCCTTTGAATTGAAATGTGACCAAAGGGGTTTGTTTCCTTTGTAGCATTTGAATGTGACCAAAGGAAGTCGGTGCCTTTGGGGATTTGAATTTAAATATGACCAAAGGGGGTTGGTGCCTTTGAATTGAAATGTGACCAAAGGGGTTTGATGTATTTGAAGCATTTGAATGTGACCAAAGGAGGTTGGTGCTTTTGAATTGTAATGTGACCAAAGGGGTTTGGTGTCTTTGGGGCCTTCGAATTGAAATATGACCAAAGGGGTTTGGTGCCTTTTGAATTGAAATGTGACCAAACAGGTTTGGTGTCTTTGGAGCCTTTGAATGGGGAGTTGAATGTGATCAAAGGGAGTTGATGCCTTTGGGTATTTTAAATTGAAATGTGACCAAAGAGGATTGGTGCCTTTAGGGCCTTTGAATTGAAATGTGAGCAAATGGGTTTGGTGTCTTTGGAGCCTTTGAATGTGACCAAAGGGGGTTGGTGCCTTTGGAGCTTTTGAATTGGAATATGATCGAAGGGGCTTGGTGACTTTGGGGCCTTTGAATTGAAATGTGACCAAAGGGTTTTGGTGCCTTTGGAGCCTTTGAATGTGACCAAAGGGGGTTTGTTCCTTAGGAGCTTTTGAATTGAAATGTGACCAATGGGGGTTGGTGCCTTTGGTTCCTTTGAATTGAAATGTGACCAAACAAGTTTGGTGCCTTTGGAGCCATTTGAATTGAAATGTGACCAAAAGGATTTAGTGCATTTGAGTCTTTTGAATTGAAATGTAATTTTTGAGATGGCAAGGAAAAGGTGCAACCTTTGAAAAAAGGATGCAACATTTTGAACTTGGAAATTGATGTGTTGATTGAATATTTGTTGGCATTGATAAAACCACGTCAAAGTCTTAATTGATTGATTAATTAATATTTTTGCTTGATTGGTGGGGGAAGGTGCACTACCTAAAACATCCCCAAGTGGTTTGATGATTGAATGTGATTGAATGAGGAAGATGTGATACTTTGAACACTCCCACTTCGTGTTTAATCTGATTTATGTGATGTTATTGATGGGAAAGGTGTGATACCCTGAACACCCCCAAGTTGGTTGATTACTTGCTTGATGTGACTAATGGAGAAGGTGTGATAACTTGAACACCCACAAGGTGGTTGATTATTATTTGTTTGATTGATTTACGAGGAATACCTTGATTATATCCAAGTTTTTGAATCGTTTGATGTGATTGATGGGGAAGGTGTGATACCTTGCTTGCCCCCAAGTTGTTAAATTTTTGTTTGATTGATTGACCTAATTTTATTGAATTGATTGGTGGGGAAAGTGTGATACCTTAAGCATCCCCAAGTTGTTTGATGATTTTTTATTGATGGATTGATAGGGAAGGTGTGATACCTTGATTATCCCCAATTTGTTGAATCGTTTGATGGGACTAATGGGGAAGGTGTGATACCTTGATTACCCTGAGTTGTTTGATTATTTGATGTAACTGATGGGGAAGGTGTGATACCTTGCTTAACCCAAGTTTTATTATTTGATGTAACTTATGGGCAAGGTGCAATACCTTCAACATCCCCAAGCTAGATTGGTTTCTTGATGTGATTGATGGGGAAGGTGTGATACCTTAAACATCCCTAGGTTGTTGATGGTTGTTTTATTTATGGGGAAGGTGTGATACCTTCATTATCCCTAAGTTGTTCAATTATTTTATGCGTTGAGGGTAGCGACAATAGCTAATATCAAGTATGCACAGAGCAATGTATTATTTTATGTAGTGCCTTGTATGGGTTTTGATGATGATGATCCTGAGAACTTAGACATATGTAGCCTATGAGTGAGATACAATATGTACTTTATTTGATGATGATGTATATATATATATATATATATATATATATATATATGATGCATTTTATTGAGGTTTTGTGCCTTGTGTGTTATTGTGATGTGATTGAATAATGTGTGAAATGGTTAAATGTGATGGATATGTATGCATTTATGTTTGATTATTGTTTAGCAAACACTTGAATGCATATTACTCGTAGACATGGAAAATTGACCCACTTTGAGTGGGAAATCTTCCTTAGTGCCCCTAAGAGGCCCTCAACCCCTGCCAAGAGCAAGGGAAGACCTCTTTGCCTCCCTTTTTTAATTTGTTTGCCTTTTAGCGAAATCACACCCCGTATTTACGAGGTGCGACTTCACGCCAGCGATATCGCGCCCCATCAGGATGGGGCATGACTTCATTGTTTAACCTAATTTTTTATTTTTATTTTATTTTATTATTTTTGAGCCCGCTTAGACCCAGGTTTAAACCCTCCAGCGTGTTTTGGCGTCGATTGTGAGTTTATTTTTGCCCGCCTTCTTCCTCCAATTTCGTCTATAAAAGGAAGAATATTTTTGCCAAATCAAAAATATGCAAAGATTTTAAGTGCGATGTGATATGTGAGTAATGCAAAATTTTTGTTATTGATAGTTCATTCTTCTTCCTTTGTTTTCTCTATTGCAAGCTAACCCCGAAGTGCAAATTTTGGATTGATCTTCTATTGCATGGATTGGATTGATTTGCTGTGTGACTTGGTGGATCTGTGGTGTAGTTCGGAGAGATAGAGTGCCCACTTGGATACTTCAATCTCCTCTGCCTACTTCTGCGATGTCCATTAGGGTTTGATTACTTTGTTTTCTGCATTTATTTCATCTTCTGCATTCGCTTCTTATTTTTCTTTAGTCTATAGCGATATCGCACCTGGCATTAGCGAGGCACGACTTTGCCTACCCTAATTAGGGAAAATTTATCCGTAGAAGCGAAATCATGCCCCATCCAGGTAGGGCATGACTTTGCTACTGTGTTATCGCACCCGCTCCAGGCGAGGCATGATTTTGCCCTAGGGCACACCGGGGGCAATTTCTAGATTCTGCTTTCACTATTGCATTCCATTCTGTTTCTAGATCATACTCTTGCACTTTATTTTCTGTTTTCTATTTTCTATTACTACATTTCTATTTTATGATTAATTCTCCAAAGGTCAATTTTCACTTTTGTATTAAAAGGTCATCTAAAAGGACCTAGGGGGCTTGACTATTGCACCTCCAAGATCTGTTACATAGCGGCCTAAGCAGGCCCCCTAATGCTAATTCTATTTTTTAGTGTTTCATGAGTGATCTTGCAGAAACATGTATTCTTGATATCATTGGACAAGAGGCAGAAAAAGCTAAGTCAACCACCGGTCTAGATAAGTGCTCTACTCATTCTATTGGTTGAAAATCTGATTTCATTATTGATTTCTAGGCATCTGAAAGTGAAAGGCATTTAGCTTGCATCTAGGGATAATTTTTGTGCATTTATCTTGTGTATATCTCTGCTTTAAAGGTTTTTTGAAATAAACCCTAGGTTAGTGAGCATTCAAAATAAAGAATCATTCTAGGATAGCTCTTGTATGCCTGCATTCTATTTTCAACTATATTATTCTATTTTTGCATTGTCCTTTATCTTTTCTAGCTTAGATCTAGAAAGGCCAAACTTAGGTGTTTGTCTTGAAATTGAATACATCAAACTATCTCGAATATCCTGAGGACTTGGAGCGAGTCCTTAAACCATTCCTGGTGAACCCTTCCCCCTAGCACCGAGTGTAGAGTACAACATACCCCCGTGGTTCACCCCAAAAAGGGTTCTCTCCTTGTGGATCCATCTTTTGTTTGGGAATTGTACGTGGTAGGGCAGTTTTCCCCCTCTACATCTTTGGTGAACCCGACGTGAACACCTCCTTTTATTTTAAACACTAAGCAAGATCATTAATTTTGTTTGGAAAATATTTAAGTAATTAAGAATTTGTTTGTTAGTGTTTTCCCCTATTTGTTTTTCACTACTTCTAATGGCTCCTTTCCTTAGAAGTCAGAGGAAACAATTAGAATCTGATTATGTTCCTTTGGAAGATGATCAGATTGATAGGGAAAACCCTAATGTAGATCCAGAAGAGCAAGAAGAGGTAGACATGGAAACTAAAACTAATCCTGATCCTTTTGTTGGACCTAATGGGAGTTATGTCTTTTCATCATTTGATCACATTTGGGAATTCATGAAAGCTCATAAGGAAAAACTATTGGAATATGTGGAGCGAGAAGCTCATCTTGAAAAAGAGGATGCTACTCCTTCCCCTCCTAATAGGTCTCCTTTGCTTCATCATGATATTCCTACATCTCAATCCTTGCATCAAAATAATTTTAAGAACCAAGTGACTTGTGCCAATACTAATACCACCAATGTTGGAGGGAATCTGCAAGTCCCTCTAACTAGTAGTGGCCCAAAAATTTATTCTCAATTTCCTCCTGTATCCTCTAACATCAACACTATTGCTTCTGTCCCACCAAATGTTAGTTATCCTCAAAATACCACATACAACCAAGGTATCCTAAGTTTGAATCCAACATCAAGGTTTCAACATGCATACATTCCTCCTTTGGGAAGTCTGGGAAACATACATAGTAATCCAAAAATGCAGAATTTGACAAGTGTTGTGAATCAATTGGTTTCAAGAATGGATATGATTCAACCATCAGGGTTTACATACAACTATAAGGAAATGTGTAGTCAGCCATTGGATCCTATTGTTGTTGCTAGACCTTATCCTAAGCATTTTCCCATGCCAGTATTGCCAATCTATAAAGGGACTGAAGATCCAATAGAGCATTTGAGAGGATTCAGAATAGCTTGCCATGATCTTATTTATGATGATATACTTTTATTGAAAATATTTCCAAAGAGTCTTGTTGGAGTGGCATTAGAATGGTATTATCGGTTGCCCAACTATTCTTTGAAGAGTTTTGAGAAGACTACAGAGATGTTTGTTCATCAGTTTAGTGCTTATATTGAAAAGGAAGTAACAATGAGAGATTTATATGATTTAAAGCAAAGTAAAGAAGAAATTTTTTCAGAATTCTTAGCTCGTTGGAGAAGTTTAGTTGGCCGATTAAGACAACTTGTGTCTCAAAAATATATGCTTGATATATTCATTGGTAATTTACAAGAACAGTTATCTTATGCTTTAGAAACTACTATTGTCACATCTTTAGACCAAGCAATTGAATTAGCAAGAAAAGTGGAACAAGCTCTCATTAGGAGAGGTCAACTCAAGGTTAAAGAAGATAAGCCAACTAAGTCTCAACCTAAGAATAAGCATATAGGAGGTAATAGTGATAGTAGGCCTATTAACAATGTCAATAACAACCTACAAAATATTGTGCTTCAAAAACCTCCTCAAAGGAATTTCACAAGACTTAATATCCCTATGGAAGTAGTTTTAAAACAACTATTAGATGCTAAGGCAATAGAATTACCTCCAGTAAGACAGCCAGATACTACAACTCATTGGTATAAGGTAGGTCAATATTGCACTTATCACAGAGTAGAAGGACATTGGATGAACACTTGTAAGAAATTGAAGCATGTGGTTCAAGATTTAATTGATGCAGGATGCATTGATTTAGGAAATCTCCAATCAATGAGTAGTCAAACTCCTACTCAACAAGCTCCAACAACAAATCAAGATATGGGAATATTTAAGGATCCTTTACCAAAGCATGAGCAACAAGCAGCCAATCAGGTGGCTCATCAAGATGATTCCCTACGCCATAGCAATGTGGTTGGTATGGTTGGGGTAACTACAAGAAAACAGGCTCAAAATCAGCAACATCAGCAAGGACAGAGTTTGGTATCTCAACCTAGTACAATTTTAAAGGAAAGTCAGAGAAAATATTCAGCTACAAGGATTCCACCTATAGTATTGAGACCATAGTCACAGGTTTCATTTGATCTTCAAAAGCAGTTAGCTAGTACTCCAACGAAGATATCAGTGTTAGAGCTTTTACAGACTTCTCCCGATCACAAAAATGCTTTAATGAGATTTTTACAACAACAATCTATTTTCCCAGACATCCCTCCTAATGCTATAGTTGACACTGTAGGTTCTTTTGGGATACATCATGTCTCATTCTCAGATGATGATAAACCTTCCTCAAACTTACATGGAGATTCATCACTTTACATCACCACACTTATTGGGGATACCCTTATCAAGCGAGTTTTGATTGATAATGGTTCATCCCTCAATTTGTGTACATATCAATTCTTTCAAAAATTTGGATTAAAAGAGGAAGATTTAACAAAAACTGATATCATCATTAAAGCTTTCAACAATGAGTCCCAAGAGGCCTGTGGTGTCATATCTCTCCCCTTAAAAGTAGGGCCAAGGATATTGGATACTTTGTTTTATGTGGTACATTGTCCTGCATATTTTAATCTTCTTCTTGGGAGACCTTGGATCCATGCTATGAAGGTCGTCCCTTCTACTTTTCATCAATGTCTCAAGTTTGAGTTCAAGAATCAAGTCATCACCATTCCAGGTGACCCTCGACCATTTGAATTTTGTTCAAATATAGAGTTAGCTCAAATAGATTCTTATTCGTGTCCTATTTCTTCAACGACTTCCCCATGTTCCTCATCTCAAATTTTTGAGCATTTTCAAAGTTTAAAAGTGAGTGAGGAACATAGGACCCATATTTTCTCCTCGGATCATGATAATCAGTTTCTTCAAGAGCCTCTTTTGGATCTAGCCAAGCTACCACCTTCACCTCGAACTATGGGCTTACCTCATAAGAAGGGTGATGTTATACACATTGGCATGTGTGCTTTTATCTTTGAAGGTATGGCTTCTGAAGAAAAGCTTCATGGTAGCAACCCATCTCTCAATGAGCACTCTTTTGCTCAATGCTATCTCACTAATGATTATCCCCTTCCTAAGAAGATCTTGTCCGGTATGGGATATGCAGGTAAAGGATTGGGACCACAACATAAGGGTATTCAAGAGCCCTTGGATGTTGAGATTTGGCCTAGGAGATGTGGTATAGGTTTTATACCTAATAAAAATGAACCTTTACCTTTTGAGGATGATGACCATCTTATGACTTATGCAGAATATATGGAATATCAAAAGTTGTCAATAGATGATAATAAAAGTGTCAAATTTTATTTTCCTTCAAAGATAATGTCTTGTAATATGATTGGTTCTATCTATTCTAAAGATAACTTTGCTCCTATGTTAAAGAATGGGGAATCTTTGTATAATGTATTTTATGTTAAGAGGAATGGTACTATTAGAAAATGTAGTGATTATCGTGCCATGGATGTTAAAAGAAGGGCCTTGGAAGAACTTTCCCATGATTTTCATCATCGAGAAAATGCACTCCTTGGGGATATCTTCGATCCGACACCTCATGGCACGTTAATCCATTTTAATAAGATGAATGGTGCATTCAGGTTTTGCATTGATTTCAATCCTTAAAAATAAATTACCAAAAAAAAAACTTTCATATAGTTGCATTTTCATTACATCCGCTTGCTTGTTCATATTGCATCATTGCTTGTCATCCTTGCATGATTGCTTGACATCTAACTTAACACCTTGCATGTTTGCCTGTCATAAATGCATGATTGATTGTTCATGATTGTTTGCTCATATAGATTTTGGGGATCTTGCAACAATGGCATGTGATGATACCTAGTTAGGTCATAGCTCACATGCATTGCACTTTTCACTAGGACTCTGATGCCTAGCAAGATCCCCCCTAGGGATTCTTTCCCTCCTTTTATTCTTCTGGTCGCTTATCCTCCTTTTCTTGATTTCTTCATAATGTTGTACAAAATTTTCCTCATAGTCCCACTCTAGGATAGCACTTGCATAATATTTTTACATATATTACACCCCATATGGGATATTCATACATCCTAGTGGGTATTGCACTATTTATGATCTTCTATTGGGTCATACTCTCTTTTGACTCAGTAGGCTCAACACCCCATTACAGGATAAGCTCCTTGGTCATTTTTAGTAGACCTCGACATACATCCTAGTGGGTAATCACCTCATAGTAATCAATAAGGGAGCAACCACCCATAGTGGGTCAAACCTCCACACACTTGTTCACATTAATGCAAGTACTACACCCATAGCGTGTCTAGCTACCTCATTCATCCGATCCACCGTGTCTTCTTCTCTTCCTCCTCTCTTTCTTCTTCTCTTCTCTTCCTCTTCTTCTTCTTCTTCTCTTCTCTTCTTCTTTTTCTCTTTCTTTTCTTTCTTCTTCCTTCTCTCCTTTTCTTCTTTCTTTCTTTTTTTTTGCTTGTTTCTTCTTCTTCTCCTTGTTCTTCTTCTATTTTGCATTCATTTCATCCTTCATATAGTGTGCATTAGGATAGTTTACATACATAAAAATACTTAAAATAAATAAAATATAAAAACATGCATTAAATCATTACACATAAAAACATAAAAATATAAATCTGCAGCTATGTATTACTCATAGGGAAAAGAGTACATCGTGTGAGGTTGGTGTACCACAATCTAGACTCGGTACACTCAACCTAGGGATGCACACCATAATAAAAAATGGGTGCATCATCCCGATCCCTAGCCTAGCCTATCCTAGCTCTGAGAGCCAGCTCCCTCTGGCCCTCCCTGGGGTGGAGTCTCACTATGCCATCTATTACTGAGATATCGAAGGCACCCATGATCGAGATCGTGACCTGATTACTAACTGAAGGGATGGAGGAAGCTCCATCCTCTACTCTAGAGGGATAGCTATATAGTAAGCCATCTCGAAGAACATGGCCCTCTGGATGGCTATCTCCAACCTATCATTAGTACGCCATAACTCTACCTAAAGGAGTTGCATCACATCCCCTACCTGGCTACTCCCAATAGTATCCACTCAACCTGAGATTGATGGCACTCTCCATCTAATCGGATACCTCTCCCTATAGTCGGGTAACCTCTGCTAGTGTAGTGTCCCTCTCAGTCTATAGTTGGACCACCTACATCTGTAGAGAAGCTAGTTATACCTATAACTCCTCTATCCCCTGGCTCTGGCCTCCCACTATTATCGATGTAGATGCCTCCCTAGGGTCTTTGACCCATGGCCCCTCTACCTATGTGGGGGCATCTCCCATCCCTCCCTCTCGGTCCCTACTCTTAGGATGGTCTCCTCTACCATCTGGATCTGAACCCATGTCAGCCTCTGTCTAGGCATAGTAGGAGCCTATTGTGCCCTCTTTGTGGCCCTACGAGCTACCTCTTGAAATACCTATTGCATGCCTAGGCCCATCACCTAGCACCTCTATACTGGTATGGGTAGTGAGATCCTCTGGGGTGCAACTCCTCTATACCATCACCTGTACCCGATGGCCACCCCTGCATCATCTACCCTTGGGTTGATGTAAGGAGGATCATATTGGTCCTCCTCGACCCACTTGGTGAAGTCTGGCTCACCTCCAATCCCTTCTGGATCTCGGGTCACCCTTCGATACTAGTAGTCCCCTAAGTTTGGGATTCCCTATAATATCTTGAACTATCATAGGAATCGATCAAATCTGAGCACCTCTGGCTCTCCCCACTCTGACCTCAACCATCTGATCCTCCTCACCCTCGCTAGCTCTGTCCTATCATCTACCCAGCCAGGGTGAAGCCTCCATGGTCACCAGATGAGTTGTATCTCCTGTAACTCATCAATCACCCACCTCACTAGTGGTAGGTTCCCTACATAGGCCCTCATGGTCCTCTCTAAGGATCTAGGCCATCTATATGTTGTTGGTCACTCTGGGTTGGGCGATGGTCCTGGTAGTGCTAACGGTCTATGCACCACAATGTGCTCCTAGCACCACACCTAGAGCAATGTCGTACACACTAGTCCTGTATGCCGCTTATACACGATGTTGTACAATATCCTATATAAACGGGCCAACACATAAGGACCCCATGCGAAGTGGACTCCCTACTACCGCATGTCTACCACTACTCCTACCAATGCCCATGGCAAGTATCATCTGCTAGTGTGGTAGGTCAAGAGACCAGCCACCACCCCTACAAGTACCATGGTCAGAGGGTCCGCTCCATAATGGTCGACCAGGTCATCCACTGATATGGTGCCCTCTCGCACCTAGTGGGTGAAACCTATGGAAAATCGTTGTAGTGTAGCTGCCTTCCTGTGGGCCCTGTAAACCTCTCTCCCCTGATGGGGATCCTCAGGATCCACCACACATCCTCTAGTGTGACGGTCATCTCCCCTATTGGTAGCCAAAATGTAGAAGTCTTCGGATACCATCGCTCTGCCAAGGCGGTCAACATAGCCCTATCTATCTCGATCCATGGCATCCTTGCCATATGGTCCAACCCAACCACCTCCAGTCTAGCCCTCTCCACCTATCCCAGAGCATCTAGCTCTGCCAGAGCCCCTGCCCGCCACTCTCGACTCTCGAGAATACCTAGCTGCATTCAATAAACAACATAAAATTTAATTAGTTTCATCATAAAATCAAATTAATTAATCAAAATTCTAATTCAGCATAAAGAAATTTCAATTAGCAATTCACACTTTGGGATTTACTTGTTTCTTTCTTCTTTTTCTTTTCTTTCTTTCTTTCTTTTCTTCTTCTTTTTTCCTAGGTTTTTGTGAAGTCGTACCATATTTTTAGGGTACACGACTTCTCTTTCGCGATGTCATGCCCTCTATTTTTTTGGCACGATTTCGCGAGATCGTGCATGGTTTCATCTAGGCATGATTTCACCACATTTTACCTAAAGCAAAATCATGCCCAGGTCATGGCATGAATTTTATCGGCTTTTACGATGATTTTCCAAAAAATCCTAAAACCCTAGCTAAATTATGTGAAATGAGATGAAAATAAAGCAAAAGGAGGAACGAAGATAATCCTTACCCATTCTCGAGCCCTAACCTTGCCCCTCGTAGTCATCACTCGATGAACTGGAAGTGCCATTGCATTTTCCCCGAGCTCTATTCTTCTCCTCACAGTAAAAATGAATTAGGGTTTTACCCTTGTTTTCCTTTTTAACCTTTTTTTGTTTTCTCTCTCCTCTTTTTCTTTGCTTGATTGTCATTCTTTCTCTCTCTCCTTTCTTCTGTGTCAGTTCTTTCGAGTTCTTATGAAACATCAATTTTTCATAACAACTCGAGGGGGCACCCTAGCCTATAGAGGCATTAATGTCCCTAATGCCTCGATTTACATGTAAATTAAAAAGTGTCTGGAATGACACCATTTTTGCACCATCCCTTTCTTCTAACCTAACCACCCCATTTTTGTTTGTTGTTCTTTTCTAGTGTGTGCCTACATCCTTTCTTTGACGCATTTAATAGGCCATAAATGCATCAAAGAGGGGGCAAAATGTAGACATGAAAAATTGACCCACTTTGAGTGGGCAATCTTCCTTAGTGCCCCTAAGAGGCCCTCAACCCCTTCCAAGAGCAAGGGAAGACCTCTTTGCCTCCATTTTTTAATTTGTTTGCCTTTTAGTAAAATTATGCCTCGTCTTTACGAGGTGTGACTTTGCACCAATGATATCGTGCCTTGTTAGGATGGGGCACGACTTCGCTGTTTAACTTAATTTTTTAATTTTATTTTATTTTATTATTTTGAGCCCGCTTAGACCCAGGTTTAAACCCTCCAATGTGTTTTGGCATCGGCTGTGAGTTTATTTTTCCCATATTTTCCCCTCCAATTTCATCTATAAAAGGAAGAATGTTTTTGCCAAATCAAAATATATGTGAATTTTTTAAGTGCGATGTGATATGTGAGTAATGTAAAATTCTGGTTATTGATAATTTGTTCTTCTTCCTTTGTTTTCTCTATTGCAAGCTAACCCCGAAGTGCGAATTTTGGATTGATCTTCTATTGCATGGATTGGATTGATTTGTTGTGTGACTTGGTGGATCCATGGTGTAGTTTGGAGAGATAGAGTGCCCACTTGGATACTTCGATCTCCTCTTCCTGCTTCTACGACGTCCATTAGGGTTTGATTACTTTATTTACTACATTTATTTCATCTACTACATTCACTTCTTATTTTTCTTTAGTCTGTAGCGATATCACGCCTGGCATTAGCGAGGCACGACTTCGCCTACCCTAATTAGGGTAAATTTATCTATAAAAGCGAAATCGTACCCCATCCAGGTAGGGCATGACTTTGCTACTGCATTATCACACCCACTCCAGGCAAGGCATGATTTTGCCCTAGGGCACACCGAGGGCAATTTCTAGATTCTGCTTTCACTATTGCATTCCATTCTGTTTCTAGATCATACTGTTGCACTTTGTTTTCTGTTGTATTTCTATTTTATGATTAATTCTCCAAAGGTCAATTTCTACTTTTGTATTAAAAGGTCATCTAAAAGGACCTAGGGGGCTTGACTATTGTGCCTCCAAGATCTGTTACACAACGGCCTAAGTAGGCCCCCTAATGCTAATTCTATTTTTTAGTGTTTCATGAGTGATCTTGCAAAAACAAGTATTCTTGATATCATTGGACAAGAGGCAGAAAAGGCTAAGTCAACCACCGGTCTAGATAAGTGCTCTACTCATTCTATTGGTTGAAAATCTAATTTCATTATTGATTTCTAGGCATCTGAAAGTGAAAGGCATTTAGCTTGCATCTAGGGATAATTTTTGTGCATTTATCTTGTGTATATCTCTACTTTAAAGGTTTTTTGAAATAAACCCTAGGTTAGTGAGCATTCAAATAAAGAATCATTCTAGGATAGCTCTTGTATGCCTGCATTCTGTTTTCAGCTATCTTATTCTATTTCTGCATTGTCCTTTATCTTTTCTAGCTTAGATCTAGAAAGGCCAAACTTAGGTGTTTGTCTTGAAACTGAATACATCAAACTATCCCGAGTATCCTGAGGACTTGGAGCGAGTCCTTAAACCATTCTTGGTGAACCCTTCCCCCTAGCACCGAGTGTAGAGTACAACATACCCCCGTGGTTCACCCCACAAAAGGCTTCTCTCCTTATGGATCCAACCTTTTGTTTGGAAATTGTACGTGATGGGGCAATTTCCCCCTCTATAATTACTAGTCATAACTTTAATCAATTAATCAAGGGTGTCAACACAATGGTACTGACATACATGTGGGAGGAAATGGAAGTGGATGGGACAGAATGGATGCAAGTGATGTATATACTATGAAGACCCAAATGACATGACTTGTGCTTTCATATGTCCTAGGGAGGAAGAATCTGGAAGTGCTTTTAGGAAGCTCAAACACCTTAGTGACATTGATCAAACTCATCTACTAATCAAGTAGGCACTTGAAGATGCTAAGACCAACCAAGTTATTCAAGGTTCTCAAAGACCAAAGTATGTGTGGTGAATGTTCATTACCAATTTTAAGCGAGGTTGGATTCGTCATTTGTGACATAAACCAATAAGCTAGCTCATCCATGAATGTACATAGGTCTATACAAAAGGTCGTTAATGTGATAGACATGTCACCACATAGGGTTTGCTCCACTACCAGTCAGATGTCTACAACCCCAATGAAGGTTAACTCCATGATCTAAGAACCTGAGAATTCTAGATATTCAAGCTTTTGTACTTGTTTTTTTTAGACTTTTGCTTTTTGCTTTGTGATTGTCATTTTTCCAATTATCAAGGTTAGACCATGTGCATGATAGGATGAGCAGGGAATACTGTTTGCTTTATCATAAGAGCGACTTATGAGTTTGTATTTCCTAGGTATCAAAATATAATTGATGTGTGATACATGTGTGTGGTCACAAATAAAACTTGAAGTAAATGGGAAGACTTGTAGCACTCAAGGGCTGATGATGTTCAATGGAGGCTGAGGGATACACTAGGTATGGCTGAAAAACCAAAAGGATATAAAGATTCGTCAAACCAGAGATGTGAAATAAATAAGATGTCATCTAGGTATTATAAATGGGCACTGGGATGATGGATGGTAACTATAGTAGAATTATATATAATGAGGGATAATGCAAGACAGATACCATAAGGAAGATGTCATTATTTAATGTGACAAAATTAATCCTAGCAAAACAGATGAAAGTATGAGTTGAACAGTAATCAAAGTATTATTGGTGATGAAAATGTGAGGTGGAATACTTAGATGTGTGTGAATGTAGTGTGCTTTATAGTGGGGTGTGATTGTTTATTTTTTTATTTTTTTTGTGATTTTGATTTTTTTTATATTTTTTTTAGTTTTGATTTTTGTGACTATGACTATGGGGAAGGTACGATACCTTGAGCATCCCCAAATTATTTTACATATGTGATTGTGGGGAAGGTGTGATACCTTGAGAATCCCCAAATTATTTTGTGGTTGGTGACTAGTGGATCATTGATTAATTGTGGCTTGATGAGGAAGGTGTGATACCTTCAATTCCCCTCTAATTTTGATAAGATTTTTAGATACACATTGGGATGGCAATTTAGGTGAATGGCACTCCACCACAAGTTTTATTTTTTAGACAATAATCCACTATTTCTTAGTCTTCCATGCAAGGTTATGCACATTGGCAAATATTTGCAAACTGGATGAATATTAGCATTTTCAAAAATGCAAATTGGCAATTTTAGGGGACCCTGGACGTCGACCATTTCACCCAAAATTTTTGGGACAAAAAAATTTTAGGTGTCAATTCGCCATGCGTTGATAATAGTATTACATATTTTTTTAAAATTCGCCAACACTTTCACCTAAGTCGTGGACCTATTTTTCCAAAAAAAATTAATTTTTTTTAACTTACCCTACCAAATTCGCCAACTATACCACTATATATAAGTAACATGCCAGATATACTTTTTCATTTAAAACATTCAAACTATTAGAAAATTGAGCAAGTGCAATGAAAAGTAAAACCTTCAAAGTGAAAAGATGAATTGAAACATTCGATCTATTGTAGAATTCCATTGAACATCAGTCGTGTGTAGAAACCAGTCGATATAGATCAAAACTCTACTTAGATCAAAATCAAACCCTTTTCTACACTCGAAATGATTGTCAGATATAGTTCTATACTCAGACTGACATTTGAACCGTATTCTATACTCGAAACAGCATCTGAATCTCATTTTCCAACCGATCCAACTACTGAACCTCTTTTACCGCCCGGACCGACTGTCGAACATATTTTTCCACCCAAAACGAAGCCGAACAACTTTTTTGCCCAGACTGACTGTTAGACTTCTTTTACACCCGTATTGACTACCGAATATTTTTCCCACCTAGATTGATTTTCGGACCGCTTGTTTCACCCAGATTGACTATCAAATTTCTTTTACCCTCTATCCCAATTATCAGATCATATTTTCCACCTAGATCGCACAACGGTCCTCTATTTCCATCTGGATCAACTACCAGACCTATTTTCCCACCCGAACCAATCATCAAAATTCTTTGTCCACCTGGACCGTCAGTTGAACCTTTTCCTGCACCAGGTACTCTGTTTCTCTTTAGTCATTGTGAATCTGTGATCCTGTGTTTTTTTGTTTTATAGGGAATAGTAGTTGAAGTAGTTGTAATAATAATATCTAATTTTTTGTCATCTAATTGTTGGTTTTGCTTTTGCTATTTTTTATCATTTACTAAAAATAAGTCGATGCTCTATTGTCCATTTTTTCCCCTATTTTCTATCTATGTCAAAACTCTTTGATTCTATGTTTCTATTGAGATCCGCATTTTTGCTATAAGATTATAAATAGGTAAATGCTTTGGTTTTCTAAGGACACTATGATGCTCTGTTTCTCTAAGGACATTTTGATTCTCTGTTTCTTGTCCATTTTGTACTAAAATATTATATTTTTCCACATTGTATCTCTGATTATATCTCGCATACGCATAATTTTTTTTATTCTACGAATTTGAATTTTTATATTGATTAGTTTTTTGCTCTTATTAGTTACAGGTGCTATCTCTAGAAATCAAAGTATTTGCATACACTAAAAAAATCACATAAATAATACCTCCAAACAGGTATTTATTTTCTACCAACCATCCATATGTTTATTTTAATTACAATATTATCTTGAGGCTACACATAAGTAAGATGTCTTCAAATTTTATTACTTTTCTAAATTGATTAATATTTTCTTTGCAAGTAAAATGTCACCTACTGACGATGCAAAGGGGGCCAAATATTTTGCTGAAAAGAGTAACCTAAATTATTATAGCCATATGTTGAAATCCAACGAGTCATCGATATTTGTACAAATTCAAGGTACAAATGATTTTTCACTACTAAATAGTTAGGTGTATTTTTTAGTTTAAATAATGCTTTCTTCCTCAAATGGTTAATTTGTAGTTTGTACCTCTAGACATATTGCATGATGATATGAATCATATTGCAGTTTGTTAGTTTATTTTGTTAAATTTAAATTTTTTTAAGAATAGTATTGTATGCTACTATACAAAATACATTGTTGACCCTGATATGCCTCCACATGAAGATATTCCTCACCAAGAGATGCCTTCTAATAAAAATTATCTTAACAATGACATCCAACAAGCACTTGAAGATAATCCTCAAAATGACATGCTAGTTGAAGAACACTAGCTTATACTGAGATGGGGGTGAACAGTATAAGACCACTTTTTACTTTTCTTTCCCAAACAATATTATCCAATATAATCAATGGCAATATCAATAGTAGTAACCAAAGCAATGCACGAATCATCATACACAATAGAGACACAAATTTAACGTGGTTCACCCAATGTGGGCTACTCCATGGAGAAAATATTTCACTAATATTTTCTCAATAAATCCCTTGGGAATCCTTTCTCTATTACAATTTTTATGGACCTCTACCTAAAGGAGACACCAATCCCCTAATCAAGTTCATAGATCTCTATCCATAGGATACACCAATCTCCTTTGCTTTGGCTGGTGATCTTCTAGAAGAATTGTTGCCTCCACTACATTGGCTAATGGATCTCTATCCATTGAAGACTCATGTCCTCACTCAGAAGACATGTCCTCACTGCCTTGGCTAATATATATCTATCCACTGGATACTGACATCCTCTATACTATGTCACCTCCAAATCTTACTATTAGCTTTGTCTCAAATCTTCACTAAAACACAGTCCTTCGATCTAGCACAAATCTACTGAATATCTGTCTCTGGTTTGTCCTCAATCTCTGTCCTCTAATTTGCACTAAACATAGTACTTCGATCTAGCACAAATATAGCCTCAATATATATGCTCTAATATGCACTAAACATAGTCCTTCGGTATAGCACAAATATATCCTCAATATCTGTCCTCAAGCCTTAACACAAGGCTTGATTCCATCACAAATCAACACTGCTTGATCTACCCCAAACCTTAACTCAAGGTTTGAACAAATCAATCAATCAACTTTGCTCACAAGTCTTCTCAAAGACTTGTCTTAAATATGCCTTGTAAGCTTCCATAAAATCTCACACTGATCTATCCACAATTCCTCTCTAGAACTTGTCCAATCTGCTCAACAAGTCCTCACTAGAACTTATCCAATCTGCTCAACAATTTCTATCCTCAAACTTTGTATTGTAAGCTTCCACAAAATCTCACACAAATATGTTCACAAGTCTTCTCAAATACTTACCTCAAATCTGCTCAACAAGTCCTCACTAGAACTTGTCCAATCTCATAGAAACATAAAGAGAATTGTTAGAGACTCAATATGCTTCACATTCAACATAATGCTCAATTACTTTCAATTTATCTTTTTATCATAGAAACATATATATAGTTTTTAGAGATTCAATATGCTTCACACTCACAAAATCTCAATCACTTCCAATCTCTTTTATCACATAAACTTATAGAGAATTGTTAGACTCAATATGTTTCACATTCATCAACACTCAACCTCTTTCTCAAATTAATTCAGAATATAGAACAATTTTTTTCACAGAACTTGGACTATCACATAAACATATCCACTTGACTAGGCTCAACCAAATCTACTCAACCAATCACTCAATGAGATAATCCTTGCTCACAAACCCTAGTCCAAACTTATGAACATTCACTCAATTGTTTCCAATAATGCTTATCAACCAATCTCACATAACAATGATACTCATGATCTTTACAAACCCTAGTTCAAGTTCACTCAACTAACCACTTCAAAAATAATGATTATAAAACAATCTTCACATAAAAATGATACTCAAAATATTTGTAAACCCTAGTTCAAGTTCACTCAACAAATCACTTCAATAACAATGCTTATCAAACAAGGTTTTATCAACAACTCTTTATTCCAGAAAACCTTGAAGCATTAATTCAAAACACACTCAATAATGCTTACCAACCAATCCTTTTCAATCCAACGTTGCATTCATAACTATTGGCAATTTTGCCACATTAAATTTTTGATTAACTTTGGCCTAAGTATGGAGCTTTAAAGCGGTAAAGAGCATGCGAAGGTGTTTGGGTTTTAACGGTCCCTAAATGGGGATGAAAAAGTGGATTAAATGAGCTTTGGATATTCCATCATTGTAGATATTTTCCCAAGCTTTTCAGCGATATATTATAATAGGCGATCAGGTCAACGGATCAAAAGTTATGGCCTCGGGAAGCAGAACCAGGAAGCTCAATTTCAGGCCAAAAAATTGGCTAAATGTTCAGCCCGCCCAACTTCGCTGCGCTGCCCAACTTTGCTACACCACCGCCTAACTTCACTGTGTTGTTCGACTTCAAAAGAAGAAAAGTACAAAATTTGGCTAAGTTTTGGCCGCCCAACTTTGCTGGACTGCCTGACTTCATTGCACTGTCGCCCAACTTCGCTGTGCCATCCGACTTCGGAAGAAGAAAAGTGTAAATTTGGCTAAGTGTTGGCCACCTGACTTCGCTGCACCACCGCTCGATTTTGCTACGCCATCTGACTTCAGAAGAAGAAAAGTGCAAATTTTGGCTGTCTTGGCCACCCAGCTTCGCTGCGCCGCCCGACTTCGCTGCGCCATCGCCCGACTTCGTTGCGTCGTCCGTCTTCGGAAGAAGAAAAGTGCAAAATTTGGTTAAGTGTTGGCCGCTCGACTTTGCTATCTTCCTTAAGTGCCATCCATCATTTCCCCCTTCATCAGCGGACTTCATATCATGGACAAGTGTGCAGTTTTGAGATTTGTGCCTGCCATGATATGACAGATAATGCATTGTCAAGGTACGGGGTAGATGAACATTGAAGAACAAATTGTACCGCATCTACCACATTTAACCGGACCTGGATTTCCTGCCCACCAAACCTATCCAAAAATGTACAATGTTTAGAATAGCCATATCCAAAGTACAAGTACAACCGACAGGATCTCATTAGAGCAACTTTTTGAAACTTTTACAGCTTTTGTCGGTTCTTGGGATCCATGCATGATTGTATTTTGAGGAAAAATTCCTACTATAAAAGGAAGTTAATTTTATTTTAAAAATGGGGGAACATATTGCTAGATGACTCCGCTGTTATGGATCACCTTCTAATTAATTCAAAGCATCCTTGGCTCTGCTTCTTGTCTCTATCTTTTATGCTGCCTTCTGCTAGTATTTATGCTTCATGTCCATTTATATTTATGTCTGTTTGAATTCTGAATCCTGGATTTGAGCATTGGTGATTATTTGGATCTAGAATACAAAACAGAAGGATACATAAGATAGAATCGTAGTTGCAATTTTTGTTACATGCTTTGTTTTGATGGTTGTTGATTTGGATGCAAATTTGCGATCGTGCTGCTTGTTCTCTTCCACATGAAACACATAATATTTACGACTTTTTCCTATTCCCTTATCTTTTTCAATCTCTTTCCAGTTTTCTTTCCCTTTTTAATCTCTTTCTTGCACTCTTATCTAAAACTCCCCAAGTAGGTTAGGAAAGGAGCTGGCCTTCTTCAGAGATTGGCATGGGAGGCATCCCTTCCTCTCGGCCTTTCAATGTTGGTGTATGGGTCTAGGGCACATTGACACACCAAGTCCTTCCCAGGTGGTGGATCCATGGACAATAGTTTTTGGCATGCCCGGTGGGATGAACAGTCTCCATATTTTAAGGAAGCTTGAGTTTGGTGAATCTCTGGTTTACCTTCATCTGGAAAAATCACCTAGCGACTCTGACTAAGCTAAAGATCCATATTTCTTGATCGCAGATGCTTTTTTTTAAGCTAATAGAAGACACCCCGAAGGAATCAAGGTTTTGTGAGCAGCCTTGACCTCACAAGCGAAGAAATGAATGTTCACCTACAGTCTCCATATTTTATGGAAGCCCAAGTTTGGTGAATATCTAGCTTGCCTTCATATGGAAAAATCACCTGGCGACTCTGATCGAGCTAAAATATGGAAGCCCGAGTTGGTGAATCTTTGGATTGCCTTCATCTGATAAAATCACCATGGAAAATCCCTCATACTATGCAAAGACCTAGAATGCAGTTGTGTGGAGCTCAAGAGGTAGATCTCGTCCAAGGCCAACGATGGGAATATGCAAACACCACCCAAGCGATGAATAATATGGTTGCTTGCAGTTTCTATCGGGAGACGGGCCAAGAGGAGGAACAAAATCCAGTGGAAAATTTTGAGTACAAGGAGGGTACATTTTTGCACCATTTTGTGTCCTAGGGTATAACATGCAAGCATTTAGCCAAATCCCAATAAGCATGCCTTACCAGGAGGCTAATCCTGAGGAGACCCCAACAGAAGGCCTATCATCAAAAAGCTCCTATTATCACATCAAGAAGTTGGAGAAACCCATGCTCGAGAGCCCATAGGTGGTGGACTCTCTAGAGTGGTGGTATTGGCTCCAACCATCACCGCAACCAGTACCCAAAGAGGGCTCATTTGTGGCAAATATCCTTGCCACATTTTTAATCAATTGTATGGGTACCGACATGAATGATAACCTACCATGTTGCACCATGTTCATGACCTGGCAAACTTTGGGAGGCCAGTCGGACTTCAAAGATCAACTGAAGTACAATAAAATCTGGTTCGAACACTACAGGTTCACTGGATAGGCAACCAAAGCTAGATTTGTGGTGGCGGCATGCCAATCATGTCGTAAAATTTTGTGTAAATAATATAAATAGACCAGCTAATAAGAAAAGGTTCAATTGTTTTCTTAGTTTAGTTTGTGTAGTTTTTTTTAGTGTGCCAAAGAGGGCCATGGGTGCCAAGGGTTTGAGAAGGAGGTTGCTTCTGACAATGAGTATCAAGATGATAGCGAGGGTGGTTCTATTGCCCAATGGATAAAGGCCTAGGTACTCACATTGAGGAGAGCTCAATGCCCCATGATCCATCAGGAATGTTGGCAATTTTACAACATTAATTTTTTTGATAAACTTTGGCCTAAGTATGGACCTTTTAAGCAACAAAGAGCATGCAGAGGTGTTCAAGTTTTCATGGGCCCTAAATGGGGATGAAAAAGTGAATGAAATGAGCTTTGTATATTCCATCATTGTAGATATTTTCCCAAGATTTTTGGTGATATATTATAATAGGCAATCAGGTCAACGAATCAAAAGTTATGGCCCCGGGAAGTAGAACCAGGAAGCCCAATTTTAGGCCAAAAAATTGGCTAAGTATTTAGCCCACCCGACTTCGCTGTGCCACCGCCCGACTTTGCTGCGTCGTCCTAATTCGAAAGAATAAAATTGCAAAATTTGGCTAAGTGTTGGCCGCCTGACTTCCCTGTGCCGCCGCCTGACATCGTTGCGCCATTCGACTTCGAAAGAAGAAAAGTATAAATTTGGCTAAGTGTTGGCCGCCCGACTTCGCTATGCCACCCGACTTCGCTACGTCCTCCGAATTTGAAAGAATAAAAGTGCAAAATTCACCTAAGTGTTGGCCACCCGACTTCGTTGCACCGCCTGACTTCGCTACGCCATCAAAATTTGGAAGAAGAAAAGTGCAAAATTTGGCTAAGTGTTGGCCGCCCAACTTTGCTATCTTCCTTAAGTGCCATCCATCATTTCCCCCTTCATAAACGGACTTTAGATCATAGACAAGTGTGTAGTTTCAGGATTTGTGCTTGCCATGATATAACATATAATGTGTTGTCAAGGTACAGGGTAGATGAATATTGAAGAACAAACTGTACCGCATCTACCACATTTAACTAGACTTGGCTTTCCCGCCCACTAGACCTATCCGAAAATGTACATTTTTTAGAACAACCATATCCAAAGTACAAGTACAGCCGACATGGGTCTCATCAGAGCAACTTTTTGTAGCTTTTGCATCCTTTTTCGATTCTTGGGATCCATGCATAATTGTATTTTGGGGGAAAATTCTTGCTATAAAAGGAAGTTTATTTCATTGTAAAAATGGGGGGAACATATTGCTAGAGGAATCTGCTGTGACGGATCACCTTCTAATTAATTCAAAGCATCCTTGACTCTACTTCTTGTCTCTGTTTTTTATGTTGCCTTCTACTAGTATTTCTGCTTCATGTCCATTTATATTTCTATCCGTTTGAATTCTGAATCTTGGATTTGAGCATTGGTGATTATTTGGATCTGGAATACAAAATAGAAGGATACATAGGATAGAATCGCAGTTGCAATTTTTGTTACATGCTTTGTTTTGATGGTTGTTGATTTGGATGCAAATTTGTGATCGTGCTGCTTGTTCTCCCCCACCTGAAACACATGATATTTACATCTCTTTCCTGTTCCCTTATCTTTTTCAATCTCTTTCCAGTTCCCTTTCCATTTTTAATCTCTTTCCTGCACTCTTATATAAAACCCCCCAAGTAGGTTAGGAAAGGAGCTGACCTTCTCCAGAGATCGGCATGGGAGGCATCCCTTCCTCTCAGCATTTCAATGTTGGTCTATGGGTCTAGGGCGCATTAACACACCAAGTCCTTCCCAGGTGGCAGATCTGTGGCCAACAATTTTTGGCACACCCGATGGGATGAACAGTCTCCATATTTTAAGGAAAACTGAGTTTGGTGAATCTCTGGTTTGCCTTCATCTGGTAAAATCACCTAGCGACTCTGACTGAGATAAAGATCCAGATTTCTTGATCGCAGGCACTTTTTTTAAGCTAATAGAAGACACCCCGAAGGAATCAAGTTTTTGTGAGCAGCCTTGACCTCACAAGCGAAGAAATGAATGTTCACCTATAGTCTCAATATTTTAAGGAAGCCTGAGTTTGGTGAATCTCTGGCTTGACTTCATTTGGAAAAATCACCTGACGACTCTAATCGAGTTGAAATATGGCAGCCTGAGTTGGTGAATCTTTGGCTTACCTTCATCTAGAAAAATCACCATGGCAAATCCCTCATACTATGCAAAGACCTAGAATTTAGCTATGTGGAGCTCAAGAGGCAGATCTCGTCCAAGGCCAACGGTGGGAATATGCAAACACCACCCAAGCGATGAATAATCTGGTTGCTTGCAGTTTCTATCGGGAGATGGGCCAAGAGGAGGAAAAAAATCTAGTGGCAAATTATGAGTACAAGGAGGGCACATTTTTGTACCCTTTTTGTGTCCTAGGGCATAGCACGCAAGCATTTAGCCAAAGCCCAATAAGCATGCCTCACCAGGAGGCTGATCTTGAGGAGACCCCAACAGAAGGCCTATCGCCGAAAAGCTCCTGCTATCGCATCAAGGAGTTGGAGGAACCAGAGATTATGGGGCCAAAAAATGTTGGCCATGGATCCACCACCTGGGAAGGACTTGGTCTGTCAATGCGCCCTAGACCCACAGAACAACATTGAAAGGCCGGGAGGAAGGGATGCCTCCCGTGCTGATATCCGGAGAAGGCCGACTCCTTTCCTAACCTACTTGGGAGGTTTTAGATAAGAGTGTAGGAAAGAGATTAAAAAGGGAAAGGGAATTGTAAAGAGATTGAAAAAGATAAGGGAATGGGAAAGAGACATAAATATCATGTGTTTCAGGTGGGGAGAACAAGCAGCACAATCGTAAATTTGCATCCAAATCAACAACCATCAAAACAAAGCATGTAACAAAAATTACAACTGCGATTCTATCCTATGTATCCTTCTACTTTGTATTCCAGATCCAAATAATCACCAATGCTCAAATCCAGGATTCAAAATTCAAACAGACAAAAATATAAATGGACATGAAGCAAAAATACTAGCAGAAGGCAGCATAAAAGACAGAGATAAGAAGCAGAGCCAAGGATGCTTTGAATTAATTAGAAGGTGATCCGTCACAGCAGAGTCCTCTAGCAATATGTTCCCCCATTTTTACAATGAAATGAACTTCCTTTTATAGCAGGAATTTTCCTCCAAAATACAATCATGCACAGATCCCAAGAATCGACAAAAGCTGTAAAAGCTGCAAAAAGTTGCTTTGATGAGACCCCTGTCGGTTGTACTTGTACTTTGGATATGGCTGTTTTGAAAACTGTATATTTTCGGATAGGTCTGGTGGGCAGAAAATCCAAGTTCGATTAAATATGATATATGCGATACAGTTTGTTCTTCAATGTTCATCTACCCCGTACCTTGACAACACATTATCTGTCATATCATGGCAGGCACAAATCCCGAAACTGCACACTTGTCCATGATATGAAGTCCACTGATGAAGGGGGAAATGACGGATGGCGCTTAAGGAAGATAGCAAAGTCGGGCGGCCAACACTTAGCCAAATTTTGCACTTTTCTTCTTTTGAAGTCAGATGACACAGCGAAGTCGGGCGATGGCATAGCGAAGTTGAGCGTTGCAGTGAAGTCGGGCGGCCAACACTTAGCCAAATTTTGCACTTTTCTTCTTCCAAAGTTGGACAGCCCAGCGAAGTCGGGCGGTAGCCCAAAAAATTTGGGCGACACAACGAAGTTGGGCGGTGTAGCGAAGTCAGGCGGCCAACACTTAGCCAAATTTACACTTTTCTTCTTCCGAAGTCGGACGACGCAGCAAAGTTAGGCAGCGCAGCGAAGTCGGGAGGCCAACACTTAGCCAAATTTTGCACTTTTCTTCTTCCGAAGTCAAATGATGCAGCAAAGTCAGGTGGTGGCGTAGCGAAGTTGGGCGGCGCAACGAAGTCAGGTGGGCTGAACACAGCCAATTTTTTGGGCTGAAATTGAGCTTCCTGGTTCTTCTTCTCGGGGCCATAACTTTTGATCCGTTGACCTGATCGCCTATTATAATATATCACCAGAAATCTTGGGAAAAGATCTGCAATGATGGAATATACAAATCTTATTTCATCCACTTTTTCATCTCCATTTAGGGCCCATGAAACCCAAACACCTTAGCATGATCTTTATCGCTTTAAAGCTCCATACTTTGGCCAAAGTTTATCAAAAAAATTAATGTGGCAAAATTGCCAACAATAACATTCAACAATCACTCACTGGGAAGATGTGCCCATACCTTTTTTTTGATGTAGAAGTGCCCTTATAAAACCTGTATCAATCACAATTTCCTTCTTTCCAATTTCAATGGTTAGATGACAAATATCACTCTAACACTTTCTCAAAATATTCCTTAGACACAAAAATAATCAAAGCTCAAATATACCTTATTGCTCCTTCTTGAAATTAGCATCCATAAAATCATACATTAAAATAATTATTTAGATACACCTTATAATCTCCAACTTAAAATAATATCCAACACCACAAAATCTCAAACAATCTTCCTTAAACACCTTATTACCCTTTTCAAACACTAAAGCAAATATCACCAAAATTATTTTGCATCAACCTTATAACTCCCCTTAAAACCTTACAAACCAAATAAACTATGCAAAAATTAAACTTTAATAGCTCAACTTAATTCCTCCAAAATTTTGGCATCAATAGCAAATAACATACCTTTGTCCTTTACCCCAAAAGGGTTTCGACGAGTTTTGAACCACCATATCCCCAAGCTCCAAGCGCCTTAGCACTTTGGTGCCCACCGTGTGGGCTATAGGCACCCACATGAAGGAAGGGAAGCCTCCTTCCTTTTAAACCTTTGTCCATCATCAATTCCAAACAAAAATAAAACACACTGTCATGGATTCGAACCTCCGCCACTTGCTGCCCTACGCTTTGCTTCTATTGCGGTTTCCAACTGTGCTACCAGCGCTTGGTGACCAAGGCACCAACCTTGGTGAATCAAAAACTCTACCTCCTCTTGAAACTTAAAAAAAATAAAATCCTCTTTGATTGTATAGCACAATTCGCACGTTTTCGCATAGCATGGAGATTAATATCAAAGGCATATATTTCTTGGCTAAGGTGGAGGAGTCCTTTTATACACAATTATTTTACTCCCCACATCGGCACTCGAATTCGAATTTGAAATTTGAATTTTGATTTAATAACCCACCTTAGGGTTATTTAAAATTAACATAAATTAACTTATAATTAATATTAAAATTAATTAATAATTAATTTAAATAACTTATAAGTTAAGTAAATTAATTTATAATAAAAATTATATTAATTAATTTATAATTAATTTAAACTTTCATGTATAATATTATAAAGAAATATTATAATATTATTCACTTGGGCTTCTTCTTTGCACTTTGGACCATATCTCACTTCCTGAAACCAGGTCTTGATCAACTGAAAACGGACTATCCTTTTACACTGATTGGAGATCCTGAAACTAATGCTTCCCACTGAAACTACCACTGACTGGTGCTGAAAGCTTGACATCAATGACCACTCACTTTTGACATCAATGACAACTCATCTACTCAAAATATCCAACACCAGTTGAAAATGAAAGCAATAAATCAAATACGTTACAAACTTCTTTTGAATCTTCAAAAAAAAGAAAAAAAGAGAAAGGCATCTAACTAGGCTATTGGAAGGGCATTTAAGAATCAATGGGTAAAAATATTTCTCTATATTGAGCATGTGGTATCTAAGGACAACTAAGTCGATGATAAAGTATGTAGATGAAAATTTGTAGTTGGAAACTTGGTAAGGAACACAAACTGCAAAATAAAATAGATACAATAGAAAAACATGTTGGTAAAGATTATGTAAAAGTTACAAGAAGTAATGGTGAAGTTAGTAAATAAGTTAGGTGGAAGTATGTATCAAAATGTATGCATGCCAGATATGCAATAGAATATGACTCACTTAAAGCAACAACAATCTCTTGTTGAGAAAGGTGGAACGATTGAAGCCCAATTTCATAAAATTCATAAGACCGCCTTAGCTTCAAAAAGTTTGTAGTTTATTGTTGTATATAGTATTCTCAAGAAGGGTAGACCCATGTCCGATTTTATTGATTATATGCACTTGTTTCAACTAGTTGATGTGCAAAACCTTCTTAGTTCCCATTGGTCAGATCAAAGTGGTTGGAAAATGATAAAATGTCTGTCACTAGTAGAGGAGGACCTGAGGGAGAAAATAAAACTTACCATATTCATTTCACTTTTTATTGATGAGGTGACGGTTGTGGACAATAGATCCTGGATTTGCATTCATGTGTATACATTTCAAAATAATGTGAGGCAACCTAGTTTGCTAGGATAACATAAGATGGTTGAAAATTCAAATGCTGAAAACTTTTATAATGTTGTTATGACTAGTTTAAAGGATATTGTGGGAATGAATGATATAGATAGCCTCAAAGTTAATAAGCATTGGAGCTGATGGTGTTGCTATAATGCAAGGATATATGAAAGGTCTCTGTGTTTGACTCCAAACCACAATTGCTCCATATATGATACCCATTCATTGCATGGCTCATAGAATGAATCTTGCATATGAAATCGTGAGCACTTTTGAAAATGTTACGAGAGTGGAAGACCTCATTCATGAAATGCATTCTTATTTTTCTTGTAGTCCAAAAAGGTTTACAGAGTTTCAAAAATTTGCACTAGGAGTTACAGAAGGAAAAACATTGTTAAAATATGTGGATACAAGGTGGATTTCATTGTATCAACCTGCACATAAAGTTTTTACAAAATATCAATCATTAACAGGGTTTATGTACGCAAATCGTAGGGCGGTTGATAAGGCAAAAAAATTGTTGTTTCATTTGACTAACTTTGAAATCCTATTCATGTTATGTGGTATTCTTCCAATGTTACAAGAAATGAGTAGATTGATTAAACTTGCACAAGAGAGATCCATATATATTGTTGATTTTATTAGGATGAGAAAACAAATATGTATGATTATTGATAAGTTATGTGTCCAAAGCAGATTTTACAGATCCCTTGTTTGGTAGTTGGAATACATTGACAAATGTGAATGATCTAAAAATCTTTTTAAAGTTTGACATCAATGATCATATTTGTATTAATATTCATGGAAAGTTAATACCTCTCTGTTGTTTTGAAAGGCAATCAAGTGTAGTTGTGGATGATGTTGAAGAAGTTCTTGTAACACAATAGATTTCATGTTGTTTTATAGAAAACTAAGATAAATTTGTCAAAAATAGCAAATTATTTGACAAGTGAGATAAGAGAATGATTTCAGAGATATGAGTTGCTTGAGGCCATTTGTGGTTAACCCCATGTTTTGGGGTCCTTGTACTCAATAAAATTCTACACATGAGTTGTTTATTAAATATATGTTCATACTTATTAAGCATTTCAATAAAAGTGTGAAAGTCAATGGTGTTGAAATCAAAGGTATACTCAACAATGATATTTTAAGACAATAATCATCGCATTTGGGAGGAACAATGTGTTAGAGTAATATTCCATTACTTGGGATATTTACCATTTACTCCACTAGGTAAAAGAGTAGTTACTTTTACATTCTAGATATTTATCATTCTTATCCTAGGTTAATATTTAAATATCCTAGGTTAGTTGTTAGTCAGTTAGCGCTATTTCCTATGGTTAGCATAGTTAGCGTTAATGTGGTTAAACAACCTATTTTGTAACCTATATTAGCCTATCTATTTCCTAATGTTAGGCTAATGTTTTTTGATTAATATTATTGTGCAAACTATTCCGCTCACTCTCTTTACCACATTGGCATCAGAGCCGAGAGGGTAGGCGAGGCGAAGGGAGTTATTCCCTGGTTTCGCCTACCCAGGTCAAGGTTATTTTTTTTGCTCACCCGGAGGATGAGCTGGTGCCAATTGGCAGCACCCAGAACCACCTCAACAGGCGAGCTCGCAGGCTGAGCAAGCACTGCGTTCACTAGGACCACCACGCAGCCCATAGGGCCCGCATGCATCGTGCAGGCCCATCGGCCCGATTAGGCCCATAGGGCCCACACGCGATGCGTAGGCTGGATATCGACCAGGAGATGGCAGGCCCGATCGAAATCGGCCAGATCGATAGTGACCCGATTACCCTCATCCGAGGTGGATCGCTGCTGCGATCGGGCTGCGACCCGATCTCGCAGGCCCATAGATCTGATAGTAGGAGGTTGTCAGACCTGATAGGCCCATGTGGAGAGGCCCACAAGAGGGCCAATGCGCCCCTCTGATCATCGTCGATCAGAGAGGAGACTCTGATGATCGACAGTCGAATACAAGCGACCAACCCGCCAAGGAGGGCAGGATCACCCTCCCGTGGAGCGGGCACCGGACTCAGATCTGATGACTAGCGACATAGATCCGATGATCGGACCGACTTACCATCGATGACCTCATGCGACCTCGAGCATAGATCCCAAGGCATTGACGTGGCATGCCCAACATGACTATCGAGACAAGGAGTTGAAGTGAATGGGGGTTACCGAGGAGACGTGGATCCTACATGGCAAAAACTTGGGTAGACCGAACACAAGGAGACGTGGATCCTACGTGGAAGACACCTAGATGGACTGGACACAAGGATGCTAAATGGATCGGGCATGAAAACCAAAGCTAACTAGGATAGTTATCTAGGTGACACGTGGCAGACAGGCCACGCGCCACCTGGATGCTAGTTGGACAAAAGTCCAGACTGGACCTGACATGTGGCGAACAACCACAGGGACTAGACTTGACTCATGTGGGAGAGCTGACGACTGACATGGCTGAAGGTTATTGGTTGATCGGGCAAAATATCGATGGTCTTGATTGCCCGCAGGCAATCGAAATGTAAAGGGTGTGTTTACCCTTTTAAACACTAAAAATCGCGTCTATGGGATGCATGTGGGATTAATCCCACTTTCTTCCCGCTTGGACGCAGGAAAGCCTTCAAATTTAAGGTCTTCCCCTTTAAAACCCGTCGAGCTTGCTAGCTCGACCGACGAAGCGGCTATTGCGAAGACGCTGCCCGACAGGAGGTCGGGAGTTCGACTCCCATCAGGGCCGAGCGCAGTATTCTTTTACACAGGCCGCAGCAAAAGGCTCAAAGGTAATAAATTTTTTTTTAATTTGTAATACTTTAATTAAAGTTTTTATATATATATATATATATATTAATAATTTAAATTTTAAATAAATGTTTTATTTTTTAAATCAATTTATTTTAAACCTTTGAATTGATTTATTTAAAGCATTTATTTTAGTTTTTATTATTAATTAAAATGTTTTGAATTAAACTTTCTTTAAAATTTTGCAAATTAGAATTAAATGAAATAGGGCTATTTTTTTTGCAAACTACCAATTATAAGGTGCTTATGTTTTCTCACAAACTGGAGATATAAGACATAGAAAGAGCACATTTTTCTTGCAAATTAGAGAGCCCTTATAACTCTTCTCAAACCTTGTCAATTTTGCACCATAAAAGGGAGACAAAAATCAAACACATATTGATTCTTTATTGCAAAATTAGAAAACAAGGAGACACCAAAACTTGCAAAATTCAAAGACAAACATTTGTGCAATTGTTTTCTCCAAGGAGGGATAAAAGACAAGAAATTGCACATCTTTATTTTTGCAAAATTGAGAAGAAATTGTAACCTTGGGTCCATAAAAACTAAGTCGTGTGTCGACTAGTTCTGGAAGCCTTCCAAACGCGGGTCGTGTGTCGACTTGTCTTGGAAGGAGTGCTCAAATTGTTAATTTTGCAAAATTCAGGGGGGAAGACAACCATGTACTTCATTTGCAAAATTGGAAAACAAAGTAGGAGACATAAAAATATCATTTTTTTTTGCACAACACAAAACACACATTTTGTTGCAAAAATTTAAAAAGGTGCATTATCGATTTTACTCGACACCTTAATTGGAAAACTAGGTGATAATAATTTTGAGGCCATTTCTTGTTTGATTGTTGCATTATTTTATTTGCAACTATAATTCATATAATCAAGAACATCCATACCTTAAAATTTCACAAATTTGTGTACATCCATGCACATATTTAAAGCCAATAACACTTGATATTCTCTCCTAAATCAACAAAACCCCTAATTCACTCTTATTTGTTTGGCTTAATCTCCTCAAAATTTTCATCCTTCTTGAAGGGTGTTAAGGCAGGTGCCATTAAATATCTGTTTGAGTGAATTATCTTTTGGTACTCTTTTAGGGTAATCAAAAAGAAAGAACAAGTTTTTGAAAATAAGAAAACACAGATTTTTTTTTTGACAAGAGGGAAATAAAACTTGTAAAGGCAATCATAAAAGTAGAAGTCATCAAAATTATACCTTTTCTTTTAGACTTCATAATAGCAACCATGCTTGAATTACTTGCAATAAGGAAGGATGATTTGGTGAATTTTTTGATAAAATTGCCTAGAAAGCATAGTTTTGCACAAATTGTAAAAATGACAACCATGACACCATTCAGTGTTGGTTTCAAAACAAGCAAAACTAAAATGGCAAAGGCACAACACAGAAGCCATATTTCTAGTGAAGTGTCTCATTCTCATTCTGATTCTGATTATGGTTCAAAGATAGCACAAGGAGTGCTTATTGCTAAAACAGTTTTGTAGAGGGAACACACATTTGTCACCCTTGGGCAAAAGCACCATTTTCTCTCAAATCCTTTTTTAGGCTTCATAAAATAGCATAAGTTTTTGTTTGAAGACCTTGCAATAAGGGGTGCTTGTACCTCTTTTAGGCTTCATAAATAGCAAACTCTAGGTGTTTGAAGTACTTGTAACAAAAGGAGCGATTTTTTGTGGTGTAAAATTGCCTAGGAGGCAATATTTGTAAAATCCTTCACAACACTCTAGAGTTGCACACTTTTTTGCAATTGAGGGGGGATATCCATTTCTTTTCTTCACTAATTTTTGTAAATAGGGAAGAAGGCTTATAAGGGTGCATTTTCGGCTTCGACCGACACCTTAGTCACACTTCCTTCAAAAATTGAATACACTATGTTTTGCAACGAGAAGGGGGGAACTTATAAGGGTGCATTTTCGGCAGTGATCGACACCTTAGCTACCTTATCTTTTGCAAACTCATATTGTAAAATGAATGAACCTCGTATGAAGTGATCTATTCTACTACACCTAGTGATTGCAGTGGTTGGTTACCCATGCAATTCGATTGGATGATGTGATTACCATAAGGACATTCGTTGGCGTGAAGACAAAGTGAGGAATGACCCACTTTTTGCATAGGAGCAGCTAGAGCACTGTGATAGAGCAAAGAACTAGCAGATCAAACATCTTCTTCACTGTATTGGGGCAGTTATATACTTTACCCAAATATTGTTGTATAGAGGGATATGTATGTATTACCCAAATAATGTAATAAGGGGGGATGTTAGAGTAATATTCCATTACTTGGGATATTTACCATTTACTCCACTAGGTAAAAGAGTAGTTACTTTTACATTCTAGATATTTATCATTCTTATCCTAGGTTAATATTTAAATATCCTAGGTTAGTTGTTAGTCAGTTAGCGCTATTTCCTATGGTTAGCGTAGTTAGCGTTAATGTGGTTAAACAACCTATTTTGTAACCTATATTAGCCTATCTATTTCCTAATGTTAGGCTAATGTTTTCTTATTAATATTATTGTACAAACTATTCCGCTCACTCTCTTTACCACACAATGGTTGAGCAAACATCACTTTTGAGTAACATTCATGAGACTGATTCCATTACACATTCGTGGCAAAAATTGTATCCAAGTATTATCTTACAAGATACTATTAGTGAATAATTTTGTTTATATGAATTATGTCAAACAATGATTTTGGGATCAGTGGAGAATGGGAGGGTTTTTAGTGCACTATCTTTTGTTAAGTCTAAACTCCGCAACAGGCTAGACAAAAAATTTAGAAATTTTTTTGAGAATTTATGTGTCATCATATTAGCTAGACAAATTTCCTTATGACAGAGCATTGACATACTATAATTCCCTTGTAGGCAGAAGGGGTACAATGAATACAACCGATAAGTAGCATAATGATGCTTATAGTTATTTGATTGTGGAGACACAGATATCCACTATGCTTACTAGTGATACTGGACAAGCTGAGAAATGTTTGTTTTAGCTACTTGATTTGTGATTTTTCCCATATTTCACAACAATGATAAATTTACCTCTCTTTGATATCAGATTTCACAACATTTTTTTAGATTTATTGAATTTCACAATGTATCACTCCAAATTTTTCGCATCCTTACCTTCAGGCTATAGGATCCGTGCCTAGAAGGGGGATGCGAGAAGGATGGGACAATACCTTGGACTGAGAGGCCCTTTGAAGGTATCGCCTCTCAAGGGAGGGGTATAAGGGTGAATTTTCGATGGATGGTGGGTTCACCAGGAAAATTTTGAGTGGCAGTTTCCACGCCTAGGTTGATAGTAGGTTTGACGTGTTCATTTTGTGCTTTGATCATTCAATTCCTAGGTTTGGCCAAGATGAATCTAAGCTATTCTATATGCAAATGTTGATTTATATGGATACAAAAAATATGAATAAATGCTGAACACAGAGAATATGTTAAATAGGATAGAATATACATGATTCTGGATGTCTGATGAAGATTCTGAGGTTTGTAGAAGTCCAAATAATCTCAAATCGTACGTAATCATCTGGAATTGTATAGAATCGTCTCAGATCACAGTCGGTCATCTGAGATCAGACGAGATCATCGTCGATCTAACGAATTCGTCAGACGAATTTGTTAGAAACCTGTAATCACAGAAATAGATACAAAATACCAAAAATGCAATTGCAAAAGCAAGGGGAAATAATGGAAATAATAGTAAACTTGCCCAAATGATGAATCCAGATAGCGATTAAAAAGAAATGCATCAATTTGACAATTTATTTTGACTTTATCATGCATCTATACTAAATGAGGTGAACTTCAGGATGCATAAATATAATAACTAAGATAATGCATAAAGAAATACAGAAAAACAATAAGGAAATGCAAACTCTGGGCTCTGATTGCCCCCAATCTAGATTACAGTCGATATCACCTCCAATCGTATGAGATCATCGTCGATCTATGATAGGATCTTTCAAAATCATCTGGAATCGCCTGCGACGATCCAAGCTTGCTCCAGCTGAAGAACAGTAATATTCCTGCAAGAAAATTTGAAATATGCAATGCAAACAAAAGTATGAAGGTATTCTAAGGCCCAAGGAACTAGATTTACAAGGAAATCTGTCAGGTAGGGGGTTCAGGAGGATAAACTAAGAAAATACTAGTTTATATAGGATTAGGGAGAGGTTAGGAGGTTGGAGATCATCCCAATTTGGGAGATCTCCAACGAGGGAGACTCTAACTGCGTAGGCACGCTTTTTGCCCAAGTTAGAGAGGCTGTTGAAACAAAAGCTAATTATGAAAATTCAGTTTTGGTATGAAATCGTCTGGACGTTCTGTTCCAGACGAATTCATCAGATCTAGGACGATTTCGTCTGATCTACGACGATATCGTCCAACGGTCAAAACAAATCCTAAAAATGACATGAAAAACAAGGGAAGCAGGTAACAGGCAGTTAACGGGCGGTTTGGGGTTAAAATTTAAATTTTTATCTTTTTACTAAGGTTTAACTGTGCCAATTTTAGGGTGCTACATTTTGCCCCCTCTTTAGCAAATTTTTTGAAGAAAATGCGTTAAAGACGAGTTCTTCCCATTTTACGAGAAAGCAAAAATTTACTCAATTTTCTAGACGACGATTCTTGGTCGAATCGTTCGACAGCTGACTATGGTGCCCCCTCCGTGTTTTTACCCAAATCGAACGTTTGAGGTAAAAGCACGAAAAAGCAAAATTAAAATTAAGAAAATAGGGTAAAACCCTAATTCATTTTTACTATTTTAGAGCTCTGCAAAAGAAAATGGTTGAGACAGCGCATCGATCGACAAAGGTTCGGCACGGGCTACGGGTAAGGATCTAATCCTAGTGAATTATGTTTGGATTTAATTTGTGCAATTTTTTGATTGAAATTTTGATTGTTTGGGGCATCGTGACCGTTTTTAGGCCGTCGATGACGTCGGGATGAAATTGTCCCTATTTTGTCAAAATCATCTCTAGATCGTCAATTTCGTCTAAGGGCGAAATCGGCGAACTAGGGGCGATCTCGTCCAACAAGGGGCGATCCCCAAGTTGCGAAATATGGGTGATCTCGTCAAACAAGGGGCGATCCCCAAGTTGCGAAATAGGGGCGATCTTGTCCAACAAGGGGCGATCCCCAAGTGCCAATTTCGTCCTACAAAGGATGATTTTGCCCAATTTAGGACGATATCGTCCAATAGTGAACGATATCATCATTTGATGAAATTAAGTTTGTTTGAATTGCATTTAATTGACTTTAATAATTGGTTTATTAATGAATTTTGTTGTTTTATTATTTTTTTTGTAGAGGGGATTACTAAAGAGTCGGGAGTGGAAATACGGGGGGCTGAGAGATGACATAGCCATGCTCAACCAGGTAGAGCATGATCCACTGGCATAGGTCGATTTGCAGCATGTGGTAGAGATGCCATAAGTATCGACAGACATGGGGCTACTGACAGCCCTAGCAGAGAGGTGGTATTCGGGGTCGTCCTACTTCTGGTTACCGATAGGGGAGATGGTTCCCATAATAGAGGATGTATGGAGGATCTTGAGGATCCCCATACAGGGACAACTAATGAAACCTGTGATCAATCAAGGCCAGGCGATGATGAGGCTGGGCAAAGACCCGAGCTTCACCCTGGAGAAGGGCAGAGTGAACATCGAGTCTCTAAGGCAGATGCCTGGGGCATCTAGGCTGACTCGAGTTTTGGCAGGGGTGGTAGGTGGCTTACTGTTGTGCCACCAGAGCGGGTGAAGATTACCCTGGCTCCTCTCAAATGTGGTCTATAACTTGAGAGACCACGAATACAGATACTCATGGGGCAGTTTTGTGATATGTCGCTTGTATAGGATCCTACATGGAGTCGTATGCAAGGTAGGTCAATGTCTGGTCTTGACATCACTACTACAGGTTTGGTGCTAGGAGCACATTGCAGTACGGAGTTCGGTAGGGCTCCCATTGACAGGGGTTGATCGGGAGAGGCCCTGAGTTTTCTACTGGTGGTTATAGAGGGGGTCACAGCGGTGGATAGATCTGTCGATGTCACGGAGGTTTCTGGATGACTTCATCCTAAACCAGATCACCTAGAGGCCATGGCAAGAGCATCTTGGGTGAGCAGAGGATGGGTAGGAGTTGGCTCACATCAGGTGAGTCTGTTGGCTACGGATGGAGCAGGGAGAGGTAGAGCTCCATCGCTATGACCGGGTTCTATGACAGTTCAGTCTTCAGTAGGGGATCCCTTCTCTTAGGGATTACGAGTACTCCCAGATTGTCCAGGATAGCACCACACTGAGCGGGGCTCCAAACATGCAGCGGTTCTGGAGTCAGGACATAGATGATGCCCCCATCTAGCCAGTGGATGGTGACGATGCTGGGGTCATAGATGGGTACAATGCCTGGTATGCAAGCATCCGCCCTCCTCGAATGATGAGGGCATAGGGTCTGATGCACGTCGTGGTGCGATAGATGGGGAGATGACGTCAGGATGCTATTGAGGTAGCATAGGGTCACGATGGAAGAGAGCAACGATGGTCTCCACAGGAGAGACGCCAGAGGATGGCATGGGCTCCATAGAAGTCATAGAATACAGGGAGGAGGGAGGAGAGATTATCTTCTTAGCAGGGGGAGAGGCCACCATCACCTGATAAGGGCAATGGTGTCAGAGATGGTGACTCTCCAGGCTAAGAATGCTCGCCTCTGGGCTCAGGTGCAGACACTACAGGATGAGGCTACATGGCTTAGGGCTCGGAGCGGATGGGCGAGCATGGAGGATCTAGTGCAGTCGATGATGCAAACCATGTTCTACCAGGGGATATACTTCCAGCTAGTTCTAGAGGGCTAGAGGGTACACAGCTGCTAGTCGACATTGATGAACCAATTAGGATGGGATCGACGAGGACATCCTCACGATCGATAGCGAGGACCCAAGACATAGCACGGACCTCTATGGGACCACCTCCTCCATGCCAGGGTGGGAGAGGAGATGAGGCTGAGAGCTCAAGGGCTTCTCGAGACTAGCTGACTATAGACTGCACAAAAATTGTATAGATTTTTGAGAGGATTGAGTATGCCAGGGTATAGATTGTGGTATACCAATCCAGTTTTGATATGATGTACATAATTTGATATATATGTCTTATTTTTGATGATATGACTTGTGTATATGTTGTATGATGCTTTAATTTTGGATTTGGTGATTGATGATTCATGTAATTATGTCGTTTGGAAATAAATTATAATATTTATGTCATGGTAGAAACTTGTAAATGAAATAATCTGATGTAAATAAATTGGTTGTTTTGTGGTGTGATTATTGAAAAATAAAAGAGACTTCTAACAATAATTTCAAAGGACATTGTCGTTGTTATAGACCATTTCATAGAGTCGCCGCTCGCTAGGTCATCAAGCTAATCCCAATATAGAAATATTGTGAAAAATAAAAGAGTGCTTAAGAAACTGTCTTAAGACTTTGGGTTGTGATGATGAAAAATGATGATGGTGATGATTTGTTTTCAGATTTCATAAAAAATATTATGCATGGCATATTAAAGAAATATTATTTTATGCTAGGCATACAATCCTAAGTGTGATAATTTTTTTTGAATAAGTCCCTAGGAACTATACCATCTTTGCAAAATTGAATGTTGACATAATGACATGAAATAGAATAAGTGTTCATTCGTTTTAAAGCTCAATTGTGTAACATAATGATGTAAGTCATATGTTTTTAAAATGAATGGGAAAATAAAATTAGAACAATGGTTTGCGCTAGGCATAGAATTATGGGTATAGACTTATACCATCATCGCGAAATCCAAAAAAAAGAATTTGATATTTTAGTTTTATTGCATGATTGATTTTTTATTTTGAGATAAACAGAAAATAAACATGACTTTATTTGCGAGGTGTTTGAAAGATGTGAAAGAAAATTTTTGTTTGTTTGGAAAAACATATATTTAATTGTTTTTATGCTAAGAAAATGTTCTTAAATGAGAAGATGAAATGATTCAAAAAGAATTGCAGAGATATTTTGAATTATTTTAAAGACAAAAATGTAGATTTATAAGGAACCCTCATGTGCAAATGTGAGTTCATTACCGATCTTGATTTATCATAATGATACAAAATCTCTCAAATACAAATGTGTGTGCAATTGTATTGTTCATTCACCAATTTTGAGCAAGATAATTTGATACAAGTTGTAGACACCAAAATCTAGCCACTTGCAAGTCATCTATACCTTCCTGTCAGCCATGTGTCGGTCATCCACCTTCCCGCCATTATTTGGCCCAATTTCACCTTTTCCCGCCATTATTTGGCCCAATTTCACCTTTCCCGCCATTTTTCATCCCCAAATTTATTTAAATTAATATTTATATATATATATTTTAATATTTTAATATATATATTTAAATAATAGTTTAAGTGATTTGATCTGAGCCGTCCATCCTTCATTTAATCTCATCCGTCCATCCATCTTAATCCATTCCACAACCAAGATTTATTCTCTACCCTTGGATCCGCTTTAATCTTAGCCACACGTTCAAAGTGTCGTTAAAACCCTAAAGTGTGCCCTAAGAGTGGATTATAAATCGAGTCACTTTGATGGCTCAAACCCTATGTCTTTTGCTACTTCTATCTCTGATTCTAATTCTTCTACCGTTATCTCCTCTCTTCCGCTACCCTTTCACCGCATCCATCGCCGCTTTCGTCGCCGCTTTCATCGCCATTCCTTCTGCAGCATTCTGCAGAATCTCCCATTCCTGTCGCAAGTGCCCGCGGGCGTTTACCCCTTCACCAAGTGCCCACGGGCGTTTAACAAGTGCCCACGAGCGTTTAACAAGTGCCCGCGGGCGTTTACCTACAGCTACAGACTCAGACCGACGTCTGTAATCCAGATCCAGAAGCACGCGGGCGTTCGGCGAGTGCACCAGGGCGCATTTCGTAGCCTATTCTAACAACAACATTACTTCCAGGTGTCGCCTGGTCTAGCTGCGTTAACAGAGAATAGGTATAAATTAGTTTAAAGCAAGTAGCCGTATTTTATGTTTTAATCTGTTATTGATTTCCTGCATTCCGTTTTTATAAGGTTTTAGATTGTTTCTGAGGGCTCACGCAGAGGAGCCCTCTCATTAATTTCTAACTCCTTGATAGTGTTAATGTGTGCAGGTTTTTGATAACAGATCCAGTTTATTGATGGCAGCTGATTAAGCTGGAGTGGTCCAAGCAAGGGATATGACAAAGCCCACTCACTCTGTTGGGATTGAAGATACGTTCTTCGAAAGCGCCACCATTCGTGCCAGCTAGGGTTTCGGAGAACCCTAGCATAATTTGTAACTGTGTATCACAAATAAAGGGTTACAGGCCCAGTTGTATTCAAAAAGGAGTTTTTAAACTCCACCGATTAATAGAAATCATTTGTTTTTGTGCAACTATTCTGTACTCTGTCATTGTGATTTTATTTCTGTTTGGCGTGTATTTTTAATCTACAAATGGCGATCACGGTGGGACCCCCTAGGGTTTCATATTTTTAAATACTTGCTTTACTAATCTGTTCTTGTTTTCTGTTTCATTTTGCAGGTTCCAAAAATCATGAAATTCGCTGTTCCAGCGAACTAGGGTTTCTGAGTTTGCAGAAAACGCAGCAGACGCAAAGGGGCGTCTGGAAGTCCAATACGAAACGCAGAGGTGCGTTTCAGCCCGTGCAGACTCCCGTGGGCGTTTGAAGTCAGTTTTACGAAAAGCGTAGGCTTCCAAGTAAGTGTCTGTACTTTTTACGTTTTTGGTTTTTTCGCCATATTTTGTTTCTTTTTCGGATCATTACTTTAAAATGAACAAAAACTAAGTAATCAGGAAAAGAACAGTTATTTTTAATTACATTTTTCTTTGCATTGCATTATTGATTGTTGCTTGCATTTAAAAAAAAAAAAAATTTGCATACCTAGCTGCATATTAGAATAGCTACGAATTATTTGTTTTAATTATGTAAGTAGGATTATTGATTGGATGTCAATAGTACTCCTGCCATTGGGTGATTCCAGGCAGAGAAGTGGATGAACTTTCCGGTTGCTCCTTTGATATCTGATATCATTGGTAGGCAGGGGGTTTTAAACGGTGTACTCCACTTCTTCAGAGGAAATGACATGTTTTTAGGAGCCTCTTGCTTAGATCATTAGAACTTTTGATTTATAGCCTTGTATGTACACATTAGATAACTAAAACATTAAAAAAAAAAAAATCATTGCATTTTCATATTGCATTTAAAACAGTGATATCTCGGATTTCATCACTAGGTATTGCTTGAAGTTTAGTGACGGTGGAATTCATCTCCATCCATTAAACTTCTGCCTTAGACACCATAGGTCACCTCCGAGCAAACTTGCTCGGATTTCATCACCCAGTAAGAATCTCGTTGTCCTTTCCTAGCCATAGTTTTTACCTTTTTTTTGTGAATAATTCAAGATTAGATCACATGCAAAACTCATAAACCGGACACTTAAAATTTACTACAGATTAAGATCAGAAAATAATTAATTAACCGCAAGGTAAGACACATTGGTTGAAACCTAGGTTGTGACTATTTTCTGATAATTTTTGTAGTGTAAATTTATCATTCTAGTTTTGCATTCTTCTTTTCTGAATTTGTTTAGATTTATTGCTCTATGGTCTTAACAAGGAATCAATCTAAAATGTTAAATCTAAATAATCAAATGGGAAATTCACAAAACATCCCCACCACCAACATGGCCACTTATCCTAGTGAATTTCAGGCAGGTTCACCTGCAGGTCTTTCACGTCCTTCTACCGTCTATCACATGGCCATGCCCATGGAGGAAGACAATTCCTGTCATATTACCCACATTGATATGGCCAAAGTGCAAACTCACTTAAGAGATGGCACTGGTTATGTCCTTGAGCCAATCCAAGATTCCCCTATGCAAGATTCTATTTTTCAGCAGGATATTGCATCAACCATACCCACTGGTTTCACTCAGGTCTACACTAACCCTTTTTTTGAGGCTAATGTGGTGTCTGTTCAGCCGGCTTCATCTCCAACATCTTCCCGGATGCTCAATTTTTCTCCTTTGGAGACAAATGTAGTGTCTTCCCGACCACTTTCTCCTCCATGTACCCGGGTGTACACCAATTCTCTTTATGAAGTTGGTGGAAACTCCTCTAACCATAACCAATTTCAACCCGCTTCTTCCCAAACCATTTATGGTTTCACCCTACCTGGGGCACAGTCTACTGTTTCTTCCCAGGTACCGCCTACTTCAGCCACCTTCATTGCCCCTGCTATGTAGTCTCCTGTGAATACCATGGCAGCCTGCCCTCCACCTTCATCCAATCATCCCATCTCCCTTGGGTTAGAGATTAATAAGGTTAAGGAGTATCTCGACAAATTGATTTTGCAACAACAGCAACAAAATGCTCAACCACCTGTCGTAGTAAAACCTACACCTCAACCAATTTCTACCCAGCCAGACTTTTATTAGCTCAGGCCCCACTTGGGTACCCCAATCTTCGGTGGTGTCCATTCCTACCCCACCTTTCTCCCAACCTAGTCCAGTTCATCATCTACCCCAATCACCTTCTTTTTGGTATCATCCATACCAACAACCTGTCCATTCCACACCGCCTAATTCAGGCAATTTCATCCCATCTCATCAATTTTCCACTCTTCCATTACATCATCATAATCATCAAACGAGTCAGAATTTTCATGAAGATTCTCGACTCCATGCTATGCAACATCATATTGACAACCTTATGCTCAACATGCCTGGCTCATCTAGTCAGAAACCTATGCTAAGGTCATTGATCAATCAACCAATTCATCCTTCGGTACCTTCACCACCATATCCGACTGATTTCACATTACCGAAGTTTGACAAATTTTGAGGAACTGAGGATCCTCATGAACATGTGAGCTCATTCATGCATGCTTGCTTTAGAATCCAAAATAATGATGCTCTTATGCTCAGAACTTTTCCTCAGACATTAGGGGGAGATGTTGTACAGTGGTATAATCATTTAGCTCACCATAGCATTTATGCTTATGAGCAATTGATTAATTTGTTTTTAGAACGATTCTCCCTGAATGTACAAAAGAGAGTTTCATTGTCCGACTTATACAAGCTCAAAACAACATGACGATGAGACAGTTTACGACTTTGGAAACCGTTGGAGGGCTATCATTAATAAACTGCCATTCTCCCTACCAATGGAGGAGTTAACCAAAATGTTTACCCAGAGTTGTCTAAAACCTATCTCTTGGTTACTCCAATTACAACAATACAGGACTTTTGAAGAGGCTTTGGCCCAAGCAAGTACCATAGAAGACATTAAATTCCAAGAGGGTGTTTTAAAACCCCGTAGAAAAGAATGGCAACAAAAGGGCCAACAACGAAATAATAATTATGGCCAAAACAAACAAGCACAGGCTAGTACAGCCTCAAATGTTAACCAAGTTAATCAAGTGGTGGCGAGTCAGCCCGTAATGGCTCAACAACAACAAGTAATGCAAAGTCAACCGCAACCAATCACTTATCATGCGGTACCTGCCCCTCCTCAACCAGCTCAACCAGCTCCCAATACTGGGCCAACCATGGAAACTCGACCTTGGCAAAACAATCGTCCCAAGCGACAGTTCACACCTTTAGATGAACCATATGCGGTCATATTCAACAAGTTATATAGCACAAATCAATTAACGTTACCTGAGTTTAAACATTTAGACCCATCTAGAAGGGGGAAGTATTACAAGGAGTACCTATTTTGTCCTTATCATAGGCAAAATGGGCACGATATCAATAATTGTACAACTTTCAAACATGTGATCCAAGATCTTATTGAGATTGGAGCCATTAAATTGGATAGCCCCTTAGCCCAACAAAATCAAAATATTGGTATATTTCAAACACCCCTTCCACATCGGGAGGAAGCTCCAACAACTTCAGGGGGAGTAACTCAGGTAACTCCTCCTAATCAAGTCAACCATGTACAACAATACCAAGGTTTTGTGGGTACTATTAACGTAGTAACCCGGGGTCAAAGGGCGAACCAACCAAATCAAGTCGAACCACGACCCACCTGTACAAACCCCCAGTCCACCTCAGGTAACAGTGACCCAACGACATGCTAGTACTTCTCAACAACCGCTAAATCATTCTACTCAACACCAACGACCCATCATGTCGCAAGCCTAACGGGGGGATACGTGTTTGCACCGATTTTCAAGATCTAAATAAAGCGTGTCCTAAGGATGAATTTCCTCTTCCAAACATTGATACTCTTGTCGATACCTGCGCCGGTCATGAAATGCTTTCGTTCATGGATGGATTTTCAGGATACAACCAGATTCGAATAAACCCTGAATATCAACACAAAACAGCATTTACCACACCTTGGGGAACTTTTTGTTACAGGGTGATGCCCTTTGGCCTTAAGAACGCAGGTGCAACCTATCAACGAGCCATGACTTATATTTTCCATGATTATATGCATAAGATTATCGAAGATTATGTGGATGATTTATTGGCAAAATCTAAAACTCGACAAGAGCATTTTGATGTATTGGAAAAAGTTTTTGATAGACTTCTAGACCATAAAGTAAGGTTGAACCCTAAGAAATGTGTCTTTGGTGTTACCTCAGGCAAAATCCTAGGTTTTATTATCTCTAAACGAGGTATTGAGGTGGACCCAAACAAGGTCAAAGCCATTATAGAAATGTGTCCCCCAACTAATTTGAAGGAGTTGCGTAGTTTACAAGGAAAGATTAATTCAATCCGTCGCTTTATTGCACAACTTTCTGATAAATGTAGGCCATTTTGCCACCTACTACAAAAGGGGGTACAATTTTCATGGACAGATGAGTGTCGAGAAAGCCTTTGATGACATCAAGCAGTACTTAGCGTCTCCGCCAGTCTTAGCTCCGCCTCGTCGAGATCCCTTCCTTGCGAATTTCTTTGCAGGAATTTATCGATGATGATACTTGCTAGACAAGCACGTCTTGATCAACTCACACTCATAGATGAAAAATGAATCAATGCTTTAGAGCATTTGCGAGTTTATCAAGACCGATTGAAACGTGCTTACAATGCCAAAGTTCATCTAAGAGAATTTCAAGTAGGGGATCTTGTCCTTAAAGAGAATCAACAAAACACCAATGCATTGCCGCATCTTCGAGATAAATTCGCGGCTAATTGGTTAGGTCCATATATGGTCATTGAAAGAGTGGGTAATGGAACTTATAGACTTGCCAATTTAGAGGGAGAGGAAGAACCCGAACCACTTAATGTTATACACTTGAGGGCATTCTACGCATAGTTTGAATTTTATATGTACATATATACATGGCTTGTACAAAAAAAAAAAAAACAAATAAAATAAAAAGAATTTGCATTTCATTGTTAGTTGCATACATCTCATTCAAAAACATTGCATTTCATGTGCATACATCTCATTGAAAACCATAACATTTCATTTTCAGCCATAGTTGCATATCATGTTAGAGACCATTCTATCTTTTGGATATAAAATTTGGTCAAGCAAAAGTCATGTTGCCTTAATCGGGGGCACCTTCATAAAATCCATCAAACCGAATTGTCATTCGTACATCCATTTTCCATTTGCACATATTTACATTGCCAAAATGTTTTCAGTCACTCAACCATTTCTAGTGTTTTAAGCAAACTTTGAAATGCATGTTAAAGTTCTCTAGGGCCATATCACAAATTACACTAAATAAAATCTTGAGTATTGGGAAATGATTTCAAAAGCGGTCTTGAACCTATCACATTTTCACATCTTAAAAACATCTTGTGTCAAAGAGAGATAACACCATCCTTGGGTTGTGCCTTGAAGTGAAAAGGGTAATCCTCGTTTGTCCTATCATGCAAACATAGTCCATAAAATAGTGGTTCTTACCACTATCACAAGCAATCACAAAATATAAATATAAACAGAGTAGTAAGGATAGGGTAAAATTCTCATCATACTTCGGTTGAGAATCCGATTCCCCAAAGCTCTAAGGAAATGAACATTTTTCACACACCACTGATCCCAAATAAGTTGTAAGGATCATACTACTTGTCCAGTCAGACGGATAGGTAGTCATCCCCAAGGCTTACAAAGGTCAAAAACAACATGGACTATGGAGTTAACCTTCATCGGGGCTATAGACGCTTGATTGGCAGTGGAGTATACTCATTGCGTGGCGACATGTCTCTCCTCAAAGAGAGACCTCTGAATGCTCATACGGACAAACTAGCTTTGGGGTCTTCTCCATAACAGGGTTACCTAATTTATGCAAGATGAGGTTAATGAACACACTTGCACACACACAAGTTTTTGATTGCCTAGAGTCACTACCATGCTTCTGATTTGGTTAATGAACTCACATGCACACACATTTGGTCCTAGTTGAATTAGGCAGTATTAGTAAGTTTGTTTGATACCACTAGCATGTTTGAGTCTTTGTAAAACAGTCTTCCTCCATATTTTCTTCCATATCAACCTCCATATCTTCTTCCATATTCATGTCATTCCATACGTCATTCATTCACAAGCTACCAAGTTCGGTGCCCCTGATTAAACAATTATGATAACAGTTGGCTAAATCTAACTATCTAAAAGTATGAGTGCTTCTTAGTGCATATTTCATTTACTTAGTCTCGCATTAATCATCTATAAGTTTGCATTCCATTCCATCACATATGCATTAAAACATATAAAAACATGCATCACAAAAACATAGGCATTCACACAAAAGAGAGTAAAACACCAAATAAATAAAAGCCATGTATATATATATATATATGTATAAAGATCAAAACGTACAATGAATGCCAAAAGGCTACAAAATACAATAGAGCACCAAGGCTCATAAAGAGTGCATCTAAGCACTAAGCTAACCATCAAAAGAGGATCCCCGTGACCTAGTAGGAGCCCTAGACCTAGTGGTGTGCCTAGACTCACTACGCCTAGAGACGAGAGGAGGATGGAGGATCGGGCAACACAATGTGATGCCTAAACAATGTGTCCTCCGGAGCCTCAATATAACGAGTCCTAGACCTAAGTCTAGATATGTCTATCCCGTGTCGTCGCTCTCGCTCCGCTAGCTCTGCTCGGAGTCTCGTCACCCTGTCATCCTGGGGCACCCTAGTCGCTCCATCCAAGTCCGCCTGCATCTGGGCCATCCTCTCCTCCTGAACAGCTATCAGGGCATCCCGCTCTGCAACCTGTTGCTCCAGTCGAGCTATCCTCTCATCTCGGACCGCTAGCATAGCATCACGCTCTGCTATCTGCTGCTGCAGCTGCGCCAGATCATCCTCGTGCCCGCTAGGGGGTACCTCCCTAGTCTCTCCTACGGCCTCTCCTAGGCCCTCGCCATCATCCTCCTCGTCATCTTCGCTCCCCGGTGCCTGCCGTACCATCTTCCCCTTTCGCCTTCGACTGTCAGCTCGAAGGCGGGGACCCTCCCTACGCTTGGGAACCTCTGCGGTTCCCTCGTCCTCTCCAGCTCCAACAGCCACCAATGGTGGCTCCCACCTCGGCTCTGCGGCCATCCATGCTGCATACTCAGCTGTTACCCCGACGTCGTCCACGTCGAGGATCTCCATGTCCTCATTGTCCTCTGTCGCCTCCCTCCATGGCTCAGCACATGGCAAATCCCCCTCTGATCTGTGCCTCCGATAGCGCATTGGCTCACCGGGGACATCCTGTCTCAATCCGACTTGGCGGAGCACTCGAGACATCTGTATGTACTCCGCCTCGCTGTGGCCCCGACCCACTACCCATCTAGCCTGTCGCACCCGTCTCAGATGCTCTCCATCACCGATCCACCTCGCCTCCCGCCAGGGCCTCCAAATGACTTGGGCATCTGTCAAGTCTGCCCATAAACTCCTATACCATTGCCCCGATCTCACGGGGCGGCTCGGCTGTCTCTCCTCCGCCACTGGCCATCTCCTACCATAAGCCTGGCTCATGTCCCAGTAAGCACATGGCAACCCCTCCGGTCGGGCCACTCTGAAGTGCTCCCAGCCCCAGCACTGGAGAACCAAACTGCAGCCTAGGCCCTTCCGGCCCCGTCTTCGAACCTCATACAACTCCCGGTACACCTGCGCCAATAAAGCGGGCGCCCAGGCATACACTACCCTATTAGTGAGCATCTCGCTCACTACACCCATCAGGTTCCATGGAAACCTGCACCCGGTGTTGTTCGGGGCCACAATGTTGGCCAATACGAACATCATCAGAGCCTCCACCGCTACCAACTCCTTGGCCGTATACATGGCCAAGTAAGGAATCCCCCCGCTCTCCGTCCGGATCTCCCTCCAGTCATCCCCAAACAACTTGGCCATCTCCGTGGCCCTATCTCGTCCAACCTCCACCCGTGCCCCCTCCACGGGCACCTTGAGGATGCGGTATACATCCTCAAGCGTCACCGTCATCTCTCCAGTCGGGAGCTGGAACGTCCCCCGATCTGGATCCCACCTCTCGGCCAAAGCCGAGAGGTACCCCTCATCTGCCCGAACTACCTCCAACCGGGCTGCCTCCGCTAGCCCTACTGCTTCCAATGTCTCCCAGTCTTCCTGGGACAATGACCTCCTCATCCCCGGAATGATAGGGGAGAATCGGTGTCGTGCCTCTAACACCCTAAGCTGCAAAACAACAAAACAAAAATTGGTTACAAATTTTTTTCCAAAAAAAAAAAAAAAAAAAAACAAATAAAAGTACTTGCTTAAATAAACAAATACCTCAGCTGGCTGCACTGGCGCGTCCGCTCCCATCTCCGCCATAGCTCCCGCGTGCTTCACTCTCCCACACAACCTTTCACTTCACTTCACTTCATTCCACTCCCTCAGACGCACTTCTCTCAAGCTCGAACGCACAAATGAGCGAAATTCTCGCTGAAACTGTTTAAATAGCTGGTTTTGGCACCCTGAAACGCAGTGGGGCATTTCATGGCGCATTCAGACGCAGTGGGGCATTTCATGATGCATTCAAACACCGGCGGGCATTTTTGCCACCTCCAAATGCATACCGGCGTTTGGTGTCAGTATTGAATAAAAGAACAAAACTTACAAAATTGAAGCTTACCTCCTCCAAATTTCATCAAATTGCATCCATCCATTCTTCTTATCATAATAAAACATTTTGTGAAGGTTACAACAGTTTTGGAAACAAATTTTGTCATTTTGCTCAAAAAGCGCATCATTCATCATTGATTTACAAATTGGGTTAAAAACATTCAAAACCTTCACAAAATTAACAACATTCATCAATTCTTCTGATCTATCATCAATTTCATTCATTCTTCTTTCATCATGCATATTTTTGCCAAATTAAATTAAAGTAAACCTCGTATCTAGTGGTATATTCTATCACCTTGGCGATTGCAGCGATTTGCATCCATGCAATTCGGTAAGAGGATTAAACCACCATAAGGACACTTACCATTTATCATCATCAATTATTTCACTGTTTGAAAATTGGAAATCAATTTTGGGTATCCTACTTTTCAAGTGACCTCATACCAAGATCAATTTGCTCAACAGCTGTCATTGATGGCCTAGTTCATGGGGCCTTAAACGTGGACAATCTTCAATATCATCATTATTTTGAGTCTTGCTAGAGATTAAGGCTACCTAGGTTGATTGGTTCCGACCCGAGGAATTATCCATACGAGTCACTAGGAGCATCTCTGAAGTTCTGGACTCTTTCATATTGCATCTCTCGCATATCAATGGCGCCAACAAGGCAATTTCATCAACAGTATGGATTCACCCACAGGAGTTGGGGCATCCGTTATCAATTTCTAACTTCCCTATAGTGGAATTCATCTTACATGATCATGGAATTTAAAATTTGGCAAAAATCCCTTTATAACCGTTGGGGCAGAAAACGGTTCATCTTTCACATCACTCATATCGTCTTCAATCATATTCTTTTCTGGTTTGTACACCAACCCCTTTTCTGTTGGGACATAAACAGATGGTTCATACACCAACCCCTTTTTCACCGTTGGGGCAAAAACGGTTCATTTTCTTCCGAATTTCTTCCAATTGGCTCGTGAGAACCATTCTCGCTCGCCAATTGAGGGGGTAAGCTGATAAATTTTAAATATTCTTTTATTCTTTGGTCTTCAAAGTTGTGCTTTAGTCTTGAGAGAGAGTTGCGTCTGATCCAACTTTTCAGGTGTCCTAAGTTTTTGTGTCTGCATTGTGTCTTCACACAAAGCAGCTCAAAAAGGGCATCTGTAGACACCAAAATCCAGCCACTTGCAAGTCATCTATACCTTCCTGTCAGCCACGTGTCGGTCATCCACCTTCCCGCCATTATTTGGCCCAAATCCACCTTTTCCCGCCATTATTTGGCCCAATTTCACCTTTCCCGCCATTTTTCATCCCCAAATTTATTTAAATTAATATTTATATATATATATTTAATATTTTAATATATATATTTAAATAATAGTTTAAGTGATTTAATCCGAGCCGTCCATCCTTCATTTAATCTCATCCGTCCATCCATCTTAATCCATTCCACAACCAAGATTTATTCTCTACCCTTGGATCCGCTTTAATCTTAGCCACACGTTCAAAGTGTCGTTAAAACCCTAAAGTGTGCCCTAAGAGTGGATTATAAATTGAGTCACTTTGATGGCTCAAACCCTATGTCTTTTGCTACTTCTATCTCTGATTCTAATTCTTCTACCGCTATCTCCTCTCTTCCGCTACCCTTTCGCCGCATCCATCGCCGCTTTCGTCGCCGCTTTCGCCGCCATTCCTTCTGCAGCATTCTGCAGAATCTCCCATTCCTGTCGCAAGTGCCCGCGGGCGTTTACCCCTTCACCAAGTGCCCACGGGCGTTTACCAAGTGCCCACGGGCGTTTAACAAGTGCCCACGGGCGTTTACCTACAGCCACAGACTCAGACCGGCGTCTGTAATCCAGATCCAGAAGCACGCGGGCGTTCGGCGAGTGCACCAGGGCGCCTTCCGCAGCCTATTCTGACAACAACATTACTTCCAGGTGTCGCCTGGTCTAGCTGCGTTAACAGAGAACAGGTATAAATTAGTTTAAAGCAAGTAGCCGTATTTTATGTATTAATCTGTTATTGATTTCCTGCATTCCATTTTTATAGGGTTTTAGATTGTTTCTGAGGGCTCACGCAGTGGAGCCCTCTCATTAATTTCTAACTCCTTGATAGTGTTAATGTGTGCAGGTTTTTGATAACAGATCCAGTTTATTGATGGCAGCTGATTAAGCTGGAGTGGTCCAAGCAAGGGATACGACAAAGCCCACTCACTCTGTTGGGATTGAAGATACGTTCTTCGGAAGCGCCACCATTCGTGCCAGCTAGGGTTTCGGAGAACCCTAGCATAATTTGTAACTGTGTATCACAAATAAAGGGTTACAGGCCCAGTTGTATTCAAAAAGGAGTTTTTAAACTCCATCGATTAATAGAAATCGTTTGTTTTTGTGCAACTATTATGTACTCTGTCATTGTGATTTTATTTTTGTTTGGCATGTATTTTTAATCTACAAATACAACATTTCACTTCACTTCACTTCATTCCACTCCCTCAGACGCATTTCTCTCAAGTTCGAACGCACAAATGAGCGAAATTCTCGTTGAAACTGTTTAAATAGCTGGTTTTGGTGCCCTGAAACGCAGTGGGGCGTTTCATGGCGCATTCAGACGTAGTGGGGCATTTCATGATGCATTCAAACACCGGCGGGCGTTTCCGCCACCTCCAAATGCATACCGGCGTTTGGTATCAGTATTGAATAAAAGCACAAAACTTACAAAATTGAAGCTTACCTCCTCCAAATTTCATCAAATTGCATCCATCCATTCTTCTTATCATAATAAAACATTTTGTGAAGGTTACAACAGTTTTGGAAACAAATTTTGTCATTTTGCTCAAAAAGCGCATCATTCATCGTTGATTTACAAATTGGGTTAAAAACGTTCAAAACCTTCACAAAATTAACAACATTCATCAATTCTTCTGATCTATCGTCAATTTCATTCATTCTTCTTTCATCATGCATATTTTTGCCAAATTAAATCAAAGTAAACCTCGTATCTAGTGGTATATTCTATCACCTTGGCAATTGCAGTGATTTGCATCCATGCAATTCGGTAAGAGGATTAAACCACCATAAGGACACTTACCATTTATCATCATCAATTATTTTACCGTTTGAAAATTGGAAATCAATTTTTGGTATCCTACTTGCCAAGTGACCTCATACCAAGATCAATTTGCTCAACAGTTGTCATTGATGGCCTAGTTCATGGGGCCTTAAACGTGGACAAATCTTCAATATCATCATTATTTTGAGTCTTGCTAGAGATTAAGGCTACCTAGGTTGATTGGTTTCGACCCGAGGAATTATCCATACAGTCACTAGGAGCATCTCTGAAGTTCTGGAATCTTTCATATTGCATCTCTCGCATATCAATGGCGCCAACAAGGCAATTTCATCAACGAGTATGGATTAACCCACAGGAGTTGGGGCATCCGTTATCAATTTCTAACTTCCCTATAGTGGAATTCATCTTACGTGATCATGGAATTTATAATTTGGCAAAAATCCCTTTATAACCGTTGGGGCAGAAAATGGTTTATCTTTCACATCACTCATATCGTCTTCAATCATATTCTTTTCTGGTTTGTACACCAACCCCTTTTCTGTTGGGACATAAACAGATGGTTCATACACCAACCCCTTTCTTCACCATTGGGGCAAAAACGGTTCATTTTCTTTCGAATTTCTTCCAATTGGCTCGTGAGAACCATTCTTGCTCGCCAATTGAGGGGGTAAGCTGATAAATTTTAAATATTCTTTTATTCTTTGGTCTTCAAAGTTGTGCTTTAGTCTTGAGAGAGAGTTGCGTCTGATCCAGCTTTTCAGGTGTCCTAAGTTTTTGTGCTGCATTGTGTCTTCACACAAAGCAGCTCAAAAGGGGCATCTGTAGACACCAAAATCCAGCCACTTGCAAGTCATATATACCTTCCTGTCAGCCACGTGTCGGTCATCCACCTTCCCGCCATTATTTGGCCCAATTTCACCTTTTCTCGCCATTATTTGGCCCAATTTCACCTTTCCCGCCATTTTTCATCCCCAAATTTATTTAAATTAATATTTATATATATTTTTTAATATTTTAATATTTTAATATATATATTTAAATAATAGTTTAAGTGATTTGATCTGAGCCATCCATCCTTCATTTAATCTCATCCGTCCATCCATCTTAATCCATTCCACAACCAAGATTTATTCTCTACCCTTGGATCCGCTTTAATCTTAGCCACACGTTCAAAGTGTCGTTAAAACCCTAAAGTGTGCCCTAAGAGTGGATTATAAATCGAGTCACTTTGATGGCTCAAACCCTATTTCTTTTGCTACTTCTATCTCTGATTCTAATTCTTCTATCGTTATCTCCTCTCTTCCGCTACCCTTTCGCCGCATCCATCGTCGCTTTCGTCGCCGCTTTCACCGCCATTCCTTCTGCAGCATTCTGCAGAATCTCCCATTCCTGTCGCAAGTGCTCGCGGGCGTTTTCCCCTTCACCAAGTGCCCACGGGCGTTTAACAAGTGCCCACGGGCGTTTAACAAGTTCCCGCGGGCGTTTACCTACAGCCACAGACTCAGACCGGCGTTTGTAATCTAGATCCAGAAGCACGCGGGCGTTCGGCGAGTGCACCAGGGCGCCTTCCGTAGCCTATTCTGACAACAACATTACTTCCAGGTGTCGCTTGGTCTAGCTGCGTTAACAGAGAACAGGTATAAATTAGTTTAAAGCAAGTAGCCGTATTTTATGTTTTAATCTGTTATTGATTTCCTGCATTCCGTTTTTATAAGGTTTTAGATTGTTTCTGAGGGCTCACGCAGTGGAGCCCTCTCATTAATTTCTAACTCCTTGATAGTGTTAATGTGTGCAGGTTTTTGATAACAGATCCAGTTTATTGATGGTAGCTGATTAAGCTGGAGTGGTCCAAGCAAGGGATACGACAAAGCCCACTCACTCTGTTGGGATTGAAGATACGTTCTTCGGAAGCGCCACCATTTGTGCCAGCTAGGGTTTCGGAGAACCCTAGCATAATTTGTAATCGTGTATCACAAATAAAGGGTTACAGGCCCAGTTGTATTCAAAAAGGAGTTTTTAAACTCCATCGATTAATAGAAATTGTTTGTTTTTGTGCAACTATTCTGTACTCTGTCATTGTGATTTTATTTCTTTTTGGCGTGTATTTTTAATCTACACAAGTAATTTGACTTAACCAAATAAGGGTTCATTGACCATGATTTATATGCATGTAACCATATCAGACTACTTATGTAAGTCGGGTTATCAAGAGCTAGCTAATCCATAAGCCGACATAGGTCTATACAAAAGAAGGTCACTAATGTGATAGACATATCACCACGCTAGGAATTACCCAAGGCCAAGCGGGTTGGGCACAAACCACTTGTTATGGGGCTTACCTCACAGTTTTCGAATAATTGAGAATTCTAGGGATTCAAGCTCATTCACCCTTCTTTTCTTTTCAAGGGGTAGGGAAAGGGATTTTATTTGCTGTTTCTTTCTCTCTTCTTTTTTTTTTTTTGTATTTTGGCGTGGGACTGAGATAATGCTGAAATATTGCTGCGATGGTACAAAATAATATTTTTCTTTTTATCATTTTCTTTGAATTTTCTTTTTCTTCCTATGCTAGGGATACTTGCTCGAATTGGCTGTAGAGCAAGGGATTTTTATTCTGGGTAGGGGTGAGCTTGTCCTTTTGTCAATTCTCAAAGATTCTAGACCATGTGCATGATAGGATAGCAAGGGAAACTTTTTGCTCAAGAAACCACTTCTACTATGTAGCATCATATCAAATTTGCAATGAAATCATTTTAATGTGAAGAGATGTACTTGGTTCAAGGAAATAACAAGATCAATTCTTCTATGCTCAAAAATTTAATTCAACTATGGACTTTGATATAAGAGATTAATAATCATACCAAATAAAATCAAGATATTTATGCATGTGAGTGTGAAAGTGCGGGATTCCAAATAAATGCTAATTTATCCAAAATAATTAAAAATATAACTGCAATACTTCAAGAATTGACAAGTATGAAAATAAAAGATGTTTTTGAAGATTTTGATGATTTTGAAGTTTTATATTTTGATTTTAATTGATGAATTGAAAGAATAAATACTATTACTGTTTTTGAAATTTTTATATAAATTACTAAAATGAAACAATATGCAAAATACAATATATACAAATGATGAAATGACCTAATGTTATGCATAATAACGCTTAAGATGCATAATGTTCATAGGTTCTTTAAGATCTTTACCATCTAAGGTAGCTAATTGGTATGCTCCCGATCCAAATTTAGCAGTGATGATATACGGTCCAAGCCAGTTGGGCTCAAATTTACCTTTAAGGTCTTTAGTTGCATTAGTATTTTTTTTATTTTCTTGACTTAATTCTGATCCAATGTTGATTATGTGAGGGTTATCTTCGGTTCCAATGTTAATTTTTATAACGTTTTCAACTTCCATATGTAGATCTCTCTCAAAATTAGATGGGGCGGGTGAAACGCCTAATTCTTGTAATTCTTCCAAGGTTAGCTTGGATAATTCGTCTTGAGGAGTCATGGCCTCAAGTTGGGCTATACTAGGTATAGAGCCATTGAAATAAAATCTATTATGTAACAATTCCTCAACGGAGACATCATGGAAGATATCCCCCTCCAACTCATCGTCGGATTCAACAATCATCTCAGGGTAAGCTATGGATAGCATATTGCATGTAAATGGATTATCTCTTAAACGCAAAGCATCGCGTTTATCCAAATAATCTTGGTAACATATAAGATGGTCATCATCCTCAAATGGGAAGGGCTGACCTTTACTAGGAAATAGGCCCACACCACATCGGGCAAGCCATGGTTCTACCTCAAAATGTTCTTTCATACCATTTTGGGAAGGTCCCAAACCTTTCCCTTTATATCCCAATTTAAGCATTATAGGCTTAGCTTTAACATACTCATTAGGAAAATAACATCGAGCATACCCATCATAATGAGTCTTGATGTTTCTAGGTATTCTTCCCCGAGCTCATATCCCTTATAAATAAAAGCACAGCTCCCGACTTGGTAGATACTTCCCATAGGCTATGGGAGTCCCAAGGTACGAGGAGAGGGTGGCAATTTATTTAAAATATGGGAATCTTGCATAGCAACATTTGTTTTCTTCGATACAAGAATTTTAGATAAATCGGGTAAGAGCTCATCAGTAAGAGCATAAGAGGTATAAGGATCATTTTCTATGTTTTCAAATGCAAAAAACATGCCTCTGATAGGTGTAGACGTTGTAGAGATGTCTATGGACGGGTCTAAAGGTATGGAAGTTATAGGAGTAAAACAAGAAGCATTGGTTGTGGGTTTAGGATCTTTTTGAGGTCCTAATGTGGTTTGTTCGGAAGATGGTTGAACTATATGTAGAGGTGTGGTTGATGGAGAAAAATTAGATGATGTTATTAGTGTGTGTTTCATACGTTTAGGTGGATGATTAGAATTAGGATGTGTGGATGATAGAGCAAGGAAAAATTGAACTCCAACAGGTTCTACGAAAGCACACATATCAAAGGGTCTGGGATCACCATGAATGGTAACCAAATTATTTTTAAATTCGAATTTAACACACTGATGTAAAGTTGAGGGAACATCTCGCATCGCGTTGATCCAAGGGCGACCCAAAAGTATATTGTACGATGCAGGGCAATGTACAATAAATACGATTGTGTCTAAGGTTCTTGGGCCAACTTGCAATGGGATAGTAATAACTCCACACGTTTCTTGTGTTTCGTCATTGAAGGCTTTTATGATCATATCCGTTCTTTTCATTTCGGCACTTCTAAACCCAAATCTTTGGTAGAAGTCAAAAGTGCAAATGTTTAAAGATGAACCATTATCAATCAAGACTCGTTTAACTGCTACATCTCCAATTAGGGCAGTAATATATAAGGGGTTATCCTTATGTAAACTATGTTGTGGTATATCTCTATCCCAAAAGTCAATACAATCGACTTCTCGAGTTATGATAGTATTGGACATGGCATTAGGTTGAATATTTTGTGGTACCATAATCTGGCTTAATGTGAGCATTAATTCATCCCTATGGGTAGAAGAAGATCTTAAAAGGTCCAAAAGGGAAATTCTAGTCTGTAGTATTTGATAATTGTTCATTAATATTATAAGGAGGTTTAGGTTGAACATTAGGCGCATGATTCCCTTTATTGGGATTTTTCAAAACAAATGGAGCTGATCCATCATTCCGAGTTTGATCTTGTTGAGAATTTTGAGCCTGTTGTCGAGTAACAACTTCGATGGTACCTACAATATTATTTTGCGGATGATGAATGGGTCTTGGTCTAGCGTTTATGGCTTGTTCATTAGAAAGTAATTGGTGAGAAGATGGTCTAGTAGTGACTCTTCTAGGAAATGGTTCTTCTGAAATCATAGAACTTGTGATAGGTTGAATAGGATCTTATTCATCTTCAGAGCTATTCGATTGATTTGAGGTGATTTCCATGTCACTTTCGGTCTCGTATTCGGTATCACTAAGATCAGGTGTCCAAATATTATATAGAGGTCTGGTCGTAACCATGGATAAAGTTGTGTCAAATACTTCCACATCATGAGTAGGTGAATGTCCACTAATAGTTCCTACATATTGGGTAGAAGGAGGAACATTATGATGCTTAATTTGATTAGCCACCTCTTTACCATGCTTTGGTAAAGGATGTTGAAATATGTCCAATGATTGATTGGCATTTTGATTCTGATTTTGAGGGATGTTCTTTTGAGCATTATTAGGAGGATTTTGTTTAGGTTGAAAGGCTTGCACCTCCATCTCATTGTTATCAATCAGGTCTTGTATTTTATGTTTTAATATTTTACAAGAGTTGGTAGCGTGTCTAGGTCCTCTATGGAAATCACAGTGTAAATCAGCTCTGTATCTAGGTATAGTTGGATCAGGTTCCCGGATATTTGGTAATTGGATCAATCCTTGTGCTAGTAATTGCGGGAGAATGGTTGATAAAGGTTGATTTAACCTAGTAAATTCTCGGGGTGGTTTATTAGGAGGTTTCAGTATAAATTTCTCTGTTGTTTTTGCAACATTAATAGTAGCGATATTTCTACTATCAGTGACTCCATCACCCACAACTTGTTTATTTTTATATTGATTTTTGGATGTTTTCTCATCATCTTTCTTTTTAAGTTGACCTCTCCTAATAAGAGCATCTTCCACTCTTCGAGCTAAATCTATAGCTTGATCGAAGGTGGTCAAGGTAGCAGTTGATAACTCATAGGATAGTTGTTCTTGTAAATTATTGATGAAAATATCCAACATTTCCCGATAAGGTAACACAAAGTGCAATTTTCCTATCAACTGTCTCCATCGAGCTAGGAAATCGGCAAAAAATTCATCTTTGTCTTGTTTTAGGTTGTATAAATCTTTAATGGTTACATGCCTTTCAATGTAGCCACTAAATTGATGCACAAAAGACTCATTGGTTTCTTCGAAATTCCTCAAAGAATGAGTGGGTAGTTGATAATACCATTCCAATGCCATTCCTCCTAAAATTTTTGGGAACATTTTTAGTAATAACAAATCATCATGTGATATATCATGACATGCTATCCTAAACATACGAATATGCTCTATGGGATCTTCGGTTCCTTTGTATATAGGTAGGACAAGCATAGGAAAGTGTTTAGGATATGGTTGTGCTACAACTATAGGATCTAGAGGCTGACTACACATATCTCGATAATTGTACGAGGGACGGTAGGGATCTATCTGGTCCATGCGAGAGACTAACTATTTCACCATGGCTTCCAGATTATCAGTTTGTCCACCATATTGGTTTGGTGGTACATGAGTATGGGATTTGCGAGCGTAGGATGGCGTGACATAAGGATTAGATGCTATATTGTTGTTATGCAAATGGTTGGTAGGAAGAGTATTATGAAGAAGATTTGTTGTAGCATTATGTTTTATCCCAGATTGTTGGAAATTGATGTTTGGTTTTGTTTTAGGTTTTTATTGATTTGAGGTATGTTGATCAATAACTTGGCGAAATAGAGCAATGAATGATGGTTTCTTTTGTGTGGGAATAACCCTAGGCTTGGTAACAGGCACTCTAGATGGTTGGGTAACCTGTTGTTGTTGCATGTTCTGGATTATAGTAGTCATATCCAAATTGGATGGTCCAGCTTGATCACTTTCTTGATCAACGAAGGACAAGGGATTAGTGCGTGTGTGATATATTTATTCTAGGGTTGCTTGAGTGTCACTAATTTGATCCTTGTCCATATGGACTGCTCTATTAAGGGCGCCAATATTAGTACTGAGGAACTTCCAGAAATGTTCCATGTTCTCAAAAGTAACAGCTCCTTCCAAAGACATTTTAGGGGATGATGATCCTTCCCCTCTAACAGTTTCTCTTTGTTCGTTTGCTTCAGCAAACTCTTCTTCTTGTTGGTCTAGTGTTCCTTCTTCCTGAATTGGGTCTTCAGGAAGGACATCTAGTTTATTTATTGGTTTTCCTAACCAATCTTCTTCTACTTCAATCTGTTTTCCATTCCTAAGTCTAGTCATTATGCTTAAACTTAGATTTTAGAATATATATATATATATATATATATATATATATATATATATATATATATATATCTTCTTGTTGGTCTAGTGTTCCTTCTTCCTGAATTGGGTCTTCGGGAAGGACATCTAGTTTATTTATTGGTTTTCCTAACCAATATTCTTCTACTTCAGTCTGTTTTCCATTCCTAAGTCTAGTCATTATGCTTAAACTTAGATTTTAGAATATATATATATATATATATATATATATATATATATATATATATATATATATATATTTGCAACAAATTTGGGAGGTATATATTTTAATTATATACCTACTATAATACTTAAAATAAAATGTTTTGATTTTTGTTATGTTTTTGTTTTGTTTTTTTTTTTATGATTATAAAGACAACAAACAACACACTAAATGCAAGAAACAATAAAAGAATGGCTTAGTTTTCTATAAATAGTTTATGGATATCATTGATGGGATCAAGTTCATCAGGAGTCATGAAATGCTCCTCTTCAAATTGAAAATGGTTTTTCAAGAATTTGACAAAGTGTGCTATGGTGATGTTATCTACTTCTGACTCTGACTTGTAAAAATAAAGCTCATAGGAATACTCTCGATATAACACAGCTCTAGGAACTCTATTCCATCTCTTCCTATCCGTAAGAACGACCTCTTGATCCTCTATACGAGATAGAAATTTATGCACTACAACTGCATTGTTGAGGTATTCCTCAAAGGTGTACAACTCAGAAGACACAAGGGCTCTTTTATCTGCTAACCACCTATGGCAAGCTCTCTGAAGTTCATGATATAAGGTCACTTGATCAGGATCCAGGATTCTATCTAGGACAAACCTCTTGATTTGCCTAAGTTCGGTTGATCTAGATGAAATAAGATTCAATCTCCTATTAATTTCGTCCCATAAAGGTGGGACTCTATATGTTTGAGATACTCTAAGCAAAGAAGTAATCTCTATAGCTGCTAATTGATTCTCAACATTAATGGTGACAACTCGTCTTTTATTATAATATACCATCTAAATATGATATGCAATCTTTGATTCTAAATGCATTTATGTTTTGTTGTTTTTGGATTGTTTTCAAAAGGTTTTTAGTTTTTCATGTCGGGTTCACCAAAATGTATCGCTCCAATTTTTTTGCATCCTTACCTTCAGGCTATAGGATCTGCGCCCGAAAGGGGGATGCGAGAAATATGGGACAATACCTCGGACTGAGAGGCCCTTTGAAGGTCCCGCCTCTCGGGGGAGGGGTAGAAGGGTGATTTTTTTACGGATGGTGGGTTCACCAGGAAACTTTTGAGTGGCAGTTTCCACGCCTAGGTTGATAGTAGGTTTGATGTGTTCATTTTGTGCTTTGATCATTCAATTCCTAGGTTTGGCCAAGATGAATCTAAGCTATTCTATATGTCAATGTTGATTTATATGGATACAAAAAATATGAATAAATGCTGAACACAGAGAATATGCTAAATACGATAGAATATACCTGATTCTGGATGTTTGATGAAGATTCTGAGGTTTGTAGAAGTCCAAATCATCTCAAATCGTACGTAATCGTCTGGAATTGCACAGAATCGTCTTAGATCACAGTCGATCATTTGATATCAAACGAGATCATAGTCGATCTGACGAATTCATCAAAAACCTGCAATCACAAAAATAGAGACAAAATACCAAAAATGCAATTGCAAAAGCAAGAGGAAATAATGGAAATAATAGTAAACTTGCCCAATGATGAATCTAGATAGCGATTAAAAGGAAATGCATCAATTTGACAATTTATTTTGACTTTATCATGCATCTATACTAAATGAGGTGAACTCCAGGATGCATAAATATAATAACTAAGATAATGCATAAAGAAATGCAGAAAAACAATAAGGAAATGCAAACTCTGGGCTCTGATTGCCCCCAATCTGGATTACAGTCGAGATCGCCTCCAATCGTACAAGATCATCGTCGATCTGCGACAGGATCGTCCGAAATCGTCTGGAATCGCCTGCGACGATCTAAGATTGCTTTAGCTGAAGAACAGTAATATTCATGCAAGAAAACTTGAAATATGCAATGCAAACAAAAGTATGAAGGTATTCTAAGGCACAAGGAACTAGATTTGTAGGGAAATCCGTCAGCTAGGGGGTTCAGGGGGATAAACTGAGAAAATCCCAGTTTATATAGGATTAGGGAGAGGTTAGGAGGTTGGATATCATCCCAATTTGGGAGATCTCCAATGGGGGAGACTCTAATTGCGTAGACACGCTTTCTGCCCAAGTTAGAGAGGCTGTTGAAACAAAAGCTAATTATGAAAATTCAATTTTGGGACGAAATCGTCTGGGCGTTCTATTCCAGACGAATTCGTCAGATCTGGGACGATTTCGTCTGATCTGCGACGATATCGTCCAATGGTCAAAACAAATCCTAAAAATGGCACGAAAAATAATGGAAGCAGGTAACAGGCGGTTAACGGGTGGTTTGGGGTTAAAATTCAAATTTTTATCTTTTTACTAAGGTTTAACTGTGCCAATTTTAGGGTGCTACACACAATATTGTTTCATTATATTGATAAATTTGAATTCAATGATAAATTGGTTGTTTTGGAAATGATTTTTAACTTCTTTTAAAGCTTGTAAATGTATGAACATTGTTCATTTTTTTGAAATTCTTGTAAAGCTTCCATTTAATGATAAATGCATGTGTATTGTTGTTTTTGAAATGGGTTTAACTGCTTTCATATTGCCCAAGTTCTGAACAAGCTGAGCAGTGTTTGGTTCAGATTTTGAATTTTTCAATGATTTCACAACATTGATAGACATGAATTTATTTGGTAACATGAATTCATTTGTAATTTTTTAAAATTCATATATTATTGTATTACTATATTTGTTCTTTGTTTGAGATTAATGTAGTATATAAAATTGTATTGTCATAGATGAAAAAAACATCAAAATAATCTAAACAACCATAAAATAAAAGTGGACACAAAATTAGTAAATGCCTTTTTCATATATAGATTCAAAATATATTACAATGTGTTTAATTGTTGACTAAAATACAACAAAATGTTCAGTCAAAATGGAAAATTTTCAACCTAATTCTCAGACTGGGGATTTGTTGCCGATGATTCTTCTGGAGCTGAGGATTCTCTCGGAGCTGCCTATTCTATTGTTTTTTTTGCTTCATGTACACCAGGCATTGGCAGTGCTCCGGATCTCACTAAACCTTCTACTTGTTAAAATTCCCCAACAGTCTGACTTCTTCTTGGGCAGGATCTTGAAGCACTTTCAAAACAAGATTTTTTTCCAGCCCTTTCCCTATCAGGAGATCCGGATCCACTTTAAGTTTATCCCTTAGATATTTTTTCAAAATGTTATTATCTCTTACTTTCTGTTGGGCTATCCTCTTCATTATTATTGTCGTTTCCAAAAATTTCTTTGCAACCTCTATGTTGACTTGCATGCTCTGAACTTGTAATTTCAAATTTTCAAAATTTGATTGCAAAAGAATAAAAACAAAAGTTCGTAGAGTTACATGACATAATTTAAATTATACATATGCAACTAAATTCTCACCTCGACCACATCTCTTGCAGCCAAAGCAACTTGAACAATTTTCTTATTGGAAGCCCATTGGTTATAGTACGCTTGGGCTTCAGCATTGATGTTCTCAATTCTATTCAACATAATATTTAAAACTTCATCATCGGATGAAGTCCTACACGTCATTGATCCTGATGTGGCCTGTTGTAGTAGACCACTAAGCTTCTCTGATTCGTTCTCAACCGAAGAAAAAAGTATCTCCTTTCTAGTAAAAATTTTATAACGGGCATTTATTTCCTTAATAAGGACTTTAGCCCGAATTTCCCAGTCTTTCATAACTTTTAAATCTTGAAGCACCCTGTCTTGGAGGGTTGCTTCAATACCATCACTCATAGAAGATTGTACATCAAAATTAACTTTCTCATCCTTGGATTAAGGATGAGAGTGGGCTTCCCTAGCAGGAGGCGATAATATTTGCTCAGCTGATGGGGGTGTTGTTTGTTCTGCTTCTGCATGTAAATCTTCAAGCACATATGTCGCTTGAAAGCCCAAAATGTTGCCCTGCAAAAAATATTCCTCATCAAGTGGAATATTATCTAATCCAACATTTGTCATTGACAATTCTGGTATGGAACTTGTGTTAAATGAAAAGGTGGGGAAAACACCCTACGATCTTGGTTGCATAAGTGTTTTTCCCCTTCCACAAGCCATATTGACCTGGCCTCCATTTGCTGCACCTGTGGTTGTTGTCGTACTAGTGGTGGCCTCATGACATGCTACTCCTGGCTTTCTCATCAATTGTTTTTGAGAGCTACCTGAAATAGTTGAATAAGAAATTGCCAAAATTATTAAAAAAAGATAAAAAAAAAACTTTAATTTCAAGTAAAGAAAATGATTTACCTGACGACGATTGGATCTCATGTACAATGTTGCGGTCAGAAGTGGTGCGCAATTCTGAAAACATATGAAAATATTTTATAAAACTTATTATAATTTTATATAACAAACTAACAACTATACTGATAAAAGATTGAAACAAAAACTTACATGTAGGAGGGTTGATCTGACTCGATTCAGGTTGATCTCCAAAAATAGGTGGAAGAGAAGAAGACCAAGGAGTAACTTACCGCGTGTGTTTTTGCAGCCTCACCATTGGAGATGATTCTGATTCATTGTCTTCAGAATCACCACACGCCTCATGCATGTGACCCCTTACGCCAACATCCTATTTTTTACTTTTTGGTACTACCTTTCTCTGCATTTAGGTGCAAATAAATATTAAAACTGAAAACAAAGCTAAAATATATTAAAAAAATGGATGTGAAACAAGGACTTACCCTCAACTCACGTGGTATCATACCTATGTTCAGTAGTGTGGGATGCAATACTGTTGGTATTTCAACATTTTGCAAATCATGAAAACTTTCATAAAAAAGAGCTAAAATAAAATTAACCGTCGCCACCATTATGACTTCCTCTGTCCCGACGTCGTGCAACTCTGTTCTAATGCATTCTGAAATGTACGTGCATCAGTTGAATTGCACGCCTTAAACGTTGTGAACGATATATGCCAATGCCCATAACAGAAGTTTCGTTCTTCCAAGAAAAGATAGTCTTGCTTGGAAGAACTCAATAATGGCCTTCAGATGTTGATTTCCAACATAGTTGTTTGTTAATCCTCTTTTAGACTTGGCCGCGGAAGTTGCGCAAAAAAAATTAGATGAGAGATAAAAAATGTTAAATTTCGAACAATAGAAACAATTGATGAGAATTATACCTTCAACCACTTTCCATGAGAGATCGTAATGATCCTCTTAAGTACTTTTTATCATGCTGAGACATAGAGAACCTCGAAGACACGATAGGCAAACCCTTGTGCGAAAGATTTTTTAACCTTTGTATGTCAAAAGGTGTGCTTGTAAATGATAGTTGTTTATTCCGAACTGTCACATTCACTGTTGCACGGTCGTGGTCGTAACCGTCAATGATAGTTTGTAGAAGGTGCTTGTCGGTCTTGAACTGCGACATTGAAAGCAAGTGTTTCAAACCTGATGCAGATAGCCATGAATTGTCATAACAAAGGGTGGTTGAAAAATCTATCATGGTGATACAAGTAGCGTTCTTGAACACTAAATTTCCAATGGCAGTTTGAGTAGAGCTGGTAGTGTTGGCCATTGCTCATTGATAAAGGAGAAATTGGATTCAAAATGGTGCGGGGTGACGGTGGATTGAGAAGGGTTTGAGTGCAATCGCAGAAATGTAATCGAAAAAATGACTTGTCGATGTTTATTTATAGACAGACATGACCGAATTTGGATGTGGCAGAATGTCATTGAGCGTGCAATGAGGTTGACCGATCGCGTGACACATGGTAGAGTAAACATTGGTCCAGTGACAGACCTTGTATTCCACCCGGGCCGTAAATGGTAAACCGAACCTTGCATTCCACCCGGTTCGATACCCGAACTTTGTTTTTCACCCGATCCGTTAGCCGGACCTTGTTTTTCACCCGATCTGTTAGCCGGACCTTGTTTTTCACCCGATCTGTTAGTCGGACCTTGTTTTTCACCCGATTCGTTGGTTGGTCCTTGTTTTTCACCCGATCCACTACCCAGACCTTGTTTTTCACCCGATCCATTAGTCGGACCTCATTTTTCACCCGATCCATAAATAGGACCTTGCATTCCACCTGGTCCGTTACCCGAACCTTGTTTATCACCCAGTCCGTTAGAAGGACCTCATTTTACACCCAAGTCGTTAGTCGATACCAGTTTTTTGCTCGATCCGTTAGCCAATACCAGTTTTTTGCTCGATCTGTTAGTCAATACCAGTTTTGCACCCAATCCGGTAGTTGGACCTCATTTTACACCCGATCCGTTATTCGGATATTGTTTTACACACAGTCCGCTACTCGGGTATCGTTTTTCAACAGGTCCGTCATCTGAACATTGTTTTCCACCTAACCCGTAGTTAGGATGTGATTTTCACCCGATACGAGCTTGGACTATGTTTCACCCGGTCCGAGCCCAGACCGTGTTTTCCATCTGATCCAAGCTTGGGCCGTTTTTCCACTCAATCCAGCCAAAACTGTCAAATTCACCATTTTTTTCATTTTTTTTTGAAAAATTAAGGTAATTCGTCATTTCCTCCTACATGAAGTTGGCCAGGATTCACCAGGGTTTTAAAACGAATTTGCCAATTTATTAAAAGTACATTTCAGATCCGACCCCTTATGCATAACCTTGCTTCCATGGATGTTGAATATTGTGCTACCAATGGGGTAACAAAGCACCTTATGTGGATGCTTGTAAATTTGGAGCAAATGCACATTTCTCAATCCTATCTAGTTACTCTTCAATGTGACAATCAGAGTATCATTCAACTTATCCGCAATCTAGTGTTTCATTAATGGACCAAGCACATTGAGACTCAAATGTATTATGTGTGATGATTTTATGCTCATGGGATGTTTGATCCAATTGTTGTACTGTCAATAGAGTAGACAATAAATATCTTGACCAAGGTCATGCCTTAGGTTCCTTTTGTGTGCATGTGGGAGCTATTAGGTGTGGGAGAGTTCCTTAAGGGAGGATGATTAATAAAGGTCTCTCTATGTCTCCCATTTATCTTAAGGAAGGATTTTGAAATATGTGGTGGTTAAAATTCACTTAAAGCCACAACTAACTTTGTATTGTATTGTATGTATAAGGCCCCTGGACCTTTGTAAAACGTGTATAGTTTTTTTCTGTAATATCTTAACCTCAAGGTTGGGTTCTTAACTTTAACCAAAAGGTAACTTGTAATTGGGTATAAATACCCCCTCATACCAACCATTTTGTTATCAATTGGAGTGTATTCTATTTTCCTTTAGTGAGATAATTTGGTGTCTATGAGCATCCTCTTATATCATACGTATTATTTTCTATGTTAATTCTCAGCAATTTTGGGTAATATATTAATTTGATTTGACTCTAGAAACTACTGTGAAATCCAATAAAAGACTCCTCCAATGCCAAATGCCATAGGACAGAAAGAACAATGGGGATTCAAACCCCTCAATCTTCTAAATGAAACACCCCCCGCTTGCTACCATCTTGCTACTTTAACATCTAGTTGATGCAAATGTTACTGCATCCCTTTTCCTTAAAGAAGGACATCGTTTGCAACCTTTCTTTTTTTTTTAAATCCCATTGTGCATAACATGGGAAAGCACCTGAATCCAAACTCAATTTCTAAAGTTTGAAAGGCTCCTTTCCCTTTGTTCAAATTGTCATAGCTCCTCTATGATGAATAAAAAAGGAGCCCATTACACTAAATACCAAATTTGAATTTTTATGTAGAAGATAAAAAAAATACCTTGATGATAACTAAGTAGAAACTAGAGTAGAAAAAAATCTCTAATATTTTTAAAAGAAAACATGAAAAAACATGGATTGGGATTTCCTCTCTAACTCTTATGTTGAAGATACTTATGAAGCTTTAAGAAATAATTCCCCCTCAAAATTGAAAGAAGAGTTAGAAGCTCCAAGTAAACTTCTTGCATGACCAAGCAATGCCAATGTATACTCCCTCTAATACCATGTTGGATTTCACACCCATTTCCAATAACAAACAAAAGCAAAGCATTGAGTTAAGTCTTACATAGAAAGTATAAAAAGAAAAAGTAAGAGACAAAATTTATGGGCATCCTTAAGTACCATAAATAATCATTGTATTATCTATGGACAAGGATCCCTACACTCCTATACAAATGGATGGGGTGGCTAGGGGTATTTACACCAATACCCAAAACCCCAACTACATAATAAGGTTAACCTAAGATGACATAACAAGTGAAATTTAGGTTAATTACAAATTATAATATAGGTTTAACCATAATAAGATTGATCATGGCCCATAGGGCTTACATAAATGAATAAGTAAATACATAAATAATTAATTAAATACATTTGTACAGTGATTGCCCATAGGACTATACAATACTATCATACAATGTTTACCTTAGTCATAAGTCATATTACACTTTCAACAACAAGAGGAAGAGGCCATGGTAGAAGAGGAAGTTATAGTGGAAGAAATGTAAGTAGATTTGTGGATAAGAGGAATGTTCAATGGTACTATTGCAAAAGGTATGACCACTATGAAAGAGAATGTAGAATAAAGGCAAGTAATGAAGGAGAAAAAAAGATAAACATTCCACATGAAAAAGGTGAAAACTCAAAAAATATGTTCTTGTAATGTAATGTGGTAAAAGCTTCAACTAAAGAGTCTCAATACTTAGATCCTAGTTGTTCAAATCATATGATTGATAACAAGGAGTTGTTTATGGAGTTAGATTATTCATACAAGAGCAAGATGAAATATGGAGACAACAAAGCATTGGAGGTTAAAGAAAAACAAACCTTTCAAATTGACTCAAAATATGTACAGAAAAATATCCAAGATACTTACTCCATACTAGGCTTGAAACACAAGTTGCCAAGTGTGGAGTAGCTTGTAGAGAAAAACTACAAAGTGGTATTTGATAATAAGGAGTGCATCGTCTACGACAAAGCAAATGGGAACCAAGCAATGGTTGTTGTACCCATGACAAAGAACAAAATATTTCCTTTGAAAATTTGAGATCAATTTGTGTCATACAACTATTAAGGACAATTGGTTATGACACAAAATGTACAATCACTTGAATTTTCAAAGCTTGTATTTATTGAATGATAAAGGAATTGTCCATGGATCGCCTTGTGTAGAAGCAAGTGAAGTGTGTGAAGGTTGCACGATGGAAAAATTATAGAGAGATCTTTTCAAAAGGGAAAGTGTGGAGAGAATCTTATCCATTGCAAGTGATTCATTCAAATATTTGTGGTTGAATGCACACAACAATTGTTGGTAAATCATTCTACTTTATCACTTTCATTGATGATTATACTAGAAAAAATTACGCATTTTCTTGAAGAATAAGAGTTATGCTTTTGAAATATTGAAGAGCTTCAAAGCCATAGTAGAGAATGAAAATAGATATAGAATCAGAACATTAAGGATTGATCGCAATGGTGAATATTATTCCAAAAAATTCAATCAATTTTTATGATGAGCATGGGATAAGACAATTGACAACAGAGTATACACCTCAACAAGATGAAGTGGTAGAAAGGAATAATAGGACAATCATGGAGATAGCAAGAAACATGGTACTAGCAAAAGGTTTGGTCAATCATTTATGGGTTGAAGTTGCAACAACACCATACATCCTCAAGAGAAGTCCCATAATTATAATAAAGAATATGACTCCTCATGAGGTATGGTATGGAAAAGAGCCTTTAGTATGTCGCTTGAGAGTGTTTGGTTGTTTGGCTTATATTCATGTTGAAGAGAAGAAAAGGAAGAATTCATATACAAAGAGCCAAGAATACATTTTTGTTGGCTATTCTGAAGAAAGCAAGGCACGTAGATGCTATGACCCCAAATCTAGACAATGCATTGTTTCTAGTGATATGATTTTTGATAAAGGAGGATTACATGAGAAACAAGCATAAAAGACTAAAAAGACAATCATAGTTGAAGATTTTGGTGTGTCACAAACATCAAGTGGAGGCACAAGCATTTATCCAAAGACAAGCATAAAAGGGAAGAGAACATTACAATCACATCCAAGCTATCAAATATTGGATCAAGATTTTAATAAGAGTTTCATAAGAACCCAAGCACAAAGGCAAAATAAATAATTAGATAACATGGTAAGCTATGCACTATTGTCCAACATTGAAGTGGAGCCCTCAAGTTTTGAAGAAGCAACTCAAAGCAAGGTATGGACCAAAGCCATGAAAGAAGAAATGAATGCAATTGAAAAGAACAAATATTATTTCCACAGAACAAGAAATTAATTGGAGTGAAGTGGGTGTTCAAGATCAAGTCCAATAATGATCGATCATTTTAAAGGCACAAAGCAAGGCTAGTGACAAAGGGGTGTACACAACAAATTGGCATAGATTATTATGGGTTATATGCACATGTTGTAAGGAAGAACACAATAAAAATGATCTTAGCCTGACAACAAAGATGGATTGTACATCAATTTGATGTAAAGAGTGCATTCTTGAATGGCAAGATTAAAGAAATGTTCATGGAATAGCTACAACGATTTGAAGTGAAAGGTAAAGAAGGATACGTCTACAATTAAAAAAGCATAAAGTGGACTCAAACAAGCACCAAGGGCATGGTTTTCAAGAATTGATGCATACTTCTTGAGGTGTGGATTTGTGAGAATTAAGAATGAGCCCATATTATACTACAAAAGGGAAGGTAATGATATTTTGATTGTTTGCTTTTATGGTGATGATCTAATTTTCATATGAATTTCATGAAGAATGAAGAAAAGAGTTCAAGCAAGCCATGATGTAAAAATACGAAATAAGTGATGCATTAGTTTCTTAGCAAGGAGGTACATCAAACACATGGTGAGATCTTTCATTTTTCAATCTAAATATGCATATGATATGTTGAAGAAGTTTGGCATGGAAAGTTACAAAGATGTTCCTACCCCACTTGCACAAGGCAAAAGAATATGAAATGATGATTGAAGTGGAATAGTGAGTGAGAGAAAGTATAGTAGTTTGATTGGTAGCCTTATGTGCTTGACAATAATAAGACTAAATATTACATATGCAGTCTCTTTGGTTTCAAGATTCATAGAGCCATCAAAAGATCGTATGAGAGCAGCTCTCATAATTTTGAGGTATATGAAAGGAACTTTAAATTATGGAATCCATTATACTTCATCCAATAAGATTGAGTTGGTTGGATACAATGATTCAGGCTGAGGAGGCTTAATTGATGATAGGAAATCTTCATTGGGAGATTGATTCTCATTGGGAAATGGATTGGTAACATGGAGTTCAAAAGAACAATCAACAATTGCACTCTCAAAAGCAAAGGTAGAGTTCATAGCAACTATATTAGCAAGCACACAAGCAGTGTGGTTGAGGTGGATCCTGGAAGACATAATCTTGCATACACAATGAGACATTCAAATCTTCAATCTGTTTTATCATTTTTCATTACTTTAAGACATATTAACCTTCTGTTTAGAACATAATTTCATTTGGACCACATACTGAAGCTCGACAGCACCTAAACTTTCAACTTGGAACAAAATTTCACATGGGACATCCCATAACACCAACAGACCTTTGGAATTTTCCACAAGGAAACAAAAATAAAGCGACATGAAATATACAAATGCACTGTCTATTGCAAAGAACATTTTGGCTTCTTCAATGAAAACTGAATATGAACATTCAGCAAATTAATGCCCCACTTACTGCAAATTTAGGAATATATATCATTTCTAGTTCAAGATCTTTCGGGCTTTGTTTGAAATGTCATCATTGTTTCTTATAAAGAATTCAATGTGTGGAGAACAACATTCAAGCAGCCAAACTCCTCCTTTGCTTCACCACCTTATAAAAATCCAATCTATTGTCGTTATTAGTTTTGTCTGAAGCATAGATGTGCATAAGCCTAGCCCCACTTTTTTTTTTTCTTTCTTGCTGACTTCAATCAAGTGACCCACTTGAATGCTCAATTATCCCAAAGATACAAATTAACGAAATTAAAGGCAATGCTAATACAATTTTGCTTCATAATTGGTAAAACTAAAATTGAAAAATGAAAATTAGAAACCCTTTGAACTCTATAGCCATGAACCCACTTTTTACTACTCCCTCTGACATACTTGTTTTAATCAAACTAGACACAATAATCCTATAACATGCTAATATTAGAGAAATACTACTCAACAGATAATAATCTAACACAGAAACATGCAGCTAACCAGAGTCTAACAATTGAGATTCCTGATATAATAGAGCTTATGAGATCATTGAATATGAATAATCATAGTTCAACAGGTTTCTCTTGCTTCTCGAACATATTGTCAGCCTTTTCCAACCATGCTTTCCAGGTAGCTGGATCAAATAGAACAAAGTGCACCTGCAATCACATTGATCCATCAGTACTTATGGTAGTGCACCAAAAGGTCTAAATCATTCGTAGTAGTAAAAGAAGAGGCTACATTTTCAGATAGAGCAAGCTGCACAGAAGTAATTATACTTCGTTAAAATTTTAGCTACCAGCTAGGCAGTACCATGTATGAGATATACATCAAAATTTCAAATCCACTTACATCATAGTCCAAAAGCAGGCTGATAATCCATCGTTTTCCAGTATTTTTTTTCCCTTGCAAAAAAGGAGTCCAAAGAACCTCCTGTTGTATCTTTCTATTTGTAGAAATAAAAATGTTTGAAAACACATTTTCCCAATAGCACTTTCTAATGGAATTGCTTCTCTTAACCGAATGGATTACGGTAAGATAAAACACATATTTGAAAGTAGATCTAAATTGTGTGTGTTGTCAGCTAATGGAATAGGTTCAAATGAGAATTTTAAAGCAAAGGTATCTTTTTGGATGACATTTGAATCCACGGTATGGTAAGACACGTTTCCAAGTCACAGCGTTGGTCCCATTTTGGGGACAGCAACAAGACAGCAATTGGACAGTGTACATATATAACTAGACTTTTCGAAGCACGAATATGCAGCATTTTCCAATCTAAATTGTCCCTTCATTTTCTCCCCCGTTTGAAAAAGTCATCATGCTCAATCACCAATATAATTATGGTCTCTCAACACTGCCATTAGCTGCTAAGATTAATATCCAGGGAATATTTAAACATGGGTTGTTCTGAACATACACCGCAACTAGAGGCATTGTTAAAACTTGGAGTTAAATGTACTAAAACAAAAGCATTGAGCAAAGTGATAACTTGGTAACTGATATCATGAATTTCATAAGAAAAATGATAACTTCACAAATTGGGATTTGTGTTAAAAATCACATTTAATGATGCATAAAAAAGTGCCTCCCAGACAATGACAGGACAACCATATAGAGAAAGTGAGAGAAACTGAAAAAACATCAAGGTTCAGTTGTCTTCTGTAATTGCAAGCTGAATAATTATACAGGAACATTTAACTGTTAAACATAAGCATGTAGTGAACTGTTTGTCACAAGCACATACATACATAACAGCAGAATACAATTCCACACCCCTATAACTTGTGCATTAGATGTTTGTCTGAGATTCCTAGGTGTCGCAAAAAGTTTTGAGGTGATGTTTTAGCATCCCCCACCGTCCCAAGGACTTTTGAGCATCCTTGGGACAGCATCTTCAAAAGTCAAAAAGTTGGTCTGAACGAGTGATAGATGTAACTTGAAATGATACAAGGATCAGGAAGGCACTCACTCTAAAATCTGTGCAGCGTATGGTAAATGCTTGAGAGAACTCGTTGAAGTACTGTTCTAATAGGTAAATACAATATTTGCATCCACCCTTTTCAGAATGTATAGTTAAAATAAAAAGTGTTGTCTTACAAGAATTAAATACAAATTTTCAAGTAACTTGTAGAATATACCTGTACTACTTATCACCATTGTAATACAATAAGTAAATTAGTTTAATTCCTGCAAATTGATGTCATTCAGAGTTTAGACCTAGACAAGCCTTATCCTCACTGTAAATGGAAAAATGTTTGAATGCAGATTGAGTTGTTCATGTTAAGAATAATATTGTTTGGTCAAATAGTTGCAAATGCCATTAAACAAATGTTAACATGTGAGTGTAACTTTTCATGCGAATAACTTTATATTAATGATTGCCAACCAATTGAGTTAAAAATAAATGGTAATACCTCTTCTAAACCATCAGCATGTTTTTGAAGTGTTGACAATGCCACGTCAGTAGCTTCTTCGAAAGGATATCTACATTATAAAATGGTTTGTGTAAACATGGATGCAAAGACATGAGCAGATTGATGACATGAATATAACACCAAAAATATTTTCAATGACTAACACTATTTATCCTCTAATGTAGTCAATTGTTTTATGTGCCCAGAAAACTCACCCGTATACACCACATGATATGGCTGGAAAAGCAACATACTTAATATGATTCTCTTTTGCAAGTGCTATAGAGCTCCTTCATTGAAACAAACAAGAAGGCTTTTAAATATTTATCCCTTACAATTTGTCTTTGAAAATACCATGGAAGATTCAGACAGCATAACTAGTAATAATTATATTGCCTATGTATGAAATATTGGGAAAGGTAAAAGCATACTTATATGCACTTGAAAGGGCTCTTGCTGAATCTTCCTTGCTTTCATAAACAGGCCCAACTGTATGTATAATATAAGCCGAATGGAGATTGAAACCTCTGCAAAACCACATATTAATATGAAAATTAATTCAATATGGACAAGATATAATTTCCTACATACAGGATCCAAGGTTGTACAAGTGGAACTTCACTTGCTTTGTAATCTTGGCACTGCCTGTTGGGCATCTAATGCCAGGTTCAACCTCTGGGACAGCCCGACATGCTTTCAAAAGTTCTGGTCCAGCAACCCTGTGAATAGCTGAGAAAACTAGTATGTCAACAACAATTACACTTCAGACTCAATTTTATAAATTAAAATAACATTAATTACCTCCATCAACTCCGCCTCCTCCAAGCATGCGTTCATTAGCTGCATTCACCTGTTTCCCACATCTCATTAATAATCATATACTTTCTTTTTTAATTGAATATCCAACTCATGGGGTGAGAGATTAAGACAAGGAAATACTATCCCTCAATAATGTTAGTATTAGTTAATTGCATTTAAATTTTCTCACTTTGCTTATCAAGGATATGCAAAACTTGTATGACAAGGTGCAATTTGTTCAATCTTTACTAAATAGCATGCTATTCATAACTTTTCTTTTTCACAGAGAGAGAGAGAGAGAGTCCTACTGTGGACATTAATGTTGCACACAAAAATGACAATCTGAAGAGAGAGAGAGGGACTGTGGACATTAACATCAAATATGATAACTTTTCTTTTTCGCAGAGAGAGAGAGAGAGTCCTACTGTGGACATTAATGTTGCACAGAAAAATGACAATCTGAAGAGAGAGAGAGAGAGAGAGAGAGAGAGAGAGAGAGAGCGACTGGACATTAACATCAAATAATGAGGAAGAATGAGATATCTCCAAAGAGAGGTCAAGTATGGGTAGCCATTCCAGCACATGATAACAGATTAAAAAACTAGGGTTCAACTTTTTCAACTTTTTGACTATGCATGCAACTTTCATTGGTTCAACTACAGTCTAACACTATTACAACAAACAGAAGCCCTTCAAACAATGGCTCTCTACTATTTTCCCTATAGTGTTTTTGCTTCAGGACTTCAAGAGAAGGTAGATTCATTATCCTACCAGACAACTAATATCATATCATTATGTAAGAGATACTGTGATTTGCTAGTAGGTTTTTGTTCATGCATCTGTTCAATTAATGGCACTCATGTAGATTGCATGTCTATGTTAATTCTCATCTGCATAGACATCATGGTGATGGGGTTATATATAATCTATTTTAGGACAGCACTAGAACAATAATAGACAAAAGGGATAAAGAATCAAGGTGAAGATAAGCTTGAGAATATACATATTGGACAAGAGGCTACCAATCACACACAAAAGTGGCAGGACATTTTCATAATCTTCTGTAATTGCTATGAGTTCAAAAAGTGTTGACTTGTATCTATTGGGAATGAATGTTTTCATTCAAAATCTTGCTTTAGAAAACAAGTCATTAAACCAGATTCTCAAAACACAGACAATCTAACTGTGGTTGGATTGTTTTTCAACATCAGATTTAATTGCCTCCTAAATTATGATCTATAAAAACTTAGATATATTTCATCTTCATCTTGATCTGGATTTAGATTCCTTTTGGCACTAACTCATCGTTCTTTTGAGTCCCACCTTAGGTCGTATTGCTTCCAAGTTCTTCTAGGTTCAGTTTATATATAATATATTCTTGATCATGATTTGGAGTCCTTCTAGCAATCCTTTTTAGCTATTATTACTTATTGTTCAGGCCTACTGATGACTAACTTTAATCGTTCATGACAATTTGTTCACTTCCATTTGTTCCCTCTAGCATTCTATCCATCCAACCAACGTTCCCTCTAGCACTCTATCCATCCAAGTTTCCAACCATTGACATAGTACTTAAAATCCTAAATCAAGAGATTCCGTTCCTTTTTTTGTGCTGTTCTATTTATCTTACCAATTTAAACACACTACACGAAGCATTGTCTTGAGAGAGAACATGGTACGCAAAAGCTGTCCAGTTAGTGAAAACACAATCACTGGAATGGCTGAAGTCACTATAAATTAACTGGAAATAATGATTTTTCATTAATCAAGATATTATAAATAATAATAAGAAGAAGAAGAATAAGAAGACTGCTCTTATTTAGTTTAGAGGATGGTGGAATTTTTTTGTAAATGGCTTATATGAATTGTTTTTTTTACATCATGACTGTATTACCGCAGTATTGCCATGAAATATATTATCATGGTACTGCAACAACCCATATTATCACAGCATCCATGGGAATTGGAATCCTAGTTGGTTCTTTAAGAGCCAAACATTCCCACTGGTCAGACTTCAACCTATGAACTAATGGAACTTCATTTCTATAAAAGATATTATTATTGTTTAGTCCAAAAGGTCAGGGTTGAAAGGTTCAATTGTAATGGGGTATATTCACAAAAGAATGAACCAGGTTCAAATCCCCTCATTGCAATAAGGTGATTCCACAACAAACCAGTCTAAAACAAAACTCAAACCAGCTGTTGTTTCCTTTGGTTTAACACCACCCTTACAACTCAAAATCCTGCTATAACTATAAAATGCCAATGTATAGAATAATTAAAAGGAACCGTTTAATGCGGCGCGTCAAGTAAGTCCCAAAATGAAATGTCATCTGATTGAAATATACAAAGAAATATTATACATATATGTGTGGCTGTGTTTGGGCTTTTATATATAAGTCATAAAAAGATTAAGTATCTTTATAAAGTCATTAGCATTATGATATTTATATTTCTTTGTAAAAAAAAAATTTATGTAGTTCTAAGGAAATTTTAACTTTTGTATGAAAGCAATTATGATTTGACAAAGCTAGGGCAATTTTTTTCCTAAAAACGATTCATTTTTCAAAAGCCATATCTTTGCATAGAGTTGTCCGATTCAAACGATTCTTACGCCGTTTTATACGAAATTTGAAGAGCTTTGAAATGAGTGATCATACGAAAGAATCCAAGCAGTAATGAGGAAGATACAAGCATGTGAAGACAGCCATTTGAAACAAGGGCAGCGTTTAGGAAAATATTTCCAAAAAAATATCTTATCTATCAAGAGTCATATCTTTGCAAAGGGTTGTCCGATTCAGATGATTCTTAAACCAATTTGTGTGGAATTTAAAGAGCTTTAAAATAAGTGGTCATATGAAGGAATCCGTTCAGTATTAAGGGAGATACGACTCTGTGAAGTCAGCCATCTAGAATAAGGGTAGTGGCAATTTTTCAAGTCGCAAGAAACGAAATTGCAAATATTTGTCAACCAGGGTTCGGATGATGGGAGGAGCAATGGAGGTGAGGCATCAATGAGGCAGGACATTTGGTCTGGGCATAGAATTTTTCATCCAAGTTTCATTTATCCCTTCATTATCTTATAAATTCTGCATGCAGATTATTATAGGTTTATTTTCAGAAAATATAATCGCTTAGGATATACTGGTAAATTTAAGTAGATATTGAGTTATAGTTTCCTTCCCATGGCCCAATTTATAACTAAATCCTTAAAGTCATCCTTAGTAGTAGAGGTTAGGGAGGACCATAATTGAGAAAATCTGCAAAAAATCTACAAAATCCCGATTTTTTACCGATTTTTTAAAATGTCGATGCTATTGGCAAACCCTCGGCGATGCAAATAATTTTTGAAGATTTTTTGCCGATTTTTTCAAAAAATCTACAATTTGTTTTGTTACTTAATCAAGGATACCAACGTCTAATGGTGGGATATGAAGTGGAAGACTCATGTAGTGATGTGATTATGTTATGGATGTTTCTTTTTTTTAAAGGCTGTGGCCGATTTAAGGTTTTTTTATGCAAGCCCATTTTTCAGCTGTTAATGTTTGAACTTCGAAGTTTAAAGTTTAAACCCTAAACCTGAAACCCTTTTTTAAATAAATATTGTTGCCTGATAACTATGTATGTAAGCCCATTTTTCAGCTGTTAATGTTTGAAACTTTAAACTTTGAAGTTTAAACCCTAGGCCCAAAGTTTTTGGGTTTAGGGTTTTGTTTTTTTTTTCCTCCTCTTTTTAAGTAAATATTGCTGCCTGGTAACTATGTATGCAAGCCCATTTTTTAGCTGTTAATGTTTAAATTTGAAACTTGAAAATTTGAACTTGAAGTTTAAACCCTAAACCCTAGTCTAGGCCCTAGGGTTTTGGGTTTAGGGTTTTTTTTCCTTCTCCTTTTAAGTAAATATTGTTGCCTGATAACTATGTATGCAAGCCCATTTTTTAGTTGTCAATGTTTCAATTTTAAACCCTAAACCCTAGCCTTTTGGTTTAAGGTTTAGGTTTTTTTTCCTTTTTTCAAGTGATTGTAACTTTGTTGTTACTTTTTTTTTTTGGTAGGTAAAGTAAAATTTATTTACTTACGGGTTGAAGGGACCCGCCCCTATTTACAAGAAGATCATCTGCATTCGAAATGCAGGCCAAAAACACCAATTTACAATAGTTCATCTGCATTCGTAATGCAGGGCAAAAACACCAACACCACAGTCGAAAACCAACAAAAACTAACAACCGAGCTAAACCAAAACAAACTGACCGATGGTGTCGAAGAGACACCTTTTAGGTGGTTAGAACCACCGGTAAAATTTGGCCACTGATGATTGGCCTTTGCGAACATTCTAACAGCGTTAGAGAAGAGGCACCCTCCTGCTTCGGCAGAGCTAAGTGTTTGATCTTTTGTCATTATCCAGGTTGACTTTCTCGATGACTTCCGTGGGAAAGTTGTCTTCCCAAATGGTGAGGGAGCTCTCTTTGATTGCTCTGTTTGCCAAGGTGTCGGCCACTTGATTGGCCTCCCTGAACACATGCTTGATCTGGGATTGCTCGTTGTTGCAAAGGCCTAGCTGGCATTCCCGGATAATGTTCTCTATATTTTTCCCACCCTTGCTATTTCTTTGGATGAGTTTGACAATGATCTCCGAGTCCCCTTCGTAGATGACAGGGGCTGCCAGGTTTTTGGAAATGTCAATACATCTCCAGAGGGCCCTGGCTTCCGCGAAGTTGTTGGTCTGGGACCCCAGATTTTCAACAAAGGCCTTAAGGATTTTGCCACTATGATCTCTGAAGACCCCTCCTGCTCCCGCTTTGCCTGGGTTCCCTTTGGAGGCACCATCAAAGTTAGCCTTGAGCCAACCTTGGGGGGGAGGGACCCAAGTGACCTGAGATCTGTCTTTTCTGGGTTTCTGAGACTTACTGCGATCCTGGGGAATCTTGAGGGTGGAACAGAGCAATTCTTCAATCCCCGGAGCAGGGCTGGCCTGACAAGGGATGAGTCCAGAATTTTTGGTGGCGTAAGCAAGGGCTCTGGCAGCTACGGCTTCGCGGGTTCTGGGGCCTTTGTTGAAAACTCGCTTGTTGCGCTCCAACCAGAGCTGCCAAAAGATGTGATGGATGAGGACTTCCCACAAAAAGCTTAGCCTGGGATGCTTGAAGGGCTTAGGCCATTGGCAAATGAACTCTTTGACAGAGTTTGGCCAGGTCCAACTAACCTGAAAGCTTTGGGTGGCTAGGGAGAAAACACTTCTGGAGTAGGGGCAATCCATCAAGATGTGGTGAACAGATTCCCAGGCCTGGAGGCATAGGAAACATCTATTCGGCACCATGATCCCTCGCCGCATGAGATTGTCCCCAGTAAGGATTTTGTTGTGGATGGTCGTCCAGCAGAAGTGCGCGATTTTGGGAATGAGGGATTTGATCCACACCTTGTTAGCGACCACCTTCTCGCAGCTGGGGGTGCCCTGGGAACCCATCTTCTCAATAAGTTGGGCCGCGGTCTTGACAGAGAAATTCCCGTCATTGGTGCCTTTCCAACACCGCTCATCTCTCCTGTTGACACGGGGGAGGAAAGTTGATCGTTGGATCTCCTGAATCCCTTTCACGGCTTCCCTGATGGGTTCATTTCTTATTCTGAAATTGATCTTCTTCCACTCCTGGGCTTCCGGGCTGGAGGAAATGAAGTCTGCAACCCTGAGCCCGAATCTGCTGTCAGTCAAATGCCTGGCAGGGATCAAAACCGGATTGCTGATGAGGGGGGAATTCCCGACCCAGGTATCTTCCTAGAAGTTGATGTTGGCCCCATTCCCCAGCTTCCAGGAAGACCCTTCGAGGATGATGTTCTGGGTATGAGTGATGGATTTCTAGAAATGGGAACCGTTGCATCGGGGAGGCGCTTGGAGGAAGGCCTGGTGCTGAAGGTACTTTCTTTTCACGATGTTTACCCATTCAATATTGGCCTTAGTCACTACTCTCTAAGCCTGCTTGGCTAGGAGAGCTAGGTTGGCAATTGAGATTCGGCGCAGACCAAGACCTCCCTGATCTTTGGGGGAGCAAACTTTATCCCAAGCTACTAGGTGGAGCTTTCTTGAGGCCTCCGATCCAGACCAAAGGAATTGCTTTTGAATTTTTTCAATGGCTTCTCCCACCGAGGCCGGGATTTTGAACACAGACATGAAATATGTGGGGATGCTCTGCAAGACGGATTTGACCAAAGTTGCCTTCCCTGCACTGGTGAGCAGGGCCCCTTTCCACCCAGCTAACTTGTTACGGATCTTGTCCACCACGTTTGCCCACATGGTTGGCCGGGCCCTGCCATGGAACATGGGGAGCCCGAGGTAAGTGGTCGGGAACTCAGAAATGGAACATCCCAGGATTCTGGCGATCTTGCGCTGTCTTTTGGCCGGGGTATGGATGAAGAACAACTTGCTTTTAGTGTAATTGATTTTCTGGCCAGCAGCTTCCTCGAAGCGGTTGAGAATATCCTTGATCACCTTGGCATCTGCTACCGAAGCCTTAGTAGCCATCAACGTGTCATCTACAAACTGCTGGTGAGTGGTGGGGGGAAGCCCGGACGCTGCCCTGATCCCGGAAAGCTGACTGCAGGAGCAGGCCTCCTTGATAGTTCTCCCCAAACTCTCTGCCAGGATGATGAACAAAATGGGGGACAGAGGGTCACCCTGCCTCAGGCCCCGAGAACTCGGGAAGTAACCCGCAGCAGAACCATTTACCATGACAGAGAACCAAGAAGAGGAAATGCAGTTGTAGATCAGGTTTACCCAGGACTCATGGAACCCGAACTTGAGAAGGATTTGGCTGAGGAATTCCCTGTTGACTCTATCAAAGGCCTTGTTCATGTCCAACTTGAGGAAGAAGGCAGCCGTGTCTGAAACCTGGGCTGAATGGATCAATTCATGGATGGTGATGACCCCATCGAGAATATTGTGTCCTTTGACTGTGCTCCCCTGACACGGGTCAATGATGGATGGAAGAATGTTGGATAGCCTGGATGCCAGGGCTTTGGTGAGGATTTTGTAAATGACATTGCACAGGCTGATGGGCCGGTAATCAGAGAGGGATCGGGAATTGGCCCCTTTGGGGATGAGAGCCAAGAAGGTGGAATTCACATCTCTGGGAATGGACCTGGAGATTTGCATTTCCCTAATGGCGTTAGAAAGATCCTGCCCCACGATGTCCCAGAAGGTCTGGAAAAACCTGGGCGAGAACCCGTCCGGCCCAGGGGCTTTGTCGGGCTTCATGGAAAAGAGGGCCTGGTGAACTTCATCCTGGGAGATGGGGCTGAGGAGAAAATCATTTGATTCTTGGGAGATGATGGTGGGGATGATGGCCAGGAGGGATTCCATGGCCTCGGGGGCTTGGGGCGGGCTGGAACCTAGGAGGCTTCTGAAATGATTGATGGCTTCTTCTCTCGATTGCATGGATATCCGAAATGGCTGCCCCATCCTGCAAGACAAGGCTTTTGATCTTATTGGCACTCCTATGCCTCAAGGTTGAGATGTGGAAGAACTTGGTATTGGCATCACCTTCCTTGAGCCAAAGTTGTCTTGACTTCTGGCGCCAGAAAGTTTCCTCCTTGGTGAGGATGTTGTGGTACTCAGACAACAAGGCGCTCTCCTCATCCCTAAGACTGTCACTGCCTTCGCCTTTCTGAAAGGACTCCTCAATCTGGTTGATTCGGGATTTGACCTGTTGTTTGTCTTCGAAGATGTTCCCGAAGGTTTCCTTATTCCACTTTTTCAAGTTCCCTTTGATGAACCCGAGTTTCTGGGTTACCTGGTTAATAGCAGACCTCGGGAATTTCTGACTCCACCATGACTGTATCAAGCCCTTGAGATCCTTGTGGTGAATCCACATTGCTTCAAACCTGAAAGGGGTCTTGAACTGCGGTCTAGAATCTGATTCCAGGATGAGGGGACTGTGATCAGAGCCTATCTTTGGGAGGGCTCGCAAACTGGCATCCCCAAATCAGAGGAGGGCTTCCTGGGAAAGCAGAAATCTGTCTAGGCGCTCTTGGATCAGATTGGTGCCCTTCCTTCTGTTGCTCCAAGTGAAGAGGGACCCCTGAAGCTGGACATCCATGAGAGCGTTGGAATTAATGAAGTTTCTTAGGTCTGCAGTATCTCTGTGAGTGATGTTGTTCCCTCCTTTTTTGTCCTTGAGGTGCAAAGGAGAATTGAAGTCCCCTGCCAGGATCCAGGGAGTTCCTTCGAAGACCTGCCTCATTGAAGTGAGCATTTTCCACAGAGCTTCTCTGCCCACAGAGGTGTTCGGGGCATAGACATTTGACATCACCCAAGAATTCTGGGATTCAGTATCCTGGAACAGGATGTTGCTTACCCTATCGTGGCCCGAAATAAGGTTTCCCTGGAGCTTGGTAGGATTCCAGAGACACAGGAGCCCTCCCGACGTCCCAGAAGCCGGGGAATGAATGAAATCGCAGTTTCGCCAAATCTTTCTAGCAATGTTAGGGGACCATTGATCACCCAATTTTGTTTCCTGAATGAGAAAAATGGTTGGATTATGTTCTCTCCTCATGGCTGCAACCAGTCTCTGTTTGGCTGCCCCATTTAGGCCTCTCGCATTCCAGGAGAGGACTTTCATTTCAAACTCTTGGAAATTCTCTTGCCCCCTTTTCCTTGCTGAGCAGGGGGTTTGGATCTTCGACTTTCGTCTTTGGAATTGTTTGTTGTTTCCTGAAATAGCGTTCTCTGGGTTCCATTGGCTATATCTTCAGCCGCATTTTTGTTCCTTATGTCCGAATCAGAGGGTCTTCCTCTCTTTTTTCCCCTCCTACATCCATCATGGATTTTCGGGAGCTCCGAGTTATCCCGGGACTACTTTGCTCAGGGGATGACTGGTCCTCGGCTTCGTCATCAGCAGAGACAGAGTCCGAGTACACAGGAGAGGCTGGGTCTTCCGGACCCGGCGGGGGACGAAGGAGGAGAGAGGGGAGGCGGGCCTTGAGGGATTCTCGGGGAAGTGGGGGCACCGAGGACGGGGGGAGGATTATGGATGGGGGCGGTAGGGGGCAGACCAAGGGAGGTCGAGGGGGCGAGAGGATGGCCGTTGGTTCAGAGGTGGCCGGGATCTCGCCTTCCTCACAATCCTCACTGATAACAGAACTATGCAAAGGATTGAATTTATTGATTAGAGGAACAAAGATACTTGCCTTACGATTGAGCGGGCCCGAAGGGGGTCTGGAAATAGCTTTGCTGGCCGCCGACAAGACAGGCGGGGGTTGATGTTGCATCTTCTTTGACTGGTCCCTGGCGGGTTTTGACTGTGGCGGGATCCGGAGTTTGGGGCACTACGATTGAAGATGGCCCTAGGATTGGCACTCAGGGCAAAAAGCTGGCTTGTTTTCATAGAAGAGTGGCTGCTTCCAGTTGAAGTCACCATAGATGAGGTTCAGGTGGTCTGGAAGCTGACTTTCCAGGTTCACATTCACGCAAATGCGGGCCTGGGTTAGCCGGGTTCTTGCCCGGGTGGCCGGGTCGATAGCCACGAGCTCGCCGATCGCCTTAGAAAGACCAAGCAAGGCATCTTCATAGAAGAAGTGGGCTGGGAGATCTGGAAGTCTAACCCAGATGGGGGCGAAATTGATGTTCTGGGAGTTGGGGTTGAAGTCTGGTTGCCATTTTTTGAGGAACAGACTTCGCCTTCCATAGAACCAGGGCCCTCCGGATAAGATGCGCTCTGCGTCTTCATGGGAATTGAGTTGAATCATGAAAAAACCCCTTGTCATTGCCGAGATCTCCAAGTTGCCTAGGGTTTTCCATTTTGAAGCCGCCCATCTGCGAATAGCATCTAAGTCAGGTCGCCCACCGATGAATTTGCCTACCAAGGAGTTGGTATCCCGGGATTCATAGTTTTCCATGAGGGATTTAGGGCATAGAACATTATTCCCTTGCGTGATGAATTCGTTGGCCGTAGATGACATAGGAATTCATTTTTTTGGAGCAAGTCAGCAAAGGATGGCTTGCCGCTTGTTGTTGGAACCTCGCCTGGGATATGGGGCCCTTGCTTGGCCATGGTGCCAGGCCTGACGGAGCCCTCGACGTCTCTGCTGCAACGATCAGGATCTAAGTGCGTCGCCATGGGGAGTGCCTGCGAGAATCATTTCGCTGGCGCGACCCGGTTTTGGGAGTCGGGGAAGGCGCCCGACTAGCCCTAGGAAGCGACGGGAGGATGGGCGGAGGGCAGGAAACAATCTGCCAAGGAAAAACGCGGAATCGAAAACCGGAAAAGGAGGGAAACGGACGGTCGAACACCAAACCCCCGCAGAAAAGGCCGAAAGCCGCCAGGAGGCAGACTTTGCTTGCTGCTACCGGAGACTTTTTCAATTATTTTGTCAACCTTCCATTTGGATGATTATTATACGTATGATCCTTATAGCAATTTTATGGGAAGGTTGGGCCTCTCAACTTTGTTGTTACTTGTTTCCATGTGCAGGTATATAAAAAATAGAACCTTTTTTTCCTTCTTGTTACTTGTAACTTTGTACCTTTTCATATTATAAGCAATACAAGATGTGTTTTGTCACTTTCATGTGTACTTAAAGCTTAAGCCTTGTATGATGTCTTGACATGAATTATTGCTTTTATTGCAATATTTGATTTGCATAATGTTAATTCATTGTAATATGCATGAAAAAAACTTTTTTCAATGAAAATTTCATTTTCTTCGGTTTTTTTCTTTGCCGATTCTTTCCCCGATTTTTGCCGATTTTTACAAATGCTGATTCCGATTTCCTCAACTATGGGGAGGACCTCACAGAGCAGCAATCCTCATTGCTCAAAGATAAGGCAATCATTGGTAAATTTAATGGGCTTCGGCTCTAAGAAAATGGATTGATAGGAGATGGAAGTCTCCAAGAGTGAGTCTAACCTTTCTTCTCAAAGGTTTCTGCCTAGTCACTTTTTGTTCTAGAGAGGAAAGAGATAGAATCCTGAAAGGGGGTCCTTTGTTTATGGGAAGAGCAGGACTCTTCCTTACCTACCGGTATGAAGGTTTTGCACTTGAAAATGCAAATTTATCCCTAGTACTTGTTGGTTACGAATCTGCCATGAGGAAAGGATTTTGGGTTAATGCGCCCAGATTCGCCCACCAGCATGAAAGGCCGGAAGGAAGAGATGCCTTCCGAGCCAATCTCCGGAGAAGGCCGGCTCCTTTTGGGGGGTTTATGTTCAAGCTAAAAGTACAGGAAAGAGATAAATGAACAGAAAGGAATTTACAAATATACGTGGAGGTTGGTGGGGGGAACTAACAGTATGGGAACACACCAATTACCACTACTTACTGCATTATAAACACAAAGTATGACTAAGAACTGCAAAATCTATGTGTACTTCCGATACCTAAGCAGTGTATGCACAGCTTCAATGATCCCCTAGCAAACATTCCCTACAAGGAACTAACAGCACGACAATGCATCAATCACCAGATACATACACTAACATGGGTAGAAAGCAACCTAGAGATATCAGAGCCAGGTATGTGTGTCGTGTAGAGAATTTAACCGCACAGCTACAATGGCTCCCTAACAGACATTCCCTACAAGGAACTAACAGTACGGCAGCGCATCAATCACCAGATACGGACCAGCAACTTAACACACAACTGATGGAACTGCTACTACATCTATTTTATGTATCCTTTAAACTATTAAATACAGAAAGTGCTCAGACAAGCAATGCTAAAAGCACCTGATCACCAAATGCTGAAGTGAATCAACGAGCCGTGACACAGGTTAGCGTTAAGCATATATATAATGAAAGGCAGCATAAAAAATAGAAGCGGCGAGAACGAGAACCAGGCATACAGATTATATTTATAAGCAGAAGCACGGTTACAATGGGCACGGTGGTTCCCTAACAGACATTCCCCTTCCACCCTTTACAATGAATTCATGGTGGGTTTTTATAGCCCGAGTCCCTCCCGTTACATTAATGGGCACAAGGTCCCAGTCAAACATAAGCTGACAAAAGCGGCGAAGGAGCTGCAAATGCTGACCTTTTGTCGGACCGGACTGTACCCGCAGCATGGTCTTCCTGGAAGCTGGACAGCTACGTGGCGGTGTGTTGGGCAGAACTTCTCTCTGGCAGTGATGCGGGTAGCTGGAGCAGGTAGAACCTCAGATCAGCTTTAAATGAGGTCACTGGCACAGGTAATGCAGCCCATGCTCGTCCTTTTGCTCGGCACGTCTTGGCTCAAATCCCGAAGCTGGACACTTGTCAGATGATGGATGATGCTGTGTGACACGTGTCGGCCTTGGAAGGCAGTTCGTCCAACTTCGCTTGGGATCAGAGCATCTCGGGTTGCGCGGGCAGAAAACAGTGCAGTCGGGAAGGCCTTCATGCCTTGGTCAAATTCTGGGTTTGTTTCCCTACTGCGCACTTGTCAAGGGCGCATTCCGACTCATTTGGCGAAGTCGGACTGCCTGAGTGAGAACGGTGTCTGCCGCCGTATGGACTTGCTTCAGCACTTATCACTTTTCTTGTCAGCCTGCCAGCCTGCCAGTCAAGGTGCGCCCAGAAGAGGGGCGAAGTGCGCACTTCGCACCAAAACTGGGCGAAGTGCGCACCACGAAGTGCGCACTCGCACCAGGCGGGCGAAGTGCGAACTTCGCACCAACACTTAGCCATTTTCGGGTAACTTGCTTGGAAAGTTTGAAAATCAGCTGGGGACTCCGAGAAAGGGGGAAGAAAGAGGCGTGGGAAAGAAAGAGGAAGGGAGAGCAGAAGAAAGGAAAATAGAGGAAGAGGAAAAAGGAAGAGCAGCACTGTTACAAACTTGAAAACATTGCACCCCGTGCAAAATGTGACAACATTTCTGGCGGCTCGCGGGGTGTCGAGCTCGCCTCGGCGCAAAGAATCCATGCCTTCATCCTTTGGGTGCAGAGGAACTTGCCTCCCCTGCCTTTTGCTGCTCTAACTGTTCTCCTTGCGGCAACTGTTCTTCAGATTCATCTTTGTCAGTTGCCCCCTCAGAATCACCTTCCGAAGGCTCTCCAGCTTTTGCTTCTGCCTCGCAGATGCGAGTGTATGCCGCCTGGGCTTGGCGCCAGGCTTCCGCTTCGAACGGCCGGCGGTCAGCAACTTCTTCTAATGCTGCGTGGAAAGCAGCGACCGCGTGCAGGTCGATGGTGAGGTATCTTTTTTCTAGCTCCTGGAAGTAGGAGCTGATCTTGCAATATGTGGACACCATCTGAGTGACCTGACTTTCCTGAATTGGCTCAGTCCAGCTATCAATTTCAGCTGTATCTGCTTCAAAGGACTGCCAATTCCTTTTCACCTGATCTAGGGTGAGAAGCTCGCCATTCTCAACAAAACATGGGCACCCTAGTTCAGAAAGAGCGCGAAAGGGGGCCATACAGATGTCTCTTTCATGTTCGAATGCATCTAGCATTCGTCTGGCCACTCTCACCTCTTCTAATTTTTTGAAATATTTATGCAAGGTTACCCTTGCATCTGCCCATTCTGCAGCGAATGAGGACACGGGAGAAAATTGGAGGCCGTCGCGCTCGCGCTCCTGAAGATTTATCGCCAGGTCCAGCCATTGCTTCGCCTGACGTTCGGCCTCCTCTACCACAGGCTTTCCCTGGGCAGAAACTTCTTGAATTTTGGATGCGAAATCCAGAACTGCCATCGCCTTATAGGTGTGGGGCTTGCATTCCCGCAGCAAACCAGCCCGCATCTCCTTAACTTTCTTCTTTGAAAAGACCGTCGCTTGAGATGTTCTCTCTGCGAGTTGCGACTGCGCCTGTTTCAAAGACTCTTGGAGCTGAGAAATCTGCTCCAAGGCTGCTTGCTTTTCGGTTGCAGCCTGTTGCTGGGAAGCGGCCAGCTGGGCTTTGAGTTCATCTATTTCTTGCCGCGCCGCTTCCAGCTGCTCAGTGGACCTGGATAGGTCCTCTTCAAGCTGTCTTGTCTTGTCTTGCAACCCGAAAAGTTCTTCCTGCTCCTCCAGACTTTTGACAAAGAGATTATCAGCTTTGCGCATGATCGACTGAATCTCGTATTGCTTGTTGATGTCGTCAAAGCTCTTCTCCTTTGTCTGGAGCTCGTAGTCCGCCCTGGTCATTTCCCGGAGAGGCTTCTTCACTTTTGGGATTATCTTCTCTGTTGTAAGCACTCTCCTCTCGAAATTGTACTTGGCGCGCTTTACCGGGGCGGCTATCTCTTCAGGTCTCCTCCGTTTCAGGTTACGGAGGAAAGAGACGAGAATATTCTACAGCTCTCGTTGCCAAGGGCAAGTCGTCTGTATTCTGGAGGTCGTCCATGAAATCTGGTTCCCCCAGCCTAGGGTTCTGCTGAGACGTCTCTCCTGCGGGAATGGGATCAGGAGGAACCGGATGGACACTGGAAGGATCGGCCGCTTCTGGGGGCGACCGGGAAATGGAGATGGGGGCGGTTGATACTGCAAGGGTTTGAAGCGGCTGAGATGGTGGATGTGACGGTGAAGGGACGGCTTCAGCACTAACTTCAGGCGAAGGGTTTGGAGTTGTGCTCAGAGATAGGGAAACGTTGGGGTTCTGAGCAAACTGATCAAAAGAATGGGGGCCGCTAGAAGGGCGTGGAGACGGGGAGGATGACGCGGCCATGGCTTGCTCGGACTGAGCGGGAGACGGAGTGGGGGTAGGACTGGATGAGACCAAAGAGACAGGGGCAGCAAACGTACCTGCGGGCTCCGCCTGAGCCGATGCTGGGTGGATGTCTGCGCTTCTGGTTTCGGTGGCCGGCTTGGGACTGCCTAGAGGGACTGCCTCTAGAACGGCTGAACGCGGCTGCGGCTCTGCGACTGGCTGTTGCACAGTCAGGCTAGGTCGCCTGATTTTCTCAACTCTCTTCCTCCTCTTCTCTTCTGAAATAATGGTTGGATCGGGGGAAGGAGATGAAGCAGGTGCAGCAGGCGCTGATGCTCCCACGGTAAACTTGTACCGGGGTTTGACTTGCAGAAGGTCTGCCGCAACCGGTCTGCTCTCTGGCGGCGCTGGCGCCTTTTGTGCCTGAGGGATCACCTCGGGCGTTGCCTTGACTAACTTCTTCGCCTTCTCAGGCGCCGCCTTGGAAGCCACGGGCTGCATTGGATCGACCTGGACGTCTGATGGGCCCACGCTGGCAGTTGCCGAAGTGTACAACTGTTGGGAGGAAGACCCTCCTTTATAATCTTCAAAGGGGCCTCGGGGAACGTAACCTTGATATGCGAACGGCCGCCAGCTGTCATGATGCTGGTCATAGAGAACCGAAAAGTCGTCATCTACGGCCAGATTTCTCCTTGTGGATTTGTCGTGCTGCGTGCGGCATCTCATCTTCCAGCATTCAGTAATCTTTTCTTTAGACCAGTTAAGGCCTGCTATCTTGGATAGGAATTTTTTGAACCCTGGAGATGAGAACTGGTGGTCCGGGTTTCGCTTGGGGTCATATGTCACCTCCTCGCAGTAAAAATCCTGCCAGGGAGGAGAAGCTTCCATCAATTCAATTTCCCAGTCAAGGTCCACATGGACCACATCGCACTTATCTTCAGTTATATCCGCCCGGGGGCAGAGATGTGTGAACTTTCCCCTTATCCCATACGGGTCGTACTTCCAGCGCTGCGGCAACAGAACCAGGCCAATCCGGGAAAGCTCTTGCTCTAGGTAGACATCTTGTCCTACCTCAAAAATCTCAACGTTTGCCCAGGAAAGAGGATATTGAAAAATCTGTCCTCTCTTCTTTCCTAGGCCGAACTCCTCTTCGACATAGTCCATCTGCCGGGCAACCTCCATCCCGAACAGATGTTCCGAGCACCAATAGGGCAGCAAATGGGGTTTGCCCTTGAATCCGTAGATTCTGACCACAATTCCCTGCGTCAGTCTGAAAACGTCCCCGAGCTTTTGATTTAGCAGAGCGCTCGTCATTTCCCTCGGGGGGCGGGGAATTTCGCTTTCGCTGAAGACTGACATGACGAATCCCAGAAAGTTGAAGTTGAACTTGTAGTAGGACCCTTTCCGGTATAAGTCATCCGTCCAGTTATAGACGGGCAGTGGCTCTCCCCTCTCGTTGACCTTCTTCAGGTTCGGGATAGGCATCCGGGAGTGCAAATGGTACAAACAAAGCCAGGCTAGAACAGAACTAAAACGAAAATCGGTGGACTGCTTCTTCTGGATCTTGACTAGGCTGGAGTGGATGGCGTATGCCAGCCAGTCTGCCCAGTCGAAAAAGATGGGGCGCTTTCCACTTCTCTGTGCTGCCGGTTCGTATGATTCTCCACACAGGAGACATTCCGCCAGCGCTAGCTGGTACGGCTGTACCGACTCATCAGAGTCGCAGCCGAGAATTGATGCCAAAATGGTATACAAGTACTTGCTCTGAAATCCTGCCAAAGGCATGGGGCCGGTTGGCCACTGTCCAGCTGCAAGCGGGGCGTTCAGCTACGAATTGAGGAAATCCCTCATCCTTTTGGTTTGCGTGAAACGTCCCCTTGCTCGCCCAAATTTATCTTTACGAGAATGGTCTTTGAGTCATACTCCAACCACAGGGCGAAAGCTGGTGGACGATCTCTGCGCGGCGTGAACAAGGGTTTGCCGTTGGAGCTACAAATTTTCCGGGTAACTGGTCTGTAGTGTCTGACAATTAGGTCTACCAATTCTGGGCATTGGTGGATAGGAGGGCACAAGAATCCGAAAAGATTGGATTTGTACGCCGCTCCGAAATGATGAGGGCGAAACCTTGTCGGCCCAACTCTCCACATTTGTCCGCAGCTTCGACAAGCTCATAGAAAACGAGCCGTCCTTGTATCCCGCCAAGTAATTTAACGGAGGTGGTGGGGCTTGCCCACGCTGTACTTTTTTAGGCCGGGATTTTGACTTTCGCTCCGGCGGTGTTTCACTTCTGAAAACGCCCGGCCGCGGTAAATCCTTTGGTTCGCCACTTTCGCTGGATGCGTGACATTGGCATCTTTCCTCTGTCCATCTCTCCGAATCAGCAATAATTACAAGTTCAGGGCGTCTGCGGCGATTTTTTATCACGGGAATAATTTGCACCGTCGAGGAATAATACGTGCGATCTGGCATGTTTGAATGCATCTGACCCCCTTTTCTAGATAAAGACAGCGCCATTAATGCCGCGCAGGAGGGGGTAGGTCGGCTGAGTTAAGGTTCTTGGGTGGCTGCGCAGGAGAATGTTTGGAAAAAGGTGCCCCGGCAGACGTGCCATGTTCTTTTGCTTGCACTTTTCGTTGAGGAACGTGCAATCATTAATTTTGTCTTGGACGCTGCGCCATGGCTGACGTCACTGCCGCAATCCGGGCACACTGCTCAAGAAAGAACCCTTGGTGCGGAAACCCACCTTGAAACGGTTGCAACGCGCCTTGGGCCCAGCTTAGAACCTTTTGAATATTTTATTCATTTTTTAAACTTTTGCCCAAACTGGCCCAGAAAACGAGGCGCAGTCGGACCTCGCCCAAAGTTGGGCGCGGTCCGACTTCGCCGGCGAAGTTCGAACTTTGCGCGAAGTGCGCGTTGAACTGTTCTGTTTTTCATTTCTTTTTTCTTGCCGCGCCCAAGGATTGAGCGCAGTCTGGGTCCTTTGCAACCTTAGCATCCTACTGCTCCTTTGAACTGTTCGAACTGCGCAACGTGAGCATTGAAGCGAGTTCGGACTTCGCCCGAAGTTCGGGCGAAGTGCGAACTTCGCGCGAAGTTTGCACTTCGCGCGGAGGTCGTGCGCAGTTCGAACTTCGCACGCAAGCCGGCCGAAGTCGGGCTTCGCGTGCGAAGTCGGACTTCGCCCAAGGTTGGGCGCAGCCCGTTCTTCTTTTGCTTTGCAGTCTTCTTTCCTTGTACAAGCTTCGCACTAGGCTGGCGCGCAGCCCGACTTCGCTGCGAAGTCGGGCTTCGGCCAACACTTAGACAATTTTTTGCCCTTTTTCCCTGCTTTCTTCTTTCTTTGCACAGCCGAACTTCGCCTCTCCTGAGGGGCGACGACAGACTTCGCTGCGAAGTCTGTCTTTCTCTCCCATGCCGTATTTTAAGCTCAAAAAATGAAAAAAAACAATTAAAAGCTGAAAGCTGGAAACTGTACATACTGGGAAATGAAAATGCATAAGGGAAATTTTTACAAAGAAGGGCCACTCGGGCACCTTCAGCAGCGGTAAAGTTTTAAGTGGAACCCGTTAACAGGGATAGGCAGGAGCTGACCCTCCATATCCCGAAGTACATATGCATTGAACTGGTTCACCCGGGCAATCTGATAAGGGCCCTCCCAGAGGGCATCGAACTTCCCGTGATTACCCGGCTTTGCCTTATATGAGTCCCACTTCAGCACCAGGTCCCCGATTTCGAAAACTCGGGCAGTGGTGCCTTTGGCAAACCAGCCTTGGGTGGCAGCAATGTGATCAGTAAAGGCCTGGTATGCAGTTTCTCTGTCTTCTTCCAACTGCAGGAGTTGGCATAGTCTGTCATCCACCGGGTCTCCGCTGCTCCTGTCTTCGTCCAACATCCATAGGGCAGGGATCTCGATGTGTGATGGCATGACAGCCTCTTTGCCATAGACGAGCGCATAGGGGGACGTTCTGATGGATTTCTTGAACGCAACTCTGTCCGCCCATAGCGCCCGGTTCAGGAGTAAGTGCCAAGTCCGCTTGTTTCTTTCAATGGTCCTCCGGATGATCTTCAGGAGGTTCTTGTTAGTAGACTCGGCAAGGCCATTCCCCTGCGGGTAGTAATTGGAAGACATCTTGTGATAGATGCCAAGTCTGCCGGTGTACTCCGTGAGTACAGCGCCTACAAATCCCGGACCGTTGTGCTGTCACAATTGACTACGGAACCCCGAAGCGGGTAATCGGGCTCTCAATGAACACGATGACCGTTTCTTGGTCTGCGTTCTTGGTCGGGATTGCCTCCGCCCACCGTGTAAAATAGTCGATGAGTTGTAAGAATAAACTTGTGTCCGGCGAGAGGAGTTAGGAGAAATCACCCCAATGAAGTCTAGACCCCATTCTTTGGAACGGAGTCTCGGCTTTGAATCGGTTGAAGGGGCGGGGGTGCTTTTACTGTTTCGGCCGGCAAACCTACGGCATTGATCACACTTAGAGCGGACCGCATGCGCGTCTGCGAATAGAGTGGGCCAATAGTACCCAGCTCTTATTATTTTTAAGGCCGTTGGCCTTGAAGAATGGTGACCCCCAGGCATCCCGGAATGAAATTCTCCGAGGACCCTAGGCTGGTCAGATTTCATGGCGCACCGCAACAGGATGCCGTCGATATTTTTGAAGTAAAGCCCCTCGGGGCGAAGAGTGTACTTAAGTGCACCTAGCCGAAATCTCCTTCGTTGTGAGGCGTTCGGGTGATCGGGACATCTTCCGGTGCGAAGTATCTCACCAGTTCATCTGTCCAATCACTCCCCTCCGATAAGGAGTCGGCTAGGTAGACGCGTGTCGTTGTGTCCTCCCACTTACAGGCGGAGATGCCGGCTACAGCGCTTCGGGCCAATTCCTGACACAAGGCTCGGCCTCTGATAAGCTTGGTGGGCCGCACTTCAATGTCGAACTCCTGGATTTTTGCAATCCATCCCGCTCTCTTGTGACCCGGTTCTCCTTGTAAGATGAAGCTTCGAACGTCCGGGTGAATCACAAAGACAGTAGTTTTGCTCTGGGAGACAAAGTGCCTGAACTTTCGAAGGGACTTCATAACAGCATGAACCTGACGCTCTATAAAATTGTACTTTTCTTCATGCGGCAGAATCACTTGGCTCAGGAACGCTATGGGGCGCTCCTCACCATCGCTTCCCTTCTGAGTTAGGACTGCAGCGTAGCTTTCGGGTTCCCCCACTGCATACAGGATGAAGTCCTTGGAGTAGTCCGGGTTAGTCAACACCGGAGCTTGTGCAATTCGGGCCTTGATCTCCTCGAAGGCTTGCTCTCTCTCATCAGTCCATTCGTAATGTGTATCCTTTTTCAGCAGTTCGGCCATAGGCTTGATCACCTGTGCGAAGTCCGGAATGAACTTCCGCACGAAGTTAATCTGGCCGAAGAAGGACTGCAGCCCTTTTTTGTCGATGGGGGCTGGCAAGCGAACGAGGGCTTCTGCTCTGTCAGGGTCAATGGCGAGGCCTTCCTCGGAGATGACATGTCCCAGCAGCTTTCCTTCCTTTACCGCGAAGACAGACTTCTTCGGGTTTATAGAAATGCCGAATTCTCGACAACTCTCAAATATTTGCCGTAGGTGCGAAACATGGTCTCCTCGTTGGTGAGAGAAAACAGTCATGTCATCAAGGTAGATGACGATAATTTTATTGAGCAGCTCTCGGAAGGCCAGGTCCATGGCCCTTTGGAATGTGGCACCAGCATTAGATAAGCCAAACGGCATGCGCTGATAGGCGAACGTCCCCCACTTGGTGGTAAACGCCGTCTTATCCCTGGTCCTCGTCTTTGACCCAAATCTGGTTGTAGCCGGAAAATCCATCTAAAAGTGAAAATCTCTGGGCTCCAGCAACGATATGTAGGATCTGGTCGATTTGGGGAAGCGGATAGTGGTCCCGGAGGGAAGCCTGATTTAGGTTTCTGAAGTCGACACAGAGACGAATGTCGCCATTCTTTTTCCTCACGGGCACCAAATTCGCGACCCGGGATGAATGTTTGATGGGGTAGATGATCTTGGCCTCCAGCATCTTCAAGAGCTCGGTCTTCATCATGGCCTCAATCTTCGGATTCACGGCCCTACGCTACTGTCGGAATGGCTTGGCGCCATCCTCTAGCTCAATGGTATCTTTGGATGACGGCTTCGTCATACCCCCTCAAATCCTCGTAGCACGAGGCCACGATGTCGGGGAACTCTTGGCACGGTGATCCGATCTGCTCCGAGTTCCTCCGACGTGCGATCTGTTCCGACCTTGATGGTTTTACCGGGTTCAAGTTCCGGGTCGGCATCTCGCCTCGGGTCTACTTTGATCTGTGGGATATTGCTCTGTCATTACGATCAAAGAGACTTTCTAATGTAATCAGTCCTTTTGGGACGTGATTATTCCGTAACTGTATCAACCCCTCATATTGCTCGTCATCAGGGTCTCTACCTTCGATTACACACACTTCGTTAACCAGGAATGTGACGATCTCCTCGTCCTGGCCCGAACACTGCCCAGTGGGTGTCCTTATCAGGCACAGAAGGCCTGTAAATAGTACGAACCGGCTTCGGTTTCTGGACAACGTCTTCAGCCGGAACGTACCTGGCTCCAACAGACGCCAGAATATCAGCGTGCTTGTTTTTCTCACGCGATATTGCCTTAACGTTCAACGAGTCGAATGACTCCATCAGGTCCCACACCCGGTTGCGGTACGCTCTAAGGTAGTGTTGTTTGGATGCGCACTTCTCCGTAACTTGGTGACACACCAGCTCTGAATCTCCGAAAATCTGCAGGTGTTTGATTCCGAGCCTCTCCGCCTTTCGCAAACCCAGGCATAGGGCTTCGTATTCTGCTGAGTTGTTAGTGCAGCTCCAGGCCAGTCTGTAGGTATAGTCCTTCTGGATTCCGGTTGGAGAAACCAGGAGTACCCCTGCACCGGCGCCATTCTTGCATCGCGCGCCGTCAAAGAAAAGCTTCCACAGCTCTTCGGGTGCAGGTCCTACCTCTTTCGCAGCTGACATGTCAAGCCTCTCGGGCTGTACAATGGAGTAACAGCCCTGCTCTGTTCCGATTACGGCATTGAAGTCCCGCAACGAGAACTCATCTTCGAGCTGTAGCACTTCGAAGGCTTGCTCAGTCAGCTCCACTGTCACCAGCTCTTCCTCTGACAACTGGACCATGCAGTCCATCTCTCCTCCGGGTATCTTGTCTACTAGGAAGGGGGAAGGCTTCTCATTAAAAATTTTCAGTCTCCTTCCTTTGAAGGGCACTTCCATGTGTGAGTAGTCTAGAGACAGGTACCCGCCCAACTTCGCAGTGAACTCCCGAGAGAGACACATGCCGAAGTAAGGTTCCAAGTCAACAACCACGACCTCTTGGATGACTACGATGTCGAGAGCTTTGTGCAGTCGGATAGGGATGTCCTTTATGACACCAACTGTCTTAACAGGGGTGCCGTCTAATTGCAGCACGCCTTGGCTGCTCCGTGTGTATTCCATCCCGATCTCATCGCGAGACGGCCTTCGGCATCACGGTCGAGGAAGCACCGAGAATCCACCATGCAGTTGTGAACTATGTGCCCTTGCATCCGTAAAGACAGATAAAAGGGTGGCGGTCTGTTCTTCCCAGTGGCGGAGACTGTCAAAGGTTGAACCAGGACAGCGGGCTGTATCTGCCTGCCGCTCTTCATGTTCTTCAGGGATTCTTGCAGCAGATCCACCTGGCCTGGGAGCAGAAGAGCATCATACATGCTGATTCTAGCAGGCGTTCTTTTCAACTCGTCTACAATGCTGTAGCCCGAGGTACTAGCTCCCTCTGCTTGTTTTGCCGGCTCATACTTCGTCCGGTACTGCTGGGTGGCCTCAACTCGTTGTCTCTTGGTCAGAGACGGGTACTTCAGCTTCTCCTGGGCTTGTTCTTTGGTTTCAGGTTGGAGGCTGAGGTACTGGAGCTTTAGCCGGAGTTGGGGCCTTTCTTTGGAGGTTTTGGCTGGAACGGCGGCGGCCTTTGCCGGAGAAGGCTTGGCTGGAGCTTTATCTTTGGATGCCTTCTCCTGGGTTGTGTAAGGCCACAGCCGCTTGTACGGTGGCAGCCCACCGGGCTGCAATTTTTCTCTTCTTGCGTAGACTTGCAAAGGCTTGGCCGCATCCGTAGCCTTCTTTTCTTCCTTGGCGGGCGACACTAGATTCTCTTCTGGGAGGGCAAAGTTGGCTTCGCCGTCCAGGATCATATACAGTTCATCATCCTCTATGGCGCTGCCGGCCAAGGTCTGGATGTAGTCTTTGGTGCAAAGTGCAGTCTTCCTCCGAATGCGGGTCATTGCACGTAGTGCACCAGTTAACCTGGTCGGGAGGACCAGGCGGGTCTTCTATAGCAGCGTTTCTCGGAGGCGGACGCCTCTGCGGCTGGTGTTCTGGGGCTTTGTCTTTCGTCAGCGCGGGTGGCGCATATGGTCTCCTAGGAGCGAGGTCCATCTGGGCCTGCTTCTTCTTCATAGCGGTCATGTCATTGGACATGGCATGGTATCCTGAGGCCAAAGCCCGCACTTCTTGGAGAATCGTGTTCTGAATGCTGCTGTCAGGTGGCGGCAATTGTGCCGGTGGAGGCAATGCGGCCAATGGAGGAGGGTTAGAATAAGGTGCGTACTGCGGGGGAGCAGGAAGTGCTGGAAAGTGAGGAGCGAGGAGGCGGCGGGTGAGGGTAATGCATTTGAGGCGGGCCGTAAGGAGTTACGACCGGCGCTGGATTCCACTTCTGCTTGGGGTTGCTTGTCCAGATGTGGACGGCGCACCGCCAGAAGCAGGGGGATACTGGGATCCAGGGAAGTCGGGATGAATGGGTTCCTGCACCCTGGACGGAAGTCTGCCGATGGAGATAATGTCAGCTTCGACTTGCTGGGCAGCCTCGTACAGCGCAGGAAACTCGTCAGTTCAGCGATCTTCGGCGACGAGCATATGTACGAGTTGAAGGATCTCGGATAGTAGTGAGCGGCCATGCCGGTGAAGGCCGAAGTTCGCGAGGTACCCGTTTCGAGGATCTCGCAAACCTGATGTTAAAATCGGACACCTCCTCTTGAGGATGTCTCCGGATAGCTTGGAGCCGATGCGGTAGAGAAGTAGGGTCAGCGGACTCGTTGCATCCCTTCCACGAGCCTTACGGCAGGTCGGGGCCACCCTGTGATGGATCCCTACGCGGCGATCTCCACCGGTGAGAAGCTTTCCCCTCGGGGAAAGGGCCGTCAGACGGGTCTTCACACTCTCATCGGTAATAGTATGCAATGCGGCCAGGGCAAGGATGTCCTGGATGTGCTCGTACGCCGTCTTACCGTAGCCGTCGTATGTGGGAATAGACTTTAAAGCGGCGGGGGCACGGCTTGCTGTCCGACCGGGGCCAAGGGCCCCGTAGGAGTCCACCGCCGGGAAGAGATCATCGTCATTCGGCTGTTGGGCAGCCATTTCTTCTTCTTCTTCTCCGCCGTCGGTTGTGTACTCAGTGTCAGTACTTTCCGAGGATGCGGGATCTTCTTCTTCCTCGGCCTCTTCTATTTCGTACTCGGCTCCGCCGATTTCGGCTTCGGCTTCTTCTTGGATCTCGGCCTCGGCTTCGTCGACACGAGCTCGCGGGTCGGCCCGGCTGGGAATCTCGCCTCGGCGTTGATGTCCGGTTCGTAGAACTCGGGCGGGCTTCTCGGATCCCTTGCTTGCCACCTTCTTGTGTGCATGAAGGTCTTTGGGACCGGTCTTTCGGACTCGGAGGATTTGTTCGTGCGAGTCGCCGGGTGTTCGATTTGGAACAGCAATGAAGCGAACACCGGTGCTTCAATTCAGTCGGGGGTGAGAAACTTCCTTGTCTCACCAGGTGCTCGAAACCCTTGTCGGCGCCGGGTGGAGGCGATCGAGAAAATCTCTCTTCAAATGTGGGACCCGTGTCCCACCGGGCGTGCTGAGAGCTGTTGGTTACGAATCTGCCATGAGGAAAGGATTTTGGGTTAATGCGCCCAGTTCGCCCACCAGCATGAAAGGCCGGAAGGAAGAGATGCCTTCCGAGCCAATCTCCGGAGAAGGCCGGCTCCTTTTGGGGGTTTTCTGATTTAAGCTAAGAGTACAGGAAAGAAATAAATGTACAGAAAGGAATTTACAAATATACTTGGAGGTTGGTGGGGGGAACTAACAGTACGGGAACACACCAATTACCGCTACTTACTGCATTATAAACACAAAGTATGACTAAGAACTGCAAAATCTATGTGTACTTCCGATACCTAAGCAGTGTATGCACAGCTTCAATGATCCCCTAGCAAACATTCCCTACAAGGAACTAACAGCACGGCAATGCATCAATCACCAGATACGTACACTAACATGGGTAGAAAGCAACCTAGAGATATCAGAGCCAGGTATATGTGTCGTGTAGAGAATTTAACCGCACAGCTTCAATGGCTCCCTAACAGACATTCCCTACAAGGAACTAACAGTACGGGAGCGCATCAATCACCGGATACGGACCAGACAACTTAACACACAACTGATGGAACTGCTACCACATCTATTCTATGTATCCTTTAAACTATTAAATACAGAAAGTGCTCAGACAAGCAATGCTAAAAGCACCTGATCACCAAATGCTGAAGTGAATCAACGAGCCGTGACACAGGTTAGCGTTAAGCATATATATAATGAAAGGCAGCATAAAAAATAGAAGCAGCAGAACAGAACCAGGCATACAGATTATATTTATAAGCAGAAGCACGGTTACAATGGGCACAGTGGTTCCCTAACAGACATTCCCCTTCCACCCTTTACAATGAATTCATGGTGGGTTTTTATAGCCCGAGTCCCTCCCGTTACATTAATGGGCACAAGGTCCCAGTCAAACATAAGCTGACAAAAGCGGCGAAAGAGCTGCAAATGCTGACCTTTTGTCGGACCGGACTGTACCCGCAGCATGGTCTTCCTGGAAGCTGGACGGCTACGTGGCGGTGTGTTGGGCAGAACTTCTCTCTGGCAGTGATGCGGGTAGCTGGAGCAGGTAGAACCTCAGATCGGCTTTAAATGAGGTCATCGGCACAGGTAATGCAGCCCATGCTCGTCCTTTTGCTCGGCACGTCTTGGCTCAAATCCCGAAGCTGGACACTTGTCAGATGATGGATGATGCTGTGTGACACGTGTCAGCCTTGGAAGGCAGTTCGTCCAACTTCGCTTGGGATCAGAGCATCTCGGGTTGCGCGGGCAGAAAACAGTGCAGTCGGGAAGGCCTTCATGCCTTGGTCAAATTCTGGGTTTGTTTCCCTACTGCGCACCTGTCAAGGGCGCATTCCGACTTCGCTGGCGAAGTCGGACTGCGCACAGGTGAGAACTGGTGTCTGCCGCCGTATGGACTTGCTTCAGCACTTATCACTTTTCTTGTCAGCCTGCCAGTCAAGGTGCGCCCAGAAGAGGGGCGAAGTGCGCACTTCGCACCAAAACTGGGCGAAGTGCGAACTTCGCACCAAGACTGGGCGAAGTGCGAACTTCGCACCAACACTTAGCCATTTTTCAGGTAACTTGCTGGAAAGTTTGAAAATCAACTTGGGGACTCCGAGAAAGGGGGAAGAAAGAGACTGTGGGAAAGAAAGAGGAAGGGAGAGCAGAAGAAAGGAAAATAGAGGAAGAGGAAAAAGGAAGAGCAGCACCGTTACAAACTTGAAAACATTGCACCCCGTGCAAAATGTGACAACAAGTACTAGTCTAAGTTAGGATATATGGGTTGCGAATTGAATTCTAGGAAATGAATACCTTCAAGGCAATAGGCAACACTCAGGGAAAATTCCTTGAGATTCCAGAAACTACATAAAGACAGAGTCTTGGCTATTTATGCCTAGATATTGGTCATAATTGATATCAATAAACCTTTACCAGAATCAATCATTCTTAAGTATGGGGGTAAGTTGTGGACCCAAACCATGGATTATGAAAAAAATATCTTTTAAATATAGAAGATATCATGAGGTGGCGTATATTGAGAGATCATGCCCTATGAAGAGTCCAACAGAAACATATGTAGAAAACTACAAGATAAATTTATGAAAGGATATGGATGAGGATGGCTTTCAACTTTAAAAAAATAGGTCCAAATAGATGAAAGTAAATAAATAGTGGAGACTAGTAACTAAGGATATTGGAAAAAATACCAATTCTTTGAGGTTTTAGCCTATGAAGAAATAGCAGATCAAAGTTTAGAGGGCATGGTACAACAAGATCAGAATAACAAGGAACAGTCTACTTAGTATGATCCTGATTTTGGGATGAACATTCCTACTGAACCTAAGGAATGTGCCTCATCAGATTTTAAAGACTCTCTTGAAGTACCATGCACCATTCAAGAGAAGGAAAGTGGTAGAGGAAATGCAGTGTTGGATGTTAATACCTCTACCATTAATAAGGAAATACCAGAAAATGAGCAAGATAAATCAAAAGCTTCCTTAGCAAAGCCAAGAGAGGATAAATCTAATGAAAAGGAAAGTTGTGAAAGAATATTGAGGAATAGAATAATAAGACATACTCTTGACACTGGCAAGGCAAGAAGAGGACAACCTTCAAATTATCAAGCAAGCATTAGGGAAGCAAGAGAAAACATAGAAGAAGAAGACGAAGAAGAAGAAGAAGAAGAGGTATTAAAGTGGAACGAAATTCCAACATAGAGAAAAGACCACAATCTAAGTTGGTTGAACTTCTCTTTACAAAACAAGAAAATGATATTCGTAATTCACAAGAGGGGTTAGCAGTCCCTAATGAGACATGATTACCATCTCATGGAATATAAGGGGTGTTAATGCCCGCTCAAAGTAAAGGTGTATCAGGGACCTCTATTTAAGTAATAAGCCTAATATTCTTTGTATCTAGGAAACTAAAATGACAAAGGAAGAAGTTTCCAAAACTATGAAAGCAATATGGGCAAGATGTGAATGGGATGACAGCAATATGGGCAAGATGTGAATGGGATGTTGTGGACTCATGAGCGGCAGCAGAATTCTAACATGTTGGAATCTAGTTAGAACCTCTTGTGAAACCATTCATAAAACTAGGTATTGGATAGCCTCATTAGTCACATGCTACTTTGCAGATATTTGTTTCATCCTTATCAATGTCTATGGACCTACAACTCAGTCAGGCAAATTAGAAGTATGAAGTGAGATTGAAGCCTTTATGAGAAGTAAAGACCAAGAAACCCGATTCATGATCATAGGAGATTTTAATGCCATAACCAAGCTAGATGAAAATTTTGGAGGAATTAGGAAAATAACCCAAAGTATTAGATATTTCTCAGCTTTTATTCAAAACAATAATCTAAGGGGGGTTGAGCTTGAAGAGGACAACTATACATAGACAAACAACAAGACAAGCCAAAACCTAATAGCCAAAAAATTAGACAGATGCATACTCTCAGATCATTGATTAGATGAAGTCACTTTTGCTAAAATTAATACCTTGACAAGGATTGGTTCAGATCCCTGGCCAATAAGAGTTAAAATAGTGATAAGTGAATTAAAAAAATATCATATTTTAAATGAGCAGATGTGGGAAGACCATCCTCAATTTGTTGATATGATAGTGTAGACATGGAATTCTTCAAGAAATGGTGGGTTGTATACACTTCTAAAACAAATTAAATCAATGACATCTAGATTAAAAGAATGGAACAAGAACACTTTCAAAAACATTTTTAAGAAAAAAGAACTAAAAGAGAAACTTTTAAAATTCCAAAAAGTTGAGCACAATAATCCAAGCTTGGAGGAAAGGGAGTTGCTTAGTGAATATCATAATATTTTAAGGAAGAGAAATTTTGGAGATTAAAATCGACACAAACTTGGTTAAAAGGAGATAAAAACACAGTTTTTTCATAGGATGGCAATAATACAGAGATCAGCATCCAGAATTAGTAGAATTAAATCAGTAGAAGAGTTTCGATTGAAGACTAGAGCGAAATCAAAAAGGAGGTAAGGTTGTTTTACCAGAATATTTTAGGATCAAAGGAGATTGAAGTTCTTAATGATAAACTACTGCAAGAAGTACCTTCAGTTATAACATATGAAAACAATAGCAAATTGTTGGAGCCTGAAGAAGTTCATTCAGCTCTTTTCTCTTTTGATAAGGATAAATCCCTAGGTCTAGATGGACTCTCTACAACATTCTTTCAGCACAACTAGGAAATAGTGAAGGATTGTTCATTAGTGGCAGTGGAACAGTCTAGGGTAAAACAATACATACCTTATAAAATAAATGCAACATATCTTACCCTAGTTCCAAAAAAGAAGGATCCAAAATTGTTTGATTCATTTAGACCCATAAGCCTATGTAATATGGCATATAAGATAATCTCCAAAATGATAACAAATCGGTTAAGAGCACTATTAGACAAAATTATTTCAGAAGAGCAAGGCGCATTTTTGTGAAAGGGGGACAAATTCTGGATGGGATCATAGTAGCTCATGAAGTAATGCATTTGGAAGCTTCTAGAAAAAAGAGAGCAATGATCTTAAAACTTGATATGAATAAAGTTTATGATAAGGTTTAATGAGATTTTATTTTTAGTATTAGAAAAGTTTGGATTTGGGAAGAAATGGGTCAGATAGATTAAAGCTTATGTCTCTACAGTATCATATTCAATGTTGGTCAATGGGCTAGTAACAGAATCATTTAAAGCCAAGAGGGGTCTTTGACAAGGAGATTCTCTATCACGTGTTTGTTCATTATTATGGTAGAGGTATTGGGAAGGAACTTGAAGCATACATACAAAGATGGACTAATAAGTGGACTTAAGGCTAGTAATGACATGGACAACATAACCCATCAACAATTTGTAGATGATATAGCCCTTTTTGGAAGGACAGGGAAAAACAAGGCCAAAGCTTTGAATATGATGATAAGACAAAATCCAAAATTTGCTTCCTAAACACTCTAGCTAGAATCAAAGCAAGGATATGCAGGTTACTTCAAATGAAGGAGGCAAATTTGCCAACACCATATCTAGGGATGCTCTTATTTGAGGGGAGAATGAGGATAGAATTGTTGAATCCAGTTATAAGTTCATTCAGAATAAACTATCGACATGGAAGGGTAGATGGTTATCGTTAGTAAGAAGAGTGCAGCTAATTAGATTAGTCTTGTAGGCCATTCCAACGTATTATATGTCCTTGTATATTATGCCAAAATCGGTAGAAAAACGTTTAATCTATATTATGTGGTCATTTTTGTGGTCAAAACTACATGATAAAAGGAAATTTCCTTTGATGAAATGGAGCAAGGTGTTGTTGCCATTCTTGCCACATTTTGTTAAAATTTATGTTGTATGCAGTTTTGAGAGATAATCATTGTAAAAACTTCTCTTTTTCCATGAAAAATGGTCAAGATGTTATGTTGTTGTGTTTTCACCAGCTGTCTCTTTTACTCAAAACTGTCTTCTTTCAAATTATGTGGTTTCTCTGCTTTTTCTGCACTTTTCCTGTCGTATCGCATGCAAAATTGTAGATGTTTTGGCATGGGCGATGTTGTGGATGTGTTTGCTGCCTTAAGGCTGTTTTTCTGTAAGTTCATTTCACTCTGCGCGCCTAGTAATGGTTTCCAGCACTTAGACAGTTTTCAGAGCGTGTTTCCTTTAAGTATAAAGTAGGGATACTTTCGCTCCACCAGTGGAGCGAAAGTGCTTTCGCTCCCAGTTGTGGTGCAATGGAAGGATAAGCAAATATGGCTAAGTGTGCACTAGCCACACTTTCACTAACGCCCCTATTTGAGAACCGTGAGAAGTCAGCCTGGCAGTTAAAGGCCCTGTCGCTCCACCAGTGGACCGAAGGTCCGGTAAGGCACAAACAGAAGCATTGGTGAAGGAAGGAGTAAAATAAAGTCCAAACCCGGTCAAAACCGCAAGCACTCCACTAGTGGAGCGAATCTCCCGGTCGCTCCACCAGTGGAGCGAAAACCAACCAAAGGCAAGTGTGAGACTAAGAGTGCAAGAAAAGTCAAAATATGGTCAAAGCTGTAGTCGCTCCACCAGTGGAGCGAAACTCCCTATCGCTCCACCAGTGGAGCGACACTCCGGAAAGGTGCAAAGTTAGGCATTTGTCAAGGAAAGTGCAAGGGAAGGTCAAAGATGTGGTCAAAGGTGCTTTCGCTCCACCAGTGGAGCGAAACTCCCGATCGCTCCACCAGTGGAGCGAAAAATAACCAAAGTGCAAAAGAAGGTCAATGACTTGGTCAAAGGTGCTTTTGCTCCACCAGTGGAGCGAAAGTCCCAAGCGCTCCACCAGTGGATCGAAAGCCTCTGTCGCTCCACCCGGGGAGCGACAAGCTCAAGGGAAAATCAAACTGACAGTCAAACAACCTGTCGCTCCACCAGTGGAGTGAACCCTCTAGTCGCTCCACTAGTGGAGCGAAAGGCTCTGTCGCTCCACCCAGGGAGCGACACCCAAAATGAAGGCACGAAAGGTTTCTAAGGCAAAACAGAGGATGCTTTCGCTCCATCTCTGGAGCGAGAGTGCTGTCGCTCCAATTGTAGAGCAACTCCAAGCGGGCCCCAAACATAGCGCAAGCTGCCTAGAACAGCCATGGACTGCCCGGAACCGCCATTGACTGATTAAACCGACCCTAAGCTGCTCTCTAAGTCGTCTGATCATGTTGGATCACCGAAACCTTCTACCTTCAATGCTGAGTTATTTGCAAGGCCGAACTGAATGTTGTTGAGTCGGTTCCGGATCAAATCTGCCTGTCACCATTGCGGGAGTGGTTGGGCATTAATGTTTTAGGAGGCAGAATCCCCTATAAAGGCTGCTCTTTTCTGTGTAACTAAGGATGAACAATCTCTGCTAGAAAAGCAGCTGTATACTTTGAAATCTGCTTCCGAAATACAGAATTCTGGCTCCAGTCTTGAATCTTCTATCTCTGTGTATGACTTCTATCATGTTATTTATGTTAAATTAGTCTCTTTATCAGAAAACTTGAATTCTGTTTTCTGGATTAAGCTGTTAGTAGAAGATTAATCCCTGGAGTACCCCTGGAGATTATGCAATTCCGAAGATTTAATGCTGGTTTTTGTTAAAAGTCTATTGTTTTGATTGTTGTTGGTTCAAGTGTTAAGTTGTGTATCATGCTTCCTATCCATCACCCTGTATTTTAGGTTTTTAGCCTTTTCCCATTCCTTTCAGTTATTTCCTTTCTTTCAACATCTTCCTAACCCTTATCTCAAAAACCCCATTTTACTTTCGGAACCAGCCCTACTGGAGATTGTCACGGAGGACATTCCTTTCCTTCGGACATTCAATGCTTGGCAGCGGGTCTAGGGCGGCGTAGACTTAGAAAATCTGCATCTAGGCCGATTTGATTGCCAACAAGTGTGTGATGATAAAACTAGGGGAGGTCTTGGTTTAAGAGTTCTTACGAAAGCAAACTTAGCTCTAAGGGGAAAAGTAATTTAGAGTTTGTACAACGAGAGTCAAAGACAATGGACAAGAATTCTTCTAAGTACGTTGAGCCCAATTACCCAAGCTTAATCTTTACTGCATTCTCATTACCAGATGGTTTTGCACTACGAATCGGTTTAAAAAAATTAATTGATCAAGTGATTAAAGGTCTAATATAGGTGGTGGGAACTAGAGAAACAAATTCTATTTGGATGGATACTTGGTGTGATAAAAAACCACTCAATCTAGATCCAATTTTGAAACCATGGATGAAATTACCCCAAGACAAATATGGTTATAGGGTTTTAAACATAATGTACAAGGATCAGGAAGGTAGATACAAATGGAAAGAAGATCATTTTACAAGTATACCGGACATTGTTGCTAGAAGGAAGTTGAGCAAAAAGATAACAATGATTATTCCAAGGGGAGCCGAGGATAAACATATTTGGAAGTTGAATAGCTCAAGAGAATACACAACAAGAAGCAAATATAATGTAAAGCACCAACAAAATAGGAATATCGCAAGAATATGGGGAGATATTTGGGATAGCCTTAGCATTCCAAAAGTCAAAATGTTTGTATGGCTAGTAGGTCATAGAAAAATTTTATCCTAGGATAATCTCATGAAAAGGCGTTCCCTTACGATGTGTTTTATGTAAAAGAGGAGAGTATAGACCATCTCTTGGGACATTGTTCAATAGTTTGAGAACTATGGCAACGGATTCTTAATATGTTTGAGAAATGCATGGTGATGAATGGCAGAGCACTTTTAAAAAGTGAGGCATTAAAAACAATTTGGGATACATTGAAAGATACAATACTTTGGACTATATGGCTGGAAAGTAAGAGAAGAATATTTAAATGAGATGAAAATAGTTTAGAGGTAATGAAAAGAAAGATTTGTTCAGCCATAGAGGAGTCTAAACCAACCCTAAAAACTCACCCAATCCTTAATCTTGAAGCAAAGAGCCTTGATAAATGAATTCAAGTCATCAAATGGAATTATAATGTTGGGTACAAGAGAAACAAAAGTAAGGCAAAGAATATAAAGTATAAACCATCGAAAGTGGAGTTGGTCAAATTGAATTTTGATGGAGCATCTAAAGGAAATCTAGGACCAGCAAGAGGAGGAGGAATAATTAGAAATAATAGGGGTGAGATTTTATCACATTACGCTTTCAATAATGGATTTAAGATAAATAATGACGCTAAAGCTTGGTCAGCTTTGGAAGGGTTAAAAAAACAACAAATGAAATGGAACAGAGTATGGATGGAAGGTGATTCACTAATAGAAATAAATGCAATTTTGAGGAAAGCAAAGGCTCCAGGGAACATACAAAAGATCATTGTGGAAATACAAGACCTTGCCATAGAGTTTTAAGAAATCAGGTTTACACATTGAAGGGAACAAAGGTGCAAATAGGCTAGCCAATAAAGAGGTTTTAATAGAGGATCGTGAAGTTAAATTTTCTTTTCCATGGTTAGAGAAAGTAGTAAGTAAAAAATGTTAACTGTGTGAATCAAAAAATGATAAATTTTACTTTTAATGTCTGCTTTAATGTTTTCTATTAGTAATTGTTGGTTACGAATCTGCCACTAAGGAAAGGATTTTAATCTATTGCGCCCTAGATTCGCCCAGCAGATTGAAAGGCCGGAAGGAAGGAATGCCTTCCGTGCCAATCTCCGGAGAAGGCCGACTTCCTATACTAATCTACTTGGTTTTTTGGATAAAAGTGCTGGAAAGAGATAATAAAATGCTGAAAGAAATGTAAATGTCATGTGCTAGGGGTGAGGAAGAACAAGCAGCACGATTACTAGCTAGTACACAAACCAACAACAATTAAAGCAAAAGCATGTAACAAAAACTATTACTATTACTCATCCTTATGTATCCTTCGAGTTTCATATTCCAGATTCATCTAATTGCCAATGCTCTAATTCAGATTCAGAATTACAGCAATCAGAAAAATAAATGAACATAAAGCAGAAATATTTGCAGAAGGCAGCATAAAAGAACAAGACAAGTAATAGAGCCAAGGATGCTTTTAAATTAGAAGCAAGTGTCCGATACAGCAAAAGCTCTCTAGCAATATGTCCCTCTTCCCCCCTTTTACAATGAAAGCACACTGCTATTTATAGCAGGAATTTCCCCCCCAAATTACATTTAGGCACAAGATTCTAGACCTGGCAAAAGCTGCAAAAGCTGCCAAAAGCTGCTGAGATTTGACCTCTGCGGGCCATGAGCGTACCTGCAGCAAGGTCTACCTGGAAATGGTACAGCTCCGTGCGGATCTGGTAGGTGAGCAGTTAGGTCCGGTTGAATGCGGTAGGCACAGTATGGTTGGTTCTTCAATGTTCATCTACCACTGTACCTTGGTGGCACACCTTCGTCACATCTTGACACACATCCCAAAACTGCACACTTGGCCTTGATCGAAGTCTACTGATGAAGGAGGAAATGACCGAAGTCACTTGCTGATATCTGCTGACAAGGGGGAGGTGACGGCGGGCGCTTAAGGAAGTCGGCGACAACGGACGGGTCTTTACTTAGAAACCTCTCTTTTCATTCTTCCTCTTCCGCCCAATGTCGCTCAAAACTGGCGCGACGTCGGACGGCGCAAAGAAATCCAGCGACGGCGGGAGGCTCTTGCCTTAGGAATTTTCGCTTGACTTCTTCCATCTTGGTCCGCCCAATGGCGCTCGAAAAGAGGCGCGACGTCGGACGGCGCAGCGAAATCGGGCGACGTCGGACGGCGCAAGGCAGCCAACACTTAGCCAAATTTTTACACTTTTCTTCTTCCGTCCGATGGCGCACAAAAACAGGCGCGACGTCGGGCGGCGCAGCGAAACCGGGCGACGTCGGACGGCGCCAGCCTCAACACTTAGAAATATTTTGGGCAATTTTCTCTTTGCCCGCCCAATGTCGCAGAAAACAATGAGCGCCGCCCGACGTCGCTCCAAAATGGCGACTTCGGGAGGACTCAACACTTAGAAATTTTTGGGGCCTCTTGCCCACATGCTGAAACTACTGAAAAATACTTGGAACAACAAAGATGTAGAACAGAAAATAGACAGCTGAAAGGCGGAGAGAGCATGAAGGAAATTGGAAGAGAGGAGAGAGAAGGAAGGTAGCAGCAACCTTTTACAGATTTTCAGAATTGGTACCCCTTTGCAAAATGTGACAACATTCCTGGCGGCTCGCGGGGTATCGAGCTCGCCTCGATGCAAGGAACCTGGCCTTTATCCTTTGGGCGCGGGGTCTTTTCCGGTTCCCGCATCTTTCTGCTGCTGCTGCTGCTGACGAGTTTCCCGCTGTGGTAGCTGCTCTTCTTCTGCGTCGCTCTCAGCGGTCTCTTCTCCTGAATCTTCTTCTTCTCCTCCCTCCGAACCAGATTGTTCTGCGCCTTTCTCTTCTTCCTGCTCGGAGGGATCAACACGATCGCGGACATGCTCATATGCACTTTGAGCCTGAGCCCAGACTGCCTCCTGGAAGGGCTCTGGATCGCTGATGTCTTTCAGCGCTTTCTTGAAGGCCGCAACCTGGTGCACGTCGATAGTGTTGTACCTCTCTCCCAGTTCGTGAAGGCAGGTGCTGATTTTGCAGAATCTAGACACCATTTGAGTTACCTGCTCTTCTTGAACTGGGTCACTCCAGCTGTCAATTTCAGAAGTGTCTGCCTCAAAGGCCTCCCAGATCTGCTTCAACTGCTCTCTGGGCAGACATTCTCCATCTTTTACAAAGCTCGGAAATCCGAGCGAAGAGAGGGTGTGAAAGGGGACCAGGCAGATGTTCTTCTCTTTAAGCAACGCATCCAGCATCTTTCTGGCTGTCCTGATCCTCTCAACCTTTTCAAAATAAGTTTGCAAGGTTACCCTTGCATCGGCCCAGTCTAGGGCAATCTGTGACATGGGGGGAAATTGGAGGCCTTTGTGCTCATACTCCTCAAGTTTGATCGCCAAGTCCAGCCACTGCTGTGCTCGGCGCTCGGCCTCCTCTACCGCAGGCTTTCCCTCGGCAGATATGTCTTGGATCCTCGAGATGAAGGTGAGGACCGATAGCGACCTGGAGACGTGGGTTCTAAAACCCTTCAGTAGGCCGGCCCTTAGTTCTTTGATCCTGTCTTTGGAAAATGCGGCCGCCTGTGAGGCTTTCTCCTCCAGCTGTTTCTTGATTTCTTGCAGCTGCCCTTGCAGTTTTGCAACCTGCGCCAGCGCGCCTTCTTTCTCCTTGGCCAGCTGGTCTGCAGCCGCCTTTTGATCCATTGTCTCCTTTTGAGCAGCTGCAAGTTGCTCTTTCAGTTTACCAATTTCCTCCTGGGCAGTCTCCAGCTGCGCTTGTGCCTTGGCTAGATTCTCTTCTAGCTCCCTCTTGTCATCTTGGAGCTGGTATAGCTGTTGCTTCGTCTCCAGCCGCTTGATTAACAGTTTGTCAACCTTCCGCCGGATTCCGCCTATCTCATATTCCTCGACGATATCATCAAAGCTTTGGTCCCTGGTCTGGTACTCATAGTCTTCGTCGGTCATGTCCTTGATAGGCTTTTTGACTTTGGGCACCCTTTTCTCCGTATGGATTATCCTCCTATCCAGGTCGAACCTGGCGCACTTCTCCGGAACGGCGATCTCTTCTCCTCTCCGCTTCCTGACTCCCTGGAAAGAGAGAGGGAGCCTTGGGCTGCCTTGGCCGCCGGAGGCTGGTCATCTGCAATTTGTAGCTGCTTTTCCGCCAGCTCCAACTCTCCGAACAGAGGGTACGCCAAAGCTAAATCCTGCTGCGGCATTTTTCCTGCGAACAGGGAAGTAGGGGGCGCGCCAGAAGATCCAGCCGCCTTTGAAGGCGACTGAGCTTTGGGAGAAGTGGGCGGCTCTTGCGGAGGGGGAGATGGGTTCTCTAGGGCAGTGGCCGTGGGGGATGAACGGTGAGGGGATGAAGGGCTTTCCTCTGCGCTGGCCGCGTGAGACAGACCTAGGGTTTGGCCTAGGGTTAGAAAGGCGTTGGGATCCTGGGCGAAATGGCCAAATGTCTGCGGGCCAGGCTGAGGCTGCGTAAAGGGGGACTGGGATGAGGCGGCCTGAATGGGTTCAGAGGCGAGGGAGGAAAGTGCAGCAGGTAGGGTTTCTGGGGTTTGTTGCGAAGGCGGAGAATGCGTACTGCGAGCTCCCTCTGAGCTGGTGTTTGAATGACTCCAGCGACCCACGCGTCTGTCTCCTTCTGCGGGCTGTTATCTGGGATGGTCACGATTTCACTCGCAACAGCCCCTTTTTGCGGGGTCACCCTGGTTTGGTGCACAGTCTCCTTCACAGGCGCTGGTCGCTTCTCCTTGGTCTTCTCAGACCTTTTTCTCTTTTTCTCCTTGGGCGCGGCTGCTTTTTCTGGTGCAGCGGCGGTGGTTGATGCGTCGGGAGCCTCGGCTTGACATTGTAAATCGGAACTTGGGCTTTGACCTTGACGGCTCCACGCTCTCTTCTGCTCCACCAGTTGACTGCTCGGGCTCCTTCTCTGACTGCTGCGACCTTTCTGGGGTTGACTGCATCATTGGGCCCACTCCTTGGCTCCTTAACGCTTCACCGCTTGAAGTGCCTTGCGCGACTAATTGTTGAGGTGGGGGCCTCCTTTTATGCCTAGGTCGGGCGCCTCGGGGCACGATATCACGGAACACGAGCGGCTGCCACTTGTCAACGTTGTTGTCGTAGAGTTCGGAGAACTCGTGGTCACTGGCCAGCAGCTTCTCCGACTTGTCATGCCCTGTACGGCACCTCATTATCCAACATTCGGCTATTTTGTCCTCACTCCAGCCCAGTGGCGCCACCTTTGCGAGCATTCTCCTGTAACCGACCGATCCCGTTTTGTGATCATTGTTGTGCTTGGGATCATACTCCGCTTCTATACAATAGAAGTCGTGCCATGGCGGGAGTGACTGCATTTCTTTGATATGCTATTCCAAATCGCTTCTTGTTGGATTATTTCTTTCTCCCATAATTTCTTTCCGTGGGCAGACATGCACGAACTTTTGTTTTGCTCCAAGCGGGTCGTACTTCCAGCGCTGAGGAAGCTGCACCAAGCCGAAACTTAGGAGGGTATCTGTCAAATATGCGTGTTGCCCGACCTCGTGGACCTCAACATCGCCCCAGATGATAGGATAGGTGAAGATGGGGCTCTTTTTCCGTCCTTGACCAAATTCTTGTTCCACGTAGTCCATCTGTCGCGTTGCTTCCAGGCCGAAGTGATATTCTGTGCAAAAGTAGGGCAGCAAAAAAGGCTTGCCCTTGAATCCGTAGACCCGGATGACTACACCCTGGGTCAACCTAAATGTGTCTCCAATTTCTTGTTGCACCAGGTGCTTTGTCATATACAGAGGGGGACGTGATGCTCGACCGTTGAAGAGGGCTAGGGCAATGCCCAAGAACTTGAAATTAAAATCATAATATGACCCCTTCCTGTATAAAATGTCGGTCCATTCATACACCGGCAGCTGCACTCCCTTCTCATCCTCCTTCGAAACTGGAACAGTCTTCATTCTGTTGTGCATATGGAACAGGCACAGCCACGCCAGAAACGAACAGTGCCTGAACTCCGTGCTTCTCTTCTCTTGCAGCTCCACGAGGTTCGAGTGGATAGCGTACGCCACCCAGTCTGCCCAGTCGAAATAGACTGGCCGCGTTCCTCTTTTCGGGGCATTGGGGTCATAGAATTCCCCATGCAGGATGCACTCCGCAAGAGAGATTTGGTATGGGTGCACCACTGCGTCAGTGCCGCAACCCAAAACCCAGGCGAGTATAGAATATATGTACTGATTTTTGAAATTCGCCAGGGGTATTGGCTGTGACAGCCATTTTGAGGCTGGCAGTGGCTGCTTTAGCTCAGAATTGAGGAAACCCCTCATTTTCTTGCCGTCGACGCACCTGCTTGTCTGCTCGTCTAGGCTGACCCTCCTGATTGTGCAATTAGGGTCCGGTGCATGCCCTGGCGCGAAAGCCATTTGAACGCTTTCTTTGAAGAGGGAAAATAATACCTTCCCCTCGCAATCGCAGACTTGTCGGGTGCTGGGTTTATAGTACTGCACAATAGATTCAACCAGCTCCGGGCAGTGATGGACCGGCGGGCACAAGAACCAGAACAGGTTCGAATGATAGGCCGCGCCGAAATGATGTGAGGGCGACACCCTCTCCCACCATTGCTTCACGGTGAGTCGCAGCTGCGTGATACCGAGTGAGTACTCGCCATCTCTGTACTCTCCGAGGTGGTCTATAGGCGGCGGGGGAGGAACTTTCTTCTCTGTGCTCTTCGCCTTGCCCTTTCCCTTCTTTCCCTTCGGCAATTCGCTCTCAGGCGCGCTTGAAACCGCCTGCTCCTCTGATTCACCCTGAGACGCGCTAGATGCTGCCTGTACAGGCGCTTTTCCCTTCGCTGCGCTCGATTTCTTACCCATGGCGGTGAAAGCAATCAGAAATTACAGCTGCACTTCAGTGCAATTCGAATTTTATCTTTCTGGCGCAGCTCGAACTTCTCCAGTTAATTCTGATAGTAAACTGAGTGAATGAGCTCTTTTTACAGAGATGGGTAAAAAGGAAGTCATTAATGGCGGATGGTAGAGTTAAAGCCTGTTGCGCAAAGTGGGTGAGTGGCGTCGTTATTCCCCGGCAGCCGTGCGTGAGATCTTCGTTGGGGAGCGCAACTTGTACTTTATGGGCCCAGGTCGTGCTTTCCCTTTAATGAAATCTGTCTTGAAAGCCGCGCAATCATTTTTCACTTTTGAAACATGTGTCGTTGATGACGTCATCCGTCGCCACATGGGCACGCGCTACGAGGCTCTTTACTTTGAAAACTGCGTTGGATGACCTTCGCTCGAAAAGGGAAGCGACTCCCAGCGCCGCTGAACAAATGAGCGGCTTCGGGCGTTTGGGGGGGGAGGGTCGTTGGGGACTTAGGAAAATTTTGCATCTTTTCTTCCCTCTAAAGTCTTTGTCCCGCCCAAGTTCGCTCAAAAAGTGAGCGCCGGCCGGCGTCGCCTAGAGAAATGTGCGACTTTGGACGGCTGACACTTAGAATTTTTCATTGCTTTCTCACGCCTTTTGGAACGGGCCCGCCGAGGTTTGCTTGGAAAGATGAGCGCCGCCGGGCGTCGCTCCGAAATGGAGCGACAGTGGGCGCTGACACTTTGAAAATTTTCTTCTTTTTTGCTCGAACTCCGTCGGTTGTCGCACGGAACAGGGAGCGCCTCCCGGCGTCGCTGCGACTTCGGTCGGCGCTTCCATACTTAGACAAATTTTGCCTGCACTCATTTGCTTGCGTTGACTTCGGCACCTCCCAGCGTCGCAAAAATTTTAGAGCGACGCCCGACTTCGCAAGGTTTTGGAGCGACTTCGGACGGCGCTCCTGCCTTAGCCATTTTTCAAGCCTCCACCTTTCTCCCAAAGTCGCTGAATTTGGTGCGCGCCTCCGGGAGTCGCTGCGAATTTGCGCGACGGCGAGCGTTTCTACCTTCTGAACACTTAGAATTTTTCCACTCTCTTGCTTTACATCCGGCCTTTCTCCCTCACTACCAGGCACTTCTTCTACAAAACACTTGGCTCATTTTCTCGGGTTTAAAGCAGGAAATTACTTCTACTGAAAGCAATATTTACATTCGGAAAAGGAAACAAACTTAAAGCTGCAGAAAATGAAATATGTACAAGGGAAGATCTCTGGAAACTTTCAATGATGATAGGCTTTCAGGTGAAAGCCATTAACAGGTATCGGAAGGATCTGACCCTCCATGTCCCTCAGCACGAATGAGTTGAACTGGTTCACCCGGGCAACTTGGAATGGGCCTTCCCAGAAGGCGTCAAACTTATCATGATTGCCCGGTTTTGCTTTGTATGAATCCCACTTCAGCACTAAGTCCCCAATCTTGAAGACTCGGGCGGTAGTTCCTTTTGAGAACCAGCTCTGTGTAGTCTCGGCGTGCTTGACAAAAGCTTGATAAGCTTTTTCTCTTTCCTCTTCGAGTTGCGATAGCTAGGCCAGCCGGGCATCAACGGGGTCCGCGTCGCCCTTTTCATCTTCTAACAGCCAGAGTGCGGGCATCTCAATATGAGTCGGCAAGACGGCCTCTTTCCCGTACACGAGCGCATATGGCGACGTTTTGATGGATTTTTTGAAGGAGATACGGTCTGCCCATAGCGCTCGGTCCAGAAGCAGGTGCCAGGACCTCTTGTTTCTTTCCACGGTCTTCTTTATGATCTTCATGAGATTCTTATTGGTGGACTCGGCTAGGCCGTTCCCCTGCGGGTAATAATTTGAAGACATCTTATGGTAAATCCCGTACTTGCAGGTGAATTCCGTGAGTACAGCACTTGCGAACCCTGGACCATTGTCTGTCACTATAGCTTCTGGAATCCCGAAGCGGGTGATCAGACTTTCAAGGAAACCGATGACCGTCTCCTGGTCGGCATGTTTGGTAGGTATCGCCTCAGCCCATCGGGTGAAGTAATCCGTGGCTGTCAGAATGAACTTATGCCCTGCCGAAGAATTTGGCATTATTGTCCCAATAAAATCCAGGCCCCACTGCTGAAAGGGAGCCTCGGCCTGAATTGGTTGGAGGGGCATAGGCGCATTCCTGTTTCTGCCGGCGAACCTTTGGCATTTCTCACATTTTTGGCAGACCGCGTGCGCATCTGCGAAGAGGGTGGGCCAATAATAGCCCGCTCTGATAATTTTTAAGGCCGTTGGCCTTCCCGAATGGTGTCCTCCCGACATCCCAGAATGGAACTCGCCTAGGACCTTCGGCTTATCTGATTCTTTGACGCATCGCAAAAGGATGTCGTCAATGTTTCTAAAATACAGCCCCTCGGGGCGCAGTACATACTTTAAGGCGTTGAGCCTAAACCTCCTTCTTTGTGAGGCATTGAGCTGATCTGGACATCTCCCTGTGCTGAAATACCACACTAAATCATTTGTCCAGTCACTCTCCTCTGATAAGGAGTTGGCAAGGTTACCTTCTATCATTGGATCTTCCCACTGGCAAGCAGAGAGCTCGGCTGCAGCACTTCTGGCCAATTCCTGACATAGAGCCCGTCCTCGGATTAGCTTGGTGGGTCGCACCTCTATATCGAACTCTTGGATTTTGGCAATCCATCCTGCCCTCTTGTGACCAGGTTCCCCTTGAATGATGAAATTTCTAACATCGGGATGTATCACGAAGACTGTAATCCGGCTCTGAGAGACAAAGTGCTTAAATTTCTTCAAGGACCTCATGACTGCATGCACTTGCCGCTCAATAAAATTATACCTTTCTTCGTGCGGTTGGATTACTTGGCTCAAGAATGCTATCGGTCGCTCTTCGCCGTCGTCTCCCTTTTGAGTCAGAACTGCAGCATAGCTTTCGGGTTCTCCCACTGCGTAAAGGATGAAATCCTTAGAGTAGTCTGGATTTATCAACACTGGTGCTTGAGCAATCCTGGCCTTGATCTCCTCGAAGGCTTTCTTTCTCTCTTCGGTCCAGACAAAGTCAGCATCCTTCTTCAAGAGCTCGGCCATAGGCTTGATTACTTGGGCAAAGTCGGGCACAAACTTCCTTACGAAGTTGATCTGGCCGAAGAATGACTGCAGCCCTTTCTTATTGACCGGGATTGACAAACGGAGAAGAGCCTCTGCTCTGTCGGGGTCAACTGCAAGGCCCTTCTCAGAAATGACATGGCCTAACAGTTTTCCCTCCTTCACCGCAAAGACTGACTTCTTAGGGTTGATGGATATGCCGAATTCACGACACCTTTCAAATACTTGCCGCAAGTGGGAGGTGTGGTCTTCTCTCCTGTGTGAAAACACAATCATGTCATCCAAGTAGATGACAATGATTTTGTTGAGCAGTTCACGGAATGCCAAGTCCATGGCTCTCTGGAATGTAGCCCTGCATTGGAAAGACCAAAGGGCATGCGTTGATAGGCGAACGTTCCCCATTTGGTGGTGAACGTTGTCTTGTGCTGGTCCTCGTCTTTCACCCAGATCTGGTTGTAGCCAGAAAATCCATCCAGGAGAGAGAACCTCTGAGCCCCTGCAACCACGTGAAGGATTTGATCAATTTGTGGGAGCGGATAATGATCCTTCAGCGAAGCCTGGTTCAGATTGCGGAAATCCACGCAAAGGCGAATATCTCCATTTTTCTTTCTGACGGGGACCAGATTTGCGACCCAAGAAGAATGCTTGATAGGATAGATGATTTTTGCTTCCAGCATCTTCAAGAGCTCGGCTTTCATCATGGCCTCGATCTTCGGGTTGACCGCTCTCTGCTTCTGCCTGAAGGGTTTCACACCTTCCTCCAGCTCTATGGTGTGTTGGATAATCTCTCTGTCGTACCCCTTTAAGTCCTGGTAGCACCAGACTACAATGTCTGGGTACTCCTTGTCCAAGGCCCGAATCTGCTCTAGCTCCTCGGCGGTGCAGTCTATTCCGACCTTGATCACCTTTCCAGGCTCTAATTCCAGGTCCCTGTACTGCTTCGAGTCTACCTTGATCCTGTGAGATATGGCTCTATCATTCTGATCAAATAGGCTCTCTAGGGTAATCAGTCCTTTTGGGACATGATTATTTTTTAACTGTATTAACCCCTCGTACTGCTCGTCATCAGGGTCTCTACCTTCGATTGAACTTGCTTCATGTATCAAAAAATTGACGATATCCTCGTCACAATCGAACACCTGCCAGTGGGTGTCCTTATCAGGCACAGAAGGCCTGTAGATGGTACGAACCGGCTTCGGCTTCTGCATAGTGTCATCAGTCGGGACGTACCTGGCTCCAACAGACGCCAAGATGTCAGCATGTTTATTCTTTTCACGGGAGATGGCTTTGACATTCAAGGAGTCAAATGACTCCATCGAGTCCCAGACACGGTTGCGGTATGCTTTGAGGTAATGCTTCTTGGCGGAGCATTTATTGGTGATCTGATTGCACACCAGCTCTCGAGTCGCCAAAAATCTGCAGTTGTTTGATTCCTAGCCTCTCCACCTTTTTCAAGCCTAAGCACAAGGCTTCATACTCTGCCGCATTGTTGGTGCAACTCCAGGCCAGCCTGTAGCAGTAGTCCTTTTGTATTCCGGATGGCGAGACTAGGAGGACCCCTGCCCCTGCGCCGTTCTTGCATCGGGCGCCATCAAAGTACAACTTCCACAACTCATTTGGGGCAGGGCCTATGTCTTCTTTTACTGTCTCCTTCGGCTTCTCGGGTTGGGTGATGGAGTAGCAGCCTATGTCTGATTCAATCATGGCATTGAAGTCCAGCAAGGAGAACTCATCTTCTACTTGCAGTTGCTCTATGGCTTCTTCCACCAGGTCCACTTCTGCCAACTCCTCGGTCATCAGATGGACTATTTCCTTTTGTTGCCCCTCCTCGGGTATCTTCTCAACCAGGAAAGTGGATGGTTTATCATTGTAAATCTTGACTTTCCTCCCTTTGAAAGGGACTTCCATGTGTGAGTAATCCAGCGACAGGTATCCTCCCAGCTTGGCGGTAAACTCCCTCGAGAGGCACATGCCGAAGTAGGGCTCCAGGTCAACAACCACAACCTCTTGGATCACCACGATGTCTGGCGCCTTGTGCAACTGGATAGGAATGTCTTTGATGACGCCCACTGTCTTCACAGGAGTGCCATCTAGTTGCAAGACACCTTGACTGCTCCGTGTGTACTCCATGCCGATTTCTTCACAAACAGCCCTTGGCATGACGGTGGTTGATGCACCGGAGTCGACCATGCAATTGTGTACCACATGCCCCTCCATCCGCAAAGACAAATAAAAGGGCGGCGGTCTATTTTTTCCAGTGATTGACGTAGTCAAGGGCTGAGCCAACACGGGCTGCAGTGACTTCCCCTTTTTGACAGTTTTCAGTGACTCTTGCAGCAAATCGACCTGCCCAGGGAGCTGAAGGGCATCATACATGCTAATCTTCGTCGGGGTCCTCTTGAGCTCGTCAACAATGTTATAGGCAGAAGTGGTCGAACCCTCCACTTCTTTCCTTGGCTCATATTTGGAGCGGTACTGCTGCGTTGCCTCAACCCTCTGTCGCTTTGTAAGCGACGGATACTTAAGCTTTTCTCGAGCCTGCTCTTGGGTCTCGGTTGGAGGTGGAGCTACTGGAGCTTGAGTTGCAGGAGCTTTGGCTGGTGGTGCTTTTTCTTTTACCGGTGGGGGCAAAGGCGCTTTGTCGGGAGCTTCCGCGGCGGGTTGCACCTTTTCTCTTCTGGTGTATACCTTCAAAGGCTGCATCTGGGCTGTATCCACCTCTATCGGCTTTTTCCCGCTCCTGGTCAGGATAGACACCGGGTCTTCCTCGGAGACCGCAAAGTTGCTTCCTTCTTCACGAAGCATGTTGACTTCTTCATCCGGTGGGATGCTGCCTTCAAGAGTTTGAATATAATGTTGATGCAGCATACAGGTAGCCTCCCCATGAGGGTCATTGCACGTAGAGCACCAGTGCACATTGTCTGGAGTGCTCGGCTGCGCGTTGTTGGGAGCATTTCTCGCTGGTGGCCTTTGAGCCACTTGGTCTCTCGTCAGTGCGGGAGGAGGATAAGACCTCCTTGGAGCAAATTCTTGTTGGGCCTGCTTCTTCTTCATGATGGCCATATCATTGGACAGCGTCCGGTAGCCAGTAGAAAGAGTCCGCATCTCTTGCAGAATCTTATTTTGTATGTCCATATCCGGTTGTGCAGGCTGGGCTGGCGGAGGCAATGCCGCTAACGGTGGTGGTGGAGGCAATGTCGGGTACTGTGGAGGAGCGGGAAGTGGTGGATATTGAGGGGCAGACGGGAGTTGAGGCGTCGGCGGATTGGGAAAATGCACTTGGGGCGGACCATACTGTGACATGACTGGTGCGGGATTCCATGGTGGATTTTGATATGCATTGGATGAGGAAGGCGCCCCAGCGGACGCCGATGGATATTGCAATTGTGGGAAATCCGGGTAGATCGAAGGTTGCATCTTATGCGGGAGTCTACCTATGGCAATCATGTCTAGCTCTGCCCTCTGGGCTGCCTCATACAACTCAGGGAAGGTGTTTACACGAGCCAACTTGATGACCAAACAGATGTCTGAGTTGAAAGCTCTGAGGTAGTAGTGAGCAGCTTGTCCTTCTGAGGGACGCAGTTCAATGGGTACTCTTTTCCATGATCTCGCAAATCTCACATTGAAATCTGAGATCTCCTCTTGCGGATGTCGTTGAATGGTTTGGAACTGGTGCAGCAGCGAGGATGGATCCGCAGACTCATTGAAGCCTTTAACTAGCCGTCCGGCCAGTTGAGCCCATCCCGTAATAGTGTTCTCCGGCAAGGATCTATACCAGTATAGAAGCTTCCCTCGCAGAGAGAGAGCCAATAGCCGGGTCTTGACACTTTCATTCGTGATGGCATGAAGCGCGGCCAAGGCCAGGATATCTTGAATATGCTCATAGGTCGTCTTCCCAGTTCCATCATACGTGGGAATAGCCTTCAATGCAGCGGGCGGAACAACATCTTGATCAGCTAGATTGAGGGGTCCCGTGGAGTCAACGGCTGGGAACAGCTCAGGAGCATTTGGCTGAGGATTTGCCATATTTGCGTCTTGATCAAGCTGATCGATATCGTGATAATCTTCAGTGCTCTCGGAAGTTGTCTCCTCAGCCTCAGTTGTATGCTCAAAAGCTTCGTCTTGATGGGCTTGATAATCAATCAGCCTCGGGTGCTCTCCAGCAGCGTTGATGTCGAGCTCGTAAAACTCAGGCTCTTGTGGTCCTGCGTTCCTAACTCTCCATCTTGTATGCATGAAGGAGCTTTTGATATTGGACCGGTCTTCAGGACTCAGAGAATATTCGGGTTCAGCAGAGTCGCCCCGGAATTTGACCAAGGCTTGAAGGCCTTCCCCGACTGCACTGATTTCTGCACGCATCCCAAGGAGCTCCGATCCCAAGTAAAGATGGATAGACTGCCCTCTAAGGCAGGCATGTGTCCTGACATAACCCATCATCGGACAAGTGTCCGGCTCGGGATTTGAACCAAGGCTGCCGACCAAAAGGGATAAGCATGGGCTGCACTGCACCGCTGCGTTAATAGCCTCATTCAAAGCTGATCGAGGTTTCACTGCTCCGGCTACTAGCAAGCCTGCCGACTTGAAGATTTACCCGGCACTCCGCCACGTGGCTGTCCGGCTTCCGGGAAGACCATCTTGCGGGTACAGACCGATCCGACAAAAGGTCAGCATTTGCGGCTCTTTCGCCGCTTACGTCGGCTCATGTTTGGTCGGGACTCTGTGCCCATTAATGTAACGGGTGGGACTCGGGCTATAAAAGCCCATCCGAAATTCATTGTAAAGGGTGGAAGGGGAATGTTTGTTAGGGAACTACGTGCTTACTTGTAGCCGTGCTACGCTTATGAATACAATCCGTATGCACAGTTGCATTCTCTTGTCTTTATTCTTTTATCTTTGTCTTTCATTATATGCCTTAGGCCCACAGTGTCATCTGCTCGTTGATTCACTTTGGCATTTGGCGATCGGGTTCCTCTAGCATTGCTTGCTTAAAGCACCTTCCGTACTTCATTATTTAAAGCATTCATAATAAATTTGGTAGCAGTTCCATCAATTATGTGTGACGTTGCTGGCCCGTATCACAGTGATTGATGCGATCCCTGCTTGTTAGTTCCTTGTAGGGAATGTTTGCTAGGGAGCCATTGAGGCTGTGCGGTTAAACTCTCTACCTAACACATATACACGCTCTGACATCTCTAGGTTTACTTTCTACCCCTGTCAGTGTACGTATCTGGTGATTGATACGATCCCCTGTTGTTAGTTCCTTGTAGGGAATGTTTGCTAGGGAGCTATTGAAGGTGTGCATACGGCTGTTGGTGTATCGGAAGTACGCCTAGGTTTTGCAGTTCCTTGTCATGCTCTGTGTTTGTATGCAGTAAGTAGCGGTGATTGGTGTGTTCCCGTACTGTTAGTTCCCCCCCACCAACCTTTGGACATATTTGTATCTCTTTCCGTTCATTTATTTCTTTCATGTTCCCTTTAGCTTAAATCAAGCCCCCCAAAAGGAGCCGGCCTTCTCCGGAGATTGGCTCGGAAGGCATCTCTTCCTCCCGGCCTTTCATGTTTGGTGGGCGAATACGGGCGCATTAACCAAAAATCCTTTCCTCATGGCGGATTCGTAACCAACAGTTTCTCTGGCACGCCGGTGGGACGCTTGTCCCACGATTTAAAGAAAGAGTACCCGTCCAGTTTCCACCTAGCGCAACAGTTCTTCTGACCCGCTCGGCGGAACACGGGTCCCACATCTGACGAGAGATTTTCCGATCAGTCTCCACCTGGCTCTTGGTGAGACAAGGAAGTTTCTCACCCCGACGAGAATCGAAGCACCGGTGTTCGCTTCATTCCTTGTTCCAAATCTGAACACTGGCGACTCTGCACGAACAAATCCTCTGAGTCTAGAAGACCGGTCCGGTCACCTTCATGCACACGAGAAGGTGGCGAACAAGAAATCCGAGAAGCCCGCCTGAGTTCTACGAACTAGACATCCACGCTCGAGGCGAGATACCCAGGCTGGCTGATCCGCGAGCTCGTTTCGACGAAGCCGAGGTGAGATCCAAGAAGAGGCCGAAGGCGAGGTCGGAAGAGCGAGTACGAAGTAGAAGAGGCCGAGGAAGAGGAAAATCCTGCATCCTCGGAAAGTACCGACACCGAGTACACAACCGACGGCGGAGAAGAAGAAGAAATGGCTGATCAACAGCCGAATGACGATGATCTCTTCCCGGCGGTGGACTCTACAGGGCCTTTGGCCCTGATCGGTCAGCAAGCTGTGCCCCCTGCTGCTTTAAAGTCTATTCCCACATACGACGGCTACGGTAAGACGGCGTACGAGCACATCCAGGACATCCTTGCCACTGGCCTGCACGCATACCATCACCGATGAAAGTGTGAAGACCCGTCTGCTGGCCCTTTACATGAGGGGAAAGCTTCTCTACTGGTGGAGATCGCTGCCAGAGGGATCCATCACTGGGTGGCCCGGCTCGCCAGGAGGCTCGTAAAAGGATGCAACGAGTCTGCTGATCCTACCTCTCTATTGCATCAGTTCCAAGCAATCCAGAGGCATCCTCAAGAGGAGGTGTCCGATTTTAACATTAGGTTTGCGAGATCCTGGAAACGGGTACCTCGCGAACTTCGGCCTTCAGCCGGCATGGCTGCTCACTACTATCGAGGTCTTTCAACTCGGACATATGCCTCTGCTTGAAGATCGCCCGGATTGACGAGTTCCACTGCCTTGTACGAAGGCGCCCGACAAGCTGAAGGCGACATTATCTCCATCGGCGGGCTTCAGTCCGAGTGCGGGAGCCGATTCATCCCGACTTTCCCGGATCGCGGTATCCTTACGCCACGGTGGTGTGCCGTCTACTTCAGGGCAGCAGCCCCAGCCGCAGTGGAATCCGGCGCCGGTCGTAACTCAATACGGCCCGCCTCAGTTGCATTACCCTCATCCGCCTCCTCCCGCTCCGCATTTTCCGGCGCTTCCTGCTCCCCCGCAGTATGCGTCTTATTCTAACCCTCCTCCATTGGCCGCTTTGCCTCCACCGGCACAGTTGCCGCCTCCGACTGACGGCATCCGAACACGATTCTACAAGAAGTGCGGGCTTTGGCCTCCGGATATCATGCCATGTCCAATGACATGACTGCTATGAAAAAGAAACAGGCCCAAATGGACTTTGCTCCTAGAAGGCCGTATGCGCCACCGGCGCTGACAAAAGATAAAGCCCCAGAGAACCAACCGCGAGAGGCGTCCGCCTCGAGAAATCTTGCTATAGATGACCCACCTGGTCCTCCCGACCGAGGTCAGCCGAGTGCACTACGTGCAATGACCCGCATTCGGAGGAAGGCGCACTTTGCACCGGCACTACATCCGGACCTTGGCCGGCAGCGCTATAGAAGATGATGAGTTGTACATGATCTTGGACGGCGAGGCCAATTTTGCCACTGCCGAGAAGAGAATCCGGTGGCGCCCGCCAAGGAAGAAAAGAAAGGCTGCGGACGCGGCTAAACCTTTGCGGGTATACGCGAGACGAGAAAAACCGCGGCCCAATGAGGCTGCCACCGTCCTAGCGGGTGTGGCCTTACACGGCCCGGGAGAAGGCATCCAAAGATAAAGCTCCCGCTAAACCTTCTCCGGCAAAGGCGCTGCATGTTCCGGCTAAGCCTCCGGCAAAGGCCCCAACTCCCGCTAAGCTTCCTGTACTTCAGCCCCAGCCGAAACCAAAGAACAAGCCCGGGAGAAGGCTGAAGTACCGTCTCGACCAAGAGACGGCGAGTTGAGGCCACCCAACGATACCGGACCAAGTATGAGCCGGCTAAACCAGCGAAGGAGCTAGTACCTCGGGCTACGGCATTGTAGACGAGTTGAAGAAGACTCCTGCCAGAATCAGCATGTACGATGCTCTTCTGCTTCCAGGCCAGGTAGATCTGCTGCAAGAATCACTGAAGAACATGAAGAACGGCAGCCAGATGCGGCCTGCTATCCTGGTTCAACCTTTGACAGTCTCAGCCACTGGGAAGAACAGGCCGCCACCTTTTTATCTGTCATTGCGGATGCAAGGGCACATAGTTCCTAGCTGCATGGTGGATTACGGTGCTTCCTCGGCTGTGATGCCGAAGGCCGTCCGCGATGAGATCGGGATGGAATACACACGGAGCAGCCAAGGCGTCCTGCAATTAGACGGCACCCCTGTCAAGACAGTTGGTGTCATAAAGGACATCCCTATCCGGTTGCACAAAGCTCTCGACATTGTGGTCATCCAAGAGGTCGTGATTGTTGACCTGGAGCCTTACTTCGGCATGTGTCTCTCTCGGGAGTTCAACTGCGAAGTTGGGCGGGTACTGTCTCTAGACTACTCGCACATGGAAGTGCCCTTCAAAGGAAGGAGGCTGAAAATTTTCAATGAGAAGCCTTCCCCTTTTCTAGTAGACAAGATACCGGAGGAGAGATGGGCTGCATGGTCCGGTTGTCGGAAGGAAGAAGCGGTGACGATGGGGCGGCCGAGCAAGCTCTCGAAGTGCTACGGCTAGAAGACGAGTTCTCGTTGCGGGACTTCAATGCCGTAATCGGGACGAGCAGGCTGTTACTCCATTAAGCGGCCCGAGGAGCTTGACGTGTCCGTTGCGAAGGAAGTAGGACCTGCACCCGAAGAGCAGTGGAAGCTTTTCTTTGACGGCGCGCGTTGCAAGAATGGCGCCGGTGCGGGGGTCCTCCTGGTTTCTCCAACCGGAGTCCGGAGGGACTATGCCTACGGGTGGCATGGAGGTGTACTAACAATTCGGCGGAATACGAAGCCACGTGCTTGGGTGCCGAAAGGCGGAAAGGCTCGGAATCAAGCATCTCCAAATTTTCGGAGATTCGAGTTAGTGTGTCATCAAGTTACGAATAAATGCGCGTCTAAGCATCACTATCTTAGAGCGTACCGCAATCGGGTCTGGGACCCGATGGAATCGTTTGACTCATTGAACGTTAAGGCAATATCGCGTGAGAGAAACAAGCACGCGGATATTACGGCGTCTGTTGGAGCCGAGTGCGTTCAGGTGAAGACGTCGTCCGAAGCCGAAGCCGGTCCGCACCATTTACGGGCCTTACGTGCACGATAGGGATACCTTACAGCGGGTATTCAGGTGTGACGAGGAGATCGTCACATTCCTGGTTAACGAAGTGTGTGTAATCGAAGGTAGAGACCACGATGACGAGCAATATGAGGGGTTGATACGATTCACGGAATAATCACGTCCCAAAAGGATGATTACATTAGAAAGTCTCTTTGATCGAAATGACGAGCAATATCCCACGGGATCAAAGTAGACCCGAGGCGGTATCCTGACACAGGAGCTCGAACACTGGTAAAACCATCAAGGTCGGAGCAGGTCGCACGTCGGAGGAGGCTGGTGCGGATTAGATCAGCTGTGCCGGGAGTTCCCCGACATCGTGGCACTGGTGCTACGAGGATTTGAGGGTATGACGAGATCTGTCATCCGGCATACCATCGAGCTAGAGGATGGCGCCAAGCCGTTCCGACAAAAGCAAAGGGCCGTAAATCCGAAGATTGAGGCCATGATGAAGACCGAGCTCTTGAAGATGTTGGAGGCCAAGATCATCTACCCCATCAAACATTCATCCTGGGTCGCGAATCTGGTGCCGTGAGGAAAAAGAATGGCGACATACGTCTACGTGTCGACTTCGAAACCTAAATCGAGGCTTCCCTCAGGGACCACTATCCGCTTCCCCAAATCGACCAAATTTTGCATATCGTTCTTTGGAGCCCGAGAGATTTTCACTTTTAGATGGATTTTCCGGCTACAACCCGATTTGGGTCAAAGACGAAGACCGGCATAAGACGGCGTTTACCACGAAGTGGGGACGTTCGCCTATCGGCGCATGCCGTTTGGCTTATCCAATGCTGGTGCCACGTTCCAAAGGGCCATGGACCTGGCCTTAGAGAAGCTGCTCAACAAGATTATTGTCATCTACCTTGATGACATGGTATTTCTCTCACCAACGAGAAGATCATGTTTCGCACTGCGGCGGATATTTGAAAGTTGTCGAGAATTCGGCATCTCTATAAACCCGAAGAAGTACGTCTTCGCGGTAAAGGAAGGAAAGGCTCTTGGGACATGTCATCTCCAGGAAGGCCTCGCCATTGACCACGACGGAGCGAAGCCCTCGTTCGCTTGCCATTGCCCTGATAAAAAGGGCTGCGGTCCTTCTTCGGTCGGATTAACTTCGTGCGGAAGTTCATTCCGGACTTCGCACGAGTGATCAAGCCTATGGCCGAGCTGTTGAAGAAAGATACACCTTACGAATGGGTGATGAGAGAGAACAAGCTTTCGAGGAAATCAAGGCTCGAAGTGCGCAAGCTCCGGTGTTGACAAACCCGGACTACTCCAAGGACTTCATCACTGTATGCGGTGGGAGAACCCGAAAGTTCTGCTGCGAGTCCGACTCGGAAGGGAGACGACGGTGAGGAGCGCCCCATTGCGTTCCTAAGCCAAGTGATTTTGCCGCACGAAGAGAAGTACAATTTTATAGAGCGGCGGGTCCATGCGGTCATGAAGTCCCTTCGAAAGTTCGAGGCACTTTGTCTCCCGAGAGTAAGACCACTTGTCTTTGTGATTCACCCCGATGTTCGCGGTTTCATCTTGCAAGGAGAACCGGGTCACAAGAGAGCGGGATGGATTGCCAAGATCCGGGAGTTTGACATCGAAGTACGGCCCACCAAGCTTATCGGAGGCCGAGCCTTGTGTCGGGAATTGGCCCGAAGCGGCGTAGCCGGCATCTCCGCTTTGTAAGTGGGAGGACACGGCGACACGCGTCTACCTAGCCAACTCCTTATCGGAGGGGAGTGATTGGACGGATGAGCTGGTGAGATACTTACGCACCGGAAGATGTCCCGATCACTGAACGCCTCACAACGAAGGAGATTTCGGTTAGGTGCATTAAGGTACACTCTTCGCCCCGAGGGGCTTTACTTCAAAAACATTGACGGCATCTTGTTGCGGTGCGTCATAAAATCTGACCAGCCTAGGATCCTCCGAGAGTTTCACTCCGGGATGCCTGGGGGTCACCATTCTTCAAGGCCAACGGCCTAAAAAATAATAAGGGCTGGATACTATTGGCCCACTACGTTCGCGAGACGCGTATGCGGTCTGCGCCAAATGTGATCAATGCCGAGGTATGCTGGCCGAAGCAGAAAAGCACCCCTGCCCCTTCAGCCGATTCAAGCCGAAGCTCCGTTCCGGCAATGGGGTCTAGACTTCATTGGGGTGATTTCTCCTAACTCCTCCGCCGGCCACAAGTTTATTCTCCACGACTCACGGCTATTTCACACGGTGGACGGAGGCGATCCCGACCAAGAACGCCGACCAAGAAACGGTCATCGGAGTTCATTGAGAGCACGATTACCCGCTTCGGGGTTCCGAGTCGATTGTGACGGACAACGGTCCGGGATTTGTAGGCGCTGTACTCACGGAGTACACCGGCGAGACTTGGCATCTATCACAAGATGTCTTCTAATTACTACCCGCGAGGGAATGGCCTTGCGAGTCTACTAACAAGAACCTCCCGAAAATTCTCAGGAGGACCATTGAAAAGAATAAGCGGACTTGGCACTTGCTCTGAACCGGGCGCTATGGGCGGACCGAGTTGCGTTCAAGAAATCCCTCAAGACGTCCCCCTACGCGCTCGTCTATGGCAAGCAAGCTGTTATGCCATCACACATTGAAATCCCCGCCACTGTGGATGGTTGATGAAGACGGGAGCGGCGGAGACCCGGTAGACGACGGGTTGTGCCAACTCCTGCGGTTGGAAGAAGACGAGAGAAAGTGCATACCGAGGCCTTCGCGGATCACATTGCGGCCACTAAAGGCTGGTTTGCCAAAGGCACCATTGCCCGAGTTTTCGAAGTCGGGGACACAGTGCTTGAAGTGGGACTCATACAAGGCAAAACCGGGTAATCACGGAAAATTTGATGCTCTGCGGGAGGGCCCTTATCGGATTGCCGGGTGAATCGGTTCAATGCCTACATACTTTCGGATATGGAGGGTCGGCTCCTCCCCATCCCCGTCAACGGGTTCCACTTGAAGCTTTATCGTTGTTGAAGGCGCCGAGTGGCCCTTCCTTGTAAAAATTTTGCCTTGTGTTTTTATTTTTCCCCGCATGTATAGTTTCCAGTTTTAGCTTTCAGTTTATTTTTCCTTCTTTGAGCTTAAATGCGGCATGGGAGAGAAAGACAGGACTTCGCGGCGAAGTGCGTCGTTGCCCACGAGGAGGGGCGAAGTTCGGCTATGCGAGAGAAAGAAAGGAGAAAAAAGAGCAAAAAATCGACTAAGTGTTGGCCGAAGCCCGACTTCGCGACGAGCTGACTCGGCCCGGCCGAATTGCGAAGTTTGTCCGAGAAAAGCATGAAGCGGACCAAAGTCCGCAGCTGCGCAACCCTTCGTGCGAAGTACGCCTCTGCGCGCAAAGTTTGCGCGAAGTGCGAACTCGCGGCGAAGTCCGACCGGCCAGCGCCGTGCGAAGTGCGCGCTGCGCTCAACGCTTGTGCGAAGTGCGAACTTCGCGCGAAGTTCGTACTTCGCCCCAAGCTTCGGCCGAAGTCCGAACCCGCCCCAGCGTCGCAACTGCGCAGTTTGTTCAAAGTCCAAAGGTCGCAGGGTATGTTAAGTGTGTTCGAAGGCCCCAAGGCGGCAAAGACCCAGACCGCGCCCAAACCTTGGGCGCAGCAAAAAGCGAGAAATGGAACGGTTCCAACGCGCGCTTCGCGCGAAGTTCGAACTTCGCCCGAAATTCGGGCGAAGTCCGACTTCGCCGGCGAGGTCGGGCCGCGCCCAACTCGGGCGAAGCCGGCTGCGCCTAGTTTTCCGGGCCGAGTTTGGGCAGCATTCAATAAAATGAATAAAAAACTCAAAAAGTCCCAGTTGGGCCCAAGGCGCGTTTGTAACTGTTTTAATCTGGGTTTCCGCGCCAAGGGTTTTGTCTTGAGCAGTGTGCCCAAATGGTGGCAGCAGCGTCAGCCATGGTGCAGTCCCCAACGCTGAATTAATGATTGCGCGTTTTTCAAGGAAAAACGCAACTAAAAAAGCAAGGCACGTCTGCCGGGCGCGTCTTTTCCTAAACGTTCTCTGCTGCGGCCACCAAGGGTTTTAACTCAGCCGACCTACCCCTCCTGCGTTGCATTAATGGCGCTGTTTTTATCTAGAAAAGGGGGTCAGAATCATGCCAACATTCCAGATTGCAGAGATTATTACTCGGACAGTGCTAATTATTCCTACGATAGCGAAATTTGTTGCGAGACGGCCTGAACTTGTCATTATTGCTGACTCGGAGAGATGGACAAGGGAAAAATGCCCGTGTCGGCGCGATCCAGTGAAGCGATGAACCGGGGGATTTGCCGCGGCCGGGGAGTTTTCAAAGGCGATCCTCCGCCAGAGAAAAAGTCAAAGGCCCGGACGAAGAAGGTACGGCGTGGGCAATCCCCACCACCTCCGGTGAATTACAGCGAGGATATGTGGACGGCTCGTTTTCCATGAGCCTAACTCAGGTGAGAGCGAATGTGGAGAGGCTGGGGCGACAAAGTTTCGCCCTCCCATCATTTTGGAGCGGCGTACAAATCAAATCTCTTGATTCATGTGCCCTCCTGTCCACCGGTGCCGGAGGTGATAGACTTAATTGTTAGACATTATAAACCAGCTTCCGGCAAATCTGCGAGTTCCGTTGGCAAACCCTTGTTCGCCTTTGCGCGAGGAAGCTGTGCAGCCAGCTTTCGCCCCAGGGCTGGAGTATGACTCCGGCACCATCCTCAAAAAGATCAGTCTGGGCGAACAAGCGGGACGTTTCACGCACACCAAGCGAATGAGGGATTTCCTCAATTCGAGGTGAGCGCCCCGCTTCCGGTCGGACAATGGCCGGCGGCCCCATGCCTTTGGCGAAATTTCGAGCAAGTATCTATATACCATCTTGGCATGGATCCTCGAGCTGCGACTCCGATGGTGGTGCACCCGTACCAGTGGCGGCAGCGAGAATGCCTCTGTGTGGAGAATCTTACGAACCGGCGGCGCGGCGGAGCGGAAAGCGCCCCATCTCTTTCGGCTAGGCGGGCGGTGCAGCTTCGCCATTCATTCCAGTCTGCTGAAAATTCAGAAGCGCCAGTCAACCAATTTTCGTTTCAGTTCCGTTACGGTCTAGCTTTGTTTGTACCATCTGCACCCCCAAATGCCGATCCTGAACCTGAAGAAGGTTAACGAGAAGGGAGAACCCCAGCCCGTCTATAACTGGACGGATGACTTATACTGGAAAGGGTCCTACTACAAGTTCAACTTCAACTTTCTGGGATTCGTCATGTCAGTCTTCACCGAAAGTGAAATCCCCCGTCCCCAGAGAGAAATGACGAGTGCTTTGATAAATCAGAAGCTCGGGGACGTTTTGAGGCGACGCGAGGGATTGTGATCGGAATCTACGGATTCAAGGGCAAACCCTATTTGCTGCCCTATTGGTGCTCGAGCATACGTTCGGGATGGAGGTTGCCCGACAGATGGACTATGTGGAAGAAGAGTTTGGCCTAGGGAAGAAAAGAGGACAGATTTTCCAATACCCTCTTTCCTGGGCCAACGTTGAGATTGCGAGGTAGGACAACATGTCTACCTAGAGCAAGCGCTGTCCCGGATTGGCTTTGGTTTCTTTGCCGCGGCTAGCTGGAAGTATGACCCTCATGGGATAAGGGGAAAGTTTGCACATTTGTGCCCCGGGACATAACCGAAGATAGATGCGACGTGGTCCATGTGGACCTTGAGTGGGAGATTGAATTAATGGAAGCTTCTCCCCCTTGGCGGGATTTCTCTTTGCGAGGAGGTGACATATGACCCCAAGAGAAACCCGGACCATCACTTCTCATCTCCGGGGTTCAAAAAATTTCTGTCCAAGATTGCGAGGCCTTAAGCTGGTCTAAAGAAAAGATTATTGAATCTTTGGAAAATGAGATGCCGCACGCGACACGATAAATCCACAAGGAGAAACACGGCCGTAGATGACGACTTCTCGGTTCTCTATGACCGGCATCATGACGGTGGCGGCCGTTCGCATATCAAGGTTACGTTCCCAGAGGCCCCTTTGAGGATTATAAAAGTGGGTCTCCTCCCAAACGATTGTACACTTCGGCAGCTGCCGGCGCCGGCCCGACAAGTACCCGAGGCCGATCCAATGCGGTTCGTGGCTCCTAAGGCGGCGCACGAAAAGGCGAAAAAAGTTAGTCAAGGCGGCGCCGAGGCACTTCCTCGAGGCAAGAAAAGCGCCGGCGCCGCCGGAAACGAGACCGGTCGCGGCGGACCTTACGCAAGTCAAACCCGGTACAAGTTTACCGTGGGAGCATCGGTCACTGCTTGCACACTGCCGTCTCCTTCCCCTGATCCGACAGTTGTTCCAGAAGAGAAGAAGCGGAGGAGAGTTGAGAAAATCGGGCGACCCTAGCACGATGGTGCGGCGACCGGTCGCGAGCCGCGGCCGCGTCCTGCCGCCGCGAGAGGCAATTCCTTTGGGCAGTCCCAAGCCAGCCGCCGAGACAAGAAGCGAAGACATCCCACCGGCATCGGCTCAGGCGGAGCCCGCAGGTACGTTTGCTGTCCCTGTCTCTCTAGTCTCACCCAGTTCTACTTCCACTCAGTCCCCCGCTCAATCTGGGCGAGCCATGACCACATCCTCCTCCCCGTCTCCGCGTCCTTCTAGCGGTCCCCATTCTTTCGACCAGTTTGCTCAGAACCCTAACGTCTCTCTTTCTATGAGCACAACTCCAAACCCTTCGCCCGAGGTCGGTCCTTGAGGCTGTCCGTTCACCATCACATCCTCCGCCTCAGCCGCTTCAAACCCTCACAGTGTCAGCCGCTCCCATTTCCATTTCCCGGTCGCCCCCACAAGCGGCCGATTCTTCCAAAGTCTGTCCGGTTCCTCCTGATCCCATTCCCGCAGGAGAGACGTCTCAGCAGATCCCTAGGCTGGGGGAACCAGATTTTATGGACGACCTTCAGAACTCAGATGACTTGCCCCTGGCAACAAGAGCCGTAGAGTATTCTGTCTCTTTCCGCCAAGACACGAAGCGGAGGAGACATGAAGAGATAGCCGCCCCGGCAAAACGCGCAAAGTATGATTTCGGAAGGAGAGTGATTACAACGGAGAAAATAATCCCAATAGTGAAGAAGCCTCTCCGAGAAATGACTAAGGCGGACTACGTGCTCCAGACAAAGGAGAAAAGCTTTGACGACATTGATAAACGGTATGAGATTCAGACGATCATGCGCAAGGCTGACAATCTCTTTGTCAAGAGTGCGGAGGAGCGGGGAAGAACTTTTCGCGTTGCGGGACAAAGTAAGGCAACTTGAAGAGGACCTATCTAGGTCCACTGAGCGGCTGGAAGCGGCGCGGCGAGAAGCGAGATGAATTCAAAGCCCGGCTGGCCGCTTCTCGACAACGAGGCCGCAACCGAAAGAAAGCGGCCTCGGAGCAGATTTCTCGGCTCCGGGAGTCTTTGAAGCGAGCACGATCGCGGCTTGCGGAGAAAACATCTCAAGCGGTTGTCTTTTCAAAGACAAAAGTTAAGGAAATGAGGGCTGGTTTGTTGAGGGAATGCAAGCCCCATACCTTTAAGGCGATGGCGGTCCTGGACTTCGCATCCGGGATTCAAGAAGTTTCTGCCCGGGGAAAGCTTGTGGTAGAGGAGGCCGAGCGCCGAGGCAAAGCAATGGGCTGGACACGGCGATAAACCTTCGGGAGCGCGAGCGCGGCGGCGTCCTTTTCCCCCGTGTCCTCATTCGGCTGCAGAATGGGCGGGTGCAAGGGTGACCTTGCACAAATATTTCAGAAAAGTTGAAGAGGTGAGAGTGGCCAGACGAATGCTTGACGCATTCGGACATGAAAGAGATATCTGTACGGCCCCCTTTCACGCTCTTTCGAGAACTTGGGTGTCCGGGTTTTGTTGAGAATGGCGAGCTCCTCACCCTAGATCGGGTAAAGAAGAATTGGCGAGTCCTTTGAAGCGGATACTGACTGAAATTGATAGGCTGGGTGAGCCAATTCAAGACAGTCGAGTCACTCGGATGGTGTCCGGATATTCCGGGATCCGCTCCTATTTTCGGGAGTTAGAGAAAAGATACCTCACCATCGACACACTGCGGTCGCTGCTTTTCACGGAGCATTAGAAGACATAGCCGACCGCAAGCCATTCGAAGCGGAAGCACGGCGCTCGGCCAAGAGGCGTACACTCGCATGTGCGAGGCGAAGCGAGGAAATGGAGACCTTTCGGAAGGAGATGCGATGAGGCAAGCGACAAAGATGAATACGAAGAACGGTTGCCGCAAGGAGAAACGGTTAGAGCAGCAAAAGGCAGGGGAGGCAAGTTCCTCTGCACCCAAAGGATGAAGGCATGGATTCTTTGCGCCGAGGCGAGCTCGACACCCCGCGAGCCGCCAGAAATGTTGTCACATTTTGCACGGGGTGCAATGTCTTCAATATTGTTTTGTAACAAGTCTTTGCTCTTCTTTTCCTCCTTCCGTTTTTCTTCCTTCTCTCCCTTTCCTTTTCTTTCCCATTCTCTTTCTCTCCCCCCTTTTTCCTTGGAGTTCCCCGAGTTGATTTTCCGGCTTTCCGGCGGGTCTATACGAAATTGGCTAAGTGCGGGTGCGAAGTTCGCACTTCGCCCCGATTTTGGTGCGAAGTGCGTCCGCCCGTTTTGGTGCGAGTCGCCGCCGTCGTCGACTCCGCCCCACTTTTCAGGCGCACCTTGCTTTGCGGTGGCGGGTCAATGCGAAAAAAGGTAAAATGCGGAGCGAGGTCCATATGGCGGCGGACACCGGTGTTCGCACTGTGCGCGATTCGACTTCTCAACGAGCCGGAATGCGCCCTTGACGAGTGTACGGTAGGGGAACAAACCCGGAATTTGACCAAGGCTTGAAGGCCTTCCCAGCTGCAGCGATTTTGCACGCATCCCAAGGAGCCCCGATCCCAAGCAAAGATGGATAGGCGCCCTCTAAGGCGGGCATGTGTCCTGACATAACCCATCATCGGACAAGTGTCCGGCCGGGATTTGAACCAAGGCTGCCGACCAAAGGGATAAGCATGGGCTGCACTGCACCGCTGCGTTAATAGCCTCATTCAAAGCTGATGCGAGGTTTCACTGCTCCGGCTACTAGCAAGCTGCCGACTTGAAGATTTACCCGGCACTCCGCCACGTGGCTGTCCGGCTTCCGGGAAGACCATCTTGCGGGTACGGCCGATCCGACAAAAGGTCGGCATTTGCGGCTCTTTCGCCGCTTACGTCGGCTCATGTTTGGTGGGACTCGTGCCCATTAATGTAACGGGTGGGACTCGGGCTATAAAAGCCCATCTGAAATTCATTGTAAAGGGTGGAAGGGGAATGTTTGTTAGGGAACTACGTGCTTCTTGTAACCGTGCTACGCTTATGAATACAATCTGTATGCACGGTTACATTCTCTTGTCTTTATTCTTTTATCTTGTCTTTCATTATATGCCTTAGGCCCACCTGTATCGCTGCTCGTTGATTCACTTTGGCATTTGGCGATCAGGTTCCTCTAGCATTGCTTGCTTAAAGCACCTTCTGTACTTCATTATTTAAAGCATTCATAATAAATTTGGTAGCAGTTCCATCAGTTATGTGTGACGTTGCTGGCCCGTATCTCAGTGATTGATGCGATCCCTAGCTGTTAGTTCCTTGTAGGGAATGTTTGCTAGGGAGCCATTGAGGCTGTGCGGTTAAACTCTCTACCTAACACATATACACAGCTCACGACATCTCTAGGTTTACTTTCTACCCACTGTCGGTGTACGTGTCACGGTGATTGATACGATCCCTATTTGTTAGTTCCTTGTAGGGAATGTTTGCTAGGGAGCTATTGAAGTTGTGCATACGGCTGCTTGGTGTATCGGAAGTACGCCTAGGTTTTGCGGTTCCTTGTCATGCTCTGTGTTTGTATGCGGTAAGTAGCGGTGATTGGTGTGTTCCCGTCCTTGTTAGTTCCCCCCACCAACCTTTGGACATATTTGTATCTCTTTCCGTACATTTGTCTCTTTCCGTTCATTTATTTCTTTCCTGTTCCCTTTAGCTTAAATCAAGCCCCCCAAAAGGAGCCGGCCTTCTCCAGAGATTGGCTCGGAAGGCATCTCTTCCTCCTGGCCTTTCATGCTGGTGGGCGAATCTGGGCGCATTAACCAAAAATCCTTTCCTCATGGCAGATTCGTAACCAACAAGACACTCATGTCCCACCGGGCGTTCCAGAGAAACTGTTGGTTACGAATATGCCACTTAGGAAAGGATTTTAAATCTATTGCGCCCTAGATTCGCCCAGCAGATTGAAAGGCCGAAAGGAAGGAATGCCTTCCGTTCCAATCTTCGGAGAAGGTCAGCTTCCTATACTAATCTACTTTATTTTTTGGATAAAAGTGCTGGAAAGAGATAATAAAATGCTGAAAGAAATGTAAATGTCATGTGCTAGGGGTGATGAAGAACAAGCAGCACAATTACTAGCTAGTACACAAACCAACAACAATTAAAGCAAAAGCATGTAACGGAAACTATTACTATTACTCGTCCTAATGTATCCTTCAATTTCATATTCCAGATTCATCTAATTGCCAATGCTCTAATTCAGATTCAGAATTACAACAATCAGAAAAATAAATGAACATAAAGCAAAAATATTTGCAGAAGGCAGCATAAAAGAACAAGACAAGTAATAGAGCCAAGGATGCTTTTAAATTAGAAGAAAGTGTCTGATACAGCAAAAGCTCTCTAGCAATAAATCCCTCTTCCCCCCCTTTTACAATGAAAGCACACTGCTATTTATAGCAGAAATTTCCCCCCTAAATTACATTTAGGCACAAGATTCTACACCTGGAAAAAGTTGCAAAAGTTGCCAAAAGCTACCGAGATTTGACCTCTGCGGGCCATGAGCGTACCTGCGGCAAGGTCTACTTGGAAATGGGACAGCTCCCGTGCGGATCTGGTAGGTGAACAGTTAGGTCTAGTTAATGCGGTAGGCACAGTATGGTTGGTTCTTTAATGTTCATCTACCCTTGTACCCTGGTGGCACACCTTCTGTCACATCTTGACACATTCCAAAACTGCACATTTGACCCTGATATGAAGTCTACTGATGAAGGGGGAAATGACCGAAGTCACTTGCTGATATCTGCTGACAAGGGGGAGGTGACGGCAGGCGCTTAAGGAAGTCGGCGACGACGGACGGGTCTCTACTTAGAAACCACCCTCTTTTCATTCTTCCTCTTCGGCCCAATGTCGCTCAAAACTGGCGCGACATCGGACGGCGCAAAGAAATCCAGCGACGGCGGGAGGTTCTTGCCTTAGGAATTTTCGCTTGACTTCTTCCATCTTGGTCCGTCCAATGGCGCACGAAAAGAGGCGTGACGCCGGACGACGCAGCAAAATCGGGCAACGTCGGACGGCGCAAGGCAGCCAACAATCAGCCTAAATTTCTTACACTTTTCTTCTTTCGTCCGATGTCGCACAAAAACAGGCGCGACTTCGGACGGCGCAGCGAAACCGGACGGCGCCAGCCTCAACACTTAGAGAAATTTTGGGCAACTTTATCACTGACCGCCCAATGTCGCACGAAACAATGAGCGCCGCCCGACGTCGCTGCGACTTCGGGCGGGCTCAACACTTAGAATTTTTTGGGGCATCTTGCCCACCTGCTGAAACTACTGAAAACACTGAAACCACAAAGATGCAGAAAAGAAAAATAGACAGCTGAAAGGCGGAGAGAGCATAAAGGAAATTGGAAGAGAGGAGAGAGAAGGAAGGTAGCAGCAACCTTTTACATATTTTCAGAATTGGTACCCCTTTGCAAAATGTGACAACAGTAATATTTTTTTAGATTTTTTTGAAAAAGGTAAAATATATATATTGATAAAACAAGAATCAGATTATAGTTATAGGTTTAGTAATTTTGGCAAGTCTTATAATCTGAATAAAACTCGGATTAACATTTCCAAAAATAACAAAAAATTGAGTATCATTTACAGAACAAAAAATTTGAACCTGTTCCTATTTCTGCTTTACAATGATCGTAACAAACCTAGCAGGCTTGATAGTCATGCGAACACTACGTGTGCTATCCTGAAAAGGGCCAAAGAGTGCTGCAAGAGGTAGCAAAAATCCCAACAAATAAATGTTCATCCTAAATTGATCCACAAGACTCAATGGACTATGGACCTATCCTCATCCTTAGCTAAGTCTTTGGGGGCCAGTTTAAGAACCATTTGGTTCATTTCCCGCCATTCAGAAGTGTCCCTGTCCTGATTGGAATTCAGCATTTATGCAACCGAACTTTCATTGCCATGTTTAGCCAAAAAGTCAACCGTTGCATTACTTTGTCCACCAACATAGACCGAGATGACATCCTCAAACTGCTGCCAAATGGACTTAATTTGGCTCACAATGTTTCTTATCCTCCAAGCCTTTGGTCTGAAATTTCTATTAGCATCCCGAAGCCCCACCATAATTTGTGAATCAGACTCAACTATGATCTTTCTAACCTCATTCTCCCAAGCATTGAGAGAACCTTGTCTGATAGCCATGCCTACAACTTCATTATTAGTAGCCCTTCCAAGACCCTCTAGCTCTCAATGGAGGATCTTCCCCTTGAAATCTCTTCTAAGAAAACCAATGCCTGCAATCCTCGGGTTATCCTTAGCTACACCATCAAAATTAATCTTTTCCCAACCCGAAGGAGGGGGCTGCCATGGTCCCAACTTTTGTGGCTTGGGAGTCCCCTCATTCTCCTGAGTTTTCTTGTCCCTAAGGTGAGCTCTGACAGTTTTAGAAACCTTGGTAACAATTTTATGCCAAACCAACTCCATTGGACTGAACTCCTCTCTAAAAATTCTGGAATTTCTTTCCAACCAAATGTGCCACCAGATGAAACTTGGACCTAGGGACCAGCCTAGCTGAATGGAGATATTCTTGAATTTTTTGCATTTCTAAATCTCCCAGATATTAGAAAGAGTCACCTGAAATTTTAGGTGAGCCTTAAAGAGGTCTAACCACCTTTTCCACAACTCTTGCAAATGCACACTAGAAAAGCAAATGATCAAGTGTCTCCTCCTAGGAGTTACACATGATGCAATTAGAAGGGCCATAAAAACCTCTCTCCATAAGGTTATTATTGGTTACGAATCTGCCACTAGGATAGGATTTTAATCTATTTGCGCCCTAGATTCGCCCAGCAGATTGAAAGGCCGGAAGGAAGGAATGCCTTCCGCGCCAATCTCCGGAGGAGGCCGGCTTCCTATGTTTTCTCAATTGGGGTTTTAGCTCAGAGTGCAGGAAAGAAATTACAAATTACAGAAAGAAACATAAATATGCTTGTTTCGGGTGGGGAAGATAAGCAACACAGAAACTAACCAATCACTACTACTAACAACAATCTAAACAAAGTATGTAACAGAAACTATTAATGCTATTTTATCCTATGTATCCTTCACTTTAAGCATTCCAGATATACTTAATCACCAATACCGATATCCAGAAAGCAGAATAGCAGTAATCAGCAATATAAGCAACATGAGGCAGAAACACTTAACAAAGGCAGCATACAAGATAAAGACAATTAATAGAGCCAAGTATATTTTGTATTCAAAAGCAAACGCACAGCTACAGAAGTCTCTTAGCAATATATCTCCCATCCACCCTTATACAATGATATGAGGCTGCTATTTATAGCGCAATTTTCCCCCCGATTACAATGTGGGCACAAAATCCCAGACCTGACAAAAGCGGCAAAAAGCGGCTGATGTTGACCTCTGCGGGTATGGAATGTACTTGCAACAAGGTCCACCTGAAAACATGGCAGCTACGTGGCAATCCGGTAGATGAAACCTCGAGTCAGTTTGAATGAGGGCAGATGCGGTACAATTTGTCAGTTCACGCTCATCTGTCCGGTACCCTGGTGGCACACCTTCTGTCACATCTTGACTCAGATCCCAAGACCGAACACCTGTCAGCATCTGATGGAGGGGGAAAAATCATCTTAAAGCTCATCTTTTATATTTCTATCCCGCCCGACTGCGCACAAAACTGGAGCGCAGTCGGACGGCGCAGGGTGGAAACAGCGCAATCGGGAGGGCCTTCGTGCCTTAGGATTTTCTCAACAGCACTTTCCTGTTTTCCGCCCGAGTGCGCACAACTTGGTGAGCGCAGCCCGACTTCGCTGCGAAGTCGGGCGGCTCAACACTTAGACTTTTTCTTGATGTCTTCACAGTAAGCCCGCCCAAGTGCGCACCGTCTTCAGGGCGCCGCCCGACTTCGCTGCGAAGTCGGGCGGCCCAACACTTAGCCGATTTTTGGCTGCTTTTCAAACGAGGCCGCCCAGGTGCGCACGGGATTATGAGCGCAGCCCGACTTCGCTGCGAAGTCGGGCGGCTCCATACTTAGAATTTTTTGGGCTCAGTTCTAACAATACCGCCCAGGTGCACCAAAGTGGACAAGTGCACCGACCGTGCCGCGCGATCGGGCGAATTACAACACTTAGAAGAATTTTGGGCAAATTTGCCCACTCACAAAAACAACCAAAGACATAGAAAGGAAGATGGAGAAAGTGAAATTGATGGCAGAAGAGTAGAAGGGACATGATGAAGAAAGGGAAAGAAGAAAGAGGGAAGGCAAAGCAGCATCCTTACAAAATTTTTAAGACATGGCACCCCGTGCAAAATGTGGCAACATTCCTGGCGGCTCGCGGGGTGTCGAGCTCGCCTCGATGCAACGAACCAGGCCTTTATCCCTTGGGCACAGAGGCACTCCCGGCCCCTGCATCCTGTTGCTGCGACGCTGCTGCTGAGCCCCCTGCTTGGGCAGCTGTTCTTCCTCCTGTTCGCTCTCAGCAGTCTCTTCTTCTGTACCTTCCTCTCCCTCTTTCTCTGAGCCTGATTGCTCAGCGCCACTGTCCCCTTCTTGCTCAGCAGGCTGAACCCGCTCACAGACGTGCTCGTAAGCAGCCTTAGCTTGATCCCAAGCTGCTTCCTGGAAGGGCTCTAAGTCGCTGATATCCTTCAGCGTCTTTTTAAATGCCGCGACCATATGCACGTCGATGGTGTCATATCTCTCTCCCAGCTCCTGGAGGCAAGTATTGATTTTACAAAATTTAGACACCATCTGGGTCACCTGCGCCTCTTGGACTGGGTCAGTCCAGCCATCAATCTCGAACGTGTCTGCCTCAAAAACCTGCCAGTCTTGCTTTACTTGCTCGAGAGGCAGAAACTCTCCATCTTTGACAAAGCTCGGGAATCCGAGCGCAGACAATGTGTTAAAGGGGGCCAAGCAGATGTTCATTTCATGGTTCAACACATCCAACATCTTTCTGGCGGCCCTAATCTTCTCAGATTTTTCAAAGTAGTTTTGCAAGGTAACCCTTGCATCTGCCCAGTCTAGGGCAATACGTGACATGGGTGGAAATCGGAGGCCTTTGCGCTCATACTCCTCAAGTTTTATCGCCAAGTCTAGCCATCGCCGCGCTTGACGTTCGGCCTCCTCTACCGTAGGCTTACCCTCGGCAGAAACTTCTTGAATTCTGGAAACGAAATCCAGGACGGATAAGGATCTGACAACATTTGCCCTGCAACCTGTCAGCAGGCCAGCCCTCATTTCTTTGATCTTGTCCTTTGAAAAAGCAGCAGCCTGGGATGCCTTCTCTTCCAGCAGCGCCTGAGTCTGCTGGAGCTGATTCTGCAACTGGGCAACATGCACCAGCGCTGCTTTCTTATCCTCCGCCAACTGATCAGCTGCTTTTTTCTGGGCTGCCGCCTCCTGCTGGGATGCCGCGAGCTGATCCTTCAACTTGTTAACTTCCTCCTGGGCGGACTCCAGCTGCGTAGTCGCCTTGGCCAGATCCTCCTCCAGCTGTCTTGAATCGTTCTGAAGCTGAAACAACTTCTCCTGGGCTTCGAGCCGCTTGACAAGGAGATTGTCAGTTTTTCGGCGGATCCCATTAATTTCGTACTCCTCGCTTATATCATCGAAGCTTTTCTCCTTGATCCGGTGCTCATAGTCTGCCTCGGTCATCTCCCGGAGGGGCTTCTTGACTTTAGGGACCAACTTCTCCGTTCGGAGCACCCTTTTGTCCAAGTCATACTTGGTGCGCTTCACCGGTATGGCAATCTCCTCGGCTCTTCTCTTCTTCACGCCCTGGAGGAAAGAAACAGAACTCCCTGCGGCCTTTGCTGCTAGAGGCTGATCATCCGTGACTTGCATCTGCTTATCCATCAGCTCTAGCTCTGCCAACATGGGGTACGCAGAGGCCAAATCCTGCTGCGGCATCCTCCCTGAAAACAATGAGGCAGGTGGTACACCAGAAGACAAGGCCGCTCTTGTGGGCGACCGGGACCTAGGGGAAGTGGGCGGCTGCTGAGGAGGTGGAGATGGGGTTTGGAAGGAAGTATCGGCGGCGGGTGAGCGGCGTGGGGACGGGGAGACTGCCTCAGTGCTAGCCGCGGGAGAAAGACCTAGGGTTTGACCCAGGGTTTGGAAAATATTGGGGTCTTGGGCGAAGTGGCCAAAGGAGCGAGGGCTGCGCTGGGACTGCGTGATGGGTGAAGAGGATGAGGCAGCTATAATGTGCCCAGATGCGGAAGAGGAGGGCGTGATAACAGGGCTAGCTGGGGTTTGTTGCACAGGGGAAGAGGACGTACCTGCGTGCTCCGCCTGAGCTGGTGCTTGAATGAGTCCCGCGGCCCAGGCCTCTGCTTCTCCTTGAGGACTATCCTCGATTGAAATTATTTCGCTTGCAGCTGCTCTCGTTCGTGGGGCCCCCACTGTCTGTTGCGCAGCCTCCTTCTTGGGCCGCCTTTCTTTAGTTTTCTCGCTCCTTTTTCTTTTCTTCTGTTTTGGAGCGGTTGTTTGCTCGGGAGGAGCAGAAACGGTTGATACGTCAGGGGCTGGGGTGCCTACGGTGAATTTGTACTTGGGCCTCGTCGGATCTGTGGCCTCTACTGCTGCCCCGCTGGCTGACCCTTCGGGCTCTTTCTCTGTCTGCGGCGACTTTTCAGGTGTTGAGGACAACATTGGGCCCACCTCTTTGCCTTTTGGCGCTTTGCTGCTGGACGACTTTCGAATGGGCAAATGCTGAGGAGGGGGCTTCCTTTTATATCTTTTCCTGGCGCCTAGGGGAACGTAATCTCGAAATGCGAACGGCTCCCATTTGCCAGCGTATTTATCATACAAGTTGGAAAACTCATCATCTATGGCCAACGTCTTTTTCTCTGACTTATCGTGCCGCGTGCGACACCTCATCTTCCAGCATTCAATGATTTTGTCTTTACTCCAGCCCAGGTGCGCCACCTTTGCGAGCAATCTTCGAAAACCAGTTGATCCCGGTTTGTGATCATCGTTGTGCTCGGGATCATAGTCTACTTCGACACAGTAAAAGTCATGCCATGGTGGCCACGACTGCATCTGTTCAATGTGCCACTCTAGGTCTGCCCCTGTCTTATTGCACCTTTCTTCCATGATTTCTGCTCGCGGGCAAACATGCACGAATTTTCCTCTTACCCCAATTGGGTCGTATTTCCAGCGCTGCGGCAACTGTATCAGGCCCAAGTTGAGGAGGGTCTGCTCTAGGTAGACATGCTGCCCAATTTCGTGGACCTCAATGTTTCCCCAGGTAAAAGGATATTTGAAAATATGGCCCCTCTTCTTTCCTTGGCCGAATTCTTCTTCAACGCAGTCCATCTGCCGCGCTGCCTCTAGGCCAAAATGATATTCAGTACAAAAATAGGGCAGCAGGAATGGCTTCCCTTTGAACCCGTAGATTCTGATGACGATGCCCTGGGTCAACCGGAAAGTGTCCCCAAATTTGCTCCTTGACAGGTACTTCGTCATAACATGGGGAGGGCGAGTCGCCTTGCCATTGAAAAGTGCCAGGGTCATACCCAAAAATTTGAAGTTAAAGTCATAATATGACCCTCTCCTATACAGCAGTTTTGTCCATTCATAAACTGGCAGCGGCGCGCCTTGCTCGTCCACTTTCTTAAGCCCGGGGACCTTTATCCGGTAATGCACGTGATACAGGCACAACCATACAAGAAATGAGCAGTGCCTGAATTTCGTCGTCTGCTTGGTATCTTTACTAGACTTGAATGAATGGCGTACGCCACCCAGTCTGCCCAATCGAAATAGATTGGGCGCCTTCCGCTTTTTAGGACATTGGGGTCATACAACTCCCCATGTAAAATACACTCTGCGAGCGCCAGCTGGTACGGGTGCACTTCTGCATCTGTGCCGCAGCCTAGAACCCAGGCAAGAATAGTGTAGATATACTTGCTGGTGAAATTCTCCAGGGGTATAGGACCAGACGACCATCTTGTAGCCGGCAGTGGACACTTCAGCTCCGAATTAAGAAATTCTCTCATCCTTCTGCCCTGGCTGAACCTGCCCGCTTGCTCTTCCAAATTGATCCTCCTGACAATGGCGTTTGGGTCGTATTCGAGCCCCGGGGCGAAAGCTGGTTGTACGCTCTCCTTAAAGAGGGTAAACAACACCCTTCCTTGGCAGTCGCAGACCTGCCGGGTGGCTGGTTTATAATATGTCGCAATTGACTCGACCAGCTCCGGGCAGTGGTGAACAGGAGGGCACAAGAACCAGTAAAGGTTCGACTTGTAGGCGGCCCCGAGATGGTGCGAGGGCGAGACCTTGTCTGCCCATTCCTTGATATTGGGGCGCAACTTTGTGATACTAATGGAGTAATCTCCGTCTCTGTACTCGGCCAGGCGGTTTATGGGCGGCCGGGGAGGACCTTGCTTCTTGGAGCTTCTCGCCCTGGATTTTCGCTTCTTCTCCTTTGGCGCCTCACTTTCATGAGCGCTCGAGTCGGTCTGCTCTTCAAGTTCCTGCTCTGAATCACTCGGGTCCGCCTGCATTGGCGCCTTCCCCTTGTCTGTACTCGGCCCCTCACTCATGGCGTCGGGAATTAACAGAAATTACAGCTGTTACTTGGCAAAATTTCGCACTTACTCTTCTTCCACAGCGCAGCTCGAATTCACTTTGGTAACTCTGATGCTCTGAGTAAGTAAGAAGCCTTTTTCTAAAAATGGGGAAAGCAGCATTAATGGCGCTGGGGGGATTTAAAGTTCTTTGCTCGAAGTGGGTGAGAAGCGCCGTTATTCCTCGGCGGCCGCGCGTGGGATCTCCTGTTGGAAAGCGCGACTTGTACGTTGTTGGACCCTTGTGCGCTTTTTTATTTATGACATCTGCTTCGAACATCGCGCAATCATTCCTTAAATTCTTCAAAACTCGTGCTCATTATGACGTCAAGGGTGCCAACTGGGCACACGCTTCGAGGCATTTAATTTGGGAAGCGTGCTGTGAAACCTTAGGCAAGCTAGCAATTTTCTTTTTTAAACCCCCGACCAAGTGCGCTCAAAAAACGAGCGCAGTCCGACTTCGCACTATGGAAGATGCGCCCTTGGGAGGCCGACACTTAGAATTTTTTCCATCATACACCCTGCCTCTAGGACGCGCCCGTCGGAGTGCGCCAAATTTTGTGTGCGCAGTCGGGCGGCGCAAGGAAAAATTGCGCAGTCGGGCGGGACACTTAGCCATTTTTTCATTTTCTTGTTTTGCTCCCGTCCGGCTGCGCTCAAGATAGGGTGCGCCGTCCGACTTCGCTGCGAAGTCGGGCGGCCTCCCCAACACTTAGAAAAATTTTTGAGCCCTTTCCCACTTGCTTGCGTCTTGAAACCTCCCGACGTCGCACAAACCTAAGGGCGCAGCCCGACTTCGCTGCGAAGTCGGGCGACTTTTCCTGCCTTAGCCACTTTTTTGGGACTTGCCATGCACCTTTCTTTTCTGGAACACTTGGCTCTCTTTTTTGAATAAAAGCAGGAAACTAACTAACTGAAAGCAATATTTACATTCAGAAATAAAACTGAACTGCAGGAAATGAAAATATGTACAAGGGGAAAACCTCTGGTAACCTTCAGTGGTAGTAGGCTTTCAGATGAAAGCCATTAACGGGGATCGGGAGGATCTGACCCTCCATGTCTCTTAACACGAATGCATTGAACTGGTTTACTCGGGCGATTTGGTAGGGGCCTTCCCAGAAGGCATCAAACTTGTCATGGTTGCCCGGTTTCGCCTTAAGTGAATCCCATTTCAGCACTAAGTCTCCAATCTTGAAGACTCGGGCGGTGGTCCCCTTCGCAAACCAGCTCTGGGTGTTCTCGGCGTGCTTGGTAAAAGCCTGATACGCCTTTTCCCTTTCCTCTTCCAACTGCAACAGCTGAGCCAGTCGGGCATCCACGGGGTCCCTGTCACCTTTCTCATCTTCTAACAACCAGAGGGCGGGCATCTCTATGTGGGTAGGCAAGACAACCTCTTTGCCGTATACGAGCGCATAAGGGGACGTCTTGATGGACTTCTTGAATGAGATACGGTCCGCCCATAACGCTCGGTCCAGAAGCAGGTGCCACGACCTCTTGTTCCTTTCCACAGTCTTCTTTATAATCTTCAAGAGATTTTTGTTGGTGGACTCGGCCAGGCCGTTTCCCTGCGGATAGTAGTTTGAAGACATCTTGTGGTATATGCCATACTTGCTGGTAAACTCAGTGAGTACAGCTCCTGCAAACCCTGGACCATTGTCTGTGACAATTGCCTCTGGAATCCCGAAACGGGTGATGAGGCTCTCTAGGAAACCGATGACCGTCTCTTGGTCAGCATGCTTTGTAGGCGTTGCCTCGGCCCACCGGGTAAAGTAATCTGTGGCTGTTAGGATAAACTTATGCCCCGCCGAAGAGTTGGGCGTTATTGTCCCAATGAAATCCAGACCCCACTGCTGAAATGGAGTCTCAGCTTGAATTGGCTGAAGGGGCAAAGGTGCTTTCCGATTTCTGCCGGCGAACCTCTGGCATTTCTCGCATTTTTGACAGACTGCATGCGCGTCTGCGAAGAGGGTGGGCCAATAATAGCCCGCTCTGATGATTTTTAAGGCCGTAGGCCTTCCTGAATGATGTCCTCCGGGCATCCCAGAATGGAATTCTCCGAGGACCTTCGGTTGATCAGATTCTTTGACGCACCGCAACAGGATGCCGTCAATATTTTTGAAATACAGCCCCTCGGGGCGTAGTATATACTTTAAGGCATTAAGCCTAAACCTCCTTCTTTGTGAGGCATTGAGATGATCTGGACATCTCCCTGTGCTAAAATACCACACCAGGTCATTCGTCCAATCACTCTCCTCTGATAAGGAGTTGGCAAGGTTGATTTCTGTCATTGGATTCTCCCACTGACAAGCAGAGACTTCGGCTGCAGCACTTCGGGCCAATTCCTGGCATAGAGCCCGACCTCGGATTAACTTTGTTGGCCGTACCTCTATGTCAAACTCTTGGATTTTGGCAATCCATCCTGCCCTCTTGTGACCAGGCTCTCCTTGGATGATGAAATTCCTGACATCCGGGTGTATCACGAAGACAGTTATCCGGCTCTGGGAGACAAAGTGCTTGAACTTTCTCAGGGATCTCATAACTGCATGGACTTGCCGCTCAATAAAATTATACCTTTCTTCGTGCGGCTGGATCACCTGGCTTAGGAATGCAATTGGACGCTCCTCGCCATCATCTCCCTTCTGAGTCAGGACTGCAGCGTAGCTTTCGGGCTCTCCCACTGCGTAAAGGATGAAGTCCTTGGAGTAATCTGGATTTATAAGCATTGGGGCCTGGGCAATCCTGGCCTTGATCTCTTCAAAGGCTTGCTTCCTCTCTTCAGTCCAGATAAATTCAGCATCTTTCTTCAGGAGCTCAGCCATGGGCTTGATTACTTGTGCAAAGTCAGGCACAAACTTCCTTACGAAGTTGATTTGGCCAAAAAATGACTGCAGCCCCTTTTTGTCGACTGGGATGGACAAGCGAAGAAGAGCCTCCGCTCTGTCGGGGTCAACCGCAAGGCCCTTTTCAGAAATAACATGGCCTAGCAGTTTGCCTTCTTTTACCGCAAAGACTGACTTCTTTGGGTTGATTGATATGCCGAATTCGCGACATCTTTCAAATACTTGGCGCAAATGGGAAGCATGGTCCTCTCTCTTATGTGAAAACACAGTCATGTCATCCAAATAGATGACAATGATTTTGTTGAGCAGCTCTCGGAACGCCAAGTCCATAGCCCTTTGAAATGTAGCCCCGGCATTTGAAAGACCGAAAGGCATGCGCTGATATGCGAACGTTCCCCATTTGGTGGTGAACGCCGTCTTATGCTGGTCTTCATCTTTCACCCAAATCTGATTATAGCCTGAAAATCCATCCAGGAGAGAGAATCTCTGGGCTCCTGCAACCACGTGAAGGATTTGATCAATCTGAGGGAGTGGGTAATGATCCTTCAATGAAGCCTGGTTAAGATTTCTGAAATCTACGCAGAGACGGATGTCTCCATTCTTCTTCCTCACGGGAACCAGATTTGCGACCCAAGAAGAATGCTTGATAGGATAGATGATTTTTGCTTCCAGCATCTTCATGAGCTCGGCTTTCATCATGGCTTCAATTTTTGGATTTACTGCCCTTTGCTTCTGCCTGAAGGGCTTTGCCTGCTCTTCCAGCTCTATGGTGTGCTGGATCATCTCTCTGTCGTACCCTTTCAGGTCTTGGTAGCACCAGGCTACAATATCTGGGTATTCTTTGCATAGAGCTCGGATCTGCTCTAACTCCTCATTGGTGCAATCTGTTCCGACCTTGATCACCTTTCCAGGTTCCAATTCCAGGTCCATGTACTGCTTGGGGTCCACTTTGATCCTGTGGGATATGGCTCTATCATTCTGATCAAAGAGGCTCTCCAGGGTAATCAGTCCTTTTGGGACATGATTATTCTTTAACTGTATTAACCCCTCATACTGCTCGTCATCAGGGTCTCTACCTTCGATTGTACTAGCTTCATGTATCAAAAAGGTGACGATATCCTCGTCACAGTCGAACACCTGCCAGTGGGTGTCCTTGTCAGGCACAGAAGGCCTATAAATGGTACGAACCGGCTTCGGCTTCTGGACAGTGTCATCAGCCGGGACGTACCTGGCTCCAACAGACGCCAGAATGTCAGCATGTTTATTCTTTTCACGAGAGATGGCTTTGACATTCAGTGAGTCAAATGACTCCATCAGATCCCAGACACGGTTACGGTACGCCTTGAGGTAGTGCTTCTTGGAGGCGCACTTGTTAGTGATCTGGTTGCACACCAGCTCTGAGTCGCCAAAGATCTGCAAATGTTTAATCCCAAGCCTCTCTGCCTTCCTTAAGCCTAAGCACAAGGCTTCATACTCCGCCGCATTGTTAGTGCAACTCCAAGCCAGCCTATAACAATAGTCCTTTTGAATGCCGGATGGTGAGACCAGAAGGACACCTGCCCCGGCGCCATTCTTGCATCGGGCGCCATCAAAGTACAACTTCCACAGCTTGTCTGGGGCAGGTCCTACATCCTTCTGAGCAGTCTGGTCAAGCCTCTCAGGCTGAGTGACGGAGTAGCAGCCTAGTTCGGTTTCGATCATGGCGTTGAAATTCAACAAAGAGAACTCGTCCTCTACTTGCAGCAGTTCCAGGGTTTCTTCCGCCAAGTCTACTTCTACCAGCTCCTCGGTCGTCAGATGAACCATGTCATTTTGTTGCTCCTCCCCGGGTATCTTCTCGACCAGAAAAGTGGAAGGCTTCTCATTATAAATTTTCAACCTCCTTCCTTTGAAAGGTACCTCCATATGTGAATAGTCCAGCGACAAATATCCACCCAGCTTCGCAGTGAACTCCCTTGAGAGACACATGCCGAAGTAGGGTTCCAAGTCAACCACTACGACCTCTTGGATGACCACGATGTCGAGTGCTTTATGCAGCCGGATGGGGATGTCTTTGATGACACCAACTGTCTTCACAGGAGTGTCGTCCAACTGTAGCACACCTTGGCTGCTCCTTGTGTATTCCATACCAATTTCTTCGCAGACAGCCCTTGGCATGACAGTAGTCGAAGCACCGGAGTCCACCATGCAGTTATGCACTATGTGACCTTCCATCCGCAAAGATAGATAAAAAGGTGGCGGTCTGTTCTTCCCAGTAGCAGAAGTAGTCAAGGGCTGAGCTAACACAGCAGGCTGTGCCGGCTTCCCGTCTTTTACATTCTTCAATGATTCCTGCAACAGGTCTACTTGTCCTGGGAGCTGAAGAGCATCATACATGCTTATTTTTGCTGGTGTTTTCTTGAGCTCATCGACTATATTATAGGTAGAAGTACCGGCCCCTTCTGCTTCCTTCGCTGGCTCGTACTTGGTGCGGTACTGCTGCGTGGCTTCGACCCTCTGTCTCTTTGTCAAGGACGGGTACCTCAGCTTCTCCTGAGCTTGCTCTTTTGTTTCAGCTGGAGGTTGGGTCGTTGGAGCCTTGATTACGGGAGCCTTGAGCGCCGGGAGCTTCTCTTTGGCAATCGGAGGTAAAGGTGGCTTATCAGGAGCTGCCACAGCAGGCTGCGTCTTCTCCCTTCTTGCATATACCTTCAACGGCTTCATTTGGGCCGGAGTGGCCTCAATTGGCTTCTTGCCCTCTTTGGTTAAGAGGGATACAGGATCTTCTTCAGGGACTGCGAAGTTACCCTCGTCATCACGAATCATGTATGCTTCATCCTCTATGGCGCTACCCGCAAGGGTCTGAATATAATGTTGATGCAGCATGCAACTCTCTTCTCCATGGGGGTCGTTGCAAGTAGAGCACCAGTTGACGCGGTCAGAAGTACCAGGCTGAGCATTGCCGGCAACATTTCTTGTTGGAGGCCTCTGCGCTTGAGCTGCTTGATCTTTTGTTAGCGCAGGAGGAGGGTATGGCCTTCTAGGAACAAACTCCATCTGAGCCTGCTTCTTCTTCATGATTGTCATGTCATTGGAGATTGTATGGTAACCGGAGGCAAGAGCCCGCACCTCCTGAAGGATCTTATTTTGAATATCATTATCGGCAGGCGCCGGCCGGGCTGGCGGAGGTAAGGTGGCTAATGGTGGAGGAGCATGAAACGCCGGATATTGAGGGGGAGCGGGAAGTGTTGGATGTTGCGGAGGTGGCGGATTAGGATAATGGATCTGAGGTGGACCGTACGGGTCAATGACTGGCGCAGGATTCCATGGCTGATGGGGGTGATGATTGGATGAAGACGGGGCCCCACCCGAAGCGGGCGGATATTGGGACTGAGGGAAATCCGGGTAGATCGGAGGTTGCATTTTATGAGGGAGCCTGCCTATAGCAATCATGTCCAGTTCTGCCTGCTGAGCAGCCTCATATAATGCAGGAAAAGTGTTGACCCGGGCTAACTTAATAACTAGACAAATGTCCGAGTTAAAAGCTCTCAGGTAATAGTGAGCAGCCTGTCCCGCGGAAGGACGCAGCTCAGGGGGTACTCTTTTCCAGGACCTCGCGAACCTCACGTTAAAGTCTGATATCTCCTCTTGCGGATGGCGCTGAATACTTTGAAATTGGTGCAACAACGAGGAGGGATCAACGGACTCATTGAATCCCTTAACTAGCCTTCCAGCTAGTTGGGGCCATCCCGTGATAGTCCCCTCCGGCAAGGATCTCCACCAGTAGAGAAGCTTTCCTCGCAGAGAGAGCTAACAGTCGGGTTTTAACACTCTCATTGGTGATAGAGTGCAGTGCAGCCAAGGCCAGAATGTCTTGGATGTGCTCATATGTTGTCTTCCCCGTGCCGTCATAGGTAGGAATGGACTTTAAGGCAGCAGGCGGGACAACTTCTTGTCCAGCTAGAGCAAGAGGGCCTGTGGAATCAACAGTCGGGAAGAGGTCATTATCATTCTGCTGATTCTGGGCAGCCATGTCTTCTTCCTCTTCTTCGAGCTGATCAGTGGTGTAGTCAGTATCAGTACTATCTGAAGTTGTGGGCTGTTCTTCAACTTCGGCCTCCTCAACTTCTTCAACCTCTTCCACTTCAGCTTCTATCTCAGCTTCAGATTCGTGCTCGAACCTATCGTCTTGGTGAGCTTGGTAGTCAGCCAGCCTTACGCGCTCTCCAGCAGCGTTGATGTCAATTTCGTAAAAATCAGGCTGTTGTCCTGGATTCCTAGCTCTCCACCTTCTTGTGTGCATGAAGGCGTTTTTGATATTGGACCAGTCTTACAGACTCAGAGAATGTTCAGGTACAACAGAGTCGCCAGGTGTTCTGATTTGACAGCAATGAAGCGAACACCGATGCTTCGATTCTGTTTTGGGTGGGAGACTCCCGTGTCCCACCGGGCGTGCCAGAGAAACTGTTGGTTACGAATCTGCCACTAGGATAGGATTTTAATCTATTTGCGCCCTAGATTCGCCCAACAGATTGAAAGGCCGGAAGGAAGGAATGCCTTCCGCGCCAATCTCCGGAGGAGGCCGACTTCCTATGTTTTCTCAATTGGGGTTTTAGCTCAGAGTGCAGGAAAGAGATTACAAATTACAAAAAGAAACATAAATATGCTTGTTTCGGGTGGGGAAGATAAGCAGCACAGAAACTAACCAATCACTACTACTAACAACAATCTAAACAAAGTATGTAACAGAAACTATTAATGCTATTTTATCCTATGTATCCTTCACTTTAAGCATTCCAGATATACTTAATCACCAATACCGATATCCAGAAAGCAGAATAGCAGTAATCAGCAATATAAGCAACATGAGGCAGAAACACTTAACAAAGGCAGCATACAAGATAAAGACAATTAATAGAGCCAAGTATATTTTGTATTCAAAAGCAAATGCACAGCTACAGAAGTCTCTTAGCAATATATCTCCCATCCACCCTTATACAATGATATGAGGCTGCTATTTATAGCGCAATTTTCCCCCCGATTACAATGTGGGCACAGAATCCCAGACCTGACAAAAGCTGGAAAAGCTGACAAAAGCGGCAAAAAGCGGCTGATGTTGACCTCTGCGGGTATGGAATGTACTTGCAGCAAGGTCCACCTGAAAACATGGCAGCTACGTGGCAATCCGGTAGATGAAACCTCGAGTCAGTTTGAATGAGGGCAGATGCGGTACAACTTGTCAGTTCACGCTCATCTGTCCGGTACCCTGGTGGCACACCTTCTGTCACATCTTGACTCAGATCCCAAGACCGAACACCTGTCAGCATCTGAAGGAGGGGGAAAAATCATCTTAAAGCTCATCTTTTATATTTCTATCCCGCCCGACTGCGCACAAAACTGGAGCGCAGTCGGACGGCGCAGGGTGGAAATAGCGCAATCGGGAGGGCCTTCGTGCCTTAGGATTTTCTCAGCAGCACTTTCCTGTTTTCCGCCCGAGTGCGCACAACTTGGTGAGCGCAGCCCGACTTCGCTGCGAAGTCGGGCGGCTCAACACTTAGATTTTTTCTTGATGTCTTCACAGTAAGCCCGCCCAAGTGCGCACCGTCTTCAGGGCGCCGCCCGACTTCGCTGCGAAGTCGGGCGGCCCAACACTTAGCCGATTTTTGGCTGCTTTTCAACTGAGGCCGCCCAGGTGCGCACGGGATTATGAGCGCAGCCCGACTTCGCTGCGAAGTCGGGCGGCTCCATACTTAGAAATTTTCTGGGCACCGTTCTGACAATACCGCCCAGGTGCGCCAAAGTGGACAAGCGCAGCCCGACTGCGCTGCGCAGTCGGGCGAATTACAACACTTAGAAGAATTTTGGGCAAACTTGCCCACTCACAGAAACAATCAAAGACATAGAAAAGAAGATGGAGAAAGTGAAATTGGTGGCAGAAGAGTAGAAGGGACATGATGAAGAAAGGGAGAGAAGAAAGAGGGAAGGCAAAGCAGCATCCTTACAAAATTTTCAAGACATGGCACCCCGTGCAAAATGTGGCAATAGTTATCATAGTTGAGACAACTCCTATGCATCACTTCCCAAGCAAAGAAATTAATTTTAGGCCATCCCTTAGCCACCCAAAATCTATCCCATGGGGCATCCTGAAGGATCAACGAGAGGAGGGAGCAAAGCATTATAACCATCACGAACAATGAAGACACCTAGAGTGCCAAGGCCCCAGGCGATCCTATCCTCTTCCTCTTTCCCTGTAAGGCACCTTTGCTTGAGGATCTTATCAATAAGAAGCTTTTGATGAAGAGGGACAGGAATAGGCCATTCTTCTAACCTCTTCCACTAAAAGAAAGAGAAATCTCCAATTTGCCTGGAAGTAATATATGAAGCCATTTTTATCCATCCTCTAACTTCGAGGCTTTGTTGCGAGGGTTGCAGCTCTAGAAACTCATTGAATAAGGGGTGATGTTGGTCCCAAGAATCACTCCAAAAGTTACTTTTGTCTCCTATACCTACTTTCCAAAAAAGTCTAGATTTAACCAATTGTTCACCAGCTTTCAAGACCTTCCAAATAACGGAGCCAGGGCCCCTTAGAGGAATGCAGCCAGCTTCTTGATGAGGGATAGAACCCAAATACTTACTAGTGATGACTCTACTGAAGAAAGCCTTCTTGTTGGAGATCCATCTCCAATAAAGCTTCCCAACAAGAGCTTGATTTTTTAAAGCTGCTTTACAAAAACCAAGACCCCCTCGAGCTTTAGGCTGACATATTTTATCCCAACTAACAAGAGCCCACTTCTTACCCATCCTTGGGCCATCCCACAAAAAATTTCTCATAAGCGAATCCAACTCTCTAAGGACTCTCATAGGGGCAGCTAGGATGGAGAATTTATAAATAGGCATGGCTTGGATCACTGATTGGATGAGAGCCATTCTTCCTCCAAAGGTAAGCCAGCGGTGAGTCCAATGATTAACTTTAGCAACGATTCTATCCATTAAAGCTTTCCAATCAACCACCCTTAGGCTCTTAAAATGAAGGGAATCCCTAGGTAATCAAGCGGAAGGGTACCTTCGGCAAAGCTCAAAATGGATAGAATCTGATCCTGGATTCTTTTGTCCATATTGAAGAAAATAACCTTGGATTTGGCCACATTCACCTGCTGACCAATAGCATCCATGTAGGTTTTTAATATGGCTTTGAGCGTTCTAGCCTCCCGAATGTTGGCCTCCCCAAAGAGACCTATATCATCCACAAATTGAAGATGAGTTAATGTCTCCTCACCTAGTTGCACACCTTCCAAAAGACCTTGTTGCTTAATAAAAAGAAATGGGGAAATAGGATCTCATTGACGAATACCCCTGGAAGCAAGGAAAGGGGTCGAGGGGGAGACGTTGATGAGAACAAAGAAGGAAATTGTCAAGACACAACTCATGATCCACTCTCTCCACTCCTGAGAGAAACCAAATTTCTCAAGCATTTGATCCAAAAACTGCCAGGGGACTCTATAATAAGCCTTATACATATCTAGTGTAATAAACATGCCTCTTCAACCAGAATGCTGCATAGAGTGGATAGCCTCCTGGGCTAGAATAACTCCATCTAGAATTTGACGCCCCTCCACAAATCCTCCTTGTTCCTGGGAGATTATGTTATTCATAATCTTCTTAAGCCTTTCAGCTATCAACTTAGTGATTATCTTGTAGGTCACATTGCAGAGAGCAATCGAGTGAAAATCTCCAAGGCTGATGGCTTGTCCCACTTTAGGAATCAAAGTGAGGAAAGTATGATTTAGAGCCTGAAGCATAGTTCTATTTGAACGAGATTCTTCAACAACCTTGGTTAAATCCTCTCCTATGACATCCCAGAAAGCCTTAAAGAACTCAATTGGGAAACCATCGAGCCCTGGAGATTTCCTTGATTTTATTTTAAAAACTATGCTCCTCACCTCAACTTTATCCACCGGACTAAAAAGGGCTTGGTTTTGCTTGGCTGAAATAATCTAGTGGGTATAGTTAAGTATCTCTTGTTGCGCTACAAGATTAGGGATAGCAGGGACAGTAAAAAATATTTTGAAACAAATTATTTGTTGCATGTTGCATACCTGGTATGGTGTCCACCTGTCCATTGGAGTCGTGAAGGCAAAGCCCAAGAATTCCTTTGTCTACTTGTCGATGCAAAGCGATGAAAGAAACTTGTGTTTCGATCCCCCTCCAATAGCCAAGTAGTTCTCGCTCTTTGTTTCCAATAAATTTCCTCCTGATTGTCTATGGACTCTAATTCTTTTCTGACCAGTTCATCTTCATATTTCAGATCCTCTGTGATTGCTCTAGTCCTGAAGCGGGTGGCCAGCTCCTCCATCTTTGCCAACAAAGGAGCCTTTTGGGATTGAAAATCAGATTTGCTACTTGTAGACATGGAGATTTGACCCACCAAAATGGTTCAAATCTTCCTTAGATCCCTAGCTAGCCACCCAAACTTGCTAAGTGCAAATTTTGGGTCTTTTTGCCTTCTCCCTTTGCCTTTTTGCCTAGCTTTACCAAATTCGTGCCCCCTCCATACAGGGCACGAATTTGGCTTTTTTTCCCTAGCTTTACCAAATTTGCGCCCCCTCCATACAGGGCACGAATTTGGCTTTTTTTGCCTAGCTTTACCAAATTCGCACCCGATCCATATTGGACGTGAATTTGGCTTTTTAGGGGTTTTTCTCACTTAAACCCCTCCCTCAGGTCGGCTTTGCCCAAAGTGAAATTTCACTTTTCCGCCTGTTTTGCCCTCCAAACCTCTTATAAATAAGGGTTTGGATCCCCTTAGTTCTCCCAATGCTTTTTGGTGGTGATTCTAATTCTTGACTCACTCACATACTCATGCTTTCAAGTGGATTTCTGCTACAAGTTGTTGTTTTGACTATTTTGGTGCTTGGTGATTGCTACCCTTGGGGATTGAGTGAAGAAGTCTTGACAATTGGATAGATCAACCATTTTGGAGTGCTTGTTCCTTGTTGTCACATTTTGCACGGGGTGCAATGTTTTCAATTTTGTAACAGTGCTGCTCTTCTTTTTCCCTCTTCCTCTATTTTCCTTCCTTCTTCTCTCCCTTCCTCTTTCTTTCCCACATTCTCTTTCTTCCCCCCTTTCTCGGAGCCCCTCAGTTGAATTTTAAACTTTCCAGCAAGTTACCTGAAAAATGGCTAAGTGTTGGTGCGAAGTTCGCACTTCGCCCAGTTTTGGTGCGAAGTCGCACTTCGCCCAGTCCCCCCTCGCCCCTCTTCGGGCGCACCTTGTAGCGGCGAGTGGCGGTGACAAAAGAGTGATAAGTCTTGGAGCAAAGTCCGTACGGCGGCAGATACCAGTTTTCACCTGTGCGCGATCCGACTTCGCAGCGAAGTCGGAGTGCGCCCTTGACAGGTGCGCGATAGGGGAACAAACTCGGAAATACTCCTAAGGCATGGAGGCCTTCCCATTGCGTTGTTTTCTGCCCGCGCAACCCGAGACGCTACGATCCCAAGCGAAGTTGGACAAGGCGCCTTTCAAGGCCGACACGTGTCAAACGGCATCATCCATCATCCGACAAGTGTCCGGCTCGGGATTTGAGCCAAGACGTGCCGAGCAAAAGGACGAGCATGGGCTGCATTACCGTGCCGGTGACCTCATTCAAAGCTGATTGGAGGTTCTACCGCTCCAGGCTACCCGCATACCTGCCGAGAAGAAGTTACGCCCAACACACCGCCACGTAGCTGTCCGGCTTCCGGGAAGACCATCTTGCGGGTACGGTCCGGTCCGACAAAAGGTCAGCATTTGCGGCTCTTTCGCCGCTTTTGTCGGCTAATGTTTGGTTGGGACCTTGTGCCCATTAATGTAACGGGAGGGACTCGGGCTATAAAAACCCACCATGAATTCATTGTAAAGGGTGGAAGGGGAATGTCTGTTAGGGAACCAATGTAACCGTGCTACCTTATAAATATAATTTGTATGCATGGTTCTGTTCTGCTGCTTTTATTTCTTTAGCTTATGCTTTACGCTTCCCTGTGTCATGGCTCGTTGATTCGTTTCAGCATTTGATGATCAGGCGCCTTTAGCATTGTTTGTGTACTTTTAAATTTCATATAACTAGATGTGGTAGCAGTTCCATCAGTTGTGTGTTACGTTGCTGTCCGTAGTGGTGATTGATGCGTTGCCGTCTTTGTTAGTTCTCCTTGTAGGGAGAATGTTTGCTAGGGGACCATTGTAGTTGTGCGGTTAAAATCTCTGCATGACACATATACAGCTCTCGATATCTCTAGGTTGCTTTAAATGTTAGGGTGATTGATGCATTGCGTGTTAGTTCTCCTTGTAGGGAGAATGTTTGCTAGGGGACCATTGTAGCTGTGCGTATACTGCTTAGGTATCGGAAAGTACACTTAGATTTTGCAGTTCTCAGTCATGCTTTGTATTTATAATGCAGTAAGTATTGGTGATTCTTGGTTGCCGTACTGTTAGTTCCCCCCACCAACTCCAAGTATATTTGTATATTCTTTCTGTTCATTTATCTCTTTCCTGCACTCTTAGCTTGAACATAAACCCCCCAAAAAGGAGCCGGCCTTCTCCGGAGATTGGCACGGAAGGCATCTCTTCCTTCCGGCCTTTCATGTTGGTGGGCGAATCTGGGCGCATTAACCCAAAATCCTTTCCTCATGGCAGATTCGTAACCAACGGTTTCTGCGCACGCCGGTGGGACACGGGTCCCACATTTGACGAGAGATTTTCTGATCGGTCTCCACCTGGCGCTGACAGTGGTTTCTGAGCACTTGGTGAGACAAGGAAGTTTCTCACCCCCGACAGAATTGAAGCACCGGTGTTCGCTTCATTGCTGTTCCAAATCTGAACACCTGGCGACTCCGCACGAACAAATCCTCTGAGTCCGAAAGACCGGTCCCAGCACCTTCATGCACACAAGAAGGTGGCAAGCAAGGGATCCGAGAAGCCCGCCTGACTTTTACGAACTGGACATCAACGCTCGAGGCGAAGTTCCCAGGCTGGCTGATCCGCGAGCTCGTGTCGACGAAGCCGAGGCTGAAATCCAAGAAGAAGCCGAAGCTGAAGTCGGCGGAGCTGAGTACGAAATAGAAGAGGCCGAGGAAGAAGAAGCACCTGCATCCTCGGAAAGTACCGACACTGAGTACACAACCGACGGAGGAGAAGAAGAAGAAATGGCTGCTCAACAGCAGAATGACGATGATCTCTTCCCGGCGGTGGACTCTACGGGGCCCTTGGCCCTGGTCGGACAGCAAGCTGTGCCCCCTGCTGCTTTAAAGTCTATTCCCACATACGACGGCTACGGTAAGACGGCGTACGAGCACATCCAGGACATCCTTGCCCTGGCCGCATTGCATACTATTACCGATGAGAGTGTGAAGACCCGTCTGCTGGCCCTTTCCACGAGGGGAAAGCTTCTCTCTTGGTGGAGATCGCTGCCAGAGGGATCCATCACAGGGTGGCCCCAGCTTGCCAGAAGGCTCGTGAAAGGATGCAACGAGTCTGCTGACCCTACTTCTCTACTGCATCAGTTCCAAGCTATCCAGAGACATCCTCAAGAGGAGGTGTCTGATTTTAACATCAGGTTTGCGAGATCCTGGAAACGGGTACCTCGCGAACTTCGGCCTTCAGCTGGCATGGCTGCTCACTACTATCTGAGATCCTTCAACTCAGACATATGCCTGCTGCTGAAGATCGCCAGAATAGACGAGTTTCCTGCGCTGTACGAGGCTGCCCAGCAAGCTGAAGCTGACATTATTTCCATCGGCAGACTCCCGTCCAGGGTGCAGGAACCCATTCATCCCGACTTCCCCAGATCCCAGTATCCTCCACGCTCTGGTGGTGCGCCGTCCACATCAGGGCAGCAACCCCAGCAGCAGTGGAATCCAGCGCCGGTCGTAACTCCTTACGGCCCGCCTCAATTGCATTACCCTCACCCGCCTCCTCCTGCTCCGCATTTTCCAGCACTTCCTGCTCCCCCACAGTACGCACCTTATTCTAACCCTCCTCCATTAGCCGCATTGCCTCCACCGGCACAGTTGCCGCCTCCTGACAGTAGCATTCAGAACACGATTCTCCAGGAGGTGCGGGCTTTGGCCTCGGGATATCATGCCATGTCCAATGACATGACCGCTACGAAGAAGAAGCAGCCCGAGATGGACCTTGCTCCTAGGAGGCCATATGCGCCCCCGCGGCGACGAAAGACAAAGCCCCGGAACACCGGCCGCGAGGCGTCCGCCTCGAGAAATGCTTGCTATAGAAGACCCGCTTGGTCCTCCCGACCGGGTTAGCGGTGCACTACGTGCAATGACCCGCATTCGGAGGAAGGCGCACTTTGCACCGGCACTACATCCAGACCTTGGCCAGCAGCGCCATAGAGGACGATGAACTGTACATGATCTTGGACGGCGAAGCCAACTTTGCCCTCCCAGAAGAGAATCTAGTGCCGCCCGCCAAGGAAGAAAAGAAAGTTGTAGATGCGGCCAAGCCTTTGCAAGTCTACGCAAGAAGAGAAAAACCGCAGCCGGTGGGCTGCCACCGTACAAGCGGGTGTGGCCCTACACAGCCCAGGAGAAGGCATCCAAAGATAAAGCTCCAGTCAAGCCTTCTCCGGCAAAGGCTGCCCCTGTTCCAGCCAAACCTCCAGCAAAGGCCCCAACTCCGGCTAAAGCTCCTGTACCTCAGCCTCCAGCTGAAACCAAAGAACAAGCCCAGGAGAAGCTGAAGTACCCGTCTCTGACCAAGAGACAGCGAGTTGAGGCTACCCAGCGATGCGGACGAAGTATGAGCCGGCAAAACAAGCGAAGGAGCTAGTACCTCGGGCTACGACATTGTAGACGAGTTGAAAAGAACACCTGCTAGAATCAGCATGTATGATGCTCTTCTGCTCCCAGGCCAAGTGGATCTGCTGCAAGAATCAGGAAGAACATGAAGAGCGGCAAGCAGATACAGCCCGCTGTCCTGGTTCAACCTTTGACAGTCTCAGCCATTTGGGAAGAACAGGAGCCGCCACCCTTTTATCTGTCTTTACGGATGCAAGGGCACATAGTTCCAGCTGCATGGTGGATTACGGTGCTTCCTCGTCGTGATGCCGAAGGCCGTGCGATGAGATCGGGATGGAATACACACGGAGCAGCCAAGGCGTGCTGCAATTAGACGGCACCCCTGTCAAGACAGTTGGTGTCATAAAGGACATCCCTATCCGGTTGCACAAGGCTCTCGACATCGTGGTCATCCAAGAGGTCGTGGTTGTTGACCTGGAACCTTACTTCGGCATGTGTCTCTCTCGGGAGTTCACTGCGAAGTTGGGCGGGTACCTGTCTCTAGACTACTCACACATGGAAGTGCCCTTCAAAGGAAGGAGACCGAAAATTTTCAATGAGAAGCCTTCCACCTTCCTAGTAGAGAGGATACCGGAGGAGAGTTGGGTGCATGGTCCGGTTGTCGGAGGAAGAGGTAGTGACGGTGGAGGGCGAGCAAGCCTTCGAAGTGCTACGGCTTGAAGATGAGTTCTCGTTGCGGGACTTCAATGCCGTAATTGGGACAAAGCAGGGCTGTTACTCCACTGTACAGCCCGAGAGGCTTGACGTGTCGGCTGCGAAAGAAGTAGGACCTGCACCGAGAAGCTGTGGAAGCTTTTCTTTGACGGCGCGCGATGCAAGAATGGCGCCGGTGCAGGAGTACTGTTGGTTTCTCCAACCGGAATCCAGAAGGACTATACCTACAGGTTGGCCTGGAGCTGCACTAACAACTCGGCGGAATACGAAGCCCTATGCTTGGGTTTGCGAAAGGCGGAGAGGCTCGGAATCAAACACTGCAGATTTTCGGAGATTCAGAGCTGGTGTGTCACCAAGTTACGAAGAAGTGCGCATCCAAACAGCACTATCTTAGAGCGTACCGCAACCGGGTGTGGGAACTGATGGAGTCATTCGACTCATTGAATGTCAAGGCAATATCGCGTGAGAAAAACAAACACGCGATATTACGGCGTACGTTGGAGCAGGTGCGTTCCGGTGACGACGTTGTCCGAAAACCGAAGCCAGTTCGCACTATCTACAGGCCTTCTGTGCCTGATAAGGACACCAATGGCAGGTGTTCAGTTGTGACGAGGAGATCGTCACATTCCTGGTTAACGAAGTGTGTGTAATCGAAGGTAGAGACCCTGATGACGAGCAATATGAGGGGTTGATACAGTTAAGGAATAATCATGTCCCAAAAGGACTGATTACATTGGAGAGTCTCTTTGATCAGAATGACAGAGCAATATCTCACGGGATCAAAGTAGACCCGAGGCGGTATGCTGACACTGGAACTTGAACCTGGTAAAACTATCAAGGTCGGAGCAGGTCGCACGTCGGAGGAACTTGAGCGAGATCGGATCACTGTGCCGGGAGTTCCCCGACATCGTGGTCTGGTGCTACGAGGATTTGAAGGGGTATGACAGAACTGTCATCCAGCATACCATTGAGCTAGAGGATGGCGCCAAGCCATTCCGACAGAAGCAGAGGGCCGTGAATCCGAAGATTGAGGCCATGATGAAGGCCGAGCTCTTGAAGATCTTTGGAGGCCAAGATCATCTACCCCATCAAACATTCATCCTGGGTCGCGAATTTGGTGCCCGTGAGGAAAAAGAATGGCGACATTCGTCTGTGTGTCGACTTCGAAACCTAAATCGGGCTTCCCTCAGGGACCACTATCCGCTTCCCCAAATCGACCAGATTCTACATATCGTTGCTGGAGCCCAGAGATTTTCACTTTTAGATGGATTTTCCGGCTACAACCAGATTTGGGTCAAAGACGAGGACCAGCATAAGACGGCGTTTACCACCAAGTGGGGGACGTTCGCCTATCAGCGCATGCCGTTTGGCTTATCCAATCTTTGGTGCCACATTCCAAAGGGCCATGGACCTGGCCTTCAGAGAGCTGCTCAATAAGATTATTGTCATCTACCTTGATGACATGGTTTTTCTCTCACCAACGAGGGGATCATGTCTCGCACCTACGGCAAATATTTGAGAGGTGTCGAGAGTTCGACATTTCTATAAACCCGAAGAAGTCTGTCTTCGCGGTAAAGGAAGGAAAGCTGCTGGGACATGTCATCTCCGAGGAAGGCCTCGCCATTGACCCTGACAGAGCAGAAGCCCTCGTTCGCTTCCGGCCCCATCGATAAAAAGGGCTGCGGTCCTTCTTCGGTCAGATTAACTCGTGCGGAAGTTCATTCCGGACTTCGCACGAGGTGATCAAGCCTATGGCCGAGCTGCTGAAAAAAGATACAAATTATGAATGGACTGATGAGAGAGAGCAAGCCTTCGAGGAAATCAAGGCTCGAATTGCGCAAGCTCCGGTGTTGACAAACCCGGACTACTCCAAGGACTTCATCCTGTATGCAGTGGGAGAACCCGAAAGTTACGCTGCAGTCCTGACTCAGAAGGGAGACGATGGTGAGGAGCGCCCCATAGCGTTCCTGAGCCAAGTGATTCTGCCGCATGAAGAAAAGTACAATTTTATAGAGCGGCAGGTTCACGCTGTTATGAAATCCCTTCGGAAGTTCAGGCACTTTGTCTCCCAGAGCAAAACGACTGTCTTTGTGATTCACCGGACGTTCGAAGCTTCATCTTACAAGGAGAACCGGGTCACAAGAGAGCGGGATGGATTGCAAAAATCCAGGAGTTCGACATCGAAGTGCGGCCCACCAAGCTTATCAGAGGCCGAGCCTTGTGTCAGGAATTGGCCCGAAGCGCTGCAGCCGGCATCTCCGCTTGTAAGTGGGAGGACACAGCGACACGCATCTACCTAGCCGACTCCTTATCAGAGGGGAGTGATTGGACGGATGAGCGGTGAGATTTTTACGCACGGAAGATGTCCCGATCACTGAACGCCTCACAACGAAGGAGATTTCGGCTAGGTGCACTTAAGTACACTCTTTGCCCCGAGGGGCTTTACTTCAAAAACATCGACGGCATCCTGTTGCGGTGCGTCAGAAAATCGGACCAGCCTAGGGTCCTCGGAGATTTTCATTCCGGGATGCCTCGGGGTCACCATTCTTCAAGGCCAACGGCCTTAAAAATAATTAGAGCTGGGTACTATTGGCCCACTCTATTCGCAGACGCTCATGCGGTCTGCTCTAAATGTGATCAATGCCAGAGGTTTCTTTGGCAGAAGCAGAAAAGCACCCTGCCCCTTCAGCCGATTCAGGCCGAGACTCCGTTCCAGCAATGGGGTCTAGACTTCATTGGGGTGATTTCGCCTAATTCCTCTGCCGGACACAAGTTTATTCTTACAACCACCGATTATTTCACACGGTGGGCAGAGGCAATCCCGACCAAGAACGCAGACCAAGAAACGGTCATCAGGTTCATTGAGAGCCTGATTACCCGCTTCGGGGTTCCGAGTCAATTGTGACGGACAACGGTCCGGGATTCGCGGCGTGTACTCACGGAGTACACTGGCGGACTTGGCATCTATCACAAGATGTCTTCTAATTACTACCCGCGGGGGAATGGCCTTGCCGAGTCTACTAACAAGAACCTCCCGAAGATCATCAGGAGGACCATTGACAGAAACAAGCGGACTTGGCACTTACTCCTGAACCGGGCGCTGTGGGCGGACAGAGTTGCGTTCAAGAAATCCATCAGAACGTCCCCCTATGCGCTCGTCTATGGCAAAGAAGCTGTCATGCCATCCCACATTGAGATCCCTGCCCTATGGATGTTGGACGAAGACAGGAGCAGCGGAGACCCGGTGGACGACAGACTGTGCCAACTCCTGCAGTTGGAAGAAGACAGAGAAAGTGCATACCAGGCCTTCACCGATCATATTGCGGCCACTCAAGGCTGGTTTGCCAAAGGGCACCTTTGCCGAGTTTTGAAATCGGGGACACTGGTGTTGAAGTGGGACTCATATAAGGCAAAGCCGGGCAATCACGGGAAGTTTGATGCCCTCTGGGAGGGCCCTTATCAGATTGCTCGGGTGAACCAGTTTAATGCCTATGTACTTCGGGATATGGAGGGTCAGCTCCTGCCTATCCCTGTTAACGGGTTCCACTTAAAACTTTACTGCTGTTGAAGGTGCCCGAGTGGCCCTTCTTTGTAAAAATTTTCCTTATGCATTTTCGTTTCCCAGCATGTACAGTTTCCGACTTTCAGCTTTTAATTGTTTTTTTTATTTTTGAGCTTAAGCTGCGGCATGGGAGAGAAAACGGACTTAGCGGCGAAGTACGTCGTCGCCCCTCAGGAGGGGCGAAGTTCGGGCTGCTTGGTAAGTGAAGGAGAAAAAAGAAAAAGGCAAAAAAATGTCTAAGTGTTGGCCGAAGCCCGACTTCGCAGCGAAGTCGGGCTGCGCGCCAGCCGAAGTGCGAAGCTTGAACGAAGAGAAAAATGCAAGGCACAAAGGAGAACGGACTGCGCTCAACTTTGGGCGAAGTCCGACTTCGAAGTCCGACTACGGCCGGCTTGCGTGCGAAGTTCGAACTGCGCACAACCTCCGCGCGAAGTGCAAACTTCGCGAAGTTCGTCTGCCGAACTGGGCGAAGTCCGAACCCTGCAATGTTCAAGCGCGGCTCGCGTTCGGTCTAAAGGAAGCAGTAAAAATGCTAAGTGTTCGCCTCCTCCGAAGGTTGCAAAGGACCGGACTGCGCTCAACCCTTGGGCGCGGCAAGAAAAAAAAAAAGGCAGGAACAGTTTCAATGCGAACTTCGCGCGAAGTTCGAACTTCGCCAGAGTTGGAAGTCGACGGAAGTCGGATCGCCTAACCTGGGCGAAGTCCGTGCGCCTCGTTTTCAGGCCAGTTTGGACAATGGTTTAAAAAATGAATAAAATATTCAAAAGGTTCCAAGCTGGGCCCAAGGCGCATTGTGACCGTTCTAAAGTGGGTTTCCGCACCAGAGGTTTTTTCTTGAGCAGTGTGCCCGGATTGCGGCAGTGACGTCAGCCATGGCGCAGCGTCCAAGACAAAATTAATGATTGCACAGTCTTCAAGGAAAAGTGCAATAAAAAGAACATGGCACGTCTGTCGGGGTACCTTTTCCAAGCATTCTCCTGTGCAGCCACCCAAGAAACTTAACTCCAGCCGACCTACCCCCTCCTGCGCGGCATTAATGACGTTGTCGTTGTCTAGAAAAGGGGGTCAGATGCATTCAAACATGCCGGCTAGCGATTATTCCTTAAGCGTGCGATTATTCTGTGACGAGAAATCTTTGCAGACGCCCTGAACTTGTAATTATTGCTGATTCGGAGAGATGGACAGAGGAAAGATGCCAATGTCAGCGCAATCCAGCGAAAGTAGCGAGCACAAGGATTTACCACGGCCGGGTGTTTTCAGAAGTGAAACACCGCCGGAGCCAAAGTCAAAGTCCCGGCCTAAAAAAGTACAGCGTGGGCAAGCCCCACCACCTCCGGTAAATTACTTGGCGGGATACGTGGACGGCTCGTTTTCTATGAGCCTGACTAAGCTGCGGACAAATGTGGAGAGCTGGGCTGACAAGGTTTCGCCCTCTCACCATTTCGGAGCGGCGTACAAGTCCAACCTTTTCAGATTCTTGTGCCCTCCTGTCCATCAATGCCGGAGCTGGTGGACATCATTGTCAGACACTACAGACCAGTTACCGGCGAGTTGCAGCTCCAGCGGTAAACCCTTGTTCGCGCTGCGCAGGGAGACTGTCCAGCCAGCTTTCGCCCCAGGGTTGGAGTATGACTCCAGCACCATTGTCGAGAAGATAAATCTGGGCGAGCAAGCGGGACGTTTCACGCAAACAAAACGGATGAGGGATTTCCTCAATTCAGAGCTGAACGCCCCGCTTGCAGCTGGACAGTGGCCAACCGGCCCCATGCCCTTGGCGAGGTTTCAGAGCAAATATTTGTACACCATTTTGGCATGGATTCTCGGCTGCGACTCCGATGAGCTGGTACAGCCGTACCAGCTAGCGCTGGCAGAATGTCTCCTGTGTGGAGAATCCTACGAACCGGCAGCGCAGAGAAGTGGAAAGCGTCCCATCTTTTTCGATAGGCGGTGGTGGCATCGCCATCCACTCCAGCCTAGTCAAGATCCAGAAGAAGCCGTCCACCGAATTTCGTTTCAGTTCTGTTCTAGCCTGGCTTTGTTTGTACCATTTGCACTCCCGGATGCCGATCCCGAACCTGAAGAAGGTCAACGAGAAGGGAGAGCCACAGCCCGTCTATAGTGGACGGATGACCTATATCGGAAAGGGTCCTACTACAAGTTCAACTTCAACTTTCGGGATTGGTCATGTCGGTCTTCCACGAAATCCCCCGCCCCGAGAGAAATGACGAGCTCTTTGCTGAATCGGAAGCTCGGGGACGTTTTTAGGCCGACGCGAGGATTGTGGTCGAGAATCTACGGATTCAAGGGCAAACCCCATTTGCTGCCCTGCGGGTGCTCGGAGCATACGTTCGGGATGGAGGTTCCCGGCAGATGGACTATGTTGAAGAGGAGTTCGGCCTAGGAAAGAAGAGAGGACAGATTTTTCAATATCCTCTTTCCTGGGCAAACGTTGAGATTTTTGAGGTAGGACAGCATGTCTACCTCGAGCAAGAGTTTTCCCGGATTGGCCTGGTTTTGTTGCCGCAGCGCTGGAAGTACGACCCGTACGGGATAAGGGGAAAGTTCACACATCTCTGCCCCCGGGCGGATATAGCCCGAAGATAGATGCGATGTGGTCCATGTGGACCTTGACTAGGAAATTGAATTGATGGAAGCTTCTCCTCCCTGGCAGGATTTTTACTGCGAGGAGGTGACATATGACCCCAAGCGAAACCCGGACCACCACTTCTCATCTCCAGGGTTTAAAAAATTCCTATCCAAGATAGCTGGCCTTAACTGGCCAAAAGAAAAGATTATTGAATGTTGGAAGATGGGATGCCGCACGCAGCACGACAAATCCACGAGGAGAAAACTGGCCGTGGATGACGACTTTTCGGTTCTCTATGACCGGCATCATGATAGCTGGCGGCCGTTCGCATATCAAGGTTACGTTCCCAGAGGTCCCTTTGAGGATTATAAAGGAGGGTCTTCCTCCCAACAGTTGTACACTTCGGCAACTGCCAGCGTGGGCCCAGCAGACATCCGGGTCGATCCAATGCGGCCCGTGGCTTCCAAGGCGGCGCCTGAGAAGGCGAAGAAATTAGTCAAGGCAACGCCCGAGGCAATCCCTCAGGCACAAAGACGCCGGCGCCGCCGGAGGCGGACCGGTTGCGGCGGACCTTACGCAAGTCAAACCCCGGTACAAGTTTACCGTGGGAGCATCGGCGCTCTCCTGCTTCATCTCCTTCCCCGGATCCGACCATTGTTCCAGAAGAGAAGAAAAGGAAGAGAGTTGAGAAAATCAGGCGACCCTAGCTCGACGGTGCGGCTGACCGGTCGCGAGCCGCAGCCGCGTTCAGCCGCTCCAGGGACAGTTTCTTTGGACAGTCCCAAGCCAGCCGCCGAAATCAGAAGCGCAGACATCCACCCAGCATCGGCTCAGGCGGAGCCCGCAGGTACGTTTGCTGCCCCTGTCTCTTTGGTCTCATCCAGTCCTACTCCCACTCCATCTCCCGCTCAATCCGAGCAAGTCATGGCCGCATCTTCCTCCCCGTCTCCACGCCCTTCTAGCGGCCCCCATTCTTTTGATCAGTTTGCTCAGAACCCCAACGTTTCCCTATCTCTGAGTCAAACTCCAAACCCTTCGCCTGAAGTTAGTGCTGAAGCCACGCATTCACCGTTACATCCACCGCCTCAGCCGCTTCAAACCCTTCCAGCGTCAGCCGCTCCCATCTCCACTTCCCGGTCGCCCCCAGAAGCGGCCGATCCTTCCGAGGTCCATCCGGTTCCTCCTGATCCCATTCCCGCAGGAGAGACGTCTCAGCAGAACCCTAGGCTGGGGGAACCAGATTTCATGGACGACCTCCAGAATACAGACGACTTGCCCCTGGCAACGAGAGCTGTAGAGTACTCTATCTCTTTCCTCCAGAACTTGAAGCGGAGGAGACCTGAAGAGATAGCCGCCCCGGTGAAGCGCACCAAGTATAATTTCGAGAGGAGAGTGCTTACAACGGAGAAGATAATCCCAAAAGTGAAGAAGCCTCTCCGGGAAATGACCGGGGCGGACTACGAGCTCCAGACAAAGGAGAAGAGCTTTGATGATATTGACAAGCGATACGAGATTCGGGGAATCATTCGTAAGGCGACAATCTCCTTGTCAAAAGTACGGAGGAGCGGGGAAGAGCTTTTCGGGTTGCGGGATAAGACAAGACAGCTTGAAGAGGACTGTCCGGGTCCAGCGAGCGGTAGAGCGGCGCGGCAAGAAATAGATGAACTTAAAGCCCGGCTGGCCGCTTCCCGGCAACAAGCCGCAGCCGAAAGCGAGGCAGCCTTGGAGCAGATTTCTCGGCTCAAGAGTCTTTGAAACGAGCGCGATTGCAATCTGCAGAGAGAGCATCTCAAGCGACGGTCTTTTCGAAGAAGAAAGTTAAGGAGATGCGGGCTGGTTTGCTTGCGGGGATGCAAGCCCCACACCTATAAGGCGATGTCAGTTCCGGATTTCGCATCCAGAATTCAAGAAGTTTACGCCGGGGAAAGCTTGTGGTAGAGGAGGCCGAACGCCGAGGCGAAGCAATGGCTGGACACGGCAATAAATCTTCGGGAGCGCGGCGCGATGGCCTCCAATTCTCCCCCATGTCCTCATTCGCTGCAGAATGGGCAGATGCAAGGGTAACCTTGCATAAATATTTCAAAAAATTAGAAGAGGTGAGAGTTGCCAGACGAATGTTAGACGCATTCGAACATGAAAGAGACATTTGTATGGCTCCCTTTCGCGCTCTTTACGAACTAGGGTGCCCGGGTTTTGTTGAGAATGGCGAGTTTCTCACCCTAGATCAGGTGAAAAAGAATTGGCAGTCCTTTGAAGCGAGACACGGCTGAGATTGATAGGTGGGTGAGCCAATTCAGGAAAGTCAGGTCACTCAGATGGTGTCCAAATGTTGCAAGATCAGCTCCTATTTCCAGGAGCTAGGAAAAAGATACTACACCATCGACCTGCACGCGGTCTCTGCTTTCCACGCAGCATTAGAAGAAGTTGCTGACCGCCGGCCATTCGAAGCAGAAGCCTGGGGCCAAGCCCAGGCCGCATACGACTCGCATCTGCGAGGCAGAAGCAAAAGCCGGAGAGCCTTCGGAAGGTGATTCTGAGGGGGCAACTGACAAAAGTGAATCTGAAGAACAGTTGCCGCGAGGAGAACAGCTAGAGCAGCAAAAGGCAGGGGAGGCAAGTTCCTCTGCACCCAATGGATGAAGGCATGGATTCTTTGCGCCGAGGCGAGCTCGACACCCCGCGAGCCGCCAGAAATGTTGTCACATTTTGCACGGGGTGCAATGTTTTCAATTTTGTAACAGTGCTGCTCTTCTTTTTCCCTCTTCCTCTATTTTCCTTCCTTCTTCTCTCCCTTCCTCTTTCTTTCCCACATTCTCTTTCTTCCCCCCTTTCTCGGAGCCCCTCAGTTGAATTTTAAACTTTCCAGCAAGTTACCTGAAAATGGCTAAGTGTTGGTGCGAAGTTCGCACTTCGCCCAGTTTTGGTGCGAAGTGCGCACTTCGCCCAGTTTTGGTGCGAAGTCCGCACTTCGCCCCTCTTACGGCGCACCTTGTAGCGGCGGTGGCGGTGACAAAAGAGTGATAAGTGCTGGAGCAAAGTCCGTACGGCGGCAGATACCAGTTTTCAACTGTGCGCAGTCCGACTTCGCAGCGAAGTCGGAGTGCGCCCTTGACGAGTGCTTGCGATGGGGAACAAACTCGGAAATACTCCTAAGGCATGGAGGCCTTCCCATTGCTTGTTTTCTGCCCGCGCAACCCGAGACGCTCTGATCCCAAGCGAAGTTGGACAAACTGCCTTTCAAGGCCGACACGTGTCAAACAGCATCATCCATCATCTGACAAGTGTCCAGCTTCGGGATTTGAGCCAAGACGTGCCGAGCAAAAGGACGAGCATGGGCTGCACTACCTGTGCCAGTGACCTCATTTAAAGCCGATTGGAGGTTCTACCTGCTCCCGACTACCCGCATACCTGCCAGGAGAAGTTACGCCCAACACACCTGCCACGTAGCTGTCCGGCTTCCGGGAAGACCATGCTTGCGGGTGCGGTCCGGTCCGACAAAAGGTCGGCATTTGCGGCTCCTTCGCCGCTTTTGTCGGCTATTGTTTGGTGGGACCTTGTGCCCATTAATGTAACGGGAGGGACTCGGGCTATAAAAACCCACCATGAATTCATTGTAAAGGGTGGAAGGGGAATGTACGTTAGGGAACCAATGTAACCGTGCTTACCTTATAAATATAATTTGTATGCCTACAGTTACATTCTGCTACTTTTATTTCTTTATGCTTTATGCTTTACGCTTCCCTGTGTCATGGCTCGTTGATTCGTTTCAGCATTTGGTGATCAGGCGCCTTTAGCATTGTTTGTGCGTTAATTTTAAATTTCATAGAATAGATGTGGTAGCGGTTCCATCGGTTGTGTGTTACGTTGCTGTCCGTAGTCGGTGATTGATGCGTTGCCGTCTTTGTTAGTTCTCCTTGTAGGGAGAATGTTTGCTAGGGGACCATTGTAGTTGTGCGGTTAAAATCTCTGCATGACACATATACACGCCCTCACGATATCTCTAGGTTGCTTTCTATGTATGTTAGGGTCCGTAGTAGTGATTGATGCGTTGCTGTGTTGTTAGTTCTCCTTGTAGGGAGAATGTTTGCTAGGGGACCATTGTAGTTGTGCGTACACTGCTTAGGTATCAGAAGTACACTTAGATTTTGCGGTTCTCGGTCATGCTTTGTATTTATAATGCGGTAAGTATTGGTGATTGCTGGTTGTCGTACTGTTAGTTCCCCCCCACCAACTCCAAGTATATTTGTATATTCTTTCCGTTCATTTATCTCTTTCCTGCACTCTTAGCTTGAACATAAAACCCCCCCAAAAGGAGCCGGCCTTCTCCGGAGATTGGCACGGAAGGCATCTCTTCCTTCCGGCCTTTCATGCTGGTGGGCGAATCTGGGCGCATTAACTCAAAATCCTTTTCCTCATGGCAGATTCGTAACCAACAGTTCCACCTCTTCATTGCTTCTTTCTTGCTCCATCAGCTCATCAGGTTTTGCATTTGTTTTGTTAGCATTTAAAACTCTATTTTCTGCATTTTGCACCCCATTTTTCGTTGTTTCAGGCCCCAAAAAGGGCATCTGAACCAGATTCATGCCTCGCCCATACAGGGTATGAATTTTGTCAACCATATTCATGCCTCCTAGTTACAAGGTATGAATTTGGTAAAATTAGGGTTTTGGGGGTAAGATTTGCACTTTAAAACCCTAATTTGCATCCCATATTGAAGCTTTCTATTGTGTCCATCTTAGCTGCATTTCACATTACTTGTTGCATATCTATTTTATTATATTTGTGCATGTTCCAAAGGTCAAATATCATTTTACTTTTCAAATAGGTCAGCTAAAAGGACCAAGGGGGCTTGACTATTGCACCTCCAAGCTCAGCTATATAGCGGCCTAAGCAGGCCCCCAAACATTGATCAAATTTTCTAGGGTTTTGTGAAGCTATTTTGTAGGTTTGAAGCTATTGGATATTTTGGATGAAAGATAAATCTTGGATCAACCACCGGATAAGATAAGTGCCCTAATAGATCTTTAGGTTGTTTGTTGTTTGCTTTCTACCCACTTTTGTGGAAAACCTAGATAATAAACAAAGGTAAATATATATTTGAAATTCTAGGCATTTGGAAGAGCAAAAGCATATAGTGTGAATCTAGGGTTTTAATATTGTTTGTGCATTCCCTTGGACCCTTGCTCAAAATATTTTATTTTGCAATCCTAGGGTTAGATATCATTCAATCAAAGAATCATTCTAGGCTTAGCTCTTGTATTCTTGCATCTTGTATCTTGCATTGTTCTTTCATTTTCATAGCTTAGTATAGAAAGGCCAAACATAGGTGTATGCTTAAATTGAACACATCCAAACACATTCCACCCTAGACTTGGAGTGAGTCCTAAAACCATTCTTGGTGAACCCTTCCTCCCCTACATTGAGTGTAGAGTTATAATGACCATCATGGTCACCTCAAGGCTTCCCTATGGATCCAGCCTTGAGAATCATACGTTGATGCATGGTTTTCCCCCTCTACATATTTGGTGAACTTGATGTGAAGACACATCTTAGTGGCCAATATAGGAAGCTTCTTCCTTTTTCTTTTCTTTTAAAAATTTAAATAAGACCACTAATTTTGTTTGTTTAGATCAAAAAATATTTAATAACTATCTTAAAATATCTTGTGTGTTTTTGCTAGTTTTTAGTTTTTCTTCCTTTCCACTCTATCCTTCTCTCCTCTCCTAATGGCTCCCAACCTTAGGAGTGGGTGAAGGCTTTTAGAGTCTGATGAGATTTTCCAAGAGGATGATCAAATTGATAGAGAAAATCATAATCTTGAAGAAGAGGAAAATGAAGAGATTGAGAATAGCCTTGATCCTATTAGGGGACCCAATGGGAACCTTACCTTTAAATATTTTGAACATATGTGGAGCTTTTACAAGCATCATAAGGATACCTTGGATATAGCTATAGAAGAGGAAGCCCAACTCGAGGAAGTTAGAACATCTCATCATCAAACTATTCCTCCTTGAGATGTTCATGATAACTCCTTGAGTGAATCTTTGAATCATGGTAATCTTGTCCATCAACCAACTTATGCCACTACTGTAACCACCAACATTGGAAGGAATCCACAAGTCCCTCCAACTAGTAGTGTCACTCAAAATTATTTTCAATTTCCTCCTCAATCTACTAATCTCAACAATTTTGCTTCTATTCCACCAACTGTTAGTTATCCTCTCTAGCAAGATACCACATATCACAATAGTATCAATATCTCCAACATAGGCCAAGTACCCATTCAACAACCTACCTATCCCTTAGGGAATCTAGGGGTATTGCAAAGTAGTAATCCTAAGGTGCAAAGTTTAACTAATATGGTGAAACAATTAGTTTTAAAAGTGGAGATGATTCAGCCTTCTAGTTTCACCTATAACTATAAAGAAATGTGCAATCAACCCCTAGACCCTATTGTTGCTGCTAGACCTTATCCTAAGCATTTTCCCATGCTAGTTTTACCTATATATAAGGGAATAAAAGATCCAATTGAGCATTTAAGAAGATTCAGAATAACTTGCCATGATATCATATATGATGATATGTTGTTACTAAAGATGTTTCCTAAGAGTCTTGGTGGCATGGCATTAGAATGGTATTATCAGTTGCCTAGTCATTCTTTGAGGAATTTTGAAGAAATAGCTGAATTATTTGTTCAATAGTTTGGTGCTTATGTTGAGAAGAATGTAACCATGAAAGATGTTTATAATCTGAAGCAAGGTAAAGAGGAAAGTTTTTTAGAATTCTTGTCTCATTGGAGGAGTCTAGTTGGATGCTTGAGATATACCTTACCTCCTCGAGATATGATTGAAATATTTATTGGAAATTTACAAGAACAATTATCTTATGCATTAGAAACTACAAATATCACATATTTTGATCAAGCAATTGAGTTAGCAAGGAAAGTGGAACAAGCTCTTATCAGAAGAGGATAACTTAAAGTGAAAGAAGATAAAACCTCTAAGAATCAGTATAAGAATAAGCATGTGGTAGGAGATGGTGTAATGGATAGTAGGCCTGTTAATAGTATTGTTAACAACCTACAAAATATAATACTTCAAAAACCTCCACAAAGGAATTTCACAAGACTTAACATGCCTATGGAAGTGGTTTTAAAGCAACTTTTGGAAGCTAATATGATTGAGTTACCTCCCATAAGGTAACCTGATACTACAACAAATTGGTATAAGGTTGGTCAACATTGTGCATATCATAGGGTAGAAGGACACTGGACAAATTCTTGTAAGAAGTTGAAACATGTGGTTCAAGACCTAATTGATGCAGAATGCCTTGTTATAGAAGATACTCACCCAAAGAATCAATCTCCTACTCAGCAAGGACCTATGACTAATAAAGATAATGGACAAAAGGTAGCTAATCAAGTATCTTATAAGAATGTACCACCTCCCTATGGTAACATGGTTGGTATGATAGCAACTACTTCAGAGCAACAAGTGCAGAATCGATAGATCCAATAGTCTCAGCAGGAGATGAGTTCTTCAACAAAAATTCTCTCTTAGAACTTTTACAAACTTCTCCTACTCATGGGGAAGCCTTGTTAAATTTTCTAAGACAACAATCTATCCCTACAGATATTTCCCCTAGTGCTATGGCCAATGTTGTAAGCTCTCTTGGGATACATCATCTCACATTCTTGGATGATGATATTTCTTCCTTAGACCTATGTAGGGATTCTTCTCTCTACATTACTACATTTATTGGGGAAACCTTTATCAAGAGGGTTTTGATTGATAATGGTTCTTCCCTTAATTTATGCACATATCAATTTTTCCAAAAGTTTGGATTAATAGAGGAAGATCTAACTAAATCCGATGACATCATTAAAACTTTCAACAATGAGTCCCAAGAAGCTTGTGGCATTATTTCTCTTCCCCTTAAGGTTGGACCTAAGATTTTAGATACATTGTTCTATGTGGTGTCTTGCCCTACATATTTTAATCTTCTTCTCGGATGTCCTTGGATTCATGCAATGAAGGTTATCCCTTCTACTTTTCATCAATGTTTGAAGTTTAAATTTAAAAATCAATATATCACCATTTTGGGTGATCCTCATCCATTTGAATATTGCTCACTAGAAGAACAAGCTCAATTTAATTTATCAGATTCCTCACCTCATATAACTGAGCAATACAAAAATCTAAACATGAGAGAGGAATCATTAATCAATATCTCATCATAGGATCAAGATAATTCTTCTCATCAGGAGCCTCTTCTAGATGAATCTCATCAAGGTTTAGAGTGGAGTGTTGAGGATGAGGGGCCACCCTCTCCCTCTTTGTTGGTCTCAACCCCAAAGTAGTATGTCAAATATGAGGATGTTCCTCAGAATGACATCTACTTTGATGGGTCTATCCCTTGCATATGCAGGTTGAGTCTTCTAGTTCTCAAGAGGACTTTGGTTCTATGTCTCCCGAGGACCTTGAGCAACTAGGAGTGATTCCTGCCCCACCTCCTCTTGAGGATGAGTCATCCATTCTCATTGAGGAGACCATAGATGTGAACATAGGTTCTGAGGAAGCCCCTAGAATCCTTAGGTTAGGTAAAGCCTTGTCCATGGATGAGCAGGAGCAATTGACCAATTTGTTAAGATAATTTCATGATATTTTTGCTTGGTCATATGCTGACATGCTAGGGCTTGATCCCTCCCTTGTTATGCATCATTTGGTAGTTCACCCTAATGCCAAGCCTATTAAGTAGAAACTTAGGAATATGCATCCTAAGGTCACCCTTTTAGTCAAGGAGGAGCTCCAAAAACTCCTTGATATCAGTTTTATAAAAGCTATCGACTATTCTGATTGGATCTCCAATATCGTTCCTATGGCTAAGAAGGAAGGAACAATCAGAATATGTACCGACTTTAGGGACATTAACTTAGCATGTCCCAAGGATGATTTTCCCTTGCCCAACATAGATTAGATTATAGATTTCATCACCAAATGTGGAATGCTTTCACTCATGGATGGTTTCTCAAGATATAATTAGATTATGATTACCCTTAAAGATTAGGCCAAGATAACATTCATCACTCCATGGGGTACCTTCTATTGGAAAGTCATGCCTTTTGGCTTGAAAAATGTAGGTGCCACCTATCAGTGGGCCATGACTTATATTTTCCATGACATGATGCATGATATTCTCCAGGATTATGTGGATGATATTTTAGGTCACTCCATAGAATGAAAGGATCATGTCCATGATTTAAGATAGATTTTTGAAAGGCTTCAATATTTTAGGGTTCATCTTAAGCCCACTAAGTGTGTGTTTGGAGTCACATCTAGCAAGTTGTTAGGTTTTGTTGTCTCTAGGTGAGGTATTGAAGTGGACCCTACTAAGATAGTGGCTATCACTGATATACCTCCTCCTCGCACCTTGATCAAACTATGTAGCCTACAAGGTAAGCTTTAGGCTATTCATTGGTTCATTGCCTAGTTAGTTGATAAGTGTCAGCCCTTTCTTAAGATTCTTAAGAAAGATGTGGTCTTCCAATGGGATTCTAAGTGTCAAAAATATTTTGATGATCTCAAATAGTATCTCACTTCCTCACCTATTTTAGTTCCTCCTATGCCTGGTAAGCATTTGATGCTTTACATAGCAACTATAACTCATGCTTTGGGAGCCATGTTGGCCCAACATGATGATCAAAATAAAGAGTGAGCTATCTACTATATTAGTAGAACTTTGGTTAGCTATGAAACTAGGTACACTCCCTTAGAGAAGCTTTACCTTGTCATAGTGTTTGCTTCCTAGAAGTTAAGACACTACATGCTCAACCATAAGATATTGGTAGTTGTAAAGTTTGATCCTTTGCACTATTTTATGTCTAAGCCCCACCTTTTAGGTCGAGTTGCTAAGTGGGTGTTGGCCCTTAGTGAGTTTGACCTAACCTTCATAGGTTAGAAGGCTATCAAGGGTTAGGTAATCATTGATCAGTTAGCCTCCGCTCCCTTAGAAGCTACCCATCCTTTGGTTGTTGAGTTTCTTGATGAGTGCTTCAATGTTGAAGTTGAAGAGCTAGAGTCTTGGACTTTATTTTTTGATGGAGCCTATTGCATGAAGGGTGTTGGTGTTGGAGTCATTCTAGTTACCCCATAAAAATAGCTCATCCCCTTGTCCTTCAAGCTTCATTTCTCTTGCATGAATAATATTGTAGAGTATGAAGCTTTGATCCTTGGTCTTAGAGTAGCCTTAGCTTTGTAGGTTAGAGTCCTTTCGGTATTTGGTGACTCTCAACTTGTGGTCAATCAGATTAATGATGTTTATCAAACTTAGGATGATAAACTAAAACCTTACAAGGAGATTGTCACCAAGTTGTTGTCCTCGTTTGATCGAGTAACCATAGAGTCTATCCCTAGATCCTCAAACCACCATGTGGATGCCATGGCCATTGTTGCATCCTTGTTTCCTTTGGAGTTGGAAGATGATCAAGCATCAATTATCATTAGACAACTCTGAGAGCCTACATCACTTGGTTCTTGTCTTGTCTCATTAGATGTTTTGACCATCGAAGATGCCCCATCTGAGCCATGGTATACTAACATATTTAATTTTCTTAAGGATGGATCGATGCTTGATGGTTTAGATCACAATCAATGTAATATTTTGCACAAAAGAGCATGTTGATTTGTTATAATTGGCAATACTTTGTATCAATGTTCTTTTGAAGGTATCCTCTTATGATGCCTTAACTTCGATGAAGCTTGACTTGCTCTTAGTGAAGCTCATGAAGGATCATGTGGAGGCTATTTTAGTAGTAATGCTATTGCCAAGAAGCTCTTGAGGATGGGGTACTATTGGCCTTCCATGGAGAAATATGCATGTGATCATGTTCGATGTTGTGACAAGTGTCAGCACCATGACAACCTTGTCCATGCTCCTTCTCAACACCTTCAGGTTATTTCTTCCCCTTGGCCATTCTCCATGTGGGGATTGGACATTATAGGGAAGATTAACCCAATGTCATCTGATGGTCACAAGTTTATCATAATAGTGATAGAGTACTTCACTAAATGGGTTGAAGCCATACCTCTAGCCATGGTGATTGGAACTCAGGTTTCCAAGTTCATCTTCAACTAGATTCTTTGTAGGTTTAAGATTCCTTTGATGATTATTTTTGATAATGACACTCCTTTCAAGAATAAGGATGTTCATAAAATTTGTGCTAAGTACAAGATTTAACATAGGTGGTCAACTTCGTATTACCCTTAGGGTAATGGATAATTTAAAGCATCCAATAAGTCTTTGATCAAGATCTTGAAGAAGTTGGTTTGTAAGATCGATCGTGATTGGCATACCCAACTTTATCCTACTTTGTGGGCCTATCGTACTAGTGTGCGTACTCCCATAGGTGCCTCACCATATGTCTTGGTATATGGGTCTGAGGTAGTGTTTCCTTTTGAGCTCGAGGTTCCCTCATTGTACATCTTGTTGCAAGATGCCTCGATCGATGATGAGTATCACTCTGATCATTTGCACCAATTGGAGCTATTGGATGAAAAGTGCATTCATGCCTTAGAGCATTTATGAGCTTATCAGGATAGGCTCAAGTGATCTTACTCTAAGAAAGTTTACAATCATTCTTTTGAGGTTGGGGATCTTGTCCTCAAGGAGAACCAAAAGAACACTAATGCTCATTCTGATCTTTGAGGTAAGTTTTAGCCCAATTGGTTAGGGCCCTTTGTCATAATGGCCAAGTTTGGCTTAGGTGCTTATCATTTGGCTTCTTTAGATGGTGAAGAGCTTAAAGAACCAATGAATATAATGCATTTAAAAATATATTATGCATGATCCATCATCTGCATTGCATTTTACATTTAGCTTAGATCATATTGCATTTGGTTGCTTGCTCATACTACATGGTTGCCTATCATATTTTGCATGGTTGCTTGACATTCTATTTTCTTGCATTTTTGCTTGTCATAATTGCATTGTTGCTTGTTCATGACTTCTTGATCATATAGCTTTTTAGGGATTTCATGATAATGGCAAGTGATGACACCTAGTTAGGTCATAGCTCACATGCATTGCACTCTCACTAGGGCTCTGATGCCTAGCGAAGTCCCCAACCTAGGGCCCATGCATTTTCATCCCTTCTTCTCTTCTTTTCTTCCTTTGCTCTTTTCTTCTCTTCTCTTTTCTTCTTGTATTCCTTGAATTTGAAAGGTTTTTCAATGACCATCATTTTCTCTCCAAATTCAAGGAATACAATCCTCTTTTGGTATATCCTTGTCCTTTGCTTGTTTCTCTTTCTTCTTTTCTTTGTCAAGATAGGGATATACGTTCTCCTCTCTTCTCTTGAATTTTTCAATAGTTAAGTGGTTCGCTTTCTAACTATTGAAACTTCAATATGGGGGTACACACACACAATTTCTTTGCTTCTCATTCTTCTTCCTCTCTTTTCTTCTAGCACATGCACACACTCATATGGTGTTATGATCAGATCATTTGGTCCATTCACACTTTGCACACATCACACCCCTATCGGGTAGTACTTGCTAATATATCACTTTCATACACAACACACCCCATATGGGATAGCTTCATGGCCACATGCGAGGGGTAACCTCCATCTCGGCCATTTGCGAGCATACATCCTAGCGGGTATCTTTTGTCCATCTATCCATCTTAGCGAGCATTACACCCATAGCGGGTCATGCTCCACATTTGTCCATCTATCCATATTAGCGAGTACTACACCCATAGCAGGTTTTCACTCCACTTTTGACCATCTTTTTGAGCATAACACCCTCTATCTAGGGTTTTTGACCATTTTCTCTTGCTTTCTATTTCTTTGACCTCTTTGGAGCCTTGCTTCTTCTTCTTCTTCTTCTTCATCTCATTCTTCTCTCCTTTTTCCCTCTTCTTTATTTCCCCTTCTTTCATTCATGCATTTCATCTTAGGTAGCTTGCATTTCATGCATTAGTTCATTGCATTAGTTAGAATTGCCTAGTTTCCTTTGTCATGCTTCTTTGTTTGCTTGCTCTATTTTCTTTTGTTTCTATGTTTTGTTTTCTTTCTTTACCTCTTTCAAGTTTCTTAAGGAATTATCCATTCCTTCTGAAACTCGAGGGGGCATCCTAGCCTTAGAGGTATTAATGGAAGTAATGTCTCACTTTGTGTGCAAAATTCTAAAGTATCTATTGTGATACCCTCTTTTGCACCACCCCTTTGTCCAAACCTGGCCACCCCTTTTTGTGTTTGTCGCCTTTGCCCATAGGAGTCTACATATTTATTTGATGCATTTACTTGGCCATAAATGCATCAAAGAGGGGAAAAAATGTAGACATAGAAATTTGACCCACCAAAATGGTTCAAATCTTCCTTAGATCCCTAGCTAGCCACCCAAACTTGCTAAGTGTAAATTTTGGATCTTTTTGCCTTCTCCCTTTGCCTTTTTTGCCTAGATTTACCAAATTCATGCCTGATCCATACTGGGTATGAATTTGGCTTGCTATATTCATGCCCTGTATGGAGGGGGTATGAATTTGGCTTTTTAGGGGTTTTTCTCACTTAAACCCCTCCCCCGATCGACCCGTTTTGAGGTCGGCTTTGCCCAAAGTGAAATTTCACTTTCCCACCCATTTTGCCCTCCAAACCTCTTATAAATAAGGGTTTGGATCCCCTTAGTTTCCTCAATACTTTTTTGGTGATTCTAATTCTTGACTCACTCATATGCTCATGCTTTCAAGTGGATTTTTGCTACAAGTTGTTGTTTTGACTATTTTGGTGCTTGGTGATTGCTGCCCTTGGGGATTGAGTGAAGAAGTCTTGATGATTGGATAGATAAACCATTTTGGAGTGCTTATTCCACCTCTTCATTGCTTCTTTCTTGCTCCATCAGCTCATCAGGTTTTGCATTTATTTTATTAGCATTTAAAACTCTATTTTCTGCATTTTGCACCTCATTTTTCATTGTTTTAGGCCCCAAAAAGGGCATCTAAACCAGATTCATGCCCTACTCCATATAGGGCATGAATTTGGTCAACCATATTCATGCCTCCTAGTTACAGGGTATGAATTTGGTAAAATTAGGGTTTTGGGGGTAAGATTTGCACTTTAAAACCCTAATTTGCACCTCATTTTGAAGCTTTCTATTGTGTCCATCTTAGCTGCATTTCACATTACTGTTGCATATCTATTTTGCTGTATTTGTGCATGTTCCAAAGGTCAAATATCATTTTTCTTTCAAATAGGTCAGCTAAAAGGACCAAGGGGGCTTGACTGTTGCACCTCCAAGCTCAGCTATATAGCGGCCTAAGCAGGCCCCCAAACGCTGATCAAATTTTCTAGGGTTTTGTGAAGCTATTTTGTAGGTTTGAAGCTATTGGATATTCTGGATGAAAGATAAAGCTTGGATCAACCATCGGATAAGATAAGTGCCCTAATAGATCTTTAGGTTGATTGTTGTTTGCTTTCTACCCACTTTTGTGGAAAACCTAGATCATAAGCAAAGGTAAATAGATATTTGATTAAGTTTCATAGGCATTTGAAAGAATAAGAGCATATAGTGTGCATCTAGGGTTTTAATATTGTTTGTGCATTCCCTTGGACCCTTGCTCAAAAGCTTCATTTTTGCAATCTAGGGTTAGATATCATTGAATCAAAGAATCATTCTAGGCTTAGCTCTTGTATTCTTGCATCTTGTATCTTGCATTGTTCTTTCATTTTCATAGCTTAGTATAGAAAGGCCAAACATAGGTGTATGCTTAATTGAACACATCCAAACACATTCCACCTCGGACTTGGAGCGAATCCTTAAACCGTACCTGGTGAACCTGTTCCTCCCCCACACCGAGTGTAGACTTATAATGGCCACCGCGGTCACCTCAAGGCTTTCCTACAGATCCAGCCTTGAGAATCATACGTCGGTGCACGGTTTTCCCCCTCTACACTACTTTTCGAGAATTTGAGACGATATTTGACATGTTGGATTTGTTTGGAAAAACATACATAGCTCTCCCATGGGAAGGACAACCCTCCTCCCACCAGAAGGGGATTTTTTCCTTCAGATCCTCCTTTTCCAGCCAACAATTCTCAAAACAAAAAGGTCTTAGGGGGATTGTGGCCCAGCTTCCATTCCAGAAGAATCAAAAAGTGATCAGAGTCAGTGCGATTAAGAATCTCCATCCTAAAAGACCAACGAAGAAAGACCTCTTCAGAAACCAAAAATTTGTCAAGCTTGACTTTCCTACTTGTCGGTCCTACTTGTTTGTTTGTCCACATATACGAAGACCCCGCATGCTGAACATCAATTAAATTGAGCTGATTAATTTTGGACATCATAAATCTATCCCCCGAGTCCAAAGAAGGATTTCTCCCTTCCTGATCCCTAAGAGCAAGTTTAGCATTGAAATCCCTTGCAACTATCCAATTCACTTCCTCTTTTTCGGTTCTACTATCTTGTAAAACTGACCATTGGTGTTGTTGCTCCACAAAATTTGTAGCACCATAGAAATTGAAAACCAATAAAAGCATCCAGACTTCTTGCTCTTGAAGAGAGAACTGAGGATACCCCAACCAGCAGAGTGATATAAAGTCGTCTAGAGAAGAGGATTCCATAGCCCCTGGGGATCCAACCGCCATGTACTTAGCTTGTCTCCAAATTTTCTTAACAATGATATTCATCTTTTGAATGGAAGCTTTAGTCTCTTGAAGGAGAATAAAGTCAAAATGATGATTTTTAATTAAACTCTGAACAACAATTTGATGAGGTCTGCTGTTTAGACCTCTTATATTCCAAGATTGGACAATCATTGGGAACCTGGATTCCAGTAAGTGTCAATCTACTTGACCTTTCTCTAGATGACTAGTTGGTCTCCCTCATTAGCCAACTTCTCCTGGTTTGATTTTCTTCCTACACTTTGCTTGAGATTTTTTTAACCTTTTCTCCGCTTGTTGGATCCCAAGGTCAAGTTTCCCTCTGTCCTTTTCTCTATCTTTCATTGAAACATCATTATCCACCACAACCATTGCAAGGGTTTGATTCCCTGGATTTATCAACGCTAAGTGATTAGCCCCCAAATCTAAATTCAAAGAAACATGATGGGCAGTTTCCTCAACCCTTACAGGGGGAAGGTTATCCTTATGAGGTTCATCTATTATGGTGGTCTCCTCCTCCATATCCAAGAGAGAATTAAGAATTTCATACCTGTTGAAATTTCTTTCTGTTGATTGGTTGGAGTGTGTTGTCTTGCTCTTTTTATTCTTCTTTCTCTTTGGAGCTTCAAAACCCTTTGCAGGGGGATTAACATTCGAGGTTGTGGGCAGATTCTCTTCTTTCTTCTCAGCAAACTTGCTATTGGTGACGGTTTCCTTTGGAGGGATGGGGCTCTTCGTGATGCCCTCTGGGCAGAAGCGGACCAGATGATCGTGTTTGTGGCAGATCCTACATTGGAATGGGATTGCCTCATAGTCTACTTGTTGGATCCAGGATAAGTCCCCCATGTTAATTTCTATTTCAGCTAGGAGAGGTTGGTTGAGATCCATCTCCACACAAATCCGAGTATAAACAACAGATTCATCCCTCATCATGTCCCTGGCAATCCTAAATAATGTCCTAAGAAGTTGCCCAGTTTTTCAAAAACCGGTTCACACTAGTATTTCATGGGCAGGGTATAAAGACGAACCCAAACAGTCACCGCAGAGGGCTCCATCCGAGGGTCAAATCCCAGCTTCCACGGCTGAACAAAAAGGCTCGCAGCACCATATGTTCTCCTCCCTAACTCAAAGGCTTTGTCTCTATCTAAGAAGAAAAACTCACAATATAATAGTCATTGCTAATAAGAGAGATTGAGGTATCCCCAAGGGGCTCCCAATTATTCTGGATCCAAGAGGACATAAATCCTAAAGATGATCTTATGCCGATAAACTTACAAATTAGGTCATGCTTGCTTCTATAGAGAATGTTATCAGCCACTAGGGCTTGATCTATCACCAATTTAAGACAAAGGAGGGTCGTCTGGGGGAGGCAGCCATTAACCCTTACCTGGCACGATTCTTGCTTTGCATTCTTGGTCGCTGCAGAGAAAACAGAATAAATATCCAAGTCTCTAAACAAGACGTCCTCCATGTGTTGTTTCCCTTTAATTGTATCTACAAACAATCTATTAAAGGAGAGGAGTCAAGGAGGGGACCAGGAGGGCCATCATTAGCATCCATAGGCCACTCCACAGCCTACACACAACACTTCGCCCGAAGGGAATACTTGCATCTACTCTTGCACCAAATCTGGTAAAGCCGATTATAATAGCACGAAGTTTTGGAAATATTGCTCTACTAGGATGCAATGAGTAGACAATAAAGGTGAAGCTTTAATATTGCAAAGATTACTGCAGAAAAATGTTAAAAAAAATGTAAATATTGTGACGGTTACTATAGAAAAATGTTAAAAAAAGTTTTAATATTTACAAAAAAAAAAAATTAAAAAAGATCATAAAAAATTTGTACTACTCCTAAAAAAAAATATAAATACTTAACTATAACAAATTAATTAAAATAAAAATTAAATCTATTTATAAATTCAAAAAAAATTATGATTCGCAAAAATAAGGAATTACAACTAGTTTTTTCACAACCAAAAAAAACAAGTATTATATTTAAGATATTCATATTCTACCAACCCCTTACTTTATGATCTTTAACCTAACAAAGTCGAGAAATGGGACATAAAACAACTATAAATGAAAACCTGAAGCATTTGAGCATGTGGGTACTCACAATTGCATCAGCTTCACCATTAACATGCCATTTAGTGATATCTCCCGGTTGAAGAACCAGCTTGCAGGATTCCCTCAGCTTGTAGTGAATGATTTGGCCCTGCCCTGCGCCATCTACAGCCCTGTCTGGCATTTTGGCGGCGATTACTGCAGACGAATGGAGTTTTTTCTTCTTGGGTCTGCGGGAAATCGGAGGGCCCTTCGGGAATGTGTTGGAGGAATTGCAGAAGATGTTTGGACAAGGGGAGGGCCTTTGTTTATATGTGTCCCGCATCGTTTTTGGGCAGGCCCGGATGGTCGTGGAGCCCACAAATTGTGGAGCGTACTCCGCTATTTTGGCGAATGTTGGGCCTTCTGGAACTGGCCGTGGCAGCGGCAGTGACGCCACTCTTATCAAGGCAGGAATGGAATACATGGACCTTTCCAGAAAAAATTTCAGAGGGTTGCTCCATCTTCCTTGAATGCCTTTGCTCAGCATCCTGCATGCATCTTCTTTTCTTGATTCTTATGATGTGTCAGGGATAGAGACACACATAGAATTTGTAATCAGATTTATTTAAATCAATTTTTACTAAGTAATTCTTTTCACTTAAATGCATAACTTTATTTTTATTGATCTGAATCTTGGATTTTTAAAAATAAAAAATTGATGGCATATAAAATAAAAATAGAGTAGTTTTAATTAAGTGGTATTAGTTTAACAGGTTAGATTCTTAAATATTTAAAGAGAGACCAAAGGTTTAAATCTTGCTAAGGATATAATATCCAAGTTTTGTTGTAATAAGTGTATGTGGTGATGATGTTATATAGGTCGGGCAAGCTTACTTAGTATAAGGGCTGTGGTTTTTCTTTGGAAGGTTTAAGGATCAAACCCCACTTGGTATGAGGAAACCAGGACCCATATGAAAGGACTAAGACCCCTCATAAAAACCAGAACTTAATTCAAATCTTGATACGATAAGAACCTCTCAAATCTCGATAAGAAATTCAAATTCAAATTTTACTCGTTATGCAGTTTTTTAAATGCCCTAAACCAGCATAAAATAAAAATATGAATATTTACCAGTTCTTAAATTTAAACCTTAAATCCTACAACGATAGTATTAAATTGATTAATACGATTAAAATTTATCAATAGAGTTAAAAATTATAAATATCTGAAAATTTTTAATAGATTAAAAAGTTATGAAGATTTTTTTGTTTCAAAGAATATATATATTCAAAAATGTTATAAATAATATTATTTAAGAATTGAAATAATGTGTCAGTTGCATGCAGTAAGGGTTTTGGCTTTTCTTTAAGAGGTCCAAGGTTCAAAGCCCACTCAGTATGAGGAGACCATGACCCCTCATAAAATCGTGTGTAAACTCATTGAAAAAAGAATTGAAATAATTTGAAGTTACAAGTCTAATTTATTATTTAGGAATTGAATGAGACCTTTAAAAGGATGTACATGTTTTGCATGGTTGAATTTGAATTTAACAACCAAACCCAATGTTCATATGGATTTTATACTTTTAATCATAACATTTATATGTACACTTGGAACCATAATATATGCATTTTTCTAGTAATAAACTTAAAAGGCAAGAAGCAAGTTGATGATTAATATATTAAAGCAAATGAAAAGTGGCATTTGTAACAACAATATATATCAGCTACAAGCTTACTGCAATGGTAAGGGCTTTGGCCTCTCTTTGAGAGGTCCAAGGTTCAAACCCCACTCAGTATGAGGGGACGAGGATCCCTCATAGAATTTTGTATAAACTCGTTGAAAAAAAAACAATATATATCATTTCAATTTGTATAGATGTGAAAGTAAAAGACATGTTGATATTCATGTTAAAGAAACAAACGTTAGTTAGGATTCAAATTTAGTTTTGGTATACATATGTGTAGATGTGAAAGCAAAAGATAATTTAACATTCGTCCATCAAATTAAGCTCAAATGGTTGAAATAGGTAGTCTTCTAGGTAAAAGGCTTAAGTCAAGTCTTAGTGAGAATAGATGCCTTGTGTGCATGACTCACGACAACTTGATCCAAAGTGAGTTACCTTGACCTTGTTATAAACAAAATTTGTGATATCCAAGTAGAAACAAAGGAGGCCAAAATTTGTGACCATCCATTATTAAAATATTAAAAAGAATAAACATTGTTGCTCCTGATACTTGGTCTATCAATCCGCTTGCAGACAATCCTCATGGTTTGGGCTCTTTTGGGCCAAAGAATGATTCTCCTCCTCCTTCGAAAGCAGCTCCCCGTGTTTAGTTATGTTGTTTGTTCGTCCTTTTAAGGGCTGGTTTTGTATTTGTATGCTGGTTTCTTTGGTTGTTTTTGGGTTTTGATCATGTGGATGGCCTTAGGCCCTAAGCTATGATCTCTCCAACTCCTTTTTTATTGTAACCTCTTTTATTTATTTAATATAATTATTCGTTCCAATAAAAATATTTAAAAGAAAAAATAACTTTGGACTTGTGTTAAAGAAGCACCAGGTAAACTCAAAAGCAAGTGTGGTAGGGATCAAGTAATGAGCATAACTTAATAACAACACTCTCTTCAAGACACTTAAAGGGTTTACCTTACATGGATTCAATAACATATTAAAAAAGCATGGACCATCTAAGACTCAAACCCAAGACCATCTAACGAAGCGTTTCAAATGATTTACCATTGAGCTACCAACCTTCTTCAAGTCAAATAATGAGTATGGTTAGAATTGAGCAATAAGTGTTGGTTGACAAACTCCAACATTTAAAGACAAGTTGATATTCATGCCAACAAAGCACTAGTTTGATTCAAACCCAAGTGTGGTAAGAATCAAGTAATGAGTGCAAATTCAAATCTAAGTGTGGTAGGAATCAAGCAACAAGTGCAAATTAATAAACTCCAACATTTCAAGTCACATTCGAAGGGTTAACCTTTCATGGCTTTGATAGCATATGAAAGAAGTATGGATCATCTAGAATCAAACCTATGACCATCTAACAAAGTGTTTTATCATTGAACTATTAACCTTCTTCAAGTCAAACAATGAATATAATTAGGATCAAGCAATAAGCATTGATTGAAAAGCTCAACCATTTTATAATAAACAACACCACACTAATGGTGGATGCTTCATTAGAAGTAAGTGAAATAATAAACATGGAAACCCCTACTTTGTCACATTTGGTAATCTATCTTTTTGGGTATGATGGTACAACTAATGATGAATGCTTATGTAATGGTTCCAATATAGCCACTTTGGCTATCTTCTTTATTGTTAAATTGAACCCCAAGACTATGTTAGCTTTTGATGCTATATATTTAAGGAAATGCAACCACAAGAATTAAAAGGAGCATAATATATGATTATGACAATATACTAAGCAGGAAAAACTCATAAGAAACTTTTGCAATAACTCATAAAACTACCATTAATGAAAGCTCACGAAAATAGGATCTTCATACAAAATGTGGAGATCTCAAATGCTCCATGCTTCATACAAGTTCTACATTGTATCTAACTTGTATTCTACTCTACTCTCACTTATGCTTTCTTTCCTCTCTTTTTCTCTTATCTATCAAAGGCCTATATATAATGAGATGTGTCTCTTGGCCTTTCACCTACCTATGACTCTTCATATTCCTATTCTATGACTCATGTACACATGGACTACATGCACATTTACATCATCAAGTACTTTGCACATTTTAACGCTTGTGCATTTATTACATTGCATAAAGTAAATACTCAACTCCTAATCTAAAGATGTACCCATGATGGTACATTAGCATGCACCAAATGATGTAATATATTCCAACACCCCCCTATATACATTATTTGGTTTAGTCTTCAATATGATCTTCGTATTGGTTCTGGAACTTGATCTCTTCTTTTTTGCTTTCTTCATTTTTCTCCTTGTCAGTATTCTGATCAAGTAAATAATTAGTATCTTCAAAAAATACTATTTTTGCTGAAAGAGCTTTAACTTCATGTTCATCTGTAGGTTCTTCCAGTTCTTGAATTTCCTAAATCTCTTGGACCAAGTGTCCTTTTTGTCTCCCTTCTCTATATTGTAGTTGAGGATGATTGTATTGATTCTGAGAAGTATATGGACGCTGAAATTATTGTTGATGTGAATTATATTGATTCTGATATTGTCTTGGTTGGAATGACCTATTTGATGGGCTTCCAAAATTTGTTTGATTTCCTTGATATTGATTTCTTGGATTGAATCTACAATAATTGGTGTTATGTCCTTCCTTTTTGTATACTTGACAATATCTATTATTCCATCTTGATCTACCCTTTGAGAATGAAGCAACATTTCCTTGTGGATTATCTTTTGAGACTAAGGTATTGTTAGTCATTTCATCTTTCACTAAATTTTCTTCCTCATATTCTTGTAGTATATTGACTAACTCGTCAAATGATGTATCTTTACTTAAAATTTATAAATATGTAATTAAATGTGTGTAGCTTTCTAGAAGTGCTCTTAAGGTTACTTGAACAAGAAATTTATCTTCTACCTTTTCTCCTAAGGTTAACAATTTTACTTTTATATTTGCTACTCTCCTTAGAAACAATTCTATACTTCCACCACTATTAACTTTTAGAGAATGCAATTAAGTTTGAAGGTTCAATACAGTGGCTTTATTCTTTCCTTCAAATATCTTGGCTAAGGTTTTCCAAGCTTTTATAGAAGTTAATGTTGAACTATTGTAGGGTTGTCTTTCATCTGCAATTGCAAATGTTATTATCATGAGTGCTTTTGCTTCATCTTATTCAAACTTTCGAATCTCTCTAGCATTTGTAGTGGGTTTAGTTTTTGCTCCTTTAAAAATATCTCAAATATTTTCAACTATCAATATTGACCTCACTTTGTTTTTCCATGAAATGTAATTAGTTCCTTTAAGAAGTTGGGATTCTGAAAGTATGAATTTATTTGTTGCCATAATAACACTTGCATACTACCTTATTTCTCCCTAGTTTTGAATATACTATAGTCTTGATAAAGTGCTTAGCTTTTGTTATGGCAAAATAGAAGCTGTGATTAAATTAAAATAGAGGACTTAAATAAGCCCAAAATACAAACGAACAATCCTAGAAATCTGTGATTGATCCCAAGGAGTTCGTAAAAGATAAGAAGCAACAAGCCCTTAATCTACGAAAATAACAACACCTAGACTTAGACACAATCAACAGAGCCTATCCACAATCCACGTTGGATTATTCCCTAGACTAAGTCCTAATTCCACAAACCTAAGGTTTATGAAAAATAAAAATTATGCCTCATCATTCGTCCCAACAAAAGAAGCATTGGACTCCAATGCTTTTAACAAAGAGGGAAAATCCTGGGACATTTGGTGAGCAGAGATCCAGCGAGCCTGATGTGGAAGTTGGCCACGACGGGCTACAAGATATGAAGTAGAACTACCCTGGCGAGTCTACCGAGTCTTCGTATCAAAGAGTGTATCGACGGCAAGCGAAAGTTGTGCATCAGGAACCACATCAACATGATGATTGATAGCTGGAGCGGATTCCAAGGTGGAATCATAGTATGGTTTGAGAAGATCGACATTGACGACGTCATGAATGCCAAGATGAGCCAGAAGATCAAGGCGAAAGGCATTCTTAGAAATCTGCTAAACAATGGTATACGGCCCATAACGAAGTGGTTTGATCTTGCTATGTGTCTTGTCCATAAAGCGTCGTTTATCCAGATAAAACCATACCTTGTCACCAACTTGAAAGTGATGAGGAGTGCGGTGTCTATCCATCTGTTGTTTTTGCTTTTGTTGAGTCTTCTAAAGAATCTGAACCACTTTGGACTAAAGGCTCTGCAAATGTTGAACAAAAGAGTTGGTCTTTTCTTGCTCCTTTTGAATGTGCATGGTAGTTGGTGAGGGCAAAGATAAAGGTAACTCATATGGAGCCAAAGGCTGGAATCCAAAACATACTTCAAATGGAGAGTGCCCAGTAGAACTGTGGACGACCCTGTTGTAGGCGTGCTCTATGTGAGTGAGGCTTAAATCCCACTTGGCAGGAGTGGAATGATGGTAGATCCTAAAACTTTGTACAAGAGTACGATTAACTACCTCTGTCTACCCATTGGATTGAGGATGATAGGCAGTAGAGAAGTTAAGGGATACTCCCAAGATCTTCCAAAGGGATCTCCAAAAGTGACCCACAAAATGCGAGTCTCTATCAAAAACAATGTTGGTTGGAAGACCAAAAGAGTGCCACACTATCTCAAAGAAGAGTTGGGCTAAGTCCTATGCAGAACTCGTCTTACGACATGGAATGAATTTGGCCATCTTATTGAATCTATCCACAATCACGAAGACACAATCATGTTGTCTTACTGTCATCGGAAAACCGCTCAACAAGTCCATGGAAATGCTTTCCCAAGGACGAGAAGGAATGGGCAAAGGCATGCTCATACCCAATCTCCTGTTAGTTGATTTGGAACAGTTACAGACGACACATTGTCGCAAGAAGTGAAGAACATCTCTCTGCATGTGAGGCCAAAAGAAGAACCGTTGAAGGTGATGTAGAGTCTTTTGCTTGCCAAAATGTCCTCCATAGAGTGTAGAATGAGCCTCTTTCAAGAGAGACTCCTTGTGCTCATGAGGGACACAAAGTTTATCCAATTTATACAACATTCCATCCTTAATGTGAAAGTCTTGAAGGGCTCTCAAATTTGAAGATGAAGGATGTGAAAGTTGTTGGAAAACTTTGCCAAAATTAGGATCCAAAGGATACTGTGTTGGCCAAGTTTGGAAGCCAATATGGGACATAGTCACAACAGTCAAGGCAAGGGTTGATGGTGGACGACTCAAACAATCTGCAACTACATTATTCTACCCTTTCTTGTACTTGATCACCAAATGGAATTGCTGCAAGTATGATGCCCACTTCATGTGTCTAGCCTCTTCAATTTTGGTTTGAGATTGAAGAAACTTAAGTGGCATATGATCTATGTGAACTATTGTTTCTTTACCCAGAAGATAGTGCCTCCAATACTTGATGGCCTGAACCAAAGCATATAACTCCTTATCATATGTAGAATAGTTCTTCTTTGCCTCTGAAAATGTTTTGGAATGATAGGCCACTGGATGGCCATTCTGCTTGAGCACGACTCCAAGTGCAAACTGTGAGGCATCTGTTTCTATTTCAAATGGTTGAGCAAGATCTGGCAAAACAAGAACAGGTGCAGTACACAATTTGTGTTTCAATGTGTCAAAGGCCTTTTGTTGATCCTTTGTCCACTGAAACTAAATTTTGATCTTTGTCAAATGATGCAAAGGAGCGGCAATAGTGGAATATCCTGCTATGAACTTGCGATAGAAGTTGGCAAGTCCAAGAAAACTCCTTAACTCTATGATAGAAGTAGGAGTTGGCCATTTGAGGATGACTTCAATTTTAGCAGGATCCACTTGAACGCCTTTCTCACTAATTACAAAACCAAGATAGGCAATGGAAGTTTACCCAAAAGAACACTTGGGAAGATTGGCATACAATTGGTTCTTCTGAAGAGTTTGAAGAACTGATTCCAAGTGCTCTAGATGACTTTTCCAAGAGGAAGAAAATACAAGGATGTCATCCAAATAGATGATCACAAATCTATCCAAACAATCTCTGAACACTTCATTCATCAGCCGCATGAATGTGGCAGGAGCATTCGTAAGACCAAAGGGCATGACAAGCCACTCAAAGAGCCCCATTTTGGTCTTGAATGTTGTTTTCCAAGTATCCTCAGCCTGAATCCTGACCTGATGATAGCCACTTTTGAGATCTATCTTGGAGAAAAATTTAGCTCCTTGAAGCTGATCCAAGAGATCGTCAATTCGTGGAAGTGGATATCTATTTTTTATTGTTATTTTGTTAAGTGCCCTGAAATCAATGCATAGCCTCCATGTACCATCTTTCTTCAACACAAGCAAGATAGGTGAAGCACAAGGAGAAGTGCTAGGTTTTATGAAACCTTTAGCCAACAAATCATGAATTTGCCTTTTAATTTCTTCCATTTGCACTATTGATTGTCTATACATTGAAGTATTGGGAAGAGGAGTTGTTGGGACAATATTTAAGAATACAAGATTATATTGAGAGGGGGTGAACAGTATAAGATAAAAATTTTACTTTTCTTTCCAAAGCAATAAATTCAAATATTATCAATTGCAATAATGAAACAATGCACAAATCACCACACACATAAGAGACAGATTTTACGTGGAAACTCCTTCGAGAGAAAACCATGAAAAAATATTGCTTATAAATTTCTTCAATAAATTTTGTGGGTACCAAGCCACAGGAGACACCAATCCCCTATTACAATGTTCATGGACACCAATCCACAGGAGACACCAATATCCCTCTCAAGTTCGTGGACACCAATCCACAGGAGACACCAATCCCCTCTCAAGTTTGTGGACACCAATCCATAGGAGACACCAATCCCCTCTCAATTTTCGTGGACACCAATCCACATGAGACACCAATCCTCTCTCAAGTTCAAGGACACCAATCCATAGGAGACACCAATCCCCTTGCTCAAGTCTGGTCAACACTCTACTCAGGTCTGTCCTCAAATCTTGCTCATAAACTTGCTCACAAACATTGCTCAAATCTGCTCCAAAACCTGCTCACAAAACCTGTCTCAAATCTACTCCAAAACCTGCTCATAAAACTGCTCAAATCTGATCCATAACCTACTCACAAAACCTACTCAAATCTGCTCCAAAACTTGCTCATAAAACCTACTCAAACCTGCTCCAAAACTTGTTCACATATCCTGCTCAAACCTGATCCAAATATTGTATACAAACAATCCTCATCTATTCCCAAATATTGCATATAAAACAATGCTCATCTATTTCCAAATCTTGCATAATGATGTCATCAAGTTCTTCACCTATTCTTCAATATGCTTTCCTCAACTAAAGCAATTCAAACATATTCTACCCATAATTCTTTTATCTTCATGAACATATAGAGAATGATATGCACTAACAAATGCCCAATATGTTCTTCACATTCATTAAGTCTGTCGCTTCCACATGTCTCACATTTATTACATTAAAAGGTAGCTCTAGTCTAGCACTTGATAACTGACCTTGTAATTGTTGATTTGCACCTTTCCTTCCCTTTTGTAGATAGCTAAAAATGTCCTTTTCAATTGAATCCTTTCACACTATCCTTGCACTATGTGACACTTTGACTTGCTTTAAAATAACCCTTCTATTTGTGTGAGACTATACTATTTTTCTTATTTCCACATTCACTTCAAAACCAATCACAATGCACAAATTTTTCCTTCTCATCTACTCCCAAAATCAATCATGAATAATGCACAAATTTGCTCTCAAATATGATCTATAACCCTTGCACATTTACTTCCAATTTCAAGCAAAAATAATGCACATCCAATAATTCCTTATACCTCCAACCATATGACAAAATATTTTCCTCAAATTAAAACCACTTTGAGAAAAGAACACTATACCTCTAAATCTGCCTCAATGATGATGATCTTCTTTTGCATGAGCTTTCCAAACCTGTCTTGACAAAAATAATTTTCCTTTTGTTTGTCCCTTCAAAATCTGGTTAGCAATTCTCTTTTTCCTTTCTTGATTAAATATCAAATCAACCACTTTAAAAACCCTTATCAAAAACATACACAATAAAGCTTAAAAATAACTCCTTATATCTCCCTTTATGAAACTCACAATATAAAGATTTATTAACAACAAAAACCCTTATATCTCCTTTTATAACATGCAAAATACAACTTTTAAAAATAACAACCTTATACCTTATAACTCCCTTTCATAGCATGCAAAATACAATTTTAAAATAACCACGATACACCTTATATCTCCCACTCAAATTAAATTAAACAAAAATTTTACCCTTACCTTGCACAACAAAGCCTAGCGAATGTGGAGGAGATTCGATCTCCTGACCTCTGCCAACACAGTGCCCTAGCACAGGCTAGGCAACCAACTGGGCTACCCTAGCAGGTGAAATCAAAAGTACAACATGAACTATATAATCCCTTCTTCGTTCTATCTCAGCCAACCAAAAAAAAACACCACAAGGATTCGACCCTGTAACCTCCTACTCCGTAGCGCCTTAGCGCAAGCTAGGTGACCTGCTGGGCTAGCCACCTAGATGAGACCAAAATCGTAGCACAAACTATATGAATTCTCTTTCGCGCTTTCTCAACAAAACACTACAAAACCTGCATCACGAGGATTTGACCCTATAACCTTATGCTCTGCAATGCCTTAGCACAAGCTAGGCAACCAGTTGGGCTAACAACCTAGATGAGACCAAAGGCAACACGAATAATTATTTAAATCCTCTTTTTGATCGCTTTCGCCAAATGCGCTCTTCTCCTCCTCTTGTCTTCTTCCCGTTGCTCGATTTTTGCATGAAGGATATTCAAATTTCATACCTTACCAAAATGAATTGATGGGCTTTTAATATGCATTTTGATTTTAGCACTCAAGGAGGTCAGCCTCATTATTTAAATATTTGAATTTTCACTCTCTTTTGTGCGCTCAAGGAGGTCGGCCCATGCAGATTTAAATTCTTTAATATTTTATATTTAAATCCTTTTGATTTAAATATGACCTTCCACTTTTTCAACCTTTTATATATTTAAATCCTTTTGATTTAAATATAACCTTCCACTTTAATATTTAAATATTTCATTTAAATATTAAAGCATATCTCTGCCTTTATTATCAATGACAACTTACCATTTCATCCTTTGAAGATATTTCTGCCTTTGACACCTTTGAAGATATCTCTGCCTTTATTATCAATGACAACTCAACATTTTATCTTTGAAGATATTTCTGTCTTTGACATCAATGACAACTCAATATTTCTAACAATCTCCCCCTTTGTCATTGATGGCAACCCTATAATGAAACTGTCCTTCATTGCAACATGATCACAAACTGCTCCCCTTGAATAGCTGCTCCCCCTTACTAAAATTCTCCCCCTTTGACATCAATGGCAAAGGGCTCCTTGGGGCTGAAATATAAGACACTAAACACAACCCCCTCACCACCTCCTTGTCTTGAGGTGATCAATTTTGAGATGGGAGTAAAGTTACTCCCAACTTACAATGCTCTTCTTCTTTTTCAATTTTCTTTTTCCAAACTTTTGAGGTCATACCTTTTTGAACATTTTGACTATCCTTCTTCTTGCTTGACTTTGGGAGTTTAGGGAATATTTTTCTACACCATTTTTCTCTATGCCCAAAATTGTTTCAATTGTAACAAATGATGTTGTAGTCCATGAAAGGTGTATATGAATTGAATTTTCTCCTGCAATTTACAGTTTTATGACCAAAATGATTACATAAGAAATAATAACCTTGGAAAAAATAGTCATCTTGTCTTGGAGTATATAGTCGCATGGTTCTTTATTTACTTTTTTTGTGATGATCCTTGTTCCTTGATGGTGCATTATTTTCTTCCTCATTGATGCTTCCACTTTTCAACATATAAGCATAGGTCTTGGGATCTTCTTCAATTACTTTATTTTATGCTTCTATTTCTTTTGGGCTTGAATCTCCCTTTTGTTTCTCTTGACCTTATTAAAAATCAAGTCTAGTCTTGATAAATGGAGATCTTTGTGCTTTGATAATATCATTCAAACCCTTAGCAGGCTCTCTTCCTATTTTCCTTGATTTTTGCATCATAGGAACCACTGGCTTCAAAAATGGAACTTCTACTGGAGCACCCCACAGTAGATAAGATCAGTCGAGCATGACAGATTTCCTCACGATGGTTGAAAAGCCATAAGCGAAAGAACACGCAAGCCCCAACTAAAACAGTGAAGAAGGTGACTTTTGATCCAAAGGCTATGGAGGTGCACACTATGAAGATGGTCCCTTAGGTCCAGAAATTCCAAGGAGAAATGATACCGAATGATTATTCATATCAATTCTTCATCGAGGACCTCACAAAAATTAATAATACTGAGAAAATGGATAACATACAAGTGGAAATGAGTTCAATATACTTGCATGGTGAAAATTTAAAGGATCGTTTCTTCCAAGCTAAAGCGAAGATAGCAAAACTAGAAGATGATTTAGCTGACAGGAGGTCCAGTTGGACACTACACAGTCAGAATCTCAGCGATGGCAGTAGAAAGTGATAAGCCTAGAAGTCAAAATTGATGAATACAAGTAGGCAACCGAACAACATCAAGCAACATGATAGGAATCAAAGCAATAAGTCCAAGCCTTGAAGGATAAAATTCAGTCTACAAGATTAGTTGGCAGACAAGGCAACGCAATAGGTAGCTCTCACGAAGGAAAAATTCAAGGAGGCTCGCAGTCATCTACTTATCGATTGTTTGACAATGGCGTCAAAAGCAACATTGGTTCTCATGTTCCTTCGAGAGGTGTAGTAGGTTGTTTCACACCACTTGCATGTAGTGGAGTATTCGAAAGAGGACCTCAAATCAAAATTGGAAATGATGATGAAGATCCAAATGATGGCTAAATAGATTTCAGTTTTGACCCAATGAGCGATATGGACCAAGCTTGGGTAAATGCTAAGATAACACTGTGCACTTATTTTCGCAGGTTGGATCTGGTCAAAGAAGCCTGAAAGCTGCTAGATACTTTTGAGCAAGAGAGGCACATTTCATTGGTCTATTTTGAGATTGTAGCAAGCAATGGTTTCCCCAGTTTCACTGATGATTAGGAGAATATTTTGGCAAAGAAACACCTAGATGCGGTATGGGCTATTTTTGAAATTGACATTTCAAAGATTAATGACTGGGAAGAGCCCATCATTGAAGAGCATGTGCTTCCATTGATGAAGAAGCTTACTCACATTGAGTTTGGTTTGCTGGAGCTCAACTAGAGGGCCAACTACATTGACCTGGAGCAGGTACAGACCTTTCGGTACATTGTTGATACACTTCAAACTCGTCAGGTGATTAGTGTTGATGCTTGGGCCAAAGCCAACACAATATATGAAACTACATCTTTGCATCTCAAAGGGAAGGAAGAGATTGGTGCAAGCAATAAACAATCTGATGCAGTCAGTGGTGGTAATTCTGAACCCAATGGATAAAGGCCTTGGAGTCAATTGCATTCAAGCGAGCTAAATACCCTATGAGCCGCTAGAAGTGTTGGCATTTTTGCCACACTAAAATTAAATTTAAAATTTTGCCTAAGTGTGCAATGAGTTTTGCCCAAAAAAATTCATTTTCGAGCAAAAACACTGGCAAAATTCATTTTCGATAAAAATCTCAGTGAAATTCAGTTTTGCCCAAAAATCTCATCGAAATTCATTTTACCTCAAAAATCTCAGCGAAATTCATTTTCGCCTAAAACTCTCAACGAAATCCCTTTTCGGGTGAAAATCCATTTTCGGGCGAAAGTGGGCGAAATCCTGGTGAAAACCCATTTTGGGCAAAAGTGGGCAAAATTCTTGGCGAAAGCACATTCTTGGCGAAAATCATGGCAAAAGCACATTTCAGGGGAATTTTGATGCTACGCTTTGGTGAAAGTCCATTTCGGGCCTCGTCTTGGCAAAGTTAATTTTCACCATGTTCTCCAAGCGAAAGCCATTTTTGATGGCGTCTTGAGCAAAGATTATTTTAGAGAGGAATTTCAAAGCCGACAAATTCAATTTTTGGGGCAAAGGAGTTAATGTTTTTGGAGTTATTTCTAATGAAGATCAAATTTGATGGATAACCAGAAGATTGCTAAAATTAAATGTTGTCTACTTTGCCCTTGACTCTAGTGTGATCCTGCTGATTTCGAGGCACCGTCCACTATGGTGAATGCTCATTTTTGAGGCACCACTATGAAGATGAAAATTTTGTCATTGATTCTGGCTGAGTCCCGATGTGCCATTTGTCAAAATTGCTTGTTGCTTCCCAATGTACCATCGAATTGGTTCATTACTACTGTCACGAAGAAAATTACTGTCAACTAATCTTTGAATTGCCACCATTTTGTTTAATGATCATTCAATTTTGGAGGCGAAATCCTCTATAAATACTAGGAAACTTTTTTTTTTTTAAGCGAAAAACCCCTTGCAGGGGCCGCCTTGGTCTGAGAGACCACGAATAGGGGATTCTACACCATCAAAGTCACCCGAGAGTCGCACCCGACCCTGCCCGCACCAACATTATCAATTGGATTTTGGATACCCAATTCAGCTTTTTGGTAGGGTGGAGATTTGAACCCGGGACCTCCCTTGGAGGATTGCCCTCTCCTCTCCAACTCACCTACAACACCTGGGTAAATACTAGGAAACTTGATGTAAAAAATAAAGATGGACATTTGCTTGTGAAACTCTCATAGTTTAAACATTTGTTTTGATTCAAGGACTATTTGGATCTGAGTTCTTGATCATGTTATGTATGTTTATACTTTCTTCTATGCATTTCTATTAAATTTATATCATCATTGCTGGATTAAATTCTAATTATGGATTTAGTTTTTCAATGGGAATGAATGCTGGAATGCTATTGGAAGTCATGCTTTATAATATGATCTAAGTTTAGTTTCTGTTATGTTCTTCCATTGAATGTTGTTAGCTTAAATTGGGTTGTTAATTTTCTTGTTAGTTCATCCCGCATTATCTCTTCGAGTTACAACCATATTTCCCTTTCTTTCTGTTAATTTATTTCCCTAATATTTATACAAGTTTTTAAAGTAGCAAGGGAACAAACTCCCTCTGGAGATTGGCCTGAAGGACATTTATTTCCTTTAGCCTTTCAATGTTGGCCGGGTCTAGGGTGCATACATACATTTTATCCTAGGGTAGACTCTTGACCAACATAACTCTATGGCCTCACTAATTAAGGGATGGACCAAAATAAAAGTATGATCAACAAATTGGAGATGAGATTCAAAGGGACCTTTTTTTGCAACTTGAATACCCTTGATTTTTCCTTCCATTTTTTGCCTTTATAAAGGCTCTCCCTAATGCTTCCACTAGAATAAAGAATAAATAACGAGAAAGTGGATCACCTTGACGAAGTCCACAAGATGACTTGAAGTAACTAGCAAGAGAACCATTGATAAAAATAGAAAATTTTATAGTTTTATAATAGCATTTAATCCACTCACACCAACTATAATCGAAGCCAAACTTTCTAAGAATGACATGTAGAAAATTCTAGGAAACCCTATCATATGCTTTGTTCATATCTAATTTCAAAAGCATACCTAGTTTTTCATGGAATAAAGAAAATGTATGGCCTCTTGTGCAATAATTATACCATCAAGAATTTGTTTACCATGAACAAAGCCACCTTTTTCCTCTGAGATAAGACACCCTAAAATACCCTTCAACATGTTTACCATAATTTTTTAAATGATCTTATAGATCGACAAAAATTATCAAAATATTTTGTCACCTTTCTTGGGAACCAAAGTAATAAAAGTGGCATTGGTCTCGCTTATTATAGTCTTCATTTTTTAGCTTCTTCAACCGCAACACATATCACTCTTAAAAAAATCCTAAAAGTTTTGAAATAAAATTGAAGGAAATCCATCAAAGCTAGGTGCCTTGTTAGGATGGAAAGAGAAAACTGCTCCATGGAGCTCCTCCATAGATATCTTCTCCATCAAGATTTCATTTTATCCTTGATTGATAATTGATGGAATATTTTGTATAAGTTTTTCTTGTGCTTTCTTATCTTGCCTAGAATATGACAAAATATTTTTGAAATAATTAATTGCTTTCTTCCTTATATCTTCTTCATCCTCTATTTCTTCCATTTGGAGTTAAAATATTTTTGATATGATGAAAATTAAAATTTATTTTTATTGTAGCATAATTTTTTTTTGTATTTCTATCTTTTTCCTTGAGTCATTTCTCTCTAGATTTTTGGAACCAATATGACTCCTTTTTCAATGCATTATGATAATTAGAAAGTAATTATTTTTCTTTCACATAAGAATCCTAATCCATTCCATTAATTTCTACTATCTCTTGTAAAATTTTGAGCTTGGATTCAATTTCTTTCTTTTCTTTAAAAATGTTACCAAAATATTTGGCATTCCAAATCTTCATTTGCTCCTTTAAATATTTCATCCCACCATAACATAACCATCTAGAAAAAATTAGGGTCTTGGAGCCACATAGACTATTATTATTTTTATTTTTATTGTCCTCTTCTTTTTTAATTATTATATATCTATATATACCCATATATGTATATATTTTATTGTTTTATTTTTTATTTTTATATGTGCTTTTATTAATATTTTTTCAATTGGTTATATGGGATTGAAATGGGTCCCACCTGTATTACATCATCACCACATAATGGTATTACAACAAAGCTTGAATATTATCCATATATCACTTGGCAAGATTTGAACCTTGGTCTCCTCTATAAATATTGAGGAATTTAATTGGTTGAGCTAATACCACTTGATATGTGCTTTTATTAATATTATTATTACAAAATGTGCTTTCCTGGGAAATTTTCCTTCCTAGTAATTTTTGGCTGCATTTATAGTCTTTCCAACAATTTCTTTACACTTTCTAGCAATTTCTGTATTTTTTGAAAATTTTACCCTTTTCGGTAATATCTAAATAATATTGTCGAGGCTAAATTTCAATGGCAAGGCTAATTTCCAAATTTTCAGACTAATTTCCAATGTCGCGGTTTTCGGTCGGGGATTTATCTTTCATTTAGTTGCTACAATTACCCTTGGTAGGGCTTTTGACACTTTTCTTATGCTTATCGAGCTTTTGGCTTCATTGGCATTTTTATTTCCCAATTTTAGATTTTGACTTCTCAGGATTTTAAAATGGTTATGCTTACATCATCTTGGAATTTTTTTTGGGTTCATGCTTTTGGCTTCTTAAGATCGGGCTTTGCTTCTAGCATTTATCTTCCCAGGGTAATTTTCACTTAGGGTTTAAATTTTCAATGGCCAAGGGCTAAATTCTAATAGTCGGGGTAATTTTTCCAACGACTAGGGTAATTTCCCGTTGCCACACTAATTTCCAATTTTATTTGAGATTTTCAACTACCTTGTATTTTAGTCTGGGCTTTTGCTTTGTCGGAATTTTTCTATGCTTTTGCTTACGTTGACACTTACAAAGTCTAACATTTCTAGTTGCCTTGGCTTTTAGTCTAGGTTTTTGCTTTGCCAAACTTTTTTGATGCTTTTGCTTACGTCAATAATTAAAAAGTCTAACATTTTGCTTGTGCTTACCTGGATTTGACTTCATTGGGTTCTTTATTTTCACAAGGGTCCAAAGGATTCTAGCTACTTATGTTTTGATTGCCTTTTGTTTTCATATTTCCCTGGGCTTCTAGCATTATGTTTAAATTTCTTGAGCTTGGCTTCATTGGCTTCTTTATTTACCCTTTGGATTTTCAGGAGGGTTTTTTAACTCTTATTCTTACGTCATCTTGGAAAAGCCCTAGATTTGGGCTTTTTTTTTTGCTTCCCGGGTCCAAGCTTTAGATATATATGATTTTTATTTCCCCCTTGACTTTTTGGGATTGGCAAATTTGGGATTTTTAAGCTTTAATGCTTACGTCATCTTGGAAAAACTTTGGGTTTGGATTTTTTCTTTCCAATGGCCTAGGATTAATTTATTTTTAATAAGAGTGCTAAGCTTCTGATGGGGTAGTTTTTATTTGAGTGCCTGAGTTTTGGTATTGCATAAGATTTTGACTTGTGACTAACATTGACTTAGTTAGCTCTTAAAATTCCCCTTGATTGGATGGACTGTCAGTCGAGCAATTTCTTCACTCAGTGTTCAGAATCAACTATTTTTTGGCATGTCCTCGGAATGACCTTGTTTGCGGCAGCTTGGATAACCTACAAAAAACAAGCATTTTTATGCCTCAAATCTCCTCGAAACATACTTTCTAAAATGCTCTTTTTGAAGAGCATCTAATGGAACTAATCTCATAAAATTTCATTGAATATTGCAAGAGATATAGGACCTGAAAGCGAGGGTTGCGTGATTAAGCAAGATTTACATGTAATCAAGGCAACTAGATGGCTTACTGAAAATGAGCCATCCAAAAGGTCAATTCTCCTTGAAACATAGGCAAGTTTATATTTTTTTGGAAAAGTCTTTTTGAGAGGAATCTAATGAAAATAGTTTCATCAAATTTTATTTAGTAAAAGATATATGTGGTCCAAAAGTGAAACCATCTATGTTGTCGAGAGGAAAATTGAAGTTTGCAATATCTGATTTTAAGTAGTTTTAGGGTGCTAAGGCTATGGGAACATAGGCATGTGGGTACTTGTTGGAAAGCTTATTCTAAGCCTAATCTAATAGGAGAGGTTATTTTCCATTTTAAATAGTTTACCATACACAACAATGGCAATAAGCATCACAACAAACTCAAGGTAAGCAAAAATTGAGTACCTATAATTAAAAGCTTTCAGCTGAAAACTTTGAGTTCTTTTGGATGATTGGCTATCATGCACAAGCCCAAGAAAACAAGATAAAATTCACCAAAATTAAAAAAATGGGTCCCTAGTCTTATACAGACTAGGGCGTGTTGTATAAGTGCAACAACAAATGGCGACTTTGTAAGGAAATGCTCTTGGGCATTTTGGGATTGGAAGGAACTCTCTCTGAAACAATGAAACTATAAGACCAACAAAACCAAAAATTTGACATCCATCCAAGGCTAGGGTTAAGCCATTAACCTAAAATCAATACTCTATTTTGTTTCAACAAAAGTGTATGCATGTAAATTCATTCTTATTCCAAAGTTAGTTAAAATTTGCCATTATAGTTCAAAAATCAAGCTAGTTCACCCCTAAGAAAACATTGGTCTACTAATGATGAGCTTTGCCACATAGGTAGACATGTCACCAACTACCAAACATTATTCCACTACCAGCAAAGCATTTATAGCCTTAAAAGAGTTATCCTTGATCCCACACTAGATCTTGCTCTATTGCCATTTGGACATTCATAGCCCCGATAGAGGTTGTCTAAATCACCCAAGCACTTGAGCCCTCCTTTTTTAAAACATATAAAATTTTTACAAGCACTGGGGTCTACTTTTGGGTTGGGGATCACTATGGAAAATAGGAGGGTGAACATCTAAATGGATTTTGCCTAAGAACCAAACCACAATGGTTTCATTTCTCTTGATTTGGAATATTTTTAAAGTGTTTTCATTGTGAGGCTACAACATCCTTTTGCATTACTTTCAGATTAATTTATTTTATCCCAAGATAATGGACATACATACACCAAATAAAATTAAGCCAATCTTAGCTTCATTGAGTTCAAAGTAGGACCTTTTATCTCCAAACTATGCAAAAAACACTCCCTTATTAGAGTAACCAATAGTTGGTTGCACTTGACTAATTTGGGCCAAACAACAGGAAAGCACAAGATAAAGAAAAATTAAAAATGAAAGTAAAGTAAGAAAAAACAAAAATGGAAAGAAATAAGACCAACACACCAAAACTCAAAACAATAAAACTATGTACAAGGCTTATTTACAAGGTAGAACTGGAATACTCTTAGGCACTAAAGTAGTGTTTGAGGAATTGTCCATTCATTGGTAATGGGACATCCTCTCTAGTTAGTATTTTTAGCTTGAAGGTATTCTCTCCTAGGATCTTTGATATCTGAAAGGGACCTAGCCAAAGGGTGTCAAATTTTCCATGGTCTCCTTTCTTTTCATGGGCTTTATCCCATAATAACACTAGATCAACAATTCTAAAGGCTTTTATTTTGGCCCTCTTATCAAACCATCGTTTTACCATTTCTTGATGCTTACTAAAATGATGCAGTGCATCTTCCCTTTTCTCATCTAGACTCATTAAATTCAATAGCCTAGATTCCATCCTATCATTTGTTTCTAAGTAGTCTTTCATGAATTGCAGGGTAAGGATCTTGAGGTTGGTGGGAAAGATAGGATCCTAACCATAAACCAAATGATAGGGAGATGTGCCTAATGAATACTTAATCCTTATTTTGTCTGACCACAATGCATACTTTAGTTTATTATGCCAGTCCCTAGGATTTTTGTCCAAAATTTTCTTAATTATTTCCAAAAGGTTTTTGTTAGTTGATTCTGCTACTCCATTACCTTGAGGATAGTAATTAGAAGAAAATTTTAGAGTTACCTTATTATCATAAGCCCATTCAACAAATTGCAAGGAAGAGAAAGTAGGGCCATTATCACATACCAGAGCATATGGCATCCCAAACCTGGTCACAATGTTATCTTCAAGGAATTGGAACATGATATTTGTTGTGTAGTTTTTGGATGTTTGAGCCTCTGTCTAGTGAGTGCAATAATCTGTAGCAATCAAGATGAACTTGTGATTGGCTGATGAATTAAGTTTGATGATACCAACAAAGTCCATTCCCCATTGTGCAAATGGGTAAGCTTCAATCACTGGTTGTAATGGCATGGGAGAATTTCTTTCTCGATGAGCTGCAATTTGGTAAACATGACATGATCATACATGTGCATATGCATATTTAAATATGTGGGGCTAGTAATAACAAGCTCTCAATATTTATGTGTTGTGGTATTTCCTGAAACATGTCATTTCCATATTTGCCATGAAAATATTTGAGGACTTCAACAACTTCTTGTTTATTTAAACATCTCAGGTAGATTCCTTTGTGATTTCTCCGGTACAAAATGCCTAATTTTATCATAAAGTTTACACTTTTAAGGTGCAACGCTCTTCTTTGGGTGGAATTTAAGTAATCATGACATACTCTATTTAGCAAATAATAAACAATATCCTGATACCACTCATCATTTGTAATTTCTCCCACTAAACATTGCTGACACGAAATCTGAGAGCCAACTTTGGCCAATGTTTTGCTCAGACCTTGTCCTCTAAAAATTCTCATAGGCTAAATTTCTAAATCAAACTCTTCCAAGATAGACATCCATATGCCTCTACATTCTCTTAGCTCATCCTGCATCAGCATTGTTTTCACAACCACATCAAGCACTTTTACAAACACTTTGCTATGTAGGCTATAGTGCCAGAATTTCTTCACAACTTTGATCAAAGCAAAGGCTTATTTGTCAATGACTGGGTATTTGAGTTGAGCATCCTTTAATGGTGAGCTTATAAAATCTACGGGTCTCTCATTTCCAACTTCCTTTCTCTGAGTTAAAACACCAACAATTGAATGCTCTTATTCAAACGAATAAATATAAAAAGGATATGTAATCGGGATTGATTAATATAGGAGCATTCATGATTGTCTTTAGTTTCCTGAAAAGAAGCTTTCGCTTCCCCAATCCATAAATCTTGGCATCCTTTTTTAGCGTCACATTCAAAGGCTAGACTATTTCTACAAAGTCAAAAATAATTTTTCTTACAAAATTAATTTTGCCAATGAACTTCAATTCCTTTTTGCTTTGGGGAAGAGGAATTTTTTGAATTGCTTCAATTATTTTTGGGTCAATGGAAATACCAGCTTCTAAAATGACATGCCCCAAGAGTTTTCCTTTTGTAATTCCAAAAATGCACTTTTTGGGATTTAATAAAATTCCATGCTCTCAACATCTTTGTAGTATTTTTCTCAAGTCTTCCACATGATTTCTATGCATTTTAGAAAAAATAGTGAGGTCATCCATGTAAATCTCTATGCATTTTCCAATGAGGTCCTTAAAGGCAATGTCCATAACTCTTTGAAAATTACTCCTACATCAATCAAACCAAACGACATCCTCTATATATAAAGGTTCCCCATTTAATATCTAATTTTTTTATTACATAGGAGAGTTGGTTACAACCACTATTTTTAGTAACTGGACAGTGCAGGGTTCAAACCACAGGGACTGCTCCCAACAAAGCTATCCATATTATTCTTGTTGACCTAGCGTGAGATAGAGACCACTTGTCGCTCGAGATTTGTACCATTGTCATCAATTTGGCATGTACTTAGAGGATTTGGAACAACTACTATCTTTGCAAAGGGTTGGCTTCCCCTCAAGGTTTGAACCTAGATATCTTCTTAGTAGGTGTCCAACCACACCTACACTTACCAATCTACCTAACCCTTGGAAGTATTTTATATCTCATTTTAATTCGATCCTAATGATTTTGATAAAAAAATAAAATTAATATAAATTATATAATAATATAAAATATAAAAAGGCCTAAAGGTACATGGTAACCTTTTATTCATGTAAATATTTTAAGTTACTTTTTTTATTTTTTCAGTTGCCACCTAATCCATCAGCCTTGTAACTATAGGAATTGGTAACATGTTACAATTTCCTTTATGGTTTGGAAACTACTCCTTGTCTACACACGCGCCCACCAGTACTACTGGCCTGAAGAATTGAAACCCTGGTTTGAACCAAACCCTCAAACCCAAGGATATTCTTATTTTACTGTTACATGTTAATACAATTTGGCCTGTATAATTGACGTGGAGACCACCTACTTTGGTAAATGTTTTAATCAACTTTTGAAGGAGTGTTTGGAGATAGAGGACACAATTTGCATTTAATTAATTGAATGTTGAATTAGAGGATGACGCGAGTTTCATAGATGACGTTCACTCAATCGTTTTGAGCGTCCACCCAACAGTCATTTTGGGCTTTGGAGGACCATTTCAAGTTGCAAAAAAAAATTAGAACACGCATCAGATAGTTGTATGACTATCCGGAGATGGAATATCAAATTCACTGTTAGGCCAGATCATGCACTGTAGCTCCTCGATGGCTATGGCAAAGTATGTTTTGATCTGAAGTTAATGCATATTAAGAAAAAAGATTCATGGACATTGAGGAATAGTATTCAAGGATATTTTAGAGTTTTATGTACTCAGGCAAAATTTATGTCCGTTTCATAGAAGTCAGATGCATCACTCACCTTACATAAGAACAAATTGAACTATTGACCTCTCATAACAACACATGGCTCACTTAGTGTCACATCTCTACTACTAACAGTTCTCTATAGTTTATAGTTCTGTATAGTTTATATATATTCTATAATTGGAATTCCTTTTAGATCATAGAGAACAGAGTTTATATATATTCTATAATTGAAATAAAGGCTTACGATGTAGTGAGATTTAGTCCTTAGACACGTGGATAGGAGGTAAGTGTGGAGTTACCACATCTTACCACCATTCATCGAAAGCAATCTTTCCACCTGTTGAGTGGTGTTTTCACCCAGTTGTGAAAGCACACTCTCCGGTAGGATCTGAGTCCCAAAATCCTCTGCTTGCAAAGAAATTATGACTAAATAATTTCTCCAAGGTTCCTGTTATGATAGTTCTTCATTCACCAATGATGCTCTTCAATTGAAATGCTAGGAATACCTTAGGGTTTGCAAGTGGATGTTAACAAGGGGCACTGTAGTTTACTTTAATTGGATTTGCAATGGACTCTGAGTTTTGATGGATTTTCAGTTATTTATTTAAATGACTGTAATTAAAATGCAGAAACTAAAATGACGGTTTGAAAATAAAATACATGCAAATGAAGATGCAGCTAAACTATGTCCAGAATGTTGTCATCAATTCGATGAAACCGAAGATAATGAGGTTTTCTGCATGCAACCTAACCTAATGAACCTGCAAATTTGCACAATCAAAATAAGCTAGGTGCGGGTTTCTAGGGTTTCTACTGTAATTCCAGATTTAAGCATTCGTGTGAAGCAACCAAGAACACTTGCATTAAACTTCACCTAAAAGCCTAAAAATCTGAAATGAAGGATAAAACATTAAATCATGCATGCAAAAAAATGACTCCTTCTTTCTCATCAATGAGACACCAACTCTCTGTATTTTTGTATTAAATGATATGTCAATTACATTTACAGAATGTTCCAGGCTTAAATATTCCAAAACAAATGAAGGAAATTGCCCAAGTGCAAGCCCAGAATGGCATGAAGCCCTTGTCTCTGCAACTCTGCAAGCAGCAACTTCCAACCCTTCTTTCAATCCATGCTTTTGATTTTATACTAACTGAAATGGCTCTTCGGTTCTCCCTGTGTCGCTTCGTTTCACCTTCCTGCATGTGACCTTTCAAATTCCCGCCTTTTCTTTGCTTTTGATTCATGCTCGATGTCGAAACGTGCGAAATCTTCCATTGCATGTAACGCTTCTGCAACCCTGACACCTGTATGCCACGTGTTCTGTGTTTTCTACGCCTTCTGTAACGTCTTCCTGTGAAAATCATGATAAAAACAACATGCAGCATGTTCACCTTCCTGGCCGCGAAAACGTGACATGTCGTGATATCGCGACGCTTTCCCCGTCCGTACGCCTTCGGCAGCTTCTTGTCGCGAAATCGCGACCATTTTCTCTTTCGGGTCTTCTTTCCGTAAACTGTCGCGATTTCGCTACCACTTTCTCCTTCGGGCCTTCTTTTCACAAACTGTCATGATTTCGCTACCGTTTTCTGTTTCGGGCCTTCTTGTCGCAAACTGTTGCGATTTCGCTACCGTTTTCCATTTTCGTACACTTGCCAATTTTTTGTCACGAAATCGCTACGCTGCCTCCATCTGTACTACTTCGCTGCTTCGAAGCCGCGAAACTACGACCTGTTGCGATTTCGTGATGCCTTTTCGCTTCATCCCCCTTTGCTGCTTTCTGTCGTGATTTCACGACCATTTCTACGCTTCATGCCTTCCGGTTGATTCTGTCGCGATTTCGCGACCATTTTGGCCTTTTGCCCTGTTTGACTGGTTCCTGTCGCGATATCGCGACGTTTTCTTGCTTCGTGCTCTTTGACCTCTTTCTGTCGCGATATCGCAACGTTTTTCCGCTTTGTGCCCTTTGACTAGTTTGACCCACAATTTTGCGACATGTCGCGATTTCGCTACGCCTTTCCAACTTGTCTTTCTCTCTCCTCTTTCGGCCACGACGGAGCTACATGTCGCGATTTCGCGACGTTTTTTCAATTTCGGCAGCGACGGAGCTACATGTCGTGATTTTGCGACACTTTTATGGTTTTGGCCGCGACGGAGCAACCTGTCGCGATTTCACGACACTTTCTGCTTTTCGACAGCAATGGCATGACAGGTCACGATTTCATGACATGTCGCGATTTCACGACACTTTCTACACTTGTGCATTTTTTTCTTTTTCTTCATTTTAGCATCTGGGCCACTGAGATCTTCTCTAAAAACCTGCAAAAAAGGTGGGTCCCCAATTTTGGGGTGTGTTGTGGATTAGCCACAACAAATGGCGACTCTGCTGTCAAATGCTCTTGAGCATTTTAGTGAGAACCCAATCTGAAACATATCACAAACTCGAAAACATGTGTTAGCATATAAGCGATATAAACAAATGCCCAAGGATCAGAAGTACATGAATCATTAGAATCCTCAAGTATTAGCTCAGTGTGTGCAATGAATTTCTTTCCCTATCATTTGAAATTGATCAACATTCCATTGTCAGTTTTGCATGAATGCATATGCAAGATTGTGAATGATTTGTGTACCCTAATGAATATGCTATGATATTTTGCTTTAATGCAAGGCATAGTATTTCTTCTAGTATTATGTACAAACATTCAAGATTGCCAAACCCTCTTAAGATCAACTAATGAATTGCTTTATTACATCCCAAAGTTGGTTATGAGTCCCTACTATCTTGAACCCATGTGCAAGTGAATGTGAAATCAAAACTTTGGGGAATCAGACTCCCAACCAACCGAGATGAGAGTTCAACCCTATCCTTACTATTCTGATTTAGAATTCATTACCTCACTTTGAGCAAAATAATTAAACCAATTATGGAAGAAATGGTCATGCTAGTCTAACCCTCTGGACAATCAGTGGTCTTGTTTTTTAGACAAGACATGTTGCCATGCATGGGCATATCTAACCCCATAAGCCAAAACTTATCTTCATTTCTTTGGACCTTGGGGATGACTACCCATCCTTTGCAGAGGACAAATAGTACGATCCTTCCAATCCAAAATAAATATGAGATAGGAAACATTAATTTTTTACTTCTTGGACCTTGGGGATGACTACCCATCCTTGCCAGGGACATGTAGTACGATCCTTCCAATCCAAACTTTAGATGTAAATGAAAAATATTAATTTTGTTGCTTAGACCTTGGGGATGACTACCCATCCTTTGCAGAGGACAAATAGTACGATCCTTCCAATCCAAGATTTATTATGACATGAGACATAAGAGCTTTGGGGAATCAGTTTCTCAACCTAAGCGAGATGAGAATTTATGCCCTATCCTTACTACTCCATGTGGGTCAAATCAAAGCTTTGGGGAATTGGATCCTCAACCTAAGTTCGATGAGGATTTAACCCTATCCTTACTACTCTGATTTTAGGCTTTAAGCTCTATGGAAGTGGTCAAAACCACTGTTTTAAGGATCATGTTGCATCATAGGATAGACATGAAAACCACTTTCGCCCAACCTTTTCTTCCAAGTTAGGTTTTGATCATTTTGCTTAAGATCCTTTTTAATGTATGAGACATGCTTGGTTCTAGATATCTCAAGACTCAGTTTCCAACCTTAGGATTTTCTTACATTTATGTTATAACACAACCCTAAGAGGATTTGACATACTTTAATGATTTGTACCTAAGATGCATATGCAACTAAGATGAAATGTATGTAAAGTGAGATGGAACATGGATGCATTATCTCTTGAATTGCAAATGAAATGATTTGTCATGCAAAACTGACTCTTTCATGCATCACAAAATCAAACAATATAACTTAAGATGTTTGTGTTACTTGTGGAGCTTTTACAGGACAATCCCAATATTTCATATTCTCCCAACCTTAAGCATAAGTTGACATCTCATTTTTTTTTAATTTTTATTTTATTTTATTTTATTTTTTTTTTTTTTTTATTATTATTTTTTTTTTTTTATCAAAATAAACAAAACATGTCAATTAAAATCAAATCCACACTCAAAATCCTAGCTAAACTAACAATCCTAGACAATAAAAACAAAAACTGAAAATCCCCACAAAAACCAAAAGAATAACATCAAAATCTTGCAACCTAAGGGCTAAAATAATGCTTTAAAATCTGCCCATTAACCGTTAGCATGAAATCTCTCCCTTCTAAAGTTTTTAGCCTGAAGGTATTCTTCCTAAGAATCTCTGAAATCTGATATGGGCCTAACCAAAGACAATCAAACTTTTGATGATTCCCTTTTTCCTCATGTCTTTTCTCCCATAGTAATACCAAATTTGAAATTCTGAATGATTTAACTTTGGCCCTTATGTCAAACCACCTTTTGATAACTTCCTGGTGCTATGTGATTCATGGCTTCTTCTCTCTTTTCATCAAGATGCAGCAAATGACTTGACCTGGCTTCAACTTGATCATCTGTCCCCAAATACTCTTGTATGAAATGCAAGGTCCGCAACTTCAAATTTGCAGGAAATATCGGGTCTTGCCCATAGACCAAATGATAGGGAGTATTCCCTATGGATTCTTTCACTCTGGTCCTGTCTGCCCAAAGGGCAAACTTCAATTGGCTGTGCCAGTCCCGAGGGTTCTTTTCCAACAACTTCTTAATGGTATTCAACAAATTCTTATTTGAATATTCAGCCAACCCATTTCCTTAAGGATAATAATTGGATGCAAATTTTAAGCTCACTTTGTTATCATATACCCCATTTTGAAATGATGTGACCCAGCAATTTTCCTTCTGTCACTCCGAAAATGCACTTTTTGGGATTTAAGGAAATTCCATGTTCTCTGCATCTTTGAAGCATTTTCTTTAAATCTTTGACATGGTCCTCTCTCTTCTTCGAGAAAACTGGGATATCATCCACATACACGATGATGCATTTGCCTATGAGCCCTTTGAATGCATAATCCATGGCGCGTTGAAAAGTTGCACCAACATTTAACAGTCCGAATGGCATTCTCTTATATGCAAAAGTCCCCCACTTGGTAGTGAAGGCTGTTTTCATCCTTTCATCTGGATGTATAAGAATTTGGTTCTACCCAGAATACCCATCGAGAAAGGACATCATTTCAAATCCATTTACCATTTGCAGAATTTCATCGATTGATGGCAATGGATAATTATCTTTTTGAGAGGCTTTATTAAGATTTCAAAAATCTATGCACAGCCTAATCTCTCCACTCTTTTTCTCATCGGAACGAGGTTAGCCACCCAGGTTGAGTGCCTAACAGGAAAAATGATTTTCGCTTCCAATAATATTTTAACCTCCTTTTCGATCAAAGGCTCCAATAGCGGGTTAACAACTCGCTGTCTTTGCCTAAAAGGCTTGGAGTCTGGCTTCAAAGGGATGGTATGTGTGATAATGTCTTGGTTGTATGTCTTCAGCTCATTGTAGTTCCAAGCAATACAATCGATGTAATGCTTCAATGCCTGCATTATATTGCTCCTTTCTTCATCTGCACATGCCTTTGCAATGTACACCTCCTTTGGATTGTCTGCACTCCCTAGATTGATTAAATCACATGCATATTTAGGGAGTGGAACTCTTTTTTCTTTCTTGGTCTTGCATCCCATGTCGAACATCTTTTCCAATGAAACCACGTCTTTAGGAATTTTGTTGGATTGATACGCAGTTTCACTTTCATCTTCTGTTTCATCCTGCCACCTTTGCTCCTCATCAATCACCCGATTTTCAAAAATACCCGAGTTCGTGACAAATTTGAAAATGTGTCCGTCACTTTCAAAAACCCGGAAATTCTTTACATTATCGGGTATTGATGGACAAGGAACCAGTTCAATGGAAATTTTTTTACATCTTTTTATATCAACTGGGTTCAACATGCCTACGGCGACTGCAAGAGAGTCTGCTATTTGATTTCCTTTCCTAGAAATAAGGGCTATGTTGAACGCATCGAACTCCTCCATGAGGTCCATAACCCTAGTTTGATAAATGCTTAGTCTCCTGTCACGGCATGTATACTGTCCTTTGATTTGCTTGACTACCAACTCAGAATCCCCCAAAACTTTCAAGCATTTAACATGCTTGCTCAATGCTAGATGTAAACCAAAGATCAATGCTTCGTATTCTGCCACATTGTTCGTGCAAGGAAATTGCAGTCTGTAAGCAGCTAACAATGGTTTACCTCCTGGACCAGTGAGCTCGACTCCAGCTCCTGCTCCCTGTCTAGATTTTGATCCATCGAACTTGAGCAACCATGTGTAATCATTTTCCTTAGAAGATCCACCATGACACGCCTCCTCTTTAGGCTCTTCAGCAGCTTGCTCAACATCAAGTGCATAAACTCCTAGTTCTGGCTCAGAAAATTGGACTTCATTTGGCTTGTTAAAATCTGTTATAATCTCCTTAAGCCTCGGTTCATTTTCCACTCTGATTTGGTTTGCAATTCCCTTCCATGGTAGCCACATATGTGAGCAGTCTGTTGAAAAATAGCCATTCAGAGTTTTCATCCAATCCCTGGCAAGTAACATTCCATACCTACTTGGGATATTAACCACCAAAATGTCCACAACCTGCTAGACCCTGGATTCAGAATTCAATTGAATCCTGACATCATATAAGGTCCCTACCACATTTACCTCTGAACGGTCCAGTTGCAAGATCGTACATTTGGATGAAACAGGTTGCAGACCCAGCTTTTGACATATCTCCGAAGGCATGAGGTTGCTCGTGGCACCTGTGTCCACCAAACAGTTATGCAAATTCTTACCTATAATTCTCAGAGTCAGTAAGAATGGCGGGACATCCCTTCTCTCCTTTCGTAAAATCAGATGGGATTCAACTCTTTTTTCCTTCCACATTGGATCAGGTGAGTTCAAAGCTTTTATCAATGCCTCTTTTTGGCCAGGCAATCTAGCTGCATCCAAGAATGAAAGGCTAGATTTGGACTTTTTTAGATCCTCCACTATGTCATAGTTTGGCTTTTCGAATTTGACTGTCTTCTACACGTCATTAGACATTTCTCTTCTGAGTGGAGGAGGAGGATTATTATTTGCCTTAGTATCGGGAGGAAGAATAGAGTTGTTTGGAGGTGTTGATGAGGTTTTACGGGTTTTAGATTTACTCCTCAAATGATATCCATGATTCCCCTTCCTAAAATATTGAAAAGCTTGCACCTCCTTTTCCAGAATTTCATCTTCTTCTCCCTCACTCTCACCTTCTTGATGATATACAGTTTCCATCACCATAATATTATCATCTTGATGTTGTGATGGACCCTCATTTGATACCAGTTCCAAATCATCAACTTGTGCCTGAAGATAATGAGTGTATCTAGCAATTTCAGGACAATTCCTCTCATTGTGTTCTTTGGTGTTGTGCAACCTGCACCCCCTTTCCCATGCCAAATCTAAAAGATTCAAAAGAGAATTGGATTGGCTAGGTCCTGCAGAAGTATCTAGTTGATTAGCAATGGGAGCGGGAACTCCCCCATTGTTTGGCTTGGTGTTCCAGTGCCTCCCTCTATTGTTAAAATTTTGATTTGGGTGAGGGGCATGAGACTCATACTTCTGCTGTTGAACTCTGTCATTGCTCAGTTTATGAACTAATTTCTTGAGCTCTTCGACTTCTGAATAAATTTCCTTCGGTGGAATCATATTATTGTTAACCCCCGTTGGATTCGCATAGTTAATGGGGTCTTGATTCAACACTGGGGTCGGGTTCTGAGGAATTTATTTTCTGTATGGATTGACACTTTGAATTGGGGTTAGATTTGGAAAAGGAACTATGGCCTGAGGATTGACTTGGCTAGTTCCTTGCATAGTTGATTGACTGTTCTGTAAAAATGCAGGGACAGGTGGAATGGATGTGATTGGTTGGATTGGAATGGGTGCATACACGGGTGCTGGTGGATACGTACTGCTGATAAGGGAAGGCATTCATGCTTGGCATTTGTGGTACCATGAGCTGATTTTCCTGGGGAGCTTGACCATATGGGGCATACTGTCCCAGCATAGGCATCTGGGGAAACCCGTAGCCTTGTGGTGTCATTTGCTGCTTGATAGTCATGGCTTCAGTATAGGCCAAAGCCAGCATGGTGACCTGAGGATTGCGTCTTGCAAACATGGCTGTCATGGGGTCCAATGCCCCAAAATATATCTGCAAAGCCACTGCGGGATCAATAGCAAAGTGCCTAATTGCTCTATTATAGCACTTTTGGAATCTTTGATTAAACATTCTAATCGGTTCCCCTTGGCCCCTTTTGCATGTAATAAAATGATTGTAAATAGTTACGGGATCCAAGGGTGATCTAAATTGATTAACAAAGGCATTTTCCATTTGCGTCCAAGAAGTGATTGAACCAGTTGGCAAGCATATATACCATTCATATGCTATTGGATCTAAGCTCATGGGAAAAAGTCTGCAGGCCACATCTTCATATTGAACTTGCAGCCTAATTAAAACATCCCTATAGGCTTGGATATGTTCTTTTGCTGTTCTTGGGCCATATGGTTTGTATTTAGGCAAAAATATTTCAATGTTCTTGGGGATTTCATGGATATCCCCAATAATATTCAAAGGAGTATTGTTAGCTCCATACCAAGGAGCTGTTGGAGCTTGAGCCATTTGACTCAAAATTGATGAAGACAAACCTACAATAGCAGTAGAAATATTACTGACTATAGGCACACTAGGGGCAACTAATATTACTGGCATAGGTCCACTCGATGTTCCTGGAGAAAACAGGTCTTTTGTGACCGGTGAACTTACGACTTGCTTGGCTTTATTCTTGGGAGTACCAGTAAGGTCATGAAAAATGGTTTCTTCGGTTGTTTGGGACCTCGGTCGCAATACGACGCGGTGGGTCCAGACTCGCTCGATGAAACCCTCAGCTATTTCAAAGAAAACCTGCAACAGAAACATAAAACAGATGTTGCAGTTTAGCCGTCTATGAGATTTATTAAATGATTTCAAAATTAAATCAAAAACATATTATTCAGGTATGAAAATCAAAATAAAATAAACCAATTCGTGCCCTCCTTCTAGCGCCAATATGTTGAGTGGTGTTTTCACCCAGTTGTGAAAGCACACTCTCCGGTAGCGATGGCACGATAGGTCACGATTTCGTGACATGTCGTGAAATTACGACATGTCGCGAAATCGCGACTTGTCGTGCCATCACTACCAGAGAGTGTGCTTTCACAACCGGGTGAAAACACCACTCAACACCATCACTTCAGGCTCGGGACTAAACTTCTTCAAGGGTATGCAATGATTAGTCATGAAGATGTCGATTGCTTTCATTGTTGGGATCTGGTAAGATAATCCATACTCAGTTTCTTGAAGATGTCTTTTAGTTCCTATAGCAAAATAAACTTAGCAAATTAAACTTTGGACCTAAAATTACAATTACTTGACACTTTGACATTTATAAGATATAAAACTTTTTTTATACTTTAACCCCATTGTCTTTAGTGTGGACTTAATTCTCTAATTTGGAATAGTTCTTGTGTCCAATGAGACTCTTGTATTAAGTCTTGGTATGTTTGTAGGGCTTTTAAAACAACCCATTATCTTTAGTGGGGTCTTTAATTTGGGGCATTTTTACAGAAATTCTATCTTGTAATTCTTGGGTTCTAATGAACCTTTAGAAGGGAGAGGTAATTTCATGATTTAGGGGCACCTTTTATGTTAAGGGGCACAAAAATGATTGTTTATATGTATTTTAAATATGTAATGATCTATACCTAAGGATAATTTTTTCAGCTCTCTCAGCAACATAGAGGTTGTATGTTTGTTGTATGTAGATGATATAGTTGTTCTTGTTCAAACATAGCCTTATTTATAGGTGTTGGAAAGCTTGTTTTGAGCCTAATCCATTGGACATGAAATAGTTCACTTTTGTAATAATTCGATGTATGTAATTGTACCTCAAAGTTAATCTTGTAAAAAGGAGTGTATTTTTTATTTAACCCAAAACAAATGGAATTAGCTGAAATAATTAGTAATTAGGTCTATAAGGTTAACAATATGCAAGTCCAACCACATTTACCTGAGGTTTATACTCTTGATCCTGTTTTCATGTCAAATGTGAGATCAAGGTCTATGATGGGTCTAGAGATCTTGAAGCTTTCAATAGTTGAATCCTAGACATGGACATTTGGTTTACCTACAGCCAAATCCCCGATGATGATAAGGTTTCCTTTGCTAAGTTGTGTTGAGTGGATATTTTGCCCTATAACAAAATGATCACGCAACTAGAGTCTCTGACAGGAAACTCTCTCTTGCAAAGAAATTAGCTATTTCTCCAAGGTTCTTATGAACAAACATTCATATGCATAAATAATAATATTCAATTTAAATGCTTGGAACACCTTAGTGATTGCAAGTAACTGTAAACAAGGGGCAATGTTGATTTATTTCACCATGAAACTTTAGTGATTGTTCATTGTTTTTTTTTTAGATTTTGATATTTTTTAGATGTTTATAATTTTAACGACTGCAAATTAAAATAAAGTAACAACTTCTGGAAAAGTAAAGTGCAGAAAAATAAAAATAAAATGCCTTCAGTATGATGCTATCCTATTTCGACAAAACCGAAGATATGAGGTTTCCATGCATGCAACCTAACCTATTGGACCTGCAAAACATGCACAATCCTGATAAGCTAAGTGCTGGCTCCTAAGGATTTGAATGAGGTTTTCAGATTTAAGCATTCGCATGCAGCAACCAAGAAAAACTTGTATCAACTACATTTACAAGCCTAAAATCTGAAAAGGGAAAATAGACATTTAATCTTGCATGCAGAAAATGACTCCTTCTTTCTTGCCCATAAGATGCAAATTTTTGAAATGTTATCTGCATTAAATATTTGTCATTTTACAATAGCAGACATCTGGTTTTCCAAAACCAAAAAAAGTGGAAGAAAAGCACTCCAAAGCAGGCCCAGAATGGCTCATCACCCTCAGCTCTGCAACCCTGCTCCCAGCGGTTTTTGACCCCCGTATCTGCCTTTGGCTTCTACTTTTAAACCCTCTGGTACGGTTCTCTATTCCGCCCTGTGACGCTTCGCTTCATATCCCAGGTCTCTTCGTTTCATCTTCCCGCCTCTTTGCATTATTTTTGGCTTTTGTTCGAGCGTCGAAACGTTTGATCTTCTTGCTAACTGTAACTGTTCTGTAACCCTTACACCCTTATGCCACGTGTTCAGCGCTTCCCTGCATGTTCCATAATGGCCCCCTGTAAATCGTGACCAAAAATAGCATGTCGCGATATCGCGACGTTTTTATGTCAATAGCCTTTTCTTCTTCATGCATCGCGAAAATGAGACATGTCGCGATATCGCGACATTTTTCTGTCAGTAGCCTTGTTCGTCATCATGCATCGCGAAAATGATACATGTCGCGATATCGCGACATTTTTCTATGCTTGCCGGATGCAACCTATCGCGAAATCATGACGTTTTTCTTTGGTTTTGTTGCTTAGGCTACATGTCAGAATCGTGACTTTTCTTCTTTTTTAAAATAGATTTTGTGTCTTGCAAACGTGACTTCTTTTTGAGTGAAATCGTGACGTTTCTCTTTCCGAGTGACATGTCGTGATAATCGTGACATTTTTCATTTTTCTTCTTAGCGAAGTGACATGTCGCGATATCGTGACAATTTTCATTTCCGTGACGGAGCAACATGTCGCGATATCAGCGACAACTTTCATTTTTCGCGATGAGCAACATGTCATGATAATCGTGACAACTTTTCATTTTTGTTGCGATGGAGCAACATGTCGCGATAATCGTGACAACTTTTCATTTTTGGCCGCGACGGAGCAACATGTCGCGATATCGCGACAACTTTTCATTTTTGGTCGCGACGGAGCAACATGTCGCGATATCATGACAACTTTTCATTTCTAGCCGCGACGGAGCAACATGTCGCGATATCGTGACAACTTTTCATTTCTAGCTGCGACGGAGCAACATGTCGCGATATCGCGACACTTCTTCTCTTTTGTGAAATTTTGCTTTTTTCCTTGATTTTTTTAGCATCTGGGTCACTGCGGTCTTCTTTGAAAACATGCAAAAAATGTGGGTCCCCAATTTTGGGGTGTGTTGTGGATCAGCCACAACAAATGGCGACTCTGCTGTCAAATGCTCCTGAGCATTTTGGTGAGAACCCAACCTGAAATATACAAGCTTAGATACAAGCGTCAACACATAAAAGATAAACCAATACCGATAGATCAAAAATACATGAAACATCGAGAATCATTAAGTATCAGCTCGGTGTGTGCAATGTGTTTTCATTCCCTATCGCTTGAACTGGATCAACATTCCATTGTCAGTTTCACTTATGATTTGTATGCAAGGCTATGAATGATTTGTGCAGGATTTGATGCATGATGAAGATACTAGAGATATAACAACCTGCTTTACAAAGGCTCAAACCTTCTAATATCATGAACAAACATATTAAAGCTGTCAAACCCTCTTAGGACCAAATATATGTATACTGAATTAATTTACTAGACCCCAAAGTTGGTTATGTGTCACTACCATCTTGAACCCATGTGCAGGTGTAAGTGAGATCAGAGCTTTGGGGAATTGGATTCTCAACCTAAGCGAGATGGGAATTTAACCCTATCCTTACTACTCTGATCTGGAATTCATTACCTCATCTTGAACAAAATGATTTAACCTGTTATGGATGAAATTGTCAGGCTAGCCTGTCCGTTTGAGCAATCAGTGGTCTTGCTTTTAGACAAGACATGTTGCCACGCATGAGCATACTTAACCCCATAATCCATGATTTGGCTTCATTCATTCTCTTTTTTTTTTTTTTATTTCTTGGACCTTTGGGATGACTACCCATCCTTGCTAGGGACATGTAGTACGATCCCTCCAATCCAATATTAAGATGAAATAGAAAATATTAATTTTATTTTTATTTCTTGGACCTTGGGGATGACTACCCATCCTTTGCGAGAGGACATATAGTACGATCCTTCCAATCCAATATGATAAAATGAAAGATGGAAAATATTAATTTTATTTTTGTTTCTTGGACTTTTGGGATGACTACCCATCCTTTGGAGAGGACATGTAGTACGATCCTTCCCATCCAAGTTTTATGATAAAATGAAAGATGAAAGCTTTGGGGAATCGGATTCTCAACCTAGGTGAGATGAGAATTATGCCCTATCCTTACTACTCCATGAAGGTCAAATCAGAGCTTTGGGGAATTGGATCCTCAACCTAAGTGAGATGAGGATTTAATCCTATCCTTACTACTCTGATTTTAGGCTTTAAGCATTATGGGAGTGGTGAAAACCATTGTTTTAAGGATTATGTTGCATGATAGGACAGACATGAAATATTCTTTCGCCTCACCTTTTCTTCCAAGTATGGTTTTGACCATTTTGCTCAAGATTCTCTTTAATATGCGTAGAACGTGCTTAGTTCAAGATAGTTCGGGCATCTATTCCCAACCTTAGGATCCTTTTAATATATGTTATGTAATAACCCTAAGAGGATTCAACACCTTCTCAATGATTGCACATGAAATGAAAATGTAACTGAGATGACATGTATATGCAATGCGGAATGTGACATGAGATATGAATGCACTGCTTCTTTTGAAATGTGGATGGAGTATTGCCATAAAAAAATATAAAACTGACTACTTCATGCATCACAAGTTTCAAACGATATTATTAAACTGTTTGTGTTTCTTGCGGAGCTTTCTACAACATAATTCCAATGTTTCATATTTTCCTGATCTTAGGCATGAGTTGACATCTCAAATTTTTATTCATTTTTTTATTTTTATTTTTTTATTTTTAGACAAACCAAACATGTCCAGAGGACTAACACACAAAACTTAAAACCAAACCCAAAAAGCAACTTCAAAAACAAACTTGAAAACACAAACCAAAACCCAAAAACCAAAATCTATATACAAATGTACAATATAATACAAGATGATGCAAAGCTTGGACTATCACTTTCCTGGATCCCAAACATGATTAGAACACTTCAACAAAAATATAATGTGATATGCATGCCAAGTGTTGTAGGAATCCAACAAAAACAATATTAGACCACACCATGCACCAACTTTTAACTTCCCTTGCTCACCCCACCAATTAGATTTAATTCCATTAGTACTCTCATAGGTGAGCGTTAAAATACTAAAATGATTAGACAATAAATGATATTCAATTTTATCTTGTCTATTCTTGAAAGTATCCATTTCATAGTTCGATTCATGATTTAGAACTAGGCTCTCTTTATCCAAAATGAGACTTTGTAAGCAAGAGCCTATTTCTAAAAATTTTAAAGCCAAATCATTTTCCAAATTTGTAGGCCAATCAAATTTGTGTAACAGTTTGCAAGCATCTAGGATATTTACCAAATTGAGATCATTAGGAGTTTTTATCCTAGGTTCAAGAATTAATTGTTGATGAATTTGATTTAGCAATTTAAATGCATCAAGCTCCTTTTCATTCATTAAAGTAATGTTATCAAAGGTGTGGTTAGAAATTAATCCTTGTTCTACATTCACCTTCAATGGCATTTCATCATAATGCAACACTTGTTCTTTCTCCATGATTTGTTTATCAAAGGCACCAAACTTAGGTACCCAATTGAACACGTGTCCATCCCTTTCAAACCATAAGTCTTGTCTATCTAGGGGTGGGTTAACTAACATATTTCCATGATCAATCACTTGGGTTGTTTTGGATAACGTGGGATTTTCAATTGGATCATCAATGATATCAAACCCAAATGATTTAGGTTTTGTAATTTTCTCATTTTGAAATGGCATAATCGTTGTAGCACAAGTAAGTGGATCAAGATTTTCAACTTCTTTTCCTTCAAAGGAATCTAAAGCAAGTGACTCTCTTTCTTGATTCATGATTGTAGAATCCTTATCATGCTCCAAAATTTGATGAGATTCGAATTTCTCTTCCAAAACTTTCTCAAATTGTACAGGATTTATAGTATCCTCATGTGAGGAAGCAATTGAGTTATCCTGCATATTAATTGACACAACAAGTTTGTTAGAAGATTTAGATTGATAATATTCTTCCCATTTCTTCCACGAATCATAGTAATCATCTTCCAAGTTCAAGTTGTGACGTTCAAGTATTTCTTCTTCATCTTCTGATTCATCAACCTGTTTCTCATCCAATTCATCTTCACCTTCCTTAGATGGTCCCGTTATTTCCAAAAGTGGGTTATTTCTTGAATTCAAATTGGTAAAGCTATCATAATCCAAATTTGTAACCCATGATTCAATTTTATCACAATTTGGAAGGTGTGGATCCTCTTGGTCATCACTTTCGAGAGCATCATCCAAAGTGTCTTTCGAGAACAAGTGGTGAAATTCGATTATGTCTTCAACTTCATTTGTTGATTTTATTTCAAATTCATTTTCAGCCACTTGTGATGACTTAGGAGCTTCTACAATGGGATCAATTTTTGAATTCCGTGTCATATAGTTGCTCCAATCCTTTGCAAGTACATCTGCCCAAATCATATCCACATAAGTTTGTTCATCCAAATACTCCTTTTTGGGTAATGATTCTGGATATTTATTTTCCAAAACAAGATGGTGATTATTTGATTCCAACTTCTTGTTACCCATCCATAGAATTTCTTCTCCAAAATCTTCATGCTCTTCAAGACATTTCGAATAGGTATTCACTTCAACGTGAGTCACCTCAAAATTTCTTGTATCATTTGAAGAAGCATAACATGAAATATCATTAAGATCGGCATTATGAATTTTCTTCCTAGGATGATTTGGATGCATACATTGATGTGCTCGTTTTTGCGGTGGAACATGCCTACATACCTTCTTAACCACTTTCTTTTGCTCTTTTACTTTCGATACGAACTCTTTGGGTTGAGTGGTAGAAGTAGTAGGATTAGTTGGATTGATATCCACGGACAATGCTTGAACATTTGTTGCAATGGTTCCATGAGTGACCACATGATTCTCTAACTGAGGCATAGTTGGATGGATGGAAGCACTTGTATAAGCACACGTGGGAGCATAAGTTGGTCTGGTAGGATAAAGTTGATTGTAGGGAAAAACATTTGATATCAAATTTTGTTGTGTCCACACTTGATTTACCATCGAGGTTTGATTGCAAGCCCCTAGTTGTCCTACCATAGTTGATTGTTCCATTCCATAACCTTGTGGCCTCAATTGTTGATCTACAATCATAGCTTCCGTGTAGGCCGATGCAAGATCAGTAACCAAGGGATTCATCCTGACAAATATGGCAAACAATGGATCCAATGCTCGAAAGTATATTTGAAGAGCACCACTTTCCTCAATAGTATAGGGAGAAATTAATCTCGCATAAAGCTTTCGAAACCTCACGTTGAAACTTCTCACTGGCTCATTAGGTTCTCTTTTGCAAGAAGCAAATTGTTGAAATATCATGAGAGGATCAATGAACAACCTAAATTGATTGATAAATTCATCTTTCAATTGAGTCCAAGATGTAATAGAACCAGTGGGTAAATTGATGTACCAATCATATGCCACCTCATCTAGGGTTCCAGGAAACATTCTACATGCCACATCCTCATGTTCGACATTCCATCTAACTAGGATATCCACATAGGCTTGAATATGCTCCTCGGCTAATGTTGGATCATTGTGTTTAAACTTGGGCAAATGCTTTTCTACGTTCTTGGGTAAATCATGAAAATCTCCACTAATGTTCAAAGGATTAGCATGTATCCCATACCACGTTCCTGCAGTTGTAGCCATTAATGAAACTCAGAGAATAATTTCAAAACCAATTTGTTAGTCATGAATAAAAGAAGGAACCATGACAAAGCAATATTCTAAAAATGTAAATTAGTTTCTGATTCACCAGATCGCATATGCGCAGGTGAAGAGCATACTCCTAGTGTTGTAGGCTTTCTGATTCACAAGATCGCATTACACGCAAGTGAAGAGCATAATACCGACAACCAATACATTTTAGACAAAATAATTCCTTACAAGTGAGCATGAAATGACTAGCAAATATCAAAACTGTAACGTGTTAATAATCATGTTAGCATCAACCAAGCAATGTATCCATTAAAATCAAATGAAAGTAATTGCATGGAGACAACCTCGTTAGTCAAGAAATTTTTTTTTTTAAATCCAATCAAGACACATTATTCCTGTATGAACAATCAAAAAACGTTAGAACAATGCATAGCAATTCATGTCCTCCTTTTAACAGTACAATGTTGTATTGTTAAAAGAGGGCTAAAGATAATAACCAATAGGGCATGAAATATTCAAAATTTAAATCCCTATAGCATTTAAATCACACTTGAAATAAACCCATTCGAGGCCCTCCTTCTAGCGCCAAAATGTTGAGTGGATATTTTGCCCTATAACAAAATGATCACGCAACTAGAGTCTCTGACAGGAAACTCTCTCTTGCAAAGAAATTAGCTATTTCTCCAAGGTTCTTATGAACAAACATTCATATGCATAAATAATAATATTCAATTTAAATGCTTGGAACACCTTAGTGATTGCAAGTAACTGTAAACAAGGGGCAATGTTGATTTATTTCACCATGAAACTTTAGTGATTGTTCATTGTTTTTTTTTTAGATTTTGATATTTTTTAGATGTTTATAATTTTAACGACTGCAAATTAAAATAAAGTAACAACTTCTAGAAAAGTAAAGTGCAAGAAAAATAAAAATAAAATGCCTTTAGTATGATGCTATCCTATTTCGACAAAATCGAAGATATGAGGTTTCCATGCATGCAACCTAACCTATTGGACCTGCAAAACATGCACAATCTTGATAAGCTAAGTGTTGGCTCCTAAGGATTTGAATGAGGTTTTCAGATTTAAGCATTCGCATGCAGTAACCAAGAAAAACTTGTATCAACTACATTTACAAGCCTAAAATCTGAAAAGGGAAAATAGACATTTAATCTTGCATGCAAAAAATGACTCCTTCTTTCTTGCCCATAAGATGCAAATTTCTGAAATGTTATCTGCATTAAATATTTGTCATTTTACAATAGCAGACATCTGGTTTTCCAAAACCAAAAAAAGTGGAAGAAAAGCACTCCAAAGCAGGCCCAGAATGGCTCATCACCCTCAGCTCTACAACCCTGCTCCCAGCGGTTTCGACCCCATATCTGCCTTTGGCTTCTGCTTTTAAACCCTCTGGTACGGTTCTCTGTTTCACCCTGTGACGCTTCACTTCATATCCCAGGTCTCTTCATTTCATCTTCCCGCCTCTTTGCATTATTTTTGGCTTTTGTTCGAGCATCGAAACGTTTGATCTTCTTGCTAACTATAACTGTTATGTAACCCTTACACCTTTATGCCACGTGTTCAGTGCTTCCCTGCATGTTCCATAATGGCCCCCTATAAATCATGACCAAAAATAGCATGTCACGATATCGTGACGTTTTTATGTATGCAGCTTTGCTCCTCTACCTACTCCACGAAAATGAGACATGTCGCGATATCGTGACATTTTTCTCAGCCTTAACTCTGTCCTCATGCATCACGAAAATGATACATGTCGCGATATCGCGACATTTTTCTTTATGCATCGCAAAAATGATACATGTCGCGATATCATGACATTTTTCTCTTTCGGGCTGCTTGGATGCAACCTGTCGTCGAAATCGTGATGCTTTTCTCCTTGTCTATTTTTGTTGCACTTAGCCATGAAAACGTGACATGTCACGAAATCGTGACACCTTTTTCATTCTGTACCATTCTGCTTTCTATCGTCCGAAATCATGACGCTTTTCTCTTTGGCTGTCTCGCTCTTTCGGAAATCGTGATGCTTTTCTCTTTTTCTCCTTTTTGAATCATGATTCTTTTGGTTTCTTTCTGAAATCGCGATGCTTTTCTCTTTTCCTTGTTTTGAAATCGCGACTTTTCTCTTTTCTCTGTTTCTCTCAACCGTGAAAACGTGACATGTCGCGATATCGTGACACTTTTTCATTTTTTGTACTTTGCTATTTTGAGTCGCGAAAACACAACATGTCGCGATATCGCGACAACTTTTTGTTTCTGGCCGCGACGGAGCAACATGTCACGATATCGCGACAACTTTTCATTTCTAGCCATGACGGAGCAACATGTCACGATATCGCGACAACTTTTCATTTCTGGCCGCGACGGAGCAACATGTCGCGATATCGCGACACTTCTTCTCTTTTGTGAAATTTTGCTTTTTTCCTTGATTTTTTTAGCATCTGGGTCACTGCGGTCTTCTTTGAAAACATGCAAAAAAGGTGGGTCCCCAATTTTGGGGTGTGTTGTGGATCAGCCACAAAAATTTGAAATTATCTGGTCTTGTTAAAATATTAATCACTAAGAGCCAAACTACTCAAAATCCCATCACCACTTGGAATGAATTGATCATAGCCTTGAATGCTACTTTCTATCCATCTAATTACGATGAGGATTTGCTCATCCATTAGCTTTGTTTGAGGCAAGAAAGCCAAATTTTTGTTTAGGATTTTATCAATTCAATTGCCTATGTATCCTACTTCATGTTTAGGACCCTATGTCTACTCTTATTGCTAATTTTAAGAGTGGTCTTTAGACACACTTGTTTTATGAGTTGATTTATACTCAACTTGATACACTTGAGGCAACTTTCAATCAAGCTTAGCTTGTAAAGAAGAATCTTTCTACTCATTCATGTGCACCTTGGTCTTCTCTAGCTAGTGGACCTCGATTGTCCTATTCAACAACTCCCCAGTATACTTCTTTAGTATGCACATATCTACCTCGGGGACCTTAGACTTAGTAGACTTCTTCCTATCTGAAGAAGTATTCTTCTCCTCCTTCTTCTTCTTCTTCTTCAGTTTCTTCTTTTCATGTATCTTGTAATTATTGTAAAAAGTTGGGTCATATGACATATGCATGTCTAGAGAAGAAGAAGAAACAATTGTATGTACAATCATCCAAAAAAGAACCTTTGGAGAAAGAAACCTCACAAAATCCTATTAGGACTTATAGTGAGGATCAAATTTATCCTAAGTTAGGTTAACTTAATAATATTTCCTTACTAACTCATCAGTCCCTTGCCAAAGGTCGTGATCATTTGTTTATCACATGTGCTCATATTACACCTAATTTCTCTATGGATTGTATCATCAATAATGGCTCACAACAAAACTTGATTGTGCAGTTCGTTGTTGATAGGTTGTAGCTACCTACCCATCCTCATCCTTGTCCATACCCACTTGGTTGGAAAGACCATAACACTTCTTCCATGATCACATACACTTACACTTTATCTTTTGCCTTTGGCCCTAAATATGTTGACACTGTCACCTATGATGTCACTCCCATGGACTGTTGTGGTTTGTTGTTAGGTAAGCCTTATCAGTATGATAAGAGGGCTTAGTACGATGCATATCATAATGCTTATACTTTCTAGCATGACTATCAATATTTACTCATTTTTAGTCAACCACAACCACATATTCCTTTACCTCCATAAAAGAAAAATTACATTATTATTCAATCAACCATAGCCTCACCATTCCCACACCACAACCCTTTTTTCCACTTGGTATGCTACTCCTTTGTAGGTAGATACTCATCAAGCACTTGTTCCTCCTCCTCCTAATGTTCCAATTGATTTGCCTACTCTAGTTGTTTCGATTATTTTAGTACTTGCTCCTATTGTAGCTCTTGAACCTGTTGCCACTCTTGTTGTTGTTGCTCCTATTGTTCTAGCATCGGCTAGTCTAGCAATTACTACTTTAGGTATGATTGTTCCTGTTGCAGCTCTTGTACCTAGTGCCACTTATATAATCACTTTTTTTGCCATTTTAGTTCTAGTTGTTATTTTTGTTTGACATGTTCCTTCTCCCTTTTGTTTGTCATTTTGTATGCATTGGAGTCCAATTCTATGGTGGTAATGAATGATAAAGAATTAAAATAATATTTATAAAAATAATATAATTATATATATAATAATATAAACTATAAAAGGTCACCTTTTATTCATGTAAACATTTTAAATTACTTTTTGATTTTCTTGGTGGCCATCTAATCCATCAACCATGTAACCAAATACGTGGACATGCAATTGTCCTTGTAATATTTTAAGTGGCCACCCATCCAGCTATGGAAAAGGCTATTTAAGCCCATGTTCATTAATAGAAATCTCAGGCTGGTTTTTGGTATGTTCTTGCATTCTATCTATGTCTGGAAATCCTCATCAGATTTACCACTACTTGATTGTATCAAGAGTAAACATCTAGGAAGAACGCCATTTGAGAACCATTCACTATTTCCAATACTTCATACAGAGAAGGGAGATGATAGTTATCCTTTTTAGATGTGTTATTAATATTTCTAAGATCAAAACATAATCGTATTTCTCCATTACTTTTATGGATGGGTACCAAATTTACAACCCAAGTAGAATGTCTTACTAAGAAAATAATGTGGGTTGCCAACAATTTTGTATCTCCTTGAGAATGAGAGGCTCTAGCAACAAATTCATCGGTCTCTATTTTCTTCATAAAGGTTTCATTCCTAGATTCAAGGGAATGGTGTCGATAATGATGGAAAAATATGTGGCTCCACAATATAACATCTTTGTAATATTTTAAAACTTAGATTATTTCCCTTTTTTCTTCATCAATGCAAGCTTTTCCCAAGAAGATATTTTGAGGATTTTTAGCATTTTCTAGCTTTTATGTTCCATATAACTCCTTAGATGTAACAATTTGTTGCTTATGGGTATGATAATCCATATCAAATAGGCTTTCCAAAGAAACCATACCTTTGGGAATGGTGTTCGTTTTCAAATTCAATTCACCTTCTTCATCCAACTCTACACAATTTATTATCTTCCTCATCTATAATATACATTTCGAATATGATAGAGTTTGTAATAAAATCAACTATATGTCTGTCATCCTCAAACACCTAAATTTTTTGGATGTTATATGGTATGGAGGGAGTGGAAACTAGCTCTACCAAGAAACTATCTTGGAATGGACAACTAGTTCTAGGGTGCTTGCTGCTATTGCCAATGAATCTATAACGCGGTTCTTTTTATGCAAAATAGTTTGGACTTTGAAAGAATCAAACTCTTTGATTAAATCCCACACATAGCTATGATAATTTGAGAGACATTTGTGTAGACACATAAAAAATGTCACAATTGTAATGGTCAATATTAACATTTAAATATAACGATAATATTATTGAAATCTTGGAGGGAAGAAAGTAGAGAGGGGAGGGCTATGGTCCCTCCCCTGCTCCCCCTCCCATGGCTCCTGGTTCCTGCCCAGTCCCTGGCTCAACCCAGGTCTTCCCTCCTAGGGAGTGGTTGTTTGCAGATGATCTCCTGGGGGGAGATCCTTCTCCACTATCTGCGCCCCTCCCGACCGGCTAGGGTTTCCTTGGTTGTTTTTTCGAACTGGTGCTTCCCAGGGATCCCTGTTTGGTTGGGGATCCCTTCCATTTTTCCCTCAGGCTTCCCCCTGGGGTTTTTTGCAGGTTATTCGTGTGGATCTGGTCCCCTGCGTTTCTCGGTGCGATGGAGGTGACGGTTTAGGGTTTGGACATCTTCCCCCTTTTTTCTTGTGAATCCTCGGTAGGCTCTGTGCTTGGACAGGATTCTTGGTCCCTGTTGCTGGGATCCTCTTCTATTTTCCCAAGGCGGGTTCCTTGTGGTGCAACTCTCTGGTCACTTCCTGATGGGTTGGATCCTCTCTGTGCTGGCTGTCGGCTTCCTGCAGGATGGCTCTCGTTGAACGAAATGTTTTCCCGGTGGGTGGCTGGTTTCTCCACAGGGCGGGATCCGCCAAATCCGTCGGTTTTCTCGCGAGGCGGGATCCTTTCTTTTCTGCTGGTTTTTCGGATGGTGGGATTTCCCTGTTGCTTCCCGCTAGGCGGGACTGTTTGTGGTGGTTTTGACTGCTTCCCACGAGGCAGGATTTTATTGTAACAGTTTTTCTTTGATTCTCGTCGGGCGGGATCTTCTCGATGGTGGTTTTTGGCTACTCCCCGCTGGACGGGATCTCCAAAACTACTTTCTTTTTATTTGTTTGTTTCCACTGAGAGGGATTGTTTCATGCTTACTATTACCGCTAGGCGGGATTTCTGTTTTGGTGTTCAGTTTCAAGGGATTGATGCCCTAGGCCCATTGCTTATGTAATCAGGTTTTGGGATCCTTGTTAAAACCCACTGTAAATACAAACACTACTTACCAAAAAAAAATATTAACATTTAATAATGTGTGCAATTATTTTAATTAATGTATTGCAAACCTTAAAAATTATTAATATTAGCTATTCTAGCCCCTTTGACTTATTCTAGCTGCTTTGACCCACTTTGGCCCCTTCTTATACCAAATCGCGCTCATCATGAGACCACTCAACTATTTTTAACTTTGATTTGCATTAACTTTGGTTAACATTTATTTCTCCTCTTTCCTCCACTTTCCAAGTGCATTAATGCATTTGGGTGAGGATTCCCTCCACCTATGCACTTTGATTAAAAATGCTAACTTAATGGGGTGAGGAATATCTCCATAAAAAGGCATTAATGATACGTGTTATAATGCATCATAGCATATCATAATTGCATCATGGCATGTCATAAGATGTTATGGCATGCCATTAGGTGTTAGAGGATGTCATAGCCCAAACAAGGAAAGTTACACATTTGTCCATCGCAATTAGGAAATATCTAAGATGCCCCTCTTACGCGCTCATGCCACTTGTCACCTCTTTTCTTCTATCCTCTCCACTCTCCTTTACCTATGGGAAACATTACAAATAGGTCCCCATTTTTCGTGTTCATGTGTGCACAAAATTATAACAAAACTCTACTCAAATTTTATTTGATATTGTTGTGTTTTTACTTGAACTTGTGCTTATAGGTTTACCATTAGAGGAGCTCAAAGGCATCAACCATGGATACTTTTTGGTTTGTGCATTAACATTTTTTTGAAGCCACACCAATGGTAGATATTCAACAGTGCACTAAATCTATAGAAAAGACCCCAAAACAAATCTCTGAAGGCTCAAATTTAAGATCAAAACCCTCTGCTAGATAATAGTCTCAACCACCTAGGGTAGTTAACCAGGATCTCAACTATCCAAGGTAGTTAACCAAAAGCACAACCCCCCAGGGCAATAATCTAGAAGTACAACTGCCTAGGGTAGTTACCCAGAGAGCCAAATGCCATGGGTGATTGAGCTTCAAGGCAAAAAGTATCTCCAAATCAACCCTAGATTGCACAAAAAGGTAAATAAGGTATTTTGTTAGGTTTTATGAGCATTTCATACAGTTTTGTAATTCCTAAAATCAATTTTATAAGTTTTTATAATGTTTTAGTTGCTTTTTGTAATCTTCTTTCATGGTTTGGACCTCATCCTAAAATGCCCTACATATGCTTTTGATGTTGTTATTGTGAGCTTGTGTGCAAGTATTGGATGCGCATGGAAGCTCGAGAGGTCAAGCAACATGTCTTCTAAACCCTCCCACAAATTGATGTGTGCTTGAGGAGATAAATGGCCACACCATAGACTTCACTTGTAAAAGAAAACCCCTCCATTTTGGGAGGTCGATTGTAATTGAAAGGGCCTATTTGTAAAAGACAAAGTTTATCAATATCAAATCTATTGCAAATCTCTCTTTTATTGCACTTTTTATATTTTCAATTTTTATGGTGTATTTCCTCTTTCACATAAATGGTGATCACGGTAGGACCCTTTGCCCACAACACATTTAATGCTTGTCATTTTCATGAGCTTTGGAACTTGCATCAAACATAGCATGTCTTATGTGTTTTGCTTAGGGTTATTTGTGTTTGCATGATTGTTTAGCTTGCTTTCCTAAACTCTTGCTTGTTGTATCTATTATAGGCACTCAAGGGTAGGATAGACACAGTCACACTTCTCAAATCAGGGTTGGATATTTTAATATTTACCTATAATCTTAGGCATAACCACCTGTGGTGGTTCTCAAGCACAGTTTCAACTACCCATGGCAGTTCTCAAGCTCAGTCTCAATTTCCCATGGTAGTTCTCAAGCTCAGTCTCAACTGCCTATGGTGGTTCTCAAGCTCAGTATCAACCACCCAAGGCAATTCTCAAGCTTAGTCTCAACCGCCTAGGGCGGTCCTTAGGCTTAGAGACACGATATGCTCAGTTTCCTTTTCTTTTATCATAGGCTCACAAGCTAGTTGCTTGTACCTTCTAATTTTGCACAAAAATTTGTAGCATAGTTCTTTTAATTTGTTTGTTTGAATCTCTTTCTTCCCCTTCTCCCTTTCAAATTAAAAAAAAGAGAGCATTAGCATAGTCTTTTTACGATTCCTTTCTCAAAACCTCAAAGGCACATTAGTTTAGTTGGTTCTTTTTATTGCTTTTGAAAAACTCAAAGGCAAAATACCTTATTTATCTCTTTCTATTCTCTCAAAACACTCAAGGCACTTTATATTAGTTGTCCTTTTCTTTTCAAAAACTCAGACTCCTTAGAATAGTTATCATTTGCTTTTCCAAACTCAATAGCTTAGGTTGTTATTTTATTTCAAGCTTAGTAGATTAGTTTGTGCATGCTTTCATAAAGCTCATTTAGATCAAAATTTATTTCAAAAGGCATATTAGATCATTGTTTTCTTTGCATATTTAGGATTATTTTTGAACCTGCATGGTAGATAGACATAAAATAAAAACAAAACAAAACTAAATCAAATCAAAATTAATAAAATCAAAAGACACATCAAATCACACACATTTGCACAATTATATTCCATAAATATTTTGAGAGGAAAACCTCCTAATGATGTTGGATTTCACCACCAACCATCGATTAAGCCCTTTAGACACCATAACTAGATCACATAGTTTCTTGGATTTCATCATCGAGAAGTTGGTTACCCTTGGGGCTAGCTTAGCGTAAATTTGAGGTTAGATACCCTTTTTTTCATAGGACTTAATAATTTTTAGACTCGTAGTTGTTGTTTATATCCAAGCTTGACCAAGGGTGAAGCAAAATCTTGACTAGAAAAATAGTAGGATGTAGGCAGCGTGACCTCTCTTGAGAGGTTTGCTTTATGCCTTTAGGATACCTGGAGCCAACCCCCATCCTAGGAAGCCTTTTTGTTGTTTGTGTTTCATTCCTCATTAGGGAAGTGGGCATAAACACACCCTTTTAGATTTCATTCCATCATCCCTCATAGTTCCTAGGTCTAGGGAACATCAAACACACAAAAATAAAAAAGATAAACATTACAAAAAAAAATCAAAATCAAAACTTCAAAAACAAAAACATCAAAACACTCATTGTTTGCTTGCTTTTTTATTTGCATAGATAGTGTGTTTTTCCTTAAACAAAAAAGAGAGAGAAAGATATTCCACCTACATCTGCTTTTATCTGGGCAGCCTATGGTAACAACTCACAGTCAAACTAAGGCTCACTCCCAAAGCCAAGTTTCCATGGACCATTCAGGTCAATCCACCCATTCTTCAACCACTCCCCAAAATTATCAATGGGACACATCCCAAATCTATCAAGTTAGCATGTTCAACGATGTTCATCATTACATTCATCCCTCACCTGATACTTTTCACATTGGGTTTGATCAAGGTGGAAACCACTACACTACTCACACCACCCCATTCGAGTCCCCTCATCCTGATACTTCCCTTTCTCCACCCAAGCCAAACATCACACCCATTGATCTCTACGTCGCTCACCTCTTTTTCACCAATCCAATCTACCATGGCCAATTACCTCATGCTCCACATGACCCTTCTTCATCATACCCCCCACCACATAGCTCATTCCCTCCATATTTACCCCTGCTACAAATTCTCATATGCACTGACCCCATCATTGTCTAGGTGTAAGCTTACAAGTTCTATCATCCTCCATCATCTCCCACATCTTCTAGCTTTCACCACACCTTGAGTGTGCCAACTTTTAGAATGCCACCAGTATTCTCACCACCTGGGGGGCCTAGTTCTACCCCTCTATAGCACACCATAGGCCCAATTTCAGGGACCACTGAACTTAATCATCCATCTTCCTCCAATCAAGTCCATTCATCATAATTACTACACATTTCTATAGCACCTCCTTGCATCATGCACACTCCTCACCCACATCATTCAGACCAAGTTTGTGCCACTTCCCATCTACCCTCATCCAGTCCATATTCTTGTTTCCAATTTTCTAACCTGCCTCCTCAATCCACAACTTTACATGTCAATCCTCCCACCATTTATACTTCATCCCCTACCATTCATATCACTGGTGCACATGTCACACATTCTTATACCACATGTTATGCTTGTCCCCCACCATTCTAAAATATTGGGACATCTTCTCATTAGTTATCTTCCCATCAAGTTCTTCCTAATCATTGCCCATCCTATTACATCAGTTCTTCTAACACCACCCACATTCCTCAACAACCATCTCAAAATCTACATCCTACATCTCATTCGTAGGCCCAGGGATCATTTTTTCCTCAATTGCCATCTTGGGCCTCTTTTCTACCCATGGTACCCACAATCTATTCTCACCCTTATGTATCTCATCAATGTCCTATGATGTAGTCACATAACCCATACCCACATAAACCACCACCTTATGAGTACCATTTTTCTCATGATCCATACCAATCAACCTCTCAATCATACTAATTGCATCCCACCCAACACATCCATCATTTGACTTACACAACCCCTTTATTATTACCCATAATCATATCCTCCACTTCAACCACCTACCTATCATTATAATCACGTTCAACAACCACCATCACACCCCTCACACACCCACAATAATTCTCATCAATAGTATCAATATCTACCCTAGAGATCCCAGGTCCCACAAGCACCTTCTTTTCAACCTCCTCACCACTATCACCATCATCTCTATTCACACCAATCATATTCCCCCATCATGTCATCCCATCTGACTCATCATGGCATCCATTACTCAACTCCCCAAGCTACTCTCAACACATTCCAACAATTGGCCAACAAGATCAATAGCTTGGAATCACAAGTCATAGGCACGGGGTATCAAAAGCCAACCTTGAGTCAACTTAAAAACTACTCCATCAACCCATCAGTACCAGTGCTACCTTATCCTCCCCTATTCAAAATGACCAAATTTGAAAAGTTTAAGGGCAAAGAGGATCCTTAGGATTATTTAATAACATTCATCAATGCTTGTTATCTCATTAATGATATAGACCCTCTCATGCTCCATATATTTTTTCTATCCCTTGCAAGAGGAGCTTTGGATTGGTACAACCATTTTTCTATACATAACTTATATAATATGAACATCTAGTCAATCTCTTCCTAGAGTGCTTCACTCTAAATATTAAGAAGAAAAGCACCTTAATGGATCTCACCAATCTTCATCAATTTGATGATGAGTCCATCATTTATTATGGCAATCAATGGAGAGAGGTATTGACTGAGTTACCTTTCTCTATCTCCATCATTGAGATAACTCGAATGTTCACTAAGAGTTGTTCCAAATCAATATTCCTTATTATTTAACTCTAACAATACCAAAATCTTGAGGAAGCTCTCACTCAAGCCAAAATTATTGAGGACATCAAGATCCAAGCTCTAAAAGAAGGAATGACCAGGAAAAAATACCAAGGGAAATAACATAAACAATCAATCCAAACATTCCCAGGTCGACCAGGTAGTGTTGAGCATCCTGACCACTCAACCTCTCCAACAACAACCTTTTCATTTGCCATAGCTGTCAGCATACAATATTATGCCACCTCCTACCCAAAATCAAAATACCACTCATAAAGTTGTGCACCATCAACTGCTCCAACATAATTTCATGCCCCTCTCAAATCCTTTGTCTAGTATCTTTAAAAAACTCAAGGATGCACAATTAATATCTTTACCAAAGATAAGACCCAAAGATCCAAACAAACCTCAAGGAAGAGGGTATAGAGAAGATCAATATTGCATATACCATCAACAAAAGGGTCATGATATCGATAGGTGCATCCAACTTAAGCACAAAGTGCAGGATTTGATTGAAATGGGGCTTATCAAAGTCAACAACCCTCTTGCTCCCCCTAATCAAAATTTGGGTATCTATCAAACCCCATTACCACAACATGGCATATCACAACTAGACACTGGAGACACTACGACTGCCCCTCAACAAAATCAAGTTAATCATGTTAATAATGCCCCCAATTATCAAGGTTTTGTTGGAATGATTCATGTGGTCACCAAAAATCAAAGGTAACCAGATCCACCTGCACAAACAATTTATCCCTCAAATATTCCATCCTCATCAACTTTATTGCCTCTGCCAGTGCAAGTCACCATTACACCTCTATATTGACTAGTCATCCATCTCAAAAGTAGGCTTACCCATAGCCTCAAAATGGCCTTGGCTAAGCTCTCAATTTATGAGTCAATCCCACAATCACCTCTTCATCGAGAGGCACTAATAGATACACTCAATTCCATAGAGTTACAAACCCATAACCCTAATGCTTTTACCAATTTTTTGGGTAACATTCAAACTTGCACCTTGTCAACCATCACATTTCATGACATCGAAATTAAGACTATCCCGATGGAAGGACAAGATCCATCATTGCACATCATGGCATCTATTAACAACAAAATATTCAAATGTGTTATGATTGACACAAACTATTCCATTAACATCATAATATTATCTGCCCTTAAATATCTCAATCTTCCACCCACTCACATTGTTGATGCTACCTTCACTCTACATGTATTCAATAAAACCCTATGTTTAATGCTAGGAACAATCACCCTCCCTATCCAAGTAGGGGTTCAGAATATCCACACTCTATGTCATGTCTTAGATTGAGAGAAGAAATACAATGTACTCCTAGGTAGATCATGGAGACAGGATATGTGATGCATACCCTCGACCTCACATCATTACCTCAAATACACACATGAAGATCGCATCCATTGTATTACAACGGTTGATGAACCATTCAAGTATTACCACATGGTGACACATTCGCACGAGTCTCCTCTACCCTTAATGCATCTATCTCTCACTCATCATCACCTCAACTCATCATACCATACGATCTCATATTCTACTCCCTCACTTGTCCCTCACAATGCCAATAAAAAACCCACACACTCGATCTCCCCCAATCCAATTCACCCTTCTGCATATTTGGGCATCAACAACATTATTCATCCTACCCTAAACCAAAATCAGCCATATTTATATTCTTCACCCCTTCCTCCTCAACACTACCCACATTCTTCCTATCCTTCACCCAACGATCAACATTTCCACCTTTCTTCTAGAATGCAAGCCGCTCCACCCCATCCCCAACCTCTTCATCCTTCATACTCTACCTATACCTTTACTTCATCCTCTATGGCTTGACCTCCACCTTATATCCCATCTATCACACCCACATCACATCATCCTCCATATTTAGATCCTTTTATCAATCACCATCCACCAACTCCATCCAGATCACACCCTTTTATTTCTTCCACTAATCCCAACCACCATGTCAAGGTTTCCCCTTATACTCCCACCACTTCTCCCATTAGATAAGCTATCACTACCTTCACTTCTACCATAGTTACCTCTTCTATCTCCCCCATACCTGCATCTACACATGCATCCCAAACCATATCTTCTTCCATGGCACCTAATACACCCCCACCACCAAATCATCTAATACACGTCCATCTATCATTGACAATATTCAAGGGATATCCACTCTTATTCTACCACCCTCTACACCTCACTCCACCTTCATAGAAATTGCATAGTCACCCTCCTCCACCCCCTATCCAATGCTCTCATCCTAGTCTCCCAGTTTTATACATATGACCACTCCTAGCATAGGAGAGTACCTTGTACATAATATAGCATTTTTACCTCTAGTTGTAGAATTAATTAGGGATTTTGGTCATCCTAGTCAAACCTCTTTAATCATCGGTGTTGTTGTCCTAGTAGGATCTTCCTTTAATCACATAAATTTTATATGGGGAATCAATTCATCATCTAATAAATCTCCCAACAAAGAGCCTAAAGCATTATCTTTTAGCACCATTGACTTTTTGGATAACCCTTCATTCACCATGAAATACTTCCATCATTTCAATTGGTAAGGATGCAACCTTGGTCACTACGAGCAAGGTAGGTGGACTATTTTAGAGCCTTATTCTCAACTTCCTCAAGATAAATCTAGCTTTGGCTATGATCAACATTCTCCAATTGATCCCCTTGAAGATGATCTTCACTATTGGTCTTGAGGACGAAAGTAAGGACATGGTTATGCATAAGGGATCGAACCCAAAATGCACTTGTAAAACTTAGTGATTTTGTTTCAAAACCCTAGCAAATCCTGGCCAACTTCATGTAAGAGGAAATGGCGAATTACCTTAATTTTTTAAATTAAATTAAAAAATATTGGTGAATTTGATATTTTTTGCTGGACCAAGTGGACACAACCCGGGCTTGGATCAGGTGGAAAACACGGTCTGAGCATGGACCGGGTGAAATACATAGTCCAGGATTGTACCAAGTGAAATTCACATCCCGACTATGGATCATGTGGAAAAAAATGTTCGGATGATGAACCAATTGAAAAATGATACCCGACTAGCAGATCGTGTGTAAACAAGGTTCGACTAATGAACTAGGTGGAAAACTGGTACCAACTAATGAACCGAGCAAAAAATTGGTACCAATTAATGACTCGAGTATAAAATAAGGTCCTTCTAATGGACTGGGTGATAAACAAGGTCCAGGTAACGAACCGAGTGGAATGTAATATATGGTTTATAAATCAAGTGAAAAACGAGGTTCGGTTAATAGATCAAGTGAAAAACAAGGTTTGGGTAGCAAACCAGGTGAAAAATAGGGACTGGCCAAGGACCTAAGTAAAAAATGAGGTCCGACTAATGAATCGAGTAAAAAATAAGGTTTAGGTATTGGATCGGGTGGAATGCAAGGTTTGTTTTACCGTTTACAGCCCGGGTGGAATACAAGGTCCATCACTAGACCAATGTTTACTCTACTATGTGTCATGTGATCGGTCAACCTCATTGCATTATCGAATGATATTCTACCATGTGTCCAAATTCAATCATTTATATCTATAAATAGACATCGACAAGTCATTTTTTAAGTTACATTTCTATGATTACACTCGAACCTTCTCGATCTACCATCACCCCGTACCCTTTTAAATCTAATTTCTCCTTTATCAATGAACAATAGCCAACACTACCACCTCTACTCAATCTGCCACTGGAAATTTAGTGTTCAAGAATTCTACTTGTACCACCATGATAGATTTGTCAACCACCCCTGGTTATGAAAATTCATGGCTATCTGCATCAGGTTTGCAACACTTGCTTTCAATATCGTAGTTCAAGACCGACAAGCACATTCTACAAACAATCATTAATGATTACAACCATGACCATGCAACAATGAATGTGATAGTTCAAAATAAACAACTGTCATTCACAATCACACCTTCTAACATATAGAGGTTAACAGATGTTCTGCACAAGGGTTTGCCTATCGTGTCTCTGAGGTTCTCTATATCTTAGTGTGATAAAAAGTACTTGGAGGATCATTACGATATCTCATGGAAAGTGGTTGAAGGTATAATTCTCGTCAATTATTTTTATTGTTTTTTAAATTTAACATTTTTTACTTCCCACTGATTTTTTTTGGTGTAGCTTTCGTGGCTAAGTATAAAAGAGGCTTAACAAATAACTGTGTTGGAAATCAACATCTGAAGACCATTATTGAGTTCTTCCAAGCAAGACTATTTTTGCTTGGAAGAATGGAATTTTCATTATGGGCATTGGCATATATTGTTCATAGCATTCAAGACGTGCAGTTCTACTATGCATGTACATGTCAGAGAATGCAATAGCATTTCATTAATCATATGATGCTTAAATAATACAAAGTGGTCCCAGGATTAGTCTAAAGAATTAGGAACTAATCAACTACAACACACTATCAATAACGCCCAACAATAATGTAATAACTATATGCTAACATCCCTCCTTATTACATTATTTGGGTAATAATATAACTACTAGCTACACTATCATCCCCCATACAACAATATTTGGGTAAAGTATATAACTGCCCCAATATAGTGAAGAAGAAGAAGAAGATAAATGAAAGAATGGTGGATCGTTCTTTGTCTTCGGCTCTGGCTCTAGCTCTAAGCGTACCTCTGTATTTATACCTCTAGGTCTATCTTTGGATCTGTCGATGAATCCGCCTCTGGATATGCATGTAGATCTGCATCTGGAACTTTCTCTCTAGGTCTATCTTTAGGTCTATCTCTGGGTTATTATCTCTAGGATTGCCACTTGGTCTGTCACTGGATTTGCCTCGGGGTCTACCATAGGTTTTACCTTTTTGGTAGAAGCCATACAACATCTCTTTCATCATGGTCCATTGTGTGAGATTTGTCCATCCACAATCAATATGAACCTTGTTGGCCATTTTCATTTTGTACCAACAATTGAAAGAAGATTTATTCATACATCCACATGAATCACAAGGATGTAATTTCCAACATCTAGTTGCAACATGTCTTGTCTTTCCATAGTGATTGCAATAATGCTTTTTAGGAGTTGTAGGAGATTTAGGTTTTACAAACATGGAATTACTGGTACTTGCATGTCCAATATAGCCAAGGCCTTCATGCTTTGCCCTAACATTTAGCATTATTGGAATTTTAATGCCTTGTTCCTGTTTACCTAATCTCTCACCATTGAATCCCATTTTATTCATTAGTTTGGATCCATATCCTTTGGTGTGTTTTCAAAACACCAAATTTCATCATATTCATCAATTTTTTTAACAATATGGTATTTTTCACTATTGATGAGATTATGGTGCTCATTTTTAGGAGGTTCAATTTTTAAATCACTAGCGTTACAAGAAAAATCTGCTACTGTGATGAGATCACCTGTGCTACAACTGATATTTGCCATCATAGGCATGAGGTTGCCTGTATCACAACAAGCATTGGTCATCATGGGCTCAAGGTCACATGTGTCACAACAAGCATTCACCACCATGGGCTGAAGGTCACTTGTGTCACTACAAGCATCGACCATTAGGGGTTTGACCTCTGTTTCCTCACTAATGTCCCTTTTCACTTTATGTTGTGCAATATCAAGAGCATAAAATGACATGTATATTCCCATTACAATGCCAATAGGGATTAGAACACCATTTTTCTACATGTCTTCACAATACACAGAATCATTGATTATGGCATCTACACCATTCCGTAGTGTGAGAAATGTGCCATCTTCATAAAAATCCATCCCGTCCATGTGTGGGGAAAAGTATGGACCTTTAACTGATTTAGCAACATCAGTTGGTTTTGGGATAGTTTTCTTCTTTGATCTACCCATCTTTGAAGGTGTCGATATCTACCAAAAATGCACATTTTACAATGAAATTTTGCAAAAATAATGTGACTAAGGTGACGGTCGCTGTCGAAAATGCACCCTTATAAGTCTTCCCATTTTGTTTGCAAAATTATAATTTGCCCCCCTGGTTCTTCAATTTTGCAAAATGGAGGATGAAATGGTTTTTGAAAGGTACATTAAAGAAGAATTTTTGAAAGTAAAAAAATTTAATTTTTATGAAAAACAATTTGAATTTTAATTAAATAGTATATCAATTTCATAATAAATTTTATAAAATATAAATTAAGAAATTGATTATTTAATTAAAAGAAACAAATTATGAATCATAAAAAATAAAATAAAAACTTAACAAAAATAAAACCTTCATGGTCAAAGGGAATCGAACCCCTGACCTAGGCCGCACCAACGCCTTAGCAACATGTCTCCAACCGGCTATGCTATTGTGCTGGCTGATTATAAGGGTAAAAAAAAATCCTTATTTGAAGACTACTTCGTCTTCACTCGAGGGGAGAGGAGATCGATGTCTCCTCCGCTTGTTGGATGGCTATACGATGGTGGCGTTGGCTCCCGACTAGCTGCCTCCTCACCGCTTCTGAACCGTCGTAGTTACTCCAGGTGGCCGCTTTGCATCGATGGCATTGTTCTACAGTGCTACCACATGGCTGTAAAATCGATCATCCAGCGAACGTCCTACTGTTGTTTCAACATAGTATTCATTTGTAATCTATGTCAATGCTTTCATAGATTGCAAATCACCTGTGCTTATGCCTGCTCTTACGCCTTCAACACAACTATGATGCCATTTGTGTAAGCGCTCGAATGATGGTGACTAATCATTTCATTTGTGGGCTCACAATTACACCATGCACTGCGGTGATGCTCCATTACCAGTGATATAAAATAGTTCTCCTTTGAATCTACCACTGTAGTGATGCTCCATTCCCAACGTTTGATACCTTCTTCTGCCTTGAATGACAACACATTAGTGCCTTTGGTCGAACTATATGAGCAACGATCCATGGATAAATTTATCTGCAAATCGTAAAATTGTCCAGATGGTGATCATCGTAGCTTCGTCTATGACTTACTCTTGGATGCGCTGTATATGAGAGGATGTCACCATTCTGCGCGACGATCCCCCCATTGGGACACCTCCACTGCTAATCGATCTACGATTTGCCTAGAGATTTTGAGCGCTATGATACCGATACTAGAGGAATGGTATGTGATCTGCAAATTCCTTGAGCGATGAGGATGATCGGTTTGCTACCATAAAAAAAGTCAGCAGTTGAATATGATATCCTTTTGGGCGCTCTTCTAATGTTGAGTCTGAGAGTTATTTCGACTAGGCTTCCACTATGACACCCGTTTGGTTCCTCGGTGATCACGATCTGGTTTGCACCGCTGGAAACAGTTGAGCGATTTTTTTTTTTGCATCCATGACAGGCGATTGCTCTAGTTCCATGATTTTCTTGGATTCAAAACACACACATCTGCACACTCGAATGATTCTGCTCAAGAGTAGATCGCCTTTGATGTCTTCCAACGCGTCAGTCAACTTGTCCACATTAGTCCCACATTCATGATTCTCCTGGAAAAGATGACTTTAAAAACAAAAGCATGCCTCTAGTTGTTTGTCTTCCTATAGGAGACTATGCCTCGCTAAACCTGTGCACAAGGTGCCACATGTCAACTGTTGTCATTGGTAGAATTTTACCCACATCACCATTAGCCTTGTCCTTGTCAGATCAGCTCTGTCACGGTCTAGGTCCACCTCCATTCGTCAAGATCATCATTTTTTAGCACCATTTTAGGTCGCTTGTAGGTGGGCTTGTAGGGTAGGTCTTAGGGACTCATTACCCATGTCATAGATCCCTCAAATATTTTAGATCTGTCAGTCATAGAACACGTCCATCTAGTTGTCTATCAAATCATCACCTTCACGTCTAGGATAGGGTCGTGGGTCCCATCAGTATGAGTTGTGGTCGATGAGGCCCACATCAGACATGAGCACCACACGACCGTCCTGTCCACGCGATCGTCTAGATTGTCCCAGTAGGAGTCATCTGTTGTCGATCCATCATGATCTACTATATCATGGGATCTGTGTCCCAATCACAACTCACTCAAATCTTGAATCAGTTTGAGCCAGATCGACTATCAGATCACCCAGTCAGCTAGGTATCAACGCGCCCCATGTTAGTTAGGTAGCGGTCAGGTCCTATAAGATAACGTCCCCCTTAGGGTCCATATCGGTCTATAGCCTCCTTAGGGTGTTTGTGCTGGCTTCAGCCAGCGTGTGGCTATGTAGGAGTCTAGATCCAACTTGGCTCTAAACACACCTCTAGATGGGATTTGACACACCTCTAGCTAAAAAACTTGTTAGATCCAGTGATTCTTGAAGAGCTCAGCTGCACAACACAACAGGTTACGCTTCCACTCACCAAATCAAAGTGGATCGAGATTATTGCTCTGATACCATATCAAAGAATGCAATAGCATTTCATTAATCATATGATGCTTAAATATTACAAAGTGGTGCTAGGATTAGTCTGAAGAATTAGGAACTAATCAACTGCAACACACTATCAATAATAGGATGTTCAAACAACTAGATACACCCAACAATAATGTAATAACTATATGCTATAATATAACATATGCTAACAGTACATTTTAGAATGCATCAGAAAATAGTTGCACGATGTTGAGACAGTGGAAGTCAAAATAGTGGCGATGGTTAGTGTTATTTTAGCGCTTTTTTATGAAGGTTTTCATGATCTACAAAATGATAAAATATCAACTGTATTGCATCCCACAGTACTAAACATGGGTATGAGACTAGAGGAGTTAAGGGTAAGTCCATGTTTCACATCCATTTTTTTAATATATTTTAGCTCTAATTTTAGTTTTAATTTTTATTTGTACCTAAATGCAAAGAAAGGCAATGACAAAAAGTAAAAAACAAGATATTGGTGTAAGAGGTCACATGCTTAAGGCATGTGGTGATTTTGAATACAATGAATTAGAATCATCACCAATGGTGAGGCAGCAAAAACATATGTGGTAGGTTACTCCTCGGTCTTCTTCTCTTCCACCTATAATTGAAAATCAACCTGAATCGAGTTAGATCAACCCTCCTACACATAAGTTTCTCTTTCAATATTTTATCAGTATATTTGTTAGTTTGTTACATAAAATTATAATAAGTTTTATTAAATATTTTCATATGTTTTCAAAATTGCGTACCAGCCCCAGCCGCAACATTATACATGAGATCCAATTGTCGTCAGGTAAATCATTTTCTTTACTTAAAATTAAAGTTTTTTTTATCTTTTTTAATAATTTTGGTAATTTCTTATTTAACTATTTTCAGGCAGCTCTCAAGAACAATTGGTGAGAATCCAGGAGCAACATGTCATGAGGCTACTGCCACCATGACAGCAACCACATATGCAGCAAATGAGAGGCTAGGTCAATATGGCCCATGGAAGGGGAAAAAAAATTCTACAACCGAGATCATAGGGTGTTTTCTCCACCTTTTCATTTAACACAAGTTTCATACTTGATTTATAAATGGTAAATGTTGGATTAGATAATATTATTCTTGATGAGGAATATTTTTTGTAGGATAACATTTTGGGCTTTCATGTGATAGATGTGCTTGAAGATTTACATGCGGAAGCAGAACAAACAACACCCCCATCAACTGAGTAAATATTATTGCCTCTTGCTAGGGAAGCCCACTCTCATCCTCAATCCAGGGATGAGAAAGTTAATTTTTATGTACAATATTTGATGAGTGATGGTATTGAAGCAACCCTCCAAGACAAGGTACTTCAAGATTTAAAATTTATGAAAGACTGGTAAATTCGGGCTATAATCCTTATTAAGGACATAAATACCCGTTATAAAACTTTTACTAGAAGGGAGACACTATTTTCTTGGGTTGATAATGAACCAGAGAAGCTTAGTGGTCTGCTACAACAGGCCACATCAGGATCAATGACGTGTAGGAATTTATTGGATGATGAAGTTTAAAATATTATGTTGAATAGAATTGGGAACATCAATGTTGAAGCCCAAGTGTACTATAACCAATGGGATTCCAATAATAAAACTGTTCAAGTTGCTTTGGTTGCAAGAGATGTGGCTGAGGTGAGAATTTAGTTGCAAATGTTTTGTTTAAATTATGTCATGTAACTCTACTAACTTATATTTCTTTTCTTTTGCAGTCAAATTTTGAAAATTTGAAATTACAAGTTCAAAGCCTGCAAGTCAACATAGAGGCTACAAAGAAATTTTTGGAAATGACAATAATAATGAAGAGGATAGCCCAAAAAAAAGTAAGAGATAATAACATTTTAAAAAAATATCTGAGGGATAAACTTAAAGTGGATCCGGATCTCCTAATAAGGGAAGGGTTGGAGAAAAATCTTGTTTTGAAAGTGCTTCAAGATCCTACCCAAGAAGAAGCTAGACTGTCGGGGAATTTTAACAAAGTAGAATTTAGTGAGATCCGGAGCACTGCCAATGCCTAGTGTACATGAAGTAGAAAAAACAATAGAACAGGCAACTCCAAGAAAATCCTTGGCTCTAGGAAAATCATCGGCAACAAATCTCCAGTCTGAGAATTAGGTTGAAAAGTTTCCATGTTGACTGAACATTTTGTTGTATTTCAGTCAACAATTAAACACATTGTACTATATTTTGAATCTATATATGAAAAATGCATTTACTAATTTTGTGTCCACTTTTATGTTATGGTTGTTGTTGTTTAGAATATTTTGATGTTTTTTCATCTATGACAATACAATTTTATATACTACATTAATCTCAAACAATGAGCAAATACAGTAATACAACAATATATGAATATTGAAAAATTACAAATGAATTCATGTCTATCAATGTTGTGAAATCATTGAAAAATTAAAATTCAAAATCAGAACTTGGGCAATTTGAAAATAGTTAAAACTTTTTCAAAAACAACAATACTCATACATTTATCATTAAATGGAAGCTTTACAAGAATTTCAAAAAATGAACAATATTCATACATTTACCAAGCTTTAAAAGAAGTTAAAAACCATTTCCAAAACAACTAATTTATCATTGAATTCAAAATTTATCAATATAATGAAACAATATTGTGAAATTTAATAAATCTGAAAAAATATTGTGAAATATGATAACAAAGAGAGGTAAATTTATCATTGTTGTGAAATACGGGAAAAATCACAAATCAGGTAGTTGAAACAAATATTTCTCAACTTGTCCAATATCACTAGTAAGCATAGCGGATATCTGTGTCTCCATAATATGATCACTAAAAGCATCATTATCCTCCTTATTGGTTGTATTCGTTGTACCCCTTCTGCCTACAAGGGAATTCTAGTATGCCAATGCTCTGTCATAGGGAAATTTGTCCAACTGATATGATGACACATAAATTCTCAAACAATTTTCTAAATTTTTGTCCAGCCTGTTGCAGAGCTTAGACTTAACAAAATATAGTGCACTGAAAACCCTCTCATATTCCATTGATCCCAAAATCATTGTTTGACATAATTCATATAAACAAAAGTATTCACTAATAATATCTTGTAAGATAGTACTTGGATACAATTTTTACCACAAACATGCAATGGAACCAATCTCATGGATGTTACTCAAAAGTGATGTTTGCTCAACCATTGTTCTTCCAAAATGAGATGATTGTTGTTTTAAAAGATCTTTTTTGAGTATACCTTTGATTTCAACACCATTGACTTCCACACTTTTACTGAAATGCTTAATAAGTATGAACATATATTTAATAAACAACTCATGTGTAGAATTGTATTCAGTACAAGGACCCCAAAACATGGGGTTAACCACACCCATGGCCTCAAGCAACTCATCTCTCTGAAACCATTCTCTTATCTCACTTGTCAAAGAATTTGCTATTTTTGATAAATTTGTCTTAGTTTTCTATAAAACAACATGAAATCTATTGTGTTATAGGAACTTCTTCAACATCATCCACAACTATACTTGATTGCCTTTCAAAATAATAAAGAGGTATCAACTTTCCATGAACATTAATACAAATATGATCATTGATGTCAAACTTCAAAAAGCTTTTTGGATCGTTCACGTTTGTCAATGTATTCCAACTACCAAACAAGGGATCTGTAAAATCTTCTTTGGACACATATAACCTATCAATAATTATACATATTTGTTTTCTCATCCTCATAAAATCAATGATATAGATGGATCTCTCTTGTGCAAGTTTAATAAATCTACTCATTTCTTGTAACATTGGAAGAATACCACATAACATTAATAGGGTTTCGAAGTTAGTCAAACAAAACAACAAATATTTTACCTTATCAATTGCCCTACGATTTGTGTACATAAACCCTATTAATGATTGATATTCTATAAAAACTTTGTGTGTAGGTTGATACAATGAAATCCACCTTGTATCCACATCTTTTAACAATTTTTTTCCTTCTGTAACTCCTAGTGAAAACTATTGAAACTCTGCAAACCTTTTTGGGTTGCAAGAAAAATAAGAATGTATTTCACGAATGAGGTCTTCCACTCTCGCAAAATTTTCAAAAGTGCTCACGATTTTATATGCAAGATTCACTCTATGAGCCATGCAATGAATGGGTATCATATATGGAGCAATTGTGGTTTGGAGTCGAACACAGAGACCTTTTCTATGCCCTTGCATTATAGCAACACCATCAACTCCAACGCATATTAACTTTGAGGCTATGTCTATATCATTCATTCTCGTAATATCCTTTAAACTAGTCACAACAACATTATAAATATTTTCAACATTTGAATTTTCAACCATCTTATGTAATCCTAGCAAACTAGGCTGCCTCACATTATTTTGAAATGTATACACATGCATGCAAATCCAAGATGTGTTGTCCATAGCCATCACCTCATCAATAGAAAGTGAAATGAATCTGGCAAGTTTTACTTTCTCCCTCAAGTCCTCCTCTCTACTAATGATAGATATTTTACCATTTTCCAACCACTTCAATCTGACCAATGGGAACTAGGAAGGTTTTGCACATCAACTAGTTGAAATAGGTGCTTATAATCAATAAAATTGAACATGGGTCTACCCTTCTTGAGAATACTATATACAACAACAAAATGCAAAATTTTTGAAGCTAAGGTGGTCTTATGAATTTTATGAAATTGGGCTTCAATCGTTCCACCTTTCTCAACAAGAGATTGTTGTTGCTTTAAGTGATTGTCATATTCTATTGCATATCTGACATGCATACATTCTGATGCATCCTTCCACCTAACTTCTTTACTAACTTCACCATTACTTCTTGTAACTTTTACATAAGCTTTGTCAGCATGTTTTTCTATTGTATCTATCTTATTTTGTAGCCTGTGTTCCTTACCAAGTTTCCAACTACAAATTTTGCATCTACATACTTTATCATCGACTTGGTTGTCCTTAGTTAGCACAGGCTCAATCCAGGGAAATTTTTCTACCCATTGATTCTTAAATGCCCTTCCAATAGCCTAGTTAGATGCCTTTCTCTTTTTATTTTTTTTGCTTGAAGATTCAAAAGAAGTTTGTAATGTATTTGATTTATCGCTTTCATTTTCAACTGGCATGTCATTTTGAGGATTATCTTCAAGTGTTTGTTGGATGTCATTGTTAAGAGAATTTTCATTAGAAGGCATCTCTTGGTGAGGAATATATTTAGGTGGAGGCATATCAAGGTCAACAGGGTATTCTACATAGTAGCATACAATACTATTCTTAATTATTTTTGAATTTAACAAAATAAACTAACAAACCAAAATATGATTCATATCATCATGCAATATGGCTAGAGGTACAAACTGCAAATTAACCATTTTAGGAAGAAAGTATTATTTAAACTAACAAATACACCTAACTATTTAGTAGTGAAAAATCATTTGTACCTTGAATTTGCATAGATGTCAATGGCTTGATGGATTTCAACGTATGGCTAAAATAATTTAGGATACTCTTTTCAGTAGAAGATTTGGCCCCTTTCTTTGCATCACCAGTAGGTGACATTTTACTTGTAAAGAAAATATTATTCAATTTAGAAAAGTAATAAAATGTTGAAGACATCTTACTTCTATGTAGCCTCAAGATAATATTGTAATTAGAATAAACATATGGATGGTTGGTAGAAAATAAATACCTGTTTGGAGGTATTCTTTATTGTGATTTTTTTAGTGTATGCAAATACTCTAATTTTTGGAGATAGCACCTGTAACTAATAAGAGCAAAAAACTAATCAATATAAAAATTCAAATCAGTGTAAGAAAAAAACTTATGTGTATGCGAGATATAATCAGAGATACAAATGTGGAAAAATATAAGATTCTAGTACAAAATGGACAAGAAATAGAGAATCAAAATGTCCTTAGAGAAACAAAGCATCACAATGTCCTTAGAGAACCAAAGCATTTATCTATTTATAATCTTATAACAGAAAAGTAGATCTCAATAGAAATAGAGAATCAAAGAGTTTTAACATAGATAGAAAATAGGGAAAAAAATGGAGAACAAAGCATTGACTTATTTATAGTAAATGATAAAAAAATAACAAAAGAAAAAAACCAACAATTAGATGACAAAAAAAACAAATCTTATTATTACAACTACTTCAACTACTATTCTCTATAAAACAAAAAAATACAGGATCACATATTCACAATGTCTAAAGAGAAACAGAGTACCTGGTGCAAGAAAAGGTCCAACTGACGGTCCAGTTGGACAAAGAGTTTTGATGGATAGTCTGGGTGGGAAAAGAGGCCCGATAGTCAATCCGGATGGAAATAGAGGACCATCATGCGGTTCTGGTGGAAAATGTGGTTTGGCAATCAGGCTAGAGGGAAAAAGAAATACGATAATCGATTTGGGTGGAACAAGTGGTCCGAAATTCGATTCGGGTGGGAAAAATCTTTGTTAGTTGGTCTGGGTGTAAAACAAGTCTATGAGTCGATCTAGGAAAAAATTCTATCTAGCTTCGATTTGGGTGGAAAAATATGTCCGACAACCCATTTGGGTGGTAAAAAAGGCTTGGCAATTGGACCGGTTGGAAAATAAGGTTTGGATCCCGTTTTGGGTACAAAACATGGTCCGAATGTCATTTTGGGTACATAACTATATCCGACAGTCATTTCGAGTGTAGAAAAGGGTCCAGTTTCGATCCGAGTAGAGTTTTGATCTGAATCAATTGGTTTTTGCACACAACTTAAGTTCGATGGAATTTTGCAACAGATCGAATGTTTCAATTCATCTTTTTGCTTTGAAGGTTTTACTTTTTGCTACACCTGCTCAATTTTCTAATAGTTTGAATGTTTTAAATGAAAAAGTATCTCTGGCATGTTACTTATATATAGTGGTATAGTTGGCGAATTTGGAGGGATAAGTTAAAAATTTAAAAAAAAAATGGTCCACGACTTAGGCGAGAGTGTTGGCAAATTTAAAAAAATACGTAATACTATTATCAACACACGGTGAATCGACACCTAAAAATTTTGTCTCACAAATTTTTGGCGAAATGGTCAACGTTCAAGGTCCCCCAAAATCGCCAATTTGCATTTTCGAAAATGCTAATATTCGCCTAGTTTGTGAATATTCACCGTTGTGCATAACCTTGAGTGAAGATGAATTCCCTAATCTTGAGCATGCTCCCACATCGCCAATAGATCTCTTCCAAGTTGTTACCATCCATGCCATCTCACATGATTCTTCAGATGATGAATGGGATGAGTCAATTGAGGCACTTTCAATTTCCTTTGATAGCTCGAAAGATGAATCATCTCCTATTGTCTCCATCATAGACATAGATGACTCTTATCTGCATATGTTCCCACTTCCACTATTCATTTTTCCCTTGATCATTCCATTGGAGCAACTAGATGCACCCATCAATGCTCCACCTCTACCATGGCCACCTATACCTGATCCTCGCTCGCCTATTCCCTATCAACTCCTTACTCAAGAGCATATGCAAGAGAACCTGGACTCCAATATACAACACCCCCATTTCCCCAAGTCAACACAAATTTTGTTGACTTATGCACACCCTTCCATAATCCATATTATCCTACACATCCCATCCACATTGATACCAGTCTGATTGACTTCAAGTGGATTTCATCCCCTTCTGCTACCTCATATTTATAGCCCTCAGATCAACTGCTTAGGGACTCAAATGTCTACTTTACTATTATACCCCCTTCTTCACCCTCTTTTGTTTATAACATTAAAGTCAATGAGATTATGCCACCCCTTTTAGATAATATCGTAGATGACATCCATATCATTCCCACCCCTCATCAGCTCAAGAAGGGTTCCCATATGCTCATCAAGGAAACCATCAACATCAACATCAACATCAACATAGACCCAGATAACCCCAAATCATCAAACTTGTGAAGAGTCTCTCAATCGAAGAGCAACAAAAGTTTTGTTGCACTCCTAATGAAGTATTAAGAGGTCTTCGTGTGGTCCTATAAAGATATGCTTGGCCTTGACTCAAACCTTGTCATCCATAACCTTACACTGAACCCTAGCGCCAAGCCAATCAAATAGAATTTTAGGAAACTTCATCCTACTATAGCCCTCATGGTTAAAGAAGAGTTGTAGAAACTCTTAGATTTGGGCTTTATTCAACCAATTGACTATCCAAAATGGATTTCAAATGTGGTACCCGTTGGCAAGCCCAATGGAGGGAAACACATTTGCATTGACTTCCATCATCTCAACAAAGTGTATCCTAAGGATGATTTTTCCTTCCCTAACTTTGATATGCTCATGGATTATATCGTGGGCTATGAAATGCTCTCCCTAATAGATGGTTTTTTAGGATATAACCAAATATGAATCAATATTAATTACCAACACAATTTTTTTTTTATATTGCCTTGGGGGAAATTTAGCTACAAAGTCATGTCATTTGGTCTCAAGAACGCAGGAGCCACATACCAATGAACCATGACTTACATCTTCCATGATTACATGCATAAATCATCAAATATTTATGTTGATGATCTCTTAGCCAAATCCAAAATGCATCATGGGCATATTGATGTGAAACCATTCAAAAATACTACAATTACAAATAAATGAAACTGTAGAATATCACTGCTTTTGTATTGAGATAAAAAGGGGATTACAAATTGAATCCTTTTTACAACTTTTCCCTGAAGGCTACAAATGGGTCTTCCCTAAGGAATCCCTTATTGATGTGTTACAAAGGTAGTAAGATTTGTTTTTTTTATGTTCCTCAGTGCAGGTGGGCTTCTTGCTCGTGGGCCACCGCTGGTTTGATTTGTCCTTTGCACATGTTGGGCCTGCAAAATCTAGTTAGAACATTTGGGGGCTTGTCATGATCAAACCCCATGTTTATATGGACAAAAGACCGTAAAACATCCTTATAAATGTATATAATGATGATAGATTGGGTTAGGAAGCATATTTACATGTTTTGGAGCCTATGGACTATCAAAAAATAGGTTCACACGAGATCATGCGAACCTATTGTGAATCGAGAGGTTTGCATGGGGTTGTGTGAACCTATTTTTTGTGATCGAATCTGCAAGATGGATTCTTGGATTGTTCTAGAGTAGTTGCTTCTTTGATTTTTTCATGGATCACCTTCAAAAATTGCACTTTTTGGTGTCGTTATTGACCTATCTCAATCACAAAGAACACAGTAGATTTGATAAAGAATCTAAATCTATATGGATATGATGGATGTATAATGGATGCAAGATGGATGTAGTGGCTGTAGTGATTTTGACAGAGTTTTCGTAAGCAAAAGTTGGTTGTTATGAAAAGGTGAAAATGACATTCTATTTATAGACTTGGCCAAGGTGAGAGAGAGGGGATGAGGTGTCCTTTGTGAGGTGTCAATGGTGAGGTGTCCACCTAAGAGATGTCCCATAAGGTGTCCTGGTTCATAAATTAGGTTGGGTGAGAGAATCCCTCACCCATTCACAAATAATGATGACTTTGCTAAAAATATCCATTAGGCATTAATGAACACCTTTTAGAAATATCTTTCAATTAAAAATTGTTTTTTATGTGCAAAAGTCTCCATATTTCATTTATGACCCAAGGGAGTGTGAGGTGGAGAAATATTTGGATGAGAGGTGGCAAGGCTAGGATAGGATAGAATAGGTGAGGTGGAAGGCTAGGCTAGTCAAAGTAGACTAGGTGAGGTGGAAGGCTAGACTAGTCAAAGTAGACTAGGTGAGGTGGCAGACTCAAATCACATCAGGATTAGATTTAATTAAGAATGTGATTAGCCATAAAGCATGTTTTGACAAAAAATGTTGACTTTTGAGCATAAAGTGCCTTTTGACCATGGTGGAGAATTCAACCTTGTGTTGAGTTGGGAATGAGGTCGTATGAGGACCTAGGATTAAGCATAGGAAGGGGCTCAGTTAGCCCAAAGGGGCTAAGGATGGTAAATAGTTATTTTTATGAACGAATAGTGTTTTTAGTCAATTTATGCAATTTTTGAGGGTTTTGCAAATTGATTGACCATGAAAATGGGGATAGGGACAATGTGTGACTTTTAGTTTTCTACATTTTGCCCCTTTTTGTACTAGATTGTGTGAAACACAGTTTAGTACAAAAACTGATGATGGAAATTGATGGAATGATTTGGAAGGCAAAGAATTTGTGATTGATAATTTATGGATGATTACGAGAGAGACGCATTGATAAAAAATGGTTTTTGATTAATTGCTTTTGGAGGAAGGTGTAAGGTTGCCTTACATTGTGATCAACTGAAGATGTTTCAATTTAGATGAAACAAATGCCTTTGCTAATTTTTGCTTTTGATTGATTGATGAGCTCCTTTGACAATATTTGACAAATCGTTGGAGCCATAGGGTAGAAATTTCATGAGCTTCATTCACAAATGGTATTACGATTGCCACTATGAATATTGGAATCCATGAGGTATCTACAGGTAGAGGTGTTTTGAGATTTATCAAATATTGCTTTGTTTTTGGATTAGGATTTTGGTCTTGAGATAATCGTTAGGAAAAAATTTCTTAGGCAGATGTTGAATCCGTGATTGGATGTTTGGTTGTTTTATCATGTGCAAGGTAGCTTTTGACTATTGAATGACTACCCCCTCAAGCAATGAATTTGTGATGGAGGAGATGAAAAGTGGTGATGAAAACAATTATGATGATGAAGAAGAAAAAGGTGCAAATTTGGATGAAAAATACCAAAAGAGGGAAATTGGGAGGAATCCAAGAGGAATTTTATATGGTAGCAAAAAAGTTGAGTGAGAAATATAGGTTTGCATGGGGTCGTGCGAATGGGGTTTATTCGCACGGGGTCATGCAAACCAGTTGGTTTGCATGGGTGGGGTGCAAATTTTTTTGGTTGACCCATGTGCAATGTTTTGGTAGTTTGGAGGACCAAACAATGTCAGAATTGGACAAAACTTAGACTGTTGGAAATATATTTTCAAGACTGATCCAATGGTGGTAGTTTTGGAAAATTTAGAAGTTATTTGATAGGTGAAAATTTGGATCAAATATGATCCTTATTTTGAAGGTGGTGAATGTATAATTTCAAGATTTTTGAAAAGGAAAATTTGTGTGAATGGTTAGAGAGAGTGCATGGACTACAAAGCAATAAAAAATGGAAGTAGAGTAGGTGAATTGATGGATGAAAGGATGGAGTGGGAGAGTTGGACCTTAGTATGGATGGCGGATTAAAGATTCTCTACTAGAAGAGAGATGGAGAGAGAGTGAAGAGAGAAATATTGGAGGAGAGGCTTGAGGTGGCATTAGAGGAGGTGAAGTGATTATTGTATGAGAGAGATGGAATAGCATTAGATGCTAGAATGGATGAGAGAGATAATATCATAAAGGAAAATTCATGTTTGCACTAGGATGTGGGTGATGTGAGGGCTGTGGGGATCAGGCCCCTATGGCTTGGAGGGGAGTGAAGAGACTCTCGATGAGCATCATGATTGATTGATATTTTTTTTGGTGGCCAAGAGGCCATAACTTTATGTACGAGGAGTATATATACACACTATGTGCAGGTGATGAGGTATCCAAAAGGGTATGCATTTTTTTATTTTTTGTAGCTTGATGGTAATTTTTATTTTTTTGATATATATACATATATACATGAAATGGTTGAATGCATAGGTAAGTAGCATATGACATTATGAAATGACGTATAATGAGTAAGCATAGGATGATAATGTAGAGGTGTTGGAGTATCACTTGGAGAAAGCATTTGCATCGTTGCAGTAATCAGATGATGTAATCCATTCCATTTTCCAAGGAAGTTGGATATGAATATTATAGTGAAGAGATTCAAACATTATAGTTTGTAGGTAATAAAACCCATTGAATAACTGAGCAAAACTTCATAAACAGGTTCTAGGCTATCTTGGTAAACAAGATCTCAATCCTAGATTTGTGTGTGTAAAGTGATGCTCATTTCACCATTCTAAAAAAAGGTGGTTTGTAACTGCATGGTAACTTAGCCTATAAGCTAGCTCATCGATAAAGACCTGAGGAATGCAGGGATTCAAGATTTTGGATAGTACTTTTTATAATTTTGCTTTTGTTTTCTACCCTTGTATTATGATTCTCTTGTTTATTTTTTTCTCTTTTCTCTTTGTTTTTTTTGTGGGCGTTGGCTTTTGTTTTCTTCTCTTTTCTCTTTCTTTGTAGCTTGTCCTTTTGTCAATCCTCAGGTTTGAGATAAATCATTTAAATGATATGATGAGCATGGTGATTTTTGCTAGGAATAAGCATGCATCCAATATGGCCAGTATTATTTCCAAAATGTTATTAGTGTGTAGGACGTGCGAGTAAATCCAGGAATGAGAGCAAGGTAACCAAGGGAAGTCTAAAAATATTTTTTGAAGTATGCAAACTTTGGATGGTGGTTGATTATATAAATTTTTATGGGTGAAGCACTCAAAATATTTTAATAATCCTATCTCCTGAAAATGGGTTTGGGTATCAAACTGGTATGCTAGCATGTGCATGTTTAATTTTCCAAGTACGAAATTCACAATGAGTATGTATAGGTGAACGTATGGATGCAATTTTAATGTATGCTGAAATGTACAGATGTGAATCGAAGTATGCAATAAATGATGCTATATGGTAGTGAATGAAAGCGATAATTTATGTGCAAGGGTAACCCAGTGTTATAGATAATAGAATGGGGTGATGGTGTGAACAAGGAAAGGGTGGTAAAGAAATGAAGAAAAAACATAAGATAAGGGAAGGGAAATAAGAGAAAGAAGAAGAAGAAGAAGAAGAAGAAGAAGAAGAAGAAGAAGAAGAGAAGAAAATAAACCTATCAAAGTTATGTAGCCGCTCGAAGCGTGACCATACAACATTGATAAGTAATAATAAGAAAAGAAGAGAAGGAAAAGAGGGAGAGATGAAGAGAAGAAGATGAATGAAAGGTATGTATCCGCTCGAAGCATGACCATATAACATTAATTATAGAAGAAGAGGAAGAAATAAGAGGGAAAAGTGGTAGATGAAGCAGATTTGGATGTAAATGCAATTTTATTTAATGTCACAGAATGCCAAAAATGGTATCGTTGTTGTTTTTGTGTTTTTGTTGTTGATTTTTTTTTTTGAAACTATATTTTTGTATTTTCGTAATATTTGGGATGGTATGTACAAAGAATGGTAAGTCGTACATGAAAATTCTTAAGCATAAAATGATCAGAGATGAGTGATATTGATGGGTTCAAGTTCAACAAGACCTTTGATATTAGCAAGATGATGTGTCCCAAAACCAAATTTATGTGTAACAATATAAGAACCTAGCAAATTAGGTGTAAGTTTATCACTCTAGTGATCAGTTGGTTCTTTGTGAGGACTAGATATTTGACTTGAAATTCTCATGGATTTACCTTGTTATGATAATAACGTCAAAGTCAATCTTGGTAAACATGTGTGTTTAATGACATAAATGCAGTGTTCATCCAAGAGTTTTAACTAGCCTAATTTTTCTCGATGAGTAGTATCATCATTGATAAATTTTAGCATTGATATGTGCAATGATGATAAGCTCGAGCTCTATGGGTAGTAGATGTTGAAAATGTTATTGTCCCAGTTGTAGTTTAAATGTTATGACTTTGTAATAGTTTTGTATGAAGAATGGTGCATATGATTTTATGGGTAAATTCAATTGAATTGCTCCCATAGTGTGAAAACATTATTGGTATAGAAAAGTCTATCATTTACTAGAGATGACCATGGAAGAGATGTCAAAGCAATAGATGGTGTGTGAAGTAATGAGTTTATTGATTGTAAGACTTATAGTTTGAATGAGAATGGTGTCTTGAACCCAATTTGTAAAATACTCTGTAGTATTGCTGGATGGAGTGGGGAGGATTTTGTCAATTGAATACAAACCCCATGGAGAAAATGACCACATATATTGAACCGAATGGAGTTCTTGAGATGATAAAAAGTGTAGGATTAGCATGGTGTTGCCATGTGATGTATGGTGAAATGTATTCGCAACAACCATGCTCCAGTATAGGCCAATACTCATCCATGTGTAGGATGATTCTTAATGAAGTATTGGGTTTAAGTGTGGTTCAAGATAACATCGAAGGATGCCATCATGGTTGCATTGAGAAAGAATATCTTTTAGCAATGAATAATGAATTTCCCTTTGTTTGAATTTTTATTGAGAAGATTGGGGCAAACGCAAAAGAAAATGCCTAATGTTATAGAATATTTTACTGGTGAGAAAGCAAATATTGTGAGGCTCAATAATATATGCGAGTGATATGAGGATGTGATAAAATGTGTTGTGGAAGAAGGATGAAGTATCTTAGTCGAGAATGTTACGAGACAGAAGGATAACTCCCTCAGTCATTGAAGTGGATTGAAAAGGGAACGAAATCTCCTAATGATGAAAGGAAGTAGATGAGGGGAGGAAAACCCTCCTAGTGATAAAGAATTGGTGGATGAGCCATGATGATGGTAATGAATAAGTAGATGTGATATGGTCTTGCAATCATGATCAGTGTAAGATAACCCAACTTTGAAATGGATAAATATCTTTGGAAATTTGCCTTGGACAAGCTTTGAGGCTTGGTTTGATTTGGTCAGCTAATTAACCATAGATGGGTCATACTCATGATAGTGCACATACATGAGTTGTCAACATCCAATGGTATGTAACTTACCACATTGTGATTATATTGGAATGTCGTGGAGATGAGACCTTTTGTTGCATGTATGCCTCAATAAATGAGGGCTAAAGATAGTCTTAGAAAAAGTTCTTGGACAAATGTTAGTTCCAATATTGGACGTGTGATGATTCATCATGCGTAAGATAATGTATATGTGTGGAATATCTATCCCTTCAAGCAAGGAAGAGGGTGGTGGAGAAGGTGAGAAATAAGGATGCGATGATTGGAGAAGAGGAAAATATACTCCTAATTATAGGAGATGGAGTGCAAGGAGGAGAAGTCCCCCAATATTAGAAGAAGGATGACAAGGGGTAAGAGATCCCCCAATTGTAGCAAATGGATGGTGAGGAGGAGAGATCCCCTAGTTGGAAGAAATGAGTGGTAAGGAGGAGAAATTCCCCCAAATGTGATGCTAGGCTATGGCTATGCTATCCTAGACTATGTGAATTGGTATACCTATGTGTTAGAACATTTTGGGTCTTGCCTTGGTCAAGCCCCATATTTATAAAAACAAAGACTTAAAAATATAAGCTAGAATACATCCTCATGAAATCAAATCTATTCTAATGCATTGAAAGTAGGACTGAATAAAGGTACATTTTGAAATAAATCTAATCTAGAATGCTTCCTCATAAAATAAAATATATTCTAATACATGGAAAGTAGGACTGAATACAAGTATGTTTTGAAATAAATCTAACTAGATGCTACACAAAAATACAAGGACGCTTTAACCTTACATATGTCATGGCGAGAGATGATTTGTCATCTAGGTATGGGGGCACGTAATATTTGGGAACATGAGGCTCTTAACCTCCCCTAACTTACCTTACCAATTTTTGTGGGTGTATGAAATTAATACATGGGTATCAAGTATAAGGTTTGAGGCAGATTGGAGAGTTCACACGCTCAAGTGTGTACTCACTACTCTCTTTGGAGGCTCACCGGTGCATCAGTGAACCTTTTGTGGTTTGGCTTGAGATGGATTTTAGGGTATTTTTGGTTTGGACTGAGATGGATTTCAAGGAATTTTTAGTTTAGGGTTTCTTCAAAGATGATAATTACCTACCATACAGAAACATGCCACAATTTGATAGGAATTGAAATGATAAGAATTGAAACTAGGGTAAGAAAATTCCTCACAAAATCAAATGATAGGAATTGAAATGACAGGAATTGAAAATAGGCTAAGAAACTTCCTTACGAAAACAAATGACAGAATTTGAAACTAGGCTAAGAAACTTCCTCATGGAAATAAATGAAAAGAATTGAAACTAGGCTAAGAAACTTCCTTATGAAAACAAATCTAACCTAGTGTTGTTTCTGGCGATTGGAAATGAATGGAATGAGTTGCAGGTTGTGGAACCAGTATTTATGATGGTGGTACTGGAACCTGCTATGGATGAATGGAATTGTGGTGGGGTGGGTATTGGTGGTTGATACCCCAGTATCTGATGGGTGGAAAGAATGGCATATTGTGGAACTAGTTGTGGTGGTAGTACTAGAACCTACCATTGTTGAATGAGTGAGTGTTGGGGAACTAGCATTGGTTTTTTATGACCCTAGTTCCCACTAATTAGGGAATTATTTGGTGGACCAATACTTGTTCTTATTACACTGGTGTGTGATGAATGGAATGAGTGGTAGGTTGTGAAACTAGTACTTATGGTGGTAGTACTAGAACCTCCCGTAGATGAATGGAATTGTGGTGGGGTGGTCATTGGTGGTTGATGCCCCGGTATTTGATGAGTGGAATGAATGGTAGGTTGTGATACGAGTGCATATTGTTGTTGCACTAGAACCTATCAAATATGAATGTGATGTGAGTGGTAGGACTAGTGCGTATGGATGTCACACTAGAACTAGCTAAGGTGGAATGAGGAGTGGTGGGATCAGCATTGGTGGGTGGATGCCTAATTCATAATGAATGAAATGAGTGGCTGGTTGTGAGGCCAGTACTTGTGGTGGTGGTATGGGAAATGTATATGATGGATGAATGGAAGTGTGGTGGGGTGAGCGATGAAGGCAAGGCAAAGGATACAACCTTGTGAAGTGCCTAGTGATGGATGTGGTGAGTGAAATATGTTGGAAGAAGGTGATATTCTACGAGATGTGGCAGATGAGTGGGAAGGAGATGAAACTCTATTAGATATGGAAGATGTATGCGAAGGAGTGAAAATTCCCCTAATTTAGAATATGTGGTGTAAGAAGATGAACCTCCATAGATGTGGAGAATGATGTGGGAGGAGATGAAACTTCGTAGATGTGGAAAATTATCGCAAAAGGAAATGAATGGTGATAAATGTAGAAAAAGTGTGGGAGGGATATGAACAACCCCCTAAGTGTGAAAGATGTGGTAGGAGAAAGTGAATCTCCACTATATATGGAACATGTGGTAGGTATATGAACTACCCCCTAGGTATTCAAATTTCAAGAAAGTGTATGTGATATGACCAACTATGGATAACTAGCAAGTGAGTTGTGAGCATTTTTTTTATGTTGTTGTAACCACTTTTCTGAGACTCAAACAATAAGAAAATGTTTTTGGATTTTTGTGTGTTTTTATGGGAGTACTATAACCACCCTAAGAAAAAACCATCGAAAATGGGTCAGTGCTACTTGAAATAGGTATGTTATAGTATAGAACCTCCTACAACACCAAAAGGAACACATAATAGAACTATATTTCCAACAGGCGAGTAGCAAACTAGATGGATTTGGTGCAATAAAATGGTATCCAAAGGGGGAGACTCAAAATGCTCTAAGTGTGGTGTTTGTTGTGCAAAACTATTTTAGAAGCAAATTATTCTAAGTGCCTTTTCAAATTAAATTTAAGATACATTTTCAAGAGAAAATTCTACTTAGCTTAAGTGCTATTGAAAATGAATCTAGGCTAGGGTGTTTTTGAAAATAAATCTAAGCTAAGACATGTCTTCATGAAACCAAATGTGACCTTAGCAGTAAACCAACCTTGAAAAGGTACAAACAATTCATGCCAAAGAAAAATACCTGTGTCCCAATAGTTGTAGAGCCCCCTGGCTATCTTTGTGCACCCAAATTTTTGGAAAGTTTGCACAGGTGGGTATGAACTTGTCTATGTTAGGAAGTTCATATGGAGGGTGTGAACCTAGAGTTGATGCATGCAATTGTGCAGGGATGGGCCTAAAGTGTTTCTCAGGGATTTGGTAGTGTTCGATGTTGGGTAGTAACACCTAAAAAATAGAAAAACAACCCACAAGATTTGTTAGTTAGTGATTAAGCTAATGCTTGGTGGGGGTCCCATCGGGCGTGCCAGAATGAAACCATTACAAAAGACTACGATTTAAAATCAATGAAACTGTAGAATATCACTACTTTTGTATTGAGATAAAAATAGGGGTTACAAATTAAATCCTTTTTACAACTTTGCCCTAGAGGCTACAAATGGGTCTTCCCTAAGGAAGCCCTTATTGATGTGTTCCAAAGGTAGTAAGATTCATATTTTTGATGTTCCTTAGTGCAGGTGGGGTTCTTACTCGTGGGCCACCACTGGTTTGATTTGTCCTTTACACTTGTTGGGCCTATAAAATATGGTTAGAACATTTGGGGGCTTGCTATGGTCAAACCCCGTGTTTATATGGACAAAAAGACCTTAAAAAATGCTTATAAATGTATATAATGATGATAGATAGGGTTAGGAAGCATATTTATCCATTTCTAGAGCCTTTGGACTATTAAAAAATAGGTTCCCATGGGGTCATGCAAACCTGTTGTGAATCAAGAGGTTCACATGGGGTCGTGTAAACCTATATTTTGTGACCGAATCTGCAAGATGGATTCCTAGATTGTCTTGGAGTAGCTAATTCTTTGATTTTTTCATGGATCACCTTCATAAATTGCACTTTTTGGTGTCCTTATTGACCTATATCAATCACAAAGAATATAGTAGATCTGATGAAAAATCTAAAGCTATATAGATATGATGGATGTATAATGGATGCAAGATGGATGTAGTGGTTGAAGTGATTTTGACAGAGTTTTGGTAAACAAAAGTAGGTTGTTATGAAAAAGTGAAAATGACCTTCTTTATAGACATAACCAAGGTGAGAGGGAGGGGATGAGGTGTCAATGGTGAGGTGTCCACCTAAGAGGTGTCCCCTGAGGTGTCATGGTTCATAAATGAGGTTGGGTGAGAGAATCCCTCAACCATTCACAAATAATGATAACTTTGCTAAAAATATCCATTAGGAATTAATGAACACCTTTTTGAAATATCTTTCCATTAAAAGTTACTTTTTATGTGCAAAAGTATCCATATTTCATTTATGACCCAAGGGAGTGTGAGGTGGAGAAATGTCTAAATGAGAGGTGGTAAGGTTAGGATAGGCTAGAATAGGTGAGGTGGAAGGCTAGGCTAGTCAAAGTAGACTAGGTGAGGTGGAAGGCTAGGCTAGTAAAAGTAGACTAGGTGAGGTGGAAGGCTCAAATCAAATCAGGATTAGATTTAATTAAGCATGTGATTAGCCATAAAGCATGTTTTGACCAAAAATGTTGACTTTTGAGCATAAAGTGCTTTTTGACCATGGTGGAGAATTAAACCTTGGTTGAGTTGGGAATGAGGTCGCATGAGGACCTAGGATTAAGCATAGGAAGGGGCTCAGTTAGCCCAAATGGGCTAAGGATGGTGAATAGTGATTTTGATGAATGATTAGTGTTTTTAGTTAGTTTAAGCAATTTTCGAGGGTTTTGCAATTTGATTGACTTCGAAATGGGGATAGGGACAATGTGCTAATTTTGGGTGTGTACATGATGTTTTATATAATTTTTTGATTGCCCTCTTGAGCATGACATGAGCTTAATCCCAAAAAGTGTATCTTTGGCATCACTTTAGGGAATATTTTAGGGTTCATCATCTCCAAAATAGGCATTGAGTTGGATCCTAACAAGGTCAAGGCCATTGTCGAAATGCAACCCCCTATAACCCTTAAAGAACTTTCCAACTTGCAAGGTAAAATTCAAGTAATTCGTCACTTTATCGCTCAATTGTCAGATAAATGCAAGTCATTCAATCATTTGTTGCAAAAGAGGATCACATTTTAGTGGACCACCAACTGTCAGGAAGATTTCAATGCCATTAAGCATTACCTTACTTCCCCTCTAGTTTTATCTTCACCTAGACCAAGCATCTCGTTCCATCTGTATATATATGCCACTAATTTTACTTTAGGGACCATGTTGGCTCAAAAGAATGAAGCCAATTGAGAGCAGGCTATATATTACATTAGTCATACCTTGGTGATCTATGAAATAAGATATGATATGTGGACTGGGTGGGTATTAATGCTGGAACGATCCACCTAGGGGGATACTATGGTGACTAAAATCGGAGGTGAGCCAGTGGAGAGTGCAACCCAAACCTCACTCAACTCTAGTGTTGAATTGGTGATGAAATCCAATTCATACTGGAGATGAAAGCTAGTTCCTTACACCGTTAAAAATGGGATGTGAGTGTGTGGTGTTTGTTGTGCAAAACTATTTTAGAAGCAAATTATTCTAAGTGCCTTTTCAAAATAAATTTAAGCTAAGATGCATTTTCAAAATAAAATTCTACTTAGCCTAAGTGCTATTGAAAATGAATCTAGGCTAGGGTGTTTTTGAAAATAAATCTAAGCTAAGACATGTCTTCATGAAACCAAATGCGACCTTAGCAGTAAACCAACCTTGAAAAGGTACAAAAAATTCATGCCAAAGAAAAATACCTGTGTCCCAATAGTTGTAGAGCCCCCTGGCTATCTTTGTGCACCCAAATTTTTGGAAATTTTGCACAGGTGGGTACGAAATTCTCTATGTCAGGAAGTTCGTACGGAGGGTCTGAACCTAGAGTTGATGCATACAATTGTGCGGGGATGGGCCTAAAGTGTTTCTCAAGGATTTGGTAGTGTTTGATGTTGGGTAGTAACACCTAAAAAATAGAAAAACAACCCACAAGATTTGTTAGTTAGTGATTAAGCTAATGCTTGGTGGGGGTCCCATCGGGCGTGCCAAAATGAAACCATTACAAAATACTACAATTTAAAATCAATGAAACTGTAGAATATCATTGCTTTTGTATTGAGATAAAAATAGGGGTTACAAATTAAATCCTTTTTACAACTTTGACCTAGAGGCTACAAATGGGTCTTCCCCAAGGAAGCCCTTATTGATGTGTTCCAAAGGCAGTAAGATTCATTTTTTTGATGTTCCTTAGCGCAGGTGGGGTTCTTACTCGTGGGCCACCATTGGTTTGATTTGTCCTTTACACTTGTTGGGCCTATAAAATATGGTTAGAACATTTGGGGGCTTGCTGTGGTCAAACCCTGTGTTTATATGGACCAAAAGACCTTAAAACATGCTTATAAATGTATATAATGATGATAGATAGGGTTAGGAAGCATATTTATCCATTTCTAGAGCCTATGGACAATTAAAAAATAGGTTCCCATGGGGTCATGCAAACCTGTTGTGAACCAGGAGGTTCACATGGGGTCGTGTAAACCTATATTTTGTGACCGAATCTACAAGATGGATTCCTGGATTGTCCTGGAGCAGCTAATTCTTTGATTTTTTCATGGATCACCTTCATAAATTGCACTTTTTGGTGTCCTTATTGACCTATATCAATCACAAAGAATATAGTAGATCTGATGAAAAATCTAAAGCTATATAGATATGATGGATGTATAATGGATGCAAGATGGATGTAGTGGTTGAAGTGATTTCGACAGAGTTTTGGTAAACAAAATTAGGTTGTTATGAAAAAGTGAAAATGACCTTCTTTATAGACATTACTAGTTCTATCAATTATCATGGATCCTATGGAATTTTAGATGTCTCCACTGGGGCATATATGCTTGGCTAGTAGTGGAGCAACATTGAAGGATTGTGAGGCTATCTCCATCAGGGCTATAGATGCCTGACTAGCATTGGAGTATGCCCTTGCATGGTGATATGTCTATCATATTAGTGACCTTATTTTGCACATACCTATGTCTGATCATGGATGAGCTAGCTTATAATGGTTTGACCTACAATTGGTCAATCCTACCTCTCTCAAAATTGGAAATTAACATCACTACATACACATTGGTCTCTGAGCAACTTGACTCCCCTAGTTGGTCTTAGTATTTTCAAGAACTTATTTGATTAGTAGATGAGTTTTTTATCCTTCCTTTCCCAGGATAGGCAAATTGAAAAGTCATGTCATATTTGTTCTTATATTTTATTTATCCCCTATGTTCATAGTATCACATTCACTCCACCCCATTTTGCAGTTATGTCAGTGTCATTATGTTGATACCATTGATTACTCAGTCACATCATTAGTAAGTGATGTATTGTTAAGTATTTTTTAACAAAAATCAAACATAAATTTATCCCAATGTTTGTTTACATTCATCATTTCATAATCATTCCATATCATGTTAGTGACATGCATTATTTCATAAATAAATCCATCTATCATGAACATCATCATATGCATCTCATTTAAAATCACTATATATATCCATGCATCATTAATAAATCCACATCATACATCATAATTGATTCATATTACATCACATCATCGCAAACATGCAATAAATTTTGCATAAAACATGGATATATAACATCATCATACATCCTCATAATAATATTAGACCCGCAAGCTACATCATCATGGCCTAGCAATCTACAAAATTATGGTCACATCATCATCCCATCAGACCTCAAGGTTGCCTATTGTTGGTCACATCACCCCCCGCTCATCTTGATCTACTCTCAATCTATTGTCTCCATCGCTTGTACCCTCAAGAGTATATGACACCTAAAGCTTACAATGTAGAGGGCTCTCTCATCCATGGCCTCACCACGGTACCTGAGGGTCCACTAGCTAGGATTTATTGTGACCCTATCAACATAATCCATAGAGGGATATCAAATCCCTCTATAATTAGGATCTCCTCCATATCCATGGATCTCTCTACCTCTAATTATCATTGTTCCATGGCCCTCGTATACCTACCCTAGGCCATCACTGCCTCTACTCATGCTCCAACTAGCTCTATCTACAGTGCATCGTTGATCCTTCGTAGTTCTATCTTCGCTATCATCCGCTCCCTCTATGCCATCACTACATCTAGCTAATGAACTAGAGTCTCCCACTATGCCACCCTAGCATCCACCAACTATAGTAGCTCATCCTACTTGACCAAAAATGTTGAATTTTGAGCATAAAGTGCTTTTTGACCATGGTGGAGAATTCAACCTTGTGTTGAGTTGGTAATGAGGTCGTATGAGGAGCTAGGATTAAGCGTAGGAAGGGGCTCAGTTAGCCCAAAGGGGATAAGGATGGTAAATACTGATTTTGATGAATAAATAGTGTTTTTAGTCAATTTATGCAATTTTTGAGGGTTTTGCAAATTGATTGACCGTGAAAATTGGGATAGGGACAATGTGCGACTTTTGGTTGTCTACATTTTACCCCTTTGAGTATCACTTGGAGAAAGCATTTGCATCATTGCAGTAATCAGATGATGTGATCCATTCCATTTTTCCAAGGAAGTTGGATATGAAGATTGTAGTGAAGAGATTCAAACACTACAGTTTGTAAGTAATCAAACCCATTGAATAACTGAGCAAAACTTCGTAAACAGGTTCTAGGCTATCTTGGTAAACAAGACCTCAATCCTGGATTTGTGTGTGTAAAGTGATGTTCATTTCACCATTTTGAAAAAGGGTGGTTTGTAACTGCATGGTAACTTAGCCTGTAAGCTAGCTCATCGGTAAAGACCCGAGGAATGCAGGGATTCAAGATTTTGGATAGTAATCTTGAGGATTTTGCTTTTGTTTTATGCCCTTGTATTATGATTCTCTTGTTTGTTTTTTTCTCTTTTATCTTTTCTCTTTGTTTTTTTATGGGCGTTGGCTTTTGTTTTCTACCCTTTTCTCTTTCTTTTGTAGCTTGTCCTTTTTTCAATCCTCAAGTTTGAGATAAATCATGTGAATGATATGATGAGCATGGTGATTTTTGCTAGGCATCAACATGCATACAATGTAGCCAATCCTATTTCCAAAATGTTATTAGTGTGTAGGACGTGCTAGTAAATCCAGGAATGAGAGCAAGGTAACCAAGGGAAGTCTAGAAATATTTTTTGAAGTATGCCAACTTTGGATGGTGGTTGATTATATAACTTTTTATGGGTGAAGCACTCAAAACATTTCAATAATCCTGTCTCCTGAAAATGGGTTTGGGCATCAAACTGGTATGCTAGCATGTGCATGTTTAATTCCCCAAGCATGGTATTCACAATGATTATGTATAGATGCATGTATGAATGCAATTTTGATGTATGCTAAAATGTATGGATGTAAATCAAAGTATGCAATAAATGATGCAATATGGTAGTGAATGAAAGCGAGAATTTATGTGCAAGGTTGCCCCAGTGTTATAGACAATGGAATGGGGTGATGGTGTGATCGAGAAAAGGGTGGTAAAGAAATGAAGAAAAATAATGAGATAAGGAGAGGGAAATAAGAGAAAGAAGAAGAAGAAGAAGAAGAAGAAGAGAAGAAAAGAAACCTATCAAAGGTATGTAGCCGCTCGAAGCGTGACCATACAACATTGATGAGTAACAATAAGAAAAGAAGAGAATGAAGAGAAGAAAGGGAATGAAAGGTATGTAGCCACTCAAAGCATGACCATACAACATTCATTACAGAAGAAGGGGGAAGAGAGATAAATGAAGAAAGAAGAGGGGAAAGAGGTAGATGAAGCAAATTTGGATGTAAATGCAATTTTATTTAATGTCGCAAAATGCCAAAAATGGTATTGTTTTGTTTTTGTTGTTTTATTTTTGTTTTTTTGAATTATTTTTGTATTTTCGTAATAGTCGCGATGGTATGTACAAAGAATGGTAAGTCGTACATGAAAATGCTTAGGCATAAAATGCTCGGAGATGAGTGATATTGATGGGTTCAAGGTCAACAAGACCTTTGATATTGGCAAGATGATATGTCCCAGAACCAAATTTATGTGTAACAATATAAGAACCTAGCCAATTAGGTGCAAGTTTATCATGAAGATGGCATGGTTGGCTAGTGATCTGTTGGTTCTCTTTGAGGAATAGATCTCTGACTTGAAATTCTCATGGATGTACCTTGCTATGATAGGAACATCAAAGGTAATATTGGTAAATGTGTGTGTGTTTAATGACATAAATGTGGTGTTCATCCAAGAGTGTTAAGTGGTCTGATTTTTTTAGATGAGCAGTATCATCATTGATAAATTTTAGCATTGATATGTGCAATGATGATAAGCTCGATCTCTAGGGGTAGTAGATTTTGAAAATGTTATTGCCCCAGGTGTAGCTTAAGTGTGATGACTCTATAATGGTTTTGTATGAAGAATGGCGCATATGGTTTGATGGGTAAATTCGGTTGAATTGCTCACATAGTGCGCAAAAATTCTTGGTCTAGAAAAGTATACCATTTATTAGAGATGACCATGGAAGAGATGTCAAAGCAATAGGTGATGTGTGAAGTAATGAATTTATTGATTGTAAGACCTATCATTTGAATGAGAATGGTGTCTTGAACCCAATTTGTAAAATACTCCATAGTATTGTTGGATGGGGTGGGGAGGATTTTGTCAATAAAATGCAAACCCCATGGAGAAAAGGACCACATAGATTGAACCGACTGGAGTGCTTGAGATGATAAAAAGTGTAAGATTAGCATGGTGTTGCCATGTGATGTATGGCAAAATGTATTCGCAACAACCATGCTCCAGTATAGGCCAATACTAACCCATGTGTAAGATGATTCTTAATGAAGTGTTGGGTTTGTGTGTGGTTCGAGATAACGTCGAAGGATGCCATCATGGTTGCATTGAGAAAGAATATCTCCCAGCAATGAAGAATGAATTTCCCTTTGTTTGGATGTTCATTGAGAAGCTTGGGGCAAATCCAAAAGAAAATGCCTAATGTTATAGAATCTTTGACTGGTGAAAAAGCAAATATTGTGAGGCTCAACCATATATGCGAGTGATATGAGGATGTGGTGAAATGTATTGTGGAAGAAGGATGAAGTCTCTTAGTCAAGAATGTGATGAGACAGAAGGAGAACTCCCTCAGTCATTGAAGTGGATTGAAAAGGGAACGAAATCCCCTAATGATGAAAGGAAGTAGATGAGGGGAGGAAAAACCCTCCTAGTGATGAAGAATTGATGGAAGTGGATGAGTCATGATGATGGTATTGAAGAAGTAGATGTGAGATGGTCTTGCAATCATGATCAGTGTAAGATGCCCCAAATTTGAAAGGGATAAATGTCTTTGGAACTTTGCCTTGGATAAGCTTTGAAGCTTGGTTTGATTTGGTCAGCTAGTCAACCATAGATGGGTCCTACTCATGATAGTGCACATACATGAGCCCTCGACATCCAATGGCATGTAACTTACCACATTGTGATTAGATTGGAATGTTGTGGAGAAGAGACCTTTTGTTGCATGTCTACCCCAACAAATGAGGGCTAAAGATAGTCTTAGGCAAAGTTCTTGGACAAATATCAGTTCCAATATTGAGTGTGTGATGATTGATCATGCACAAGATAGCGTATATGTGTGAAATATCTATCCCTTCAAGCAAGGAATAGGTGATGGGGAAGGTGAGAAATGAGGATGCGATGATTGGAAAAGAGGAAAATATACCCCTAATGATAGGAGATGGAGTGCAAGGAGGAGAAGTCCCCCAATGTTAGAAGAAGGATGGCAAGGGGAAGAGGTCCCCTAGTTGTAGCAAATGGATGGTGAGGAGGAGAGATCCCCCAGTTGGAAGAAATGAGTGGTAAGGAGGAGAAATTCCCCCAAATGTGATGCTAGGCTATGGCTATGCTAGCCTAGACTGTGTGAATTGGTATACCTATGTGTTAGAACATTTTGGGGCTTGCCTTGGTCAAGCCCCATATTTATAAAAACAAAGACTTAAAAATCTAAGCTAGAATGCGTCCTCACGAAATCAAATCTATTCTAATGCATTGAAAGTAGGACTAAATAAAGGTACATTTTGAAATAAATCTAAGCTAGAATGCTTCCTCACAAAATCAAATCTATTCTAATGCATTGAAAGCAGGACTGAATAAAGGTACATTTTGAAATAAATCTAACTAGGTGCCGCACAAAAATACAAGGACACTTTAACCTTGCATACGCCATGGCGAGAGATGATTTGTGGTCTAGGTATGGGGGCATGCAATCCCCGGGAACATGAGGCTCTTAACCTCCCCTAACTTACCTTGTCGATGGTTGTGGGTGTCTGAAACCAATACCTGGGTATCAAGTATCAATTTTGAGGTAGATTGGGGAATTCACACGCCCAAGTGTGTACTCTCTACTCTCTTTGGAGGCTCATCGGTGCACCAACGAACCTTTTGTGGTTTGGCCTGAGATGGATTTTAGGGTATTTTTGGTTTGGCCTGAGATGGATTTTAGGGCATTTTTGGTTTGGGGTTTCTTCAAAGATGACAATTACTTGCCATACAAAAATAGGCCATAATTTGATAGGAATTGAAATGATAAGAATTGAAACTAGGCTAAGAAACTTCCTCACAAAATCAAATGATAGGAATTGAAATGACAAGAATTGAAACTAGGCTAAGAAACTTCCTCACGAAAACAAATGATAGGAATTGAAACTAGGCTAAGAAACTTCCTCATGAAAATAAATGATAGGAATTGAAACTAGGCTAAGAAACTTCCTCACGAAATCAAATCTAACCTAGTGTTGTTTCTGGCGATTGGAAATGAATGGAATGAGTTGCAGGTTGTGGAACCAATACTTATGGTGGTGGTACTAGAACATGTTATGGATGAATGGAATTGTGGTGGGGTGGGCATTGGTGGTTGATGCCCCGATATCTATGAGTGGAATGAGTGGCAGGTTGTGGAACTAGTACTTATGGTGGTAGTACTAGAACTTACAGATGTTGAATGAGTGGGTGTTGGGGAACTAGCATTGGATTTTTATGGCCCTAGTACCCACTGATTGTGGAATGATTTGGTGGACCAATACTTGTTCTTGTTGTACTGGTGCATGATGAATGGAATGAGTGGTAGTGTTGGGGAACTAGCATTGGATTTTTATGGCCCTAGTACCCACTGATTATGGAATGATTTGGTGGACCAGTACTTGTTCTTGTTGTACTAGTGCATGATGAATGGAATGAGTTGTAGGTTGTGGAACTAGTACTTGTGGTGGTAGTACTAGAACCTATTGTGGATGAATGGAATTGTAGTGGGGTGGGCATTGGTGGTTGATGCCCTGGTATCTGATGAGTGGAATGAATGGTAGGTTGTTATACGAGTGCGTGTTGTTGTTGCACTAGAACCTATCGAGGATGAATGTGATGTGAGTGGTAGGACCAGTGTGTATGGATGTCACACTAGAACTAGTTGATGTGGAATGAGGAGTGGTGGGATCGGTATTGGTGGGTGGATGCCCGAGTTCCTAATGAATGAAATGAGTGGCTGGTTGTGAGGCCAATACTTGTGGTGGTTGTTACTAGAACCTACGATCGATGAAAGGATGTATGGTGGGGTGAGAGGTGAAGGTAAGGCAAAGGATATAACCTTGTGAAGTGCCTAGTGATGGATGTGGTGAGTGAAATATGTTGGAAGAAGGTGATATTCTGCAAGATGTGGAGAATGATGTGGAAGGAGATGAAACTTTGTTATATATGGAAGATGTATAGGAGTGAAAACTCTCCTAATTTTGGAAGATGTGGTGGAAGGAGATGAACCTCCATAGATGTGGAGAATGATGTGGGAGGAGATGAAACTCCTTTAGATGTGGAAGGGAGGAGGGGGTGAAAGGGTTGGAAGATGAGGTGAGAGGAGATGAACTTTGGCTATGGAAGAGGTGTTGAGAGGAATATGAGAACTCCCCCATGATGAATGAAGTGGTAGGAGAATGTGAATCTCCACTATGTATGGAAGAGGTGTTGGAGGAAGAGAGAACTTCCTCCAAGTGTGAATGAGGTGGTAGGAGAAAGTGACTTTCTGCTACGGATGGTGTTGGAGGAAGAGAAACTCCCTCTAAGTGTAGAAGAGGAGTTGGAGGAAGAGAAAACTCCCCCCAAGTGTGAAATATGGGTTGGAGAGAGATGAAACTCCTCCAGATATGCAGATGAGGAAAAAGATGAAAAATGAGAGGTGAAAAGATGTAGAAGATGTGAAATGTGAGCACAAATAGCAAGATCCATGCATAAAATGGTGAATTCCATGGGAAAATTAGGTTCGCATGGGGTCATGTGAACCTGGTGGTTCGGGGATGGTGAAAATGTGTTTTACGAGGTCATGCGAACCTATGTTTTAGTAACCTAGGTGCAGTGTTTTAGTAGTTTGGAGGACCAAACGGTGTTAGAATTGGACAAATCTTATACCGTTGGAAAGCTCTTTTTGAGCCCGATCTAATGGTGGTAGTTTTGCAAAATTTGGAGGTGATTTGATGGGTGAAAAATTAGGTCAAATATGACCCTTCTTCTAGAAGTTATGAATGCGCAATTTCAAGCCTTTTGAAAGGGAAAATTTGGCATTAGTGATGAAAGGGATGGGATGATGATAATGGAGTAGAAGAAAATATGTTGAGGTGATTAAAAGAAGGAAAATACCCCCAGTTATAGAATATGGTTGGTAAGGATGAGGAGTCTCCTAATTGTAGAAGATATATTGGAAGGAGAGAAACTCCCCCAAGTATGAGAGATGAGGTGGAAGGAGGAGAATCTCCTCAATTGGAGAAGTTGAGGTGGTAGGGGAGAAGCTCCCCCAAGTGTAGCATATGATTGATGAGGAGGAAAATTCCCCCTAGTGGAAGAATATGGGTGATGAAGAGGGAAGGAAAGAAAGAATTGAAGAAGTAAGGAAGATAGAATATGTACAAGGAAAGAAGGGGTGCTTAGTGAAACCAAAAGAAATGCTATGTTGTTGGAGGATAGTGCCTCAGAGGATGGGAAATGCTAGTCATAAGATGGGGATGACTAACACCTTGATAAGAAGTGCGACCATGGACACGATGAACTTGTCGAGGTGGGGGAATAGATGTGGGAGTATGAACATGTGGTGGTGGTGGTACTGGATGGGGCAATGGATTTGGAGTTGCACCCCCATTCTTATGTGAGGAAGTAGTATGATTGGTTCATTGTGTTGTGTCCTCATTCCTCATGTTATGGACCAGACGTATGAAAATATGACAAGTGTTAATATCATACCCTTGTTGGTGATGATAAACATAAAATTGGTGCTCATTGTACCCTTTGGGTGTTGGATGATTTGGATTGAACAATTTGACCTCAGGTAGAATTAAATGACCTATGCGATGTAGCTATTGGAAGGTTTGAGATAGAGTCTCAGAAGGAGTGGTGGAAGAATGAGGAGAATGTGGAGGATGTTGTGTTTGAATGGGATTTGGACTAGGCAGTGATGGATTGAATGCTTGCCTAGGTTGTGGAGAGCCCATTTGTTGAGGATGAGGGGTTGGTGGAGGAGGAGGAATAGTGGGACCCACCATGATTGGATTATGGATAGATGTATGACATTGACAGTGGCTCATGTGCAACTCAAGTGTATCGAGACATGCCAAGATGTGTTGCATGTCAATGGGTGGAGGAGATGGAGGTATAGAAATGGGACGAGAATGAATGCCAGTGGTGGAGGGTGATGATCGATATGAAGAAGAATATGGAGGTGGATGATATGAAGAATGTGGGAATGGGGGTCGATAAGGTTGGGAAATTCCAACCTATTGGGTGATGTGAAATGGAAGTTGAGGTGGAGAAAGAATAGGTGGAAGATGTGATCCTGAATGAGGAGAAGCATGGTAGGAAGCATGATGATGCAAAGAGGGGAAAGTGGAAGGATCATCCATGGGAGTATGATGTCTCACATCATGATCATAGGATGAAATCCTAGAGGATGATGTGGGAGGTGGAGAGGAATTATGTGAGGAAGCAGAAAGAGTATGAGAATGGGCAGAGGTGGCTACCTCTGAGTGCCCTAATGAAGTGGTTGGAGAAGAAGGGAGAAGATGAGAATCTTGCATGATGATGTGTGCAACTATGAAGAAACTACCAAAGATTATGAATTTTAGACTTCTGGGTGCTTTGTGATTGGTAATGGACTGTTCCATTTTTGAAAACATAGGTTTGCATGGGGATGTGAACCTTGAGAAAATAGAAACAGAGGATGGATTTGTTTTGTTTTGGACTTTTATGTGCTATGTTCAAGTTTTTATGTAGTTTTGAGACCTGTAGCTAGGTTCGCATGGGGGGTGCAAACCACTTCTATAACCAAGGCTTTTACATGGGGTCATGCAAACCTTGAGAAATAGGGATAAAGGGTGGATTTGTGATTTTTTAGGCCTCTGTGTGTTGTGTGGAACTATCTAAATCCTAGAAGCTAGGTTCACATGGGGTCGTGCGAACCAAAATATTCACATGGGGTCGTGCAAATTTTTTTGGTCGACCTAGATGTAGTGTTTTGGTAGTTTGGAGGACCAAACAATGTTAGAATTGGGAAAAACTTATACCTTTGGAAATATCTTTTTGAGCTTGATCCAATGGTGGAAGTTTTACAAAATTTAGAGGTTATTTAATGGGTAAAAAGTTAGGTCAAATATGACCCTTATTTTAGAAGTGATGAATGCGCAATTTCAAGCCTTCGAAAAGGATAAATTGGCATAAATGATTAGAAGATCAATGAATGATGAGGATGAAGTAGAAGAAAAGAAAGAATTGAAGAAGGGGGTGCAAATTTCAAGAAAATAGATAGATTAAAGTGCATGTGATATGACCAACTATGGATAACTAGCAAGTGAGTTGTGAGCAATTTTTGTATGTTGTTGTAACCACTTTCCTGACTCAAACAATAAGCAAATGTTTTTATATTTTTGTGTGTTTTTATGGGAGTACTATAACCACCCTAAGAACAAACCATGGGAAATGGGTGAGTGCTACTTGAAATAGGTATGTCGTAGCATAGAACCTCCTGCAACGCCCAAAGGCACACATAATAGAACTATGTTTCCAATGGGTGAGTGGCAACCTAGATGGATTTTGGTGCAGTAAAATGGTATCCAAAGGGGGGAGACTCAAAATGCTCTAATGAGTCAATAAACTCTCATGAAGAGAGGTCGCACTGTCAATGTGGTGCTACCAGCCCTAATCAAGGCTTTCACTTAACCCTCACATTTAAGGCATGCATAGTAATGATCAACTGTGCCCACTAATTATTTTTAAAAGCCCTATGGTAAAGGGGCTTTCTAAAACTACCCACTTCGAAGGTACCTTCCAGTGATGAAATTTGGATAACCAACACTCGAAGTGGGAAGGATCGACTGGGTATTAATGCTGGAATGATCCACCTAGGGGGATACTATGGTGACTAAAATCGAAGGTGAGCCAGTGGAGAGTACAACCCAGACCTCACTGAACTCTAGTGTTGAATTGGTGATGAAATCCAATTTGGACTGGAGATGAAAGCCAGTTCCTTACACCGTTAAAAATGGGACGTGAGTGTGTGGTGTTTGTTTGTGCGATACTGTTTTAGAAGCAAATTATTCTAAGTGCATTTTCAAATGAAATTTAAGCTAAGATACCTTTTCAAAAGAAAATTCTACTTAGCCTAAGTGCTATTGAAAATGAATCTAGGCTAGGGTGTTTTTGAAAACAAATCTAAGCTAAGACATGTCTTCATGAAACCAAATTTGACCCTAGCAATAAACCAACCTTGAAAAGGTACAAACAATTCATGCCAAATAAAAATACCTGTGTCCTAGTAGTTGTAGAGGCCCTTGGCTATCTCTGTGCACCCAAATTTTGTATTTTTGGGAAGTTTGCACAGGTGGGTGTGAACTTGTCTGTATCAAGAAGTTTGCACATGGGGGTGCAAACCTGGAATTGAGGCCTACAATCGTGCAGGGATGGGCCTAAAGTGTTTCTCAGGGCTTTGGTGGCATCCGTTGTGGGTTTTTAACACCTAAAACATAGAAAAACAACCCACAAGATTTGTTAGTTAGTGATTAAGCTAATGCTTGGTGGGGGTCCCACTAGGCGTGCCAGAATGAAACCATTCAAAAAGACTACAATTACAAATAAATGAAACTGTAGAATATCACTGCTTTTGTATTGAAATAAAAAGGGGTTACAAATTGAATCCTTTTTACAACTTTTCCCTAAAGGCTACAATTGGGTCTTCCCTAAGGAAGCCCTTATTGATGTGTTCCAAAGGTAGCAAGATTCATATTTTTGATGTTCCTCAGTGTAGGTGGGCTTCTTGCTCGTGGGCCACCACTGGTTTGATTTATCCTTTGCACCTGTTGGGCCTACAAAATCTGGTTAGAACATTTGGAGGCTTTTTGTGGTCAAACCCCGTGTTTATATGGACAAAAAGACCTTAAAACATGCTTATAAATGTATATAATGATGATAGATAGGGTTAGGAAGTGATTTTACCCATTTTTGGAGCCTCTGGACTGTCAAAAAATAGGTTCACATGGGGTCATGCAAACCTGTTGTGAATCGAGAGGTTCACAAGGGGTCGTGCGAACCTATATTTTGTGACCGAATCTGCAAGATGGATTCCTAGTTGTCTTGGAGCAGCTGCTTCTTTGATTTTTTCATGGGTCACCTTCAAAAAGTGCACTTTTTGATAGGATTATTGACCTATCTCAATCACAAAGAACATAGTAGATCTGATGAAGAATCTAAAGCTATATGGATATGATGGATGTATAATGGATGCAAGATGGATGTAGTGGTTGTAGTGATTTTGGCAGAGTTTTGGTAAGCAAAAGTTGGTTCTTATGAAAAGGTGAAAATGGCCTTCTATTTATAGACTTGGCCAAGGTGAGAGGGAGGGGATGAGGTGTCCCCTGTGAGGTGTCAATGGTGAGGTGTCCACCTAAGAGGTGTCCTGGTTCATAAATGAGGTTGGGTGAGAGAATCCCTCACCCATCCACAAATAATGATGACTTTGCTAAAAATATCCATTAGGAATTAATGAACACCTTTTTGGAAATATCTTTCAATTAAAAATTACTTTTTTGTGCAAAAGTCTCCATCTTTCATTTATGACCCAGGGGAGTGTGAGGTGGAGAAATATCTGGGTGAGAGGTGGCAAGGCTAGGATAGGCTAGAATAGGTGAGGTGGAAGGCTAGGCTAGTCAAAGTAGACTAGGTGAGGTGGAAGGCTAGGCTAGTCAAAGTAGACTAGGTGAGGTGGAAGGCTTAGATTAAATCAAGATTAGATCTAATTAAGCATGTGATTAGCCATAAAGCATGTTTTGACCAAAAATGTTGACTTTTGAGCATAAAGTGCTTTTTGACCATGGTGGAGAATTCAACCTTAGTTGAGTTGGGAATGAGGTCGCATGAGGACCTAGGGTTAAGCGTAGGAAGGGGCTTAGCTAGCCCAAAGGGGCTAAGGATGGTGAATAGTGATTTTGATGAATGAATAGTGTTTTTAGCCAATTTATGCAATTTTTGAGGGTTTTGCAAATTGATTGACCGTGAAGATAGGGAGAGGGACAATGTGCGAATTTTGGGTGTCTACACGATGTTTTATATAATTTTTTTATCGCCTTCTTGAGCATGACATGAGCTTAATCCCAAAAAGTGTATCTTTGGCATCATTTTAGGGAATATTTTAGGGTTCATCATCTCCAAAATAGGCATTGAGTTGGATTCTAACAAGGTCAAGGCCATTGTCGAAATGCAACCCCCTATAACCCTTAAAGAACATTGCAAATTGCAAGGTAAAATTCAAGTAATTCGTCACTTTATCACTCAATTTTTAGATAAATGCAAGTCATTCAATCATTTGTTGCAAAAGGGGATCACATTTTAGTGGACCACCAAGTGTCGGGAAGATTTTGATGCCATTAAGTGTTACCTTGCTTCCCCTCTAGTTTTATCTTCACCTAGACCAAGCATCTCGTTCCATATGTATATATATGCCACTAATTTTACTTTAGGGACCATGTTGGATCAAAAGAATGAAGCCAATTGAGTGTAGGTTATCTATTACATTAGTCATACCTCAGTGATCTATGAAATAAGATATGCATATGTGGAGAAGTAATGCCTTGTGGTTTTTTCCACCAAAAATATTCACCACTATATGTTCAACCACACAATGTATGTCATTGCTAGAGAGAATCCTTTGTGATATATGATGAGTCACACTTACACAAATACCTACACTCAAAAATGGATAATGCTATTAATAGAATTTTATCTTAAATTCATAAGCCAAAAATCCATAAAGGTTTAGGTCATCCTCGACCAACTCGTTGAAGCTTCTATTTAAGATGATAAACCTCTTATCATAGATATTCCAGATGGCTTTGTCTTCAGTATTACCAATATTGAAGAGCATCTCGAACTTGAAGATAAAGTTGATATCACCCTCTTCTTTGATAGGTCTAAGTGTGAACAAGGGGAGGTGCAAGAATTATTTTCTTCACACCTCAAGGAGTTCCCATCCCTTCACCACTCAAGCTTGACTTCCCCTATACCAACAACAACGTAGAATATGAGGTATTAATTTTAGGTCTTCATATCATTGTGGCCATGCACACTAAGCATATCCACATCATAGGTGACTCCCAACTCATTATCAATCATGTTAAGTGATTCTACCAATGCAAATGCTCGATATTGAAAGCCTACAAGCATATCTTTGACAAGTTACTTGTCAATTTCAATTGGTATGATACATAGCATTTACCAAGGTCGTCTAAATATTTTGTAAATACCATGGCCTCTCTCAGGTCCCTTATCCTATAGAATCCCATTGATAGCATTACCCTCATTCATGTCACTACACTATATAAATCAACTATCTCTTGAGAGTCATATAATGATGAATATGATGTTTTTCTAATTTAGGATAAACCCTACCATGATGTTTTTGTGTAAATCAAGGATTTTATAATACTTGGTACCCTTCCTTATGACTTGCCACCCACTGCTAAATTCATGTTCAAGAAAAATACAACTTGATGCACTCTAGTAGGAGATGTGCCTTATCATCGTGGCTATGATGGTGTCCTCATTCATTGTCTTAAATCATAGGAAGCCAATTGGGTAGTGTCTCAAGCACACGATGGTACATGTGGTGCCCATTTTAGTGGGATGGCTATCGTGAAGCGTATTTTCATGCATGGGTTACTGCTAGCCCAAAATGGAACATGATTATTACATATACATCAAGAAATATTAAAAATGTCAACATCATGCCAATTTGATCCATATTCCATTGCAAGCCTTGCAACCCATTCAAGCCCTATGGCTATTCTCGCAATGGAGACTATATTTTGTGGGTAAAATCTTCCCTCAATCTTTGGGAAACCACACCTTCATCATAATTGTCAAAAAATACTTCACCAAGTGGGTTGAGGCTATTCCTCTTACCAATACGACAAGACCTCGAATCGTTGAGTTCATCCTCGAGCACATCATATGTCATTTTGGTATCCCATCAAAAATAATTTTTGACAATGAAACCGTATTTAAAAAATAAGGATGTTTGACCGTTGTGCAACAAATACCATATTCAACATAGCTTCTCAACACCTTATTACCCTTAGAGCAATGGCCAAGCTAAGGCAACCAATAAAACTATTTGTGCCATTCTCAAGAAAAATATATAAGAGAATCATAAAGATTGGCACCTTCAACTCCGTTTGGCATTGTGGGTTTATCAAACTAGCATTCACATACCAATAGGTGCAACACATTTCTCTTTAGTTTATGGTGCCAAAGCCATCATGCCTCTTGAGCTTGATATCCCAATTTTACGCTTATCTTTGCAAGAATTCGTGGATGAGGACACAACTCATCAAGCTAGGCTCAATCAACTCACTCTTCTTAATGAACATCAAATCAATGCTCTTGAGCACCTTCACGTTTACTAAGATCGAATCAAATTAGCCTATGACCATAAAATTCATCCATAATAATTCAAATTTGGTGATCTCATGCTTAAAAAGAATTAGCAAAACTCAAGTCTTCCATCGCATTTACATGATAAGTTTGCTGCTAACAGGCTTGGTACGTTCATTGTTAAGCAATTATTTGGTTTTAGGGCCTACAAGCTTGTGACTCTCAAGGGATTTCAAGAACCTAAACCTATTAACATTCTTTATTTGCACACATTCAATGCCTAACTACTATGACATTGTAACATAATCAATTAAAAAAAAAATCAAATCAATCAAAAACATAATAAATATATAAAAATTAAAAATCAAATAAAACAAATATTTCCCTTTGTCATCCTTAATTTTCATCCAACCATTCTCCAACGTCTCAATAGGATAAAATCATGCATATATCGCTAGCACATGATGCCACACTTGCAAAGAAGACACTAAAAGTTGTGGAATGAATGGATGAAAATGAGGCATGCCTCTCATCAAAAATTCAAAATCAAAATAAAAATCAATAAAATCAAATGCACAACACACTCATATTACAATCATTATCACACTTTTTAATCAATCACTTACCACCTATACCCTTGTTGATTCCATTTGTTTTTTTCCTCTTGTTTTCTCTTCTCTTCCTCACACATCACTCCTCGTTGTACTATCACGCTTTGAGTGACTATTGTTGGAAATTACGGGTGGTAAAAAGTGTTTTACCATGGTAAGTTTTGGACCTTACCTTTTTACCTCGTGGACGGCGGAGTTTGGACGGCATGGGCGGCAGAGAGAGTTCAATGTCAATTTCCTTTCCTCTTTTCCTCCCTATTTTCTTTCTCCCTATTCTCTTCCCCTAAGTTAGGCTTATGGTTTATTTTATCTTTATTTAAACCTTGTAACCTATTGTTTTATGTTAATGATTAATGAATATTATTTTCGACTCCTTTGGTTTCTAACCCTAAGCTCCTAATTTCAATATCTGGTATCAGAGCAGGCTGGAAGCGAGGCTGGAAGGCGTTGCACAGGTGAGGCACGGATCTCGAGGAGGAGGTCAGCCCATAGCACGCGAACCGAGGTAGGCATGGATCTCGAGGAGGTCAGCTTAGCCCGTAGCTCATGAACCGAGGTGACCCTGGAGGCACGTAAATCGAGGAGCAAACCAGAGGAGGACACGTGGCGGACGGATGACGCAGGACACATGGCGAAAGGCGGACGAAAGACGCAGGACACATGGCGAGAGGAGACACGACGCAGGACACATGGCGGAAGGAGGAGCGGCTCGCGGGAGGCAAAAGGCGGTCCCGATTGCCCGTAGGCAATCGAGAACATACCTGCGCCCAAGGGTTTTTAAACCCTCAAAGCATCATCCGCACTACGGATGTGGGACTAAAGTCCCATGATTTTTTTTATAAAATCGAAGCGTCGGGCGCTTCAAATACATTGTAGCTCCCTGTGGCCTTCGGATCAGCCACAGGGGCCGACTGGCATTTGAGCGCCAGCTAGGGCGCTCTCTCCCGCGAAGACGCGGGATCGAATCCCCGCGGGAGTATTAAATTTTTTTTAAAAGAAAACCTTAGCATCTTTAAAAAATATATATAAATTTTTATATATTAAAGTTTTTTTTAAGTTTATTTTTTGATAAATTAAAGTTTTTTGATATAAAAATTAATTTTATTTTTTATCAAATTAACTTTATTATTAAAATATACTTAAAATTAATATTTTAATACATTAAAATTTTATTTTAAAAGGGGTTTTTATTTATCAAATTTGTGATAAAATTATTTCCTAAGAGGAAATATATGTAAAAAAATTTCACGCTTTGAAAGGTGAAAATTTAGAGAAGTTTTTTAAAGATATTTCCTAAGAGGAAATAAGTTGTAAAAAGAAAATTTCAAGGAAATTTTCTACAGGGTAGCTAGATGATAAGGTCGAATGGATGTTATCATGCTCTCTGTAATTTGTTACTAAGAACGAACGCCGAAAACTTTGATGAACATGTGCGTACGCTTGGCCTAAATACTGTATTTTCTCAGTTACAAAATGCAGTAATATCACATCAGAGGAATCCTGATTTAGGCTACGAAGCAGACTCAGAAGATAATTCTTTTGGAAGCAGATTTGAACAATCTGAATCAATCCCAATTGCTCCAGAAGAATCGAAATATACTCATTATAGTAATTCCATAGAAATCCTTGAACCCGCATCACCAGAAATCATCTTGATCAGTGACGACGAGGAAGAAGTTGCTGACAATTTTGTGAATCCAAAAATAGCAGAGTCTCATCGAGAAGAATAAGCTATTTGTGAATGGGTAAATCAAGCAAGGCTTGATCTTTGTAATTTCCTTTATTTTCTTGTAATTGCACAATAAAAGTAGTTTTTTGTTCTTGATTGTAATGGCATCAAACTACAATCTACCTATCCCTGAATTTGATGGGGATGATTATGAGTACTGGTCCATAAAAATGAGGACATTACTCATTGGAAAAGGCTTATGGGACATAGTAGAAGAAGGCTACACAACTCCAACGGATTGGACTACTTTGAGTGCAACTGACAAGAAAACCCTAAAAGAAGCCCAAAAGAATAATTCTTCTGCCCTATCCCTACTTCAAGCGGCATTAGTTAAAAGTATCTTTCCTAGGATTGCATCTAGCACAACTGCTAAAGATGCATGGAAGGCCTTGCAAGAAGGTTTTCAAGGAAATGATAAAGTGAAGCAAGTCAGGCTTCAAACACTAAAGAGAGATTTTGAAAATCTCAGAATGAGAGAAAATGAAAGAGTCGAAGATTACTGCGTGCGAGTCAAAGCCGTAGTCGATATGATGCAAACCTTGGGTGATGACACAAAACCTGAAACAGTGGTGAAGAAAGTGTTGAGAACACTTCTTCCTAAGTGGAATCACATAGCAATCATAATCGAAGAATCAAAAGACCTTGCTACTCTCACATTTGATAACTTAATAGGATCATTAACTTCTCATGAGGAGAGGTTACAAGGGGCACCTTCAACAAGCTATGGAGGTGAAGACAATGCCTTCACTTCTAACGAAGCCGCAGGGCGAGGACAAGGAAGAGGCAGAGGCAGAGGACAACAACAAAGAGGCAGAGGCCGAGGCAACTCAAGAGGAGCTAACTCCTACAGAGGAGGTAATCAGAACAGAGGAGGTAATCAAAATAGAGGAGGCAACCAGAATCAAGGCGGCAATTCAGGCCATGGTGGAAATCAAGGACGAGGAAGTACCAAGTCCAAAATAGCTTGCTTCAATTGTGGCAAACCAGGACACTTCGCTCGTGACTGCTGGTCAAAAACTTCACAAGGACAAAGCAGTCAGTATGGTTCCTTCTATGGAGAAGAAGAAGACCCATCTAATATTTTTCTTTCTTATGGACAATCAGATCAAAATCTAGATGATACATGGATTTTGGATACTGGTTGCTCCAATCATATGAGTGGTAAAGAAGAACTCTTTGCTACTTTAGATTCAAATTATAAATCCCATATTAAGTTAGGGGATGATAAAACATTGCAAGTAGAAGGCATTGGAGCCATGGAGGTTCCAACAAAAGAAGGCCTTAAAAAAGTGAATGACATTTATTTCACTCCAAAGCTCCAACACAATCTGCTAAGTGTTGGGCAAATGATGGAGAAGAATTACAAACTTGTTTTTGATGAAGGCAGATGTACAATACTTGATAAAAACAATTGTAATAGAGTCATTACACAAGTACCTATGACCAAAAATAGGTTATTCCCTCTGAAATTTGGTGAGCCAGGGGGAGCACAACTTGCGAATGTTGCTATTTCAAATCCAAGTGTATTGTGGCACTTGCGATATGGTCACCTTAATTCCGCTAGCTTGAAATTGTTAACTTCTCAAGCTATGGTGACAGGACTTCCAAAAATTCAAGATCATAAGAAAGTGTGCGAAGGATGTGCTTTGGGAAAGCACTCAAGATCGAAGTTTCCAAAAGGACAAGCCTGGAGAGCCAGTTATCCTCTTCAGCTAGTGCATTCGGACATCTGTGGTCCTATGCAAACTAAAAGTCTAGGAAACAATTCATATTTTCTTACTTTTATTGATGATTTTTCCAGAATGTGCTGGATTTATTTTTTGAAACATAAAGATGAAGCATTTGATTGCTTCATAGATTTCAGAAATAATGTAGAAAAACAAAGTGACTACTATGTAAAATGTCTTCGGACAGATAGAGGAGGTGAGTACTCCTCCAATGAATTCTTGCACTATTGTAAAGAAAATGGGATTAAAAGGCAGTTCACCACTGCCTATACTCCACAACAGAACGGTGTGGCAGAGAGAAAAAACCGCACCCTTGTTGAGATGGCAAGAACAATGCTTCAAACTAAGCATCTTACAAACACATATTGGGCAGATGCAGTTCGAACAAGTGCATATATTATAAATAGAAGTCCAACTTCTAGTTTAGATGGTATCACTCCTTATGAAGGATGGTACGACAAGAAGCCAAATGTAAAGCATTTCAGAGTCTTTGGTTCTTTAGCCTATGCACATATTCCAGAAGAGAAAAGAAAGAAGCTTGATCCCAAGAGTCAAGCCTATATATTTGTAGGGTACTGTGAATCCACAAAAGGATACAGACTTTACAATCCCAAGACCCATAAAATAATAATCTCAAGGGATGTAATTTTTGATGAAGGGGGAGAATGGGGTCACCAAAAATTTGTTGATGTAGGATCTAATTCTGAAAGTTCCTCACAATTACAGCCAAAGAATAGCAGTGGTACCCCACCACAAAGTCCTCATAAGGAATCTTCTTCGAGTACATCCAGTGGTACTCCAAGTCCAAGCAGAACTCCTTTGAAGGCACCCCCAAATTCTTCAAAAATATTTCAGAGATCTGTTAGTGCTCCAAGTCCTATGGATATTGATCCATCTTCTCAAAGGAAAGAGACCAATAAAGGAAAGAGAACACTACAAAGTCATCCATCTTCTCAAATGTTGGATAGGAATTTCCAACGAAGATACACTAGAAGTCAAGCTAGTGAGATGGATGACATATTATCCAGACTTGAAAATCTACACATGTCCGGAGATGATGAATCTCACGAACCAAGAGGAGATGTAGTCAATTATGCTTTATTGGCTACTGCACAGCTAGAACCATCTAGCTATGAAAAGGCATGTACAAAAAATGTATGGCAAGATGCCATGAAAGAGGAGATATCCTCTATAAACAAGAATGATACTTGGGAGCTTGTGAAGCTTCCCAAAGGTAAAAAATGTGTTGGTTGTAAATGGGTCTACAAGACCAAGTTCAATGCTGATGGAAGCATTGAGAGACATAAGGCAAGACTAGTTGCAAAAGGTTTTACTCAAAAATATGGTATTGACTATGAGGAAACCTTTGCTCCTGTAGCAAGACAGGAGACAATTAGAACAGTTCTTTCCTTAGCTGCTCACAAAGGATGGGCAATACAACACATGGATGTTAAAAGTGCATTTTTAAATGGATACTTAACAGAAGAGGTGTATGTTCAGCAACCTCAAGGTTTCCAAGAACAAGGAAAAGAGAACCTTGTTTATAAATTGAAAAAAGCACTTTATGGCCTCAAGCAAGCACCAAGAGCTTGGTACTCACGCATTGATGGCTATTTTAATGAGTTTGGATTCACTAAAAGCAAAAGTGAACCAACTTTGTACTACCTCAAGAATGGAACAGACATCCTCATAGTTTGTTTATATGTGGATGATCTCATATTTATGGGTAGTAATAATAAAATGAATATGGAGTTCAAAAACTCCATGATGAATCGGTTTGAGATGAAAGATCTCGGGTTAATGCGATACTTCCTAGGCATGGAAGTACACCAATCAGAGAAAGGGATCTTCATATGTCAACATAAGTATGCTCGAGACATGATAAAGAAATTTGCCATGGAGCAGTGCAAATCACTTGCAACTCCAACAGGACATGGAATCCAGCTGAGCAAAGATGATGGAGCACCAAAGGTTGACATGACCACTTTCAGGAGCATGGTTGGGAGTCTGATGTTTCTTACCAACACAAGGCCTGATATACAATATGTTGTTTCTCTAGTTTCAAGGTTTATGGCAAGTCCATCTGAGCTGCACCTTCAAGCAACTAAAAGAATTTTACGATATGTAAAAGGTACATTGGATTTTGGAATCCATTACCACAAATGTAACTCAGTGAAGTTAGTTGGTTTTAGTGACAGTGATTGGGGCAGCAATATAGATGACAAAAAATCTACATCAAGGAACTGTTTTAGTCTAGGTTCAGGACTAATAACTTGGAGTTCCAAGAAACAATCTGTTGTAGCATTATCATCTACTGAAGCAGAGTATATCGCCATTACACATGCTAGTACTCAAGTCCTCTGGTTGAGGAAAATCCTTGAAGAGATTGGCAAAATTCAAAGTGGTCCAACAAAACTGAATTGTGATAATATTAGTGCCATTCAACTGGCATATAATCCTATCCACCACAAAAGATCAAAACATTTTGATATGAAGTATCACTTCATACGAGATATGGTGGAACGAGAAGATTGTTGAGCTTAAATATTGTAACACTTTGGATAACATTGCTGACATATTCACCAAAGCAATGGATAAAGCTCAATTTATAAAGCTGAGAGACTGTATAGTCAGTCCTCTCAACTTTAAGGGGGAGAATGTTGGAAATTACGGGTGGTAAAAAGTGTTTTACCACGGTAAGTTTTGGACCTTACCTTTTTACCTCGTGGACGGCGGAGTTTGGACGGCATGGGCGGCAGAGAGAGTTCAATGTCAATTTCCTTTCCTCTTTTCCTCCCTATTTTCTTTCTCCCTATTCTCTTCCCCTAAGTTAGGCTTATGGTTTATTTTATCTTTATTTAAACCTTGTAACCTATTGTTTTATGTTAATGATTAATGAATATTATTTCCGACTCCTTTGGTTTCTAACCCTAAGCTCCTAATTTCAATAACTATGTACCATGGACCGATGTGTTTCTTTCCGCCATTTCCTCTTTTTCCCTCTTTCTCCATTCCATATTATTTCTCTCTTTTCTCTTGATTTTTATTTTTATATCATTTTCTTCATGTCACCACTAGCTCATTACATTTTTATCTTGCACTTTCATTTTTGTCTTAAATGCTATTTTGATCATTGTTCGATTAGGTTTGACACATATCATCACAAAGGATTTTGGTTGTGTTAATCAAGTGTATCTCCATAGTCATAGCTATATAATCTCTTTATATGCATTTTTTCACCATATTCATTATGTCCACATTCATAGTTGACCATGCTTTGTCTCTTTCCTCTTGTAGGTTTGGATAATCTTTGTGTTCTTTCAGTCGTTCATCCATACCTAGTGTCTTAGTCATAATTCATTTGAAAGTCATTTATTCCTTGAGTGCTACATGTCTTCCTGGTTACATCAAGTTTTATCTTGTACCATGCACATTCCACATATTAAACATATTTTGAATCTAGGAAAGATAAAATCATGAGTAGCTTTAAGCCATAAAGCAAACAATTTTCCTTGCTCATCCTATCATACCATAATCCGATCCCAAGGATCCAAATTTAAAAAAAAAGAGAAAGAGAATCATCAATTCTATCAATTATCATGGATCCTATGGAATTTTAGATGTCTCCACTAGGGCATAGATGCCTGACTAGTAGTGGAGCAACATTAAAGGATTGTGGGGCTATCTCCATCAGGGCTATAGATGCCTGACTAGCATTGGAGTATGCCCTTGTATGGTGATATGTCTATCATATTAGTGACATTATTTTGCACATACCTATGTATGATCATGGATGAGTTAGCTTATAATGGCTTGACCTACAATTGGTCAATTCTACCTCTCTCAAAATTGGAAATTAACATCACTACATACACATTGGTCTCTGAGAAACTTGACTCCCCCATTTGGTCTTAGTATTTTCAAGAACTTATTTGATTAGTAGATGAGTTTTTTATCCTTACTTTCCTAGGATAGGCAAATTGACAAGTCATGTCATATTTGTTCTTATATTTTATTTATCCCCTATCTTCATAGTATCACATTCACTCCACCCGATTTTGCAGTTATGTCAGTGTCATTATGTTGATACCATTGATTACTCAGTCACGTCATGAGTAAGTGATGTATTATTAAGTATTTTTGAACTAAAATCAATCATACATTTATCCCAATGTTTGTTTACATTCATCATTTCATAATCATTCCATATCATGTTAGTGACATGCATTATTTCATAAATAAATCCATCTATCATGAACATCGTCATATGCATCTCATTTCAAATCACTATATCTATCCATTCATCATCAATAAATCCACATCATACATCATCATCGATTCATATTACATCACATCATCGCAAACATGCAATAAATTTTGCATAAAATATGTATAAATAACATCATCATACATCCTCATAATAATATTAGACCCGCAAGCTACATCATCATGGCCTAGCGATCTACAAAATTATGGTCACATCATCATCCCATCAGACCTCAAGGTTGCCTATCGTTGGTCACATCACCCCCTACTCATCTTGATCTACTCTCACTCTATTGTCTCTAGCATTTGTACCCTCAAGAGTATATGACACCTAAAGCTTACAATGTAGAGGGATCTCTCATCCATGGCCTCACCACGGTACCTGAGGGTCCACTAGATAGGCTTCATTGTGACCCTATCAACATCATCCACAAAGGGATATAAAATCTCTCTATAATCAAGATCTCCTCCATATCCATGGATATCTCTACCTCTAATAATCATTGTGCCATGGCCCTCGTATACCTACCCTAGGCCATCGCTACCTCTACTCATGCTCCAGCTAGCTCTATCTATAGTGCCTCATTGATCCTTCGTAGTTCTTCCATATTTGCTATCATCCGCTCTCTCTTTGCCATCACTACATCTAGCTAATGAAGTAGAGTCTCCCTCTATGCCACCCTAGTCTCCACCAACTATAGTAGCTCATCCTACTTGATCATTGTTATCAATATGTTCTCTTGCACCTAGGCCAGTATCTGTACTAGCCTATCTTGCTCGCATGTATCCTCGTCTCTCCCTCCTACCCACTATTATATCTCAACCACTAAAAAAGCCCATCCTAACTCCACTCATAAATTGTATCATTATTCCACTTCCTCCTCCATCCCTCTAAGTGGGTCTTCCCCCCTATCCACCCATCATCATCACCCTAGTGGATCTAGTGGATTCTTTTCATGCTCTGTCTCACCCACCACATCCATTCCTACATCACCTCCTATGGGATCCTCACTACCCATCCTCTCTAGTGTATATCTAGGATCATAATGCTAGGTCACCCTCTCAGGCTCCTAATGTTGTGTTGCCCACCATAGGTCATACTTTGGGGTTGTCCCAGTGTCATCTTTGTCAGCCACCTTGGTCTTCTTGTTTACCTCCTCCTCAATCACCTTTACCTATGGTAGTCGTAAAGTGACCTCATTGTATTGTCTCTTGTAGATGATGTTAGCTTTTGAGGATATATGCAATGGAGAGATATAAAACATGTCCTAATGAAATACAAGAATTATGAAAGAAAGTGAAATAGTAATGTGACTAAAATATACTATAAATATAAATGAAAAAAATACAATGCAATAAGGAGAAAATGGTCACTCCATTAATATGAGCTAAAAAGCTACATTGTACTCCATACAAGAGTACTACTACCAAGAGATTGATATAAAAATGATACGAGATTAATGTGAGCTTGATTTATAATCTATCACTATGAGGCCATTTATATAGGAAGATATATTCCTTGGCCAAAATTCTACCTAGTTGTACAAGGGGACACCTTGCACATTACAACTTGCACATTGCCACTTGTGCATTTATTACTTTGCTTTAAGTAACTAGATAACTTCCGCCTAAAGTAATCTTTTATTATAACTATATACCTAAGGTGGTACATTTACATGACCCAAATGATGTAAAATATTCTAACTCTACCAGATGATAGGTGCCTTAGGAACCCCTTATTGTAAACCAAACTATCATAACACCTAGAAAATTGGAATAGGTCATGCTTTATTCCATGTCACCCAGTCAACCATCCATCACACCCGATTCAAGTGCTCCTCGTCCTCTACTTAGGTGGGCCATGCCCTCCATGGCCTCCATCTCACTACCTCTAGCCTCAATTGTGATCATATCTATTGGTAGTATTCCCCACCCTTATTTTAAGGTAATACTCTTGGTCCCTCCCTATCATGTCACCATCACAACACGTAGGGTCACTTAGCCACTGTGTCTCCCTCGAACTCATATGGTAATCCTGCTGGTCTGCATAGTATAAAGTGCTCCCACCCCTAAAATTATAGCAATACAATGTAACCCAAGTCCATCCTCCTTCATCATCACATATTGTACAACTCAATGTATAATTGGGTCAATAATATTGGTCCCCATGCATATATTTTTGGTGTCTCAATAAGTTTTTCCATAAATCTCAATAGATTCCATGGAAACTAAGATCCACTAGAATATAGCAGTATCACATTGGATATTAGGAACATCACCACCAACTATCATGGTGTCAATATCCCCTTACTGTACTCTATCAAATATTTTATCGTATTAATGTTTGTGTCCACTATCTCCCACTCCTCATATATCTCCATCAGTACCTCTTCCCTATCAAAGGTTGCACAGATAAGAATCCTTTCAACTGGTAACCAAAATATTTGATACACATCCTCCAAGGTAACTTTCATCTCCCCTATTAGGAGGTGGAAGGTCCCTCTATTTGGGTCTCATCACTTTGCTAATGTGGAAAATTACCCTAGATCTACGTAGATGGGCTCAATCTATGCCATCTACTTCAAGCTAATCTTATCCAACCACTCCCAATTTGCCTTTGTCAAACCGTCCATGCACTTGGAAATATAGTGCAAAATTGGTGTCGTGGCCATAACATCCTCAAATGCACTCACCACATCAGATTCATTAACTCACCATTTAAAATATCAAAAACAATAGCCTACTATGGGACATTTAAAATCTCAAAAAAAAGAAGAAGAAAAGAAAATCATAAAACATTTGCACACAATTCAACAAAAAACAACACATATAAAAGAACCAAGATACTTATAGGCTCTGCACATCCTCCAACTCTTGCTACAGTGCTCATTCCTACCATATCTTTCGTCACCTTCTTTTCTTTCTCTTCTTCTTCTCTATCTCCCTTCGTAGTTGCCAAAATGATCCCCATAAGGCCTATTTATAGCTTGGTGCTAGCAATTGCCTAAATAGGTTGCAAACCACCCTAGGAATTCACTAATATGCAAGGCAATCACCCTGGGTGGTTCCCAAGGTGCTATAAAACCACCATGGGTGGTTGCCACTAATATTTTCTTCTTCACCAAATTTTTTGAAATTTTGCAATTAACCCCCACATTCATATTTTGTTCACCTTCCCTTCTTCCATGCTCCAATTTTCATCCATATTTCATCAATTGGCTTGTGTTTGTCACTAATTTCTTGCAATCCTCTTGTAGTTTGAGGGGGTTGACATGTACCCACGAATTTTATCTCAAATTAGTTCAATATGTAAACACCTAATTTTGGAGTTACTTGTGTCTAAGAATATTTTCCTAATACTGTCATTAAACCTCCATCTACTAGGGCAATATCAGAACTTATCTTTTCTCTTTCAAAATTTTTAATCAAACCCTAATTCCAAAACTCAAAATTCTAGTCAATCTGATTTTGTCAATTCGTCAAAGGAAAATATTCAAGGACATTCCTCACTTCCATAACTGGGGTATCTTACATTATTCTTGATTCAAGATAATCTTGCATCACTCACCTTGAGGTAAGGTCACTTTTATTGCTCGTCAATCATTCCCTTTCTCCATCATCAATCTAGTGGTCAATGTCATTGGTTTTTGTACCATAGTGCCAGTGTCTATAAAAGGGGCATTTGTAGACACCTAAAAAGTGTCACATTTGTAAAGGTCAATATTAATATTTAAAAATGCATCCAATTATTTTAACTAATGAATTTCAAACCTTATAAATTATTAATATTGGCTATTCTAGCCCCTTTGACCCACTTTGGCCCCTTCCTATGCCTAACCGCGATCATCATCAGAGAACTCCACTATCTTAATTTTGGTTAACATTTATTTCCCCTCTTTCCTCTACTTTCCATGTGTATTTAATGCATTTGGGTGAGCATTCCCTCCACCCATGCACTTTGATAAAAAATGCTAACTTAGTGGGGTGAGGAATCTCTCCATTAAAAGGGTATTAATGAGGTGTGTCATAATGCATCATGGGATGTCATAATTACATCATGGCACATCATAAGGTGTTATGGCATGCCATAAGGCATTAGAGGATATCATAGACCAAATAGAAAAAGTTTCACATTTGTCCACCCAAAGTGGGGAATCTCTAAGATGCCCCTCTTATGTACTCATGCCATTTGTCACCCCTTTTCTTCCATCCTCTCCACTCTTCTTCACCCATGGGAGACTTTACAAATAGGTTTCCATTTTTCATATTCATGTGTGCATAAAATTATAACAAAACTCTATTCAAATTTTATTTGATATTGGTGTTTTTTCTTGACATTGTGCTTGCAGGTTTACCATTGGAGGAGCTCAAGGGCGTCAATCATAGAGGCTTTTGGGTTTGTTCATTAATATTTGTTTTGGAAACACACCAATGATATATTCAACAGTGTATTGGATTTACAACAAGGACCCTAAAACAAATATTTGAAGGCTCAGCTTCAAGATCAAAACCCTCTATCAGATAATAGTCTTAACCACCCAAGACAATTAACCAGGTTCTCAATTGCCCATGGTAGTTAACCAGAAGCACAACCGCCGAGGGTAGTTACCTAGAGAGCCAACCACCATGGGTGATTGAGCTTCAAGGAAAAAAGAAATTCTAAATCAATCCTAGACTACATAGAAAGGTAAATCAGGTATTTTTTTAGGTTTTGTGGGCATTTCATATAGTTTTTTAATTTCTGCAATTGATTTTGTAAGTTTTTGTAATATTTTAGTTGCTTTTTGTAATCTTCTTTCATGGTTTGGACCTCATCCCAAAAGGTCCTGCATATACTCTTGATATTTTTATTACAAGCTTATTTGTAGGTATTAGATAAGAATGGAAGCTCGAGAGATCAAGAAATCCATCTTCTAAACCCTCCCACAACCCGATGTGAGCTCAAGGAGATAACTTGCCACACTATAGACTTCACTTGTAAAAGAAAACCCTTCATTTTGGTAGGTTGATTGTAACTGAAAGGGCCTATTTGTAAAATAAAAATTTTATCACTATCAAATATATTGCAAATATTTCTTTTATTGCACTTTGTCTACTTTCAATTGTTATGGTGTATTTTCTCTTTCACACAATTTTTCATGATAAGCATATCGGTTTCACACTTGCTTGATCACCAATTCAGAATCTCCTAGGACTTGTACATATTTGAATCCCTTCTTGATGGTAAATTATAGTCCATGAATCAATACCTCATACTCAACAACATTGCAAGTGCAAAGTAATTTCAATCGATAAGCAACAAGATACAATTTTCCTCTAGGGTTGACTAGATCAATTTTGGCACCATTGTCATGCTTGCATTTTGACCCATTAAATTTGAGAGCTCATAATTGATCTACAGTTGCTTTATATTTACTTATTTGCCACTAGATTATTATCTTTAGTTTTGGTTTCCACTGCCACAATATAGAGTCCCAATTCTAATTTAATGTACATAATATCATTGACGTTGTTATACTTTGTGATGAAACCCTTCATCCTTAGCTCTCTTTCTATCCAAATTTCATTGGCTATGCCACGCCAAGAAATCAAAATATAAAAAAAATTATTACCATATAACCATTCAATGTTCTTGACAAATAACAATTGAGTAGCATCCTATACACATATGGTATATCCACAACTTGGATATCAATACATTGTTGTATCTTAGGTTTAGCAGCCAACTGTATATGGATCCAATTCAAAACCTCAACCACATTTGCCTCTGTATTATATAGCTAAACAACTTTCTTATTTAAGGGAGAAGGAGTCAGTCCCAATTTTTGGATGATCCTAAAGCACCCGAATCTATAAGACAAGTATGTAAGTCTTTACCAGTAATTCTAATAGTCAAAAGGAAATATGTGGATTTCACATTTTCTATATGACCACATGAGCATCAATCTTCTTTTTCAATTTTTTTTTTAATTTTTGTCAGAGAGAGTTTTAAGCAGCAAATATTTTTGGTCAGTCAACTGAGCTACCTCAAATAGAAAAATATTCACCTTGGTTTTATTAAGGTCTTCAATAATATTATATCCAACCTTGTTTTTCTTTGGTATTTTATCTATCTGTGGTAATGGTGTATTGGATTTTGGTTGTGTAGGCACTATGAGACCCTTAGGTGGGATTGGGTTTTTGTTGGCCTGTTCATCATGTGGGATAGAGGTTTTGTTATGAAATTTAGAAGTCATTGGTGCTTTCCCTTTACTTTGGAGAATATAATTGTTACCTCTTTGAACTTTCAATAAGCTTGTACCTCTTCTACTAGGAATTCTTCATATTCATCTTCATCCACTCTTGAGAGTTCATACATCTCTAAAACTAGGGTTGTCCTTGCATTTTGATTAACTTCACTCCTAGAATCTTCATTGGTGGGAACTAATTCTAAAATTCCCATCTCTTTTTGGATAATATCCAAAGTAGTTTTGAATTATAGAAAATCAGTTACACCAATTAAGCAAAGCAAGATTTACCAAATTCATTGAAGTTCCTGGGTTGTTATTAGACTAATTATGGTTTCCATTAGGATTTGGGACTCCTTCATTATTTGGGCAAGTATTCCATTGACGGTTGGTCCTTTGGAAGTTAAAGTTCATATTTTGAGTGTTATTTACAAGTTGGTTTTGAGGAACTTGACTTTGTAGTTGAAGCATATCATTGCTTAATTTTTAAACCATCCTTTGTATATTATTTAACTTAGGATTTGAGTTGTTAGGTTGACTTAGTCCTGGTTGACCTGTTATATTATTTGTAGGTGTAGATGTATTAAAAAATACAAGTAAAGTTGGTTGACTATTTACTTGAGGTGCATGATTGAGAATGGTGTTTGTGGTCACTTGATTGTCAAAATATGTTGGAATAGTGTACTAATTTGTCACATTAGGCATCATTGGATTCAAGGGTGCCATATTGAAAGGTTTATTATGGTTTGGATACATGGCTCCTAGTAATGGGTTTAGCATGGGAAGGTATTACATAAGGGCTTGATTTAACAGTGATATATTATTATAATCTCTTGATTGTATGAGTGAAGGTAATTAACCCAAACCAAAACCTTAAGGTATTAATTATTACTTGATTGTTAGAGCTTCAATATATGCCATGAGTAAGGATGTGATTTGTGGGGCTCTCCTCACAAATATGGAAGTTAACGGGTCCAAATCCCTAAGATACATTTGTATGGTTGTTTTAGATGCGAGGGTGTAAAGGGCCACCAACCTGGTATATAATTTATAGAACCTAGTGTTGAATAATCTTAGGGGTTCATTGGGTTCTCTACGGGCATAAGTAATTTGATGATATACCACAACTAGTTCAATAGGTAGTCTATAGTGGCTAATAAATGTTGCTTCTAATTGAGCCTAAGAAGTAATAGAGCTAGCAGGTATTTTGATATGCCTATCATAAGCAAACTCATCCAATGTGTGTGGAAACATCCTACAAGTAACATACTCATTTTCAATCTACAAAGAGATTAAGGTATCTTTGTATGCCTGAATATGTTCTTCAACTAACCTTGTTCCATCATTCTTATACCTAGGGAGATATCTTTCAACATTCTTAGGCATATCATATGCAAGCCTTGGTATGTTCAAAAGGTTACTTCCTACTAACCAAAGAGCAAGAGTTATCATTGGTGGACCTGAGGGTAAATGGACCAAAAAAAGGGATAATAGCTTTAGGAGAACTATTGGAAGTTGGAGGGGTATTGGATCTGCCTTTATCTGCTTTGGTTCTTCTATATGGAGAAAGGCTAAGAAACTAAATATCATCTACACATGACTTGGACCTAGTGATGATAACCTTAGGTTCCAGCTTTGATAGTCAAGATGTGTAACATAAATAATGCACCAAGAAAATTTAATTTTAAAATTTGGCCCTCCTAGCACCAATTTGTTTAAGCATGCATATGACACATTGTCAAGGGCAAGTCAACATACCTAGAATATGATTTGTTTCATATTTAATGGAAAATATATTTCCCCAAAGGTTTGGGTATGCCAAGTATTGGCTATTGCGAATAAACTTAGAGGTCGTTGATAGCTGTTACTTCAAAGGGTCTTTTTTGGTATGACTCAAAAAGGTAAATTTCCTAAGCATAGTACCTTAGAATTCAAAATGCTTACCTATCTAAAAATAATTCCACTCCTTTGACATTACAATATATTAGAACTAAGAAGAATTTAAATGATTGCAACCTAAAAATTATCATTCATTGCATTCAAATTGATTATCTTACAACTTAAATGAAATTTGAAATTGGCACAATAAAAAACCAACTCGAAAGCTTTATACTAAATTAAATGTACTTCTAATATAAATGAGCTCCAAATAAGATCAAAGGTTTAGGGGTGAGAGAAAATAAAAGAAAACAAGCAAATACTAACCTAAAATTCAACTCCAATCTGATAAAGTGACAATCCTGATTTAAAACAATCCCAATTCGACCAGTATTCACACAACCTAAATTTTGAGAAGGTGCAATCTTCAAAGGAAAAAAAAACTATAAAATAGACTGAGTACAACCACCATCAACATGCACAGATTAAACCAAAAAAGTTTTTGAAGTCTTGTATTATAAGGATATTCATTGAGTACATTTATTTTAGTTTTGCTCACTTTGGTAGATTACAAGAACAAATCTCATAATAGTATCAAGCCTACTTCAAAAATTCCATCCGAAATACAAATAGAAAAAGCAAAGAAAGAAGAAAGCTAAGGGACTAGCTAACAGATGGTTTTTCAACCTTAGTAAAAAACTAGTCCGCCCATATTAATACCATTTGATGGCTCTTCACATAGCATTATTTATATAATTAATTGCTATTTATTTTTAGGACGTGCTTCGTGAGATTACTTTTAGCCATACTTTGACCATGCCTCATTAAATCTCCATTCGCAGGATGCTTGGGATATCTGGAATGGACATGCCTCATTAAATCTCCAATATTCTACAAAGTTTGGGTTGATCATTGATTTCACCATGTGTGTTGTCTTGTACACTTGTGCTTGCCCAATCAATATTAAAATCCCACATCCAATGTCTTTAATTTTTTAGGAGCCCTATAAAGCAAATTCAAAAGTAGCAGGCATTTGAATTTAATATTACTACTATTAATATTTTTTGTTTTTTATTTTTATTTTTCTCTCTTTTTTTTTAATTTATTATTGTTATTATATACATATACATGTATATATATAATTGTTTTATTTCTATTTTTCTTTTTAATATGCGCTTTATTTTTTTTAATTATTATTAAAAAAAACATGCTTTCCTAAGAAATTTCCTTTCTCGATAATCTTTGGTTGCATTTTTTATTTTTTTGACATTTTTTTACACTTTCTAGTAATTTCTATATTTTTTTAAAAATGTACCCTTTCTAATAGTCTCTAAATAATATTGTTGGGGCTAAATTCAAATGATGGGATTGATTTCCAATGGCATAACTTCAGGTCATGGCTTTATCTTTCATTTAGCTGCTACAATAATTACCCTTGGTATGAATTTCGACACTTTTCTTATGCTTATTGGGCTTCCAACTTCATTGGAATTTTTATTTCCCTAATTTCAGCTTTTGTCTTCCCAAGATTTTAAAATAATTATGCTTACATCATCTTGGAAAAAATCCAAGGTTCGTGCTTTTAGCTTCTCGAGTTTGGGTTTTGCTTCTGGCATTTCTCTTCCCATGGTAATTTTCACTCAGGGTTTAAATTTCCAATGGTCAAGGGCTAAATTCCAATGGCCCAACTTTAAATTTCCAATGGTTGTGGTAATTTCCCATTGCTTGGCTAATTTCCAATTTCGTCGTGGATTTCCAACTACCTTGGCTTTTAGTCTGGGCTTTTGCTTTGTCAGACTTTATCTATGCTTCTACTTACATCAACACTTTAAAAGTCAGATATTTCGAATTACCTAGATTTTAGTCTGGTTTTTTGCTTTGTCGGACTCTTTCGATGATTTTGCTTATATCAAAAATTAAAAAATTCAGTATTTTTCTTGTGCTTACCTAGCTTTGGCTTCATTTGTTCTTTATTTTGACAAGCGTCTAGAGGCTTCCGACTACTTATGTTTTGATTTCCTTTTGTTTTCATATTTCCCTTAGCTTCTTATATTATGTTTATATTTCTTGAGCTTGGCATAATTGGCTTCTTTATTTACCCTTTGGCTTTCTAGGATTGGAATTCTACGGGTTTTTAACTCTTATGCTTACATCATCTTGGAAAAAATTGGACTTGTGATTTTTTTTTTGCTTCCCAGGCCTAGGCTTTAGCTTTATTAGCTTTTTTATTTCCCCCTTGACTTTTGGAAATTGGTAATTTGAGGATTTTTAAGCTTTTATGTTTACGTCATATTGGAAAAAACTTTGGGTTTGGTATTTTTATTTCCAATGGCTAAGGATTGATTTTTTTTATAAGAGTGTTAACCTTTTAAGATTTTTTTTTATTTGAGTTTTCGGGTTCTGGTATTGCATAAGATTTTAAGCTGTTGGTAACATTGGCTTAGTCTATTCATAAAATTCCTCTTGATTGGCTAGACATTCGATTGAAAAATTTGTTCACTCAATGTTCGAAGTCAACCATTTTTTACATGTCCCTAGGAATGACCTTGGTCATGACAACTTGAATAGCCTACAGAAAACAAGTAATTTTGTGCCTCAAATCTCCTTGAAACATAGGCAAATTTATACTTTTTGAGGAGCATCTTGTTGAGCAAGGTGTAGAAACAGTATTGTCATTGTTGTCAACACAGATAGATAGATCAATTGATGATGCAGTGGACAGGAGTTCAGAGGTCAGTCAGAGCATGTACAATGAATTTCCAAGAAGATCAAAGTGGCCCAGTTTCAAAAGATCAAAGAAAAAGGCAAGTAAGAAAACTGTCGCGATATCGCGATAAGAAAACTGTCATGATATCACGACATAACGGAGGAAAATAAGCCAAGTAGAAAAACTGTCGCGATATCGTGACATGATGAGAAGCTGGAAAAACTATCGTGATATCGTGACATGTTTGAAGAGAGAGAAAGTGCAAAGAAAACTATCATGATATCGCGACATGTTGAGAAGAAAGGAAAACTGTCACGATATCGCGACATGTTAGAAGAGAGAGAAAGCGCAAGGAAAACTGTCATGATTTCACGACATGTTGGAAGAGAGAGAAAGTGCAAGAAAAACTATCATGATTTCGTGACATGTTGGAAGCAAAGAAGGCAAGTAAAAAAAACTATTGTGATTTCACGACATGTTCGATGAGAAGGCACATGCAAGAAAACTATCGTGATTTCACAACAAGTTCGGGGAGAAGGAGCTCGCAAAGAAAAGTGTCACGATTTCATGACAATCTGTAAGAGAGGCAGTACAGACAAAAATGTGTCACGATTTCATGACATGTTTGAGAGAAGGAGATCGCAAAGAAAAGTGTCACAATTTTGCGACAATCTGTAAGAGAGGCAGTACAGACGAAAATGTGGCGCGATTTTGCGACATGTTTGAGAGAAGGAGCTTGCAAAGAAAAGTGTCGCGATTTTGTGACAATCTACAAGAGAGGCAGTACGGACAAAAATGTGTCACGATTTCGTGACATGTTTGAGAGAAGGAGCTCACAAAGAAAAGTGTCATGATTTCGCGACAATCTATAAGAGAGGCAGTACAGACGAAATTGTGTCATGATTTCATGACATGTTTGAGATAAGGAGCTCGCAAAGAAAAGTGTCACAATTTCATGACAATCTGCAAGAGAGGCAGTATAGACAAAAATGTGTCACGATTTCGTGACATGTTTGAGAGAAAGAGCTTGCAAGGAAAAGTGTCACGATTTCATGACAATTTGCAAGAGGAAGCGCTAAGGAGAAAAAGTGTCACGATTTCATGACATGTCGCATTTTTGCGACCCGATGAGAAGAAAAGCGCTAAGGAGGAAAAGTGTCGCGATATCACGACATGTCACATTTTCATGACCCGAAAAGGATATAGAGTGTTTGGAGGCAGAAATGTCGCAATATCGTGACATGTCGCGTTTTCGCGACCCAAAGAGGAGAGAGTGTACGGAGGCATAAAATGTTGTGATATCGCGACATGTCATGTTTTCGCTAGTGCAAGCCGAAAAATGAAGCAAGGCAGCAAGAGTGTCATGATTTCATGACATGTTCTGTTTTCACGGGCGAAAGGCAGAGAAAGGCACAAGGTAGGGAAAGTGTCATGATTTCGTGACATGTTCTATTTTTGCGGGTGAAAGGTAGAGAAAGGCACAAGGAAGTGAAAGTGTCACGATTTCGTGACATGTTCTTGTTGGTCATCAAATCCGCACAGGAAAGGACTTTCGATGGGTTTGCATGCCCTGGACCTGCGACCAACATTGAAAGGCCGAGGGGAAGAGATGCCCCTCGTGCCGATCTCCAGAGAAAGGCCGGCTCCTATACTAATCTACTTTTGGGGTTTGAGACAAGAGTGCAGGAAAGAAATAAACAGAGTAAGGGTTAGGAAAAGAAATAAAAAAGGGTAAGGGTTAGAGAAAGAAATAAAAAGAGTAAGGGTTAGAAGATGATGATTTAAGGTGGGAGAGAACAGGAAGCACGATTACTCGCTAACAACTCGAATAGCAGTAGGAAATACCAAGAATAGCATGAAGGAAATGAAATGCCAAACTTCCTATGTATCCTCTGGACGGGTTCGTAGGGTTCTCCTTTCTCTCTCGCTGGAATTCAAGATTCAGAGTAACAACGATTGAGATAAGGGAATAATAGAAACCTCAATCCACCAGGCAACATAAAAGAAAGCGACAAGGCATTTTTCCTCTCCTATGTATCCTTTAGGGAAAATTTCATGGGTTCAGTCCCCGATCGCACATCGGATTCAGGATTCAGAGTCTCAGTACGTGAACGAGAAAAGACAAAAGAATTAAGCACAGAAGGCAGCATAAAAGAGAGAAATAGAGCACAAAAGATCTTTAGTATTAAACGCAAGACATCAAGTTACATTAGCTTTCTAGCAGAAAGTTCCCCCCACTTTTACATTGCAAGGCCTGGGTTTTTATAGAGGACCCGACCCTCTGAATCATTATTACAAAAATGGTGGAGTACACCCTCGGGCCCTAAGAAATCGGCTCCTCGCTGATGCTACGGATGATCCCTCAAATCGGCTACCAAAATTGGTAAGGGTGATCGAGTCAACCGAGGAAAGATGCATTAAATGAGTCACCTAGGTGTCCTTGGATTGTAGGTGCGGTGCTCGAGTGGCGGCCATGCTTGCCGGGCTCTTCTTCTCGGGCTGATACTTCGCATCCAATTGCCAAAAATGAGCAACGGGCTTATCGGGCAAGAAAAAATGCATTTATGAGGCTCTCTGATCGCCTCGAGAAAATGCCCAACTTGGGAAGCATTCCTGGGAAGTGCCTCGCTGATTTTTGCTTCGCAAAACTACTTCGAGGGCGTGGAGTGCCGAAGCCGATCTTCCTCTATCCTTCGCTGCTTCGTTGGCAAAACTGCTTCGCTAATGGGTCGGGAAAAATGCTTTGGGCCGATCTTCTTTTGAAACGGCGGTTCGGGGGAGTTTTGGCCGAAACACTTTCTCAACCTCTACTACTTCGGGTGAAAACTGGCCGAAGTGGATTTTAGAAATACTTCGGGCCCGAAGTAATTTCTTCGCCTTAGCTAATTTGGGCTATCTTTTCTTCTTTGGCGAAGTTGCTTGGATGCCGCTTCGCAAAACTCTTCACCCGAAGTAGCCGCTGGGAATGCTTCGGGTGCGAAGCATTTCCTTCGTACTTTCTCAGCAAAGTTCTCACCCGAAGTGATGATTTGAAGCGCTTCAGGCCCGAAGCTCTCTTCTTTTCATTTTGTCCACCAGGGGGCGATAGGGAAAACCAAAATTGCTATAACTTATAAACAAAAGAAAACTTTCAACAAAACAAATATTATACAAAGTTTCAATTTTTCTGCCCCTTGGTGGAATGTGACAATATTGTCAACATTCTTGGTGGCTCGCGGGGCAACGAGCTCATCTCGGTGGTAGAACCCTCAACTTTTATCCATTGGGCCAGAGTTACCTCCAGACCCTTCTCCTTGTTCCTTTTCTAGGGGTGCTTCCATAGCTTGTCCTTCCTCTTCCTCTTCCCCCTCCTCTTCTTCCGCCACTGCTTCTTCTCCTCCCATCGCCATTGCTTTTGCTACGTCTTCGACTGTTGGCAACGGGGCCAGACGGACATGGATGTCTCTTAAGGTTCGACAAACCTGAGACCAGACGCCTTTCGTGAACAACTCCTGATCTTCCAGGGATTTGACCAGGGCACGAAACCTATCGATCTGCCCGACCTCTACATGCTGGGACCTTGTATACAGATCATTTAAGGAGGCGGCGATTCTATAGTATTTCAATATGTAATCAGCAACTTGCTTCTCTGTTATTGGTTTGGCCCACTCGTCTATCTCCGAGGCGTTGTCTTCAAACTGCTGCCACTTCGGCATGATTTCCTCCTTGGCTAAGGGCTTCCCATCATTATCCATGAAGCTCGGGAAGCCTAAGGAGAAGAGGTCCTCGAAGTAGCCCATTGACGTGTGCCTCTCGCTTTCGAATGCATCCAGTAGGATTTTTGCCTTTTGAGCTTTCTTGGCTATGGAGAAAAAGGCACGAACTATGGCTTGGGCTGTTGACCAATCCCTTGCTGTCCGACTCATCATTGCGAGCTTCAAATCTTGATACCTTGCATCTTGGACCTTGAGGGCCAGCTTGAGTCGGGCCCTGACATTCTGAATGACCTCTTCGATGATTGGCCCTCCTTCGGTGGCGGCAACCCGGGCCTCTATGGTGTAAGCTAGAACTGAAAGGGCACTGACAGCCCGAGACCTAAAATTTTTGAGCAGATGTGAGCGAATCTCCTTGATTTTGCTCTTGTCAAATAGCCCTAGGCCTTCCTTCTCGTGCAGCTATATCTGAGCTTGCAAGATCTTGCTTTCAAGCTCCTTGGTCCTCAAATCATTCTTGACTTGCCTTTGTGCTTGATTCTCAGCTGTGCACTCCAGCTGTGCTATCCATAGCTTTAGGGCGTGCGCTTCTTTCTTCATTAGCTTGCACTGCTCCTCGGCCTCTGCCAATTTGGAGTGAGCCCTTGCTAGCTCCTCCTCCAGCTTGATATTAGCATTCTCGGCTTTGAACCTACGCTTGTTGGCAATGTTGGCATGCGCCTTGAAGGTCTCGATTCCAATGTGCATAGAGGCGGACTCCTTGTCCACGTTCAGATGTTCCAAGTCCTTTTCTTTATCCTGATATTCATAGTCCACTAGAGTCATCTCTTCCAGGGGCTTCTAGACTTTGGGTATCTTCTTTACTTTATGCAACTTTCCCGCCTCGAAATCGAAGATGGCACATTTCTCAACTTGAGCGAGCGAGCGCCCTTTCTTCTTTCTTGCCTCTTTCAACATTCTCTCTGTGTTCTGTCGGGCTTGGAGGATTTTTTTGGCCAAAGGGGATTCCCGTATTGAGGACAGCTCGAAGTCGAATGCGGCTGGGTCTACAGCCGAGGGATTGAACAAATATAAGGAGTTGAAGGGGATAGCCTCACCCAAAGGTTTGGCAACGGGGGTGACGGGGGCTTCGACGAGTGGGAGCATGTTATGTACTATGGAGGAATGAGCCTCGAGGTTTGGCACTGGACTATTAGCTTCACCCTGGTTGATGACTGGAGGATTGGCGGTGTGGCTGGGCGAAGTAACTTCGATAGGTTTGTCCTGGCTGAAAGACTCGGGGGAGTAGTTAGGGACACGACGTAAGAAGGTGACTGACCTTGTGGAGGTAGGGTGGATAGGTGAGAGCTTTCGGCCAGGGCCGGGGTGGACTTACGAGCAACCAGAGCATAAGGTGAAGAAAATGTACCTGCATGCCCTCCTGGCAGAGCGGCCATGGTGATCTCCTGGGTGATTGGCTCTTGTTCCTTCTGGGCCTCGGTACTTTTGGCTTCCATGACTTCCACGAGTTCCCCCATGTTGATGACATCTACGTTTGGGATCGTTTCGGCACTTGGTGGAGTTCCTTCATCGTTTGCTTCGGTCGAGCCCGATAATGATCTTTCGATAGGGGCGCTCGGAGTGCCTGTACGTGGTCGCTTTGGGAAGTTCGGGGGTGCCTGTGTAGGTTCCCGCTCTTTTCTTTTCTTCCTCTTGAGGGGTTGTTCTGATTCCTCTATTGTTGTCTCTAGATCTTCGGATGGACTCCGTAGTAAAGCTTTCGGCACGGCCCTGGCTACTTTTTCCTTGGGGACATTATCAGTCCTTCCGAGGCTTTCGCCCGAACTTGGGGTGGCTGGTGGCATGAAGTCGGCGAAGGACAAGGGTTCCCAAGACCCAATATTGGTCTGATATACAATTGTGAATTCCCTGTCCATTGTTAGAAGCCCGTAAGAATTCATCTTTCGGTGATGGACTCTCATAATCCACCATTCTCTTAACTGCTCCTCGTCCCAGTCTTTCAACTCCTCTTTTAAATCGTCCTTCACTTTTCTCCAGAAAGTGGAGTCGGGAGTTGGGAATGGGTACTGGTCTGGGTCGAATTCGACCTCCATAGGATAGAAGTCATGCCAAGGAGGCAACGTCCTCATCTCCTCTAAGTGCCACTCCAGATCCGTACCATTGGGGTTATTCCTCTGCTCCAAAATTTTGGGGCGAGGATAGACGTGGAAGTTTTTGCTTTTCAAATGATCTCTCATCACCCCCAATGGGTCGTAGAGCCACCTCTATGGTATTTGAAGCAGACCAAAATCGGTGAGCTTCTCCTCCAGGTATATGTTCTGCTTCAAGGCAAAAACTTTGATCACTCCCATCTTGAAGGGGAAATCATAGGTGTGTGCCCACTTCCACCCGTGGTCGTAGGCTTCGTCGATCGCGTCACTTTGTCGAGCAACTTCCAGGGCAAATTGGTACTTCGAAGGGAAAAAGGGCAGCAGGAAGGGCTTCCCTGTGAAGCCAAAAAGGTGGATCACAAGCCCTTGTGTCAATTGGAACACATCCCCCCTTTTCTATAGTACCACTTTATCTCTGAGGCCGAGAGGCACCCGAGGGCTAGACTTTGTCAGAACGTGCATCGCAGGTCCCAAAAATTGTTGATTGAAAGGGTAATAGGACTTCGACCTCAGCAAGAGATGGGTCCACTGATATACAGGTAAAGGGATCCCATCCTTGTCGACTGGTGAAACATCACAATGGTGAAGGGCTTTATGTACATGAAAGAAGAAGAGCCAAACCAAGAAGGAACAAGGCTAGAAGTGCGGCTCCTTGCTAGCATCCTTCATGGATGACAACCGCACATGCAGATTTTGGGCCACCCATTCTACCCAATCGAAGAAAACTGGGTTGGTGTTCGGTCGCAAAGCATCGGGAGCATAGAACTCTCCTCTGGAAATGCATTCGGCTAGCGACACCTGCCATGGGTATACCGAAGTATCGCTTGACAAGCCTCCCACCCATGCGATGATGGAGAATATATCTGTGTTCTTGAAGGCCTCCAAGGGCAGGGGCATCTGGGGTCGCTTACCGAAAGGAAGTCCGCTCTTGAGATTTTCATGCAAAAAGCTCAGAATGAAGGGATTAGAGGTGAACTTATCCATTTGTTCACTCAGGCTGACATTGCGAATGGTATAGCCTTTTGGTGGCCTTTGTTGTGGTGCGAACGCTGCCTGCACATCCTCCTTCAGAATGGAAAACAACTTTTGACCCGAGGCATCCAACACCTGTCTGGTTTGTGGTTGGTAGTTCTGAGCGATGGCATATATGAGCTCGGGGCAGTGATGTGTAGGAGGAACTAGATACCAGTATATGTGGGAATAATACGCCGCGACCCTCTTGTTCTCCGTCGAGAGCCTGCTTCGCATGAAGTCGATGGTATGTCGAAGCTCGGCCACGGTTCTTGAGAGCTCTGGGTCTCTGATTTTCACCCACTTATCGACCGGTGGTTCTACGCTGGGCTCGTCATCGGACTCTTCCCTTCCTTCCATCACTTGTTTTCCTAGGTGTGGGGGAGGATTGACCCTCCTAGGTCTCTGTTTCTTTTCTTCTGTGGCTCTCGCCTTCTCTGGAACCGTCGTCTCTGGCCCTTTTCCTTTCTGAGTGGGGGTCTTCTTTCCCATTGCGAACGATCGTAGCAGAATAACTTGTGAGGTAGAAAAGTTTAGTACCTCAAAACAAGGGATGGGATAATCATGGCGAACAGTGGAACCTTTGATGCAGAAGCTCTCCGAGGTGACAGAATGCAGACTCGACTCTCACACTTGCAAATGGTTTGCTCTTAATGGGCATCTGCATTTTATAGCTTCGAAGGGCAACTTTCGGCATTTATGGCAACCATCGTAATTACTTCGTGGGCCTGGCCCAAAAGTATCACTGTGGCATCTGATTGGCCATATGGCGGCATCGTACACGGGGCCATGCAATTCAGGGATTTGATTTTGTAAATCGCTGCCACCTGGTACCCTTGCACGACTTTTCGGTTAATGAACTGCCTTGGGATGAGTGTCATTTCTTTTGTATTGAGTTCATCTGCTTCGGCCCCCTTTTGAGGCTATTGTCGGCATGTTTCTTGAGGCATATCTTAAATGTGCCCGCCTCAAAATTGAGGTTTGGCGACATGGAGTTGGCGAAGAAAATACTTCGCCGTGAAGTTCTTCTTTGGGCTGATTTTCTTCATTTCGGGCCCGAAGTTCCCCTTTGCCATGCTGTTGCTTCGGTTCGCCGACCGAAACCTGTTTCATCGAGGAGGGCCTCGCCAAGAATTACTTCGGACAATGCCTTCGGCACATTTCTTTAGCGAAGCATTTTCCACGTCCTTGATCTGCATGTGGTTCGGTTCTACGAGGATGAACTGCTTCGCGATGAACTTCCCTTCGTCGGATACTTCGGATCGAAACCCCCGAAGGCGATTTCGATCGTGCTTTGTGAAGCCGAAGCCAGGAATCTAGCTTTTGCGGTTGAAGTGGCGCTTGCTCTCCGTGATATTTTGAACAGAGTATAGACAAAGAACTGAAACCCTATATACAAAAATACATGCAAGATTTTTTTTTTATTTTAATTTTTTGTTGAGTGATATAAATACCTCAGCGATTGAAGGTCTTCAGGTGGAGACCATTGACGGAGATTGGTAAAACTTGGCCATTCGCATCTTTGAGGATGAAATAATTGGACGAGTTCACTTTTACTATTTCAAATGGTCCGTCCCAGAACGCATCCATTTTGTCATGATTCCCAGGCTTGGCCTTCCATGAGTCCCACCTCCATACCAGGTCTCCTGTTTTGAATGTGCGATCGGATGATTTCCTTTTGAACCATTCTCGGGTGACCTCAACATGTTGTGCGAAGTTTTGGTAGGCCTTTTCACGCTCCTCTTCTAGTTGTAGTAGTTGGACCAGGCATTCCTCCATCGGGTTGGCTTCATCTTCTTCTAGCAACTGTAATGCAGGGATCTCGATGTGAGTGGGCAGGATGGCCTCCTTGCCGTAGACCAGAGCATAAGGTGAAGTCTTGATTGACCTTTTGATAGAAACCCGATCGGCCCACAAGGCCCGATCCAGAAGGAGGTGCCAAGTTCTTTTGTTTTGATCGATCAGCTTTCTCAGTATCCTCAACAGGGTTTTGTTGGTGGATTCTGCCAATCCATTGCCCTGGGGGTAATAGTTGGAGGACACCTTGTGATATATCCCATACTTGTATAGGAACTCATTGATCTTTGCGCCTATGAAACCAGGACCGTTATCTATAATAATTGCTTTGGGGATACCGAAGCGGGTAATCAATCCTTCCAGGAAGGTGACGACGGTATCTTGATCGGCATGTTTTGTGGGGACTGCCTCGGCCCACCTGGTGAAGTAATCAGTCGCAGTCAGAATGAATTTGTGTCCAGCGGAGGAGTTTGGTGATATGGCCCCTATGAAATCTAGTCCCCATTGCTGAAAGGGGGCTTCTACTTGTATCGGTCGGAGTGGCATTGAAGCATTTTTGCTTTGGCCGGTGAATTTTTGGCATTGCTCGCACCTTCGGCAAACGGAGAAGGCATCGACAAAGAGTGTGGGCCAATAGTAACCCGCCTTGATTATCTTTAGCACTATCGCTCTTCCAGCAAAGTGTCCTCCAGATAGTCTTGAATGAAATTCACCCAGGATTCTCCTCTTATCATCATCTTTTATGCATCTGAGGAGGACGCCATCAATGTTCCTAAAAAATAGGCCTTCTGGGCGCATAGTGTATCGGGCGGACCGCATCCTGAAATGTCTTCATTGCAAAGCATTCAGATGCGAGGGGCATCTGTCGATGTTGAAATATTCCACTATTTCATCGACCCAATATTTCTTGGCCTCTTCTTGATTAGCGAGGCTTCTCCCATTGGCTAGTCATCCGACTGACAGTCTATTATTTCGGTCGTTGCGCTCTTCGCCAGCTCTTGACATAATGCGCGACCATGAACTAGTTTGGTAGGCTTGATCTCAATATCAAACTCTTGGATTTTGCTTACCCAACCAGCTCTCTTGCTTCCTAGTTCCCCTTGAATAATGAAACTACGCACATCGGGGTGAATGACGAAGACTATGGTTCGACTCTGAGAAATGAACTGTTTGAATTTCTTGAGAGACTTCATAACTGCATGCACTTGACGCTCGATGAAATTGTACTTCTCTTCATGGGGATTAATTATCTGGCTGAGGAACGCGATGGGACGTTCCTCTCCATCTTCCCCCTTTTGCGTTAAGACCGCGGCGTAGCTTTCAGGTTCTCCTATTGCATACAGGATAAAATCTCGACTGTAGTCGGGGTTGATCAAGACCGGTGCCTGCACAATTTGGGCCTTGATTTCTTTGAATGCTTTTCTCCTCTCTTCTGTCCAGATGAATTCTGCACCCTTCTTTAAAAGCTTAGACATCGGCTTAATGACCTGGGCGAAGTCTGGGACAAACTTCCTTACGAAGTTAATCTGATCGAAGAAATATTGAAGGCCCTTTTTATCCGCTGGGATTGGGAGTTTCATCAGAGCTTCGGCTCTGTCAGGATCCACGATGAGACCCTTTTTTGAAATTGCGTGTCCCAGCAGCTTTCCTTCGCTGACTGCGAAGATAGACTTTTTTGGATTGATTGAGATGCCAAATTCTCGACATTTTTCAAAAATTTGTTGAAGATGTTTTGGGTGGTTTTCTCTCCTTCGGGAGAAGACGGTCATGTCATCCAAATAGATAACGATAACCTTGTTCAGAAGCTCACCAAAAGCTAGGTCCATCGCCCTCTGGAAAGTAGCTCCCGCGTTCGAGAGGCCAAAAGGCATTCGTTGGTAGGTGAATGTGCCCCACTTGGTTGTGAACGCGGTCTTATGCTGGTCTTCGTCCCTGACCCATATTTGATTATATCCGGAGAAACCATCAAGCAGGGAGAATCGTTGAGCTCCAGCCATCGAATGCAAGATCTGATCGATCTGTAGGAGAGGATAGTGGTCCTTGAGGGAAGCATGATTCAGGTTGCGGAAGTCCATGCATAATCGGATGTCTCCATTCTTTTTTTTGACAGGGACCAAGTTTGCTACCTAGGAAGAATGCTTGATAGGATAAATGATCTTTGCTTCGAGCATTTTAAGCAGTTCGGCCTTCATCAGGACCTCGATTTTTGGATTAATCGGCCTTTGCTTCTGTCGAAAAGGTTTGGCCCCTTCTTGTAATTCGATTGTATGTTGGATCAGCTACCGATCATATCCCTTGAGGTCGTGATAAGACCAAGCCACGATATCTGGGTACTTCCTACACAAACATCGGATTCGCTCTATTTCTTTTGAGGTACAATCGGTCTCGACCTTTATTACTTTCCCAGGTTCCAGTTCTAGATCTTGATATTGCTGCACGTTGATCTAGATCCTGTGAGAGAGCAATCGATCATTTTGATCGAAAAGGCTCTCAAGCATGATCAATCCCTTGGGAACGTGGTTGTTCTTCAACTGGACCAATCCTTCGTATTCTTCCTCATCAGGGCTTCGGTCTTCGACTATAGCGGCTTCTTGGATCATGAAATTGACAATCTGCTCATCGTTGTCAAAAACTTGCCAGTGTAAATCTCTGTCTGGGACAGAGGGCCTATAGATCATCCTTACAGCCTTCGGCTTATGCACCATATCATCCATTGGAGAATATCGGGCTGCGATGGATGCTAAGACATCTGCATGTCGATTCTTTTCACATGGAATAGACTATAGATTGAGAGATTCAAACTGGTCGAACAGGTCCCATACCCTATTACGGTATGATTTAAGATAGTGCTTCTTTGAAGAGCATCTGTTGGTGACCTGGTTGCAAACTAGTTCAGAATCTCCGAAGATTTGAAGATGCCTTATGCCTAACTTGTCAGCTTTCTTGAGTCCCAAGCACAAGGCTTCATACTCTGCTGCATTGTTGGTGCAGCTCCATGTTAATCAATAGCAATACTCCTTTTGCTCACCAGACGACAAAATCAGAAGGATTCTTGCCCTAGCGCCGTTCTTGCATCGGGCACCGTCGAAGAACAATTTCCATAGTCCTTCTTGAGCAGAAACCTTTCCCTCCATTTTGGTTGGTTTCTCGGACTTGGCAATGGTGTAGCACCCCACCTCAGTCTCTATCATGGCATTGAAATCTGCCAATGAAAATTCATCTTCACAACACAACTGTGCGAGGGATTCTTGGACCAGATCCACTTGCTCTAGTTCCTCCGCGATTGTATGCACAGGGCCAGTGCTCTCTTCCTCGGACATCTTCTGAACCAGGAATGTAGAAGGCTTTTCATTATAGATCTTCACCTTCTTCCCTTTGAAGGGGATCTCCAGATGAGTGTAGTCCATGGACAGATATCCGCCCAACTTTGCCATGAATTCCCTTGACAAGCACATGTTGAAGTAGGGCTCAAGGTCCACGACTACCACCTCTTGTATGACTATGATTTGAGGTGTCTTATGTAGCCGAATAGGAATGTCTTTGATGACACCTATAGTCTTCACTGGGGTACCGTCCAGCTGGAGGACTCCATGACTGCTTCGTGTGTATTCCATGCCTATTTCCTCGCATACCGCCTTCGGCATTACTGTCATCGTAGCTCCAGAATCTATCATGCAGTTATGCATGATATATCCTTCCATTTGTAAGGATAAGTAGAATGGTGGTGGTCTATTTTTCCCCGTGATGGATGTGGATAGGGTCTGCACCAGGGCGAGCGGCTCTGCCTTCTTTGTATTGATCCTCTTCAATGATTCTTGCAGCAGGTCCACTTGTCCAGGAAGTTGCAGAGCATCATACAAACTGATTTTGGCTGGAATTCTCTTCAACTCTTCTACAATGTTGTAGGCTGGGGAGCTATGCACCTCAGGTTCCTTTCTTGGTTCGTACTTGGTGCGATATTGCTCTATCGCTTTGACCCTTTGTCGCTTGGTGAGCGAGGGAAACTTGAGCTTCTCCTTAGCCTGTTCTTTGGTTTCCACCTGAGGTGGTTCGGTAGTGGCCTTTTGGGCCTTTTCCTTGACTGGAGCTAGCGGAGGAGCTTCGCTCGGGGCCGAAGAGGATGTTTGTCCCTTCTCAAATCAAGCATGTACCTTCAAAGGAGCCATCTGAGTAGCATCCACCTCTATCGACCTTTTACCTCCCCTAGTAAGGACTGTGACTGGCTCTTCCTCATCGATGGACAAATTTTGATCCAATTGTCTGATGACGTTGACTTGACCGCCTTGACCACTGCTTGCTAGTGTCTACACGTAGTGTTGATGCAACATGCATGTATTCTCCTCGTGAGGATCATTACATGTAGAGCACCAATATACATGATCGAAAGTGCTTGGGACTTCTTCTATCGCAGCATTTCTTGCCGAAGCTTTTCCTTGATGGACCGCTTGATCTTTGGTAAGTGCAAGCGTGGGATAAGACCTTCTTGGTAGAAACTCTTGTTGCACTTGCTTCTTCTTGACAACGGTCATGTCGTTGGACAAGGTCTGCACTGTGGCATTTAACGATTGCATTTCTTGCAGTATCTTGGCTTGCATATCATCGACCTTGGGAACTGATGGTAAAGAAGCCATAGTCGGTATCGGAGGCAGGGCAGGATGTTGGAGGGGTGCTAGCAACATTGGAAATGTTGGAGTGATGGTGGGTGGCGTAGTTGAAAGTGTGGGGAAATGTATCTATGGAGCGGTGATCTACGACACAACGGGATTCGGGTTCCAAGATGAGATCGGATATGCAGGGATTGCAGAAATCTATGGAGCGACTGCGCTCGCGTACTGGGCTTGAAGGAACTCGGGGAGTATGGGCATTGGCATTCTTTGAGGGAGTTTACCCATGGCTATGAGGTCCGTTTCTGCTTTCTTGGCTAACCCATACAATTTTGGAAAAGTATTGACATTTGAGTACCTTATCATAAGACCGATATCAAGGTTGAATGCCCGAAGGAAGTAGTACGTCGTGGCTTCGTCAGTTGGGCGAAGTCCAACTGGGACTCTTTGCCAGGTTCGAGCGAACCTAACATTGAAGTCCGTAATCTCTTCTTGTGGATGCCTTTGGATTGAAGTGAATTGCTGCAGAAGAGAAGTTGGATCGGTGGACTCGTTGAAGCCTTGCATCAATCGCCGGCTAATTGGTCCCATCCCGTAATAGTGTCGGATGGCAAGAGATCTGTACCAATAGAGGAGCTTTCCTCTAAGGGAGAGAACCAGGAGCTTCACCATCACTCACTCTTCTGTGATATCATGGATTGCCGCCAGGGAAATGATGTCCTGGATATGCTCTAGAGCAGTCTTTCTAGTTTCGTCGAACGTCGGGAGCTTTTTGATTGCGATAGGTGGAACTTGTCCCTGGCCCGCGAGATTCAACGGTGACGAAGAATTCCATGTTGGAAATAATCTGGGCGGCGATTGTTGTTGTTGTTGTTGTTGGGCCATATTTGTGCCTGGGTTCTGTGGAATCGAAATCCTCAAAGTCCCTCTTGGGTTGCTCGTCGAAAGGGCAATGGGAATGGAGGCACTAGGATGCTTCGGTGAGTTGGGAGGATTCAGAGGAAAACTAGCTGTTGTGCTATCAAAATTTAGGCCTTGCTCGTCAACAGTAGCCTCTTGCGAGGATGTCCCACGTAAGAGATATTCGGGGGTAACTAACCTAGAGCGTTCCCCAAAGGCATCAATATCAAGCTCAAAGAACTCGGTTTCCTCTCCTCTATTCCTAACTCTCCATCTCGTTTGCATGAAGGCACAGGCTTTTAGTACTGGTCTTTACGACTTGAAGATTCTTGGGTAAAATAGAGTCGCCAGATGCTAAGAGTCTCTTAGTAATGAGAGCATCGATTCTCACTACTACTCAGGGGATGAGACTGACCGGATCTCATCGGGAACTTGTTAGAACTACTGGCTCCGGTGAAGACGGGCTAGAAATTTTCTCAAACATGGGACCTTGGGTCCCATCGAGCGTGCCAAAAACTGTTGGTCATCAAATCCGCACAGGAAAGGACTTTCGATGGGTTTGCATGCCCTGGACCTGCGACCAACATTGAAAGGCCAAGGGGAAGAGATGCCCCTCGTGCCAATCTCCGAAGAAAGGCCGGCTCCTATACTAATCTACTTTTGGGGTTTGAGACAAGAGTGCAGGAAAGAAATAAACAGAGTAAGGGTTAGGAAAAGAAATAAAAAAGGGTAAGGGTTAGAGAAAGAAATAAAAAGAGTAAGGGTTAGAAGATGATGATTTAAGGTGGGAGAGAACAGGAAGCATGATTACTCGCTAACAACTCAAATAGCAACAAGAAATACCAAGAATAGCATGAAGGAAATGAAATGCCGAACTTCCTATGTATCCTCTGGACGGGTTCGTAGGGTTCTCCTTTCTCTCTCGTTGGAATTCAGGATTCAGAGTAACAACGATTGAGATAAGGGAATAACAGAAACCTCAATCCACCAGGTAGCATAAAAGAAAGTGACAAGGCATTTTTCCTCTCCTATGTATCCTTCAAGGCAAATTTTAGGGGTTCAGTCCCCGATCGCACATCGAATTCAGGATTCAGAGTCTCGATACACAAACGAGAAAAGACAAAAGAATTAAGCACAGAAGGCAGCATAAAAGAGAGAAATAGAGCACAAAAGATCTTTAGTATTAAACGCAGGACATCAAGTTACGGCAGCTTTCTAGCATAAAGTCCCCCCAACTTTTACATTGCAAGGCCTAGGTTTTTATAGAGGACCCGACCCTCTGAATCATTATTACAAAAATAGTGGAGTACACCCTCGGGCCCTGAGAAATCGGCTCCTCGCTGATGCTGCGGATGATCCCTCAAATCGGCTACCAAAACTGGTAAGGGTGACCGAGTCAACCGAGGAAAGATGCATTAAATGAGTCACCTAGGTGTCCTTGGATTGTAGGTGCGGTGCTCGAGTGGCGGCCATGCTTGTCGGGCTCTTCTTCTCGGGCGATACTTCGCATCCAATTGCCAAAAATGAGCAACGGGCTTATCGGGCAAGAAAAAATGCATTTATGAGGCTCTCTGACTGCCTCGGGAAAATGCCCAACTTGGGAAGCGCCTCGCTGATTTTTGCTTTGCAAAACTACTTCGGGGGCGTGGAGTGCCGAAGCCGATCTTCCTCTATCCTTCGTTGCTTCGTTGGCAAAACTGCTTTGCTAATGGGTCGGAAAAATGCTTCGGGCCGATCTTCTTTTGAAACGACGGTTCGGGGGAGTTTTGGCCGAAACACTTTCTCAACCTCTACTGCTTCGGGTGAAAACTAGCCGAAGTGGATTTTAGAAATACTTCAGGCCCGAAGTAATTTCTTCGCCTTAGCTGATTTGGGCTATCTTTTCTTCTTCGACGAAGTTGCTTGGATGCCGCTTCGCAAAACTCTTCACCCGAAGTAGTCGCTGGGAATGCTTCGGGTGCGAAGCATTTCCTTCATACTTTCTCAACAAAGTTCTCACCCGAAGTGATGATTTGAAGCGCTTCGGGCCCGAAGCTCTCTTCTTTTCATTTTGTCCACCAGGGGTGATAGGGAAAACCAAAATTGCTATAACTTATAAACAAAAGAAAACTTTCAACAAAACAAATATTATACAAAGTTTCAATTTTTTTGCCCCTTGGTGGAATGTGACAATATTGTCAATAGTTCCGTTTTCACAGGTGACAGGTAGAGAAAGGCATAAGGTAGCAAAAGTGTTACGATTTCATGACGTCATGTTTTCGCTAGTGCATGCCGAGAAGAGTGCAAGGAAGCGAAAAGTGTCACGATTTCATGACATGTCATGTTTTCGCTGGTGTAAGCCAAGTAGAGTGTATGGAGGTGAAAAGTATCACGATATCGTGACATGTGTTTTCTCGCATACAGGCCAAGAAGAAGACAAAAAGGCTGTCAGAGCGGCGGTTCTACTGTCAGAGCTGTAAGAGAACAGAAAAGGCTGTCAGAGCCACAAATGAGAAGATAAATTTGTCAGAATGGCGGATATACTATCAGAGCATAGAAAAGGTTGTCAGAGCTGTAAAGTGAGTAGAGAAGACTGTCAAATCATAGTAAATAGAGCACGTCAGAAAGAGAGCGACTAAAAGACAGAGCGCATCAGAGAGAGAGCGGCTAAAAGACAGAGCACGTCAGAGAGAGTGTGGCAGAAGGAGCGCGGCTGAGAAAGCATGGCAAAATGAGATAAAGGTAGAGACGTAAGAAGCGAAGGAAGAGAACTATAAAAGGGCCGCTACATGGAGAAGTTAGGTTGCTAATTATAGTGGAAAAGTGCCACCATATAGAGGAGAAGTGCTACGAAAAAAGGGCAAAGAGAGGGCTGTAAGAGAGAATAGCAAAGCTGAAAGAGAAAAATAGAACAGAGCTGTAAGTATATGCAGTTCTGGTTAAAAGGCATTAGACCAGTGAGGGTATTGTAGAAGAGAAGGCATTTTTATGTCATTGAAACAGTTCAAAACTAAAGTCCAAGTTGGTGCTTGGCATTAGGGAGTTGGTGCTCCTTTCTGTTGCTACAGATAAATAAGGGGTTGGTGCTCCTTCCTATGGGTACTAGAAAATTGTTTGTAAAGTTGGTGCTTTGCAAAGGCTGAATTTGGATGGGAGTCCAAGCAGTCTAATTTTTGAGTAGCCAAAACTGGTGAACCTCATTAAATTGTGTGTTGTGGAATGCTTTCTTGTTTAATTTCTTTATCTATTTTTAAGTTCTCTCTGCTTAAGTTTTAAAGAGTTGTAGATCTGAATTTAAATAGCTACACTGATTCACCCCCCTCTCAGTGTCATTGTGAGAATATCAATTGGTATCAGAGCAAGGTTCCTGAACAAGCTCAATCAACTAAGGTGATCTTGGAAGAAACACAATGGTCGATGGTGAAGGATTTTCATCTAACAAAGCTCCTTTGTTTGATGGAACTAATTACTCTTTCTAGAGACTTAGGATGCATACATATCTATGTGCTTTGGGATATGACATTTGGGAGTCAGTAGACAGTGGATACACAATACCCTCTACTCCTCCAACAGATGTTGCTGAGAAGAAAAAGTTTGAGAATAACTCTAAAGCAAAGAATGCTATAATGTGTGGGTTAGTAGACAAGTGAAGCGATAAGGATCATGAGTCAGTAAAACGAGAAAAAATACATGTGGGACAAACTACAGAGCATTCATGAAGGAGATGGCAAGATCAAGGAAGCCAAGCTACAAACACATCAAGCTCAGTTGGAAGCATTAAAAATGAATGACGATGAGAACATAGAGGCCTATATACTGAGAGTCAATGGAATCATTAATGCGATTAGAGGACTCGACGAGGAAATGGAAGATGCGGTCGTCGTGAAAAAGGTACTAAGAACTCTTCACAAAAGATTTGATTCTAAAGTTTCTACTATAGAAGAAGCTAAAGATCTAAATACTTTTAGCATGGATGAAATGCATGGTTCTTTAACTACATACGAAATGAGAATAGGACAAACTAAGACCTCAGACAAAGAAGCTACTTTTAAAGCACACAAAAATATAAAAGGTAAACAAGAATCTTAGGAAGAAGAGTCTTCAGATGAAATAGAAGCAAACTTTGTTAGAAAAATAATAAAGGGAAAAGGAAAGTACAGAGGAAAGTTACCGTTTAAGTGCTTCAATTGTGGAGGCATCGGGCACTTTGCAGCTAAATGTCCAATGAATGAGAAAAACAAAAATGATGAAGGGTCACACCAAGAAAGAAGTGACCGGAAGAAGAAACCACATTTTAGAAAAAGCAACTTCAAGAAGAAAAGTTTCATATCCAAGAATGTTAGCTCTTCTGAAGACTGCTCCGGTGAGGATTCTGAAGAAGAAGCAGGTGAAGCTCTGTTCATGGCATTTTAAGAAAGAAAAATAGAAGAAAAATAAGAATGTAATGAAAAACCTGAGGATGAGGCTGAAGTATATCTGGAAGGTGAGTTGGTTGCTGCACTTAAAAAGCTAAGCACAGAAAGGAAAAATAATAAAAAGGTTTCAAGAAAGCTTGAGGATGCCAATGAAATAATAAACAACTTGAAAGTACAGATAGACGAATTTAAGAAAATGTCTAAAGTTCTTGAAGTACAATTAATCGTAAAGATAGATGAGTGCAGAAAGCTAGAAGAAGACATTTTTAGGTTAAGGATGCAGCTAGAGAAGATGAATCAAAAATTGAGTTGTTATCATAAGTTTGAAGAAAGTTCTGTAAAGCTAAATAAAATTATAAATAACCAAAGGCCTTCAGGCATCAAATTTGGTTTGGGATTCGATGAAGGAGAATCATCAAAGGGATCAAAGGCCATAAATGTAGAACCCATAAAGAAAGAAGATAATATCAGGGTTGATCAAGAAAAAACAAATCATGCCAAAGAAAGCAATAATGCCAGACTCAAGAGGAGTATTGACAAAGATGGATTCACAAAAGTCACACATCCAAGAAGGAGAAGATTCATGGCTCCTACTTCAAAATGGCAAAGACCTTCACCCAGGTTTAATCATTCATTTTTTGGTTATTGTTTTAAATGCAATGCTTATGGTCATAAGATTTCAGATTGCAGTTATAATGTAGCACAAAGGAATTTCACCAGTAGAAATGTCTTTTCACCATTGATGGATTATGCAGTAGAATGTTATAACTATCATAATTTTGGACACATTACAAGAAACTATAGAAGCACTTGTGTAGCAAATAAATATCAGGGTAGAAAATCTCAACCAAATGGATTGAAACAAAACAAAAAACTTCCTGAAAAATAGGCACAAGCTAATGAAAGGGGAAAGGCAAAACAAGTAGCCAAAACTGCCATCAAACCAGAATGGAAAGAAAAGGAGAAACTCCAGAAAGAAAAGGAGAAAATCTAGGAAGAAAAGAAATATTTGATTGTTCATACTGCTTTTAAAGCACATAACAAATCTGCACCATGGATACTTGATAGTGGATGCTCCCGTCACATGACAGGTGACAAGCAAAAATTTGAGAAGTTACAGAATTATGAATGTGGTTATGTGAAATTTGGAAATAATCATGGAGCAAAGATAGTTGGCAAAGGATCAGTCAAGATCAATGACGAAAAGATCAAATCAAAAGAAGTCCTATTTTTTATTGGTCTGAAGCATAACTTGCTCAACGTAAGTCAAATCTGTGACAGAGGTCATGAAGTAATTTTTAAGAAGCAGGGTTGTGAAGTGAGAAAAGCTAACAGTGGGAAGTTGATTGCTACTCGGATCAAGGACTTCTAGAAACTCGTATACTCTCTCGGAGACTTCATAAGGAGCATGCTTGATTGGACGAGGAAGATGAAAATTGGTCGTGGCACAAGAGGCTCGGTCATATCAGCTTTGACAATTTGGTAAAAATAAACTCAAAAATGGCAGTAAGAGATATACCCTCCATTGGTAAACCACTAAATAGTATTTGTGCTTCATGCCAAAAGGGGAAGCAAACTAGAGCCATATTTAAATCAAAGGAGTACTTTACCAGCAAACCTTTAGATCTAATACATACTAATTTATGTGGACCCATGAGAACACAAAGTATAAATGGTGACAAATACTTTATGTTGTGCATAGATGACTATTCCAGAATGACCTGGATATTATTTTTGAAGCATAAATTTGAAGCTTTTGAAATGTTCAAGACTTTCAAAAACCAAGTTGAGAATGAAACAGGAAAGAGGATCAAATGCTTAAGATCAGATAGAGGAGGAGAGTTCATCTCAGAGGAGTTTGTAGAATACTGTCAAAAATATGGGATCAAAAGACAATTTTTAGCAGCAAGGACACCTCAGCAGAATGGTGTTGTAGAAAGAAAGAACAGAACTGTGCAAGAAATGGCATGGATGATGTTGACTGAGAGCAAAATTGTAGACAGATTTTGAAAAGAGGTAGTCCATACTACAGTTTATATCCAAAACAGGTGCATGTTGAGGATGCATGAAAGCAAAACCCCTTATGAGCTATGGTTCGGCAAGAAGGCAACAACAAAATTCTTCAAAATCTTTGGCAGCAAGTGTTACATCAAAAGAACTAAAGATAATCTTGGTAAGTTTTAAGATATCACGATAATCTCGTGATATCGAGACATGATGAGAAGCTGAAAAAACTGTTGCGATATCACGACATGTTTGAAGAGAGAGAAAGCACAAAGAAAACTGTCATGATATCGTGACATGTTGAGAAGAAAGGAAAATTGTTGTGATATCGCGACATGTTAGAAGAGAGAGAAAGCACAAGGAAAACTATCGCGATTTCGTGACATGTTGGAAGAGAGAGAAAGCGCAAGAAAAACTATCACGATTTCGTGACATGTTGGAAGAAAAGAAGGCAAGTAAAAAAAACTGTCACGATTTCGTGACATGTTCGATGAGAAGGCACATGCAAGAAAACTGTCACGATTTCATGACAAGTTCGGGGAGAAGGAGCTTGCAAAGAAAAGTGTCACGATTTCACGACAATCTGTAAGAGAGACAGTACGGATGAAAATGTGTCGCAATTTCGCGACATGTTTGAGAGAAGGAGCTCGCAAAGAAAAGTGTCACGATTTCACACAAATCTATAAGAGAGGCAGTACGGACGAAAATGTGTCACAATTTCGTGACATGTTTGAGAGAAGGAGCTCGCAAAGAAAAGTGTCACAATTTTGCAACAATTTGCAAGAGAGGTAGTACGGACAAAAATGTGTCACAATTTTGCGACATGTTTGAGAGAAGGAGCTCGCAAAGAAAAGTGTCGTGATTTCGCGACAATCTGTAAGAGAGGCAGTACGAACAAAAATGTGTCACAATTTTGTGACATGTTTGAGAGAAGGAGCTCACAAAGAAAAGTGTCGCGATTTCGTGACAATCTGCAAGAGAGGTAGTACGGACGAAAATGTGTCACGATTTTGCGACATGTTTGAGAGAAAGAGCTTGCAAGGAAAAGTGTCACGATTTTGTGACAATTTGCAAGAGGAAGCGCTAAGGAGAAAAAGTGTCACGATTTCGCGACATGTCACATTTTCACGACCCGATGAGAAGAAAAGCGCTAAGGAGGAAAAGTGTCGCGATATCGTGACATGTCACGTTTTCGTGACCCGAAAAGGACATAGAGTGTTCAGAGGCAAAAATGTCGCGACATCACGACATGTCGCATTTTCATGACCCGAAGAGGAGAGAGAGTGTACGAAGGCGAAAAGTGTCGCGATATCGTGACATGTCATGTTTTCGCTAGTGCAAGCCGAACAATGAAGCAAGGCAGCGAAAGTGTCACGATTTCGTGACATGTTTCGTTTTCACGGGCGAAAGGCAGAGAAAGGCACAAGGCAGTGAAAGTGTCATGATTTTGCGACATGTTTCGTTTTCGTGGGCGAAATGCAGAGAAAGGCACAAGGAAGCAAAAGTGTCGCGATTTCGCGACATGTTCCATTTTTGTAGGCAAAAGGCAAAGAAAGGCATAAGGCAGCAAAAGTGTCACGATTTTGTGACATGTCATGTTTTCACTGGTGCATGCCGAGAAGAGTGCAAGGAAGCAAAAAGTGTCACGATTTCGTGACATGTCATGTTTTCATTGGTGCAAGCCAAGTAGAGTGTACGGAGATAAAAAGTGTCATGATATCATGACATGTGTTTTCGCACATACAGGCCGAGAAGAAGACAAAAAGGCTGTCAGAGCGACGGTTCTACTGTTAGAGCTATAAGAGAACAAAAAAGGCTGTCAGATCCGCAAATGAGAAGATAAATCTGTCAGAATGATGGATATACTATTAGAGCACAGAAAATGCTGTCAAAGCCGTAAAGTGAGCAGAGAAGGCTATCAGATCATAGTAAATAGAGCACGTCAGAAAGAGAGTAGCTGAAAGACAGAGCATGTCAGAGAGAGAGTGGCTGAAATACAGAGCGTGTCAGAGAGAGTGTGGCAGAAGGAGCGTGGCTAAGAAAGCATAGAAAAATGAGATAAAGGTAGAGACGTAAGAAGCGAAGGAAGAGAACTATAAAAGGGCCACTGTGTGGAGAAGTTAGGTTGCTACTTATAGTGGAAAAGTACCGTCGTATAGAGGAGAAGTGCTACAAAAAAGGGTAGAGAGAGGGCTGTAAGAGAGAATAGCAAAGCTGAAAGAGAAAAATAGAACAGAGCTGTAAGTATATGCAGTTCTGGTTAAAAGGCATTAGACCAGTGAGGGTCTTGTAGAAGAGAAGGCATTTTTATGTCATTGAAACAATTCAGAACTGAAGTCCAAGTTGGTGCTTGGCATTAGGGGGTTGGTGCTCCTTTCTGTTGCTGCAGATAAATAAGAGGTTGGTGCTCCTTCCTATGGGTACTAGAAAATTGTTTATAAAGTTGGTGCTTTGCAAAGGCTAGATTTGGATGGGAGTCCAAGCAGTCTAATTTTTGAGGAGTAGCCAAAACTGGTGAACCTCGTTAAATTGTGTGTTGTGGAATGCTCTCTTGTTTAATTACTTTATCTATTTTTAAGTTCTCCTTGCTTAAGTTTTAAAGAGTTGTAGATCTGAATTTAAATAGCTACACTGATTCATCCCCCCCTCTCAGTGTCATTGTGAGAATATCACATCTAATGGAAGCTATTTCATAAGATTTAATTGAATATTACAAGATATATAGGGCCTAAAAGTGAGGGTTTTTTTATTAGGCAAGAATTTACAAGTAATCAAGGTAGCTTGATAGCTTACTAAAAATTGAGCCATTTGGGAGGTCGATTCTCCTTAGAACATAGGTAGGTTTAATAATTTTACAAAAATATCTTTTCGAGAGGAGTCTAATAAAACACAAATTTTATTGAGTAGTGAAAGAGATGCGTGGTCCAGAAGTGAAACCATTTGTGTTGTTGGGAGGAAATTCAAGTCAGCAATGCCTAGTTTTAAGCAATTTCAAGGTGCTAAGGCCATAGGAATATAGGCATACGAGAACTTGTTGGAAATCCTATTATAAACATGATCTAATAGGAGAGGTTATTTTCCATTTTAAAAAGTTTACCATACACAACAATGACAATAAGCATCACAAAAAACTCAAGGCAAGAAAAATTTGGGCACCTATGATAAAAATATTTCAACTAAAAAACTGAGTTTTTTATATGATTGGTTATCATGCACAAGCCCAAGCAAACAAGAGAAAATTTATCAAAATTTAAAAAGTGGGTCTCTAGTCTTATGCAAACTAGGGCATGTTATGCAAGCGCAACAACAAGAATGATGAGTCATTTTAATACTCAAGGTAACATGATGTATCTTGCCTAACTAACCCCAATTATCATGAAGCCCAAAGAGAAAATGCAAAACTAGGACTATTAGGTCATGGTAACAAGGTCCAGTCTCAAAAGGACCTAGGCTAGGGATAGGGTTGATTTCATGGATCAAGCCAATAAGGTCATAATATATGACTACCTGTTCCTTGAAATAAAACTAACAAACAAGAGGAGCTTGAGAATGTAAAGGATGCCCTAAAGAGCTCCTAGTTGGAGACCAAATTGCTCCAAGTCCAAGAGGACTAGCTTGCCAACTGATTGGCTTTACAACCACCAACCTCTCTTTTGGAGGTAAAAAATAACAAGGTGTAGAGCCTCATACACTAGCTTACCCAGATCAACATGGGAAGAAATATTTTACAAAAGGAGATCAAGGAAGAGAAGAATAAAAAATTAGATCTCATACAATGACTAGGGGCATAATTTTAATAAAAGAGGTGTAGTGAGTTCTCAATACACTTGGAAGGAGAAAGCCTTAACAAAACCTGAGAAGATGGTCCTTGTAGAAAATAAGGTGGAAAAAAAGTTGTGAGAAGCAAAACTTCTTAGATTTGCAAAAGGGCCGATGAAACTTTTTAACACTTTTTATTAGCTTCGACAAGAAAGAGAATGCAAAATTTCTAATTATGTGTGATATCTAAATCCAAATTTAAAGAGGACATTGAATGGGATGTCCAAAAATTAGGAGTTCTAAAATTTACGATAGAAGGGAAGACAAAAGAGCCTCGATAATATCCAAAAGGTTTGATGAAGGAAGAAAAGGAATGCCAACCACTTGATCAAGAGAGGAAGTCATTATAGCAAGGCATATCTCCCAAAGGTAGCAGTTGAGCTCATAAAGACAAAGGGATTTTATATCCACCTACAAACACACCTGAGACCTCATAATCCTAGAAGAATGATGAGCATATTAAAGAATAGTAGCATGAGAGATTCCAACCTTGGATTTGAAACATTAATTATAGTGATCGCCTAACCCAGATTTCAAGGATAACAGTGGTAGTAGCAAATAATCCAAAGGCTTACGATTATCTAGAATTAATAGGATCTAATATAGAAACCAAAATGGAGCCAACATCTTAAATGGGGATATGACGCAACATTTAAGAAAGCGACCATTTTTTTAAATCTCGATAAATTTTGAAGGGAACTCTCGCTAGTTGTAATCTATAAATAGTAGTGGTTTAGCTTTGTAAAGGATTGATAATTTTGTATAAGCTAGTGCATCGACAAGTTTTTATAAAATTTTCCTTCATTTCTCATTGTATAGCAATACACAGATTTTTAAGTTGTCTTACGAGCAACTCGAACCAATGCTCCTGGCATTATCATTCTAATACATTTTTGCATGCACACACACACATATATATATACATAAATATATATACATATACATATATATGTATATATACTAGAAGCCTTTGTGTCTACTTTGAGTCCATTTGTGGATCTCATTTCCCAAACCGTCTCTTTTGTGTGTGTGTTTGCATTTATGTATTTATGTGCTTATATATGTCAAGGAGAGGAAGTGTTCATGCCAACATATTACAATTAGAGTTATTGTGTGAGGGGATATTATTTCATCTTTAATGCATCACTATCTTGTTAGCTTAGATTTTTCCTTTTCACTGTCTTTGTTTTTATTTCTCTTACACTTTTTCCCCAAGTTGTTAGGGTAGGAAGTGTGCACTCACAATCAGATATTATAAAGGAGTTAACCTTTGTCAAAATACTAGAGATCCCTGACAAATCCAAACCCTACGCTCTTAGGATAGACCCTATTATATCGCTTTGTACGATCTACAATTTACTCTATTTGCCTAGTCCACCCCATGTTCAATAACCGAGAAAATCAAAGAGGATAATAGTTTAATGGAAAGCCCAGTGGGACCCTAATGATTTATCTCTGGTCCCACAATCATAACAAAAAGTTAGGCTTAGACTATGGTGTGAGTGTCTACCTATTTTTACATGTTGAAGTATTTCAAACTCACTTGCAACTTCGCTCAAGAATGAATATCTAGAAGCTACTTAAAGGACACCAAATTGAGGCTTCAATGAAGACATTAATTAATTTGCCTTTAAGAGCATAAGTTGCATTCAACTAGTGACTTTGTTGTAACCAAAGGACCCAAGGAATCAAATATGAACACTTTACCACCGAAATTATCCCTTGACCAAAATGTTAGGAGCCCTCTATAACCTCCATAACAACTAGTCATATGGGATAACCTTCCCCAATTAGAACTAGAGATCTTGCTAGAATACACCGAAGAAGGCCCAACAACTCTACTAGAACACCTAAAATATATGATCCTCATATACCAAGTGCACAAATATTACAAAGAAATATGTGGCTATAAGATTATTTGTGGCTTCACTCAAAGGAAAATATTTCCAATATTTTAATTCTCTCTCCTCACATTCAATAATTGACTAGGATCAACTTGTTTCCACTTGATAGAGGGGTTTGAAAATGAGACTGTTAGGAGATGAAGTCACTATGCAGGGTTTTAGCCAGCAAAGGTTGTTGCTAGATGTCTATGCAGCACTACTAGATGTCTAGGCTACTAGACATCTAGGCAACATGACTAAATGTCTAGGCAGTAGTACTAGTGTCTAGGTAGTAGTACTAGACATATAGGCAATAGTACTAGTCATCTAGGTAGCACTGCTAAACATCTAGGTAATAGTACTAGATGTCTAGGTAATAGTTCTAGATGTCTAGGTAACATTACTAGAAATTTATGTAGTAGACATCTAGGCTGCTAGATGTCTAGGCAATAGTGCTAGGCATCTAGGTAGTAATACTAGATGTCTAGATAGTAGATGTCTAGATTGCTAGATGTTTAGACAAGACTGCTAGATGTCTAGGCAGTAGACGTCTAGGTAGCAATGCTAGACATATAGGTAGTAGTGCTAGATGTCTAGGTTCCTATACATTTGGGTAGCACTACAAGACATCTAGGCAGCAGACATCTGGGACAAACATCTAAATACGAAATATGAACAGTTTCATATGCTTTCCTTGGAAGTGGAAACAAACAGTTTTTGGAGGCTTCCTTTAGGAGAGGAAACAAACATTTTAGGGTCTTCCTTTTAAGATCTATAAAAGAGAATTGATCCCTTGCATTGATGTAATGTGAATGCAAATTTTTGCTAAAAATAATAAAAATGAGAAGTTGCCATTGACCCATGGTTTTTCTACACATTGTAGGTTTCTACGTAAATTCTCTATGTTACTTGTGTTGCTATTTGTTTTCTATGTTATTGTGTTTCTACTTGCAGGTATAAAATTTGAAGTTTTTCCTATCTAGTATAAGAGATCAAGGTTTTGTATGAGTGGGAACTACAACAATGATAGGAGGTGTAACCAAGTTTGATATTGATAAATTTGATGGTAGAAACTTCACTCTATGGAAGATGAAGGTGCAAGATTTTTTGGTTCGAAATGACCAAGCTCAAGCCTTGAAAGGGGTCACGAGTAAACCGAGTAGCATGAAATATGAGGAGTTGGTAACATTGGATAGGAAGGCAGTTTTTACAATTCGTCTCTACCTAGAATACTTTGTCTTGTTCAATGTAGCTAAATAGAAGACCGCAGAATCCCTTTGGAAAAATCTTGAAAAGATGTATGAAACAAAATTAGCAACAAATAGTTTTTTTTGAAACAGTAGCTTTATAGCTTGAGGATGAAGGAAATTTCATCCTTGGAAGATCATTTGAATTATTTTAATACTCTTATCTGTAAACTAGTTTCATTTAGTGTGAATATGGAGGATGAGGATAGAGTTATCACCCTACTTTATTCCCTCCTAGACACCTGGGATCATATGGTGATGACCATCAGTAATGCATCATTAGGAACTCTAAAATTTGATGATGTGGTAGCCACTTTTTTGGTAGATTAAGACAAAAACATATCTGGAACCCTCAACCAATGAAGCCCTATCTATGAGAGGTCAATATTTAGAGAGGAGTAAACAAGGTAGATCACATTCCAGATCTAATTCTAAAGGACATAAGTAGAAAAGGAAGTGCTGGCATTCTAGGAAGCCAGGACACTCAAAGAAGGACTAGTGGTAATTAAAGAATGGTGAAAAGCAAAATCAACCATTAGTTGAGGCTAGTACAAAAGATTCAGGAGATATGACAACATGTGAAGCCTTATGTATCAGTAACAAAAGATCTATTTTATATACTTGGGTTTTGGACTCAGGTGCATATTTCCACATGTCTCCCCATAGAGACTAGTTTGAAAAATATCATCCATACTGTGGTGGAATGGTCTACTTGGGTGATGATAATACTTTATAAATTATGGGAAGAGGGGACATAAGGATCAAGCTAGATGATGGTAGAGAAAGAGTGTTATATGATGTGCGACATGTGCCCAGTTTTCAAAAGAATTTACTCTCAATCAAGATGATGGATAAGCTAGGGTATTCTGTCACTTTCGATAACAACTATTGAAAAATACTAGAGGATCTCTTGTAGTAGAAAAAGGGATAATCCTATGGGACCCTATATCGTTTATGCAGTGATACGGTGAAAAACCATGCAATAGCAACAACCTTTATTTAGGATGCAGTAATGCTATGGCATCAATGCCTAGGCCATATGAGTGAAAAAGATCTAAAATTCTGCATGATAGAGGTATGCTTTCTGGGATTAAATCTTGTAATTTAGACTTATGTGAGCACTATTTTTTGGGTAAACAAAAGAGGGTTCAGTTCACTGCAATCCCTGGTAAGAGTTCTAATTTTTTGTAACTTATACATTCGGATATATTTGGACCAGTCCCCACTTAGTCCTTAAATGGTGTTATCTATTTTTTGAGTTTTATAGATGATTATTCTAGGAGAGTGTGGGTTTATTTTCTAAAGAAGAAATTAGAAGCTTTGCAAAAAATAAAGAGTTCAAAGCACGAGTAAATAAGAGTTTGGGCAAGTCAATTTTATGTCTCATGTTAGATAATGGGGGTGAATATTACTCCAAGGAATTTGATAAATTTTATATGCAGGAAGGTATTAAGCACCAGAAGACTGTACCATATACTCCATAGCAAAATGGTATGGCTGAGTGGATGAATTGTACAATCATTGAACGTGCAAGAAGTATGCTTGGCATAGCCATGTTGGAGAAAAATTTTTGGATGAAGGTTGTTAATACAGTTGTTTACCTTATGAATAGGACACCTACAACTGTGTTGGATGGATATATTTTGGAGGAGATTTGGTTTTGAAAGACAATTGATTACTCTCATTTGTATACCCTTGGTTGTGATGCGTTCGTCCATGTACCCAAAGAAAAAATGTCCAAACTTGATCCAAATTCAAGTAAATGTGTCTTTCTTAGCTATGGAGATATAGTGAAGGGGAATAGACTATGAGATCCTATTTTCGACAAGGTAATTATTAGTTGGAATTTTATTATTGATGAAAAATCCATACAAAGGAAGGAGGTACAATAAAATTTTAATGTTGTACTAGTTGAAGTAGAAATGAATGAAGATGAATATGAAAATCAACATGTTGAAGTTTTTGATCAACATGTAGAACAAAAAGTCGATCAGCCATAATGGTCATAAGACCAAGAGCCACAATAAATATATCATTGGGTTATAATATCTACACGTTCACAAAATTATCTGGAAAGGTATTCTCATGTTTATCAGTCCTCTTTTGCTTTGTTAACTGATGATGGTGAACCTAGTTCATTTTAGGAAGCTAGAGAGTCTGAGAATGCAAAAAAGTGGAGGAAATCCATGGAGGAGGAAATCGAGGCACTTCACAAGAATAAAACATGGGAACTTGTGGATATCCCACCTAGAAGAAAGACTATTGGAAACAAGTGGGTGTACAAAGTGAAGAAGAACAACGATGGGTTGTTGGAATGCTATAAAGCTCGCTTGGTGGTAAAAGATCATGTGCAAAAGTCAGGTATTGATTTTAATGAAATTTTCTCTCTAGTTGTGAAGATGACTACTATTAGATTTCTACTTGCACTTGTAGTTGCAAAGGATTTAGAACTAGATTATCTTGATGTAAAGACTACTTTCTTGCATGGTGATCTTGAGGAAGATATTTATATGGATTAGAATGAGGGCTATGAAGAAAGAGACAAAGATAATTTGGTTTGCAGACTAAGGAAATCACTGTACAGGTTGAAAAAAGCACCAAGGATGTGGTACAAGAAATTTGACACCTTCATGAAGAGCCAAGGTTTTAGTAGGAGTGAAGCTGACCATTGTGAATACTATAAGAGGTTTGATGATAGCAGTTTTATTATTTTGCTATTGTATGTTGATGATATGTTGGTTGCAGGCCCCAACATGAAGAAAATTATTGAACTTAAGGCTCAATTGGCTAGGACATTTGAAATGAAGGATTTAGGAGAAGCAAACCAAATTTTAGGGATGAAGATACATAGGGATAGAAAAGGAAGAAATATTTGGTTAAGTCAAAAATAATATGTGGAAAATATTCTGCAATGCTTCAATATGCAAAATGCAAAACTAGTTAGTACCCCACTTCTTTCACACTTAAAATTGTCTTCCAACCAGTGTCCTAGAACAGAAGTAGATAAGACAATCATGTCTCGTGTATCGTATTCATTAGCAGTAGGAAGCCTCATGTATGCCATGGTGAGAACCAAATTGGATATTGCCCAAGTAGTGGGAGAAGTTAGTCAGTACATGGAAAATCCTGGTAAGGAGCATTGGAATATGGTGAAATGGATATTTAGATATTTAAGAGCCACTTCAGATGTTGCCATTTACTTTGGATTGCTAAATTTACAAGTTAAAGGTTTTATGGATTCTGATTATGGTGGAGATAGATATGGGAGAAATTCCACTACAGGATATACCTTCACTCTTGTTGGTGGAGTGGTGAGTTGGGATTCTAAGGTGCATTTTGTTGTGGCTTTATCAAACACTGAAGTAGAATATATTTCAGCAACTCATACCAAAAAAGAGGCAATTTGGCTAGAGTGACTGTTGGGTGACTTCAAGGTAATGCATGAGATAATTAGGTTGCATTGTGATAGCCAAAGTGCTATTTAGCTAGTGAAGAACCCAACATTCCATGATCACATGAAACACATTGATGTCAAGTACCACTTTATAAAAAATATGGTGGAAGAAGGTAGAATCCTATTACAAAAAATGAACACTCAAGTAAATCCGAAATATATGCTTACAAAGTTGGTCAAGATAGAGAAATTTTAGTGGTGCAGAACTTCTTTGGGCTTGCTAAAAAAGTAACAATGGCAACATTGGGCAATTGGCACTAGATGAAAAACCTTGGTAAAATAATTCTTGTATACTAAATTCAAGTGGGATAATTTTAGGAGGTGAAGTCACTATGCAAGGTTTTAGGCAACAGAGACTGCTGCTAGATGTCTAGGTAACACTACTATACGTCTAGTTAGTAGACGTCTAGGCTGCTAGACATCTAGGTAGCACTGCTAGACATTTAGGCAGCACTGTTAGACATCTAGGCAGTACTACTAGACATCTAGGCTACAATACTAGATGTCTGGGTTTCTGGATGTCTAGAAAGCATTACTATATATATAGGTAGTAGTACTAGACGTCTAGGCTACTAGATGTCTAAGCAGCAGTGCTAGACGTCTGGGTAGCAGTACTAGATATCTAGGCAACATATGTTTAGACTTATAGACATCTAGGTAGTAGATGTTTAGGTTGCTAGACATATAGGTAGAACTTCTAGACGTTTAGGTAGTATACATCTAGGCTGTGAGATGTCTAGGTAACAAATATTTAGGCAGCAGACGTCTAGGCTACTAGACATCTAGATAGTAGTACTAGATGTCTAGGCTGCTAGATGTCTAGGCAACACTACTAGACATATAAGCAACAAACATCTGGGATAGAAATATAAATGTGGAAGATAAATAGTTTTAGATGCTTTTATTATGAGTGGAAATGAACAATTTTCAGAGGCTTCCTTTGGGAGATGAAATGAATAGTTTAGGGTCTTCCTTTTCTGCTCTATAAAAGGGAATTTATCCCTTGTATATGATTTAATGTGAATGTAAAATTTTGTTGTAATAAAAAGGAGAAGTTACCATTACCCCATGGTTTTCCTGCACATTGCATGTTTCCACATAAATTCTTTGTGTTACTTGTGTTTCTATTTTTGTACCCTATCATTATGTTTCTACTTGTAGGAATAAAATTTGAAGTTTTTCCTAACAGGGATTTCTACAACAAAAGACCATATCAATTAGGAATATGATCAATCTCACGACCATAAACAACAAGAAGTATCAGTGTTAATGCCTCCACAACAATAATTTGTAAATTTTGCAAAGGAAACTAATCTGACACAAGACAACAACATGCAGGAACCAACTTCCTGGTATAGCCTATCTCTAAATGCACATACACTTAGATCTCTAGAGAAAAGTTTTGACCAGTTGTGCCCATCTCGAGCAAGGACAAGATAGGCATGGTATATGATGAATTGGTCAACCCGACAGACAGTACTTAAATAAGCCAATCAAAAGATATGGCAAATATTGAAAGTTGGGCAACATAAGAGCAAGTCATACACGTGGTTGAAGGTGGCCCTAAGGGCCTCCAAAAAATAACTAGGCACCCTTCAGGTTGCTTAGGAGAAACATTGAGGTGGTCAAAAGAGGAAAATAAGTTTTTCATGTTGAGTCCCAATGCAATATCCTACATAAGCTTGAGGAATAATTCCTCACCAAGGCTAACCTCTCAAAGGCCTTGGGAATTAGTAGGTCACATATTCAAGAAAATGAACACGTAAAAAAGTAAAAATTTGGATTACTTTGATTTGAAAATTACAAATTGTAATGAAAGAGCCTTACGTGGCACATCTGGTGCATTGAAAGGTGCCAAGGTCATGTATTATATTGTAAATAATCAAAATTTATAAATAAGGCTAATAAATTTAAATGTAATACAAACATTGGCTTGGTTAGACAACATATATATAAGGGAAGGCTATTCAAGGAACTTGCATGAAATAGATGTTGGAAAAATGTATCAAGTTCACATGCAAATTTGAAGAAGGTCTACATGGATAAAGAGGGTAAAGTATTAGCAAAGTAGTTGGTAAATGATGGATAATCACGCATTGTTGATTCAATTGCATTAAAAAATCATAAGCTTTCCAAAACGGTTGGGACCAAAAAGAAATAATTATTCAAAGACCTTACCATGAAGAGAAGTCAAAATAAGAAGAATCCTTCTTTTGACATTCCATAAATACCAAGAAAAGTGGTCTTATATACCTCTTCCTTTCATATTTTTAGCCTAAGGAGATAATTTTGAGCAAATTTATCACCAAAGAGCTAACAAGATGAGAGGGCATAATGATCCCTTAATTTATCAATTATATGATGTTGCAAGGAGACCCAAGATGTTGAGAAAGAAAGCTCTTCAAAAAAATTTGCTAGCAAAATTAAATATCCCTGCACCATGAGGGCATGTTGATTCATCAGACAAAAAAACATTATGGTCTATAGCCTTTTATGGTGATATCTAAGTCTGATCTCGCTATTGATAGGAGTCCTAGAGAATTTTTGATGATAGCTAAAAGGAATCTATCTTTAGAAAGACCCCTCCTTCAAAGGCAACTAAAACTTTCCCATCATCTAGATGGGTGGGTATGAAAACCAAATTATACTCCATGTGTAACTAGGTTCACAATGATGATCTCATTGGTCATAAATGCCTGGGGCTGTTACCAAGGGAACATCAAAAATACCCTAGGAGAAATATCACCACCCTCATTATCCTAACATATTAAGAGCACATTTGTTTTTTTTTTACCCATCACAAAGTCGACATGGTTAAAAACTCCTAATAAAAGGGTCACCCATTTTTGTACTTATATTTTTTTGTCAATGTAAGTTCACTAGGTATATGTGTAGCTCTAAAATTCTCACACTCCTTTCATTTATACTAATGGATCCGCACCTTGAAGGGGAATGGGAGAATGATAGGTATACACCTCAAAGAGAGACACTTGAGTTCATGTCTTCTTTGGTGATTTTTTGACAAATTGTTTAGGGTTCACCAGGAAACATTTCTTGGTAGTTTCCATGCCTAGGTTTTGGAGTTTGTTTGATGTGTTCCTTTTAAATTATTACAATCACCTAGTTTGGCCAATATGCAACTATGCTAAACTATATCTAATTTTTATTCATATGCAAACAACAAATAATAGAAAATAGAACTTTAATGCATAATGCACTGCTTAAAAAGTGATTTGAAACTCTGACCTATATCCGAAAGTCTGATGAAGATTCTAATTTTTTGTTGCAGATGATATCATATGTAGTAGGGCACGATCATATGCTTCTGGTCAAGATCATACGTACGATCGGTGATTGTATCGTCTGATCAGTGATCGGAAGATCTGATCACAACAGACACTTGCAAGTTTCATGAATAGAGTGCAAAAATAGAAAACTAGAATATGCTACAGACTTCACTAGATAAAAATTAGATTATATAGGATCTATTGAATACCTTAATACAAATACTAAACATGTATATACCTTAAGATATATGAAACATACAAATGAATGCAATTTGGTGAACTCCAAGGATGAAAATGATTAAATCTAATATTGTATGCAATGGGAAATGATAAATCAGATGATAAATGTGCAAATGAGAGGTTAAGAAATGCAAACAAACACTTGGAATTGACCCCAAGTGATATGTGAGTGATATTGTAACAAAACTATAAGATTGTATGCATAATAGGGCTGATCGTATCCTTCGATCGTTGATCGTATCATCTGATCCCTAATCGTATCCTCTGATCCTGCAGGAAACAAAAAAAATAACTAGGACTAATGCAGAAATTACAGTGATTCAAATGCAGAAATTATGTCATGGATTCAAGAGAAATTCTAGGGGAGGTATACCTAATTAAATAAGGTGAAACAGTAGGGAAAAATAGGCTAAAAAAATAATAGGTTTCAACTCCATCTAAGCTAGGACTGATCGGCAGATCCGATCCTGTAACTGTCGTATGGTTGCATAGGTAAAGATAAAAAACATTGTAACTGGTTTGTCGCTTTGCAAATTTGAGTTTTTCTATTTGGACAAGATCGTATGTATGATCATAGATATCGTACGCATGATCATACATACGATATTAGAGATCATATGTACGATCTTGTCAGTTTAACCTGATCTCGCTAGGAAAGCGTATAAATCGAGGCAACAAGTTTAAAAAGTTTAGTGTATTTTTTACTTTAATGCAAATTAATATGGGTCAAATTTAGGGTGTTACATTTTGCCCTCTCTTTAGTGCATTTTTGAAAAAATGTGTTAAAGAAAAGAATGGCACACTTTACGAGAAAGAAAAATTTTATTTTAAAATTTTTAAAATTTGAAGTTTTATTGTGAACTGCATTAGGTGTGATACCCCCTTCGAGTTTTTACGTCAAATATTTCATTTGAAGAAAAACTTGAAATTCTCTGCATTAAGGGTAAAATAAAAATAGAAAAAGGGGTTAAAACTCAATTCATTTGTCATTTGTCTTTTGTTGCTTTGGAGCTCTGGAGAAAACATGGTAAACGTTTCTCATCGCGTTGATTTGGTCCGAGCAGGAGACGGAGCTCTTAGGGTAAGTATTTTTCTTTCTTTTAGCTTAGATTTTTCATGTTTTTCTCTTTAATTTGATTTAATTTTGGATTTTTAGGGCGTAGTTGTTGTTACGTAGCCCTAACTACAAAATCGTAACAATTTCTCAAGATCGTAGCGATTTCTCAAGATCGTAGCGATTTCACGATATCATATAATACAATATCAACAAAATTGATCCGATCAAGGTCAATATTAGATCGATTTTGGCAATTTCATAAAGTATGATATCACAAAAATTGATATGATGTCACCCACTTTGAAATGTTTTTGCACTTTTTGATCTGATTAGCTATTTTTAGCCGATCACTGATTAAATTTTTATTATTTTGTTTTTATTGACAGATGGTAGAACTAAAGAACTAGGAGTGGAGATATGCTACTCTCTAGGAAGATTTGGTTGCTCTCTCAATTGATGAGAGGATATGCTTAGAGATGGTGGGGCTAAGGCATGTGGCAGAGATGCCACAAATTCTAGTGGATATGAGATTGTTGACGACTCTGGCAGAAATATGGTACCTAGAGTCATCATGCTTCAGACTACCAATAGGGGAGATGACTCCCACACTAGAGGATGTCTGGAGGATTCTAAGGATACCAGTGAGGGGTGCTCACATAGCTACATCTAGAAACCAAGGCTAGGCACTAAGGAGATTGACAGGAGACCCCAACTTCTTACTAAAGAAGGGTGGGGTTAGCATTGACAGGCTTAAGGAGATAGAGGGAGTCTCTCGTTTGATAGTTTTGTTGAGTGGCATCATGGGAGGCCTTATACTATGCCACCTCAATGGATGCCACCTGCCATGGACCTTAGCAGAGGTGATCTATGATATACATGATCAGAGCATACGATTTTCTTGGGCTTCATTCCTTATCTATAGGTTGTATAAATTTTTGCACAGAGTGGTCTGCAAGAGAGGGAAGGGATTGGTTTTGACATCGTTTCTACAGGTGTGGTGTTGGGAGCACCTACCTATCAAATGACCTACAGGAATTCCTCTAGATCAAGAGGGATATGGTGAGCCTGGAGTAGAGGAGGATAGACTAAGGATATTCTACTGGCCTCTACAAAGGGGGCACCAAGGATGGGTTGGCCTTGATGTAGCGAGGTGACTTTTTGATGAGCTATTGGTAGAGGACATTAGATGGAGGTCCTAGAGAGAGCTACCAGGGTGGGGTGAGGATGCTTTTGAGCTGGCTCACATCAAGTAAACCATTTTGTTATAGATGGACCAAGGAGAGGTGGAGTTGCATCACATGGATTGGGTGCAATGATAGTTTGGTCTACAATAGGATATTCCTCAGTATAGGAATATCACTTTTGCTAGATCTACTCGGGACCCTACTACTCTTAGTGGGGCTCCTAACATGGCATAGTTTTTGGATCCATAGCCTGATGGTGGTTGGAGACGATGTCGGGATTATAGATAGGTATCGACAGTGGTATACTAGAATTAGACCCAACCGATTGAGATTACGGAGGAGCGTAGTGCAGCGAGCATCTGAGCAGGTTTTCAGATAGTGACGTGTAGCCAACCATCAATAGCAATTTGAGACATAGGCATCCTCAAGGATACAGGGTCCTCATAGTAGGGGGAGACATGGAAGTCAGTTGAGGATAGGGGGATGTCCAAGGAGGAGAGGAGGGCCTCTTCTCAGCAGACGGTGAGTGATAGGGTGGAGGAGGAGCATGTAGCATCTCCACAGTAGGAGGTTATACCTTAGTTTCCTGAGAAGGGCAAGAGGATTATGAAGGAGGGGAAGAGCAGTGAGATTGCTGCTCTACGGGTAGAGGTGACTAGTATGAGGGAGGATAATTCCTCATAGAAGATTAAGATTGAGTCTCTGGAGGCACAGGATGTGGGTTTGAGGAGTAGGATTTAGACTCTAGAGAGAGATCTCGCATAGGCACGGGCTTAGGTGACTCAAGGAGATGTGACTCCAGCTCCTACATCTTCTCATACTACTCATTCTAGGAGGAGCAGCTTAGGAAATGAGCTATTTTGAGCTACTGGGTGAGCTACCTTCTATCAGGCGCTATACTTTGTAGCAGTCCCCGCGGGGCAGATATAGCCACTTCCTACGATGTACGAGCCTTCGACTACTTTGAGTCACTCAAGATCTCTCTTGACTACTTGAACAATTACTACTATGGGAGCAGGAGAGTTTCAAGCACCATGACCCCCTGATGGAGATGATGATGCCTATATCTCTAATGTTTCTAGAGGATAGGGGTTAATTTATGTGGGGATTATTTTTGTACTATATTTTTGGTGATCGAGTATACCGATGTTGGAGATTGTGGCATACCGGTCCGACTCTATTTTTGTATATAGACTTTTCAAGATATATATATATATATATATATATATATATATATATATATATATATATATTGATATTCTTGTCTTATGTGACTTTGTATGATTTGATTGCATTTGATTGAATTTTTATGATGTTTAAATTTCTTATAATCATGCTTTTGATTTAAATATTTTGATCATGCTTAAAATGAAAAATGATTTAAAATTTTATAGATGTGTTTTTGAAAAGATGTATAATGATGAAATAAATGGATTAGCAATGTTCCTCAAAGGATGTTGTGTTGTTATATGACCATTGGTGGAGATCAATGCTCGCTAGGTCATGAAGTGAATTTTGTTGTGAGGAATTTTGTATTGCTAATAATAGAAATGTTTTTGTGATGCTCAAGAATAATCTTGAGGCTTATAATGATAAAAGAAGATGTTTGATTTTTTTTTTGAGAAAATTTGATTTTTAAGAAATATTTTGATAAGGATTATTGTTTATGAAAATAATGTGATTTAAGCATGAAAATTTGGGAAATATGACTTGCGCTAGGCATAGAATTCTTAGTGTGACAATTTTGAGGACAATAGTTACTAAGAATTATACCATCATCACGAAGTCAAAAATGCAATGCATGATAATATGAAATTGTTTATTCTTTAAAATATAAATTGATATGAAGCAAATCATCGTATCACATATTTAAGAAGTTTTCACAAATATGAAATGTGTTAGACCTAAAAATTGAGAAAGATGACTTGCGCTAGGCATAGAATTCCTACTGTGAAAATTGAGAAGAATAATTCCTAGGAAATATACCATCATTGCGAAGTCAAAAATGTAATGCATGATAAATGATTTTGTACTACGACTTCTTTTTGAAATGAATTGTTTTTGGAGATTTTGAATTTTTTTGAAATATAAATGATAAACTAATGTTGTCTAACAAATTTCAAAGGAATATTTTAACTTATTTCTAAGAATCAAATTTATCAAGAACCAGTGTGTGATAAGTGAGTTCATTATCCATCTTGATTTGACACAATGATACAAAATCTCTCAAGGATCAAATATGTGTGCTTGTGAAATTAATTTGTCGATTGTGAGTAAGGTAGTGATACAAGCAAACTTTTATGAACCAATGTGTGTGCAAGTGAAATATTTATTAACCATGATTTTGTGCATGCCATTGTACCGAACTACTATGTAAGTCAAGTTACCAAAAGCTACCTAATCCACAAGTGGACATTGGTCTATACAAAAGAAGATCGCTAATATGACAGACATGTCACCATGTGAAAGGGATTACCTAAGGTCAAGCGGGTTGGCACAAAGCACCTATTATGGGGTTTACCTCATGGTTTTCAAATAACTGAGGAATTCTAGGGATTCAAGCTCACTACACCCTTCTTTTATTCTAATTTTTGGAATAGGGATTCTTGTCCATTTTTTAACAAGGGGATTTTATTGCTTTTTCTTTTTTTCTTTCTTTTTCTTTTTCTTTTTCTTTTTATATTTCTTTTTGGGGTACTTGCCCAGATTAGACGTAGAGCAAGGGATTTTATTCGGGTAGGAGGGGAGCTTGTCCTTTTGCCAATTCTCATTATTCTAGACCATGCGCATAAGAGGACAAGAAGGAAAAATTTTCACTTAAGGAACTAAACTACTATGTAGTATCCTTTTCGAATTTTACAACAAATCATATTTAAAATGTGAGAATGTGTTCTTATAAAAAGTTTTAAATATTTTGACTTTAATGCAAATTCATATGGGTCAAATTTAGGGTGTTACATTTTGCCCTCTCTTTAGCGCATTTTTGAAAAAATGTGTTAAAGAAAATAATGGTACGCTTTAAGAGAAAGCAAAATTTTACTGTAAAAAATTTTAAACTCTAAAGTTTTATTGTGAACTGCATTAGGTGTGATACCCCCTTCGATTTTTTACGTCAAATATTTTGTTTGAAGAAAAACTTGAAATTTTTTGCATTAAGGGTAAAATAAAAATAGAAAAGGGGTTAAAACTCAATTCATTTGTCATTTGTCTTTTGTTGCTTTGGAGCTCTGGAGAAAACATGGCAAACGTTTCTCATCGCGCTGATTTGGTCCAAGCAGGAGATAGAGCGCTTAGGGTAAGTATTTTTCTTTCTTTTAGCTTAGATTTTTCATGTTTTCTCTTTAATTTTATTTTATTTTAGATTTTTGGGGCATGGTTGTTGTTACGTAGCCCTACCTACAAAATTGTAATGATTTCTCAAGATCGTAGTGATTTCGCGATATAATATAATACAATATTGACAAAATCGATCCGATTAAGGTCAATATCAGATCAATTTTGTCGATATTATGCTAATGTCAAAAATATAAAATTCAACATCGATGGTCTACTTATTATCCATAAGGAAATGTCCAGGTTGAAGCTTCAAATAAAACCTTAATAAAAATCCTAAAAATATTGGTTAATAAATCAGGCCATGACTGGAACATGCAATTATATCCTACCTTGTGGGATTATCAAACTAGTGTTTGTACTCCTATGGGTGCCTCACCTTTTGTCTTGGTTTATGGTGCTGAAGCAGTTTTTCCATTTGAATTAGAAGTTCCTTCTCTAGCTCTTTTACTTCAGGATGTTGAAGTAGGGGACGAATATCATGCTGGCAGACTAAGTTAGTTAGAACTTCTAGATGAAAAGTGTATTCATGCCCTAGAGCATCTTTTCTCTTATCAAGACAAACTTAAAATGTCATATGCCAAGAAAGTCCATAGTCGATATTTTGAAATATCATGCTAGCAAACTAAGTTAGTTAGAACTTCTAGATGAAAAGTGTATTCATGCCCTAGAGCATATTTGCTCTTATCAAGATAAACTTAAAAGGTCATATGCCAAGAAAGTCCATAGTCAATATTTTGAAATTGGTGATTTAGTACTCAAAGAAAATAAAAAAAATACAAATACTAGAAAAGATTTAAAAGGTAAATTTCAACCTAATTGGCTTGGACCATTTGTCATCACTGCTAAATTCGGATCAGGTGCATATCGCTTTGCCACCTTAGAAGGAAAATATCTTAAGAAGCCAATGAATATTATGCATCTCAAAATATATTATGCATAAAAAAAAAATTCCATTTATGTACATACTTGTAAATTATTCATCATTTAGTTTGCAAATTCTCATCTTATCAAAACATCAAAAAAAAAAAAAAAACATAAATATTTCCAAAAAAAATTCAAATTGTTAAAATCTTAGTCTTTGCATCAGTTTGTGTTGTTTTTCTAAAATTCAAGTTATATTTTATTGTATTTTAGATAAAATTCAAAAGTTATCTTGAACCATACACTTAATTTACATCTTTAATAATTTTGATTTCATAACTTTGATTATAAATCTCTCTTGTATCGAAAAACACTATTGCTTCATTAAATAAATTTTAAGTTTCGAGAAATGATCTTGCTACTTCTTGAACCAAGAACACATTCTCACATAAAATATTCTTAGGTCTTGCAAGACCAAAAACTGCTTGGGAGGGAGGATCTGCAAGGCGACTTCCCATGGAAGTCCTGTTCCTTTTACCTGCATTCTTTCCTTGTCCCTGTCCTAGGACCTTGTTCCTTTCCCAGTTTCCTTGGCACCTTTCCCATACTTTTCAGAAGGAAGGTTTTGCAGACAATCTCCTTTGGAGGGAGACCCTTGATCCACTGTTATGCCCCTTTCCTTGCCCTATGGTGGGAAACTCTGTCCCATTTTTTGTTCCATTGTTCCATCCTTTGGTGTCTAGGTTCTGGGTTGTGTTCAAGTTTTCCCTAGGACTTTTCCTAAGGTTTTTTCTCAAGATGTTTTTGAAAGTCTTCTTCTCGACTTTCCTTTGGGTTTATTTAGTTGTGATTTGCTGGGTCTTAGGATTTATGGCTTCATGAGCAGTTATGCAAATCATCCTTTTGGTTGATAGGATCATGTGCTTTATACTGTGGCTTTGCTCTTTGGGTTTGAAGTGGTGGTTCTTGGAGGTTTTCAGCTCCTTTCATGGCTTTAGGGATGGGCCTTTGTTATTCTTGCTACTGATTCCTTTTAGGACTTCCTCCTTCATATCCTTAAAGCTATTTTTTTATGGGTCTAAGGAATTTTTGCTTCATGAGCAGTTTTACACAGCATCCTTTCAATTTTGGAGGATACCGTGTGCTTTCTACTATGACTCTGCTCTTTGGGTTTGTGGCATTGGTTCCTATAGGTTTTCAGTTCCTTTCATGGCTTCTAAGGATGGGCCTCTACTTTTCTTGCTGCTGAATCCTTGTAGGTTTTCCTTCTCTACATTCTTGAAGCTTTGGTGTTGAAGGTTGTCTGGGATGCTTGGTTGCTTCCTTTCATTTTGAGATCTTTTGTCTACATCTATGACTCCTTCTTGGATTCCTTTGGCACTTTCTTGCCTTTCCTTTTGATGTGATGTTCCACTTATGTTGTTTCCTGCGCTAGGTCATTGTTTCTCGAAGACTCCCTTTTTCCTTCTTGAGGACTTCATAGCCTGGGAAGTTCCTCTTGTTCCTATTCCATTATTGCTCCATCCTCCAGGCTGTTGTTCCACTACATGAGGATTTCATAGCCTACGATTTTCCTCTTTATGTTGATTCATTTTTTAAGGCTTTCAGGGAATGGTCTTTTCAGTTTTCTTAATCTTGCACTTTCCCTATATGTTTCATTCTGCTTCACTGATCCACCTTTCTGTTCATGGTGGATTTTTTGTTTCTTTCTAGTTTTCCCCTATGTGGTAAGGTGTTTTCTCTTAGGCCTGATTCCCAATGGTGGTTTCTGGTTTTCCCACCATTGAGTTGATTCAAAATTCAAATTAATGGCTTTGATTCCTTTTCCCGCCCTTGGAAAAGTTTCAAATTGGTTTTTAGTGGATGGGGTGGTTTGGTGCTTTCCCCCACCCTTGGTTTGCTTGAAATTCTTGTTTCATGCCCTTTGATTCAAATTTGATTCTCTGGCAGGATTTCCCTTCCTGCCCATGTTTCCTTTGGTGCTTAGGAAGTAGTCTTCCTCTGGCGCAAAGGATTGCGCCTTCCTCTAGCGTTTAGGATGGTGCATCCCTTTTCTTGTCTATGTTCCTCTAGTGTTTCCTTTTGTTACAATCTGATGTATTGTGTTGCATTCTGATCCTTTGTAATCAGGTTTTGGGATCCTTGATAAAAACCCACTTTTAATATATAACTTACCAAAAAAAAAAGAACACATTCTCACATTTTAAATATGATTTGTTGTAAAATTCGAAAATGATACTACATAGTAGTTTAGTTCCTTAAGTGAAAAGTTTTCCTTCTTGTCCTATTATGTGCATGGTTTAGAATAATGAGAATTGGCAAAAGTACAAGCTCCCCCCATACCCAAATAAAATCCCTTGCTCTACGTCTAATCTGGGCAAGTATCCCATAAATAAATATAAAAAGAAAAAGAAAAATAAAAAGAAAGAAAAAAAGAAAAAGCAAAGAAAAAGAAAAAGCAAAGAAAATAAAAAGCAATAAAATCACCTTGTTCAAAAATGGACAAGAATACCTATTCCAAAAATCAGAATAAAAGAAGGGGGTAGTGAGCTTGAATCCCTAGAATTCCTCAGTTATTTGAAAACCATGAGGTAAACCCCATAACAGGTGCTTTGTGCCAACCTGCTTGACCTTAGGTAATCCCTTTCACCTGGCGACATGTTTGTCATATTAGCGACCTTCTTTTGTATAGACCAATGTCCACTTGTGGATTAGCTAGCTTTTGGTAACTTGACTTACATAGTAGTTCGGTACAATGGCATGCACAAAATCATGGTTAATAAATATTTCACTTGCACACACATTGGTTCATAAAAGTTTGCTTGTATCACTACCTTACTCACAATCGACAAATTAATTTCACAAGCACACATATTTGATCTTTGAGAGATTTTGTATCATTGTGTCAAATCAAGATGGATAATGAACTCACTTATCACACACTGGTTCTTGATAAATTTGATTTTGTCTTAGAAATAAGTTAAAATATTCCTTTGAAATTTGTTAGACAACATTAGTTTATCATTTATATTTCAAAAAAATTCAAAATCTCCAAAAACAATTTATTTCAAAAAGAACTCGTAGTACAAAATCATTTATCATGCATTGCATTTTTGACTTCGCAATGATGGTATAATTCCTAGGAATTATTCTTCTCAATTTTCACACTAGGAATTCTATGCCTAGCGCAAGTCATATTTCTCAATTTTTAGGTCTAACACAATTCATATTTGTGAAAACTTCTTAAATATGTGATACGATGATTTGCTTCATATCAATTTATATTTTAAAGAATAAACAATTTCATATTATCATGCATTGCATTTTTGACTTCGTGATGATGGTATAATTCTTAGTAACTATTGTCCTCAAAATTGTCACACTAAGAATTCTATGCCTAGCGCAAGTCATATTTCCCAAATTTTCATGCTGAAATCACATTATTTTCATAAACAATAATTCTTATCAAAATATTTTGTTAAAAATCAAATTTTCTCAAAAACAAAATCAAACATCTTCTTTTATCAGTATAAGCCTCAAGATTATTCTTGAGCATCACAAAAACATTTATATTATTAGCAATATAAAATTCCTCACAACAAAATTCACTTCATGACCTAGCGAGCATTGATCTCCACCACTGGTCAAATAACAACACAATATCCTTTGAGGAACATTGCTAATCCATTTATTTCATCATTATACATCTTTTCAAAAACACATCTATAAAAGTTTAAATCATTTTTCATTTTAAGCATGATCAAAATATTTAAATCAAAAGCATGATTATAAGAAATTTTAATATCATAAAAATTCAATCAAATGCAATCAAATCATACAAAGTCACATAAGACAAGAATATCAATATATATATATATATATACATACATATATATCTTGAAAAGTCTATATACAAAAATAGAGTCGGACTGGTAGGCCACAATCTCCAACATCGGTATACTCAATCACCAAAAATATAGTACAAAAATAATCCCCACATAAATTAACCCCTATCCTCTAGAATCCCTAGAGCTCTAGGCATCATCATCTCCATCAGGGGGTCATGGTGCTCAAAACTCTCCTACTCCCATAGTAGTAGTTGTTCGGGTAGTCAAGAGAGATCTTGAGCGACTCAAATTAGTCGAAGGCTCATACATTGTAGGAAGTGGCTATCTCTACCCTATGGGGACTGCTGCAAATTATAGCGCCTGATAGAAGGTAGCTCACCCAGTAGCTCAAACTAGCTCATTCCCTGAGATGCTTCTCCTAGAATGAGTAGTATGTGAAGATGTAGGAGCTGGAGTCGCATCTCCCTGAGTCACCTAAGCTCGTGCTTGTGCGAGATCTATCTCTAGAGTATAAATCCTACTCCTCAAACCCACATCCTGTGCCTCCAGAGACTCAATATTAATCTTTTGAGAGGCATTCTCCTCCCTCATACCAGTCACCTATACTTGTAGAGCAGCCATCTAACTGCTCTTCCCCTCCTCCATAATCCTCTTGCCCTTCTCAAGAAACTAAGGTATAACCTCCTACTAATGAGATGCTACATGCTCCTCCTCCACCCTATCACTCATTGTTTGCTGAGAAGAGGCCCACCTCTCCTCCTTGGACTTCCCCCCTATCCTCAACTGACTCTGATGTCCCCCCTAGTATGAGGACCCTGTATCTTTGAGGATGCCTGTGTCTCAAACTGCTATTGCTGGTTGGCTACATGTCATTGTCTAAAAACCTTCTCAAATGCCCACTGCACTACGCTTCTCCGTAATGTCAATCGGTTGGGTCTAATGCTAGTATACCACTGTCAATACCTATCTATAATCCCGACATCGTCTCCAACCACCATCAGGCTATGGATCCAAAAACTATGCCATGTTAGGAGCCCCACTAAGAGTAGTAGGGTCTCGAATAGATCTAGCAAAAGTGATATTCTTATACTGAGGAATATCCTATTGTAGCCCAAACTATCATTGCACCCAATCCATGTGATGCAACTCCACCTCTCCTTGGTCCATCTGTAACCAAATGGTTTACCTAATGCGAGCTAGCTCAAAAGCATCCTCACCCCACCCTGATAGCTCTCTCTAGGACCTTCATCTAATATCTTCTGCTAGTAGCTCATCAAAAATTCACCTCACTATATCGAGGCCAACCCATCCTTGGTGCCCCTTCTATAGAGACCAATAGAATATCCTCAGTCTATCCTCCTCTACTCCAGGCTCACCATATCTTGCTTGATCCAGAGGAAGTCCTGCAGGTCATTTGATAGGTAGGTGCTCCCAACACCACACCTATAGAAACGATGTCAAAACCAATCCCTTCCCTCTCTTGCAGACCACTCTGTGCAAAAATTTGTACAACCTATAGATAAGTAATGGATCCTAGGAAAATCGTATGCTCTGATCATGCATATCGTAGATCACCTCTGCTAAGGTCCATGGCAGGTGGCATAGTATAATGCCTCCCACGATGCCACTCGAACTATCAGACGAGAGACTTCCTGTATCTCCTTGAGCCTATCAATTCTAACCCCGCCCTTCTATAGTAAGAAGCTGGGGTCTCCTTTCAATCTCCTCAATGCCTAGCCTTGGTTACCAAATGTAGCTATGTGAGCACCCCTTACTGGTATCCTCAGAATCCTCTAGACGTCCTCTAGTGTGGGAGTCATCTCCCCTATTGGTAGTTTGAAGCATAATGACTCTAGGTACCATATTTTTGCCAGAGTCATCAACAGTCTCATATCCATTAGAATTTGTAGCATCTCTACCACATGTCTTAGCCCCATCATCTCTAAGCATATCCTCTCATCAACTGAGAGAGCAACCAAATCTTCTTGGAGAGTAGCATATCTCCACTCCTAGTTCTTTAGTTCTACCATCTGTCAATAAAAACAAAATAATAAAAATTTAATCAATGATCAGATCTAAAAATAGCTGATCAAATCAAAAAGTGTAAAAACATATCAAAGTGGGTGACATCGTATCGATTTTTATGATATCGTACTTTATGATATCGCCAAAATCAATCTAATATTGACCTCGATCGGATTGATTTTGTTGATATTGTATTATATGATATCACGAAATCGCTACGATCTTGAGAAATCGCTACGATCTTGAGAAATCATTACGATTTTGTAGTTAGGGCTACGTAATAGCAACCGCGCCCCAAAAATCTAAAATAAAATAAAACTAAAGAGAAAACATGAAAAATCTAAGCTAAAAGAAAGAAAAATACTTACCCTAAGCGCTTTGTCTCCTGCTCGGACCAAATCGATGCAATGAGAAACGTTTGCCATGTTTTCTCCAGAGCTCCAAAGCAACAAAATACAAATGACAAATGAATTGAGTTTTAACCCATTTTTCTATTCTTATTTTACCCTTAATGCAGAGAATTTCAATTTTTTCTTCAAACGAAATATTTGACGTAAAAAATTGAAGGGGGTATCACACCTAATGCAGTTCACAATAAAACTTCAAATTTTAAACTTTTTTGCAATAAAATTTTGCTTTCTCGTAAAGCGTGCCATTCTTTTCTTTAACACATTTTTTCAAAAATGTGCTAAAGAGAGGGCAAAATGTAACACCCTAAATTTGACCCATATTAATTTCTTAACATCTTTGTTATTGAAGCATGTTCCATAATATGAGATGTAGTGTCGATGGAATTCCAAATCTACATATGATTTGATTAAAGATAAACTTAGAAACTTGGACTCTTGTGCAAGAATCTAATGGCATAGATTCCACCCACTTTGTAAAATATTATTTTGTTATTATAAATTTATGACCATAAGAGGAAATAGGATTAATTTTACCAATAATATCTAAACCCCATTTAGAGAAGGGCCAAGGAGATGAAATAGCTTGAAGTTCCTGAGCAGAAGCGTGAACAAGGTCTGCATGTCTTTGACACTTGTCACAATGATGCACATAATAATTAGCATCCTTTTCCATGGAAGGCCAAAAATACCCCATTCGAAGGAGTTTCTTAGCAATGGCACTTCCACTAAAGTGTCCTCCACAGGATCCATCATGGGCTTCACTTAAGGCTTTCTTAGACTCTTCTAGATTAAGACATCTTAATAGGATACCTTCAAAGGATATTTTGTATAGGGTATTACCAACAATTACAAAGCGAACAACTCGCTTACGTAATAACCTACGTTGGTTTCTATCTAATCCTTCTGGGAAGGTTCCATTTTGGAGAAAATTAAAGACATCTATATACCAAGGTTCTGGGGTTGTTTCATTAATCAGAAACACATCTAATGGTTCTAGACATGACTTAGAGGAAGTGGGATCTTGGAGTTGGTGAATAATGATAGTAGCATACTCATCATCCAACTCCAAAGGTAACAAAGAAGCAACTACAACCATGGCATCAACGACATGGTTGCTAGTGTGAGGGATGGCTTCTAAAGTTACTTTCTCAAACAATGAAATAAGCTTAAGAACATACTCCTTATAAGGGTGGAGCTTCTCATCTCGTGTCTGATAAAATTCATTGATTTGATTTATCACAAGCTGAGAATCTCCAAAGACTAATAATATTTTAATTTTTAAGGCTAAAGCGGCTCGTAACCCAAGGATTAGAGCCTCATACTCTGCAGTATTATTAGTACAAGCAAATTGTAATTTGAAAGACAAAGGAATAAGGTGCTTTTGTGGAGATATTAATATAATGCTAGCACTTGCACCACTCATGCATCTAGCTCCATAAAAATACAAAGACCATGACTCAGATAGATCTTCTTCTAAGTTAAGGCACTCATCAAGAAATTCTATAGTTATAGGGTGAGTAGACTCTAAAGGTGCAACAACTAACTGATCAGCTATAACTTGGCCTTTAATAGATTTTTGGCCGATAAACGTAAGTTCAAACTCACTCAAAGCAAGAACCCACTTAGTTGTGCACCCTGACAAGTAAGGTCTACTCATCAAGTACCTTAATGGATCAGACTTAGCTATAACAAATGTTTTTTGACTAAGCATATAATGACGCAACTTTTGCGTAGAAAACACAACTGCCAAACAAAGTTTTTCTAATGGAGTATAACGGGTTTCATAACTTATTAATGTTTTGCTTATATAATATGTGGCTCGTTCTTTCTTTTCATCATCAATTTGAGCCAACATAGCTCCAAGTGCAAGTTCCAAAGCAGAAATATATAAAATAAATGGACAATCAGGTCTAGGAGGAACAAGCATTGGAGGAGTAAGAAGATATTGTTTAAGACTCTCAAAAGCTTCTTGACATTCCTTATCCCATTGGAATGGGATGTTTTTCTTAAGTAATTTAAGAAAAGGTCATGTTTTATCCGCCAACTTGTCAATGAAACGATGGATAGACTATAATTTACCTTGTAAACTTCTTAATTTTGATATGTTTTTAGGTGGTGGCATATCAAGGATAGCTTTAATTTTGAGAGGATCTATTTCTATACCATGCATAGAAACAATAACCCCTAACAATTTTCTTGATTTAACTCCAAATACACATTTGTCAGGATTTAAGCGAATCAAATATTCTCTTAATCTATCAAACACTTTTCTTAAATCATTGATATGCTCTTCTTCTTTAGTTGAACGAGCTATAATATCATCTACGTAATCATGTAGAATATCATACATCATATCATGGAAGATGTATGTCATAGCTCTTTGATATGTTGCTCCTGCATTCTTTAAACCAAAAGGTATTACTTTCCAACAAAAGGTACCCCAAGGTGTAATAAAAGTTGTTTTGGGTTGGTCTTCAGGAGCTATTCTGATTTGGTTGTATCCTGAAAAACCATCCATGAGGGATAACATCCCACTCCCAGCTGTAAATTCTATGATTTGATCCATATTAGGGAGAGGAAAATCATCCTTAGGGCATGCATCATTAATGTCTCTAAAATCAGTACAAACCCTAACTTTAGTGGCTTCTTTTTTGGCTACTGGAACAACATTTGATATCCACTCAGCATAATCAATAGCTTGGATAAAAATTACATTCAAAAGTTTTTCTAACTCATTTTTAACTAGTAGTGCTACTTTGGGATGCATTTTCCTAAGTTTTTGCTTTACAAGTTTTGCATCAGGGCGCACCACTAGATGGTGCATGACCACAAAAGGATCTAGGCCTGGCATATCTGCATATGTCCAAGCAAAAACATCAACATACTCTATGAGAAATGCTATATATTATTTCTATCTTTCTTCACTTAATTCTGCTCCAATTTTGACCATGCGAGGGTTTTCCTCTGTCCCAATGTTAACTTGTAAAACATTTTCTACCATAATATTTGATTCTCTTTCAAAGTTGGGTGGTGCTGGTGACACCCCCATTTCTTGTAATTCCTCTAAGGTTAATTTTGATAACTCTTCTTGAGGGGTAGTTGCTTCTACATGGGCTATAGATGGTATAGACCCATCGAAGAAGAATTTATTCTTCAAAACTTCATCAAGAGAAATATCATGAAATATATCTCCCTCTAAATATTCATCTGGTTCAACAATCATGTCTGGGTATGCTATTGATAACATATTACAAGAATATATCCTTCTACTTGGTTTAAAAAATTCTTTTTGTGCTAAATATTCTTGATATGTTATAAGGTGATCATCATCCTCAAATGGGAATGGTTGGGTTTTTGTAGGAATGTAGCCAATACCACATCGGGTAGGCCATTCTTCAACTTCTAAAGGCTCTTGTATTCCATTTTCAAGAGGTCCTAAACCTTTACCTCTGTAACCCATGTCACACATCATTTGTTTTGATTTTATATATCCATTAGAAAAGTAACATTTAGCAAAACCATTTTGATCAATTGTGACACTCACAATATTAATTTTGCCATAATCATACCCTACGTAGACAAAGGCACAACTCCCAACATGATAGATACTTCCCAAATTTCATGGCAAGCCCATCGTTCGGGGAGATGGCGGTAACTTAGCTAACACTAGGGAATCTTGAGTGGCAAAATTATTATTTTGTTCTGAAGTTGTGAGTATCGAAGATAAATCTAGCAATACTTCATCCGAAGTAGGATATGAAGTAGAGGGACTATCTTCTTTAGTTGTAGATTTAGATGGTGTAGTTTTAGATGATGAAGGTGTTGATGATGAAGGTGGATTAGGATGTGTTGATGACATAGCAGGACAAAATGGAACTCCTATTGGTTCTGCCATGGCACACATATCAAATGGTCTAGGATCACCATGTATAGTAACTAGTTGATTTTTAAATTCAAACTTAACACACTGATGTAATGTAGAGGGTACCGCTCGCATTGCGTTGATCCAAGGTCGACCCAAAAGTATGTTATACGATGCAGGACAATGTACAACAAACACGGTCATATCCAAAATCCTTGGACCAACTTGCAATGGAATCGATAACACTCCACATGTTTCTTGAGTTTCATCATTAAATGCTTTAATAATCATTTCAGTCCTTTTTAGATCTTCATTTCTAAATCCAAATATTTGGAAAAATTCATATGTGCATATGTTTAATGATGATCCATTATCAATTAAAACTCTTTTGACACCTACATCCCCAATTAATGTTGTGATGTATAGAGGATTATCTCTATACATGCTTTGAGGAGGAATATCCTTATCTAAAAAATCTATGTAATTTGTTCCTTGAGAGATTACAACATTAACCACAACATCAGGTTCTATATTTTGTGGTACCATCATTTTACTTAAGGTACTCATTAGTTCTTCTCTATGGATAGATGAAGTTCTCAAAAGATCCAAAAGAGAGATTCTAGTTGTGATATTTGCTAGTTGTTCATTAATATCATAAGGAGGTTTCTGTTGTGAACTTGATATATTATTCCCTTTTGTTGGTGCCTTTAATACAAATGGAGTTGTTTTCTCATTTTGAGTTTGAGTTTGTGGTTGAGAATTTTGATTTTGGATTTTTTGTCTAGTAATGGCTCCAATAGTACCCACAACATTATTATTTCGCAAATAACCAAAATGAGGTCTAGCATTTTTTGCTTGTTCATTTGTAAGCATTTGTTGAGATGATGGTCAAATAGTCATTCTCCTAGGGAATGGTTCTTCTGGAACTAATGAATCTGTAATGGGAGTAACTCGATCTGATTCATACTCAAAACTATTTGAGGCAATCTCTAGTTCACTTCCTGTTTCACTTTCTGTGTCACTTTTAGTATCTTCTGAAGATGAAGATTGAAAATATTGTATTGGTCTAGTTGTGACTACAGATAAAGTAGGTACATAGGAGGTTTGCAAATCTTGTTGTGGCAAAAATTTGCTAATGGTTCCCACATACCGAGTTGGAGGAGGAACATTGTGATGTTCTACTTGATTTACTGCTTCTTTACCATGCTTAGGTAAGGGATGTTGAAAAATATCTAGGTTTTGATTTGCATTTTGATTTGTTTGTTTTTGGGTATTATTTTGGGTATTATTATTTGTAGGAAATTGTTGTACTTCCATATTACCTTTATCAATCAAATCTTGTATCATATGCTTTAACCTTTTACAAGAATTTGTAGAATGTCCATCTACTTGGTGAAAATTACAATGTAAATCAGCCCTATATCTAGCTGCAGTGGTATCTGGTTGTCTTACCTCAGGTAACCGTATCAAGCCTTGTTCCAATAATTGAGGTAAAATCATAGTTAAGGGTTGATTTAATCTTGTGAATTCTCTTGGTGGCTTATCAGGGATTTTCAATACAAATTTCTTTACAATTTTAGCAAGGTTAACATTTGAGTTGTTTCTACTATCAGTAACTCCATCACCCACTACTTGCTTATTCTTATATTGGTTCTTAGAAGTTTTGTCCTCATATTTCTTCTTAAATTATCCTCTTCTAATGAGGGCATCTTCTACCCTCCTAGCTAGATCAATGGCTTGATCAAAGGAGGTTATTGTAGTAGTAGAAAGCTCATAAGATAGTTGTTCTTGCAAATTACCAATAAATATGTCCAACATTTCATGATGAGGTAATGCAAAATGTAGTTTGCCTAAGAGTTGTCTCCACTTAGTCAAGAATTCAGCAAAACTCTCATATTTACCTTGTTTCAAATTGTATAAATCCTTAATGGTCACATGCCTCTCTATATAGGCACTAAATTGGTGGACAAACATCTCTGTTGTCTCTTCAAAGTTCCTTAAATAATTTGTAGGTAGTTGATAATACCATTCTAGAGCCATGCCTCCGAGACTTTTAGGAAATATTTTTAGCAACAACAAGTCATCATGAGAAATATCATGACATGTTGTCCTAAACATGCGAAGATGCTCAATAGGATCTTTGGTTCCTTTATATATCGGGAGGACAGGCATAGGGAAATATTTTGGGTATGGTTGGGCAACCACAATAGGATCCAAGGGTTGGCTACACATCTCTCTATAACTATATGAGGGACGGTAGGGATCTATTTGATCTAGTCTTGAAGCTAATTGTTTAACTATGTCTTCAAGGCCCTGTGGTTGTCCACCAAATTGATTTTGTTGCACCATGTTGTTGTATCTTTGATAAGTTGGTGTTGTTGTGTAAGGATTTCCAATTGAAATATTGTTGTGCAAAGTGTTATGAAGCTGATTTTGTTGAACTTTCTGTTGATGATTGGTATTTTGCACTTGTTTAGCTTTTTGTTGGTTTGACATTTGTTGATTAAGAGCTTGAGAGAAGATGGACGTGAATGGTTGTTTTTGTTGTTTAGGATTTGTTTTGGTGTTACTAACAACAATTTTGGATGATTGTGCCATTGGTTTTTGAACATTTTGATTTAAAGGTATCATGTTTTGATTAGATGGTCCTGCTTGATCATTATCTTGGTCTGTTGAATTCATGTATGATAATGGATTTGTATGTATCCAAAAAGTAGCTGCTAAGGCTGATTCCATAGCACCTTCTCTTGAATTATCAATTTGTACTGCTTGATTAAACTCTTCTATGTGGTTTTTTATAAATTGGGTAAATTGGCTAAGAGACTCGAATTTAACATTTCCTTTTTCATCTAATGTAGGTTTATCAGGATCTTCTATTTCATCTTCTCCATTATCACCTTCATCTTCTGAAGGTACATAATCTTCAATGAGTACCCTATCATCAATATTTTCTTGGTCTTGTTCATCAGTCTCTATTTGTTTACCATTTCTCAAAACTTTAGGCATTTTGGTTTTAAGATTTTTATCTTGCAAATATATATATATATATATATGCTTAAATTTTTGGGGTATATATGTTATATATACCTAAATAAATATGCAAATATGTAAATATATATTATATTTTTGGTTTTTTATGTTTTTGAAACAAAGCAAAAAACAGAAATTATAATATCCTAAATATTATATCTTAGTCTTCCTGAAAGAGTCTATAGATATCATTAATGGGTTCAAGTTCCTCTGGTGACATATAGTGTTCTTCCTCAAACTAAAATTTGGCTTTCAAAAATTTGATGAAATGGGCTATGGTGATGTAATATTATTGATACAAAGTATAGCTATGAAGACAATATTCATGATAATGAACTACCCTAGGAGCTTTATGAAATCTTGTCCTATTTTCCAAGACTATTTCTTGATCTTCTACATGTGCTAAGAACTTATGTACTATTATAGCATTTTCAAGGTAATCATCAAAGGTGTAAATAGTTGAAGAGATGCTTGCTCTTTTATCTATCAACCACCTCTCACATGCCCTTTGAATATCAAAGTAGTGAGAAGCATTTTTAGGATCCAGGATTCTAGCTAAGTCAAATCTTATAATTTGATTAAGTCTTGGCTCTTAGGATTTTATGATTTCTAATCTTCTCCAGAGTTCAGTCCACTGTTCTTCGGATGGGAGACTTGAGTTTTCAACTATTTGAGAAATTTCTTGTGTGGATAACAATGCCCTAACATTTATGAGTACAACTCTTCTAATGTTGTAATCTAACATTTATGAAATTCACTAAAAATGTGTAAATTTGACTAATGACCTTGTTTGATTTTTGGTTTTGTTTTGTTTTTATGTTTTTGTAATTTTTATGTTTTATAAATCAGAAATATGTCTATGTTTTTCACGTCGGGTTCACCAAAGAATGTAGCTCTAAAATTCTCGCACTCCTTTCCTTCAGGCTAATGGATCCATACCTCGAAGGGGAATGGGAGAATGATAGGTCTACACCTCGAAGAGAGACACTTGAGTTCGTGTCTTCTTTGGTGATTTTTTGATGAATTGTTTAGGGTTCACCAGGAAACATTTCTTGGTAGTTTCCACGCCTAGGTTTTGGAGTTTGTTTGATGTGTTCCTTTTAAATTCTCACAATCACCTAGTTTTGGCCAATATGCAACTATGCTAACCTATATGCAATTTTGATTCATATGCAAACAAAAAATAGAAAGCTTTAATGCACAATGCACTGCTTATAAAGTGATTTGAAACTCTGACTTGTATCCGAAAGTCTGATGAAGATTCTAATTTTTTGTTGCAGACAAGATCGTATGCAATAGGGCAAGATCATACGCTTTTGGTCAAGATCGTACGTACGATCTAGTGATTGAGAAGATCTGATCATAGCAGAAACCTACAGTTTCATGAATAGAGTGCAAAAAAAGAAAACTAGGATATGCTACAAACTTTACTAGATAGAAATCAAATTATGTATGATCTATTGAATGCCTTAATACAAATATCTAACATGTATATGCCTTAAGCTATATGAAATATGCAAGTGAATGCAATTTGGTGAACTCCAGGGATGAAAATGATTAAATCTAATATTATATGCAATGGGAAATGATAAATCAGATGATAAATATGCAAATGAGAGGTTAAGAAATGCAAACCAACACTTGGAATTGCCCCCAAGTGATCTGTAAGCAAGATCATAACCAAACAACAAGATCATACATAGAACATGGCTGATCATATCCTTCGATCACTGATCGTATCATCTGATCCCTGATCGTATCCTCCGATCCTATAGAAAATAGAAAAATAACTAGGACTAATGCAAAAATTATAGTGATTCGAATGCAAAAATTATGTCATGGAGTCAAGAGAAATTTGAGGGGAGGGATGCCTGATTAAATAGGGTGAACCAGTAGGGAAAAATAGGCTAAAAATAGAATAGGTTGCAACTCCTTCCAAGCTGGGACTGATCGGCGGATCCGATCCCGTAACTGTCGCACGGTTGCACAGGTAAAGACAAAAAATGTTGTAACTGGTTTGTCATTTTGCCAATTTGAGTTTTTCTATTTTGGACAAGATCGTACGTACGATCATAGAGATCATACGCATGATCGTACGTATGATCTCGGAGATCGTACGTACGATCTCGTCAGTTTAACCCGATCTCGCCAGGAAAGCACAAAAATCGAGGCAACAAGTTAAAAAGTTGTTTGAATTAATTTTTGAATATTTTTGTCTTTAATGCAAATTATTATGGGTCAAATCTAGGGTGTTACAATATGATCCACCCATCCCTATACTCACATTTTTCCATCAATGCAATTAAATTAGGTGTAGAGATTCACCCATAATTTGTCCATCAATGCAACTACATTAGGTGTAGAGATTCATCCATCCCTATACTTACATACGTCCATTAATGTAAGCACACTAGGTGTTATTCTTACTCCGATATATCCTACTCATTACTCCCAAATGAGTTAGCTCATATAATATATTCTATCTATCAAAGAGAGCTCGTCGTTCACTACACACAACATAGATATATTTATGTTGGCGTCAAGCATTATGGAACCTGACTATCCTTATCGTCATAACGTTGAGTTCACCATCCCAAGATTAAGTCTCATACTATATACATAAACATTGTGATTTACTTAAAAATCTAAGGAAGATTCAAAAATCCATTCGTTCGAGGTCTTGCTAACCCTAAACCCTAAACCCTAAACCCTAAACACATACAATGAATACATTTTTTGGCAGTATTATTAAGTTCACAACTAGGAACTATTTAAGACATCCTATAAATGGGTCTTCTTTCATCATTTAACCTTAACCAACGCGGGTTTCAAACCAGTTGGACTTTGTGTTTAACTTGCAACTACCTTCCTATCATCTAGAATATTTTACTGGAAAACATCACATTCAATCTTACTGAATGAACCCATCAATAGAAGACTATCATTACAAACTCCTCATTACATCGTAATAGATTCATTTCTCTACGATGAGTAGCATCTAGAAATCTACTATTACAATATCTTTAATCTCTTTGTGCTTCGATCCTAGCCAATGATTTCAAAAGTCTCTACAGCATATCGATCTCCCTAAAGACCAAACAGTGAGCTTCTTTACAAAGATTAGACCCATCCACAAGGTCTCACGTGGTTCCAAAATTCAAAATAGGAAGAGAACAATAACAAAATTCAACCTCCATAGACACAATTAAAAAGTCTTACACATCTAAGCTAAACTAGTCAACTTCAATTAACTTCCAAAATCATCTTAAAGCAACCAAACATTATCTTCTTTCCTGAAGAGCATAAGCATTTATATCACTATTAAAAGAATAGAGAATGCATCAAAGATACACATATTATTACTAATTAATCACATACATTCCAATAATACATAGTTTCACAGTTTAATTTAAATCCAGCCAAATACAAGTCTTTCCATTAAATTGGGAGAATGATCAAATGTCCTTGGCTACTCTTAAGCAACACTGGATTGTTTCACACCTAATGTGGAACTCAAGAGTAAGAAAACACTCGAGAACTTCTACTTCCATATTTTGATTTGATCGCTTGGCAACATATAAATAGCTAATGCCCATACGTATTGCTGGAAAGAAGCTAGAACAGAGTTCATGTGTAACCAAAGAGAACCTGAACCACCTTCCACTTATCTATCAATGATCACCATCTTGATTTTTCTTCAGATTTTTTCTTGCATTTCATTTTGCATGATGTATTTACAACAAGAATACTTATAAAAGTAATTATCAATACCTCAATTTTTGGATACGAATCTCGATTCAAAATTTCCTCAATAAAATTCTACCTTAACTCTAAATAATAGCTCTAGGTTCTAAAACAAGAGTGAAATAACACATAACAATACTTCATTCATAATAAGTAAAGTTCTCTTTTCTTTTGATAAAATAGTGCTAACCTCTTGGTAACCATTCGTAAATTAAATAAGACCAAATAAAACTACCTGTAGAGCTTATACAATCAAAATATATTCATTAGCCATTATAAATCTTATTCAAGAAACCTCAGCTAATTTTTCCCATTACTTAAGCATATTCAAGAAAATATAAATTCATTTATTGTAATTCCACAAGCATGTAGAACCAAGAAAAGCATCCTCACACATGTATCACAAAATGCAATAATAAACACTCATAAAGAATGCATTTCTGAGTGCATTAAAAAAAATAACACTTTCCAACCAAAGTTTCCAACCTTAACATCGATATCACAAACCATCTTGCTTAAACTTGTACTGATAATTGTTTTGTTATCTAAGTTCAATAAAAACAAACATTCCAACCAGCCTACTCATTCTAGACTCTGATATATCTATTTGCAACATATTTACTCAACAGGTAACACTACTATCTATTTCAAGAAGACTTACACAAAAATATAGCAACCCAAAGTTAATCTCTTCATCTCTTTATGACCACCGAGTAACTTCTTCCCCCTTGTTCGATGAAAGACATGTCTATAAACTAGAATAAAACTGATACACTTGCACTATCCAATAAATTTATTTCTAACAATTTCCTTCTAAAGACACTACAGTGCGATGACTGTAGAATTGCTCAAGCTCTAAGCTGACAAATATGAGCAATATTACACCACACTTCTAGGTAAAACATGGACATTACTCTAAGATTGTAGGTAAAAAAATACTTGCCTTACACATAATAAAATGACTTCATAGAGGGTTCATTTCCAATCTAGAATAACAACTATAGACATCTCACCATCATAAGAATTCTAGTAAAACAAAGAACCTCAGTATTGTATACCTAGTTTTCCACAGTGAAGACTCCACCTAAAGTTCGAATACCACAAGTCCTTTCACCTACTTCTTTCTTCCTTTTGGTTCTTTTCGGATCCCTTACATCCTTATTTCCTCAGTCACAATAACACTCTAAAAAACTTTTTGGGTTTCTACACCTCGATCCCTCTAAATTCCACTTTCAAATATTTTGTTAAGAAATAATGATAGCAACCATTTTAGCTCACATGTCCCCCCTTTGCTCGGGTTAAAAGGGTGGTACAACTCTTAAGCATGAGTGTAGCTTCATTTTTTTTGTCGTAACCAAAAATTATAACCACTTAGCACAAACAATATTCCCATGGGTATTAAATCTAAAAACAGTACCATGATCTACTAACATCAATCCTTCTTAGATGTAAATATACCTACGAAACCAACATTTCTAAAGAAGCATTCCATTATCAGTGATTTCTCTTTTTATAAATAAAGGAAACAATATAGACAACCAATTGTATTCATAACATAAGCATACTTAATCATTTTCTTTAGATTCTTTCGTACTTATAGAACCTCCTTTAAAAAATAACCATAAGTTGAAAATATAACAAGTGAAAATTGTTGTTAGAAACTAAACTTTCACCTAAGATTTAGTGCACTTGCCCTAGCAAGCATGATAGTCCATTAGGTTTTCACAAAATTTCTATTATACATTTACAATGGTTATATTCTTCTCCTACTATGGAGAAACCTATTCCTACAAGGGTAAACAATTTATTAACCACTTCAAATTATTTTCATTAAAACAAGTTGCAAAACCAAAAGATATAGAATAGTCAACCATTTGATCACCAAATAGCACATACAAAATATAAGTCTATCTCATGAATGAGTTTGCCTTGGGAGGGTCATGACATACTCCCCCTCTTAGGCTTAACACAGTCCGTTGTGCTTCATCAAGTTTTAACATGTCTATAACAAATTACACATTATTTTCAAACAGAAACAAAAACTGCTTTTGCATAACTATCAAATTATCCCATGTTGCATTTCTCTTGGAATAGCGATCCCACTAAACCTTGCATTGCTCTAGAATTTCTTTTCTCATCAATTTGGAATGGAATTCAAGGATTCTTAATGAACGAACCTCGATAGCCTCTGGGTTTGTAATTTGTAGATTTGAAAAGTCCCACACATGCTCAAGGTTAGCAACATATTTTCTAAGCAAATAAATATGAAAGGTGTCATAAATCTTGGACAAGCTGGGTGGTAAGATGAGTTGATATGGCATAGGACTAATCTTCTCTAAAATTACAAATGGTCTCGTAAAACGTGGATCAAGTTTTATAGAATTAATAGAACCTTTCATCGGTCTCACATTTAGAAAAAACTTATGACCTATAAAAAATCTCACAACGATCTTTTAAAATCGGCATAACTCTTTTATCGATTTGTGACTTCTTTTAGTCGTTCTCTGATTGTCCTTAATTTTTTTTCCATCTCCTTGACCATGTATGGACCAAGTACAATTTGATCTTCTGGATTATCCCATGACAATGGTGTTCTATACTTATTACTATATAGTGCTTCAAAAGGAGCCATTATTAGGATCCCACATCTTAACATTTAATTATTATTATTGGTAGTGTAGTTAATTGATATATCGGCTTGTAATGTGAACCTCCATATTGTAATAATTTGAACCAACGTAGGATTATGGTTAGGATAGTTATGCTATAAACATGTCTAAGAGCAGAAGAGATAGTATTAAGGAGAAAATACTTTGTTTTATTAAAGTTGAAGGAGGAAGCCCCCTCAAAGTGGCTTGTGATTCTTGATAATCAATAAAACTGTTTGTATTTTCTCCATTCTAAGATATTATTGTGTTACCTTTAAATTGAATATTGTGGATAAATATTGTATTAAACCCTCAAGATCTTAACATCTAGTATCATATCATGATCGTGGCCACCTGTGGACGAATTTGAAGGAAAACTTGTCACTCCAAAATCAGTTAGATTGAGAGGCAATGTGAACACAAGGCTTTCTAGACAAGGTGCTTTGACCTGACCAAGAGGTTTGCAAGATTTTCATTTCTCCAATGAAAAAAAGATAGTATTTTGTTACTTTTTTATTTTACACTCAAAAAATAAAAAATCGTGCAAATCGGACCTAACATGAAGAAGTTGTAGTGGTTTTATCATTACTCTATTTTGAGTAAATTTTAAACCCAAAATAGGGAAAATAGCAATAAAAAAGTCACAAAAAGCCCTAGACAAACCAAAAAATCCTCATTTTTTTTTTGTTACCTTAGTTAGTCCCTTCTGCACCTCTCAAAAAAAAAATTAGTCCTAACTCCTTATTTTCTCAAAATTCTTCAAATTTATCATTTTTCCACTAGCCCTTTTTGCCCAAATATTCCACAAATACAAAATTTGATCCTAAAAACAATTTTTTGAGTCCTAGCCCATTGTGATCAGATTTTTGCACTTATCATTTTGATATATAACACCCACAATTTTTTTACAGAAGTCAAAATTTTCTTAAAAAAAAATGGCTAAGGGAAGAATATCTCAAGACCCTAGCATAGAAAATTGGATCATGCTATTCTATAAAGTAAAGACCTAATTTAATAGGTTAATCTCAAGCATAATTTTTAATAAATGGAGGTAAGGATGGTTGGATTGAATGCTAAATATGGCTCTTTGAATAAGAATTTGGCACAAGTACAATAAATCGCACAATCAGCTGTAGCTAATCAGTATCAAAGCACATAAGATTCAGGCTCACAATAGTCTTCAGGACAAACTGTAGGATCGACACATCAGATGCACATTGGGGGCCAACAAGCATCCATCCTTCCAAGAATAACAAAGTTATATTTTCCCAAGTTTGATGGAGGAGATCCAACTAGTTGGATCTATCGGGCGGAACAATATTTTTCATTGAACTAGATTCCTAAGGGGCAAAAGGTTTGTATTGCATCATTCCACCTCTAGCATGATGATATACGAAAATACTAATGGAACTCCTACTTGGGGGAATTTACAAAGAATTTTTTGGTTCAGTTTGGTCCAAGTGATTTCAAAGACTTCACAAGAGCTCTCACCAAACTACATCAAATCACTTTAGTGAAGGAGTATCAGACTCAGTTCAAGAAGCTCGTGAATCGCACCAAGGGCTGGATGAATCATTTTTCAAAAGTTGCTTCATTAGTGTGTTGAAAGAAGAAATTAAGGTGGAGGTGAAGATGTTCAATTCCATCACCATGATGAAGGCCATTGTATTAGCCAAGTTAGCAGAAGATAAATTCATGCTCAATATCGACAAGGGAAGTAACCTATTGGAAAATCACAAGTCACACAAACTACCCCAAAACCTAACCGATCCTTGTAGGTTAAGTGGTTCAGCCTAGAGGAAATAAAGGAACGATGGGGAAAAGACCTCCTCTATATTTATGATGAGAAATATGGGTCAAATCCTAGATGCACTACATAGAAGGTATATTTTTTGGATGTAGATGTTCCTTGTTACTCAATAGAGAAAGAAGATATGGTAGAAGTGGAAGAAGTGATAGATGCACCTGATAACAGCAATGAAAATATCCCAAAAATTTCTTTCAATGCTCTCACAGGATTTTCTTCTCCACAAACTATGAAAGTTTGAGGGTACATCAAACAAAAAAATCTCATTGTGCTTATTGATTCAAGAAGTACACATAATTTCATTGACCCAAACATGGTGAAGCAGGATGATTGTTATATACAACTTTGCAATAGCTTTGAAGTAATGATTGGTAATGGGGGATGTATTTTTTTATAAATGGAATTATCGAAATGTCAAGCTCACCATGGGAAACTACAACATGAAAGGTGAAATGTATCTGCTTCCATTAGAAGGATGTGATATTGTACTAGGGGTTCAATAGTTGCAAACGCTTGGGCCAATACTATGGTATTTTGCAGCATTGTGGATGCAATTCACAATTGAAGAACATAAATACACTCTAAAATGACTACAAGTAGGTCCTTCATAGATAGTGAGTTATCACCACATGGAAAAGCTTATTCAAAAATGAGGCAAAGGGATAATTGCACAATAATTTTCCATTCAATCAACGGGGAAATAACAATATGAAGTGGAAGAGTTACAATCAATTTTGACACGTCACTCCAGATTATTTGAAGAACCAAAAGGGTTGCCCTCCCACCGTAGTCAGTGCACTGTTGGTCATCAAATCTGCCTAGGAAAGGATTTTGAGTTAGTGTATGCACCCTAGACCTGGACCAACATTGAAAGGCCGAAGGGAAGGAATGCCCTTCATGCCAATCTCCGAAGAAAGGCCGGCTCCTATGCTAAACTACTTGGGTGTTTGAAGATAAGGATGTAGGAAAGAGATAAAAGGAGTTAGGGTTAGAGAAATTGGTGATGTAAGGTGGGAGAGAACAGGAAGCACGATCACCAACTAGCAACTTAAATAGAAGAAAAGAACACCAAATATAAACAGAAGAAACACAATGTAGATTTTCCTATGTATCCTTCGAGCGAGTTTCAAGGTACATTCCCTGATCACACATCGGATGTAGGGTTCAGCATCCAACATACAAACGAAGAAAGACAAAAGAATCAAGCACAGAAGGCAGCATAAAAGAGAAGAATTGAGCTCAAAGCCTTTTCGTATTAATCGCAGGACATCAAGTTACAGCAGCTTTCTAGCAGATAGTTCCCCCCCTTTTCTTATTACCTGTTGGTCACGAATCTGCCACAGGAAAGGATTTTTACAATTGCGCCCTAGACCCGGCCAACATTGAAAGGTCGGAAGCAAGAAATGGCTCCCGGACCAATCTCCAGTGGGGCTGGTTCCCTCTACTATTCTAAAATTGGTTTAAGATAAGGGTTGCTGGAAAGGGATTGAAAAGTTGCAGAAAGAAATGGGAAATATGGCCACAGGCCGAAGTGATGGGATCAAAAAAACAACAGCAGGAAACTACAAACGCAACAATAGCAAGTAACATAAGAAATCAGCTTCATCTTCGCACAATCACATGCCGCAAATCCCTCCAAACCCACATTCTAGGAATTGTACCCTGACCGCAGTATTTAAATCCAGTATGCAGAATTTAAATGTAATAGCAATGCAGGAGTACGAATGCTATTAGAAATGCAGAAAATAGAAAAGAAATTCATCCATGCAACGCTTGAAAAATTAGAAATTGATCCTTTTATTCCCTGAGATACAATTCCAGTTTCTAGCAGCAAGTTTTTCCAACCTTTGTAAATGAGAATTACATTGGTTTTTATAGAGGTCCATCCTCTTTGCAGCATTAAAAACGTAAAACCAACTTCCTCGTGATCTACAATTATGCGAAGGAAACAAGGAACATGATCCCCTTAATCGCAATCTCGAAGAAATAAAAATTAAATGCCATGAAACGTTCGCGGTCCTTTATTAAATACGATTCTTTGAACATGTGCATGAAAACCATTGAATTAATCCACGAACCGCGGCTTTGAACCAATAAACCCTTTAATTTTGGTGGCCTGGGCACTCTTCGACCTTAACCGCATCGGAAATCCACAAAGCATTTAATTCGGGGCAGCATTTAATCATCGGAAATCGAAAAAACCCTCTCGGTCGTTCATACTGCACTTGGCGGGAAAACAGTTATAGGTCACGAAAACGCGACGGGTCACGAAATCGCGACGTGTCGCGAAATCGCGACATCTCTTTATGTCGTACGCTTCGCTGCTGAAGACCCACGAAAACGAAACATGTAGCGATTTCGCTACATGTTTCCGTCGTTGGCTCCTCCCTGCACTCAGCCCCGCGAAAACGGAACATGTAGCGATTTCGCTACATGTTTCCATCGCCGTACCGATCACCATTTTCGGTCGCGATTCGCTGACATGTCAGCGACGCACTGCAAATTTTCAACTTTTTGCCTTTGAAGCTGCCAGTGTCGTGATTCGCTGACATATCAGCGAATCACTGCAAGTTTTCGACTTAATGCTTTTGAAGCTGCCCGACCCGCGATTTCGGAACACGTCGCGATATCGCGACGGTTCCGGCCAACCTTCCTGCGTTGACTGCGTTGACCGCGATTTTGCAACATGTCAGCGCGTCGCTGCAGTTTTTTGACTTAACCATTTTTTGCTCAATTTTCCTCCTTTTTTCACCCAAGCTGCATCAAAGCTGAAGTCAAAGATCAGATTTCCAACAATACACTAATGCATTCATCAATGAGAATCAATGTGGCAAAAATGCCAACATTCTTGGCGGCTCGCGGGGTATACAGCTCGCTGTATGCAAGAATCCAGGCCTTAGTCCATTGGGCACAGAGTCATATCCGAACAGAAGCTGGCTGCTGCAATACATGTTCTGCTGAAAAATTGAAACTGGAAAAAACCTGCATATAACTGATTATGAAACGACTAATGGAACGCGATGATGGAGTGAGCTCTTGCGATTGCGCAAGCGGTGACTGCAAGTGGAATGATGAAATGAAAATGAACGAAGCGGTGACTGCAAATGGAGTGGGAATGGAACTAGGAAAGCTGTGAAATGAAATGAACTAGACTGTTAGCAAATGCGTAAAAAAAAAACTAAACTTAGAGGAAAGAGATAAGAAGGGACGGGAAAAAATAGAAAAGGAAAAAGAAACAACAGCTGTGGCTTATTTTGTTTTAATGCAGAAGAAAAAGAAGGAAGAAGATGAAGAAAGGAAAGAGAGGAAACGGGGAAGGGAAAAGAAGAAAGTGCTAGAAAGCCACCAAACTGTTGGGGGGAGAAAAACAAAGGAAAAACAAGCATCTACGGCTCGCAAGCAACAAGAGCCAAGATGAACAAATAAAAACAATACCACTCTTTTTTTTTTTCTTCTTTTTCTATTTTTTTTTTGTTTTTTTCAAAATACTATATACAATAATACACGACATGATTGGCATGTCGCCACCAGACATCCAATCTCAGAATGTTATCCGGTAAATCTGCAATGTCCCGACCAGATCTGATCATACTTAAGTCGGTCCTTGAAATTGGGCTGGCTCCTTCCTGAAGTTCTCAATGGTGCGAATACGATGCAATGCAGCAGATTATCCTTCGTACTAGTACCCACATGGAGGACTTCTTCAGGTGCTGGATGTAGTGGTTGGAACCAACACCACCACTTTGCAGACTTTACTGGCTGTGGGTTGAGTACAGGCTCCTCTAACTCCTTGATGTGATCACAGGGCTCTTCAAGTGAGAAATCTAATTCTGGGATCTCCTCAGGCTCTGGAATTTGAACTTGTTCTTCTACTTGGCCCATATCTTGATGAAAACTGCAAGCAACCATATTGTTCATTGCTGGAAAAGTGCTTGCATGTCCCAATCCTTGACTTTGGACGAGATCTGTCCCTTGAACTTCACATGACTGCATCTCAGGTTTCTGCTCAGTATAAGGGATCTGGCATGAAAAATACTGTGCAGGGTAAACTGGAGCAGCAACCACCGGAGAAGGTAATGGAGTTTCTCCCCACGGTAACTTTCTTGATAAGAGCAACAGCTGTTCTGCTCGCACTGCTTCCTCAAATATTTGTGGGAATTGTTGTTCACCTGACTGCAGCAAAAAGAGACCTATGTCAGAATTAAAATCTTGAACATAAAAGAGGTGGGCTTGGGTGGGTGATGGACGGATCTTCTCTGGAATTCTCTTCCAGCTTCTCAAGAATCGGACATTGAAGTCCGTGATGCTTTCTTGAGGTGCTCTCTTGATGTACATGAAAAATTGGTAGAGATCCAAAGAACTGTAGAAAGGATCTTCATCAAATCTCTTGATTAGTGCTCCCGCTAGATCGTCCCATGAACTGATGCTTTGACGTTTGAGCAATCTGTACCACTGCAATGCTCTTCCTTCCAAAGACTGAACCAGAAGTCGGATCATGACATCTTCGTGTTCTATGACATGGATCATGGATAGAGTAGCAATATCTTCAACATGTGCCAGAGCCATGCCTTCGATACCATCATATTTTGCCAGGTTCTTTAAGGCACCTTCGGGAATTTCATGCCGAACTTGGAGATTCAGAGGGCCAGGATCATCCCATCTAGAAAAAACCCTCACCTTTGTGGCAGTGGTCTGCGGAATCACGGCCATCACCATAAAGTCAGAGTCGCCAGATGAACATTCTTTGAATTTTTGTTTTTTTTTAAAACAATTGGCGTCCACGAACAGATCTTCAACTCAGCAAAGTTGCCAGATGAACTTACAAATCTCCGCTATGAGGCCAAGACAGCTCATCAAATCTTGGGACCTCCGGGTGTTAAAAGCGTGCCAAAACTGTTGGCACCGGTGGGGTTATCACTTTGGAAAATTATGCGTATCCCACCGATTATGAATTCTTGGAGACAAAAATAGTCTATCCCACCGTGCGTGCCAAAAACTGTTGGTCATGAATCCGCCACAGGAAAGGATTTTTACAATTGCGCCCTAGACCCGGCCAACATTGAAAGGCTGGAAGCAAGAAATGGCTCACAGACCAATCTCCAGAGTGGGTTGGTTCCCTCTACTATTCTAAAATTGGTTTAAGATAAGGGTTGTTGGAAAGGGATTGAAAAGTTGCAGAAAGAAATGGGAAATATGGCCACAGGCCGAAGTGATGGGATCAAAAAAACAACAGCAGGAAACTACAAACGCAACAATAGCAAGTAACATAAGAAATCAGCTTCATCTTCGCACAATCACATGTCGCAAATCCCTCCAAACCCACATTCTAGGAATTGTACCCTGACCGTAGTATTTAAATCCAGTATGCAGAATTTAAATGTAATAGCAATGCAGGAGTACGAATGCTATTAGAAATGCAGAAAACAGAAAAGAAATTCATCCATGCAACGCTTGAAAAATTAGAAATTGATCCTTTTATTCCCCAAGATACAATTCCAGTTTCTAGCAGCAAGTTTTTCCAACCTTTGTAAATGAGAATTACATTGGTTTTTATAGAGGTCCGTCCTCTTTGCAGCATTAAAAACGTAAAACCAACTTCCTCGTGATCTACAATTATGCGAAGGAAACAAGGAACATGATCCCCTTAATCGCAATCTCGAAGAAATAAAAATTAAATGCCATGAAACGTTCGCGGTCCTTTATTAAATACGATTCTTCGAACATGTGCATGAAAACCATTGAATTAATCCATGAACCGCGGCTTTGAACCAATAAACCCTTTAATTTTGGTGGCCTGGGCACTCTTCGACCTTAACCGCATCGAAAATCCACAAAGCATTTAATTCGGGGCAGCATTTAATCATCGGAAATCGAAAAAACCCTCTCGGCCGTTCATACTGCACTTGGTGGGAAAAAAATTACAGGTCGCGAAATCGCGACATCTCTTTATGCCGTACGCTTCGCTGCTGAAGACCCACGAAAACGGAACATGTAGCGATTTCGCTACATGTTTCCGTCGTTGGATCCTCCCTACGCTCAGCCCCGCGAAAACGGAACATGTAGCGATTTCGCTACATGTTTCCATCGCCGTACCGATCGCCATTTTCGGTCGCGATTCGCTGACATGTCAGCAACGCGCTACAAATTTTCAACTTTTTGCCTTTGAAGCCGCCAGTGTCGCGATTCGCTGACATGTCAGCGAATCGCTGCAAGTTTTCGACTTAATGCTTTTGAAGCTGCCCGACCCGCGATTTCGAAACACGTCGCGATATCACGACGGTTCCGCCAACCTGCCTGCGTTGACTGCGTTGACCGCGATTCTGCAACATGTCAGCGCGTCGCTGCAGTTTTTTGACTTAACCATTTTTTGCTCAATTTTCCTCCTTTTTTCGCCCAAGCTGCATCAAATCTGAAGTCAAAGATCAGATTTCCAACAATAAACTAATGCATTCATCAATGAGAATCAATGTGGCAAAAATGCCAACATTACCATGCCTAGGTTTTTATAGAGGACACAGGTCTCTGAGTCATAATTACATAGCAAAGAAGAGTACGCCTTCAAGCCCTGAGAATTCGACTCCCTGAGGCTCTCGTGACCGAGTTTTCAAATCTGTTACCAAAACTGGCAACTACAACTGAGTCAAACTTGGAACGCATGCCCGTGAAGCGCTTCGCTAAGTTTTCATTCACAACTTTGCTTCGCAATGGTTCTGGGCCAAAGCAAAAACTCCTCTTTGGTATGTACTTCACAAAATTGAGCTTCGCAAAACTGTTTTGGGGGTGAGGAGTGTTGAAGCATATTCGCTTCGCAAAATGGGCCTCTTCGTCTTTGCCACTTCGCTGACCAAATTACTTCGCTGATGCCCTCGGGAAATGCTTCGCTGCGACCCTCTTTCTAAACTATGGTTCGGGAGAATTTCGGCCGAAGCAATTGTCTTCAAAAGACATTGCATCCTTTTACTTTGGGTAGAAGTACTTTGCACAAAATTAGCCGAAGCAAATGCTTCACAATGAGCTTTTGGCAAAGTAAAAGTGGTTCACAGATGCAGGGGCCCAAAGTGAGTACTTCGGCAACTTCTTGGCGAAGTACTTTCAATGCTCCTTGAGTTTTGTTTCGCTGATTTCCTGACCGAAGTGACTGATGGAAATACTTCGGATGCGAAGTAGTTTTACCCCCTTTCCTTTGTATTTCACTTCGGCACACCACTTCGCAGAAATCTTACCCGAAGTAGCTTCTAAAAATGCTTCGGACCCGAAGTAGATTTCTTGCCTTTGCTTTTTGGCAAAGTTGTTCTTTCGAACGCTGCTTTTGTATTCTACTTCGATGATATTACTTCGCAAAAAACTCCACCCAAAGCAGTGTTGAAAATGCTTTGGGTACGAAGCTTTCTTTTCTTCTAAACGCCGCTTCACTCAAATTTCGCCCGAAGTAGCTGCTGGAAACGCTTCAGGCGCAAAGTAGTTCCATTCTCTTTTCCTTGTATTTTTCTTCGATGAAAACTACTTCGCAAAACTTTTACCCGAAGTAGTGCTAGAAATGCTTTGGGTGTGAAGCTCTTTTCATTTTCCTTCGGCAAAGCTCTTTTGCCTAGCTTGTTTGGCAGCGAAGTTCTTTCTTTTCTATTTTTATATACAAAGGGGTGGCATTGGAAGCCAAAATTGCTGCATCTTTTCAAAATAAAAACAAAGAAAAAAAATTTACACAACACTGTACAAAATTTGTTTTCCTTTTCTACCCCTTAAGAAATTTGACAAAATTGTCAACATTCTTGGCGGCTCACAGGGCAACAAGCTCGTCTCGGTGGGAGAACCCTTTAACTTTGATCCATTGGGCCAAAGTATTTTCTTGATCCTTCTCCTCCTTCTTCCTCTAGGAGTGCTTCCGTAGCTGGTTCTTGTTCTCCCTCTTCTTCTGCTTCTTCTTCCTCCTCTGCTCCTTTGTCTGTTGGCATGGCCTCCTGCTGTGGTGATGGGACAAGGTGATCGCGGATTCTCTTCATAGTTTGGCGAACTTGAGCCCAAACTCCTTTATGAAATGGTTCTTGGTCTTCGAGTGCCTTGACCAGAACATGGAACCGATCAATCTACCCTATGTCGGCGTGTTTGATTCTTGCACCTAGGTCATTCAGATAGGCTACAATTTTGCAATGTCTCAAGATGAAGTCAGTGACCTGTCCCTCCGTGACTGGCTCTTCCCACTCATCAATTTTGGAGACGTCACTTTCAAAATGGAGCCACACCGGCTTAAGTTCTTCCCTGGTGATAAGGTTCTCGTCATCGTCTATGAAACTCGAGAAACCCAAAGAAGAAAGGTCTTCGAAGTATCCCATTGATGTGTGCTGCTCCTGCTCAAATATATCGAGGAGGTCCTTCACCTTTTGCGCTTTCTTCACCTTGGAGAAGAAAGCGCGAACAGTGGCTTGGGCAGTAGACCAATCCCTAGTCGTTCGACTCATACCAGTGACCTGCAGGTCTTGATATCTAATGCTTTGAACTTCAAAGGCAAGCTTGAGTTGCCTCTTGATTTTCTGGATCACCTCATCCACTATCGGTCCCTTCTTAACAATGGCATGCTAAGCTTCGGTGACATAAATCAAAATTGACAGGGCACTGGAGGCCCAAGATCTAAAACCTTTGAGTAGGTGAGAGCGGATCTCCTTGATCCTACCTTTGTTGAATAGCTCCAGGTTTGCCTTTTTGTACAATTTCTACTAGGCCCGCAAGATCTTGCTCTCAAGATCTTTGGATTTTAGCTCATTTTTGGCCTGCTTTTGTGCTTGTTGCTCGGCCGAAGTCTACAATTGTAGAATTTGTTGTTTGAGGGCATGTGTTTCCCTTTTGAGCAATTTGCACTGCTTCTACGAATCCTCCAGCTCAGAGCGGATCCTAGCTAGCTCTTCTTCCAACTTGATGTTGGCGTTTTCTGCTTCAAACCTGCGCTGGTTGGCAATATTCACATGTGCTCAAAAAGTTTCAACCCTGACATGCATGGATGTGGATTCGTCATCTATGTTTAAATGCTCCAAGTCCTTGGTCTTCTCTTGGTAGTCGTAATCGACTGGAGTCATTTCATCCAGAGGCTTCTGGACCTTAGGGACCTTCCTAACCTTATGCAACTTTTCGCCTTTCAAGTCGAAAACCGCACATTTTTCAACTTGGGCCAAAGTTTTCCCTCTTTTATTTCTTGCCTCCTTTAGCATCTTCTATGTATTATGTCGAGCTAGGAGTAGTTTTTCAGCCAGGGGGTGCTACTTTATTGAGGATAAATCTATTTTAGAGAAGGTCGAATCTCCAGCCAAAGGTGTGAACAAATATAATGAACTAACGAGGAAGGATTCCCCTGACGGCTCAGGGACGGGTGTAGTAGGGACTTCGACGAGTGGGACTATGCTTTGAGCTATGGGAGAGTGGGCTATGAGGCTTGGTGTAGGCGAAGTGGTTTTAGAAAGCTTATCCTGGTTAGACGAATCGGGAGGAGTGGGGCTATGCAGGATTGGACTGGCAATGGGTAGTTTTTGAGTGGGGGATTGACCCTGTGGGGGATGGAGAGATTGATGAGGGCTTCTACTCGGGACTGTTATGGATGTGTCAAAGACCGAAGTGAAGGGAAGATAGTGCGTACCTACATGCCCTCCTGGCAAAGTGGTTGTGGTAACTTCTTGTGTGGTCGGCTCTTGTTCCTCTTGGGCTTCATCACTCCTGACCTCCACAACTTCTGCTTCGGGGTCTTTCTCTTGTTGGAGGAGTTCCTCCACATCGATGATATTTATTTTAGGGACCGTCTCAGTGCTTGGTGGTCCTACATCCTCAACATTTGCTTCAACGGGGCCTGATGTAGGTGATTCAACAGGAGTACTTGAAGGCTTTGTGCGAGGGCGCTTTGGGTGGCTCGGAGGCACTTGAATTTGCTCCTACCTTTTTCTTTTCTTTCTCTCCAAAGGTTACTCTGCTTCTTCTGCACTTGTATCATGAACTTTTGATGGCCTCTGTGGTAGTGTTGTAAGCATAGCTTCGGCACCTACTTCCTTTTCCTTATCTGAAGCATCCTCAGCGCCTCTTGGGCTTTCGCCTGACCCTGGGGTGGTCGGGGGAACAAAATTAGCAAAGGATATAAACTTCCAGGTTTTGACATTGGTGTCATAGAGAATCGCGAAGTCTTTATCCGAGGCTAAGAGTCCATAAGAATTCACTTTTTTATGGTGGACTCTCATTATCCACCATTCCCGAAGCTTTTCCTCGCTCCAGTATTTTACTTCCTCCTTCAAATCGTCCCTTGCCTTCTTCCAAAAGGTGGAGCTTGGAGTTGGGAGGGGGTACTGATCAGGGTCGAACTCGACCTCCATAGGATAGAATTCATGCCATGGATGCAATGTCCTCATTCTTTCCAAATGCCACTCCTAGTATTTTTCGTTGGGGTTATTCCTTTGTTCCACAACCTCAGGGTGAGGGCAGATGTGGAAGTTCTTGAATTTCAAATGATCCCTCATCATGCCCAAAGGATCATAGAGCCATTGCTGAGGAATCTGGAGTAGGCCAAAATCGGTAAGCTTTTCCTCTAGGAAAACATTCTGTTTAAGGGCAAAGACTTCGATTACACCCATTCTGAAGGGGAAGTCGTAGGTATGTGCCCACTTCTGGCCATGGCCGTATACTGCATTTGTAGAGTCGCTCTGCCGAGCGACTTCCAATGTGAACTAATATTCAGAGGGGTAGACTGGTAACAGGAAGGGCTTCCCTATGAAGCCAAATAGGCGAATCACCAGACCTTGTGTTAATTGGAAAATGTCCCCATTTTTTCCCAGCACCACTCTATCTCTCAAACTGAGTGGTACCCGAGGACAAGAACCTTTTAACAAGTGCATGGCGGGTCCCAAAAATTATTGATTAAAATAATAATAGGACTCTTCCTTCAATAAGAGGGGAGTCCATTGATACACTGGCAGAGGATTTCCATCCTTGCCACTTGGAGACATGGCGATATGGGGAAAACACTTATGAACCTAGTAGAAGTACAACCAGACAAGAAAGGAACAGGGTGCGAAGTACTAGCCTGTTGCTGAATTCTTCATGCTAGCGAGCCTTGTATGCAGGGTTCGGGCCACCCATTCTGCCCAGTCAAAGAAAACTGGGTTGGTGTTCGGCCTTGAAGCGTTAGGGGCATAAAACTCCCCTCTTGAAATTTATTCGGCCAAAGACACCTACCAGGGTTGTACTGAAGCATCTATTGACAATCTCGCCACCCATGCAATGATGGAGAAAATATCGATGTTTTTGAAAGCCTACAAGGGTAAGGGCATCTGGGGCAGCTTGTTTGAAGGTAGCCCGCTCTTGAGATTCTCCCGTAGGAACTTCAATATGTAGTTGTTGGAGGTGAATCTCTCCATTTGTTCGTTTAGGAGGACATTACAAATAGAATAGCCCTTGGGCGGGCCCTGCTATGGTGTGAAGGCTGCTTGTACATCTTCCTTCAGGATGGAGAATAGTTTGTGTCCCAAAGCATCTAACACCTACCTGGATGTAGGTTGGTAATTTTGTGTGATAGCATAGATCAGCTCAGGACAATGGTGAGCAGGCGAGGTTAAAAACCAATAAATCTGGGAGTAATATACAGCAGCTCTCTTATTTTTTGGTGTGAGCCTACTTGTCATGAACTCTATGGTTTGTTGAAGATCAGATACACCCTTAGAGAGCTGTGTGTCTCGGATCTTCTCCCACCCATCAATTGGTGGCTCGACAAGCTGTTCTTCTTTCGAGTCATCCCCCTCTTCCATTGGCTGCTTTTCGGGTCGAAGGGGAAGATTTAACTTCTTTGGAGTACGCTTTCTTTCTTCTTTCCCCTTCTTTTTTTTTTAGGGCCTGCAACTTCGAGCTATTTCCCCTTCTCCTTAGAGTTTTTCTTTCCCATGTTGTTATGGACAGCAGCAGAGTTCTTGATACAGAGGTCTTTAATGTGAATGGCTAGATGCAAAGGACGGGAGGGTTGCAGAGTATCTGAAGGCTCTCAGTCTAGTTCTAGCTGATAGACAAATAACTTCCCTCTTACCAGGAATTCGCTTTTATAGCCTAAAAAGGCAACCACCTGAATTTATGGCACCTACCAAAATTAAGTTTGCACCTCGGACGAAAGAGATTGTCGTATTCTTAAATTGTTTCTACAGCGACGTGGTACACAGGGCTGCATGCTTCGATGATTACACTTTGTACTGGAGACGCCACCCGCTGCCACCTTGTACCTTAGTGCGAGCTTTTCTTTTCCCTTTTTCTCTCTATCATCTTGAGAAATGCTCCACCACCCTTTTTCCTTAAATTTGTCTGCTTTGTACTCCTTTCAATGCCACTTTCGGCACATTCTCTGAGGTATGTTTCCAATTCTCCACCTCGTGCGTGTTTGGTTTGGCAAAGTTGAACTTCAATGTTGAAAATGCTTCGTGGTGAACCTTTGCTTCGGACTACTTTTCGATGCTTTGGGCCCGAAGTACTTCTTCTTCGCCGTGTTGCCACTCTGCCTTACGAAGGTCATCGAAGCTTCCTCTTTTTGAAAACTACTTCGCAGAAATTTTGCTCGAAGCAGCTACTGAAAATGCTTTGGGTGCGAAGCTCTTTTCATGCCTTTGCTCGAATTTTTGTTCGGCATGCTTCACAGCGAACCTCCTTGCAACTGATCCTTCGTGTAAAAGGCCTCCGAAGGAGATTATGAAGTGTAGTACTTGGCTTTTGAGATCTTGGAAGAGGATGTATACATAGATGCAAACTATATACAAAAGTATATATACACTCATTTTTTTTTTTAAAGAAATTGTACTCTAATGGTGAAAAGTCTTCAGATGAAGACCATTGATAGAGATCGGCAGAACTTGACCATCTGCATATTTGAGGATGAATGAATTGGCTGAGTTCACCTTCATAATTTTGAACGGTCCATCCCAAAATGTGTCCATCTTGTCGTGATTCCCAGGCTTTGCCTTCCAAGAGTCCCACTTCAATACCAGATCTCCCACGTTGAATGTGCGATCGGATGACTTTTTCTTGAACCAGTCTCGGGTGACCTGAGTATGCTTGGCAAAGTTCTGGTATGCTTTTTCATGATCTTCCTCTAGTCGTAGCAGTTGAGCTAACCTGTTTTCCATTGGACTAATTCCATCTTCTGCTTCTAACAGCTGCAGCACGAGGATCTCCACATGGATGGGTAAGATGGCCTCTTTACCGTAGACCAGGGCATAAGACAAAGTCTTGATTGACCTTTTGACAGAAATCCGATCGGCCCACAAGGCCCGATCTAGAAGGAGATGCCAAGTCCTTTTGTTTGTCTCTATGAGCTTCCTTAGCATTCTCAACAGAGTCTTGTTGGTGGATTCTACCAAGTCGTTGCCCTGTGGATAATAATTGGAGGATACTTTATGATATATCCCATATCTATAGAGGAATTCATTGATTTTAGCACCTGTGAAGCCAGGGCCATTGTCCGTGATGATCGCTTTGGGGATGCCGAATCTAGTGATCAATTCTTCTAGGAAGGTGATTACAGTCTCTTGATCTGCATGCTTCATGGGAATCGCTTTGGCCCACCTGGTAAAGTAGTCTATTGCTGTCATGATGAACCTATGTCCCGCAGAGGAGTATGGTGATACGACTCCTATAAAATCCAACCCCCATTGCTAAAAGGGAGTTTCTACCTGTATCATATGAAGGGGCATTGAAGCATTTTTGCTTCGATCGATGAACTTCTGACACTGCTCGCATTTGCAACAAACAGTGAAGGCATCAGCAAAGAGTGTGGGCCAATAATAACCCGCTTTGATAATATTTAGTGTCATTGTTCTTCCTGCAAAGTGACCTCTAGATAGCCCTGAATGGAACTCTCCTAGGAATTTTTTTTTATCATCGTCTTTAATGCATCTGAAAAGGATCCCATCAATATTCCTAAAAAATAGGCCTTCAAGATGCAGAGTATAGCGGGAGGATCGCATCCTAAAATGCCTTCGCTATGAAGCATTTAGATGTGAAGGACAACTGCCAGTGTTGAAGTATTCAACTATTTCACTGACCCAGTATTTCTCGTCCTCTTCCTGGTTAACGAAGCATTCTTCAGCTGGTAAGCCATCCCACTGAGACTCTACAGCTTCGGCCATTGTGCTCTTTGCTAATTCTTGACATAATGCGTGACCGTGAACCAATTTGGTGGGCTTGATCTCAATGTCAAACTCCTGTATCTTGTTCACCCAACTAGCTCTTTTACTTCCCAATTCTCCTTGGAGGATGAAATTGCACACGTCGAGGTGAATGACAAAGACTGTGACCCGACTTTGAGAGATGAATTGTTTGAATTTTCTAAGGGATTTCATTACTGCATGCACCTGGCTTTCTATTAAATTATATTTCTCTTCATGGGGGTTGATCACATGGCTCAAAAATGCAATGGGGCGCTCCTTGCCATCTTCCTCCTTTTGTGTCAGGATGGCAGCATAGCTTTCGGGTTCCCCTATAGCATATACTATGAAATCCTAACTATAATCTGGATTGATCAAGATCAGCGCCCAAGCAATTCGAGCCTTAATCTCTTCAAAAGCTTCTTTTCTTTCTTCCGTCTAGCTAAATTCAGTGCCCTTCTTCAGGAGTTGGGACATTGGCTTAATGACTTGGGCGAAGTCGAGGCGAACTTCCTTATGAAGTTAATCTGGCCGAAGAAAGATTGAAGTCCTTTCTTGTTTATTTGGAGCAGGAGTTTCATTAGAGCCTCGACTCTGTCAGGATCTACAGCGAGCCCCTTTTTTGATATCGTGTGTCCCAGCAACTTTCCTTCACTAACTGCAAATATGGACTTCTTTGGATTAATTGAGATGCCAAAATATCAGAATTTTTTGAAAACTTGTTGTATATGTGTGGAAAACAGTCATGTCATCTAGATAGATGATGATAACCTTATTTAGAAGCTCGCTAAAAGCAAGATCCATCACTTTCTGGAAAGTAGCACCAGCATTCGAAAGGCCAAATGGCATTCGCTGGTAAGTGAATGTCCCCCACTTGGTGGTGAATGTTGTCTTGTGCTGGTCTTCGTCCCTGACCCAAATTTGATTATATCCAAAAAAACCATCGAGTAGAGAGAAACTTTGAGCTCCAGCCACCGAGTGCAAAAATTGATCGATTTGTGGGAGAGGATAGTGTTCCTTGAGGGACGCCTGATTTAGATTGTGAAAGTCCACGCATAACCTAATATCTCCATTATTTTTTTTGACTGGGACCAGGTTCACTACCCATGAAGAGTGCTTGATGGGATATATGATCTTTACCTTGAGCATCTTCAAGAGTTCGGCCTTCATTAGGACCTCGATCTTGGGATTAACCGGCCTTTGCTTTTGTTGGAAGGGTTTGACCCCTTCCTACAATTCGATTGTGTGTTGAACCAACTACCGATTGTATCCCCAGAGATCTTGATAATACCAAGCAATTATATCAGAAAACTTTCTGCACAGATTCTGTATCTGTTCTATCTCCTCTGGAGTGCAGTCAATCCCAAACTTTATTGCTTTTCCAGGTTCAAGCTCTAAATCCTGATACTATTTTTCATTGACTTTGATCATGTGAGAAAGAGCTCGGTCATTCCGATCAAAGAGGCTTTCAAGGGTGATTAGTCCCTTGGGAACATGGTTATTCTTCAATTGAATCAGCCCTTCATATTCTCCTTCATCAGAGCTTCGGTCTTCGACTGTGGTGGATTCTTGGATCATGAAATTTATAATCTGCTCGTTGTTGTCAAACACTTGCCAATGCAAATATTTGTCTAGGATAGAGGGTCTATAGATCATCCTCATAGCTCTAGGCTTGTGCACCATGTCTTCTACTAGAGAATACTTGGCTGTGATGGATGCCAGAACATCGGCATGTCGGTTCTTTTCTCATGGGATTGACTGCAGATTGAGAGATTCGAACTGGTCAAACAGGTCTCATACCCTATTGTGATATGATTTTAGATAATGCTTCTTTGAAGTACACTTATTTATGACCTGGTTGTAAACCAGTTCAGAGTCTCCAAAGATTTGGAGATGCTTTATGCATATCTTATCAGCTTTCTTGAGTCCTAAGCACAATGCTTCGTATTCTGCTACATTGTTAGTGTAGCTCCATGTCAACCGGTAGCAATATTACTTTTGCTCTTCGAAGGGTGAAATTAGAAGAATCCCTACCCCAGCGTAGTTTTTACATCAGGCACCGTCGAAGAACAGCTTCCATAGTTCTTCCTAGGTACTTGTTCTATTTCCTAGTTGGGAGTGATTTTTAGGCTTGGCAATCGCATAACATCCTATTTCGGTTTCCACCATGGCGTTGAAGTCTGCCAATGAAAACTCATCTTCACAACTTAATTGCGCAAGAGACTCCTCGACCAGGTTTACCTACTCTATTTCCTCCACCATTGTGCTCATTGGTCCGCTACTTTCTTCCTCGGACATCTTCTACACAAGAAAGGAAGAAGGCTTTTCATTGTAGATCTACACCTTCTTTCCTTTGAATGGAATCTCCATATGGTAGTAATCCATAGACATATATCCACCCAGCTTTGTTGTGAATTCCCTTGACAAGCACATACTAAAATATGGCTCTAAGTTGACTACCACTACCTCTTGTATGACTGTGATTTGAGGCATCTTACGTAGTCGAATAGGAATGTCCTTGATCACCCCTATAGTCTTTGCTGGAGTACACCTTGGCTACTTTGTGTATATTCCATCCCTATTTCTTCGTAGACTACTCTTGGCATTACTGTTGTAGCGGCCCCAGAGTCGATCATGCAATTATGCACAATATACCCTTCCATTTGTAGAGATAGGTAGAACGAGGGTGGTCTGTTCTTCCCTGTGATGGATGTGGATAGTGTTTGCACAAGAGCAAGTGGTGCCACCCTTTTTGCTTTAATTGTCTTCAATAATTCTTGCAACAGGTCTACTTGTCCAGGAAGTTGTAGTACATCATACAGGCTGATCTTGGCTAGAATCTTCTTCAATTACTCTACAATGTTGTATGCCAAGGATTTGAGCGCTTCAGGCTCCTTTCTGGGCTCATACCTCATGCGATACTGCTTTGTAGCTTCCACTCTTTGTTGCTTAGCAAAGGAAACTTGAGCTTTTCCTTAGCCTGTTCCTTGGTTTTTTCCTGAGGCGATTCGATAGAGGCCTTTTGAGCCTTTCCTTTGATTAGTGCAGACGGAGGTTCTTTGCTTGGGGACGAAGTAGACGATTGTCCTTTCCTAGGTAGAACTTTCTCTTTTGAAGGAGTCAGCTGAGTAACATCTGCTTTAATTGTCCTTTTTACTCCTTAGGTGAGTACTGCAATCGGCTCCTCCTCGCCAATTGTTAGGTTGTGACTCATCTACCTAATGACGTTGACTTGACTATTATGACTACTATTTTCCAGTGTTTGTACATAGTGTTGGTGCAGGGTGTAGGTATTCTCTTCATGCGGATCATTGCATGTAGAGCACCAATATACATAATCGAAAGTGCTCGGAGCTTCATCAATTGCAGCATTTCTCACCGAAGCCTTTCCTTGCTAGACTGCTTGGTCTTTGGTAAGCGTAGTCACAGGATAAGGTCTTCTCAGTAGGAATTCCTGTTGCACTTGCTTCTTCTTCACAATTTTCATGTCGTTGGACAGCATCTAAACTATAGAGTTTAGATACTGCATCTCTTATAGAATTTTAGTTTGTATATCATCGGCTTTCATAACGAGTGGCAATGAAGCCATTTTCGGTATTGGAGGAAGGGCGAGGTGTTGAGGTGGTGCTGGCAGCACAGGAAATGTTGAAGAGATAGTGGGCTGTGGAGTTGAAAATTTAGGGAAATGAATTTGTGGGGCGATGATTTGATACACGACAGGATTCGGATTCCAAGATGAAATCGAGAGTGTAGGGGTTATGGAGATTTGTGAAGCGGCTACGCTTGCATACTAGAATTGTAATAATTCAAGAAGTTTGGGCATCGACATCCTTTGGGGAAGCTTGCCCACAGCTATCAAATCCATTTTTACTCTCTTGGCTAACTCATACAACTCGGGAAAAGTATTAACATTAGAATATCTTACCATGAGACTGATATCGGGATTGAAAGCCCAAAGGAAATAGAGTGTTACAGCTTCGTCGGTTGGCCGAAGTCCAACTGGCACTCTCTGCCAGGTTCGAGCGAACCTAACATTGAAATATATGATTTCTTCTTGTGGATGTCTCTTGATCGAAGTGAACTGATGTAGAAGAGAAGTAGGATTAGAAGACTCATTGAAGTTTCCCATCATTTGCCTAGCTAACTGGTCCCATCCCGTAATGCTACCAAGTGGTAGAGATCTGTACCAGTAGAGGAGTTTTCCTCTAAGGGAAAGAACCAGAAGCTTTACCATAATTTGTTCTTCTGTAATGTCATGGATCGCCGCCAAAGATATTATGTCCTAGATATGCTCTAAAGTAGTCTTCCCAGTTCCATCGAATGTTGGGATTTTATTTATGGCAGTAAGCGACACTTGCCCTTGTCCTGCTAAATTTAGTGGTGACAAGGAATCCCATGCTGGGCACAACCTGGGCGGCTGTGGCCATTGCATTTGTTTTTGTTGTTGTTATTGTTGTTGTTGTTGTTGCTGTTGTGCCATACTTGCTCTTGGATTTTGAGAAATAGAAATTCTCAAAGCTTCCCCTTGACTATTAATAGGACAACTAATAGGAATGGAGGGACTAGGACACTTCGAAGAGTTGGGAGGATTAGGAGGAAAACTAGATGTTGTACTATCAGAATTTGAGCCTTGTCTACCAACAGAGGATGTTCCTTGTAACAGTGACTCGAGGGTGATCAACCTTGATTTTTCCCTGAAGGCGTCAATATCTAGCTCAAATAACTCGGTTTCCTCTCCTCTATTCTTAACTCTCCATATTGTTTGCATGAAGGCACAGACTTTTGGTACTGGTCTTTTCGACTTAAATATTCTTGGGTAAACAGAGTCACCAGATGCTAAGAGTCTTTTAGTAATGAGGGTATCAGTCCTCACTACCACTAGTTAGATGAGACTGACCGGGTCACACCGAGAACTGGTTAGAACTATGGGCCCCGGTGAAGATGGGTTTTGCATTAAAATATGGGACCTTGACTGGTTATGGATCTTACTAAGACAGATATAGTAGGTCCCATCGGGCGTGCCAAAAATTGTTGGTCATCAAATCTGCCTAGGAAAGGATTTTGAGTTAGTGTATGCGCCCTAGACCTGGACCAACATTGAAAGGCCAAAGGGAAGGAATGCCCTTCGTTCCAATCTTCGGAGAAATGTCGGCTCCTATGCTAAACTACTTGGGTGTTTGAAGATAAGGGTGTAGGAAAGAGATAAAAGGAGTTAGGGTTAGAGAAATCGGTGATGTAAGGTGGGAGAGAACAGGAAGCACGATCACCAACTAGCAACTTGAATAGAAGCAAAGAACACCAAATATAAATGGAAGAAACACAATGTAGATTTTCCTATGTATCCTTCGGGCGAGTTTCAGGGTACATTCCTTGATCGCACATCAGACACAGGGTTCAGCATCCAACATACAAATGAAGAAAGACAAAAGAATCAAGCACAGAAGGTAGCATAAAAGAGAAGAATTGAGCTCAAAGCCTTTTCATATTAATCGTAGGGCATCAAGTTACAGCAACTTTCTAGCAGATAGTTCCCCCCCTTTTCTTATTACCATGATTGGGTTTTTATAGAGGACCCGGGCCTTTGAGTCATAATTACATAGCAAAGAAGAGTACGCCCTCGAGCCCTGAGAATTCAGCTCCCCGAGGCTCTCATGACCGAGTTTTCAAATTTGTTACCAAAACTGGCAACTGCAACCGGGTCAACCATGGAAAGGTGCATTGATGAGCCATCTGGACATCCTTGATCTTCGGGTGCGGTGCTCGAGTGGCTTCCATGCTTGTCCAGCTCTCCATCATGGCTTGATACTTCATTTTTGATTGCCAAAAATGAGTAGTAGGCTTGCTGGGCATGAAAAATTGCATTTATGAGGCACTTGATCACCTTGGAAAAATACTCAACTTGGAACGCATGCCCGTGAAGCGCTTCGCTAAGTTTTCATTCACAAATTTGCTTCGCAATGGTTCTTGGCCAAAGCAAAAACTCCTCTTTGGTATGTACTTAGCAAAATTGAGTTTCGCAAAACTACTTCAGGGGTGAAGAGTGCCAAAGCATATTCGCTTCACAAAATGGGCCTCTTCGTCTTTGTCGCTTCGCTGACCAAATTATTTCGTTGATGCCCTTTGGGAAATGCTTCGCTGCAACCCTCTTTCTAAACTATGGTTCGGGAGAATTTCGGCTGAAGCAATTGTATTCAAAAGACATTGCATCCTTTTACTTCGAGAAAAAGTACTTCGCACAAAATTAGCCAAAGCAAATGCTTCGCAATGAGCTTTTGGTGAAGTAAAAGTGGTTCACAGATGGAGGGGCCCGAAGTGAGTACTTCGACAACTTCCTAGCGAAGTACTTTCAATGCTCCTTGAGTTTCGCTTCACTGATTTCCCGATCGAAGTGACTGATGGAAATACTTCAGATGCGAAGTAGTTTTACCCCCTTTCCTTTGTATTTCACTTCGGCACACAGCTTCGTAGAAATCTTACCCGAAGTAGCTTCTGAAATGCTTTGGGCCCGAAGTAGATTTCTTGCCTTTGCTTTTCGACAAAGTTGTTCTTTCGAACGCTGCTTTTGTATTCTACTTCGGTGATATTACTTCGCAAAAAACTCCACCCGAAGTAGTGTTGAAAATGCTTCGGGTGCAAAGCTTTCTTTTCTTCTAAACGCTGCTTCACTCAACTTTCTCCCGAAGTAGCTGCTAGAAACGCTTCGGGTGCGAAGTAGTTCCATTCTCTTTTCCTTGTATTTTTCTTCAACGAAAACTACTTCACAAAAATTTTACCCGAAGTAGTGCTGGAAATGCTTCGGGTGCGAAGCTCTTTTCATTTTCCTTCGGCGAAGCTCTTTTCCCTATACAAAGGGGTGGCATTGGAATCCAAAATTGCTGCATCTTTTCAAAATAAAAACAAAGCAAAAAACTTTACACAACACTATACAAAATTTGTTTTCCTTTTCTACCCCTTAAGAAATTTGACAAAATTGTCAACAGTACCATGCTATACAACTTATTCCTGGGATTCAACCACCTTACAGATATCCTTGCTTACAAAAAAGTGAAATTGAGAAAATTGTACAAGAACTATTGAAAGCGGGTGTTATTCAACCAAGTGTCATCCCTTATTCTTCTTCAGTCTTGTTGGTTCATAAGAAGGATGGGTCATGGTGATTATATATTGATATTTGAGCCCTCAACAAGATCACAGTCAAGGAAAAATTTCCAATTCCTATTATTGATGAGTTGATGGATGAACTTCATGGAGCTAAGTATTTTTTAAAGTTGGATCTACGATTAGGGTATCATCAAATCAGAATTAGAGAAGAATACATTACTAAAATAGCTTTATGCACCCATGAAGGACACTATGAATTTTTGGTCATACCTTTTGGCCTTACAAATGCTCCTTCAATGTTCCAAAGCTTTATGAATCAGGTATTTTACCCTTATCTTAGGAAATTTATTTTGATTTTGTTGATGATATTTTGGTTTATAGAAAGACTTGGGAGGACCATTTGGTTCACTTAGAAAAGACCTTGCAAATATTTGGCAAAAACCAATTGTATGTCAAATTCTCAAAATGTTCTTTTGGGCAAAAGGAGATTGAGTATTTGGACCATATCATTTTAGAATATGGGGTTAAGGTGGATCCCCACAAAATTGAGGATATGTGAAATTAGCCTATCCCAAAATCATTGAAAATCTTACATGGATTTCTTGGATTGATCGGGTATTACCGTAATTTTGTAAAGAACTATGGCAAAATTACAGCCCCACTGATAGCTTTACTTTAAAATAATATCTTTCTTTGGTCAACAAATACTGAAGATACTTTTCACAGATTAAATAAAACAATGTGTTCCACCCCAATATTAACCATGTCAGACTTCTCCAAGATATTTATGATTTAAAGTGATACTTGCGGATTGGAAATTGGTGTCGCTATCATGCAAGAAGGTAGACCCTTGGCTTTGACCAACAAGGTACTTTCAATATAAAACTTGGTATAATCAACATATGAGAAGGAGATCATCATAGTTTGATTGTGGAACAGTGTATCTCCACCTTGAGCAACAAAAGTGGGTCACTAAATTGTTGGGATATGATTATGATATTGTGTATCATAAAGGGAAGGAAAATTTAGACATTTATGGCCTTTTGCACAAATTTAAATATTTGACAATATTGCAAGCACTCTCTTCATCAATTTCGTAATGGATAGACAAGGTAACACATGAATGGCTCAGTGATAGTTCAACTTAGGTATTAATTCAATAGCTCCAACATGATCCCAACAGTAAGCCTAACTTCACTTGGAGAAATGGAATGCTTTGATTTAAAGGATGTATTGTACTACCTCCTACATATTCATGTCGATCTAAGATACTCCAAGAATTACATGCTACACCTGCAACAGGGCACTCTAGGTTTTTGAAAACTTATAAGAGGGTGGCTCGATATTTTTATTAGGATGAAATAAAATAAGATATCAAATGAAACAAGATATAAAAAACTTTTTTGCAGAATATGAAGTTTACCAGTGATAAAAGGGGGAGACATTGGGTACTCTAGGACTCCTTCAACCTCTTCCTATACCGATAAAAATGTGGACTAACATTTCGATGAATTTCATTGAGGGCCTTCCAATGTCTTATGTATAATCTATCATCATGGTGGTTGTGGATAAATTATTCAAGTATGCACACTTTTGCTCCTTAGCCCATCCCTACAAGGCTATTAACATGGCTCAACTATTCCTTGATAATATTTTCAATCTCCATGGTATGCCATCAACTATCATCAGTGATCGAGACCCCACTTTCACTAGTCATTTTTAGAAAGAATTTTTCAAGCTCCAAGGAACTCAGCTTCGCATGAGTTTGGTATATCACCCCAAAACTATTGGACAGACAAATATTGTTAATAAATGTTTGGATACTTATTTTCATTGCTTTGCTTCTGCACAACTCGTTCATTGGGTTAAATGTCTTTCCTTGGTGGAATGGTGGTACAATACTTCATATCATACTACAATAAAAATGACACCCTATGAAGCATTGTATGGACAAGCACCACTAACAGTCACATATTATATTCCTAGAAGCACCAATGTTCAAGCAATAGATTTTGAGCTTTCTAATTAGGTCAATATTATTTGTCTTCTTAAGGAGAATTTAATCACATCACAACATTGGATGAAATAGCAAGATTATCAACAATGGGTTGAGCATGAATTTTAGGAGGGAGACATGGTGTTTTTATGACTTCAACCTTACCGATAGACATCTCTCAAGCTTAAGAGTCTGCAAAAATTAGCCCCAAAATTCTATGAACCTTACAAAATTCTACAGTGCATAGGACCAGTAGCATACAAGTTGGTGTTACCGAAGTCTTCAAAAATTCATCTAGTGTTTCATGTGTCTTTCCTCAATAATTTCATTGGCTCATAAGTGAAGGCACAAATAGATTTACCTAAATTTATTGAGGATGGCTCCATAGTGGTCAAACCTAAAGTGGTCTTGGAACAACACACTCGTCAACTTCATAATCACACCATCACCGAAGTCCTAATTCAGTGGTGAGGATTGGCACCTAAGGATGCTACTTGGGAAGTGCTTCATCATTTTTAGCAATAATTTCCTTAGTTCTAGCTTTGAGGACAAAGATTTTTCTAGGAGGGATAACATGTTAAGATCCCACATCTTAACATTTAATTATTATGACTAGTAGTATAGTTAATTGATATATCGACTTGTAATGTGAACCACCATATTATAATAATTTGAACCGACGTAGGGTTAGGGTTAGGATAGTTATGCTATAAATATGTGTAAGAGTAGAAGAGATAGTATCAAGGAGAAAATACTTTGTTTTTTAAAGTTGTAAGGAGGAAGCCCCCTCGAAGTGGCCTACGATTCTTGATAATCAATAAAGTTATTTAGACTTTATCCATTCTGAGATCTTATTGTGTTACCTTTAAATTGAAGACTATGAATAAATTTTGTATTAAACCCTTAGGACCTTAAAAACCATGCCTAGAGTTGAGTGGTGCCCATTATTATAGGTAAATTCTACCAGGTGCAAGTAATCATCCCAATAGGTCTTCTAATCCATGCAAAGCATGTCTTGTAACACCTGATTCACTCTCTCAATTTATCCATTGATTTTTGGATGATAAGCAAAACTAATATTTAGTCTAGTACCAATGGCATGATGCAAAGCTTGCCAAAACTCGGATGTAAATCTTGAGTCTCTATCTGATATGATTACTTTCAAAAAACCATGAAGTCAAAATACCTCTTTGGTAAACCTGTTAGCCACAACTACGACATCATACTTAGTAATTTTAGGTATAAATGTGCAACCTTGGTCAATCTGTCGACCATAGCTAATATTATGTTATGCTAGAACTGGTTTTTAGGCAACCCTACAACAAAATCCATTGAAATTACTTGCTATTTTTGCATATGCACATCATGCAAATACAATAATCCCATAGGGTGTCTATATTCTACCTTTATATTCTAGCTTTTGAGGCATTGAGTGATAAATTCAGTTATGTCCCTCTTCATCCCAGGCCAATAGAATATTTTCTTCATATTCTCTCTCATATTTGCTCCTCCTGGGTGAGTAGAATATGGGGATATATGTGCCTCGTTTAAGATAATTTTTATTAGAACACCAACCTCAGGAATTATTATCCTATCCTTGAAGCATAAGAAACCATATTTGAGGCTAAAATATTTACTTTCCTCTGGTTTCCCTTCCATCCTTTCTCATTTGATTGTATGCATCCTGAAGTTGCATTACCTTGCCTTGTTCCATCATATAGACATGGGCGTGAGACAAAACAACTATGTGTCTCCTTCTATTCGATGCATCAGCAACTTTATTCTCCTTTCCTTTTATATACTTAATACCAAAATATATTCCATGAGAAATTTCATCCACCTTCTCTACCTAGAATTGAGCAAGGCTTAATTAAATATGTAATACAAATTCTGATGGTCTATTCTCAGCTCAAAGGGTCTCTCAAACAAATAATATCACAAAATATTGAGAGTAAACACTACTGCTTCCAGATCCATAGCATGGTTTTCATAATTGACCTTATGTAATTTTAGTTTCCTTAATCCAAAGGCTATCACTGCTTCTTCTTGAGAGAGCACTCCTCCCAAACCTTCCAATGATTCATCTATAAAAATAAAAAAACTTCCCTAAGTATCGGGTATCCTTAGTATAGGAGGCGTAGTAAGATTTTTCTTAAGCAATTCAAAAACTTCCTCACATCTATTCATCCATTTGAATTCCTTCCCTTTCCTCTGAAGGTTAGTCATTGGAGAAGTAATCTTGGCATAGTCCTTTACATAATACCCATAGTATCTAGTCAAACCCAAGAAACTTTGGACCTCAGTCACATTTGTGGATGGTGGCCTATTACAAATAGCCTCATTTTCTTAGGATCTACTGCAATCCCTTCTTCCCGAAACAATGTGCCCTAAATATTGCACTTTTGACACATAAAAATCACATTTGGAAAAATTTCTAAACTAATTTTTCCTTAGCAATTCTAGCACAATTCTGATATGTCATTCAGGCTCTTTCTTGTTCTAGGAATATATCAAGATATGATCTAAGAATACTAGAACAAATTTATCCAAATATTTTCTAACGATACTATTCATCAAGTTCATAAAATGATGTCGAAGCATTCGTTAAACCAAAAGGTAATACAGTATACTCATAATATCCATAACGAGTTTTAAAGGTTGTCTTGTGAGTATCCTCCTCACAAATCCTCAGTTGGTGGTATCCTGATTTCAAATAAATATTTGAAAATATTGAGATATATTTAAGTTGATCGAAGAGGTGTTCGATTATAGGTAGAGGATATCTATTATTGATAGTTGCATTGTTTAACATTCTATAGTTTATACATAGTATCAAGGAACCGTCAATTTTCTTAACAAATAGAACTAGTGCAACCCATGGTGACACACTTCGTCTGATCAATCTCTTCTCCAACAATCCTTGCAGCTGCACCTTCAACTCTTGTGTTTCTATGGGATTCATTCTATAGGGAGCTCTATGTATAGGTTTTGTTCTAGGTTGGAACTCAATTGTGAATTTAAATTAACTTTTGGTTGGTAATCCATCTAAGTCCTCTCGAAATACATCTCTAAACTCATACACAAGTGGGTGTTTCTTGAACACTTATTTCTTTTTCTCTTCATCCATCTCATTTAACTTAACTACAAAAACCATTCCTCCTTTCCTAATGGTTTTCTTGAGTTGCATTGCTAAAATAATTTGGGGTTGGAAAGCCCCTTGTAGGTTGTACACCCTTTGTACTTTCCCACTATCTTCCATGAACTCAATCCATCTATCTTGAAATTTGATTATTGCCTTATGAGCTTGCATCCAATCCATTTCTAATATTACATAAAAGGCACGTAATGGTGCTACATAGAGGTATCCTATGGTCATTCCACTAAGTAGGGCAATTTTTGCTATAAGGTAGCATTGATTTACAAAGCAGGTTTGTCCCAATTCATACTCGACCTTCCACCCATGAGCCAAGATTCCAAGATTTTTTTATAAGTCTTTAATTAAATTAGTGGAAACAAAACTATTTGTAGCACCACTATCAAACAAGATTTTAACATTCCTACCAAATATCTTACCCCTTATCAACAATGGAGTGGCTTGTCCTTCCAGATATTGGTTTCCTATCATTGCATAAATCTTGTGTGTTGGTTCCTTATGTGTAGGTTCCTTGTACATTGGTTCTTTTCCCTTTGAACTCAATCCTACTTTGCATGGATAATTATTGGTGTAATGTGGTCCACCACATTCAAAGCATCTAGTCTTGGGTCCTGGATGTATCTTTTGTTTTTGCCCATAATTTGTTTTCACTGTTGATGGAGCGTTAGTCTACCCCTGTGATGCTTTGTTGTTGTCATTATTTTGGTTATTGAAATTGTGGTTCTTTCATTGAAATTTTTTCCTAAACCTCCCTCACTTCCTATCATTCCTTCGGTATTGCTTAAGGGAGTTCTTACTAGTGTTGGAAATAGAGTCTATTCCATCATTTGGGTTATGTAAATGTATCCTCCAAGATACATACTTAGATTACTTTCTGTGCAAGTTATCTAGTTACTTCATGCAATGTAATAAATGCACAAGTGTCAATGTGCAAGTTGTCCATTGTACAACTAGATAGAGTGTTGGCCAAGTATCCTATTTTACCTATATAAGGATGGCCTCTTAGATAGATAGATATAGAGTCGAGGGACATAGTCAGATAGTGTAGCTTAGTGGATAGTGTAGTTTTGTGTGCCTCACCATTCATTGGTGATGGATACAATGTAGATCAATAGCTTTGTTAATGGAGTGCTCATTTCCTCCATAGCTACATTGTAATATTTTATATGATTTATATTTACAACATACTTCAGTCATCTAGCAGATTTACTTTCTTTCATGTTATTCTGCATCTTGTGATTGTTATCTCCCAAGGCTCATTCATCAAAAGCTAATAGTGGTATCAGAGCCATGGTAGATCTAGTCTATGTAGGTCAATAGGGAAACCACCATTATCAGTTAGCCTGAGAGTTTTGTCAAACTAACGCGCCACTGGACCAACCACTATCAAAATATCTCAGAAGAATCTAGGTGGTAGATTTTGGGAGAGTCACAAAGATAGGACTGAAAGGAATCTCAGTTTCAAAAAATATTGAGATCATTTTTATCTAGAGTCTTTTCCATAGAGTTGTTAGGAAAACTCGTGAAGACTAGGACTCAACACTCAATCCACTAGATTGACAAATCATCTAGTGAAGATCATCCAGGTTATCTGGAATTTACTAACTAGTGCCTAAAGTTTCTTTTGTTGCAGGAAATTAATTCTCAGAGGATTGGGACTCCTCCTACGATAGAAATCTAGGAGACTCCAACTTCATTGCTCGAAGGTCGATGTGCCCTCATAGTGCAGAGGTTAGTTCATTGTGCAAGAGGAGAATACTATGGAAGAAGACTTCTAGTGAAGGATCATGGTGAAGATAGGAGACTAAATATCTCCATTGCTGGATTGCAGAATTCCATAGTTGAAGAACAGGCCATAGGAGCCTTGATACATAAAGGCCATAGAAGCCTTGAAGAAGAAGCCACAGAAGTCTTGATACTAAAAATACCATAGAAGCCTTGATACTAAAAAGGCCATAGTAGCCTTGATACTGAAAAGGCCATAGTAGCCTTGATACTAAAAAGGCCATAGAAGCCTTGATACTAAAAAGGCCATAGAAGCCTTGGTACTGAAAAATGCCATAGGAGCCTTGATATTGAAATAGGCCACAGAAGCCTTGATCCTGAAGAAGAATTCGAGAAGAATATCTGATTCAGAAGTAGACTAAATATTTTAGTACTAATATATTTGTTGCAGGAACAAAAGATTCAGTGAGTTGGGAGACTTCCTACAAGAAATTTAGGAAGAGTATCTTCTTCAGAATCAACTCAACCCTAAAGCAAAAGTGAAGATATCAGGAGAAGATCTCATTGAAGAACTTCCAGTCTTGGAAGAAGAAGGACTAGGAGAGTCCTGCTCAAAGCTAGGAGTAGCAAAATCAGAATATCCAGGAGAAGATCTCACCACCAACACTTCCAGGAGTAGAAGGTTGAAGAAAAGGTCTCAAGGAAGACCATCAAAAGCTGCCAGATCAAAGACCTTGTGAAGGTCTCATCGAGCATCCAAAAAAGGCTAGGAGAGCCTTGCTGAAGATCAAGAGAGTTCTTTGGAGAACTCATTGGAGAAATCCACTACCAAGGTGAAGTCCCTGATAGTGAAGGACTTGGGACAATTATCACCATCTGACAACAAGCCCAAGAGGAGAATTTGGCAAGGAGTGCCAAATCTATGAAGGATAATTTGGCAAGGAGTGCCAAATCCATGAAGAAGAATTTGGCAAGGAGTGCCAAACCCTAGAAGAAGATCCTGCTTGAAGTCAAAATTTGACAAGAAGACTTGAAGATAGAAGAAGCTCACCAAATATTGGAGATTTGAATATTACCTCTCATAGCAAGAAGGCACCACTTTAGAGACATAGACTTCTCCAAATCTATAGCAGAAGGAGGAGAACACAAGAGGAGAACAAGCCACCAAATCCTAGGCTCATGAAAGAAAGTTCGAGACCATCATTTGGTGAAGAAGGAGTTGTTCAGGACATCCTACTTGAAGCAGCAACTTGGTGTTTTTAGACACCAAGGTCTACATCCTCTACAAAGGTGGGAGAAGAGCTACAGAAAAAGGTATGCAACTTTTGGTGCAAGAAGATTCATTAATTGGATTACTTATCAGATTTATTAGAGCACCTGAATTTGGATTAAAGTTGCAAGAAGAAAATTAGATTACAGTCTTCTAAAGTGCAAAAGGAAATAGATTATTTTTAAGGATTTATTTGCACATTTATTAGGAGTTGATTAGATTTCATATTAGCTTCTATCAACTACCTATTATCTACTTTTGAAAAAAATAAGACTAAGTCCTACAACATTGATTGTAGTGAAATTGCAGAATAACTCTTAAAGATTCATTTTAGGTTATTCTTGATTAGTTGCAGAAAATTATTAGTGCATGACTTTGAGAGTTGATTGGAGTGATAAGGTGTAATATTAGTGCATTAAAAGTGAAGGACTTGTACTATTATACCACTCTCAAAAAGAAATTAGTTTTGTGTTTCTTGAAAGGCACAAAATCTGATTTGTATCAAGTGTCTAAAGACACTATTGAAGCACAAAAATCTGCAACTTGTAGTGGCCAATAGAAGCCACCAAAAAGGGTTAGAATCCTCCAAAATTTGGAGAAGAACTTAACTAACCAAAAATAGAAATAGAAGCTTAAGAAAGTGAGACTTGGTGAGTCTCAAATCAAAAAGCATTACAAAGTTGAATGCAAGGAAAGAAAGTGCAGAAAATTGCATCAATTGAAAAGCTTCTATCTACTGTTATTGAAGCTTGGATTTGTTATCAAAGTGTCCAAGAAAAAATGGAAAGGTGTGTCTACTCTTAAAAGACAACCTCAAAACCCTTGTATTGCAGGAAAAATCTGCCACAAAACTAGAATTTCAGATCTAGAAATAGAGTGCAAAAGAAGGTATATTAAAAAGCCTTATTATACAACATTATAATACATTATATGCACTACTCTAATCTAGTTTTTGACAGCAAAAGAGCAGATTTGGAAGTGCCACAAAAGGGCACATTTACTACAGGGAAAATCAGCCAACGAAGGTCGGACATCAGCACTCTTCTTCCCAAGCTAGAAGGAGCCACTCAAGGGCTCATCTTGGATGTACGTACCTACAAAATCAAAGCTCATTTCAGATCATTCTAGAGCTACATTTACGTAGACAAGCGAGTGCACATCTATTTCTAAAAGATATCAAAAATCTACAAGGGATTCAACATGATTGGAGGTATAAAAGGAAGAGGCAAAGGTGTTACATTCATGGTCTCTAACTTGGAGAAGACCATCCACCAAAGGAAGCTCCAAATCATCATCCAAGCTCCATAGCACATCATCGATCCACCTACAAGAAGAATAGCTTGCTTGCTACCCAAGCAACGTAGCAAAGCAAAGGAATTGAGGAGTTATAATCTCCATCTTCGAAGATGTTACAAGAATGGACTCCATGCAAAAATAACACTTGGCATTATGGACATCATTCCTCTCTCAACATTCTAGAAACTCCCATGCAAGAGTTACAAGCGAAGTAGTGACACTTGGTATTCTCCACCAACTTCACATGAGTGCCCATACATTTTTAGATTGCTTCAAGAGCATTGAACAAAGGACTTGGAGCGTTACATAAAGAAGGGAGTGCTCACTTGTAATGGATGTGACACATGTCACAAAGTCCATGATCAATTATCCTTAAAAGGTATTCAAAGTCCAAGTTCAACATGTGTGAGTGAAGCACAGTCAAAGACGTCCAAAGAGGGAGTGAAGCATAGTCAAAGAAGGAGTGAAGCACAACAAAAACATCTGAAGTGCAGTATGGAAGATAGGAAGAAGGAGCATTAAAGGCTCCTCCATTTTTGAAGGTCAAACCTTCAGTACCTACGTACCAACATTTAAGACCAACTACTCCAAGGAATCTCCATTGATTCAAGCACCTAAGGTACCACTTACATGTTGTTATACTCAGCCATAGAAAGCACCAAACAGTGAGGAGATTTTGCATCTAAAAAGGTAAGGTCTAAATCCCATTTATTATTGCTTTCATAGTTGGAGATATAAGGGTTATAAACTAAGGTTAAAACTTAGATTTTGAAAGCAAAAGGGGTAACTTATCTTATTAATTTAATATTTGCAATATTACTTAGGAGGAATAAGGAATTCAACTTGGATTAAATTATTTTGCAAATATTATTATCATTTTTCTAATTTTCCAAACTTGGGAGCCACAAGGATTACTCCATCAAATTTATTTTATTGGAAATTAGAAATAATCCAAGGGATATAAAAGAGGTTATTAGGGTTTCTATTAAGGTTGGATAAATATATATTTTTACTTGTCTCAAATCTTCAAAAAAGGGACAAAATAATTCCAACATCAAAACCTCTTCAAAATTTGAAAAAGTGCTTAGTTCAATTAGGAGTAATAAGGTGTTAAGAAGTTGATTTTTGATTCTTACAAAACTTGTACAAAATCAACCAAAATTGAACTATATTTTTACAAAAAGCACTATATCATACTTCAAAACACTAAAGAGCCATAAGATAGACTACAATTCTATCTCAATTCTTCAAGTTCAACCTTTCAAATGGGTAAAGGAATGTCATACAATGATTGTAAAACTTGCTGCGACAGGAACCAGTTCACAAAGCATAATCACAGGTGGTTTATTGATTCAGGAGCTAGTCATCATATGATAGGAAATATACAATGGTTTGACTATCTTGAGGTTACTAAAGGTTACAAATTAAGAATTGCAGACAACCAAACTTATCCTATTCATGGATATGGATGTGTATCTCCCAATAAATATTTTCCAAATCTTCTACTACAAAAAGTATTGTATGTTCCTGGATTAACATTCAATCTCATCTCAGTGAGCAAGCTAGTAGAAAACAACTACATGATTAACTTTGGATATATGAATGGGATCAATACATGTCTCATTATGAATCAATATGGAATAAAAGCAATAGGTTCAATCCATGAAAATACCTATATCCTAGACTCAATGGAAATCCCACAAGATATTGTGATGTTACAAAATGCTTCTAACTTATTTGTAGAAGAACAAGTTGAAGAAAATGAAGAACCAGTACATCAAAAAGGTAAGTACAGAAGGATAAAAAATATGAGAGGACAATTACATCATGCCCTACTCATTCATCAACAATCAGAATCAAATGAAGATACTTGCAAGGAGGACTATAAAGGTGGTTGGATAGAAGATGAATCTGAACATGCCAAAGATCATCCAATGAAAGAAGAAGGCCCAGCTGTAGCCTACTCTGCATCATATGAAGACACAGATTACCTGCTGAACCTGAATACAAAGAATGCAGAAGAAGACTACGAAGATCAAGCAAGAATATGAAGAAGATCCATATTGAAGACTAAAGTCTTCAATACCCAAATAATGTAATACATGGGGTGTTGGAAATAGAGTCTATTCCATCATTTGGGTTATGTAAATGTATCCTCCAAGATACATACCTAGATTACTTTATGTGCAAGTTATCTAGTTACTTCATGCAATGTAATAAATGCACAAGTGTCAATGTGCAAGTGAAGAAACACATGCTTATACTAAGAGGAGGGTGAACAATATAATATAAAATGTTTCCCTCCAAAAAAATAACTGCAATAATGAATCAATGCATAAAACACCACACACATAAGAGATAAGAATTTTACGTGGAAACACTTTTTCATGAGAAAAACATGGCAAAATTTTGCTTTTATCACTTCAATAAAATTCATGGGCACCAACCTATGAGAGACACCAGTCTCCTTATTCAAAATGTAGGCACCAACCTATGGGAGACACCAATCTCCTTATACAAAATGTAGGAACCAACCTATGATATGAAGGCACCAACCTTTGAATACTTCACAAGACTGCTCCACAAATCTGGTATAAAACTCGCTCATGTCTAATCCAGAAATCTCATCATTAATGGCATCAAAAAATGCTCACAATATCTTCTTGGATATTGCTTTCGGTTATCTATCAATCTGAAACATCATTTGCTTTCTGCATCCTCTGAAAGCTCTGAATAATATCTTCTTCATCAAAAACATTTTTGAGTTTGCATGATTCTTTGTTCAATAGTGAATCCACCCCTCACACCAGCACACACATCTAGGTCCAAGAATTAGCAACTTTACCCCATATAAAGCTCAAACCAAACCATAAGAAACTTTAACACACATAATCCAAATTTTAGCAACACCAAGTCATGGTTTTAAACCACATGAAGTCACTTATCACCAATGGGGTGCAAAATCCCATCAGTCATCATAACATATTCGCTAGTTGTTTGTTAGTAATTTGACTAGTTGTTGCTCCTTGCTGATGTGCTTATTTCCAATCAATTCATGTTTTTATCACAGACTTGAATGAGACCAAGCTTTGAATTATAGAAAATAATTAGAAGAGAATGTCTTCATTTTTGTCAAGTGATCATCTAGACTTAGTGAAGCTCCTTAATGATTATTAGATGGAAGATTTAAATTTCTACGTGAATATATCCTCCAATGGTGCACCTCTACGATGTCTAACCTCTTAATTCAACAATGCTCCTATTGGTTGCTTACTACAATGAATATTTTACTGGTTCTCTAATATTTTCTTCATATTTGTTATCCCACATGGACGCTAATTCCCTTAGTGTTGTAATTATTAATATTAAACTTGAAAATATAAAATTTACCTCCTACGATGACGTGCAAATAATTTTGGTCTTCAAATTTTTGACCTCCTTAACAAAAGCTTGCAAAACATGGGTACTCCTCTATATCCAAACATCCACGAGTTGTGATTACACCTTGTAGTAGAAAACTTAGTCAAGAACTTGTCTGAAGTCTCCCTCCAATTTTGATGGCACCTTCAGCTTTACTTTTGAAACTATACTTTCAAATATAGATCTCTAAATGTTGTATGACATCCAATGGTGATTAATCCTTCAACATCTTCTTTAGATTTTGATGATCAATGTATCTCCTCCATGCGATGTCCTCTAACGTTGCTCAAATTGAATGCTTTAGTGCTGATCAAACTCCTAAACTGGCGTGCCTCCAAATTTTGCACTCCTTCAAACGTTCCATCTCTATCTGATAGGTAATATATATTTGCAACATGTGAAATTTCTACACAAGAAATTTGGCCTGTATATTCCCCTACGTGCTTCTCCTCCTCACGCTGACTGTTACACTCCATATTAACCATTTTATTTTTTGCCACACTCATGATAATTGTGAATGCATACAGTAGACTACCACCTCATTGTTTGTACTTCTTGCCATTACATTACAACATCACTTGGTCAGGGTTGCATGGTATCTCATAGATGCAGTGCACTTCAACTTCAACTCTCTCTGCTCTAGGCACAGGCTCTTTAGCCTCCTGACCACCACCTATTTGGAAGCTTTCACATGGGTTGGTAGCTGGCACCTTTGATTAATTCATGTTTGGCTCTTTTCTATATTCGTTCAGCTCTCCACGACCACATTGCATATCAATCAACGTCCAAACTCATGTATTACAAATATATGCAATCAAAATTGTGCTTCAAAATGAACTTTGTCCTTGTTTTAATATGCAAACCTTTCATTTTAATATTTGGTGCCCAATAGGTCGGCCCATGTACTCACTTTAATATTTAATTTTAATCTTTAAATTAAATATTTCAACCTTTGGCCTTTTCAACATTAACATTAATATTTAAATATTAATGATAAATATTTCAAACTTGATTAATTGCTTTGAATAATTCGCTCACTTTAATATTAATATTTAAATATTTACCTTGAATACTTTGTCCAAGCATACCATGGTTTGACAGCAACCAAGTCGCTCTTTGACATCAATGACAACTCAATAATTCTAGCATTCTTCCCCTTTGTCATCGATGGCAACCCTACAAAGAAATTGTCCTATACTGCAATAGGATCACAAGTTGCTTCCCCTGACAAGCTACTCCCTCTTACTTAAATTACAAGCTGCTCCCCCTTACTAAAATTCTCCCCCTTTAACATCTATGGAAAAGGCTTGTCGGGGCTAAAGGATAAGGCACTTGACAACTCCCCCTTACTAACTGCTCTAACTGAGATGTTCAATGATGATATGGGAGTGAAACTACTCCCAACTTACTATGCTCCTTTTCTTGTTCCATTTTATTTTTCCAAACTTTGGAGGACATATCCTTTTGAAAAGTTTGATCATCCTCCTTCTTACTTAATTTTGGAATTTCAAGGAACGTCATTCTACACCATTTAGTTGTATGTCCAAAATTATTAAATTTGTAATAAATGATGTTGTATTCCATGAGAGGTGCAAATGAATTGAAATTCCTCTTGGTGAAGACAAAATAATTTTTAGCACGAACCCTACGATTTACAGCTTTATGACCAAATTGGTGACATGAAAAATAATAACCTCAAAATAAATATTGAAACTTGTCTGATTGCCTTGGAGGATATGACTGCATGGTTCTCTCATTGTTGTTTTTGTGATGGACCTTTGTCCATGATGATGCTTTGTTTTCTTTCGTATTTATGCTTCAACTTCTCAACACATCACCGTAGGTCTCAGACTCTTCTTTAATTATTTTCTTTGATGCCTTTGTTCCTTTTGAGCTTGAATCCTCCTTTTGTTTCTTTTGACTTTCTTCAAAACCAAGTCCAGTCTTTATAACCGAATATCTTTGTGCTTTGAAAATATCATCCAAGATTTCTATGCTTTTCTCATACCTAATATTTTGTTGTAGCTTTTCATTAGATATTTCCACTTCCTTCCTCAAAGAGACAATCTCATGTTCTAGTTTTTCACATTCCAACACTTTTGCCTTTAATTGCTCAATCATAACTTCTTCAATTCACTTTGGCTATTCAATTTTAACTTTTATGTTAATGAGTTCTTGTGAAAAATTTACCTTTGTCTTCTCACCCTCTTGTACTTGAGTCTTCAATCTTGAGTTATTTTTTCTAAGCCTCTTCACCTCTTCAAGATCAAAAATAAGTTCCTCTTCTCTGTCAACTATGGCTTCCTCTTCATTTTTTAGATCTTTCTCCTTTTCTTGGTTTTTTAAAATAGGAGCATCTTCTTTCACCTCCATATCCATAAATAGGATTTCTTCTCTTTCAATATCGGAGATGCTTTTGTCACTGTTGTTGGACTAATTGATTGCTCCTTCAACATAAATACTCTTCTTATACCTTTGATAGATCTTATTCTCATGCTTGCTTTGACCGTGCCTCTTTTTCTTTTCATGATGATATTTTCTTTCCTTATTTTTCCTGTATTCCTCTTATTTTTAACTGCTACTACTTTTATCTTGTGGGCACTTAGATGCATAGTGACCAATGTTACCACAATTAAAACATTTCAAAGTATACTTACCTTTGTGTTTACTTTATCCCTTCTTATTCCTTTGCACAAAGTTAGCTTCTTCTTCGTTGCTTGATCCTTCACTTGACTCTAGTTCCTTATTCTTTGTCTTCTTTGAAACTTTATATATGACCTCCCATTTGCATGTTTGATATTTTTAATTCCTCATCTCATAGGCTATAAAACTTTTATGTAGCTCATCCATGCTTAAATTTTTAAGATCCTTCATTTCTTCAATCATTGATACCTTCGCATCAAACCTCATCGGGAGTGACCTTAAGACTTTCTAAACAATCTTAGGGTCATCAATACTTTCTCCAATTCCATGAATGGTGTTGACAATCTCATCAACACAGAGCAAAAATTTGGCAATATTTTCCTCATCCTTCATCTTTAAGCATGTGGGTTTGAATTTTTGCCATTTTAACCTTGTCATCTCCTTCATATGTTCTTTGTAACTTGTCCCATATTTCTTTTGTAGAGGTGCATTGCATGACTTTAATGAACTTTGATTCACATAAACCACTTAGTATTGCATTCATTGCCTTGGCATTATTTTCAAATGGTTTCTTGCCATCTTGATCCATGGGAGGGGTTGTAGGTGGTTTGAACCCATCCACAAAATATTACCATATATCATAGCCATGTGCCATCAAATAGGTTCGCATCCTCATGGTCTAGAAGGTGTAGTTAGTCCCATTGAATAATGGATCCCTACTTGATGAAAAACCTTCTTGGTAAGCCATGTGTGTTCTTGTAAGATCTTCCTTCAAGCGGTTAGGCTTTCACAAAGGAACTTGGCTCTAATACCAATTGAAGAAACACACGCTTATACTGAGAGGTGGGGTGAACAGTATAATATAAAACTTTTCCCTCCAAAATAATAACTGCAATAATGAATCAATGCATAGAACACCACACACACAAGAGATAAAAATCTTACGTGGAAATATCCTTTCAAGAGAAAACCATGGCAAAATATTGGTTTTATCACTTCAATAAAATTTTTGGGCACCAACCCAAAAGAGACACCAATCCCCTTGTACAAATATGTAGGCACCAACCTATGGGAGACACCAATATTATTATACAAAATGTAGGCACCAACCTACAGGAGACACCAATCTCCTTATTTAAAATATAGGCACCAACCTATAGGAGACACCAATCTCCTTATACAAAATGTAGGCACCAACCTACGATATGAAGGCATCAACCTTTGAATACTTCACAATACTGCTCCACAAATATGGTATAAAACTCACTCAGGTCTGCTCCAAAAATCTAATCATTACTGGCATCAAAAAAACTGCTCACAATGTGTTCTTGGATCTTGCTTTCAGTTATCCATCACCCTAAAACATCATTTGCTTTCTACATTATTTGGAGGCTCTAAATAATATCTTCTTCATCAAAAAGGTCTTTGAGTCTACATGATTCTTTTTTCAACAATGAATCCACCCCTTACACTAACATGCACATCTAGGTCCAATAATTAGCAACTTTACCCTATCCAAAGCTCGAATCATACCATAAGAAACTTTAACACACATAATCCAAAGTTTAGCAACACCAAGTCATGGTTTCTAACCACATGAAGTCACTATCATCAATGAGGTGGAGAAGCTCGTCAGTCGTTATAACATGTTCACCAGTTGTCTGTTAGTAATTCGATCGATCGCTACTCCTTGCTGACGTGCTTATTTCTAATCAATTCATGTCTTTATCACAGGTTCCAATGAGACCAAGATTTGAATTATAAAAAATAATTAGAAGAGAATGTCTTCTCTTTTGGTGAGCAATCGTCTAGATTCAGTGAAGCTCCTTAATGATGATTAGATGGAATATTTGAATTGCTAAGTGTATATATCCTCCAATGGCACACCTCTATGATGTCTAACCTCTTGATTCAACAATGCTCCTACTAGTTGCTTAATACAACAAATATTTTACTGGTGCTCTAATGTTTTATTCATATTTGTTATCCCACATGGACGTTGATTCCCTTAGTGCTATAACGGTTAATATTAAACTTGAAAATATAGACTTTACCTCCTGCGATGGTGTACGAATAATTTTGGTCTTCAAATATTTGACCTCCTTAACAAAATCCTACAAAAATTTGGCACTCCTATATCTCCAAACATCCATGAGTTGTGATTACACCTTGCAATTGAAACCTTGGTTGAGCACTTATCTAAAGTCTCACTCCAATTTTGATGGCACCTTCAACTTTACTTTTGAAACTATACTTTCAAATATAGCTCTCCAAATTTTGCATGACATCCAATGGCAATTAATCCTTCAACATCTTCTTTATATTTTTATAATCAATGTATCTCCTCCAGACAATGTCCTATGGGAGACACCAATCTCCTTATTCAAAATGTAGGCACCAACCTACAGGAGACACAAATCTCCTTATATAAAATGTAAGCACCAACCTATGATATGAAGATACCAACCTTTGAATACTTCACAAGACTACTCCATAAATATGGTATAAAACTCGCTCATGTGTTCTCCAGAAATTTGATCATTAATGGCATCAAAAATTTCTCACAATGTCTTCTTGGATCTTACTTCGGTTATCTATCAACCTGAAACATCATTTGCTTTTTGCATCCTCTGGAAGCTCTGAATAATATCTTCTTCATCAAAAAGGTCTTTGAGTCTGCATGATTCTTTGTTCAATAGTGAATCCACCCCTCACACCAATATGTACATCTAGGTCCAATAATTAGAAACTTTATCCCATACAAATCTTGAATCAAACCATAAGAAACTTTAACACACATAATACAAAGTTTAGCAACACCAAGTCACAGTTTCGAACTGCATGAAGTCACTTATCGCTGGTGGGGTGGAGAATCCCATCAGTCATCATAACATATTTTCTAGTTGTCTGTTAGTAATTTGATCAATCATTGCTCCTTGTTGACGTGCTTATTTCCAATCAATTCATGTCTTTATCATAGGCTCCAATGAGACCAAGCTTTGAATTATGGAAAATAATTAGAAGAGAATGTCTTCCCTTTTGGTGAGCGATCGTCTAGACTCATTGAAGCTCCTTAATTATTATTATATGGAATATTTGAATTACTACGTGTATATCTCCTCCAATGGTGCACCTCTATGATGTCTAACCTCTTAATTCAATAATGCTCATGTTGGTTGCTTACTACAACGAATATTTTACCTGTGCTCTAATTTTTTCTTCATATTTGTTATCCCACATGGGCATTGATTTCCTTAGTGTTGTAATGGTTAATATTAAACTTGAAAATATAGACTTTACCTCCTACGATGGCATGTAAATAATTTTGGTCTTCAAATATTTGACCTCCTTAACAAAAGCCTATAAAACTTGGACACTCCTCTATCTCCAAACATCCATGAGTTGTGATTACACCTTGCAATTGAAACCTTATTCAAGGGCTTGTCTGAAGTCTCCCTCCAATTTTAGTGGCACCTTCAGCTTTACTTTTGAATCTATGCTTTCAAATATAGCTCTCTGAATGTTGCATGACATCCAATTGTGATTAATACTTCAATATCTTCTTTAGGTTTTGATAATCAATGTATCTCCTCCACATGATGTCCTCTAATGATGCTCAAATTGAATGCTTTGGTGCTGTTCAAACTCCTAAACTGACGTGCATCCAAATTTTGCACTCCTTCAAACGTTCTATCTCTATCTAGAAAGGAATATCTATTTGCAACAGGTGAAATATATACATAGGAAATTTGACCTGTATATTCCTCTATGTGCTTCTCCTACTTGTGCTAACCATTACACTCCACATTAATCATTTTATTTTCTACCACACTCAAGATGCTTGTGAATGCGTACAATAGCCTACCACCTTGTTGTTCACACTTCTTACCATCACATTGCACAATCACCTGGTCAGGGTGACATGGTATCTCACAGATGCAGTGCACTTTGACTTCGACTCTATCTGCTCTATGCACAAGCTCTTCAACCTCTCGACCACCACCTCTTTGGAAGCTTTCGCATGGGTTGGAAGCTGGCACCTTTGATTCATTCTTTTTCGGCTCTTTCCTAGATTTGTTTGACTCTCCATAACCACGCTATGGATCAATCATCGATGAAACTCATGTATCGCAAAGATATCCAATCAAAATCATTCTTTAAAATGAACTTTGTCCTTGTTTTAATATGCAAAAATTTCACTTTAATCTTTGGCACCCAATACGTCGGCCCATGTATTCACTTTAATATTTAATTATAATCTTTAAATTTAATATTTTTAACCTTTGGTCTTTTCAACATTAACATTAATATTTAAATATTAATGTTAAATATTTCAAACTTGATTAATTTCTTTGAATAATTCACTCTCACTTTAATATTAATATTTAAATATTTACCTTGAATACTTTGTCCAAGCATACCATGGTTTTCTAGCAACCCAGTCGACCTTTGACATCAATGACAACTCAATAATTCTAACAAGAAGTTGTACATGTGCAAGTTGTCCCTTGCACAACTAGATAGAGTGTTGGCCAAGTATCCTATTTTATGTATACAAGGATGGCCTCTTAGATAGATAGATAGAGAGAGAGAGAGATTCATGGGACATAGTTAGATAGTGTAGTTTTGTGTACCTCACCATTCATTGGTGATGGATACAATGTAGATCAGTAGCTTTGTTAATGGAGTGCTTATTTCCTCCATAGCTACATTGTAATATTTTATATGATTTATATTTATGGCACACTTTAATCATTTACCAGATTTACTTTCTTTCATGTTATTCTACATCTTGTGATTGTTATCTCCCAAGGCTCATTCATCAAAAGCTAACAACTAGCCTGTTCTCCTTCCTAATTAAAAAAACCAGCATTGTTTCTTTTCCTTAATACCTTTTTGCCTTGTTTGTCTAATCAATCATAATCAAAAAAGAGTTTGAGATAGGTTTCAACCTTCTTGACCAAATCATAGGCCTTTTTAAGAGTAACAGGTTCATGCATGTCCACCTCCTACCCTATTCTAGGATCCACTTCTAGTATAAACTTATGGATCTTCATTTTCTCATTGTATGCTGGCACATACTTTAGTAGTTTGATAAATATTAGTAATAGTTTTCCACTATCCTAATTCCCTACTGAAGATTAGTGAATTCTTCAAAATTTTGGAAATAGAAGTGTTTTGTGAGGAATCTATCCTTAAAAACTTCTACAAATGCTTTCCAATTCAAATCCACTATTTCTGCAAGACCCATTCTTGCACTATATGTCTCCTACCAGTCCAAACCAACACCTTGAATATGTAAAGTGGCATAGGACATATGAGTACCGATGGAATAATTCGTCATGTTACAATAGATATCTATATATTTTAGCCATGCTTTGGCTTTGTCACCATCTTCCTCTCCATTGAACTTGGAATATTTTAAATGTTTCATATCCTTTCTCAACTCGGTCTCTAGAAGGATCCTAACTTGCTATGCCTCGGTAAGGGGTTCATTTGTCTGTCCTATTCTATATTTTCTAGTCTATGTTTTGTGATTCAAAACAGAATCCACCAACTATTTTTGTGCTTCCATTTGTTCATGAATTTGGACCATTGTTGTTGTGAGGTCCTCTCCAAAATTGCTAGGATTATTCAAACCTACATTCGAGGTTCTGACCTCTACATTGGTATGTCGTGTCTACCTCATTGATGAGTTAGCACTTCCTCTCTTTGGTGGCATTGTCCCTGGCCACACAACAGAGTCAATAGGAGTCAATTCATTACAACAACTGAGTTCATAGTTATTCTATTTGGTAAATTTTAAACCCTACTTAGGTATATTTCCTATCACACACCATAACTAGTTTTGCACAGTGAGCCTATTCCACCATGAACCATGCTCTGATACCAAATGTCATCACCCTCATTATCTTAACATATTAAGAGCACATTTAATCTAGTTTTCCCATCACAAAGTTGACATGGTTAACAACTCCTAATAAAAGGGTCACCCATTTCTATACTTACATTTTTTTGTCAATGTAAGTTCACTAGGTATATGATCCACCCATCCCTATACTAACATTTTTCTATCAATGAAAGTACATTAGGTGTAGAGATTCACCCATCATTATACTCACATTTTTTGATCAATGCAAGTACATTAGGTGTAAAGATTCACCCATCTCTATACTTACATATGTCCATTAATGTAAGCACACTAGGTGTTATTATTACTCTAAGCTATCCTACTCATTACTCCCAAATGAGTTAGCTCACATAATCTATTCTATCTGTTGAAGAGAGCTCATTGTCCACTGCAAACAACATATATCTTTTTATATTGGTGTCAAGCGCTAGGTAAGTTGACTATCCTTCTTGCCATAATGTTGAGTTCATCATCCCAAGAGTAAGTCTCATCCTATATATACAAGCATTGTGATTGACTTAAAAACCTATCTAAGGAATACTTAAAAAATTCATTCATTCGAGGTCTTGGTCTTAACACATACAAAGAATATATTTTTCAACACTTTTTTTAGGTTCACCACTAGGATTTATTAAAGACATCCTACAAATGAGTCTTCTTTCACCGTTTAACCTTAACCAATGCGGGTTTCAAACCAGTTGGACTCGGTGTTTAACTTACAACTAACTTCCTGTCATCTAGATTATTTTACTCGACAAGGTCACGTTAAGTCTTACTCAGTGAACCCATCAATAGAAGACTATCATTAAAAACTCCTCCCTACACCATAATAGATTCATTTATCTATGATGAGTAGCATCTGTAAATCTACTGTTGTAATATTTTTAATCTCTCCATGCTTCGATCCCATCCAACGACTTTCAAAATTCTACAATAAATTGATCTCCCTAACGACCAAACAGTGAGATTCTTTACAAAGGTTAAACTAGTCCACAAGGTCTCATGCGGTTCCCAAATTCAAAACAAGAAGAGAATAATAACATAAATCAAGCTCCATAGACACAATTAAAAAGTCTTACACATCTAAGCTAAACCAGTCAACTTGAATTAACTTTCAACATCATATTAAAGCAACCAAACATTATCTTCTTTCTTAAAGAGCATAAGCATTCATATCACTTTTAAAATAATAGAGATTGCATCAAAGATACATATATCATTACTCATTAATCACATACATCTCAATAACACATCAGTTTCACATTTTAATTTGAATCCAATGAAATACAAATATTTTCATTAAATTGAGAGAATGATCAGATGTCCTTGGCTACTCTTAAGCAATGCTAGATTTTTTCACACCTAACGTGGAACTCAACGGTAAGAAAAATTTGGATATTTGTTGCACTGGTATATCGATTTGATCGCTTGGCAAAAGATAAATAGCTAATGCCCATACATATTACTGAAAAAGAAGCTACAACAGAGTTCATATGTAACCAAATAGAACCCGCATCACCTTTCACTTATCTATCAATGATCACCATCTCGGTCGTTCTTCAAAGTTTTTCCTGCATTTCATTCTGCATGAGGTCTTTGCAACAAGAATACTTATAAAAGTAATTATCAATACCTCAAGTTCTGAAAACAAATATCTTGTCATTTGGAGATTCAAAATTTCCTCAATAACACCCTACCTTATCTCTAAATAATGGCTCTAGGTTCTAAAATAAGAGTGAAATAACACAACAATACTTCATTCATAATAAGTAAAGTTCTCTTTTCTTATGACTTTCAAAAGTCTCTACAATAAATTGATCTCTCTAAAGACCAAACAACGAGATTCTTTAAAAAGGTTAAACTAGTCCACAAGGTCTCATGTGGTTCCCAAATTCAAAATAGGAAGAGAATGATAACATAAATCAAGCTTCATAGACACAATTAAAAATTCTTACACATCTAAGTTAAACCAACCAACTTCAATTAACTTCCAACATCATATTAAAGCAACCAAACATTATCTTCTTTCTTAAAGAGCATAAGTATTCATATCACTTTTAAAATAATAGAGATCGCATCAAAGATACACATATCATTACTCATTAATCACATACATCCCAATAACACATCAATTTCATAGTTTAATTTGAATCCATCTAAATACAAATATTTCCATTAAATTGGGAGAATGATCGAACGTCCTTGGCTACTCTTAAACAATACTAGATTGTTTCACACCTGACGTGGAACTCAACAGTAAGAAAATACTGGAGAACTTTTGCACCGGTATTTCGATTTGATCGCTTGGAAAAATATAAACAACTAACATCCATACATATTATTGGGAAGAAGCTATAGTATAGTTCCCATATAACCAAAGAGAACCCAAACCACCTTCGACTTATCTATCAGTGATCACCATCTCGATCATTCTTTAGATTTTTTCTTGCATTTCATTCTGCATGAGGTCTTTGCAACAATAATACTTATAAAAGTAGTTATCAATACCTCAAGTTCTAGATACGAATCTCTCATCATTTGGAGATTTAAAAAACTCCTCAATAACACCTTGCCTTGTCTTTAAATAATAGCTCTAGGTTCTAAAACAAGAGTGAAATAACACATAACAATACTTCATTCATAATAAGTAAAGTTCTCTTTTCTTTTGATAAAATAGTGCTAACCTCTTGGTAACCATTCGTAAATTAAATAAGACCAAATAAAACTACCTGTAGAGCTTATACAATCAAAATATATTCAATAACCATTATAAATATTATTCAAGAAACCTCAGCAAAGTTCTCCCATTACTTAAGCATATTCAAGAAAATATAAATTCATTTCTTGTAATTCCACAAGCATGCAACACCAAGAAAAGCATCCTCACACATGTATCACAAAGTGCAATAGTAAACACTCATCAAGAATGCAGTTTTGAGCATGTTAAAGAAAAGAACACTTTTCAGCCAAATTTTCCAACCCTAACATTGAGGTCACAAACCATCTTGCTTAAACATCTACTGGAAATTATTTTGTTATCTAAGTTCAATAACAACAAATATTCCAACCAGCCTACTCATACTAGACTCTGATGCATCTGTTTGCAACGTATTTCCTCACTGGGTAATGTTGCTATCTATTTCAAGAAGACTTACACAAAAATATAGCAACCCAAAGTTAATCTCTTAATCTCTTTAAGACCACTGAGCAACTTCTTCCCTCTTATCTGATGGAAGCCATGTCTATAAAACTAGAAGGTTACTGACACACTTGCACTATCCATTAAATTTATTTCTACCCATTTCCTTCTAAAGACACCACAGTGTGATGGTTGTAGAATTGCTCAAGCTTCGAGCTGATGAATATGAGCAATCTTACACTGCGCTTCCAAGTAAAACATGGACAATACTCTATGAGTCTAGGTAAATAAAATACTCACCTTGCACATAATAAAATACCTTCACAGAGGGTTCATTCCAATCCATAATAACAACTACAAACATCTCACCATCATAAGAATTCTAGTAAAACAAAGAACCTCAGTATTGCATACCTAGTTTTCCACAGTGAAGACTCCACCCAAATTCCGAATATCGCAAGTCCTTTCGCCTACTTCTTTCTTCCTTTCGGTTATTTTTGGCTCCCTTACGTCCTTATTTCCTCACTCACAACAACACTCTAAAACCTCTTCGGTTGCTACACCTTGATCCCTCTAAGCTCCACTTCTAGAATTTTTGATTAAGCAACAAGGATAGCAACCATTCTAGCTCACACGTCCCCCCTTTTGTTTGGTGTACAAGAGTGGCACAACTCTTAAGCATGAGTGTAGCTTCAATTTTTCCACCATGACCAAAAATCATAACCACTCAACACAAGCAATATTCCCATGGGTATTAAATCCAAAAGGATTACCATGGTCTACTAACATCAATCCTCCTTAGACGTAAAAGCATAGATATATATTTACATACTAATATACCTGTGAAACCAACGTTTCTAAAGAAGCATTCCATTATCAATGATTTCCCTTTTTATAAATAAAGGAAACAAGATAGACAACCAATTATCTTCATAACATAAGCATACTTAATCATTTTCTTTAGATTCTTTCAGACTTATAGAACCTCCTTTAAAAATAGCCATAAGCTGAAAATACAACAAGAGAAAATTGTTGTTAGCAACTAAACTTTCACCTAAGATTTAGTGCACTTGCCCTAGCAAGCATGATAGTCTATTAGGTCTTCACAACATTTCTCTTATACATTTCTAGTGGTTATATTCTTCTCCTACTATGGAGAAACCTATTCCTGCAAGGGTAAACAATTTATTAACCACTTCAAATTCTTTTCATTAAAACAAGTTGTGGAACCAAAAGATATAGAATAGTCAACCATTTCATCACCAAATAGCACATCCAAAACATAAGTCTATCTCATGAATGATTTTGCCTTGGGAGGGTCATGACATACTCCCCCTTAGGCTTAACACAGTCCATTGTGCTTCATCAAGTTTTAACATGTCTATAAAAATAAATTACACATTATTTTCAAACAGAAATGAAAATTGCTTCTGCATAACTGCCAAATTCTCCCATGTTGCATTCCTCTCAGAATAGCAATCCCACTGAACCTTGCATTGCTCTAGAATTCCTTTCCTCATCGATTTGGAATGGAATTCAAGGATTCTTACTGGTCGAACCTCGATAGCCTCTAGGTTCACCATATGCATATTAGAAAAGTCCCACACATGATCAGGGTTAGCAACATACTTTCTAAGCAAAGAAATATGAAAGGTGTCATGAATCTTGGACAAACTAGGTGGTAAGGCAAGTCGATATGCCACAGGACTAATCTTCTCTAAAATTGCAAAGGGTCCCACAAAATCATGGATCAATTTTTGTAGACTTAATCACACTTTTCATTGGTCTCACCCTCAAAAACACCTTGTCTCCTACTAAAAACTCTTGTGGTGATCTCTTAAGATTGGCATAACTCTTTTGTCGATCTACGACTTCCTTCAATCATTCCTTGATTATCCTTAACTATTGCTCCATCTCTTTGACCATGTCTGGACCAAGCACAATATGATCCTTTGGATTATCCCATGATAATGGTGTCCTACATCTCCTACCATACAATGCTTCAAAAGGTGCCATGCCTAGAGTTGAATGGTGACCATTATTGTAGGTAAATTCTACTAGATGCAAGTAATCCTCCCATTGGGTCTTCTGATCCATACAATACATGCGAAGCATATCTTCTAACACCTAATTCACTCTTTTAATTTGTCCATCAATTTTTGGGTGATAAGTAAAACTTATGTTTAGTCTAGTACCAATGGCACGATGCAAAGCTTGCCAAAACTCGGATGTAAATCTCGAGTCTCTATCCGATATGATTACTTTCAAAAAACCATGAAGCCAAAATACCTCTTTGGAAAATCTATTAGCCACAACTACGACATCATCCTTAGTACTTCTAGGTATAAAATGTGCAACCTTGGTCAATCTATCGACCACAACTAAGATTGCATCATGCTAGAACCTGGTTTTTAGGCAACCCTACAATAAAATCCATTGAAATTACTTACCATTTTTGCATAGGTACATCATGCGGATACAACAATCCCATAGGGTGTCTATGTTCTGCCTTTACTTTCTGATATTTGAGGCATTGAGCGATAAATTTAGTTATGTCCCTCTTCATCCCAGGCCAATAGAATATTTTCTTCATATTCTCTCTCATATTTGCTCCTCCTAGGTGAGCAGAATATGGGGATCTATGTGCCTCATTCATGATCATTTTCTTAGATCACCAACCTCAAGAATTATTATCCTATCCTTGAAGCATAAGAAACCATCCTTGAGGCTAAAATATTTACTTTCATCTGGTTTCCCTTCCATCCTTTCCCCAATTTGATTGCAGTATGCATCTCAAAGTTGCATTACCTTGACTTGTTCCATCATATCGACATGGATGTGAGATAAAATAGCTATGTGTCTCCTTCTACTCAGTGCATCAATGACTTTATTCTCCTTTCCTTTTATGTACTCAATGCCAAAATCGTATTCCATGAGAAATTCCATCCACCTTCTCTTCCTAGCATTGAGCAAGGGTTGAGTAAATATGTACTGCAGACTTTGATGGTCTATCCTTAGCTCAAAGGGTCTCCCAACCAAATAATATCACCAACTCTTAAGAGCAAACACTACCACTACCAACTCCAGATCATGGGTTGCATAATTGACCTCATGTCATTTCATTTTCCTTGATCCAAAGGCTATCACTGCTTCTTCCTGAGAGAGCACTCCTCCCAAACCTTCTAATGATGCATTTGTACAAACAAAAAAACTTCCCTGAGGATCGGGTATCCTTAGTATAGGAGGTATAGTAAGCTTTTGCTTAAGTAGTTCAAAAGCTTCCTCACATTTATCTATCCACTTGAATTCCTTCCCTTTCCTCTAAAGGTTAGTCATTGGAGAAGTAATATTGGTGTAGTCCTTCACATAACACCTATAGTATCCAATCAAACCCAAGAAACTTTGGACCTCAGTCACACTTGTGGGTGGTGGCCAATTCAAAATAACCTCTATTTTCTTAGGGTCTACTACAATCCCTTCTACCAAAACAATGTGCCCTAAGTATTGCACTTCTAACACATAAAAATTATATTTGGACAAATTTCCAAATAGCTAATTTTTCCTTAACAGCTCTAGCACAATCCTAAGGTGTCTGTCATGCTCTATCTTATTTCAAGAATATATCAAGATATCATCTAAGAACACCAGAACAAATTTGTCCAATTGTTTTCTGAAGATACTATTCATCAAGTTCATAAATATTGTTGGAGCATTCGTTAAACCAAAAGGCAAGACAATAAACTCATAATGTCCATAATGAGTTTTAAAGGTTGTCTTGTGAGTATCCTCCTCATGAATCCTTAGTTGGTGGTATCCTGATTTCAAATCAATATTTGAAAATATTGTGGCATATTTAAGCTGATCGAAGAGGTCTTCGATTCTAGGTAGAGGATATCTATTCTTGATAGTTGCCTTGTTTAAAATTCTATAATCTATACATAATCTCAAGGAACCATCCTTTTTCTTAACAAACAAAACTGGTGCACCCCATGGTGATACACTTGGTCTGATCAATCCCTTCTCCAATAATCCTTGTAGTTGCACCTTCAACTCTTGTATTTCTATGGGATTCATTCTGTAGGGAGCTCTATGTATAGGTTTTGTTCCAGGTTGGAGCTCAATTGTGAAGTCAAATTCATGTTTGGGTGGTAATCCAGGTAAGTCCTCTGGAAATACATCCCTAAACTCCTGCAAAAGTGGGTGTTTCTTGAACACTTCTTCCTTCTTTTCTTCATCCATATCATTTAACTTAACTACAAAAACCATTCCTCCTTTCCTAATGGCTTTCTTGAGTTGCATTGTTGAAATAATTTGGGGTTGGAAATCCCCTTGTAGGTTGTACACCCTTTGTACTTTCCCACTATCTTCCATGAACTCAATCCATCTATCTTGAAAGTTGATTATTACCTTATGAGCTTGCAGCCAATCCATTCCTAAGATTACATCAAAGGCATGTAATGGTGCTACATAGAGGCATCCTGTGGTCATTCCACTAGGTAGGGTAATTTTTACCATAGGGTAGCATTGATTTATAGAGTAGGTTTATCTTGAACCATACTTGACCTTCCACCCATGTGCCAAGATTCTAGGATTTTCTGATATATATTTAATTAAATTAGTGGAAACAAAACTATCTGTAGCACCACTATCAAACAAGATTTTAACATTCCTACCAAAGATCTTACCCCTTATCAATAATGGAGTGGCTTATCCTTCCAAATCTTGGTTTCCTATCATTGCATAAATCTTGTGCATCGGTTCCTTATGTGCAGGTTCCTTGTACATTGGTTCTTTTCCCTTTGAACTCAATCTTGCTTTGCACAAACAATTATTGGTGTAATGTGGTCCACCACATTCGAAGCATCCAGTCTTGGGTCCTAGATGTATCTTCTATTTCTGCCCATCATCTATTTTCACTGTTGATGGAGCATTAGTTTACCCTTGTGATGGTCTATTATTACCATTATTATGGTTATTGGAATTATGGTTCTTTCCTTGAAACCATTTCCTAAACCTCCCTTGCTTCCTATCATTCCTTCGGTCCTACTTAGGGGAGTTCTTACTAGCCTGTTCTCCTTCCCACTTAACAAAACCAGCACTATTTATTTTCCTTAATGCCTCTTTGCCTTGTTCATCTAACCCATCATAATAAAAATAGGGTTTGAGATAGGTTTCAGCCTTTCTGGCCAAATCGTAGGCCTTTTGAAGAGTAACAGGTTCATGCATGTCCACCTCCTACCCTATTCTAGGATCTGCTCCTAGTATAAACTTATGGATCTTCATTTTCTCATTGTATGTCAGCACATACTTCAGTAGTTTGACAAATATTTGGTAATAATTTTCTAGCATAAACTATTGCTACAAGATCCAATCTTGCACTATATGTCTCCCACCAGTCCAAACCAACACCTTGAAGATGTAAAGTGGCATAGGATGTACAAGTACCGATGGAATAATTCTTCATGTTACAATAGGTCTCTATCTCTTTTAGCCACACTTTGGCTTTGTCACCATCTTCCTCTCCATTGAACTTGGAAGATTTTAAATATTTCATATCCTTTCCCAACTCAGCCTCTAGAAGGACCCTGGCCTATTGTGCCTCGGTAAGGGGTTCATCTATCTATCCCATTCTAGAGTTTCTAGCTTATGTTTCTCGATTCAAAATGGAATCCAACAACTATTTTTGTGCTTCCATCTATTCATGAAGTTGGGCCACTATTGCTGTGAGGTCCTCTCCTTCATTGCTAGGATTCTCTGAACCTACATCTAAGGTTCTGACCTCTACATTGGTCTATCATGTCTTCCTCATTGATGGGGCAACACTTCCTCTCCTTCTCTTCGATGGTATTGTCCCTGGCCACACAATAGAGTCAATAGGATTCAATTCATTGTAGCAATTGAGTTCCTAGTTATTCTATCTGGTAAATTTTAAACCCTACTTAGGTATATTTCCTATCACACACCATAACTAGTTTTGCATAGTGAGCCTATTCCACTATGAACCATGCTCTGATACCAAATGTCACCACCCTCATTATCCTAACATTTTAAGAGCACATTTTTTTTTTGGTTTGCCCATCACAAAGTCGATATGGTTAACAACTCCTAATAAAAGGGTCACCCATTTCTATACTTACATTTTTCTGTCAATGTAAGTTCACTAGGTATATGATCCACCCATCCCTATACTCACCTTGTCCATCAATGTAAGTACATTAGGTGTAGATATTCACCCATCACTATACTCACATTTGTCCATCAATGCAAGTACATTAGGTGTAGAGATTCACCCATCCCTATACTTACATACGTCCATTAATGTAAGCACACTAGGTGTTATTCTTACTCCAAGCTACCCTACTCATTACTCCCAAATGAGTTAGCTCACATACTCTATTCTATCTATCGAAGAGATCTCATCGTCCTCTACACACAACATAGATTTGTTTATGTTGGCATCAAGCGCTAGGTGTAGCACCCTAAAATTGGCGCAGTGAAATTGTAATAATTACATTCACCCTAGTAAATAATTTAAATTCAAATTTTAACCTCCCAAACCGCTCGTTAACCGTCGGGTAATCCGTTTCCCCCTTTTCTCGTGCCATTTTTAGAGGTTGTTTTGACCGTTTGACGATATCGTCGCCGATCAGACGATATCGCCCCAGATCTGACGATTTCGTCTGGGCTAGGACGTCCAGACGATCTTGTCCCTAAACTAATTTTGCACAATTAGCTTCTGTTCCAACGGGTCTCTAATCCGGGCAGAAGCGTGTCTGCGCCGTTAGGGACCCTCCCCCGTTGGAGATCTCCCAAATAGGGATGATCTCCAACCTCCTAACTACTCCCCTAAGCCTATTTAATCCTTAGGACCTTCCCTTCCCAACCCCTGGCTGAATTTCCCTGTAACTTGATTTTGCGTGCATTAGAATACCTAGAGCATCATTTTGCATTTGTTATTTTGAAGTTTTCTTGCAGGGACCTCATTGATTTTCAGTCGGAGCAAGCTCAGATCATCGTAGACGATCTCGTTCAAATCTCGGACGATCCTGTCACAATTCGAGATGATTTCATTGCTTCCAGACGATTTCGACTGCAATCTGCATTGGGGGCAATCAGTGCCCAGAGTTTGCGCTTTCTCTTATACCTTTTGCTTGTTTTATTCTGCATTTAAGTTAGTTTTTTCCTTATTTCTTACTATTTTGCATTTGGAGTTCACCCATATAGCTTAGGTTGCATGATAAGATCATAATTTCTCATTAGAATATCATAATTTGTTTGAATTTCTATTCATAACTATTGTTTAGTATTCATATTGTCATTTTGTGTTGTTTCCCTCTATTATCATAGTGGCATTCTTTGTATTTTGCATCTATTTTTCTGTTTGCAGGTCTCGATTCGTCGAATTCGTCAGATCTCAGACGATCTTGTCTGATCTCAGATGATCATGTCAAATCAGAGGCGATCCTGACTGCTTCAAACATCAGAATCTCCATCAGACATCCGGATCAGGTATTTTTCTTTAAAATTCCTTAATTTCTCTATTTTTCTGTCTTAATTTTGTTTTTTGTATTCATTAAATCTGCACTTTCATATAGATTAATTTAGATTCATTTGGCCAAACCTAGGATATGAATGCTTAAGGCTAAAACGAACACATAAAACACATTCCAAACCTAGGCGTGGAAACTGCCATTAAATGTTTCCTGGTGAACCCACCATCCGTCGAAAAATCACCAATATACACCTCCCTTGAGAGGCGGGACCTTCGCAAGTCCTCTCAGTCCGAGGTACCGCGACATCCTTTTCCCATCCTCCTTCCGGGCACGGATCCTATAGCTTGAAGGTAAGGATGCGAAAAATTTGGAGCGATACATTTTGGTGAACCCGACGTGAATGCATTGTAAACCTTTTGAAAACAAAAAAAAACAAAAAAAATAGAACAACTAAAACATAGATGCATTTTAGATCATTTAAGTTTAATATCATGTTTAGATGGTAGCTCCTAAGAAAATATTAGCAGTTACTATAAATGTAGAAAACCAATTGGCAGCCATAGAAGTCAATTCTGTACTTAGTGTGCCTGAAACAGATAGAAATCAACTCTTGTGGGACGAACTTGATAGGAGACTTAGTGTCATTTCATCTAGGTCAACACAACTTAAACAAATCAAGAGGCTAGTCCTAGATAGAATCCTGGATCCTCATCAACTTGTCTTTTATCATGAACTTCAGAGAGCTCTGCCATAGATGGTTAGCTTATAGGAGAGCTCTTGTATCTTCAGAATTGTTCACCTTCGAGGAATACCTCGAGAACGCAGCCATTGTACACCAGTTCCTAGGTCTTGTAGAAGACCAAGAGGTTGTTCTTACAGATAGGGAAATATGGAATAGAGTTCCTCGAGCTATGTTATATCGAGAGTATTGCCACGAGCTTTACTTCTATCAACCAACATCTGAGACAGATAATATCACTATAGCTCTTTTCATTAAATTTTTAAAAGAAAACTTTCAATTTGAAGAAGAACACTTCATGACTCCTGAAGAACTAGAGCCTATTAATGATATTTATAAATTGTTTATAGAAAACTAGATTATTACTTTCAGTCTTATTTCTTGCATTTATTGTGTTGATTGTCTTTACAATATTATTTCAAAAACAAAAAAAAACTAAAAAACATAGCAAAAACTTAAACATTTCATTTCAAATATTGTAGTAGGTATATAGTTAATATATACCTCTTAATCTTGTTGCATATATATATATATATATATATATTATATATATATATATATTTGCTGAAATCAAAATTAAGCACCATGCCTAAACTTAGGAATGGTAAAGAAACTTTAGGAGAAGAAGAAGATTGGTTACAAGATACAACTAGAGACCCAAATGTCCTTCCTGAAGATCCAATTCTGGAAGGAAAAACTCTAGATCAACCAGAAGATGACCTAGGTGAAGATAATGAACAAGAAGGAAGTGTTAAAGAGGATGGACCCTCATCCCCTAGAGTAGCTCCAGATGGAACTATTGCTTTTGACAATGTAGATCATTTCAAGAAATTTCTCAATGATAATATTGACGCCCTTAATGTGGCAGTTCGTATTGATAAAGGGCAAATTAGTGACACTCAAGCAGCCATGGAATATATGTATGATGTGCGCACTAATCCCTTGTCTTTCATTGATCAAGAAAGTGATAAGGTTGGGCCATCCAATACAGACATGGTCACTATGATTCAAAACATGTCAAAACAACAGGTTACCCAACCTCCTAAGGAACCTGTTATTCAACCTAAAATCATTCCCACACAAAAGAAAACTTCCTTCACTACTTTATTCCGCCAAACTATTGAGCAATATGCTTCAAGTAAACAAAAACCTAAAACGAAGCCAAACACCAATTTTCAACAATCTGGAATACATCATAATACAACTTCAAAATTCCTTCATAACACTTTTCCTACCAATAATTTACACAATAGTAACATGGCATCTAATCTTCATGTCCCTCCATCATATGCTCATAAAACCCATGTCAATGCCCTACCGAACCAATATGGTGGGCAAACTAGTAATCTGGAAGCCATGGTGAAACAGTTAGCTTCACGTATGGACCAGATAGATCCCTACCGTCCCTCGTATAATTATCGAGAGATCTGTAGTCAACCTTTGGATCCCATAGTTGTAGCTCAACCATACCCTAAGCATTTTCCCATGCCCATCTTGCCTATATATAAAGGAACCGGAAGATCCCATAGAGCATCTTCGCATGTTTAGGATAGCATGTCATGATATATCACATGATGACTTGCTATTACTAAAAATGTTCCCAAAAAGTTTAGGTGGAATGGCATTAGAGTGGTACTATCAATTGCCCACTCATTCTTTGAGAAACTTTGAAGAAACAAGTTGAATCATTTGTCCATCAATTTAGTGCCTACATCGAGAGGCATGTAACCATTAAAGATTTATACAACTTAAAACAAGACAAGGATGAATGTTTTGCCGATTTCTTAGCTAGATGGAGGCAATTGACAGGAAAACTGCACTTTGTGCTACCTTATAGGGAAATGTTGGACATTTTTATCAATAATTTACAAGAACAAATATCTTATGAGCTATCAATTGCTACTTTAACTACCTTCGATCAAGCTATAGATTTAGCTCGAAGAGTAGAAGATGCCCTCATTAGGAGAGGCCAACTTAGGAAGAAGGATGATGAGAAAACATCCAGAAATCAATATAAAAACAAACAAGTTGTCGGTGATGGAGTCACTAATAGCAGAAATGTTGCTAATATCAATGCAACGAAGACAACAGAAAAATTTATATTGAAACCTCCTGATAAGCCTCCTCGAGAATTTACTAGATTAAATCAACCCTTATCAACTATTTTACCTCAATTACTCGAAAGAGGTTTGATCCAATTACCGACTATCCAGGAACCTGATCCAACTATACCCGGATACGAGCTGACTTACATTGTGATTTCCATAGAGGACCTGGACACTCTACCAATGCTTGTAAAAGGTTGAAACATAAAATACAAGATTTGATTGATAATAATGAAATGGAAGTGCAAGCCTTCCAACCTAAACAAAACCCTCCTAATAATACTCAAAAGACCATTCCCCAAAATCAAAATCAAAATGCTAATCAAACATTAGACATATTTCAACACCCTTTACCAAGACATGGTAAAGAGGTAGCCAATCAAATCGAACATCATAATGTTCCCCCTCCTACCCGATATGTAGGAACCATTAGCGGACAATTACCTATTCAGGATCCTCAAATATTTGACACAACCTTATCCCTGGTTACGACCAGGCCCTTACATAATTTTCAAACTTCTGATTCTAGTGATATAGAATCGAGATATTGAAAGTGAAGTAGACATTACTTCAAACCAATCGAATAGTTCTGAAAATGAATCGGATCCTATTCAACCCATCACGAGATGCTATGGTTCCAGGAAGAACCATTTCCTAGAAGAGTTACTACTCGACCTTCTTCTAATCAATTCCTTCCTAATGAACAAGCCATAAATGCTCGACCGAGACCAGTTCAACGTCTTCAATATAACATTGTAGGTACCATTGGAGTCGTTACCCGACACAAGGCTCAAAATTCTCAACAAGAACCAAATCAGAATGATGGATCGGCTCCATTCGTTTTGAAAAATCCCAATAAAGGGAATCATGCTCCTAATGTTCAACCTAAACCCCCTTACAATATTAATGAGCAATTATCCAATACTACAGCCAGAATTTCCCTTTTGGATTTATTAAGATCTTCTCCCACCCATAGGGATGAGTTGATGCTTACATTAAGCCAAATGATGGTACCTCAAAACATCCAACCTTGAAGCTATGGCCAATACTATCATCACTCGAGAGGTTGATTGTATTGACTTTCGGGATAAAGATATCCCACAACACAGTTTACATAAGGATAATCCCTTATACATTACTTGCTCTAATTGGAGATGTAGCTGTCAAACGAGTCTTGATTGATAATGGCTCATCTCTAAACATTTGCACTTTTGACTTCTACCAAAGATTTGGCTTTAGAAGTGATGAAATGAAGAAAACTGATATGATTATCAAAGCTTTCAATGACGAAACACAAGAAACGTGTGGAGTTATTACCCTCCCATTGCAAGTTGGTCCTAGAACCCTAGAAACAACCGTGTTTATTGTACATTGCCCGACATCGTACAATATACTTTTGGGTCGCCCTTGGATCAATGCGATGCGAGCGGTCCCATCAACTTTACACCAATGTGTTAAATTCGAATTTAAAAATCAGTTGGTCACTATCCATGGTGACCCTAGACCCTTTGATATGTGTGCTTTGGCAGAACCCGTTGGAGTGCAATTTTGCCCTGCTCTGTCATCCACACATCCTAGTTCTTATTTTTCATCTAAAACTGTGAAACACACACCCATAACTTCACCTATTTCCCCTCCATTAATTTCATCCTCCTATATAGATCAACAATCTTCTAAACAAATCACTCTAGAACCTCAAAAAGATCTTAAATCTACAACCAATCCTTCATGTTCTATCCCTATAATTTCAAAACCTATAGACAACATCTATCATACCTTCCACATCTCAAGATATAGGGAATAATCCTTCTACATCTTATGCCCTTTCCGATGAACTTTTACCAGATTTATCCACAACCTTAATATCAGAAAAAACAAATGCTTTCATGCAAGATTCAATTCTTTTAAATAACTTGCCGCCATCTCCTCGTACTTTGGGCCTCCCACAACCTATGGGAAGTACTTACCAAGTCGGGAGTTGTGCCTTCATTTATAAAGGATATGACTGGGGAAGAATCCCTCGGAATATCAAAACTCATCATGAGGGATACGCTCGGTGTTATTTTACCAATGAATATATTAAAGCTAAACCCATGATGCTTAAAATGGGATATAAAGGGAAAGGCTTGGGACCTTTCCAAAATGGCATGAAAGAACCTTTCGAGGTAGAACCGTGGCCTGCCTGCTGTGGTGTGGGCCTATTTCCTAGTAAGGGTCAACCCTTTCCTTTTGAAGATGATGATCATCTCATATGTTATCAAGATTATTTGGATAGGTGTGATGATTTGCCTCTTAAAAATCAGTCATTTTCATGTAACATGCTATCCATAGCTTACCCTGAAATGATTGCTGACCCCGATGAAGAGTTGGAAGGAGATATCTTCCATGATGTCTCCGTTGAAGAGATGTTACACAATGGATTTTATTTTGATGGTTCTATACCAACTATAGCCCAACTTGAGGCCACTAATCCTCAAGATGAATTATCCAAATTAACCTTACAAGAATTACAAGAATTGGGTGTTTCACCCGCCCCACCTAATTTTGAAAGAGATCTACACATGGAGGTAGAAAACGTCATTAAAATTAATATTGGAACGGAGGATAATCCTCACATAATCAATATTGGATCAGAATTAAGTCAAGAAAAACAAGAACAATACATTGCATTCCTTAAAGAGTATGAAGATGTCTTCGCTTGGACATATGAAGATATGCCGGTCTAGACCCTTCCGTAGTCATGCATCATCTAGTGGTCCATCCGGATGCTAAACCTGTTAAACAAAAACTTAGAAAAATGCATCCCAAAGTGGCTCTGCTAGTCAAAGGGGAGTTAGAAAAACTCTTGAATGTTATCTTTATACAAGCTATTGATTATGCTGGAATGGATCTCAAATGTAGTTCCAGTCACCAAGAAAGAAGCTACCAAAGTTAGGGTTTGCACAGATTTTAGAGATATTAACGCTGCATGCCCTAAAGATGACTTTCCTCTTCCAAACATGGATCAAATCATTGACTTTACTGTCGGGAGTGGGATGATGTCCTTAATGGATGGATTCTCCGGTTATAATCAGATCAGGATAGCTCCTGAAGATCAGGCTAAAACAACCTTTATTACCCCCTAGGGTACCTTTTGTTGGAAAGTGATGCCATTTGGCTTAAAGAACGCAGGTGCAACTTATCAACGAGCTATGACCTATATTTTTCATGATATGATGCATGATATCCTACATGATTATGTAGATGATATTATAGCTCGCTCTATTATTGAAGATAATCATTTAGATGATTTGAGAAAAGTTTTTAATCGATTACGAGAATATCTCATTCGATTAAATCCAGCAAAATGCATATTCGGAGTTAAGTCCGGCAAACTATTAGGGGTTTTAGTTTCTTTACGTGGTATTGAAATCGACCCTCTCAAGATTGCGGCCATCACTGATATGCCCGCACCTACTAATATATCTGAGTTACGAAGTTTACAAGGTAAACTTCAAGCTATCCGTCGCTTCATCGATAAGCTGGCGGACAAAACCGGTCCCTTTCTTAAACTCCTTAAGAAGGATGTCCCTTTTAATTGGGACATCGAATGTAGAGAAGCTTTTGAACTTCTCAAACAATACCTCCTTAATCCACCTGTGCTTTCACCGCCTAAACCTGATCGCCCATTTCTCCTATATATTTCAGCTTGATTCTGCCTTAGGAGCTATGTTAGCTCAGCTTGATGATGAAAAGAGAGAACGTGCTAATTATTATATTAGCCGAACCTTCATCAGTTATGAAACCCGCTATACAACGTTAGAGAAACTATGTCTAGCAGTCATTTTTGCTACGCAAAAATTATGACATTATATGCTTAGTCAAAAAACTTATGTCATTGCCAAATACGATCCCTTAAGGTATCTCATGAGTCGACCTTATTTATCGGGTCGCACAGCCAAGTGGGTTCTTGCTCTAAGCGAGTTTGATCTCACATTCATAGGACAAAAGTCTGTTAAGGGTCAAATCATAGCAGATCAATTAGCTGCTGCACCCTTAGAGTCTACCCATCCCCTCGTCATCGAGTTTCTAATGAATGCCTTCAATTAGAGGCAGACCATATTGAACAATGGTCCTTATACTTTGATGGAGCCCGATGCATGAGTGGGGCTGGTGCGGGTATTATTTTAATATCCCCGCAAAAACATCTTATTCCTCTGTCCTTCAAATTGACATTTGCTTGCACCAACAATACTTGTCGAGTATGAAGCTCTAATCCTTGGATTACGAGCTACCTTAGCGCTAAAAATTAAACATCTTTTAGTTTTTGGTGATTCTCAACTGGTTATAAACCAAATTAATGAATTTTATCGGACCGGGAGATGATAAACTGTGCCCATATAAGGCCTATGTTTTACAATTAATGTCTCTATTTGATCAAGTTACCTTGGAAGCTATTCCTCGAACTAGCAACCGTGCAGTTGATGCTATGGCCGTAGTTGCATCTCTCCTGCCCTTGGAGTTAGATGACGAATATGCCACTATCATTATTCGTCGACTCCAGGAACCCGCTTCAAATAAGTCATGCTTAGAGCCTTTGGATGTGTTTCTAATCAATGAAACTACTCCTGAACCTTGGTATACGGACATATTTGATTTTCTCCAAAATGGGACTTTCCCTGCCAATTCTAATAGAAACCAGCGTCGGTTATTACGTAGACGAGCAAGTCGATTTGTAATAATTGGCAATACTTTATATAGGAGATCTTTTGAAGGTATCCTATTAAGATGTTTAAACTTAGAAGAGTCTAAATCAGCCTTGAGTGAAGCCCACGATGGATCTTGTGGAGGACACTTTAGTGGTAGCGTCATTGCTAAAAAGCTCCTTCGGATAGGATACTTTTGGCCTACCATGGAAACGGATGCACATGAGTATGTGCGCCATTGCGACAAGTGCCAAAAACATGCTGACCTTGTCCATGCGCCTGCACAAGAGCTGCAGGCTATTTCATCTCCTTGGCCCTTTTCTAAATGGGGCTTAGATATTATTGGCAAAATCAATCCTGTGTCATCTGATGGACACAAGTTCATCATAACCGCCATTGAGTATTTCACGAAGTGGGTTGAAGCTATGCCTTTAGCTTCCTGCACTGGCACACAAGTCTCTAAATTTATTTTTAATCAAATCATTTGTAGGTTCGGAATTCTTGCAAATCTCATCTCTGACAATGGAACTTGTTTCAAAAATAAAGATGTTAAAAAATTATGCCAAAAATATAAGATTCAACATCGCTTGGTCCACTCCCTATTATCCTCGGGGTAATGGTCAAGCGAGAAGCATCTAACAAAACCTTAATCAAAATTCTCAAAATATTGGTCAATAAAGCTGGTCAGTGGCTGGCACATTCAATTATATCCGGCCTTGTGGGCCTATCGAACTAGTGTTCGAACCCCCACGGGAACTTCACCATTTGTTTTGGTTTATGGTGTTGAAGCAGTTTTTCCCTTTGAATTAGAAGTTCCTTCTTTGGCTCTACTACTTCAAGATACCGAAGTAGGAGATGAATATCGAGCTAGCAGACTCAGTCAGCTGGAACTCCTAGATGAAAAATGCATCAATGCTTTGGAGCATCTCCGTGCCTACCAAAACAAGCTTAAAAGATCATATGCTAAAAAAGTTCGTCATCGATCCTTTGAGATCGGCGACCTTGTTTTAAAAGAAAATCAAAAAAATACAAATGCAACTAAGGACCTTAAAGGTAAATTTGAGCCCAAGCGGCTTGGACCATACATTATTACTGCTAAATTTGAATCGGGAGCATACAAATTATCTACCTTAGATGGTAAAGAACTTAAAGAACCCATGAATATTTTGCATCTTAAACGTTACTATGTATAAATTTGGTCATTTCATCCATGTATATATTTGTTTCAAAATCACTATCTTGTATTTTCTTTCAAATTTATAAATTCAAAAACACCAAAAACATTCATAATCATCAAAATCTTCAAAACTATTTGTTGCATTTATTTATGGCACTTGTTAAATTTTTTGTTCAAAAACAAAAATAAAACCAAAAAACAAAATAATGATAAAAATATAAAAACAGACAATATGCTTGACTCTTTCGAAACCAAAACAATATAAAGAAGAAAGAGAGAGTCAACATTCTCAAAACTTCTCAAAAAGTATTTATATATATTTTCTTACAAATATTGCAGTTATATGTTTCAAATTATTTTGGATAAATTAGCATTTATTTGGAATCCCTCACTTGCACACTCACAAAAATAAATATCTTGATTTTATATGGCATGATTACTAATCTCTCTTATATCAAAGTCCACAAAATTCAATTAAATAAAGTTTGAGCATAGAGAATTGATCTTGTTATTTACTTAAACCAAGCACATCTTTTCACAATAAAATGATTATATTTGTAATTTCCATGTTTTGCTACATAGTAGAAGTGATTTCTTGAGCGAAAAGTTTCCCCTGCTATCCTATCATGCACATGGTCTAGAATCTTTGAGAATTGGCAAAAGGACAAGCTCACCCCTACCCAGAATAAAAATCCCTTGCTCTACAGCTAATCCGAGCAAGTATCCCTAGCAAAGAAAAAGAAAAGAAAAGTTCAAGAAAAAAAGAAAAAGAGAAAAAAAAATGTTATTTTATATCATTACAACAATATTTCAAGCACTATCTCAAAAATCAAGCAAAAAAAAAATACAAAAAGAAAAAGAAAGCAGAAAGCAAGAAAGCAATAAAATCCCTTTCCCTACCCTTTGAAAAGAAAAGAAGGGTTGATGAGCTTGAATCCCTGGAATTCTCAATTATTCAAAAACTGTGAGGTAAGCCCCATAACAGGTGGTTTGTGCCCAATCTGCTTGGCCTTGGGTAACTCCTAGCGTGGTGATATGTCCATCACATTAACGAACTTCTTTTGTATAGACCTATGTCTGCTTATGGATTAGCTAGCTCTTGATAATCCGACCTACATAGTAGTCTAGTATGGTTATATGCATCTACATCATGGTTAATGAACACTTATTTGGTTTCTTCAAATCACTTGTATCATATTATCTTGCTCAAAAACTGGTAAATGCACAAAGCAATTGCACACACATTTGTATTTGAGAGATTTTGTGTATCATTATGATAAATCAAGATCGGAAATGAATTCACATATGCACATGGGATTCCTTATAAATCTAACTTTTGTCTTCAAAATACTTTGAAATATTCTTTTTGCAACTTGTTTGGAATAATTCAAGTACAGTTGTTTAGCATAAAGACAACTATATAATAGAAAAATCAAAATTTTCTTTCAAAAATATACAATCAAAACATATATATCTGGTTGACTTTCACGACGATGGTATAGTTCCAAAACCAAAATTGGAATTTTATGCCTAGCGCAAGTCCTCATCTTCATATTTTCTGTTTATTAAAAAATCAACCATGCAATAAAACTATCTCTTTTTTGATTTTCGCGATGATGGTATAAGTCTATACCTACATATTCTATGCCTAGCGCAAATCATTGTAACAATTTTTATTCCCCATTTATTTAAAAATCATGAAAACCATATGACTTAATTCATTATGTTACACAAATTATGCTTTTAAGCATGCACATTTTCATTATTTCATGTCATTATGTCAACCTTCAAATTTTGCAATGATGGTATAATTCCTAAGGAATTATCCAAAAATTATCACACTTAGGAATTTATGCCTAGCAAAAAACATTATTTCATGCATACTATTTTTATGAAAATCTGAAAAACAAACCATCATCATCATCATTTTCACCATTGCACCAAAGTCTTAAGACAGTCTCTTAAGCACTCTTTTACTTTTAACAATATTTCTATACTTGGGATTAGCTTGACGACCGAGTGAGCAGCGACTCCATGAAATGGTCTATAATAGCGACAATGTCCTTTGAAATTATTGTTAGAAGTCTCTTTTTATTTTTTATCACATCACATTACAAACAACCAATTTGTTACATCAGATTATTTCATTTAAAATATTACCACATGACATCAAAATTATAAATTTTCAAAATGACATAATTTCATGAATCCTCAATCCAATTATCAAATTAATCAATCAAACATAAAAGCATCATCAACATACACATAACACAAGTCATATGATCAAAAAAATATCATATATATATCAACAGTATATATACATCATCAAAACTGGATCGGTATGCCACAATCTGTACCTCGGCATACTCAATCCTCTATCAACAAAATAATAATCCTACATATCAATCTGTACAATAATGCAGTCCTCTAGCCTCGAGAGCCCCTCGAGCTCTCAGCCTCATCTCCTCCCCCACCTTGAGGTGGACGAGGTGGCCCCATCGTAGTATGAGTAGTACTGTGAGTCCTAGTCCTCGATCGAGACGAAGTCCTCGATGACCCAATCTTGATCGGATCTACGATGTTAGCTAGCAGGGGTAGTCTATCCTCCTCTGGCACCATCGATAGTACAAAGTCTGGTAGAAAGTAATTTGGGCAATAGCCCATGTCAGCTTCCTAGTGCTCGCCCCTCCGCCCCGTGCCCTGAGGCATGCAATCTCGTCTCGAAGCTGTGTAACCTTAGCTCGGTGGCGTGCAGCCTCCTCCTGTAGTGTCTACACCTGTGCCTAGAGATGGATCTCTCTGCTCGAAGAGTAGCTATCTCACTACTCTCCCCTGTGTCAACACCCTTGCCCTTATCGAGCGATGGTGGCCTCTCTCTCTGTGGAGAAGGGGGTCTCGCCTCCCTCCTCTCCCTCTGTCGTGGCCTCTCCTGTGCCTGTGGCCTCCTCAGCTCTCTCCCATCGTGACCCTGGGCCGCCTCCATAGCCGCCTGGTATCGCCTCCCTATCCGATGCACAACTACGTGTATCGGACCCTGAGCCCTCATCATCCGAGGAGGGCGGATGCCTATGTACCAGGCATCGTAGCCATCTGCTACCCCTGCATCATCCCCATCCACTGGCTGAATGGGGGCATCGTCCGAGTCTTGACTCCAGAAGCGTTGCATGTCTGGAGCCCCGCTCACTGTGGTGTTATCTCGGACAGTCCAGGAAAACTCATAATCCCTGAGAGATGGGATCCCCTACTGTAGACCGAACTATCGCAAAACTCGGTCATAGCGGTGGAGCTCCACCTCTCCCCTCTCCATCCGTAGCCAACACACTCGCCTAACGTGAGCTAGCTCCTGTCCATCCTCGGCCCACCCTGGATGCTCCCTCCATGGCCTCTAGGTGATCTGGTCGGGACTAGGTCATCTAGCAGTCTCGGGACATCGGAAGGTCGATCCACCATTGTGACCCTCTCCGGAGCCACCAGTAGAAGACTCGGGGCCTCTCCCCATCAATCCCTGTTAGAGGAAGCCCTACCGGCCTCCGCACTGCAATGTGCTCCCAGCACCAAACCTGTAGGAGCGATGTCATCACCAGACATCGGCCGCCCTTGTACACGACCCCATATAGGATCCTGTACAATCGGCATAGCACATAGCTGCCCCAAGAAAATCTGTACCCATGGTCCCGCATATCGTAGATCACATCTGCCAGCATCCATGGCACCCTGCACCCGCTCTGGTGGCACAGCAGAAGTCCACCAACCACTCCAGCTAGAACCCGTGTGAGTCTAGATGCCCCAGGCATCTGACGTAGTGCCTCGATGTTAACTCCGCCCTTCTCCAGGGTGAAGCTCGGGTCACCACACAATCGTCCCATAGCATGGCCCTGATTGGCCGTAGGAGTGATCAATCGTCCTTGTATGGGGATTCTTAGAATCCTCCATACATCCTCCAAAGTGGGAGTCATCTCCCCTGTAGGTAGCCAAAAATAGGAAGAACCCGGATACCATCTCTCTGCTAGGGTCGTCAGTAGCCCCATATCTGTAGACACTTGTGGCATCTCTGCCACATGCTTGTAAGCCGACCTGTGCCAGCTGATCCCGCTCTGCCTGTGTAAGAGCGGCCAAGTCATCTCTCAAACCTCCATACTTCCATTCCCTGCTCTTTAGCAAACCTCTCTGCAACATAAACAACAAAACAACAAACAATCATTAATAAACAATTCAAGTATTTAAAAATGCAAGTAAAATAAGTTCAATTTTATGCAATTGATGATATCGTCCACTATTGGACGATATCGTCCCAAATTTGAGCAGAATCGTCTCCGATTTTGCAAGCCGAAATCGTCCCTAATTTGACGAAATCGTCCCCCTTTCGTCGATTTCGCCCTTAGACGAAATTGGCGAAATTGAGACGATTTCGTCGAAATCGGGACGATTTCGTCCCGACGACGTCGACGGCCCAAAAATGGCCGCGATGCTCAAAATTCATCTAAAATTTACCTAAAAAGCATGTAAAATCAAATTAAAGCATTCTAAGTTAAGTCTAGACTCTTACCCGTAGACCGCGTCGGACCTCTGTTGATCTGTGCGTCGTCTCCACCATTTTTGCTTCCCGAGCTCTAAAACCAGTAAAAATGAACAGTAAAAATGAATTAGGGTTTTACCCTATTTTTCTTAATTTTATTCAAAAATAATTTTGCTTTTTCGCGTTTTTACCTCAAACGTTCGATTTGGGTAAAAACACGGAGGGGGCACCATAGTAAGCTGTCGTACGATTCGACCAAGAATCGTCGCCTAAAAATGGGAATAATTTTTGCTTTCTCGTAGATCGAGAAGAACTCATCTTTAACGCATTTTCTTCAGAAAATTCGCTAAAGAGGGGGCAAAATGTAGCACCCTAAAATTGGCGCAGTGAAATTGTAATAATTACATTCACCCTAGTAAATAATTTAAATTCAAATTTTAACCTCCCAAACCGCTCGTTAACCGTCGGGTAATCCGTTTCCCCCTTTTTTCGTGCCATTTTTAGAGGTTGTTTTGACCGTTTGACGATATCGTCGCCGATCAGACGATATCGCCCCAGATCCGACGATTTCGTCTGGGCTAGGACGTCTAGACGATCTTGTCCCTAAACTGATTTTGCACAATTAGCTTCTGTTCCAACGGGTCTCTAATCCGGGCAGAAGCGTGTCTACGCCGTTAGAGACCCTCCCCCGTTGGAGATCTCCCAAATAGGGATGATCTCCAACCTCCTAACTACTCCCCTAAGCCTATTTAATCCTTAGGACCTTCCCTTCCCAACCCCTGGCTGAATTTCCCTGTAACTTGATTTTGCGTGCATTAGAATACCTAGAGCATCATTTTGCATTTGTTATTTTGAAGTTTTCTTGCAGGGACCTCATTGATTTTTAGCTGGAGCAAGCTCAGATCGTCGTAGACGATCTCGTTCAAATCTCGGACGATCCTGTCACAATTCGAGATGATTTCATTGCTTCCAGACGATTTTGACTGCAATCTGCATTGGGGGCAATCAGTGCCCAGAGTTTGCGCTTTCTCTTATACCTTTTGCTGTTTTATTCTGCATTTAGTTAGTTTTTTCCTTATTTCTTACTATTTTGCATTTGGAGTTCACCCATATAGCTTAGGTTGCATGATAAGATCATAATTTCTCATTAGAATATCATAATTTGTTTGAATTTCTATTCATAACTATTGTTTAGTATTCATATTGTCATTTTGTGTTGTTTCCCTCTGTTATCATAGTGGCATTCTTTGTATTTTGCATCTATTTTTCTGTTTGCAGGTCTCTGACGAATTCGTCAGATCTCAGACGATCTTGTCTGATCTCAGACGATCATGTCAAATCAGAGGCGATCCTGACTGCTTCAAACATCAAAATCTCCATCAGACATCCGGATCAGGTATTTTTCTTTAAAATTCCTTAATTTCTTTGTTTTTCTGTCTTAATTTTGTTTTCTGTATTCATTAAATCTGCACTTTCATATAGATTAATTTAGATTCATTTGGCCAAACCTAGGATATGAATGCTTAAGGCTAAAAATGAACACATAAAAACACATTCCAAACCTAGGCGTGGAAACTGCCATTAAATGTTTCCTGGTGAACCCACCATCCGTCGAAAAATCACCAATATACACCTCCCTTGAGAGGCGGGACCTTCGCAAGTCCTCTCAGTCCGAGGTACCGCGACATCCTTTTCCCATCCTCCTTTCGGGCACGGATCCTATAGCTTGAAGGTAAGGATGCAAAAAATTTGGAGCGATACACTAGGGAAGTTGACTATCCTTCTCATCATAACATTGAGTTTTCCATCCCAAGAGTAAGTCTCATCCTATATACACAAGCATTATAATTGACTAAGAAACCTATATAAGGAAGACTAATAAAATCCATTCATTCGATATCTTGCTCTTAACACATACAAAGAATATGTTTTCCAACAGTATTCTTAGGTTCACAACTAGGCACTATTTAATACATCCTACCAACAAGTCTTCTTTCATCGTTAACCTTAACCAACATGGGTTTCAAACTAGTTGGACTCGATGTTTTACTTGCAACTACCTTCCTATCATCTGGATTATTTATTGGATAAGGTCACATTCATTCTTACTCAGTGAACCCATAAATAGAAGACTATCATTATAAAATCCTCCCTAGACCATAATAGATTCATTTTTATACGATGAGTAGCATCTAGAAATTTACTATTGTAGGATTTTTAATCTCTCCGTGCTTTGATCCCATCCAACGACTTTCAAAAGTCTCTACAACAAATTGATCTCCCTAAAAACCAAACAATGAGCTTCTTTAAAAATATTAAACATGTCCATAAGGTCTCACGTGGTTCCCAAATTCAAAATAGGAAGAGAACAATAATATAATTCAACCTCCATAGACATAATTAAAAATTCTTACACATCTAAGCTAAACCAGAAAACTTCAATTAACTTCCAATGTCATCTTAAAGAAACCAAACGTTATCTTATTTCCTAAAGAGCATAAGCATTCATATCATTTTTAAAATAATAGAGATCGCATCAAAGATACACATATCATTACTCATTAATCACATATATCTCAATAACACATCAATTTCATAGTTTAATTTGAATCCATCCAAATACAAATATTTCTAATAAATTTAGAGAATGATCGGACGTCCTTGAATACTCTTAAGAAACACTGGATTGTTTCACACCTGACATGGAACTCAACAGTAAGGAAACACTAGAGGACTTTTGCATCGATATTTCGATTTGATCGGTTGGAAAATGATAAATAGCTAATGCCTATACATATTTTTGGAAAGAAGCTACAACATATTTCTTGTGTAACCAAAGAGAACCTAAACCACCTTCCACTTATCTATCAGTGATCACCATCTCGATCGTTCTTTAGAGTTTTTCTTGCATTTCATTCTGCATGAGGTCTTTGCAACAAGACTACTTATAAAAGTAATTATCAATACCTCAATTTTTGGATACAAATCTCTCATCATTTAGAGATTCAAAATATCCTCAATAACACCCTGCCTTGTCTCTAAACAAAGGCTCTAGTTTTTAAAACAAGAGTGTAATAACACATAACAATACTTCAATCATAATTAGTAAAGTTATTTTTTCTTTTGCTAAAATAGTTCTAACCTCTCGGTAACCATTCGTCAATTAAATAAGAATAAATAAAACTACCTATAGAGATTATACAATCAAAATATATTCATTAACCATTATAAATCTTATTCAAGAAACCTCGACAAAGTTCTCCCATTAATTAAACATGTTCAAGAAAATGTAAATTCATTTCTTGTAATTCCACAAGCATGTAGTACCAAGAAAAGCATCCTCACACAAATATCACAAAGTTCAATAGTAAACACTCATCAAGAATGCAGTTCTGAGCGCGTTAAATAAAAGAACAATTTCCAACCAAAGTTTCCAAACCTAACATCGAGGTCATAAACCATCTTGCTTAAACATCTACTCACAATTATTTTGTTATCTAAGTTCAATAACAACAAAAATTCCAACCAGCCTACACGTACTAGACTCTGATGCATCTGTTTGCAATGTATTTCCTCATCGGGTAACGTTGCTATCTATTTCAATAAGACTTACACAAAAATATAGCAACCCAAAGTTAATCTCTTTAAGACCACTAAGAAACTTCTTCCTCCTTGTCCGACAAAAGCCACGTCTATAAACTAGAAGGTTACCTACACACTTGCACTATCCATTAAAGTCGTTTCTATCCATTTCCTTCTAAAGATACTACAGTGCGATGACTGTAGAATTACTCAAGATATGAGCTGATGAATATGAGCAATCTTACACCATGCTTCCAGGTAAAACATGGACATTAATCTAAGAGTCTATGCAAAGAAAAGACTCACCTTGCACATAAGAAAATACTTTCACAGAGGGTTCATTTCAAAACTAGAATAACAACTATAGACATCTCACCATCACAAGAATTCTTGTAAAAGAAAGAACCTCAGTATTGCATACCTAGTTTTCCACAGTGAAGACTCCACCTGAAATCTGAATATTGCAAGTTCTTTTACCTGCTTCTTTCTTCCTTTCAGTTCTTTTTGGCTCCCTTATGTCCTTTTTTCCTCACTCACAACAACACTCCAAAAAACCTCTTCAGTTGCTACACCTCGATCCCTCTAAGCTCCACTTCTAAAGTTTTTATCAAGCATCAACGATAGAAACCATTCTAGCTCACACAACCCCCCATTGTTCAGTTTACAAGAGTGGCACAACTCTTAAGCATGAGTGTAGCTTAATTTTTTCCTCCATGACCAAAACGTATAACCACTCAGCATAAACAATACTCCCATCGGTATTAAATCCAAAAAGAGTACCACAATCTACTAACATCAATCCTCCTTAGACGTAAAAGCACAGGTATATATTTACATACTAATATACCTACGAAACCAATGTTTTCAATTATTTCTCTTTTAAAAATAAAGGAAACAATATAGACAACCAATTGTCTTCATAATATGAGCATACTTAATCATTTTCTTTAGATTCATTCAGACTTATAGAACCTCCTTTAAAAAATAGCCATAAGCTAAAAATACAAGAGAAAATTATTGTTAGCAACTAAAATTTCACCTAAGATTTAGTGCATTTTTCCATAGCAAGCATGATAGTCTATTAGGTCTTCAAAATATTTCTCTTATACATTTCTAGTGGTTATATTCTTCTCCTACTATGGAGAAACTTATTCCTACAAGAATAAAAAATTCAAATTATTTTCATTAAAACAAGTTGCGGAACCAAAAAATATAGAATAGTCAACCATTCCATCACCAAATAGCACATCCAAAATATAAGTCTATCTTGTGAATGAGTTTTCCTTTGGAGGATCATGACACTAAGGCTCCCTCAATTTATCAATTATTTTATTCTACAAGGGGACCCAAGATGTTGATAAAGGAAGCTCTTCGAAAGAAGTTGCTAGCAAAATTAAATATCCCTACACCATGAGGGCATGTTGATTCATCATACCATAAAAATTATGGTCTATAGCATTTCTCGTGATAGCTAAGTCTAATCTCGCTATTGATAGGAGTCCTAGAGCCTTTTTGATGATAGCTAAAAGGACTCTATCTTTATCAATATCCCTCCTTCAAAGGTAGCTAGAACTTTCCCATCATCTAGATGGGTGGGTTTGAAAACCAAATTATTCTCAATGTGTAACTAGGTTCACAATGACTATCTCATTGGTCACAAATGTCTAGGCTTATTACCAAGCTAACGTCAACAAAGACCCCAGAATAATGAACCTCATAAACAATGGAGGAGGAAGAAGGGACCCAAGGTGACCAAACAAAGTATTAGCATCATCGAGGAAAGCTTATAATTTGCAAAGAATGTGACCAAAATTCCACAAGTTGTATAGCCTTCTCGATCTATAAGTAGGTTACCCATGTCGTGACATAAAAGGAATAAATTTTTTTGGACCTCACATTTTAGACACACTCATCAAAATAAGAAGCCCAATAATCCTACATAAAGGTAACATTGCAATATTAGAAATCAAGAAAAGGGAAAGGCGATAATAGTGATATATTTTCATAGAAAAGAATTATTATCAAGAAAAAATGTAACCATAATTCTATGCATTTTCCAAAAATAATCATGGAGTAAGCCTTAGCCATCAAGGAGGAAATCCCAATTTTGTGAAACAATGCAGATATTTCAAGAATGGCATTCAAATCATCCAATATTTTGACCACATGCCCAATGGACAAGACATCAAATTTCATTAGGTTCTTTATCTTCATCAAAATGATGATCCCCTATGAGTCACTAGAACTATAGTTAGTTCTCCCTACACTTGGAAGGATAAATCCTTAACAAAAGCTAACAAGATGACCTTCGTAGAAAATAAGGTGGCAAAAAAGTTTCAAAATCGTAGGACAAAAAACATTTCGAGAAGCAAAACTTCTCAAATTTACAAAAAGCTCGATGAAAATCATCAGCACTTATGATTAGCTCCAACAAGAAAGCAAAGGTAAAATTATCGATGATATGCGATATCTAAAACCAAATACAAAGAGGAGCTTGAATGAGATGCCCAAAATTTTGGAGTTTTAAAAGTTACAACATAAGGGAAGACAACAAGGCCCTAATAGTATCCAAAAATTTTGATGAAGGAAGAAAAGGAATGTCAACCACTTGATCATGAAAGGAAGATGCCACAATAAGGCACATCTCCCAAAGGTAGTCGTTGAGATCATAAAAATAAAGGGATTCCATATCCACTTACCATCACACTTGAGACGTGATAAGCCCAAAAGAATGATGAGCACATTAAAGAATAGAAACATGGAGGATTCTAACCCTGAATTCGAAACATTAATTATAGCGATCACCTAAACCTAGATTTTAGGGGTAACATTGGGAGTAGGACCTTATAGCATTAATAGGCTTAGATCTAAAGACCATAAAGGATCCAACATCTAAAATAGGAACATAAACCAACATTTAAGAAAGTCACCATTCTTTTAAATCTTTGCAAAATTTGGAGGGAAACTCTCCCTAGTTGTAATCTATAAATAGTAGTGGTTTTAGCTTTGTAAAGGATTGACAGGTTTGAATAAGCTAGTGCATCAACAATTTTGTATAAACTTTCCCTTAATTTCCCTTTGTATAGCAAAACATGGATTTTGAGTAGTCTTACAAGCACCTCGAACACCCGCTCCAGGCATAATTTTTGTAATACTTTTTTGTGTATATATATATACACACACACAAATATATATGTATATATATACATACATATACATATATTCATACATATTTATATGTGTATATGTATATATATGGGCCTATGCATCTACTTTGAGTCCATTTGTGGATCTCATTCCCTAAGCTATCTCTTTTGTGTATGTGTGCTTGCATTTTTTTATTTTTGTGCTTATATATGTCGAGGACATGAAGTGTTCATGCCAGCACATTATGGTTAGAGATATTGTGCAGTGGGATCTTATTTGATCTTTGGCACATTGTCACCTTGTTATGTTAGGTTTTTCCTTTCTGCTATCTTCATTTTTCTTTCTCTTACTCTTTTCCCCCAAGCTATTAGAGTAGGAAGTGTGCACTCAAGATCACATCTTATAAAGGAGTCCACCTTTGTCAAAATTCCTGAGGCCACCAACTGAGTCGAACCTTGCACTTTTAGGACAAGCCTTGTTGTGTTACTCCATATGAGATACAATTTTCCCTGTTTGCCTAGTCCACCCCACGTTTGATGATCGAGATAATCAGAGAGGACAACAAGAGGATTATAAAACATACTAGTAAGATATCACTAAAACAACATCATCATTGTCCCAAGTGCTAAAATTCATCAATGTAGTTGCCACTCAAAGATAATAGACAAGTAAAGAGTTTGAGCAAGCCCTAGCTATGAATTTTGAGAGGTTGTTTGAAGCCAAAGCATATAGGTACAAGTTAGCCACCTCACCTAATCACCAATTAGTGACTATAGGAATTCAAGTTAGAGGGACAATGGTGTAGAAAGTAATCACCTCTTGGATACATAATGAGCTACACAAGAATGTAAGGCCCAAATGGGTGCTCTAGCCACTATCACCACACTCATTAATTTAGAAAGGCATTCCCTTCCCTAGGCTATAGATAATAGAATCCTCTTCAAGCAAGAGTATATTTAGTTTCTTGAGCCGTGGAAGAAGGATCAAACTATTTTTTAAACATGGTCAAATCCTCCCTCTTTAGATAATGTAGCTAGAATTATTAAACCGTTGGCAGAGCTCAAAGTACAATTGCATAAGGTCATGAATAGAACCAAAAAAATCTCCTACAATGATCATTTGGAGCTCTAGAAGTTCTATCCATAATTTAAACAGATCGAGCTACCATCAAATGAAGAGTGGGAGAAAATCAAGGTTTTGATGGACCAACTATTATTTTAAGAGTTTCCCCATTCCTTCTATTTTATTTTTCAATTCTTTCAAATTTTTTATTTTCACTCTACGTCCAATGAATAATGCTACAAAAAAAATCTAGATTTTTTACCTTTAGCAAGAAGAATATCTCCTGTGAGTTTCCAGAACTATAATGAAAATTTTACTACATTTGGAGGAGTTTTGCCTTGGCCAATTCTCCAAGTTGACCTTGGTAGGATAAAATTGGTGAAAGCGGGAATAAAAACACACCATAGATTTTACAATTAATGATCAATGACTATTTTTTTACGCTAAGAGGAGCTAACAAAGTCTTTATGCACATAAATATTTCAATTTTTCCAAGTCAATTACAGGAATTTTTTTACACAAAGAGAGTTCATAGAATATTTATGGATGTAGTGTAGACCATTTGATCATTGATCAACATTGAACATTGTTTCTAAAAGAAAATATCCATAAAATTTGTAAAGGAGTGCACACCATCAGTTCTCCATATCTATGATGGGTGCTAATCCCAGGGAAGGTGAATAAAGAAAAAATATCAAATATCTATGGGCTATTGATTGTTTATCCAATAGCCCGCACCATTTTATAAGACTACAAATAGAGTTGTTAGGATAAATCCATATCATTTGTCGAGACTTGGACATGTGGAGAACGCATTAGTGACCTACAGAGAAATTAAGTTATCTCATCAAGGCTCAAATTCCACAGAGGTCCACCATTGATATTGGGAATAAAAAGATGCAATGACTCATGGAGATCGAAGATAGACATTAAAGAACATTTAAATCTTGAATCCTCACCAACTTTTTAATTTCAACAGTCAATGACCCAAAAGGGAACACACAAACAAGGAGAAGAATGAGAAGAGCTTTACCATATGATCAAGGGAGAAGCATATAAATCTAACGAGTCTCCATTTTAGGAAAGGTGGAAACATTCTTTCAAAGGTAACATCTATGCACAATATCCAAGGAGGAGAGAAATGCTCATAAATATAGTGATTATAGAGGAGCCTCATGTTGGTAATTTTCCTAGATTATCTCATAGGTCCCTTTCCCAATATCAAATATTATTCACAATATTAATGCTTTCACATCAATGGCCAATATTCCAGAATCATAAAATCATTCACATAAACTTATTCACACATCAACAATATCTCACACTAATAAATCTCATAATATCATGCATAAATATCACATATCCCCATCTGTAACATTTCAGAGGATAATAGCCTATGAAAGAGATGAGATGTCTAGAGCTACACAGACTCTTGCAATGACCAGTTGGAGCTTTGGAAGTGCTATCGACAATTTAAACAGATCAAGCTACCATCAGATGAAGAGTGGGAGAAATCAAGGCTTTGATGGACCAACTATTATTTTAAGAGTTTCCCCATTCCTTCTATTTTGTTTTTTCAATTCTTTCAAATTTTTCATTTTCACTCTATGTCCAATGAATAAGGCTGCAAAAAATTTCTATATTTATTACTTTCCTAATACTTAAAAATCACACTTTCATCTCATACCCTTTTTCCACAAGAGTATACCTTTGAAACAAACATTAATATAGTCCACTATTGCTAGAGAATGCCATAAAGTCATATATAAATGAGATCCCTTTCTTGCGTATAACATTTAAACAAACAAGTATTTCTTCAAATAGAAATAGCATTTAATCAATCATACTTTCACAAGTATCTCCTATTTCTTCAAACATAAATAGCATTTAAAACATCATACTTTCACAAGTATCTCATATTTCTTCAAACAGAAATAGCATTTAACACATCATACTTTCACAAGTATCTCATATTTCTTCAAACAGAAATAGCATTTAAACAAATCATACTTTCACAAGTATCTCATATTTCTTCAAATAGAAATAGCATTTAAACAAATCATACTTTCACAAGTATCTCATATTTCTTCAAACATAAATAACATTTAATCTAATGGATTCAATTGTAGTTCTACAAATCCTTCCAAGGGTTTAGCCTACTACAAGACCATAAACCAGACTTGTTCTACAATCCATCATTATGGTTCACTATAGATCCTTGTGATTGCCAATTTGTCTTGTAATCTATAGTTCTTCCACAAACCTGGCTACCAAGTTGTCTCATGATCAATCAATAATATCATCCTATGGTTCCACGAGTTTAGCTACAATCTCTCTTGCAACCCATCAATGACATTGCTCAAGTTTAGCTACAAATCCTCTTGTAATCTATCACACAATATTACACCATAGGTTTACTTACTTGGTCCTTTATTGGTTTTAGGGAATAAACACTATAGGTATACAACTTTAGCAAGTGAGTTTTGTGACCAAATTCTTATCAAGAATGATCTATAGTTTTAATACGTATGGTTTAGTCTATTAACCAGACTACTACCTATTTTACACAATATTAACCAATATGTTTTTGGATAACCCTTCACTCATCAAGGTTGGATTATAAATCATAATAGAGGTTTTACATAGTCCACCCATGTGACTATTATAAATATTTCAAAAGTTGGTCTTAAAATCCTTAACATGAGTTCATCATGGTTTACATAAGTTTTTCCACAAACTTTCCTCAAGATTTATTTCATGATCTATTAAAATATTGCTACTTGTTTTATTACAATTTTCATCTTAATCTACCCCATAATTTATTGGGTAGTATCTAAGATACTTTAACAGGAGTTTAATCCAAAAAGGGTTTTTCTTTTTCTTACCCCATAATTAATAAAAGGTTCTTTGATTTGGTTAGTTATAATCTAACCCAAGAGGGTTTCTAAATTTTTGACCCTTCATTGATGCCTTATCCATTAAAGCGTGGCTTTATCAAAAAGTGTTTTCATTATAATTATTGTGGTCAAACCTACGACTAGTTTCATAGGCCAAAGCATGGTCAACTAAGCACTGGATCAAAATGACCCACTCACACCTTCATCGTAGTGCGTAACATACGATGAATCATAATAACCAGATAGAGCAAGGAGGTTACACCCAAAGGCTCTATCATCATTGTTGATGCACAAACCTCGACTCTGACCATTGGTCAAGTAAATAGGGGTGTCTTTATCCCCTTAAAGTCCTAGTTGGATTTTAGTGTGCTTCAAGTGGGATAAAGCTTTTAAACGACTTTCCTCTTGACCAAAATCCAATGCATCACTTCTAGATGTAGTTTAGTAAAAGGAGTTACTCTTACTACGACATTCCCAAGTATTAAATGTACTATCGCTAGACTGGATTTGCACATCTCTCTCTATTTAGAGAGTGACTATGGATATGATCCGTACTTTTGCTATAAGGACAAATAATTCATGGTTTCCCTTTCCTAAGAAACTCCATCACAGGTGCCCCTATTTACATAAATTAAAACATGCTCAAGTTTCTTTTACTAGGGAGAATGATAGACATCCTTTCGTGATCAACCAATGTCTACTCCATTTAGGAGCATAGGGAAGTCTATCATTGTTTGATCGTATGAGCAACAATGATGTCTGTTCTAGTGCAGACTCCATACTTTTGACCTACGATGAGTAGACGAGTCAAGGGGAAACTTACAGTATTCCTACGAAGGAGATTTAGCATGGAGATATTAGAAATGGGTCAATATTCTTTGTTCGTTAACCTAGAGAGGTCGCTCTTCTCAGGCGCTACCACACTTTCAATAGTCTATTGAACTTACAGGGGGAATGGTGTCTTACGGGTGCTAGATGATGAGACATACCTCTCGAGTGTAAGTTAGACTATTGTGCAGGCTTTGGATAGTCGATTGTGGTATTTACAGACATCTAAAAATGTATCCCATTAGAGGCACTATAATACCATATGGAGGGTAAAAGCACAAATCTCATATGTACAACATGGTAGAGAGTATGGGGAATAAAAATTCTCTATTGCATACTAGGTAGTAGCCACCAAATAGTGGTTGCAGGCTTACTATCATTGTGGTACTAGGTGTGCTAGGCTCCTATGTGTAATTAGATATACTTTTAATAAGAACACATCAGTGTATCATAATCGCCTATCAATGACTAAGAGCAACACCCAATCATAAATAAACATGGTATATAGATTCATATAAATCAAACCCCTCCACGAGTCGTATCAAGTCAAACCTCTATTTAATCATAATAAAGGGAAAGCTATTCAATGAATAATTGCATCGCATAAGAAAATCAAGGCTTATAGATTAAAATAGTAAAACTCTCCAACCTGTGGAAATTTGCAAGAGTTTCAAGCTTCTTCCTTGCCTTCTAAAACCAATAATCCCTTCCTTCTTATGCTACTCAATCAATGTCTTGACCAATATATTTAAATAAACTCAAGGTTGTTTGGTTTTTGATTCACCCAAAGGGTGAAGAGCATAATCCCTAAGCCCAAGCTTTCCTATTAAACAAGTTTGACCAAATGTCTCTAAAACTTAAGGTTGTTTGGTTTTTGATTCACCAAAATGGTGAAGAGCATAATCCCTAAGCCCAAGTTCTCCTATTAATTTCTTCAAATTCCTTTCTCCAGCATGCCCCCTTTGTTGACCCATGGTGGCTATTTATAGCATTCAGGGGGTGCCTTCCCAGAGGGTGAAGGGAAGACTAGGTAATGACCTGTTGGAGAGGTCAAGTGGGGTGGTGATGTATGCATAGTATTTTTGCAGCCTAGAGGACTTGAGGACATGATGCATCAAAGGGTAGTAATAGTGTTTTGAAGACTTAGGGAGACTAAAAATAATTTTAAAATCCCTTCTAGAGCTTGTGAGTACAAATTATTTTTCTCATAGCTCTTAATAGTATTTAGACCCAAAATACTTTCTCTCAAAGTATTTTAACACTATTTTAAATTGCCAAACACACTTGTAATTTAATTTACATGGAAGTCCCCTTTTTCCTAATAAAATATATGATATTTCTTTTCCTAGATATTTCTTCAAAATATTAAATAAATCACCACTATTTTCAATACCTTGAAAATTTAAAATATTTTCTATGCCTTCTCAATTTAAGCATTAGTCCTATTTATTTTTGCCAAACATAAGGGTTCGGTCGAGGTGGGATGTGACATACTCCCCCCTTAGAATAAACATAGTCCCTTGTGTTACCATAGTTAGCAAATAATAAAACATTAATGCAAAATCAAGATATAGTAAAGGAAGCAAATAACCATAATGCTTTTTACCAAATTGCAATCATAGGCAGTCATGCAATCTCAATATTCCACACCATTGTTTTATCCTATGGATGACCTCTTTAAGATAGGCTTGCTATCACCATCATATCCAGGAGGCTAGTCTCAGACATCATTGCCCAATGGTGTAGTCATGAGTATACCTATATGCGGGTAATTATCCATGTTACCCATGGGTTGTCTTCATCATCATTTCTCTTTTTCCAGTATCTCATTCCTGGTGGTTGAACAACTCCTTCCTCATGAGAAGGTCAACTTCTTCCACCCATGAGAGCTCCTGGACCTGTGATGCAACAAAATATTAGTAGTACCATATTCTTCAAGAAATAAAACATATATACTGCATGAAAGACATTCATCAATAATTGCTTTGCATGGTAATAATCAAAGCATAAAGCATAAATATCATCATACGATAATACGATATAAATCAGTGCATACATACCATCATCAATGCATAAGTATCTCTATCAGAGTATCTATCTATGCATCAAACAAAGTCTAATAGAAATAATATTACACATTATTTTCAAATAAATAAGGAAAGTGATTCCTCATGTCCTCCACCCTTTCCCAGGTGGCATTTCTTTTAGAATATAGGTCCCATTGGACCTTGCATTGCTCTATGTTTTGCTTCCTCATGGTCTTGGAATGAAACTCAAGGATTCTCACTGGTTTCACTTCAATGTACGTTGGATCCACCATCTGCAGCTTTGAGACATCCAAAACATGATTAGGATCAGCAAGATATTTCCTAAGAAGGGACACATGGAAAGAATCATGGATCTTTGCCAAATTAGGTGGCAAGTCAAGTCTATAGGCAATAGGACTGATCCTTTCTAGGATGGTGAATGGTCCAACATATCTAGGATCCAATTTTGTTGACTTGATGGCACTTTTCATAGGCTTTACCCTCAAGAATACCTTATCTCCCATAGAGAACTCTCGTGGAGTCCTCTTCAAGTCAACATAACTCTTCTGGTGATCCGAAGCTTCCTTAAGCCTTTGATGGATTACCCTCATTTGTTCCTCCATTTCCCTGAGTGTATCTAGCCCAATAATGACCCGATCCTCTGGATTATCCCATGACAAGGGTGTCCTACACCTCCGGCCATACAAAGCCTCAAAAGGAGCCATTTTTAGAGAAGCATGGTATCCATTGTTGTAGGTAAACTCTACTAAAGGTAGGAAGTCTTCCCATCGAGACTTTTGATCCATGTAGTACATGCAAAGCATGTCTTCTAGGACTTGATTGACTCTCTCAGTCTATCCATCAGTCTCTGGGTGGTAAGCAGAACTTATATTCAGAGAAGTGCCAATTGCACGATGGAGGGCTTGCCAAAAGTCGGAGGTGAACCTAGAATCTCGATCAAAGATGATCACTTCAGGAAATCCATGTAACCGAAATATCTCCTTGGTGAATCTATTGGCGACTACTATCGCATCATCCTTGGTGCTTCTGGGTATGAAGTGTGCCACTTTGGTTAGTTTGTCTACCACAACAAGTATCGCATCATGTTGGTACCTAGTCTTAGGTAACCCAACTATGAAATCCATTGATATCACTTACCATTTTTGCATGGGCACATCATGTGGATACAAACATCCTACTGGGTGTTTGTGTTCTACCTTCACTTTCTGGCATTCTAGACATCGAGCAACAAACTCGGTGACATCCTTCTTCATACCAGGCCAATAGAAAGTTTTCTTCATGTTTTCCCTCATCTTGGCCCCTCTTGGATGAGCGGAGTATGGAGATCGATGAGCTTCCCTCATGATCATCCTTCTTATATTACCAGCTTTGGGGATGACTACCCGATCCTTGAAACATAAAAGTCCATCCTTAAGATTATAATCCTCAGCTATCTTAGGATCTTGTGCCATTTTGGCTTGGATTTCAATACAATGTTGATCCTGAGATTGGACTTGCTTTACTTGATCCATAAGATCTATATGACTTCGAGTTAGTGTAGTAATGTGCCTTCTTCTACTCAAGGCATCGATGACCTTGTTTTCTTTACCTTTGATATATTCTATGCCAAAATCATATTCGACCAAGAACTCAATCCACCTTCTCTGTCTAGCATTTAGCAAGGGTTGAGTAAAGATATACTTTAAACTCTGGTGATCGGTTCTCAATTCAAAGGGTCTACCCACAAGGTAATGTCACCATATCTTCAAGGCGTGTACCACTATAGCTAGTTCTAAGTCATGTGTGGTATAGTTAGACTCATGTTTCTTGAGCTTTCTTGATTCATATGCCACCACTACTTTATCTTGGGATAACACTCCTCCCAATCCTTCCAAAGAAGCATCTATGCATACTAAAAATTTGCCTTGGGGGTCTAGGATTTTTAGTATAGGAGCAGAGGTGAGCTTTTGTTTAAGCAATTGAAAGGTGACTTCACATTTGTCCATCCATATGAACGCCTTTCCTTTCCTTTGAAGATTTTTTATTGGGGAGGCTATCTTAGAATAATCCTTCACAAACCTTCGATAATACCCTGCCAATCCCATGAAGCTCCTCACTTCTGTTACATTAGTGGGAGGTGGCCAATTCAAAATGGCCTCAATTTTTTGGGGATCTACCGCAATCCCATTTGTGAAGATTATATGTCCCAAGTAGTGTACTTGTGGCACATAAAAATCACATTTGGAGAGGTTCCCGTAGAGTTGATTTTTCTTCAATAGCTCTAGCATGATCCTCAAGTGTCTATCATGCTCTTCTTTACTACGGGAATAGATTAGAATATCATCTAAAAATACCAACACAAATCGGTCCAACTAATTTCTAAACACATTGTTCATCAAATTCATGAATGCAGCTGGTGCATTGGTCAACCTGAATGGTAGGATAGTGAACTCATAGTGCCCATACCAGGTTTTAAAAGTAGTTTTATGAGTATCCTCATCTCGGATCCTCAACTGATGATATCTTGATTTCAAATCAATTTTGGAGAAGATGGTGGCATCCTTAAGTTGATCAAATAGATCTTCTATCCTTGGCAAAGGATATCTGTTCTTGATGGTGGCTTTGTTCAACATCCTGTAGTCTATACAAAGCCTTAGCGAACCATATTTCTTCTTCACAAATAGTACTGGTGCACCCCATGGAGATACACTTGGTTTGATTAACCCTTTGTCAAGCAATTCTTGAAGTTGCACCTTCAATTCTTGCATCTCTATAGGGTTCATTCTATAAGGAGCCCTATGGATGGGTTCTACGCCTGGTACTAGATCAATGGTGAAGTCAAATTCTCGCTTGGGAGGCATCCCAAGGAGTTCTGAGGTAAATACTTCCCTATATTCTTGTAGAATTGGGAAACTCTAAAATGCTTCCTCCTCATTGACATCTTCAACTTCTTTCAATTTGACCACGTAGACCATACCCCCTTTCCTTATGGCCTTCTTTAGTTGCATTGCGGACAATAGCATAGGCTTAAAGGAACCTTGTTCACTAACCATTTTCACTCTTTCTTCCTTATCATTAGTGAACTCGATCCATCGATCTTGGAAATTGATCAAAGCCTTATGAGCTTTTAACCAATCCATGCCCAAGATGATGTCGAAGGCATGTAGCGGTGCTACATATAGGTGCCAAATGGTAGAGCTAGTGGGTAGGGAAATTTTAGCTATGGAGAAGCATTGATCCATGGAGTAGGTCTGACCTGACCCATACTCCACTTTCCACCCTTGTGCCAAAGATCCAGGTCTCTCCGGCATGTCCCTTATTATGCTACTAGAAATAAAACTATCTGTAGCTCCACTATCTATCAAAATATTAACATTTTTACCATATATTTTACCATTTATAAGTAAAGGAGTTGCTTGTCCTTCCAGGTTCTGGTTCTCGATGGTTGCATAGATCTTGTGGCCCTTCCCATTAGCCTTCTTGCTAGATTCTGCATGAAGAGGACAATTCCTCGCATAATGTGGACCATCGCAATCATAGCATCCTGATTTATGATTCTGACTTGTCCCTTGATCTAGCTTATCCTTCTCATTGGTAGGAGGTGGTCCTGCTTGTTTCAGAGGTTGTGGTTTTTCAACATTATTGTTGTTTTTGTTCTTCTACTGGAACTTCCTCTTAAAGTGCCCTAGTTTCCCATTGGTCTTCTTTGCAAACTTAGGATTTTCCTTTCCTTTCTGTTGTTTCTCAGGTTCCCACTTCCTCTTTTGCTGGTGATGATGTTCCTTCTTTGACCCTTTTGAGGGATTGTCAAATTTCTTATTAGGGTGTAGATTGTATTCTGCTTGGCAAGCCAGCTCGTAAGTTATCTCCAAATCACCAGGTTTATGCATGCTCACTATATTTTTGATGTGATAACTAGCTCTTGAGAGGAATTTATGTACTTTCATCTTATTATCCTTCTCAAGGGATGGAGCGTATTTAAGCAGTTTCAGAAATTACCTATAATATCCTTCAATAGATTGAGTCCCTTGGTAGAGTTGCATAAACTCATCAAGTTTCTTCATATAAAATTATTCTATAAGGAACCTCTTTCTGAAGGCTTTCACGAAGTCCTCCCACTTGAAGTGGATTACTTTGATCTTTTGTTCCTTACTATAGGTCTCCCACCATTCCAAACTTGTTTCTATCAGAATTCCTATGGTCCAGACCATCTTAGTTGTTGAGGAATAGTTTCTCATGGAGAAATAGACCTCCAACTCATTCAACCAAGATTCTACCAAATCTCCACCTTCTTTTCCTGAGAACCTTCTAACCTTGACATGTTTTAGGTCCTTCTCTAGTTCTCTATTAATGCGGACTTTAGCCACACGATCCGCTTCATCTATGTCTATTTCCTGTTCCATCGTAGGGTTTGCTGACTTAGGATTCCTATTCTCAGGTTTTCGTATTTCAGCCCTAATGGTTTCCAACAAGTTGTTTTATTGAACCATTTTCTCTCTGTATAGAGTCATTTCCCCCTACATTGTCTGCACAATGTTTGTGAGGTTTTTGACTCTATTTGAATTTCCTGAGCTATCCCCTATGGGTCTATCCTCAACACTATCAGTGCTAGTTGGTTTCTCCTTTCGAGAAACCCTCTGTCTTCCACTTCTCAACTTGGGTGCCATGTTTCCTTGAGTTTAAGAGTGGTGTCAGTTTTACATCTATTTCTATTGTATGCAAATTTCAAATACCACATGCATCTTGTAAAATAAAATGCATCTATTATATAGTATGCAACACCTAAATATAATTGATTACCATTTGGTGGTCATGTAATGGTGTTTCAACCATGGTAGGTTCAACTTGCTACTATTTGTGGGATATGTTTTGCCATACCCTAGTCAAGTTTCCTATGACTTCCATATTCGACCAAGAGGTCATGTTGTAACATCAATCAGATTAAAAGAAACATATTTTTTTAATGTGAAGATCCTACTAAGATAATTTCTCATTATTAGGATCTATGAATAACTCTTGTTGATTTGCAATACAATGTCTGCGTAAGGAAGAGGCTTAGCTTGGGACTACGAATGTCAAGTACAATTTCTCAAAGGAGTCTCAGGTACACCACTTAAAACCCACTATTATGGAGGGTTCGCTTAACTCCTCCAAGCCGATTCACCAGTGGTTCGGTCTTGGGAGAAATGACTTACTCATCGGTAACCTTCAAGCAATTTTTCTTTCCTTACTAAACATGTATTTATTCATAGTTCTTTTAGCATTTTCATGGAAGCTTTGTGCCTAATCAACCTAGGCTCTGATACCAACTGTAATGACCCCAATTCCAAGACCAATCAACCTAAGGGAATTTTTTTTGTGTCTAGTATTTATTATGATCATTAGCTCATGAGTGGATTGAAAGTATCTTCATGTGGTTCTCTTATAGATAGTATCCAAGTAAGTTCAAGGTTGCACTTCATAGGATTTCGACATGGTCAGTGTCTATCCTATGGATAGGAGTGGCCAACCCCTATATTGACTTGTAGGTAAGGTTTCTTTACCTTGCAATTGGGAATTCTCCTATCTCAAATAGGAACGCCCTCTTTCCCTACTAGTTTAAATCAAACATTAAACTAGCTTCCATTGTTGGACATTTTGAGTCAAAGTTGTCATTGATGTCAAGGAACAAAGTGGTCATTGATGTCAAGGAATAAGCTACCATTGATGTCAAAAGATCAAAAGGAACAATGCAAATGTTAATGGCAAAAGAGCTTCATAATATTTTTAATATTATGTGGAAGCATAAGTAGAAGGGTTTTTATTAAAACCCATGATGGCAAAATAAATGGTCTTTTATTTAAAACCAATTGGATAGATCTATGGGAGTTAAATAAATTATATTTAATTATAATTTCATTATATTAATTTGTAAGTTAATTTAATTAACCTATGGTTATTAAATTAATTAGTTATTTAATAATGTTTTTTATTAATTATAATTACCCTAGGTTAGGGTAGCAGGCATTAAATTTGTGTCGACATTCAAGTTTAAAGGTGGAAAATGATTATAACTATTGCTTAGTGGTTTCGATTTCTTCTTCAACAAGAGAAAGAGGCAGCGTGTGAAGAGAATAGGAGGAAGAAGACAAGGTTTGTTAGGCGCGAAAGGGGATAAGATCTCAAGGGCTAAAATATCACCTAGGCGATGGCCTAGTGGCAGTGGTCAAGGGCTAAGGCGTTTGGGAATGGAGTGATCGCGACGCGATACAATTGGTGTGTTGTGTTTGAAGCGTTGAAGGAAGGAGGATTTTGGCTTAGGCACAAAAGGGAGGAATATAGAGCACATGGTGCTCTTTTCCCTAAATGAGTGTCTAGACGGGGCCAAGACCACGACTAGGGGCATGGGAGGGGCAGGGTCGAGTTCACCAAGGCGAGGTATAATTTTTGTTATATTTTATAATCCTAAGGTTTGACATAAGATTCTAGGGAGTTAAAGGGGTAAATAAAAGGTATTTTATTTGGTCATTATTTTGAGTAATTGGAGAAATAAGTGGATTAAAGTGTTGGTTAGATTTTGAGAGTATTTCTTACCATTGAGTTATTTTGAAAATGTGATTATATTGAGGATATTATTTTAACTAGGAGATTATAAGGTGTATTTGGTCAATTATTTTTGTATATGTTGATGAATGCTTTCTTTAAGATGGAGTGACAGGGTTGTATGTTTTGATATTTGCATTGTGCTTTGAGAGAGTTTCTTATAACTTTTTCACTTGGCAAAGAATTGTTTGAGGTTGGGTAGATTTTGAGGTCCTCTCATCAAGAAAAAGGTATGGGCTCTTCTATGATTTGATTGGTTGATTTTGAAAACAAGTTTGGGAGGACAATTAAGTTTCTTATTAAGTGTGTTGAGTTAATGCTCAGGTTTCTAGAATAAAGAGTTGTTAAAACCTTATTTGATAAGCATTGTTGTTGAAGTGGGGGGGGGGGTGGTTGGGTTGAAACTTGAACTAGGGTTTGAAAGAACATGAGTATCATTGTTATGTGAGATTGGTTGATAAGAATTGTTGGAAACATTTTGAGTGTGTTCATATGCTTGGACTAGGGTTTGTAAGTAAGGATTGTTTCATTAAGTGATTGGTTGAGTAGAATTGGTTGAGCCTAGTCAAGTGGATGTGTGAAGTGATAGCTCAAGTTCTATAAAACAAATATTCTATACGATTGATTGAGAAAAATGTTGAGAGTTGGGGGGCCCCTCCTTTTGTAAAGAGTGAGTGAAAGTGATTGAGTATTTGTTGGTGGAGCATATTGAGTCTTTAACAATTCTCTATAGTTTCTAAGAGATGATTGAAAGTGATTGAGCATTGTGATGAGTGTAGAGATATTGAGTTCTAACAATTCTCTCGTTTCTATGAGATTGGACAAGTTCTAGTGTGGACTGTTGAGCAATTTGAGGTAAGTCTTGGAGAAGACTTGTGGAGTTTGGATAAGATTTTGTGGAAGCTTACAATAAGTTGAGAGCAGATTTGGACAAGTTCTTGTGAGGACTTATTGAGCGGTTGGACAAGTTCTAGAGAGGACTTATGGAAAGATTAGTGTGAGCTTTTGTGGAAGCTTACAAGGCATATTTAAGACAAGTCTTTGAGAAGACTTGAGAGTATATTTTATTGGTTGATTTGTTCAAACCTTGAGTTAAGGTTTGGGGCAGATCCATCAGAGTTGATTTGAGAATAAGTCAAGCTTTGAGTTAAGGCTTGAGGTTGTGTTGGCCAATTGAGGACTAGATTTAGTGCTAGATAAGGATTGTTTTGTGCGATTTGAGGATAAATTTTGGTGCACATTTGAGGACAGGCTTGTGCCAGACCAGACTGATATTGAGTAGATTTGTGCTAGACCAAAGGATTGTGTTTAGTATAGATTTGAGATAAATATTTGAAGGTGACAGAGTATAGAGGATGACAATATCCAGTGGATAGAGATCAATTATCCAGGGCAGTGAGGATAGGTATCTTCATTGGATAGAGATCCATTAGCCAAAGCAATGGGGGCAATAGTTATTCTAGAATATTACCAGTTAGAGCTAAGGAGAAAGGAGTTCTCCTATGGATAGATATCCATGAACTTGATTATGGGATTGGTGTCTCCTTTGGACAGAGGTCCATAAAAATTGTAATAGGGAAAGGATTCCTAAGAGATTTATTGAGAAAATATTAGCGAAAGTTTTTCTTCGTGGAGTAGCCCACATTGGCTGAACCATGTTAAATTGGTGTCTCTATTATATGTGATGATTTGTGCATTGCTTTGTTTATTGCTATTGATATTGCCATTGATTATATTGGATAATATTGTTTGGGAAAGAAAAGTAAAAAGTGGTCCTATATTGTTCACCCCCTCTCAGTATAAGCTTGTGTTCTTCATCCATGTTAGGTCTCTTTCAACCTTACATTAGGCGTATGCCTTGAGGTTTTGTTGGTTCTTCCTTAAGGATAGAACCACAATTATTGCAATGCTTAACCTTCCCATATCAACCATAGGAAGCTAAGGGGGTTATCACACAAACCCACATAGACTTGTGAATGTCTACCATTTTCCTTACTTGGTTCAACCAACTATAATCTCCATGATTTAGATATCTTTCAAGGTTTTCCCTTTAAAAACATTCCCATAATTAATCTCTAAGTTTCATACATGAATCAAATATTCCTTTTTGTTTTAAGGTTACTTTATATCAAATAGATACAATATTTGAGTCACTTTAAGAGATTCAATCCTTATCATAAGGTAATTTTATTTCATCATGTAACTCTACATTTCTTCTATGATCCTTTGAAGTCAAGTGTTACATTGTAAACACTTCCTCTCAAGGAGTGATATAATCAAATTACAATTGATATTAATAATTACATTTTACAACAATGGAGGCCCTCTCTTAAGGAGGTAGTGTTACAACATGTATACATGACCAATAGAAGTCCAATAGTGTCGATCTTTGCTTGACTCCTTTCGAGCCACCAGTACTAGATTGTAGATGTTTTCGGGATCAGGACAACCCATTACATGTATATGAAATGCATTCTAGACAAACAATGGTATGTAATAATTTTTCATTGAATGCAACTAAACACAATATATTTTCCGCAATGTAATTGTCTAAAGCATTCCATCATTCAAAGGAAGGAAATCCCATACTTTCCTAAGACTGAAAAATCACACTTTCATCTCATACCCTTTTTCCACAAGAGTATGCCTTTGAAACAAATATTAATACAGTCCACTATTGCTAGAGAATGCCATAAAGTCATACATAAATGAGATCCCTTTCTTGCGTATAGCATTTAAACAAACAAGTATCTCTTATTTCTTCAAATAGAAATAGCATTTAATCAATCATACTTTCACAAGTATCTCCTATTTCTTCAAATAGAAATAGCATTTAACACATCATACTTTCACAAGTATCTCATATTTCTTCAAACAAAAATAACATTTAACACATCATACTTTCACAAGTATCTCATATTTCTTCAAACAGAAATAACATTTAAACAAATCATACTTTCACAAGTATCTCATATTTCTTCAAATAGAAATAGCATTTAACTCATCATACTTTCACAAGTATTCTCATATTTATTCTTCAAACAGAAATAGCATTTAACACATCATACTTTCACAAGTATCTCATATTTCTTCAAACAAAAATAGCATTTAATCTAATGGATTCAATTGTAGTTCTACAAATCCTTCCAAGGGTTTAGCCTACTACAAGATCATAAACCGGACTTGTTCTACAATCCCTCATTATGGTTCACTATAGATCCTTATGATTTCCAATTTGTCTTGTAATCTATAGTTCTTCCACAAACCTGGCTACCAAGTTGTCTCATGATCAATCAATAAGATTGTCCTATGGTTCCATGAGTTTAGCTACAATCTCTCTTGCAACCCGTCAACGACATTGCTCAAGTTTAGCTACAACTCCTCTCGTAATCTATCACACAAGATTACACCATAGGTTTACTTACTTGGTCCTTTATTGGTTTTAGGGAATAAACACTATAGGTATACAACTTTAGCAAGTGAGTTTTGTGACCAAGCTCTTGTCAAGAATGATCTATAGTTTTAATAGGTATGGTTTAGTCTATTAACTAGACTACTACCTATTTTACACAATATTAACCAATATATTTTTGGATAACCCTTCACTCATCAAGGTTGGATTATAACTCATAATAGAGGTTTTACATAGTCCACCCATGTGACTATTATAAATATTTTGAAAGTTGGTCTTAAAATCCTTAAACATGAATTCATCATGGTTTACATAAGTTTTTCCCACAACTTTCCTCAAGATTTATTTCATGATCTATTAAAATATTGCTACTTGTTTTATTACAAGTTTCATCTTAATCTGCCCCATAATTTATTGGGTAGTATCTAAGATACTTTAACAAGAGTTTAATCCAAAAAGGGTTTTCCTTTTTCTTACCCCCTCTAATTAATAAAAGGTTCTTTGATTTGGTTAGTCATAATCTAACCCAAGAGGGTTTCTAAATTTTTGACCCTTCATCGATGCCTTACCCATTAAAGCGTGGCTTTATCAAAAAGTGTTTGCATTATAATTGTCATGGTCAAACCCACGACTAGTTTTGTAGGCCAAAGCATGGTCAACTTAAGCACTGGATCAAAATGACCCCACGCAAACCTTCATCAAAGTACATAACATACGATGAATCATAATAACCAGATAGAGCAAGGAGGTTACACCCAAAGGCTCTATCATCATTATTGATGCACAAACCTCGAATCTAACCATTGGTCGAGTAAATAGGGGTGTATTTCTCCCCTTAAAGTCCTAGTTGGGTTTCGGCGTGCTCTGAGTGGGGTAAAGCTCTTAAATGACTTTCCTCTTGATCGAAAGCCAGCACATCGCTTCTGCACGTAGTTTAGTAAAAGGAGTTACTCTTACTACGACATTCCCAAGTATTAAATGTACTATCGCTAGACTAGATTTGTGCATATCTCTCTATTTAGAGAGTGACTATGGATATGATCCATACTTTTGCTATAAGGATAAACAATTCATGGTTTTCCTTTCCTAAGCAACTCCATCACAGGCACCCCTTTACATAAATTAAAATGGGCTCAAGTTTCTTTTTACTGGGGAGAACGATAGACATCCTTTCATGATCAATCGATGTCTACTCCATTTAGGAGCATAGGGAAGTCTACCACTATTTGATCGTATGAGCAATAGTGACATCTGTTCCAGCACAGACTCCATACTTTTGACCTGCGATGAGTAGACGAGTCAAGGGGAAACTTACAGTATTCCTACGAAGAAGATTTAGCATGGAGATGTTAGAAATGGGTCAATATTCTTCATTCGTTAACCTAGAGAGGTCACTCTTCTCAGGCGCTACCACACTTTCGACAGTCTGCTGAACTTACAAGGGGAATGGTGTCTTATGGGTGCTAGATGATGAGACATACCTCCCGAGTGTAAGTTAGACTATTGTGCAAGCTTTGGATAGTCGATGGTGGTATTTAGAGACATCTAAAAATGTATCCCATTGGAGGCACTATAATACCGTATGGAGGGTAAAAGCACAAATCCCACATGTACAACATGGTAGAGAGTATGGGGAATAAACATTCTTCATCGCATACTAGGTAGTAGCCACCAAATGATGGTTGCAGGCTTACTGTCATCGTGGTACTAGGTGTGCTAGGCTCCTATGTGTAATTAGATATACTTTTAATAAGAATACACCAATGTATATAAGAGCAACACCCAATCATAAATCAACATGGTATATAGATTTATATAAATCAAACCCCTCCATGAGTCGTATCAATTCAAACCTCTATTTAATCATAATAAAGGGAAAGCTATTCAATGAATAATTGCATCGCATAAGAAAATCAAGGCTTATAGATTAAAAGAGTAAAACTCTCCGACCTATGGAAATTCGCAAGAGTTTCAAGCTTCTTCCTTGCCTTCTGAAACCAACAACCCTTCCTTCTTATGCTACTCAATCAATGTCTTGACCAATGTCTTTAAATAAACTCAAGGTTGTTTGGTTTCTTGATTCACCCAAAGGGTGAAGAGGATAATCCCTAAGCCCAAGATTTCCTATTAAACAAGTTTGACCAAATGTCTCTAAAACTTGAGGTTGTTTGGTTTTTAATTCACCAAAATGGTGAAGAGCATAATCCCTAAGCCCAATTTCTCCTATTAATTTCTTCAAATTCCTTTCTACAACATGCCCCCTTTTGTTGACCCATGGTGGCTATTTATAGCATTCAAGGGGGTGCCTTCCCAAGGGTGAAGGGTAGACTAGGTAATGACCTGTTGGAGAGGTCAAGTGGGGTGGTGATGTATGCATAGTATTTCTGCAGCCAAGAGGACTTGAGGACATGATGCATCATAGGGTAGTAATAGTGTTTTGAAGACTTAGGAAGACTAAAAATAATTTTAAAATCCTTTCTAGATCTTGTGAGTACAGATTCTTTTTCTCATAGCTCTTAATAGGATTTTGAACCATAATACTTTCTCTCAAAGTATTTTAACACTATTTTAAATTGCCAAACACACTTGTAATTCCTATTTACATGGAAGCCCCCTTTTTCTAATAAAATATATGATATTTATTTCTCTAGATATATCTTCAAAAATATTAAATAGATCACCACTATTTTCAATACCTTGAAAATTTAAAATGTTTTCTATGCCTTCTCAATTCAACCATTAGTCCTATTTATTTTTTCCAAACATAGGGGTTCGATCAAGGTGGGATGGGACATAAAATATCCACAAAATTTGTAAAGGAGTACACACCATCGTTTCTACATATCTATAACGGGTGCTAATCCCAAGGAAGGTGAGTAAAGAAAAATATCAAAGCTTTGTGGGCTATTGATTATTTATCCAATGACCCACACCATTTAATAAGATTACAAATAGAGTTGTTAGGACAAAGCCATACCATTTGTCAAGACTTGGACATGTGGAGAACACATTAGTGACATATAGAGAAATTAAGTTGTCCCATCAAAGCCCACATTTCATAGAGGTCCACCGTTAATATTTGAAAGAAAAATATGCAATGACTCATGGAGATCAAAGGTAGACATTAAAGAACATTTAAATATTGAAGCCTCACCAACTGTTTGTTTTCAAAATTCAATGATCCAAAAGGAAACACGCAAACAAGGAGAACGGGAAGAGCTTTACCATCCGATCGAGGGAGAAGCATCTCAGTCTAACGAGTCTCCCTTTTAGGAAAGGTGGGAACATTCTTTCAAAGGTAACATCTATGCACAATCTCCAAGGAGAAGGGGATAAGGGCTCATAAATGTAGCGATTATAGAGGAGCCTCATGTTGGGAATTTTCCTAGATTATATCATAGGTCCCTTTTCCAAGATCAAATATTAATCATAATATTAATGTTTTCACATCAATGGCCAATATTCCAGAATCATAAAATCATTCACATAAACTCATTCACACATCAACAATATCTCACAATAATAAAGCTTATAATATCATTCATAAATCATCAAGTTTGAGTAACATTGCATGGAGGTTTATCTCCATTAAACATCCTTACACATGACTCTTCAATACTCAACTATTGCTCTCCTCAAACATTCGGGTGATACATCCTTTTACATTCCTCACATATGACAAAACTCTCATGATTCTTCACTTTACATCTTGCCACATATCATGTGACTCTTCACTCTCTCACTTGACACCTAACTCCTATGACTCTTGAATTACTTGCTTGACCCTTTGCACTCTCACACCTCATACCTCATACCTCACACCTTGGACACTTTAGCACTTGCACACTTTATTACATAACACTTGGACACTTCTCACACATTGACACATATATTTGACAAAATATAAACACCCTTTATAATATAATATTACAAATATTTACATGCACCACTTGGTACTTTAATGCTACTAAATAATATAATATCTTCAACACCTCAGGTTCACCTACTAGTGCTATTTGGGCATGACATTCCATGAAATGTGGTTGGTCTCATAAAGATAGTAGTGGTGGAATCCCCATTTTCAAAGGTCTTGAACCCTTCAGCCTTGATGGCTCCAATCCTAGAGACCTTGAGGCCATCGACATTGAATGTGGACTAGTCTCTTGTCCTTGTATATAAATAATAGTTTTACATCCATTGCAGGCATTGAAAAACTACTTACTTGTGCCTATTACTTGCTCTTGTGTGTATTTTCCTTTCACTTTTTTTTTCTGTATATAATTTGGACTCGAGCCTTGAGGTTTTTTTTAATGGCATTCAATCCTCTTTTGGTCTAGCATCTCTATATAGAAGTTTATGATATAGTACATAAATTTGTGACTAATTTCACTCTATTTTATTTCTTGTATGTGTCTTATGCTAGAATGTTTGTGTTAGATTAAAAGCGTGTTCACTTTCTAGTTGTTAGCAGAATGATGCATGTGTTCATTTTATTTTGGTTATGTACAAAAGAATCCTTTTGATTTTTGGTGCATCTCTTTCCTAGCTTAGGTTTTACTTTGTGCACATCTATCTTTCTCTCTCTCCCTTTTCCTTAATGAATGCAAGTAGTGGAGTAAAAATGCACTAAAGATCATATCAAACAAAGAGTTGGCCTCAACAAAACCCTAGAGGTTGCCCTATGAGTGCGTCCTGCGCTCACGAAGCTTCTTGATTGCGTCTCTCTACATGAGGTGTGGGTGTTGGAGATGCCTGGCCACCACGACAGGTGATTACGATATTCTAAGAGACCAATAATAATTACTATTGTTATATTTCTACTCAACTACCTCCTAGCAACAATGTTTGATATATTTGTAAAAAATATTCTCTCCATGTGTATCTTCCTTCTTGATCCTTGTACAAAATGTTTGAAACCCACCCTATCACCATATTTGTGTTCAAGTAATCTCATCCATGGTTTAAAAATTGGATCTAGACTGAGTGATTTTTGTCACACAAAGTATCCATCCAAATAGAAAAAAATCTCCAATTTTCAACACCCATCTTAGACCTTTAATCACTAGATTAATTGAGTTTTTGAAACCTAACATAGTGCAGAACCATATAGTAGTGAAAATGCAATAAATATTAAGCTTGGGTCATTGGGCTCAACATACTTAAGAAGAATTCTTGCCCATTGTCTTTGACTCTCTTTTTATAATCTCCAAATTACTTTTCCCCTTAGAGCTAAGTTTGCATCCCTAAGAACTCTTAACCCTGAACCTCTCCTAATTTAATCATCACACACCTTGCTCTATTTCACCAAAAATAAATTTCCTCTTATCATGTAATCCTGACTACCAAAATATCGCATAGTATTAGATTAAACTTTTTCTACCAATTTTGGCCAACTTCCCTAGATATGTTGCTGGCAAATTTGCCTCCTCCATTTAAAGTAACTTACATATCCCTGCTTTGATTCTAGTCGAAGTGTTTAGGAAGTAAATTTTTGATTTTGTCTTATTAACTTTCTACCATGATGCTCTTTCATATTTTTTAACAAGTTATTCAAAGCTCTGGCCTCATTTTTTCCTGCCCTCCCAAAAAATGTTGTATCATCTACAAAATGTTGATGGGTAATGTTCTTGATGGCATTACTAGTCTTAAGTCTGCTTATTAGCTCATATTTATGTATTCTTCAAGTTCCTTCCCAATACCCCTACCATAATAATGAACAAATATTGTGATAGAGGGTCTCACTGTTTATGACCCCTCTTGGCCTTAAATGATTATGTTACTAGCCCATTGAACAACACTTAATATGATACCATAGAAACACAAGCTTTAATCTATTTGATCCATTTTTTTTTTAAATCCGAGATTTTCTAATACTTCAAAAAAATTTCCATTTAACCTTATCATAGCTTTATTTATATCAAGTTTTAAGATTATTGCTCTTTTTTTTTTTGAAGTTGTTGAATGCATTATTTCATGAGCTATTATGGTTATGTCCATCTCTTTCATAAATTCTTCTTACCTTAATAAAATAATCAAACTATTATCATACGAGTTGCAAGCTTATTGTAGTGGTAAGGGCTTTGACCTCTCTTTGAGAGGTCCAAGGTTCAAACCCCACTCAATATGAGGAGACCAAAACCCTTTATAAAAACTTGTGTAAATTCATTAAAAAATTAAACTCTTATAATATTAATAAGTAATTATGATATAATATCAATTAAAATTAAAAATAAAAATAAAAAACAATAATTCTCCTCTTTTTTTAAGAAGTTATTGAATGCATTACTTCATAAACTATTATGGTTTTCTCGCACCTTTTGTAAATTCTTGAAATAATTAAACTATTATTATTATTATTATTATTATTTTGAGTAAATACTTCTTATACACATCCACCATGGGGATTGAACCCGGATCATCCTTGCGGTCTTACCGATAAACGGCAGCATGCGGATTATAATATTATTACTTAATCAATACAAAGCAATAATTTCTGTAATGAAGAAGCTTTATATTAAAGGTGCTTAATCATACAAAAAGGGAGGGTGGAATTGAGCACATCCCGAGTCCTCTTGTCCAAAACCACACTAATTGTTGCCCACGCAATTAGGAAGACAACAACAAAACAGCTGTAAGCTATTACATCATAGACATCAAAAGAAAGCAGGCCTGCAAGCATTTAAGCATTGTCCGACGCCACCCCAACCACCACCATTATCTAGAATGGCCCCAACCATCATCAACAACACCATGGCCCTTTTGAATCTTTGTTTTCCCATGAGGCACGGCAGCCTGTGGGGGAGGAGAAGAAGAACCATCTCCCCAACTCACCGCCGGAGTCAAAGGCACAGAACAAGCAGCCAAATCCCATGCATTGGTATAAACAGAAGTCGGGGGACAAACATCCCACCCAGAATTGGGACAGGAAGAAGAAGCACCACCTGCAGAGTTGCGTTTAGCAGGAGGAGGAGGTTGCGGCCAGTGTCGAGCATTGCCACCTAAACGTGAATGGTCGTTGTCTCGGGACCCAGCACCAACAGGCCGAGGACGCCTCCACATTTACCTTCTACACTTGGATATGAATCTGGAACCAACAATCATAAAAAACCATATATTTGTCAGCAAGAAAAAAATGCAAAGAAGGTTTTTGTTGATGGAAAACAACTTTATTCCGAGTTTTCCATAGATGAAACAAAATGCCCACTCTGAAAATTTGCCAAACTGCACCAAGTTTATCATTAAATCTGATAGAGTCACCAAATAAAAGATGCACCCAAAAACAAGTATCAAGCATGTAGAGACTGAAGAAAAAAAGAATCCAATCCCAAACTTCTTTAGCTCGAGAACAGAACCAAAACAAATGAAGAATGTTCAATGTACATTATAATATAATTATTAAGAATTCGACCGTTAAAGGCCGTCAACGTTTAAACGATGATCAAATTTGAGAAGTATCTAATTTCACCCTGCCGACAAGAAATCGAAAATAGCGGACCCTTGAAAAAAGGCAGGTGAACCCCCCCTGTCAGTCCCGTGAACAAAATTAATATCTATTTCAGTAATTTGTTTTTGTTTTTATTTTACATGGTGAAATGTTTTGTTTTTGTTTAGGTTGTTAATCAATAAACAATATAAAATTATTCTTTTTTTCCAAAGACATTTCAACAGTATGATGTTGATCAATAAACAATATAAAATTATTTTTCTTCTCCAAAGATATTTCAACATTTCAACAATATGTTGTTGATCAATAAACAATATAAAATTATTTTTCTTCTCCAAAGACATTTCAACGTTATGTTGGTGTTTCATTTTGGTAACCTCGATTCAAATCAAATCAGAAAAAAAAAACCTCTCTTACTATACCCGAAAGAGTATGAGTCTAATTATATCAACCATTATACTTAACACTACTTTAAAAACAAAAAATTCTTTATAATCTCACTAAACATAATTTCTATAAATAATTATTATAATTAAAAAGAGTCCAAATCTTTTGGGCCATTGCAGACAATGGTAGGTGAACTTCGATATTGCTTTAGCTACTTTCCTCGTTAAGTAGACAAGAAATCAGAATAACTATAATGGGAAAACAACCAACTCATGAAGACGCAGTCTCTCCAAGTTTTCAAATACACTTCGGAAATTACGTTAATTACGTTATTGGACAATAATGATCCGAGAACATTCACCCAGCAAAGAAAGCACCGGTTGTGGTTATAGGCGTGGATTTTGCAGAAGAGGAGAGACAGCAATTCAGAGCATATTTGTCGGTTGGATAATTCATTTAAGGTAAGGATTTTATTGGGTCTCCGTTAAATTGTAATTTTGTTGGTAAATCTGTAGTGTAGAGATATGAAGGTTGGTACCTCTTGTCATGAATTTTGTAGGCTTGTAGGATTTGGGCATGTTAGGAAGCTTTCATGGACATGTGTTTGCTTTCTGGGTCCCCAAGTTTGGCTGGAAATTTTGGGCTGAGGTCCTACCGGCATGGCTTGACAGTTATTGCTGGTCGTTGGGTCCCTAATTTTAGCTAGATGGTGGCAAGTGAGCACCGATTAGATTGGTAAACATCTGTGATTGGTGATTTTATTGTTCAGCACTAATTTTGGATAGAATTTTAAATGGTATTTTCTTGCCTTTTATTTTCTTTTAGGGCCTCTAGGTTCAGGATTGGAAACAGGGAATCTTAAAGGAAAGACAGAAGCCCGTCGGTGAAACCTGGATTGTGTGTTCTTTTAGAGTGTGTACTGACCTCATGGACAGTGAACCCAATGAGAGATTAGGCAAGGAAAACCAAGATTCCTCTACTTTTTTCCATTATCCTGACTCCATTGACAGTGACCCAAATGGAAAAAAGGCTGAGATCCAGACAGAGGATGCCAATTCCAATCTCAATTACTTCTCCCAAATGCCCCCTGATCCAAACAAGCAGACAGGCAATACGTTTCATGTTAGTTCTTCGCAGAGAGGGCTTCTGGAAATGAGTGGACCGTTAGGAGAAGCGGAGAAGAAAGCACCAACACCTCAGAAACCCAAGAGGAAATTTCTTAAGTACTTGAGAAGGCCCTCTATACAAGGAGGATTTCTGAAACTGGGCACCTCAACTCTTCTTGTATCCCCATCTGCAACTTTTCAGAGGATAGCCGGTCAAAGAGATGAAGTGTCTAGAGCTACACAGACTCCGGCGCCTATCCGGGGTTTGAAGGATGGTTTCAACATGCCTTTTGTTGGGGAAATTAGATGGAAGGTTCTGAGGGGAGCAATGAAGGAATGGCTACGAAACCCAAAGAATTTGGCATTGTTTATATGGGGCATTGCTGTGGCGGTGTCAGGGGCTATTCTCTTTTTGGTTATGGTTGGTTTTCTCAATAAGGCTCTGCCGAACAAGAGCCAGAGGGATGCGTGGTTTGAGGTCAGTAATCAAATTTTGAATGCTCTATTTGCTATGATATGCCTTTATCACCACCCGCTGCGCTTTTATCAACTTTCACTTCTCTGTAGATGGAACCAGGAGGATATTATCAAGCTGAGGAAGATCTACTGCAAAAATGGGACTTACAAACCTAATGAGTGGTCACACATTATGATTGTTGTGTTGCTTCTACACTTGAATTGTTTTGCACAGTATGCACTTTGTGGTCTTTATTGGGGCTACAAGAGATCAAAACGCCCTGCTATTGGAGTTGGTCTGTGCCTTGCCGTTGCAATTGGTGCCCCTGTTGTAGCTGGTCTATATATCATCCTCAGTCCTCTTGGAAAGGAGTATGATACGGATTTGGAGGCTGGAGGCATCACAGATGTTGAAGTTATTCAGTCAGGTGATAGCTTTTCGACAGGAAAACCTATAAGTAATATGCTTGAAAAGAGATATTCTTTTGTTGTTAGGGAGAACAAAAGAATGGAACCAAAACCAGAATGGCAAGGAGGCCTATTTGACTGTTCGAGCGATCTTCGTTTGGCATTTTTTTCAACATTTGCTTTGTTCTGTGTCTTTGGATGGAACATGGATAGACTACGATTTGGGAACATGTATGTGCACATAGTTACTTTTATTTTGTTATGCACGGCCCCTTTTTGGATATTCAATTTGGCTGCCATCAATTTAGACAATGAGCACGTTCGAGAAGCACTTGGTATTACCGGGATCATTCTCTGCGTATTTGGACTTCTTTATGGTGGGTTTTGGAGGGTTCAAATGCGTAAAAGGTTTGGCTTACCTGCAAATAGCTGGTGTTTTGGGCAGGCAACTCTGACAGATTTCATGCAATGGCTTTTCTGTAGTGTTTGTTCTCTCTGTCAGGAGGTTCGCACTGGAGACTTCTATGAGGTGTGGGAGATAAAACACTTTCCTGAACAGGCTGTTGACTGTGATTTACCAAACCTGGGAGGTGCTTCACCTCGGTTAGTTCCTTTGAGTCATGAGCCAGGATTCTTACCATCGTCTGTGAACTCTTATTATTTGAGTACCGGTCAATCGCCTTTGAATGGCCAAGCTTCAGCATCGCATATTCCAAGTTCCATGTTTTCTGCTGGAAGCTCTCCATTGATGCCAGAGGATGCATCCAAAGAAGAAGATCAGATGGAAAAGTCAAATATTAAAGCTGATCCAATGAATGCACCCATTCCTTTACGCCTGCAAAGAGAATAAGATGGTAAGAAAGAGAATAAGATGGTAACTGGAATCCAAATTATTGCTTTAACACAATTTGTATTTTTGGTCAATGATTCTGTCTTATTTTTATTTTTTTGGTATTAATAAAACTGAAAATAGAAGGAAGACCATACGAAGCTCTAAAATGAAAACAGAAGGAAGTCACTGGGTTTTCAGTTTTCATATTGGTATTAATAAAATTGAAAATTGAAGGAAAATCAAAGGAAGTTTTAAATGGCAACAGGAAGAACACGTAAGTTAGAAATCTGGTTAAGGTTTTCATATTGGTATTAATAAAACTGAAAACCGAGAAAAGACCTATCGAAGTTCTAAATCAAAACAGAGAAATCAAACAAATATATTCAAATATTTACTTTAAGTTTTTTTTAGATCAAAATTTAAATTTTGCGTACCAAAAGTTTATATTCAAAGCTCAAAGCCCTGTGTCTGCAGAAATGCTCAAAGCCCTAGCTCTGCTTCCATGGCACGTTATTGAAATGCTTAAAGCCCTAGCTCTACCTCCATAACACGCTACTGAAATACTCAAAGCCCTAACTCTCCTTCCCTTGAGCGTTGCTAAACTATTTTAAAATAGAAAGATAGGTCGGTTGGGATTCAACATATTCTATAGCTCAAGCCCTTAATAGAGAAAAGAGGTTTTTAATCTTGAGGGAGTCTCGAAGACGAACCTCTCTATCGCCCTAGAGCAACTCTCCACTTCCTTGGGCAGAGATAGGGTTTGGGAGGGAACTGAGAATATTTCGACCAGGCCCTTAAAAATAGAGAGGGCATTCAACTGGCATGGCAACTGAATGGGACTGGGGAGTTGATGAAAGGAACTGAGCAATAGCTGTTAGGAAGAAACTAGTAGTCTTCTTTGATCCTGTGGTTTATCGTGCGGTGCGAAATACTGCTCAAAGTCCTAGCTCTACTCCGGTGCGAAATACTGCTCAAAGCCCTAGCTTTACCTCCATCACGCGTTGTGAAATGCTGCTCAAAACCCTAGCTCTGGATCGGTGCGCTAGAAATACCCAAAATTTAAATCTAAATATCTTATTAATAAATACTTAACAATATCTACCAATCCACTAACAAAATAATTCAATGTTCCAGGTGTGAGAATTCATATGCATGAAGGCAGATGGAATGGAAAAGTAAGCCACATGACATGGTTGTATAGGATCTAAAAACCAAAACACAGGAGGCCAAAGCATCGTAAGATTTCTCAAAAAAAAAAAAAAAAAAATCTCTCATAATTCCGTCTTAAGATTTGTTTTTTTATTTTTTAAAGGTCAAATACAACAAGGCCACCCTCTCAAACCAAAGAAATTTTTCTTTCTTACGTTTTGAATTTAATTATTTTAAATAAGATTTAACGATAAATTAATAAAACATATTAATATTATTAAATTTTAAATTTTATAGTTCCTTAGATTGAAAGGAGGTTAAAGTTTCAAACTTTTTGAAAATAAAAAAAATAAATATTTCTGAAAAGATATTTTAACTGTATATAATTGTTTCATTTTAATAACTTTCATAAAATATATTACTATCCATTATTTAAAAAATATAAAAAATTTCTTATAATCTCAAATTACTAAACATAATTTCTATAAATAATTATTATAATTAGAAACAGTCCAATTTTTGGGCCATTACAGACAATGGTAGGTGAACATCGATATTGCTTTAGCCAATTTCCTCGTCAAGTTGACAAGAAGACAGAATAAGTATAATGAGAAAACAACCAACTCATGAGGACGCAGTCTCTCCAAGTTTTCAAATGCACTTCGGAAATTACGATATTGGACAATAATGATCCGAGAACATTCACCCAACAAAGAAAGCACCGGTTGTGGTTATAAGAGTGGATTTTGCAGAAGAGGAGAGATCATCAATTCAGAGCATATTTGTCGGTTGGGTAATTCATTGAAGGTAAGGATTTTTTTTGGATCTTCATTAAATCGTAATTTTGTTGGTAAATCTGTAGTGTAGAGATATGAAGGTTGGTACCTCTGGTCATGAATTTTGTAGGATTTAGGCATGTTAGGAAGCTTTCATGGACATGTGTTTGCTTTTTGGGTCCCCAAGTTTGGCTGGAAATTTTGGGCTGAAGTCCTACTGGCATGGCTCGACAGTTATTGCTGGTCGTTGGGTCTCTAATTTTAGTTAGGATGGTGGCAAGTAAGCACCGATTAGATTGGTAAACATCCGTGATTGGTGATTTTATTGTTCAGCCCTAATTTTGGATAGATATTTAAATGATATTTTCTTGCCTTTTGTTTTCTTTTAGGGCCTCTAGGTTCAGAATTGGAAACAGGGAATCTTAGAGGAAAGACAGAAGCCGATCGGGGAAACTTGGATTGTGTGTTCTTTTAGAGTGTGTACTGACCTCATGGACAGTGAACCCAATGGGAGATTAGGCAAGGAAAACCAAGATTCCTCTATTTTTTTTTCCATTATCTTGACTCCATGGACAGTGATCCAAATGGAGAAAAGGCTGAGATCCAAACAGAGGATGCCAATTCCAATCTCAATTACTTCTCTCAAATGCCCCTTGATCCAAACAAGCAGACAGGCAATACGTTTCATGTTAGTTCTTCACAGAGAGGGCTTCTGGAAATGAGTGGACCATTAGGAGAAGCGGAGAAGAAAGCACCAACACCTCAGAAACCCAAGAGGAAATTTCTTAAGTACTTGAAAATGCCCTCTATAAAAGGAGGCTTTCTTAAACTAGGCTCCTCAACTCTTCTTGTATCCCCATCTACAACATTTCAGAGGATAGCCAACGAAAGAGATGAGGTGTCTAGAGCTACACAGACTCCGACGCCTATCCGAGGTTTGAAGGATGGTTTCAACATGCCTTTTGTTGGGGAAATTAAATGGAAGGTTTTGAGGGGAGCAATTACGGAATGGCTACGAAACCCAAAGAATTTGGCATTGTTTATATGGGGCATTGTTGTGGCGGTGTCAGGGACTATTCTCTTTTTGGTAATGGTTGGTTTTCTTAATAAGGCTTTGTCGAACAAGAGCCAGAGGGATGCATGGATTGAGGTCAGTAATCAAATTTTGAATGCTCTATTTGCTATGATATGCCTTTATCACCACCTGATGCGCTTTTATCACCTTTCACTTCTCTGTAGATGGAAACAGGAGGATATTATCAAGCTGAGGAAGATCATCTACAAAAATGGGACTCACAAACCTCATGAGTGGGCACACATTATGATTGTTGTGTTGCTTCTACACTTGAGTTGTTTTGCACAGTATGCACTTTGTGGTCTTAATCGGGGCTACAAGAGATCAGAACGCCCTGCTATTGGAGTTGGGAAAATGTGCCAAGTTCACATGCAAATTTAAAGAAGGGCTACATGGATTAAGAGGGTGAAGTATTAGCAAAATAGTTGGTAAATGATGGATAATTTGGTCTTAATTAGGGTTACAAGAGATCGGAACGCCCTGCTATTGGAGTTGGGAAAATGTGCCAAGTTCACATGCAAATTTAAATAAGGGCTACATGGATTAAGAGGGTAAAGTATTAGCAAAATAGTTGGTAAATGATGGATAATCACGCATTGTTGATTCACTTGCATTGAAAAATCATAAGCTTTCCAAAACGGATGGGACCAAAAAGGAATAATTATTCAAAGACCTTCCCACTAAGAGAAGTCAAAATAAGAAGAATCCTTCTCTCGACGTTCCATAAATACCAAGCAAAGTGGCCTTATTTGCCTCTTCCTTTCTTTTTTGAGTTTAAGGAGATAATTTTGAGCAAAGTTATCACCAAAGAGCTAACAAGATAGAGGGCCTAAGGCTTCCTCAATTTATCAATTATTTGATGTTGCAAGGAGACCTAAGATGTTGAGAAAGGAAGCTCTTTGAAAGAAGTTGCTAGCAAAATTAAATATCCCTACACCATGAGGGCATGTTAATCCATCAGACTAGAAAAGATGATGGTCTATAGCCTTTCTAGTGATAGCTAAGTCTGATCTCGCTATTGATAGGAGTCCTAGAGCCTTTTTGATGATAGCTAAAAGGACTCTATCTTTAGCAAGACCACTCCTTCAAAGACAACTAAAACTTTCTCATCATCTAGATGGGTAGGTTTGAAAATCAAATTATTATCCATGTGTAACTAGGTTCACAGTGACTATCTCATTGGTCACAAATGCCTAGGGCTATTACCAAGGGAACATCAACAAAGACCCCAGGAGAAATTTCACCACCCTCATTATCCTAACATGTTAAGAGCACATTTTTTTTCTTGGTTTACCCATCACAAACTCGACATGGTTAACAACTCCTAATATAAGGGGCACCCATTTCTATACTTACATTTGTCTGTCAATGTAAGTTCACTAGGTATATGATCCACTCATCCCTATACTAATATTTATCTATCAATGCAAGTACATTAGGTGTAGAGATTCACCCATCACTATACTCACATTTGTCCATCAATGCAAGTATATTAGGTGTAGAGATTCACCCATCCCTATACTTACATATGTCCATTAATGTAAGCACACTAGGTGTTATTCTTACTCTGAGCTATCCTACTCATTACTCCCAGATGATTTAGCTCACATACTCTATTATATCTATTGAAGAGAGCTCGTTGTCCGCTACACAACGTAGATCTATTTATGTTGGTGTCAAGCGCTAGGGAAGCCGACTATCCTTCTCGTCATAACATCGAGTTCACCATCCCAAGAGTAAGTCTCATTCTATATACACAAGCATTGTGATTGACTTAAAAACCTATCTAAGGAAGACTTGAAAAATCCATTCGTCCGAGGTCTTTCTCTTAACACATACAAAGAATACTTTTTTCGGTAATAGTCTCAAGTTCACAACTAGGCGCTATTTAAGACATCCTACCAATGGGTCTTCTTTCACCATTTAACCTTAACCAACACGGATTTCAAACCAGTTGGACTTGTTTAACTCGCAACTACCTTCCTGTCATCTAGATTATTTTACTGGACAAGGTCACATTCAGTCTTAGTGAACGCATAAATATAAGACTATCATTACAAACTCCTCCCTACACTGTAATAGATTCATTTCTCTACGATGAGTAGCATTAGGAAATCTATTGTTGCAGGATTTTTAATCTCGCCATGCTTCGATCCCAACCAACGACTTTCAAAAGTCTCTACAGTAAATTGATCTCCCTAAAGACCAAATTGTGAGTTTCTTTACAAAGATTAAACCCATCCACAAGGTCTCACACGGTTCCTAAATTCAAAACAGGAAGAGAACAATAACAAAAATCAACCTCCATAGACACAATTAAAAAGTCTTACACATTGGGTTGGAGGGGGGGAGGGGGAGGGTCCTGCTCCCTCTCCCTGCTCCCCCTCCCCTGGTTCTTGTCCAGTCCCTGGCTCATCTCGGGTCATCCCGCTCTGGGAATGCTTTGTAGTAGATGATCTCCTTGGGGGGAGATCCTTCTCCACTTTTTGCTCCTTTCCCAGCAGTTTTAGGGTTTCCTTGCCTGAGCCCGTGGTCTGGTGCATCCCAGGGGTCTCCTAGGGTTTCCTGCATGTTTTTAGGATCCCTTCCCCGATCTCCCTCAGGCTTTCCCCTGGGGTGTTTTGCAGGTTTTTTGTGTGGATCTGGTTCCTAGGGCTTCCTCGGTCGGTGGTGGTGGCAGGTTGGGATTTTGACTGCTTCCTGGTGCATCATGTGAGGTCCTCTCTGCTTTGGGGTTGGTCTGGGGGGCCAGTTTCCTCTTCTGCCAATGACTCCTCTCTAGGATGCATGTGGTTGTTGTCGGTCCCGTCCCGTTAGGTAGGGCCCTTTTCGATTTCCTGTTCAGAGGTTTCTTCTTGCTGGATCTACGATTTGGTGGACACCTAGGGCATTGGTTGGCCTTTGGGGTGGGCCTCTTCCTTTGCTTGGGTTGTTCCTAGTCCCAGTCCCAGTTCCTTGAAGCTATCCATGAGCAAGGATGGGGGGATATTGGTCCCTTCTTCTAGGGTTCCTAGGGTTTCTGTTGCATGTCTGGATCTTGGGCGGGGACCCATGATCAGTGCATGCAGGCCCTAGTTCCCCTAGGTTAGGCTTCTGAGGATCCCATATTTATGCCTGTTGTCGCTTCCCGCCTGGGATCGTCAGGTTGTTCGTTTCAATTCGTGAGCAATGATGGTGGTTCTTGGGCCTTTTTGCTGGAGTGGTGGGGGCTTCCTTCTATATTCTTTAGCCTGATGGTGGTTCCTGGGCCTTTTTGCTGGAGTGGTGGGGGCTTCCTTATGTATTCTTTGGCCTGGGGGTGAGATCAGTGTGTTTGCAGTTATGGTCCCTTCTTCCTCCTTTTGGCTTCTGGGATCCTGTCTTTGCGCCTATTGTTGTTTTCCTTGGATCCTTTTGGCTTCCTCATTTTTCTCCTTGTTATGCATAAGGATATCTTGGCCTGTAGATATCCCCAGTAGTGTTGTTCCACTTTTCAGGCTCATGCAGAGGCTTCCCATTTTTTCTTTGAGGACCCTGATGTCATTTCCTAGGTTGTCCCGCTACTGATTCCTGGCATGTATCCCGGTGCTGCTTGCTGCTTTGCTCGTGCGGCTGCTTGCTGCTCCGCTACACCCTAGGTTGCATCCCAAGCCGTCCTTGGGCAAGGATCCTCTACAGTTTTCGAAAGATTCCCTGCTTCTGGTTTTTGGGCAGGATTTCTGGTTGCAAGCTATTCTTGGCCTTCCCGCTCTCCCTACGCAGGTCTGGGCAGGTGCATTGTATCCACCCCCAAGAGGATCCCAAACTACTGTATCCACCCCTGGGTGGATCCTAGACTGTTGTATCCACCCCTAGGAGGATCCCAGAATGCCAGCAATGGGAGGATAATATTTTCTTGAAGTGGGCCTCACTAGTTGGTACTAGAATCTGGTCTTTTTGCTGGATCAATCTGGACCTTTCCCTTTTAGTTTGTGTTTATTTTCTTGTACTAAGAAATTGCTTTAAATCTTGGTGCTATGGCCATTTTTGTTATAAGGTTTTGGGATCCTCTTAAAAAACCCAATTTGTATATAAAATTCTAGTTACTTATAAAAAAAAAAAAGTCTTACACATCTAAGCTAAACCAGTCAATTTCAATTAACTTCCAATGTCATCTTAAAGCAACCAAACATTATCTTCTTTCCTGAAGAGCATAAGCATTCATATCACTTTTAAAAGAATAGAGATCGCATCAAAGATACACATATCATTACTTATTAATCACATATATCCCAATAACACATCAGTTTCACAGTTTAATTTGAATCTAGCCAAATGCAAATATTTCCATTAAATTGGGAGAATGATCAGATGTCCTTGGCTACTCTTAAGCAACACTGGATTGTTTCACACTTGACGTGGAACTCAATAGTAAGAAAACACTAGAGAAATTTTGCACTGGTATTTCGATTTGATCGATTGGCAAAATATAAACAACTAACACCCATATGTATTGTTGGAAAGAAGCTACAACAGAGTTCCTATGTAACCAAAGAGAACCCGAACCACATTCCACTTATCTATCAGCGATCACCATCTCGGTCGTTCTTCAGAGTTTTTCCTGCATTTCATTCTGCATGAGGTCTTTGCAACAAGAATACTTATAAAAGTAATTATCAATACCTCAAGTTCTCAATATGAATCTCGTCATTTGGAGATTCGAAATCTCCTCAATAAAACCCTGCCTTGTCTCTAAACAACGACTCTAGGTTTTAAAACAAGAGTGAAATAACACATAACAATACTTCATTCATAATAAGTAAAGTTCTATTTTCTTTTGCTAAAATAGTGCTAACCTCTCAGCAACCATGAATTAATTAAATAAGACCAAATAAAACTACCTGCAGAGCCTATACAATCAAAAGATATTCATTAACCACTATAAATCTTATATTAAGGAAAATATAAATTCATTTCTTGTAATTCCACAAGCATGCAACACCAAGAAAAGCATCCTCACACACATATCACAAAGTGCAACAGTAAACACTCATCAAGAATGCAGTTCTGAGCGGGTTAAAGAAAATAACACTTGCAAGCAAAGTTTCCAACCCTAACATCGAGGTCACAAACCATCTTGCTTAAACATCTACTAGAAATTTTTTTGTTATCTAAGTTCAATAACAACAAATATTCCAACCAGCCTACTCATACTATATTGATGCATATGTTTGCAACATATTTCCTCACCGGGTAACGCTGCTATCTATTTCAAGAAGACTTACACAAAAGACAACAACCCAAAGTTAATCTCTTAATCTCTTTAAGACCACCGAGCAACTTCTTCCCCCCTTGTTCGACAAAAGCCACATCTATAAACTAGAAGGTTACCGACACACCTACACTATCCATTAAAATAATTTCTACCCATTTCCTTCTAAAGACACTGCAGTGCAATGACTGTAGAATTGCTCAAGCTCCAAGCTGACGAATATGAGCAATATTACACCGTGCTTCGAGGTAAAACATGGACATTACTCTAAGAGTCTAGATAAAGAAAAGACTCGCCTTGCACATAAGAAAATACCTTCACAGAGGGTTCATTTCCAATCCAGAATAACAACTACATACATATCACCATCATAAGAATTTTGGTAAAACAAAGAACCTCAGTATTGCATACCTAGTTTTCCACAGTGAAGACTCCACCTAAAATTCAAATATCGCAAGTCCTTTCGCCTGCTTCTTTCTTCCTTTTGGTTCTTTTCGTCGTTCGACACCCTTACGTCATTTCCTCACTCACAACAACACTCCAAAAAACCTCTTTGGTTTCTACACCTCGATCCCTCAAAGCTCCACTTCCGAAGTTTTCGTTAAGCAACAACGATATCAACCATTCTAGCTCACACGTCCCCCCTTTGTTCGGTGTACAAGAGTGGCACAACTCTTAAGCATGAGTGTAGCTTCACTTTTTTTGTCGTGACCAAAAAGCATAACCACTCAACACAAACAATATTCCCATGAGTATTAAATCCAAAATGAGTACAACGGTTTACTAACATCAATCCTCCTTAGATGTAAAAGCATAGGTATATATTTACATACTAATATACCTGCGAAACCAATGTTTCTAAAGAAGCATTCCATTATCAATGATTTCCCTTTTTATAAATAAAGGAAACAAGATAGACAACCAATTGTCTTCATAACATAAGCATACTTAATTATTTTTTTTAGATTATTTCAAACTTATAGGACCTCCTTTAAAAAATAGCCATAAGTTGAAAATACAAGAGAAAATTGTTGTTAGCAACTAAAATTTCACCTAAGAATTAGTGCACTTGTCCTAGCAAGCATGATAGTCTATTAGGTCTTCACAACATTTCTCTTATACATTCTTAGTGGTTATATTCTTCTCCTACTATGGAGAAACCTATTCTTGCAAGGGTAAACAATTTATTAACCACTTCAAATTATTTTTATTAAAACAAGTTGCGAAACCAAAATATATAGAATAGTCAACCATTCTATCACCAAATAGCACATCCAAAACATAAGTCTATCTCGTGAATGAGTTTGCCTTGGGAGGGTCATGACACTAAGGCTCCCTCAATTTATTAATTATCTGATGCTGCAAGGAGACCCAAGATATTGAGAAAGGAAGCTCTTCAAAAGAAGTTGGTAACAAAATTTAAATATCCCTACACCATGAGGGCATGTTGATTCATCAGACCAGAAAACATGATGATCTATAGCCTTTCTGGTGATAGCTAATTTTAATCTCGCTATTGATAGGAGTCCTAGAGCCTTTTTGATGATAGCTAAAAGGACTCTATCTTTAGCAAGACCTCTCCTTCAAAGGTAGCTAGAACTTTCCCATCATCTAGATGGGTGGGTTTGAAAACCAAATTATTCTCCATGTGTAACTAGGTTCATAGTGACTATCTCATTGGTCACAAATGCCTGGGGCTATTACCAAGGGGACATAAGCAAATATTATAGAAGAATGAACCTCATGAAAAATGGAGGAAGAAGGGACCCAAAATGACCAAACAAAGTATTAGCATCGTCGGAGAAAGCTTATAATTTGCAAAAATGATGATCAAACTTCCATAGGTTGTATACCCTTCTCAGTCTATAAGCAGGTCACCCTGTCGTGGCATAAAAGGAATAAATCTTTTTGGACCTCGCATTTTAGACACACTCATAAAAATAAGAGGTCCAATAATCCTACATAAAGACAAAATTACAATATCATAAATCAAGCAAAGGGCAATGCGACAATAGTGATAGATTTTCATCATAAAGAAGGATTATCAAGAAAAAATGTAGCCATAATTCTATGCATTTTCCAAAAACAATCATGGAGTAAGCCTTATCCATCAAGGACGAAATTCCAATTTTGTGAAAAAATGGAGAGATTTCCAGAATCGCACCCAAAGCACCCTTTATTTTGATCACATGCCCAATGGACAATGCATCAACTTTCATTAGGTTCTCTATCTTAATCAAAATGAAGATCCCCTATGAGTCACTAGAACTATAGTTAGTTCTCACTACACTTGGAAGGATAAATCCTTAACAAAAGCTCACAAGATGACCTTCGTAGAAAATAAGGTGGCAAAAAAGTTTCAAACTCATAGGACAAAAAACATTTCGAGAAGCAAAACTTCTCAGATTTGCAAAAAGCTAAATGAAAATCATCGATACTTATGATTAGCTCCGACAAGAAATAGAAAGTAAAATTTTCAATGATATGCAATATCTAAAACTAAATACGAAGAGGAGCTTGAATGAGATGTCCAAAAATTGGGAGTTTGAAAAGTTACAACATAAGGGAAGACAATAATGCCCTAATAGTATCCAAAAAGTTTGATGAAGGAATAAAAAGAATATCAACCACTTGATCATGAAAGGAAGATGCCACAACAAGGCACGTCTCCCAAAGGTAGTCGTTGAGCTCATAAAAACAAAGGGATTCCATATCCACCTACTAGCACGCTTGAGACATGACAAGCCTAGAAGAATGATGAGCACATTAAAGAATAGCAACATGGAGGATTCTAACCCCGAATCTGAAACATTAATTATAGCAATCACCTAAACCTAGATTTTAGGGATAACATTGGGAGTAGCCACTCATCTAAAGTCTTAGGACCATCTAGCATTAATGGGCTTCGATCTAAAGACCATAAAGAAGCCAACATCTGAAATAGGAACACGAACCAACATTTAAGAAAGTCACCATTCTTTGAAATCTCTACAAAATTTAGAGGGAAACTCTTCCTAGTTCTAATTAATAAATAGTAGTGGTTTTAGCTTTGTAAAGGATTGACATGATTGAATAAGCTAGTGCATCAATAATTTTGTATAAACCCTTTGTATAGCAAAATGCGGATTTTGAGCGGTCTTGTGGGCAACTCGAACCCTCGCTCCAGGCATAATCTTTGTAATACTTTTTGTATATATATATATATATATATATATATACATGTATATATATGTATATATATATATATATACATATATTCATACATATGTATATGTGTATATGTATATATATAGGCCTACGCGTCTACTTTGAGTTCATTTGTGGATCTCATGCCCCGACCTATCTCTTTTGTGTGTGTGTGCTTGCATTTTTGTATTTTTGTGCTTATATATGTTGAGGAGAGGAAGTGTTTATGCCAACACATTATGGTCAGAGATACTGTGTAGTGGGATCTTATTTGATCTTTGGCACATTGTCACCTTGTTAGCTTAGGTTTTTCTTTTATGCTATCTTTATTTTTCTTTATCGTACCCTTTTTTCCCAAGCTATTAGAGTACAAGTGTGCACTCAAGATCACATATTATATAGGAGTCCACCTTTTTCAAAATCCCTAAGGCCCCCAACTGAGCCGAACCTTGCACTTTTAGGACAAGCCATGTTGTGTTACTCCACATGAGACACGATTTTCCCTATTTGCCTAGTCCACCCCACGTTTGATGATCGAGACAATCAAAGAGGACAACAAGAGGTTTATAAAGCATACTAGGAAGATATCGCTAAAACAATATCATTATTGTCCCAAGTGCTAAAAGTCATCAATGTAGCTGCAACTCAAAGCTAATAGATTAGTCAAGAGGCTGAGCAAGCCCTAGCTATGACTTTTGCGAGGTTGGTTGAAGCTAGAGCATATAGGTCCAAGTTAGCCACCTCACCTAATAACTAATTAGTGACTATAGGAATTCAAGATAGAGGGACAATGTTGTAGAAGGTAATTACCTCTTGGAGATAGAACGAGCTACACAACAATATAAGGCCCAAATGGGTGCTTTGACCACTATCACCACACTCATTAATTTAGAAAGGCCTTCCTTGCCCTAGGCTATAGATAATAGAATCCTTTTCGAGTACGAGTATATTTAGTTGCTTGAGCAGTGGAAGGAGGATCAAACTATTTTTTAAACATGGTCAAATCCTCCTTCTTTAGATGATGTAGCTAGAGTTATTAAACCATTGGCAGAGCTCAAAGTACAATTGCATAAGGTCATGAATAGAACAAAAAAATTCTCTTGACCAGTTGGAGCTTTGGAAATTCTATCGACAATTTAAACAGATCGAGCTACCATCAGATAAAGAGTGGAAGAAAATCAAGGCTTTGATGCACCAACTATTCTTTTAAGAGTTTCCCCATTCCTTCTATTTTATTTTTAAATTCTTTCAAATTTTCATTTTCACTTTGCATCCAATGAATAAGACTGCAAAAAAAATCTTGATTTTTTACGTTTAGCAAGAAGAAGATCCCTTGTGAGTTGCCAGAACTATAGTGAAAATTCTACTACTAGTGGCCACCACAATAAAATTTAACCATATATCAATAGAAACATGTTAACATTATGGAATATTTAAATTTAATAATGAAAAAAAACACTTCATAGTTCCTTCTATGTTAATACCTATCTATTTATCTTTCTTAGATTACAAAGAGAAAAAAATATAAAATTCTTCTTCTTCTACAAAGACATTTCAACAATACTTCCTTCTTATGTTTTCAACTTGAATATTTTAAATAAAATTTAACCATAAATCAATAGAAACATGTTAACATTATGGAATCTTTAAATTTAATAATAGAAAAAAAAACACTTCATAGTTCCTTCTACGTTAATACTTATCTATCTATCTTTCTTAGATTACAAAGAGGTTAACTTTTAATCAATAAAAAATATAAAATTCTTCTTCTTTTGCAAAACATTTCAACGATACTTCCTTCTTATGTTTTAAACTTGAATATTTTAAATAAAATTTAACCATATATATCAAAAGAAACATGTTAACATTATGGAATATTTAAATTTAATAATGGAAAAAAAACACTTCATAGTTCCTTCTAAGTTACTACCTAGGTTTCGTGAGGCTAGATGGATTGGTACGTTGGGGCACTTATCGAGAGGAGACCTAGGTTCCAATCTCATGGGCATGCCCATGCATAGCCAGTAGTCTGATCTGAATCCTCTGTGTGTTGTGTCCGATTGGCGATGGCGGTCCGTTCCCTCCATGTCCGACGGTCCCCATCTCCTGTCGCGTGTTAAACCAGATTGACAACGACGATACGAACCCTATGCGTTCGACGATCCCCATCTCACGCCGGGTTACCATCAACGAGACGAATGGGTTTTTTGGATGCAGTCGATGATGGTTGAAACCCTGCCTTGGCAATTACTACAAATTGTGATTGTATCCAATTCACCTGTTACAAAGAGATTAAAGTTTTAATCAATAAACAATATAAAATTATTCTTCTTCTCCAAAGACATTTCAACAATACTTCCTTCTTATGTTTTCAACTTGAATATTTTAAATAAAATTTAACCATATATCAATAAAAACACGTTAACATTATGGAATCTTTAAATTTAATAATAAAAAAAAAACACTTCATAGTTCCTTCTAAGTTAATATCTATCTATCTATTTTTCTTAGATTACAAAGAGGTTAAAATTTTAAATATAAAATTATTTTTCTTCTCCAAAGACATTTCAAAAATACTTCCTTCTTATGTTTCCAACTTAAATATTTAAATAAAATTTAACCATATATCAATAGAAACATGTTAACATTATAGAATCTTTAAATTTAATAATGAAATAAAAAAACACTTCATAGTTCCTTCTAGGTTAATACCTGCCTAGGTTAATACTCTAGGTTAATACCTACCTAGGTTAACACTTCATAGTTCCTTCTAGGTTAATACCTACCTAGGTTAATACTTAGGTTAATACCTACCTAGGTTAACACTTCATAGTTCCTTCTAGGTTAATACTCTAGGTTAATACCTACCTATCTATCATAGATTACAAAGAGGTTAAATTTAATCAATAAAAAATACAAAATTATTCTTCTTCTGCAAAGACATTTCAACAATATGTTGATGTTTCATCTTGATAACCTCCATTCAAATAAAATCACTGTAGCCCCAACTATATACTTGCTATTACTTTTAAAAACAAAATATCAGAATAACTATAATGGAAAAACAAAAATCAGAATAACTATAATGGGAAAACAAAAATCAGAATAACTATAGTGGGAAAACAACCTACTCATGAGGACGCAGTCTTCTTTCTAAGTTTTCAAATACACTTCGGAAATTACTTCAATTGGCAATAATAATCCGAGTACATTCACCAAGCAAAGAAAGCACCGGTTGTGGTTAGAAGAGTGGATTTTACAGAAGAGGAGAGATCTGCATTCTCTGCAATTCAGAGCATATTTGTCAGTTGGGTAATTCATTGAAGGTAAGGATTTTTTTGGGTCTTCATTAAATCGTAATTTTGTTGGTATGTCTGTTGTAGTGTAGAGATATGAAGATTGGTAACTCTGGTCGTGAATTTTGTAGGCTTGTAGGGTTTGGGCATGTTAGGAAGCTTTTATGGACATGTATTTGCTTTCTGGATCCCCAAGTTTGGCTGAAGTCCTACTGGCATGGCTTGACAGTTATTGTTGGTCGTTGGGTTCCTAATTTTAGCTAGGATGGTGGCAAGTGAGCACCGATTAGATTGGTAAACATCTGTGATTGGTGATTTTATTATTAAGCCCTAATTTTGGATAGATATTTAAATGATATTTTCTTGCCTTTTGTTTTCTTTTAGAGCCTCTAGGTTCAGGATTGGAAACAGGGAATCTTAAAGGAAAGACAGAAGCCGATCGGGGAAACCTGGATTGTGTGTTCTTTTAGAGTGTGCAGTGACCTCATGGACAGTGAACCCAACGAGAGATTAGGCAAGGAAAGCCAAGATTCCTCTACTTTTTTCCAGTATCTTGACTCCATGGACAGTGACCCAAATGGAAAGAAGGCTGAGATCCAGACAGAGGATGCCAATTCCAATCTCAATTACTTCTCCCAAATGCCCCCTGATCCAAACAAGCAGACAGGCAATATGTTTCATGTTAGTTCTTCGCCGAGTTGGCTTCTGGAAATGAGTGGACCGTTAGGAGAAGCGGAGAAGAAAGCACCAACACCTCAGAAACCCAAGAGGAAATTTCTTAAGTACTTGAGAAGGCCCTCTATAAAACGAGGCTTTCTGAAACTGGACTCCTCAACTCTTCTTGTATCCCCATCTGCAACATTTCAGAGGATAGCCGGTCAAAGAGATGAGGTGTCTGGAGCTACACAGACTCCGGCGCCTATCCGGGGTTTGAAGGATGGTTTCAACATGCCTTTTGTTGGGGAAATTAGATGGAAGGTTCTGAGGGGAGCAATGAATGAATGGCTACGAAACCCAAAGAATTTGGCATTGTTTATATGGGGCATTGCTGTGGCGGTGTCAGGGGCTATTCTCTTGTTGGTTACGGTTGGTTTTCTCAATAAGGCTCTGCCGAACAAGAGCCAGAGGGATGCGTGGTCTGAGGTCAGTAATCAAATTTTGAATGCTCTATTTGCTATGATATGCCTTTATCACCACCCACTGCGGTTTTATCACCTTTCACTTCTCTTTAGATGGAAGCAGGAGGATATTATCAAACTGAGGAAGATCTACAGCAAAAATGGGACTTACAAACCTCATGAGTGGGCACACATTATGATTGTTGTGTTGCTTCTACACTTGAGTTGTTTTGCACAGTATGCATATTGTGGTCTTTATTGGGGCTACAAGAGTTCGGAACGCCCTGCTATTGGAGTTGATCTGTGCCTTGCCGTTGGAATTGGTGCCCCTGTTGTAGCTGGTCTATATATCATCCTCAGTCCTCTTGGAAAGGAGTATGATACCGATTTGGAGGGTGGAGGCATCACAGACGTTGAAGTTATTCAGTCAGGTGATAGCTTTTCGACAGGCAAACCTATAAGTAAGATGCTTGAAAAGAGATATTCTTTTGTTGATGGGGAGAACAAAAGAATGGAACCAAAACCAGAATGGCAAGGAGGCCTATTTGACTGTTCGAGCGATCTTCCTTTGGCATTTTTTTCAACATTTGCTCTGTTCTGTGTTTTTGGATGGAACATGGATAGACTACGATTTGGAAACATGTATGTGTACATAGTTACTTTTATTTTGTTATGCACGGCCCCTTTTTGGATATTCAATTTGGCTGCCATCAATTTAGACAATGAGCACGTTCGAGAAGCATTTGGTATTACTGGGATCATTCTCTGCGTTTTTGGACTTCTTTATGGTGGGTTTTGGAGGGTTCAAATGCGTAAAAGGTTTGGCTTACCTGCAAATCGCTGGTGTTTTGGGCAGGCAACTCTGACAGATTTCATGCAATGGCTTTTCTGTAGTGTTTGTTCTCTCTGTCAGGAGGTTCGCACTGGAGACTTCTATGAGGTGTGGGAGATAAAACACTTTCCTAAACAGGCCGTTGACTGTGATTTACCAAACCTGGAAGGTGCTTCACCTCAGTTAGTTCCTTTGAGTGATGAGCCAGGATTCTTACCATCGTCTGTGAACTCTTATTATTTGAGTACCGGTCAATCGCCTTTGAATGGCCAAGCTTCAGCATCGCATATTCCAAGTTCCATGTTTTCTGCTGGAAACTCTCCATTGATGCCAGAGGATGCATCCAAAGAAGAAGATCAGATGGAAAAGTCAAATATTAAAGCTGATCCAATGAATGCACCCATTCCTTTACACCTGCAAAGAGAATAAGAATAAGATGGTAACTGGAATCCAAATTATAGCTTAACACTATTTGTATTTTTTTCATATTGGTATTAATAAAACAAAAATCGAATTGAAAATAGAAGGAAGTCAACGTGGGTTTTCATATTGGTTAATAAAATTGAAAATTGAGGGAAGACCAAACGAAACTTTAAATGAAAACAAAAAGAACACTCAAATACGAAATTTGGTTAGAAGTTTGATTAAGGTTTTCGTATTGGTATTTATAAAACTAAAAAGAGAAGTTTGATTAAGGTTTTCGTATTGGTATTTATAAAACTAAAAAGAGAAGGCCCAACTAAGCTCTAAAAAACACCCAAATACATATACATAGTAATTAAAAAAAAAAAAAATTAAATATGTAATTTTCATAACATAAGTTTTTAAGTTTTTTTTAGATCAAATAGAATAAGTTCAATTTTTTTGTACTAAAATATACAAGTTTATATTCAAAGTTCAAAGTCCTTTCACAATGCTCAAAGTCTTAGCTTTGCATCTGTCGTGTGTTGTTGAAATGCTCAAAGCCCTAGCTCTGCCTCTGTCATGCTGTTGAAATGCTCAAAGCCCTAGTTCTGCTATTTTAAAATAGAGAGATGGGTCGATCTAAGATTCAACATATTCTATAGCTCAAGACCTTAATAGAAAAAAAAGGCTTTTAATCTTGAGGGAGTTTCGAAGACAAGCCTCTCTATCCTTATTTAAGCCCTAGTGCACCTCTTCACTTCCTTGGGTAGAAATAGGGTTTGGGAAAGAACTAACAATATTTCGACCATGCCCTTTAAATAGAAAGGGCATTCAAATAGAACACTCAAATATGAAATTTGGTTAGAAATTTGATTAAGGTTTTTATATTGGTATTTATAAAACTAAAAAGAGAAGGCCCAACTAAGCTCTAAAAAACACCCAAATACATATGCATAGTAATAAAAAAAAAAAAATTAAATATGTAATTTTCACAACATAAGTTTTTTTAGATCAAATGGAATAAGTTCAATTTTTTGGTACTAAAATATACAAGTTTATATTCAAAGTTCAAAGTCCTTTCACAATGCTCAAAGTCTTAGCTTTGCATCTATCGTGTGTTGCTAAAATGTTCAAAGCCCTAGCTCCGCCTCTGTCACGTTGTCAAAATGCTCAAAGCCCTAGTTCTGCTATTTTAAAATAGAGAGATGGGTTAATCTAAGATTCAACAAATTCTATAGCTCAAAAACTTAAATAGAAAAAAAAGGCTTTTAATTTTGAGGGAGTTTCGAAGACAAACCTCTCTATCCTTATTTAAGCCCTAGAGCACCTCTCCACTTCCTTGGGTAGAAATAGGGTTTGGGAAAGAACTGGGAATATTTTGACCATGCCCTTTAAATAGAAAGGGCATTCAGCTAGGCATGACAAAGAGATGATAAAGGAGCTGAATGGACAGAGGAGTTGATTGAAAGAACTGAGCAATAGTTGTTAAGAAGAAACTAGTAATCTTTTCTGGTTCCATGGTCCATCGGGCGTTGCAAAATGTTGCTCAAAGTCCTAACTCTACCTCCATCACGCGTTGCAAAATGCTACTCAAAGCCCTAATTCTACCTCTATCATCCACTGCGAAATGCTCAATCTAAATATCTTTACAATTAAACTACCTTATTACTAAATACCTCACCAAACAACTACCAATCTACTCATCCTTAAACAAAATAATTCAATGCTCCAGGTTTGAGAATTCATATGCGTGGAGGGAGATGGAATGATCGTAAGATTAAAAAAAAAAAAATCATTGCTTTTTTTTTTTTTTAAATGTGTTTCGAATTTGAATATCTTAAATTAAATTTGATGATATATTAATAGAACATTTTAATATTATTAAATACTTAAGTTGCCTTAGTGACTAGGGATGATTGGTTGTTTCTTAAGTAGTATTGTGTTTGAACCTCTTGATAATAGTTGTTGATGTGATTTGTAAACGTTCTCCTGAAATATATATATATATATATTTATTTATTTATTTATTTATTTATTTATTTAAATTTAATAATTAAAGGGAGGGCTCTGGTCCCTTCCCTGCTCCCCCTCCCCTGGATCCTGGATCCTGCCCAGTATATGGCTCAACCCAGGTCATCCCTCCCTGGGAGTGGTTGTTTGCAGATGATCTCCTGGGGGGAGATCCTTCTCCATTTTCTGTGCCCCTCCCAGCGGGCTCGGGCTTCCTTGGTTTTTCTGGTGGCCTGGTGCTTCCCAGGGATCCCTGTTTGTTTGGGGATCCTTTCCCTTTTTTCCCTCAGGCTTCCCCCTGGGGTTTTTTTGCAGGTTATTCGCATGGATCTGGTCCCCTGCATTTCTCTGAGCGGTGGAGGTGATGGTTTAGGGTTTGACAGCTTCCTAGGGTCTCCCTTGAGGTCCTCACAGCTTTGGGGGTGGTCTGGGGGGGCCTCTTTCCTCCTTTGCTTGTGAATCCTCGGTGGGATCCTGTGGCTGCTGTTCTTCCCGCATGGAGGCTTCTTCGTGCTGGTTCTGCTCATTGGTGGACACCCTGGGCATCTGGTTTGGCCTTGGGGGGGCTTTCCTCTGCCTGGGCTGTTCCCATTCCTAGTCCCAGTTCCCTGAAGCTGTTTCTATGCTTGGACGGGATCCTTGGTCCCTGCTCGTCGGGTTCCTATGGTTTCTGCTGCATGTTTCTTTCTTGGGGGGGTCTGATCTATGCACGCAGACCTTAGATCCCACTTGTATGGCTCCTTGGGATCCTTTCCCTGTGACTGTTTTCCTCTTCCCGCTCGGGATTCCCAACCCCTGGATCCCTGTTTCCTTAACCTGCTTTCCTTGTTGTTTTCCCAGGGCGGGATCCTCGTGGTGAAGTTGTCTGTGTGCTTCCCGCTGGGCCGGATCCTGGCTCTCGGCTTCTTGCTGGGCGGGATCCCCCTGTCGCTGGGCGGAATGGCTTCTCGCTGGGCGGGATCCTCTGGGCGGGATCCGCCTTTTCCGCTGGTTTTCCGTTGGGCGGGATCCGCCAAATCCGCTGGTTTTCCCACTGGGCGAGATTTTCACCTTTTTGCTGGTTTCCTGGATGGCGGGATTTTCTTGGTGAAGTTTTTTTGATGCTTTCCGCTGGGCGGGATCTTCTCTGAGGTGGGTTTTAGCTGCTTCCCGCTAGGCGGGTTTCTCTCTTTGGTGGTTTCTGACTGCTTCCCGCGAGGCGGGATTTTATTGTAACGGTTTTTCTATGATTCCTGCTGGGCGGGATCTTCTCGTTGGTGGTTTTCGGCTTCTCCCCGCTGGGCGGGTTCTGTTTTATTATTTAATTGTCTTTGGTGGGATCGTCTGCTATGTCAAAAAAATTTGTAATTCGGTCTGAGATGTGGTTTCCTGTCTCAACCTTGCAGCCCTAAAGGTGCTCTCCTTCTATTGTTATAAGGTTTTGGGATCCTCTTAAAAAACCCGCTATGTATATAATGTTACTTACCAAAAAAAAAAAACTAATAATTAAAAAAAATCCATAGCTTTTTAGATTGCAAGGAGGATAAAGTTTTTTTATAATGAAAAAATATGAATACTTTTGCGAAGACATTTCAAATTTTATTTTGATAATTTTCATTCAAATCAAATCACAAGAAAAGAAGTCCCTGTTACTATATCTTGAAAAAAAAAAGACCGTAACTATACCACCCATTATATATATATATATATATATATATATATATATATATATATATATATATATATATATATAAGAGAATCCTTACAAAAGGAAGTCTTGTTACTATACCACGAAGAATATAACCTCAACTATACCACCCATTTTATATATATATATATAAGGGAATCGGTTAGAGTTAGCTACAATCCTTTTCTACTACCAAGCATCTTGGGGTTGATTCCTTATAACCCATATACCATCTGGTTGTTTTATAACCCGTCGTGACGCATACTCAAAGGAATCAGATCAGACTACTACCCAGATTTTGTTAGAATATTATGTTATATTACATTATTTTTACCAAAAGTAGCGCTCATAGGCGCTCTCCAATTTGGTTGAATAACCACTAATTGGTTAGAACCAACTTGTAACCAATTGTAACCTTTATATTTGAAATTAATGAGAATGGTCAATTGCTTCGTCAAATTCATCATGGTACCAGAGCCAGGGACGATTAACCTACGGGGACGATAGACCTGCGGACGGAGGACCTGACAAACAGCCGACAAACCCTGACGCAGACAGCGGACAGACTGACGCAGACAGAGGACCCTGACAGACAGCGGACAGACCGGACGCAGATAGAGGACCTTGACACACAGCGGACAGACTGACGCAGACAGAGGACCCTGACACACAGCGGACAGACCGGACGCAGATCGAGGACCGACGAGACGAGAGGACCACGACACACAGCGGACAGACCGGACGCGGATCGACGGTGGAGGAGGCGAGTGGAGGCAAAAGGGTGGGGTTGGTTGCCCGAAGGCAACCGAAAGCTTTAGCGCTTTCGATATTTTTCAACCCTCCCACAGTGGCCGCATAGGCCATGTGGGATAAATATTTTTTTTCCCCTCTCCGGCCTCGACGCGGATAATACCGCCGTGGTTCCCGATTTGTTTCATCGGGCCCTTCGGCTTCCGTGGTCGGTATGGTGGCTGTTCGGCGGTAGGTTGTGGTTTCGAATCCCGTCGGGGATTTTTTGACGACTGGTTCCGTCGCCTTTGACGCCTATGCACTGTTGACGCCCGCCCGACCAAGTTGATGCCCGCAACATTTGTTTTTTGAATGTAATTTTTGACGCATGAAACGCGGTGTTGACGCCCAAAGGACCTGTTGACGGCCGTAAAGCACAGATTGACGCCCAACAGGCGTCATTTACACCAAAGGAAGCATTATTGATGCCTTGAGGCTCCAATTTTTTTCATTTGGGGATCTTTAACAGTATTTTTTTTACCCATTCTTGTCTATTTTGCAATTTGAAGGGGGAGTTCACAAATTTCACTTGCAAAATTGTCAGACAAAGGGGGAATTGGTAATAGGAGCTATAATTTGTGGGCATTTATGATTGTTTTATTTGCATTTAAATACTCTGTTTTCTTGCATTATCAATCATAAATTACAAAAACATATAAGACCCCAAATTTATACCCTATTTGTGCAATTTATTGCACAACAGCGTTCGGTATTTGAGATACCTCTGGTCCACACTTACAGGTAATGTTGTCGTGCTTTGGACTACTGTATTCGCCGCCTAATATAGCTGCAACAACGACGTCTGAGCTTGTTCTCTATAAATCGTCGGGGAGAAATAAGGCAAACCAGTTTTTTGTTTTTTCCCATTTCATACCCACATCGTGATTGTTGTTAGGCGTAAATCCTGACGAAAGTTTTTTTTCCAAAGTGTTTAGGGGAAGTTACGCCCCACGCATGCGGAATAAAACTTTCTATGGTAGGTGTCATTAACAACACGATGCCCTTTCAGTATCGCCTATGTTCAATATATTGTGCTTCTCATATGTACTTATAGTCTCCCTCACGTAAGGGCGAGTACATATTGAGTAGTATATTGTTCATATATACCTATAGTTTCCCTCACGTAAGGGCGGGTGTATATTGAATGGTTACAATATAAATATCTAGCAGGTATAAAGAAAGGGAGACCAATTGGTGGTATAAGGAACCTTCATAATGGCCACAATTCATAAGTATCTCTCAGATTCACAATTGTTGAAAGGTCCTAACTTTGTTCCATGGAAGACAAAGATGAAAGCCATACTTCAGTTGGAAGATTTATGGGATGTAGTGACTGGCACTGCCAAACGTCCTCAAACAGCAGGAACAGATCAAGATGCTTGGGATAAGAAAGACAAGAAGAGTCTTGTGTTTATCTTGCTTGCTACTACAGATGAGGTGCAGCCTCATATTTGTGATGCGAAAACTAGTAAGATATCTTGGGATGCTTTGATCACAGTATATGAAGGGAAGAATCAATCCACTATTCTCCATCTTCAAACTCAACTACATAATCTCAGTATGAGTTACGGAGAAACAGTTGACATATTCCTTTGCGAGTGGCAGACTTGAAAGCAAAATTGAATGCTATGGGAAAACCTGTGGATGATGATGTCTTGAATTATGTTATCTTGAGAGCATTACCAAGTTCCTACAAGATGTTGATCACTTCTCTCAATGTTTATGGTAGACAAGTATCATTTGTGGAACTGGTAAACTTGCTTCGGATCGAGGAGGCAACTCAGGTCCAGAAAGATGATATGCCAGATAATGCTCTCTCCACACAACAAAGTGGTAAAAAGCAAGGCCAGTTTCAAAAAGGGGTGCTTCTTCCAAAGGAAAAGGGAAGCAATCTCAGCAAAAAGATACAAAATATTGTAAAATTTGTGACATGAATAACCATGACACCAACAGGTGTTGGTTCAAAAACAAGCAACCAAATGAAAGAGGTTCACAAAAGAAGGGCAAGAACAAGCAAAAATACAATAAGCATAAGCAATCTAAAGGCCATGTTGCTTATGCTGAATCCAACTCAGACTCAAATTCTCCTGAGTCCGATTCAGATTCTGACTACGAAAGAGCACACAAGGTGCTCATGACTCATACTTCGTCTTCCTAGATAGATGTTGTATGGTATATTGATTCAGGAGCTAGCAAACACATGACTGGGGATAAATCTTGGTTTGATACTTTTGTGGAGAAAGAGGGTAAGCCAGTCACAATTGCTGACAATCAAGTATATCAAGTAAAAGGAGAAGGGGATATTTTTGTGTCCCTTCCTGATGGTAATTGTCAAATTGAAAAGGTTCTCTATGTTCCAGGCTTAGCCAATAATCTGCTTTCAGTCACACAAATGTTGGATAGAAACATGGAAGTCGTGTTTCGAGTTGTCAATGGCAAGAAGAGATGTTTTATCACACACGGTGGTAAACATGTTGCAACCGGATCTTACAAACATGGCTTGTTTATTCTCGATGCTATTTCCACTCCACATGTTGCTTTGGCTGCAACTACAAAGGAGGCCACCTCTCTACGGCATCGGCGTTATGGGCATCTCAGTTCTGGATATTTGCTTGAATTACACAAATATGGGATGGTGAAAGGTCTTCCACCCCTCTCATCTATCTTGCCAGTTTGCTCAGATTGCTTAGCAGGGAAGCAACATCGAGTACCTTTTGAAGCTAGCTCCTCTCGAGCTACAAACCCTTTAGAGCTGGTACATACCGATCTGTGTGGTCCTATGCCAACCAGCTATGGTGGGAAAAAGTATTTTCAACTATTCGTTGATGATTGCTCACGGAAGATGTGGGTTTTCTTTCTTCAGTTGAAATCAGAAGCATTTCTCTACTTTCAACAGTTCAAGAAGCTTGTTGAGAAGGAGTCGGGATGTTTGATAAAAACCCTCCGCTCAGATCGAGGGGGGGAATACACCTCTGAAGAGTTTTCAGAGTTTCTTAAGAAACATGGGATAAAAAGACAAGTGACTACCGCCTATACACCTCGGCGAGAATGGAGTTGCGAGAAAGAAGAAATCGTTCCATTATGGAAATGGTTCGATGTATGCTAAAGGGAGCACATCTTGAGGATCAATATTGGGCGAAGCAGTAAACACAACATTATACCTCCAAAATAGAGCACCCACCAGAGCTCTACAAGGGAAAACACCACAAGAAGCATGGAGTGGTAAGAAACCTTCCATTTCTCATCTAAGGGTGTTTGGATGTAAAGCATTCATGCACATTCCAAAACAGAAAAGGAGGAAGCTGGATGAGAAAACCCTGCAGTGTATCTTTCTTGGCTATGATGAGTACTCAAAAGGTTATCGATTGATTGATCCTAAGACCAAGAAGACACATGTAAGTAGAGATGTTGTATTTGATGAAGCTCTCACATCAAAAGACACATCCACAATTGTATACCTAGATGAAGAAGAGCCTAAGAAGGAGGTTCAACTTCTACAGCAAAAATAGAAAGTCCCAAAATGGTATACTAGCACTTTGAGAGATGCTAAGTTGAAATCCCTTCCCGATCTATCTCTTGATAGGCCATGTACTCGCAGTATGACTCAACAGATGAGAGCAGAGGAATCTACTTCGAGAGGTTGACGAACTTTGTCAACACTTTGATGATTTGTCGGTGGGTACAGAAAATGATAGAGAGGAAGATAAGGATGGAGAAAAAATTTATATGTCTACATTGAATACAAACGAACCCACAACGGTTCAATCTGCACTTGATGAACCACGGTGGAAAGAGGCCATGGATGTAGAACATAAATCTCTCCTTAAAAATAATACTTGGAAGTTAGTCGATACGCAACGGGAAAGAAACCCATAGGCTGCAAATGGGTGTTCAAAGTGAAGTATAAGGCGAGATGGATCTATTGATAAGCATAAATCCCGGCTTGTTGCAAAGGGATATGCTCGAAAAGAAGGCATAGATTATGAAGAGACTTTTGCCCCTACTTGCAAAAATGACTACCATTCGTGTACTTTGTGCCATGGGAGCTCGGTTTGGGTGGAAATTGCATCGAGATGGATGTTAAAAGTGCCTTCTTGAATGGTGACTTACAAGAAGAAGTATACATGACTCAACCAGAAGGATTCGTGGTTGAGGGGCAAGAACAAAAAGTATGCAAGTTGATCAAATCATTGTATGGGCTAAAACAAGCTCCTCGAGCTTGGTATATCAAGATAGACAGTCACCTTGTGCAGCATGGTTTCATAAGAAGTCCTTCAGATGCAAATCTCTATATTAAGAAAAGTGGTTACGATATAGTGATTCTTGTACTTTATGTGGACGATCTGATCATTACAGGAAGCTCAGAAAGAATGACTGACTTAGTGAAAAATGACTTGAAGCAATCATTTGAAATGACGGATCTAGGACTTCTACACTATTGTCTTGGTTTAGAAGTTACTCGGCAAAAATTTCATATTAGAGTAACACAAAAGAAGTATGCCAAGACTTTAGTAGAAAAATATCGGATGACTAACTGTAAGTCAAAGGCAACTCCCATGGAGCAAGGACTTAAGTTATCTCGATATGATGAGTCACCTCAGGTAGATGGTACTCTCTATCGCCAGTTGATTGGGAGTCTCCTATATCTGACAAATACCAGACCAGATCTCAGTTTTGTTGTGGGATATCTTTCAAGGTTCATGCAAGAGCCTAAGATGACACATTGGAAAGCAGCAAAAAGAGTGCTTCATTATGTTCATGGTAGTACAAATTATGGTCTGGAATATAGAAAGAATAATAATTTTTTCTTCTTGGGATACACGGACTCGGATTATGCCGGATCTATTGATGATCGTAAATCCACTTACGGATATGTTTTTCATCTAGGATCTGGACCTATCTCATGGCACGGTAAGAAGCGGCATGTGGTTGCTTTATCTTCTACAGAAGCGAGAATATCGTGCGACCGGTGAAGCAATCTGCGAGATAATGTGGTTAAGTCGCATTCTTACAAACATGGGCCTTCCAAAGAATCTTCCTCTTCATTTGTTTTGCGACAATCAAGGTGTTTTGAATCTTGTCAAAAATCCAATCTTTCATGAACGTACCAAACATGTTGATACGAGATGTCATTTTATTCGAGATGAAGTTCCAAAGCACCATATACAACTTCAATACATTTCTACTGATGATCAAGTTGCAGATATCTTTACCAAAGCACTTGGGCGTATCAAATATGAAAAATTTCGAGATACAATTGGGATTTGCCAATAATGTAATAAGGGGGGATGTTAGAATATTATGTTATATTACATTATTTTTACCAAAAGTAGCGCTCATAGGCGCTCTCCAATTTGGTTGAATAACCACTAATTGGTTAGAACCAACTTGTAACCAATTGTAACCTTTATATTTGAAATTAATGAGAATGGTCAATTGCTTCGTCAAATTCATCGATTCATGTTATCTTTATCGATCCGACACACACTCAAAGGATTCGGATCAGACTACTACCTAGATTCATACCGTCGTCGTCGATCTGACAAGGATTCTAGAAGATTTAGATCAGACTATTGCAAAGGGTTGGCTTCCCCTTCAAGGTTTGAACCTAGGTCTCTTTTTCGTAAGTGCCCAACCACACTTGCACTTACCAATTCACCTAAACCTTGAAAATATACCACCCATTATATTTGACATTACTTAAAAAATTAAAAAATTCCTTGTAATCTCACGTTACGAAACATAATATGTATAAATAATTATTATAATTAAAAACAGTCCAATGTTTTGGGCCATTGCAGACAATGGTAGGTGAACTTCGATATAGTTTTAGCCACTTTCCTCTTCAAGTTGACAAGAAGTCAGAGTTACTATAATGGGAAAACAACCAACTCATGAGGACGCAATCTTCTTTCTAAGTCAACCAACTCATGAGGACGCAATCTTCTTTCTAAGTCAACCAACTCATGAGGACGCAATCTTCTTTCTAAGTCAACCAACTCATGAGGACGCAATCTTCTTTCTAAGTCTTCAAATACACTTTGGAAATTACTTCAATGGCCAATAATAATCCGAGTACATTCACCAAGCAAAGAAAACACCGGTTGTGGTTATAAGAGTGGATTTTGCATAAGAGGAGAGATCAGCAATTCAGAGCATATTTGTCGGTTGGGTAATTCATTGAAGGTAAGGATTTTTTTGGGTCTTCATTAAATCGTAATTTTGTTGGTAAATCTGTAGTGTAGAGATACGAAGGTTGGTACCTCTGGTCATGAATTTTGTAGGATTTATGCATGTTAGGAAGCTTTCATGGACATGTGTTTGCTTTCTGGGTCCCCAAGTTTGGCTGGAAATTTTGGGCTGAAGTCCTGCTGGCATGGCTTGACAGTTATTGTTGGTCGTTGGGTCCCTAATTTTAGCTAGGATGGTGGCAAGTGAGCACCGATTAGATTGGTAAACATCCGTGATTGGTGATTTTATTGTTCAGCCCTAATTTTGGATAGATTTTTAAATGATATTTTCTTGCCTTTTATTTTCTTTTAGGGCCTCTACGTTCAGGATTGGAAACAGGGAATCTTAAAGGAAAGACAGAAGCCGATCAGGGAAACCTAGATTGTGTGTTCTTTTAGAGTGTGTACTGACCTCATGGACAGTGATCCCAATGGGAGATTAGGCAAGGAAAGCCAAGATTCCTATACTTTTATCCAGTATCCTGACTCCATGGACAGTGACACAAATGGGTAAAAGGCTGAGATCCAGACAGAGGATGCCAATTCCAATCTCAATTACTTCTCCCAAATGCCCCCTGATCCAAACAAGCAGACAGGCAATACGTCTCTTGTAAGTTCTTTGCAAAAATGTCTTCTGGAAATGAGTGGACCGTTAGGAGAAGCAGAGAAGAAAGCACCAATTTTTGAGTACTTGAGAAGGCCCTCTATAAAGGGAGGCTTTCTGAAACTGGGCACCTCAACTCTTCTTGTATTCCCATATGCAACATTTCAGAGGATAGCTGGTCAAAGAGATGAGGTGTGTAGAGCTACACATACTCTGGCGCCTATCCGGGGTTTGAAGGATGGTTTCAACATGCCTTTTGTTGGGGAAATTAGATGGAAGGTTCTAAGGGGAGCAATTAAGGAATGGCTACGAAACCCAAAGAATTTGGCATTGTTTATATGGGGCATTGTTGTGGCGGTGTCAGGGGCTATTCTCTTTTTAGTTATGGTTGGTTTTCTTAATAAGGCTTTCCCGAACAAGAGCCAGAGGGATGCCCGGTTTGAGGTCAGTAATCAAATTTTGAATGCTCTATTTACTATGATGTGCCTTTATGAACACCCGCTGTGATTTTATCAACTTTCACTTCTCTGTAGATGGAATCAGGAGGATATTATCAAGCTGAGGAAGATCTACTGCAAAAATGGGACTTACAAACCTCATGAGTGGGCACACATTATGATTGTTGTGTTGCTTCTACACTTGAATTGTTTTGCACAATATGCACTTTGTGGTCTTAATTGGGGCTACAAGAGATCGGAACGCCCTGCTATTGGAGTTGGTATGTGCCTTTTCGTTGTAATTGGTGTCCCTGCTGCAGCTGGTCTGTATATCATCCTCAGTGCTCTTGGAAAGGAGCGTGATACCAATTTGGAGGCTGGAGGCATCACAGATGTTGAAGTTATTCAGTCAGGTGAAAAGGCAAACCTATAAGTAATATGCTTGAAAAGAGATATTCTTTTGTTGTTAGGGAGAACAAAAGAATGGAACCAAAACCAGAATGGCAAGGAGGCCTATTTGACTGTTCGAGCGATATTCGTTTGGCATTTTTTTCAACATTTGCTTTGTTCTGTGTCTTTGGATGGAACATGGATAGACTACGATTTGGGAACATGTATGTGCACATAGTTACTTTTATTTTGTTATGCACGGCCCCTTTTTGGATATTCAATTTGGCTGCCATCAATTTAGACAATGAGCCAAAAACAGACAAATAACAAAAACAGACAAATAAGAAAGAAAGTAGTTTTGGAGATCCCGCCCAGCGGGGAGTAGCCAAAAACCACCATCGAGAAGATCCCGCCCAGCAGGAAGCAAATAAAAACTGTTACAATAAAATCTCGCCTCGCGGGAAGCAGTCAAAACCACCACAAACAATCCCACCTAGCGGGAAGCAACAGGGAAATCCTGCCATCCGGAAAACAAGCGAGAAAGAAAGGATCCCGCCTCACGGGAAAATCGACAGATTTGGCGGATCCTGCCCTGTGGAGAAACCATCCCGCCCACCGAGAAAACATTTCGTTCAGCGAGAGCCATCCTGCAGGAAGCCGACAGCCAAGACGAGAGAGGATCCAGCCCATCAAGAAGTGACCAAAGAGTTGCACCACAAGGAACCCGCCCTGGGAAAATAGAAGAGGATCCCAGCAACAGGGACCAAGAATCCCGTCCAAGCACAGAGCCCGTCGAGGATTCACAAGAAAAAGGGGGAAGCTATCCAAACCCTAAACCGACACCTCCATCGCACCGAGAAATGCAGGGGACCAGATCCACATGAATAACCTGCAAAAAACCTCAGGGGGAAGCCTGAGGGAAAAAGGGAAGGGATCCCCAACCAAACAGGGATCCCTGGGATTATTTTGATAATTTTCATTCAAATCAAATCACAAGAAAAGAAGTCCCTGTTACTATATCTTGAAAAAAAAAAGACCGTAACTATACCACCCATTTTATTTTATTATATATATATATATATATATATATATATGAAAAGAAGTCCCTCATTACTATATCTTAAAAAAGACCTTAACTATACCACCCATTATATATATATATATATATATATATATATATATATATATAAGAGAATCCTTACAAAAGGAAGTCTTGTTACTATACCACGAAGAATATAACCTCAACTATACCACCCATTATATATATATATATATATATATATATATATATATATATATATATATATATATATATATATATATATATATATATAAGGGAATCGGTTATATCTACAATCCTTTTCTACTATCAAGCATCTTGGGGTTGATTCCTTATAACCCCTATACCATCTGGTTGTTTTATAACCCGTCGTGACGCATACTCAAAGGAATCAGATCAGACTACTACCCAGATTTTGTTAGAATATTATGTTATATTACATTATTTTTACCAAAAGTAGCGCTCATAGGCGCTCTCCAATTTGGTTGAATAACCACTAATTGGTTAGAACCAACTTGTAACCAATTGTAACCTTTATATTTGAAATTAATGAGAATGGTCAATTGCTTCATCAAATTCATCATGGTACCAGAGCCAGGGACGATTAACCTACGGGGACGATAGACCTACGGACGGAGGACCTGACAAACAACCGACAAACCCTGACGCAGACAACGGACAGACTGACGCAGACAGAGGACCCTGACACACAGCGGACAGACCGGACGCAGATAGAGGACCCTGACACACAGCGGACAGACTGACGCAGACAGAGGACCCTGACACACAGCGGACAGACCGGACGTAGATCGAGGACTGACGCAGACAGAGGACCCTGACACACAGCGGACAGACCGGACGCAGATCGACGGTGGAGGAGGCGAGTGGAGGCAAAAGGGTGGGGTTGGTTGCCCGAAGGCAACCGAAAGCTTTAGCGCTTTCGGTATTTTTTCAACCCTCCCACAGTGGCCGCACAGGCCATGTGGGATAAATATTTTTTTTCCCCTCTCCGGCCTCGACGCGGATAATACCGCCGTGGTTCCCGATTTGTTTCATCGGGCCCTTCGGCTTCCGTGGTCGGTATGGTGGCTGTTCGGCGGTAGGTTGTGGTTTCGAATCCCGTCGGGGATTTTTTGACGACTGGTTCCGTCGCCTTTGACGCCTGTGCACTGTTGACGCCCGCCCGGCCAAGTTGACGCCCGCAACACGTTTTTTGATGCCCGAACTGAATTTTTGACGCCTGAAACGCGGTGTTGACACCCGAAGGACCTGTTGACGGCCGTAAAGCACAGATTGACGCCCAACAGGCGTCATTTACACCAAAGGAAGCATTATTGATGCCTTGAGGCTCCAATTTTTTTTCATTTGGGGATCTTTAACGGTATTTTTTTACCCATTCTTGTCTATTTTGCAATTTGAAGGGGGGAGTTCACAAATTTCACTTGCAAAATTGTCAGACAAAGGGGGGAATTGGTAATAGGAGCTATAATTTGTGGGCATTTATGATTGTTTTATTTGCATTTAAATACTCGCTTTTCTTGCATTATCAATCATAAATTACAAAAACATATAAGACCCCAAATTTATACCCTATTTGTGCAATTTATTGCACAGCAACGTTCGGTATTTGAGATACCTCTGGTCCACACTTACAGGTAATGTTGTCGTGCTTTGGACTACTGTATTCGCCGCCTAATATAGCTGCAACAACGACGTCTGAGCTTGTTCTCTATAAATCATCGGGGAGAAATAAGGCAAACCAGTTTTTTGTTTTTTTCCCATTTCATACCCACATCGTGATTGTTGTTAGGCGTAAATCCTGACGAAAGTTTTTTTTTCCAAAGTGTTTAGGGGAAGTTACGCCCCACGCATGCGGAATAAAACTTTCTATGGTAGGTGTCATTAACAACACGATGCCCTTTCAGTATCGCCTATGTTCAATATATTGTGCTTCTCATATGTACTTATAGTCTCCCTCACGTAAGGGCGAGTACATATTGAGTAGTATACTGTTCATATATACCTATAGTTTCCCTCACGTAAGGGCGGGTGTATATTGAATGGTTACAATATAAATATCTAGCAGGTATAAAGAAAGGGAGACCAATTGGTGGTATAAGGAACCTTCATAATGGCCACAATTCATAAGTATCTCTCATATTCACAATTGTTGAAAGGTCCTAACTTTGTTCCATGGAAGACAAAGATGAAAGCCATACTTCAGCTTGGAAGATTTATGGGATGTAGTGATCGGCACCGCCAAACGTCCTCAAACAAAGAGGAACAGATCAAGATGCTTGGGATAAGAAAGACAAGAAGAGTCTTGTGTTTATCTTGCTTGCTACTACAGATGAGGTGCAACCTCATATTTGTGATGCGAAAACTAGTAAGATATCCTGGGATGCTTTGATCACAGTATATGAAGGGAAGAATCAATCCACTATTCTCCATCTTCAAACTCAACTACATAATCTCAATATGAGTTCTGGAGAAACAATTGACATATTCCTTTGCAGAGTGGCAGACTTGAAAGCAAAATTGAATGCTATGGGAAAACCTGTGGATGATGATGTCTTGAATTCTGTTATCTTGAGAGCATTACCAAGTTCCTACAAGATGTTGATCACTTCTCTCAATGTTTCTGGTAGACAAGTATCATTTGTGGAACTGGTAAACTTGCTTCAGACTGAGGAGGCAACTCAGGTCCAGAAAGATGATATGCCAGATAATGCTCTCTCCACACAACAAAGTGGTAAAAAGCAAGGCCAGTTTCAAAAAGGGGGTGCTTCTTCCAAAGGAAAAGGGAAGCAATCTCAACAAAAAGATACAAAATATTGTAAAATTTGTGACATGAATAACCATGACACCAACAGGTGTTGGTTCAAAAACAAGCAACCAAATGAAAGAGGTTCACAAAAGAAGGGCAAGAACAAGCAAAAATACAATAAGCATAAGCAATCTAAAGGCCATGTTGCTTATGTTGAATCCAACTCAGACTCAAATTCTCCTGAGTCCGATTCAGATTCTGACTCTGAAAGAGCACACAAGGTGCTCATGACTCATACTTCGTCTTCCCATATAGATGTTGTATGGTATATTGATTCAGGAGCTAGCAAACACATGACTGGGGATAAATCCTGGTTTGATACTTTTGTGGAGAAAGAGGGTAAGCCAGTCACAATTGCTGACAATCAAGTATATCAAGTAAAAGGAGAAGGGGATATTTCTGTGTCCCTTCCTGATGGTAATTGTCAAATTGAAAAGGTTCTCTATGTTCCAGGCTTAGCCAATAATCTGCTTTCAATCACACAAATGTTGGATAGAAACATGGAAGTCGTGTTTCGAGTTGTCAATGGCAAGAAGAGATGTTTTATCACACACAGTGGTAAACATGTTGCAACCGGATCTTACAAACATGGCTTGTTTATTCTCGATGCTATTTCCACTCCACATGTTGCTTTGGCTGCAACTACAAAGGAGGCCACCTCTCTCTGGCATCGACGTTATGGGCATCTCAGTTCTGGATATTTGCTTGAATTACACAAATATGGGATGGTGAAAGGTCTTCCACCCCTCTCATCTATCTTGCCAGTTTGCTCAGATTGCTTAGCAGGGAAGCAACATCGAGTACCTTTTGAAGCTAGCTCCTCTCGAGCTACAAACCCTTTAGAGCTGGTACATACCGATCTGTGTGGTCCTATGCCAACCAACTATGGTGGGAAAAAGTATTTTCAACTATTCGTTGATGATTGCTCACGGAAGATGTGGGTTTTCTTTCTTCAGTTGAAATCAGAAGCATTTCTCTACTTTCAACAGTTCAAGAAGCTTGTTGAGAAGGAGTCGGGATGTTTGATAAAAACCCTCCGCTCATATCGAGGGGGGAATACACCTCTGAAGAGTTTTCAGAGTTTCTTAAGAAACATGGGATAAAAAGACAACTGACTACCGCCTATACACCTCAGTAGAATGGAGTTGCAGAAAGAAGAAATCGTTCCATTATGGAAATGGTTCGATGTATGCTAAAGGGAGCACATCTTGAGGATCAATATTGGGCAGAAGCAGTAAACACAACATTATACCTCCAAAATAGAGCACCCACCAGAGCTCTACAAGGGAAAACACCACAAGAAGCATGGAGTGGTAAGAAACCTTCCATTTCTCATCTAAGGGTGTTTGGATGTAAAGCATTCATGCACATTCCAAAATAGAAAATGAGGAAGTTGGATGAGAAAACCCTGTGATGTATCTTTCTTGGCTATGATGAGTACTCAAAAGGTTATCGATTGATTGATCCTAAGACCAAGAAGACACATGTAAGTAGAGATGTTGTATTTGATGAAGCTCTCACATCAAAAGACACATCCACAATTGTATACCTAGATGAAGAAGAGCCTAAGAAGGAGGTTCAACTTCTACAGCAAAAACAGAAAGTCCCAAAATGGTATACTAGCACTTTGAGAGATGCTAAGTTGAAATCCCTTCCCGATCTATCTCTTGATAGGCCATGTACTCGCAGTATGACTCAACAGATGAGAGCAGAGGAATCTACTTCAGAGGTTGACGAACTTTGTCAACACTTTGATGATTTGTCAGTGGGTACAGAAAATGATAGAGAGGAAGATAAGGATGGAGAAAAAATTTATATGTCTACATTGAATACAAACGAACCCACAACGGTTCAATCTGCACTTGATGAACCACAAGTGGAAAGAGGCCATGGATGTAGAACATAAATCTCTCCTTAAAAATAATACTTGGAAGTTAGTCGATCTGCCAACAGGAAAGAAACCCATAGGCTACAAATGGGTGTTCAAAGTGAAGTATAAGGCAGATGGATCTATTGATAAGCATAAATCCCGGCTTGTTGCAAAGGGATATGCTCATAAATAAGGCATAGATTATGAAGAGACTTTTGCCCCTACCGCAAAAATGACTACCATTCGTGTACTTTGTGCCATGGGAGCTCACTTTGGGTGGAAATTGCATCAAATGGATGTTAAAAGTGCCTTTTTGAATGGTGACTTACAAGAAGAAGTATACATGACTCAACCGAAGGATTCGTGGTTGAGGGGCAAGAACAAAAAGTATGCAAGTTGATCAAATCATTGTATGGGCTAAAACAAGCTCCTCGAGCTTGGTATATCAAGATAGACAATCACCTTGTGCAGCATGGTTTCATAAGAAGTCCTTCAGATGCAAATCTCTATATTAAGAAAAGTGGTTCTGATATAGTGATTCTTGTACTTTATGTGGACGATCTGATCATTACAGGAAGCTCAAAAAGAATGATTGACTTAGTGAAAAATGACTTGAAGCAATCATTTGAAATGACAGATCTAGGACTTCTACACTATTGTCTTGGTTTAGAAGTTACTAAGAAAATTTCATATTAGAGTAACACAAAAGAAGTATGCCAAGGCTTTAGTATAAAAATATCAGATGACTAACTGTAATTCAAAGGCAACTCCCATGGAGCAAGGACTTAAGTTATCTCGATATGATGAGTCACCTCAGGTAGATGGTACTCTCTATCGCCAGTTGATTGGGAGTCTCCTATATCTGACAAATACCAGACCAGATCTCGTTTTTTTGTGGGATATCTTTCAAGGTTCATGCAAGAGCCTAAGATGACACACTGGAAAGCAACAAAAAGAGTGCTTCATTATGTTCATGGTAGTACAAATTATGGTCTGGAATATAGAAAGAATAATAATTTTTTCTTACTAGGATACACAGACTCAGATTATGCCGGATCTATTGATGATCGTAAATCCACTTCTGGATATGTTTTTCATCTAGGATCTGGACCTATCTCATGGCACAGTAAGAAGCAAGCATGTGGTTGCTTTATCTTCTACAAAAGCAGAATATCGTGCAACCAAGTGAAGCAGTCTACGAGATAATGTGGTTAAGTCGCATTCTTACAAACATGGGCCTTCCAAAGAATCTTCCTCTTCATTTGTTTTGCGACAATCAAGGTGTTTTGAATCTTGTCAAAAATCCAATCTTTCATGAACGTACCAAACATGTTGATACCAGATGTCATTTTATTCGAGATGAAGTTCCAAAGCACCATATACAACTTCAATACATTTCTACTGATGATCAAGTTGCAGATATCTTTACCAAAGCACTTGGGCGTATCAAATATGAAAAATTTTGAGATACAATTGGGATTTGCCAATAATGTAATAAGGGGGGATGTTAGAATATTATGTTATATTACATTATTTTTACCAAAAGTAGCGCTCATAGGCGCTCTCCAATTTGGTTGAATAACCACTAATTGGTTAGAACCAACTTGTAACCAATTGTAACCTTTATATTTGAAATTAATGAGAATGGTCAATTGCTTCGTCAAATTCATCAGATTCATGTTATCTTTATCGATCTGACACGCACTCAAAGGATTCAGATCAGACTACTACCTAGATTCATACCGTCGTCGTCGATCTGACAAGGATTCTAGAAGATTTATATCAGACTATTGCAAAGGGTTGGCTTCCCCTTCAAGGTTTGAACCTAGGTCTCTTTTTCGTAAGTGCCCAACCACACTTGCACTTACCAATTCACCTAAACCTTGAAAATATACCACCCATTATATTTGACATTACTTAAAAAATTAAAAAATTCCTTGTAATCTCATGTTACGAAACATAATATGTATAAATAATTATTATAATTAAAAATAGTCCAATGTTTTGGGCCATTGCAGACAATGGTAGGTGAACTTCGATATAGTTTTAGCAACTTTCCTCGTCAAGTTGACAAGAAGTCAGAGTTACTATAACGAGAAAACAACCAACTCATGAGGACGCAATCTTCTTTCTAAGTCAACCAACTCATGAGGACGCAATCTTCTTTCTAAGTCTTCAAATACACTTCAAAAATTACTTCAATGGCCAATAATAATCCGAGTACATTCACCAAGCAAAGAAAGCACCGATTGTGGTTATAAGAGTGGATTTTGCATAAGAGGAGAGATCAGCAATTCAGAGCATATTTGTTGGTTGGGTAATTCATTAAAGGTAAGGATTTTTTGGGTCTTCATTAAATCGTAATTTTGTTGGTAAATCTGTAGTGTAGAGATACGAAGGTTGGTACCTCTGGTCATGAATTTTGTAGGATTTATGCATGTTAGGAAGCTTTCATGGACATGTGTTTGCTTTCTAGGTCCCCAAGTTTGGCTGGAAATTTTGGGCTAAAGTCCTGCTGGCATGGCTTGACAGTTATTGTTGGTCGTTGGGTCCCTAATTTTAGCTAGGATGGTGGCAAGTGAGCACCGATTAGATTGGTAAACATCCGTGATTGGTGATTTTATTGTTCAGCCCTAATTTTGGATAGATTTTTAAATGATATTTTCTTGCCTTTTGTTTTCTTTTAGGGCCTCTACGTTCAGGATTGGAAACAACGAATCTTAAAGGAAAGACAGAAGCCGATCGGGGAAACCTATATTGTGTGTTCTTTTAGAGTGTGTACTGACCTCATGGACAGTGATCCCAATGGGAGATTAGACAAGGAAAGCCAAGATTCCTCTACTTTTTTCCAGTATCTTGACTCCATGGACAGTGACCCAAATGGGAAAAAGGCTGAGATCCAGACAAAGGATGCAAATTCCAATCTCAATTACTTCTCCCAAATGCCCCCTGATCCAAACAAGCAGATAGGCAATACGTCTCTTGTAAGTTCTTCGCAGAGAGGTATTTTGGAAATGAGTGGACCGTTAGGAGAAGCGGAGAAGAAAGCACCAATTTCTGAGTACTTGAGAAGGCCCTCTATAAAGGGAGGCTTTCTGAAACTGGGCACTTCAACTCTTCTTGTATCCCCATCTGCAAAATTTCAGAGGATAGTCGATCAAAGAGATGAGGTGTCTAGAGCTACACATACTCTGGCGCCTATCCGGGGTTTGAAGGATGGTTTCAACATGCCTTTTGTTGGGGAAATTAGATGGAAGGTTCTGAGGGGAGCAATTAAGGAATGGCTACAAAACCCAAAGAATTTGGAATTGTTTATATGGGGCATTGTTGTGGCGGTGTCAGGGGCTATTCTCTTTTTAGTTATGGTTGGTTTTCTTAATAAGGCTTTGCCAAACAAGAGCCAGAGGGATGCCCGATTTGAGGTCAGTAATCAAATTTTGAATGCTCTATTTACTATGATGTGCCTTTATCAGCACCCGCTGCGGTTTTATCAACTTTCACTTCTTTGTAGATGGAATCAAGAGGATATTATCAAGCTGAGGAAGATCTACTGCAAAAATGGGACTTACAAACCTCATGAGTGGGCACACATTATGATTGTTGTGTTGCTTCTACACTTGAATTATTTTGCACAATATGCACTTTGTGGTCTTAATAGGGGCTACAAGAGATCGAAACGCCTTGCTATTGGAGTTGGTATGTGCCTTGCCGTTGTAATTGGTGTCCCTGTTGCAGCTGGTCTGTATATCATCCTCAGTCCTCTTGGAAAGGAGTGTGATACCAATTTTGAGGCTGGAGGCATCACAGATGTTGAAGTTATTCAGTCAGGTGAAAAGGCAAACCTATAAGTAATATGCTTGAAAAGAGATATTCTTTTGTTGTTAGGGAGAACAAAAGAATGGAACCAAAACCAGAATGGCAAGGAGGCCTATTTGACTATTCGAGCGATCTTCCTTTGGCATTTTTTTCAACATTTGCTTTGTTCTGTGTCTTTGGATGGAACATGGATAGACTACGATTTGGGAACATGTATGTGCACATAGTTACTTTTATTTTGTTATGCATGGCCCCTTTTTGGATATTCAATTTGGCTGCCATCAATTTAGACAATGAGCACGTTCGAGAAGCACTTGGTATTACTCGGATCATTCTCTGCGTATTTGGACTTCTTTATGGTGGGTTTTGGAGGTTTCAAATACGTAAAAGGTTTGGCTTACCTGCAAATCGTTGGTGTTTTGGGCAGGCAACTCTGACAGATTTCATGCAATGGCTTTTCTGTAGTGTTTGTTCTCTCTGTCAAGAGGTTCGCACTGGAGACTTCTATGAGGTGTGGGAGATAAAACACTTTCCTAAACAGGCTGTTGACTGTGATTTACCAAACCTGGGCGGTGTTTCACCTCAGTTAGTTCCTTTGAGTGATGAGGCAGGATTATTACCATCGTCTGTGAACTCTTATTATTTGAGTACCGGTCAATCGCCTTTGAATGGCCAAGCTTCAACATCGCATATTCCAAGTTCCATGTTTTCTGCTGAAAGCTCTCCAATGAGAGAAACTCATGTATTGAATTCTTTAGCATTGATGCTAGAGGATGCATCCAAAGAAGAAGATCAGATGGAAAAGTCAAATATTAAAGCTGATCCAATGAATGCACCCATTCCTTTATGCCTGCAAAGAGAATAAGATGGTAACTGGAATCCAAATTATTGCGTTAACACAATTTGTATTTTTGGTCAATGATTCTGTCTTATTTATTTTTTTTGGTATTAATAAAACTGAAAATAGAAGGAAGACCATACGAAGCTTTAAAATGAAAACAGAAGGAATTCACTGGGGTTTTTGTATTGGTATTATAAAACCGAAAATTGAAGGAAAATCAAAGGAAGCTTTAAATGGCAATAGGAAGAACACGTAAGTTAGAAATCTGGTTAAGGTTTTCATATTGGTATTAATAAAACTGAAAACCGAGAAAAGACCTATCGAAGTTCTAAATCAAAACAGAGAAATCAAACAAATATATTGAAATATTTACTTTAAGTTTTTTTTAGATCAAATGGTATAAACTTAATTCTTATATTCAAATTTAAATTTTGCGTACCAAAAGTTTATATTATATTCAAAGCTCAAAGTCCTAGCTCTGCTTCCATGGCACACTATTGAAATGCTTAAAGCCCTAGCTCTACCTCCATAACACGCTACTGAAATACTCAAATCCCTAACTCTCCTTTCGTCGGGCGTTGCCGAACTATTTTAAAATAGAAAAATGGGTCGATCGGGATTCAACATATTCTATAGCTCAAGCCCTTAATAGAGAAAAGAGGTTTTTAATCTTGAGGGAGTCTCGAAGACGAACCTCTCTATCGCCCTAGAGCAACTTTCCACTTCCTTGGGCAGAGATAGGGTTTGGGAGGGAACTCAGAATATTTCGACCAGGCTCTTAAAAATAGGAAAAATAGGGAAGGCATTCAACTGGCATGGCAACTGAATGGGATAGGGGAGTTGATGAAAGGAACTGAGCAATAGCTTAGGAAGAAACTAGTAGTCTTCTCTGTTTTGCACAGTATGCACTTTGTGGTCTTAATTGGGGCTACAAGAGATCGGAACACCCTGCTATTGGATTTGGTATGTGCCTTGTCATTGTAATTGGTGTCCCTGCTGCAGCTGGTCTGTATATCATCCTCAGTCCTCTTGGAAAGGAGTGTGATACCAATTTGTAGGCTGGAGGCATCACAGATGTTGAAGTTATTCAGTCAGGTGAAAAGGCAAACCTATAAGTAATATGCTTGAAAAGAGATATTCTTTTGTTGTTAGGGAGAACAAAAGAATGGAACCAAAACCATAATGGCAAGGAGGCCTATTTGACTGTTCGAGCGATCTTCGTTTGGAATTTTTTTCAACATTTGATTTGTTCTGTGTCTTTGGATGGAACATGGATAGACTACGATTTGGGAACATGTATGTGCACATAGTTACTTTTATTTTGTTATGCACGGCCCCTTTTTGGATATTCAATTTGGCTGCCATCAATTTAGACAATGAGCACGTTCGAGAAGCACTTGGTATTACCGGGATCATTCTTTGCGTATTTGGACTTCTTTATGGTGGGTTTTGGAGGGTTCAAATGCGTAAAAGGTTTGGCTTACCTGAAAATCGCTGGTGTTTTGGGCAGGCAACTCTGACAGATTTCATGCAATGGCTTTTCTGTAGTGTTTGTTCTCTCTGTCAAGAGGTTCGCACTGGAGACTTCTATGAGGTGTGGGAGATAAAACACTTTCCTAAACAGGCTGTTGACTGTGATTTACCAAACCTGGGCGGTGCTTCACCTCAGGTAGTTCCTTTGAGTGATGAGGCAGGATTCTTACCATCGTCTGTGAACTCTTATTATTTGAGTATCGGTCAATCGCCTTTGAATGGCCAAGCTTCAACATCGCATATTCCAAGTTCCATGTTTTCTGCTAGAAGCTCTCCAATGAGAGAAACTCATGTATTGAATTCTTTAGCATTGATGCCAGAGGATGCATCCAAAGAAGAAGATCAGATGGAAAAATCAATTATTAAAGCTGATCCAATGAATGCACCCATTCCTTTACGTCTGCAAAGAGAATAAGATGGTAATTGGAATCCAAATTATTGCTTTAACACAATTTGTATTTTTGGTCAATGATTCTGTCTTATTTATTTTTTTTGGTATTAATAAAACTAAAAATAGAAGGAAGACCATACGAAGCTTTAAAATGAAAACAGAAGGAAGTCACTGGGGTTTTTGTATTGGTATTAATAAAACTGAAAATTGAAGGAAAATCAAAGGAAGCTTTAAATGGCAACAGGAAGAACACGTAAGTTAGAAATCTGGTTAAGGTTTTCATATTGGTATTAATAAAACTGAAAACCGAGAAAAGACCTATCGAAGTTCTAAATCAAAACAGAGAAATCAAACAAATATATTGAAATATTTACTTTAAGTTTTTTTTAGATCAAATGGTATAAACTTAATTCTTATATTCAAATTTAAATTTTGCGTACCAAAAGTTTATATTATATTCAAAGCTCAAAGTCCTAGCTCTGCTTCCATGGCACGCTATTGAAATGCTTAAATCCCTAGCTCTACCTCCATAACACACTACTGAAATACTCAAAGCCCTAACTCTCGTTCCGTCGGGCGTTGCCGAACTATTTTAAAATAGAAAAATGGGTCGATCGGGATTCAACATATTCTATAGCTCAAGCCCTTAATAGAGAAAAGAGGTTTTTAATCTTGAGGGAGTCTCGAAGACGAACCTCTCTATCCTTATTTAAGCCCTAGAGCAACTTTCCACTTCCTTGGGGAAAGATAGGGTTTGGGAGGGAACTCAAAATATTTCGACCAGGCTCTTAAAAATAGGAAAAATAGGGAAGGCATTCAACTGGCATGGCAACTGAATGGGACAGGGGAGTTGATGAAAGGAACTGAGCAATAGCTTAGGAAGAAACTAGTAGTCTTCTCTGATCCTGCGGTTTATCGTGCGGTGCGAAATACTGCTCAAAGTCCTAGCTCTACCTTCGGTGTGAAATACTGATCAAAGCCCTAACCCTACCTCCATCACGCGTTGCGAAATGCTACTCAAAACCCTAGCTCTGCATCGTTGCGCTAGAAATGTCCAAAGTTTAAATCTAAATATCTTATTAATAAATACTCAGCCATATCTACCAATCCACTAACAAAATAATTCAATGTTCCAGGTGTGAGAATTCATATGCGTGAAGGCAGATGGAATGGAAAAGTAAGCCACATGACATGGTTGTATAGGATCTAAGAACCAAAACACAAGAGGCCAAAGCATCGTAATATTTCTCCAAAAAAAAAAAATCTCTCATAATTTCGTCTTAAGATTTGTTTTTTATTTTTTAAAGGTCAAATGCAACAAGGCCACCCTCTCTTAAACCAAAGATTTGATTATTTATTTAACGATAAATTAATAAAACATATTAATATTAATATTATTAAATTTTAAATTTTATAGTTCCTTAGATTGGAAAGAGGTAAAATGAATATTTCTCCAAAGATATTTTAACTGTATATAATTAATGTTTCATTTTAGTAACTTCCATAAAAAATATTATACCAACTATACTATCCATTATTTAAAAAATATAAAAAATTTCTTATAATCTCAAATTACTAAACATAATTATTATAATTAGAAACAGTCCAATTTTTGGGCCATTACAGACAATGGTAGGTGAACTTCGATATTGCTTTAGCCAATTTCCTCGTCAAGTTGACAAGAAGACAGAATAAGTATAATGAGAAAACAACCAACTCATGAGGACGCAGTCTCTCCAAGTTTTCAAATGCACTTCGGAAATTACGACATTGGACAATAATGATCCGAGAACATTCACCCAACAAAGAAAGCACCGGATGTGGTTATAAGAGTGGATTTGGGCATGTTAGGAAGCTTTCATGGACATGTGTTTGCTTTCTGGGTCCCCAAGTTTGGCTGGAAATTTTGGGCTGAAGTCCTACTGGCATGGCTCGACAGTTATTTGCAGGTCGTTGGGTCCCTAATTTTAGCTAAGATGGTGGCAAGTAAGCACCGATTAGATTGGTAAACATCCGTGATTGGTGATTATATTGTTCAGCCCTAATTTTGGATAGATATTTAAATGATATTTTCTTGCCTTCTGTTTTCTTTAGGGCCTCTAGGTTCAGGATTGGAAACAGGGAATCTTAAAGGAAAGACAGAAGCTGATCGGGGAAACCTTGATTGTGTGTTCTTTTAGAGTGTGTACTGACCTCATGGACAGTGAACCCAATGGGAGATTAGGCAAGGAAAACCAAGATTCCTCTATTTTTTTCTAGTATCTTGACTCCATGGACAGTGATCCAAATGGAGAAAAGGCTGAGATCAAGACAGAGGATGCCAATTCCAATCTCAATTACTTCTACCAAATGCCCCTGATCCAAACAAGCAGACAGACAATACGTTTCATGTTAGTTCTTCGTAGAGAGGGCTTCTGGAAATGAGTGGACCATTAGGAGAAGCAGAGAAGAAAGCACCAACACCTCAGAAACCCAAAGAAAATTTCTTAAGTACTTGAAAAGGCCCTCTATAAAAGGAGGCTTTTTTAAACTAGGCTCCTCAACTCTTCTTGTATCCGCATATGCAACATTTTTGTTAGAGTAAATCACTATATAAAATATAGAAAAGCAATTATAGTGTTTCAAACTTTAACAACAGAATTAACAAAATAAGACAAACACACACAGTAGAAGAGACAACGATTTTAACGTGGTTCACCCAATGTGGGTTACATCCACCGAGAATTTTCAGTCCTTTCTTTCTCAATCCAAGCAATAGAGGGTTACAACCTATAGCAAACATCTGCTGTAATTTCCTCTCTATTTTTACAAGGAATCAACACAGTAATTTTTCATTGTATACTCTGTTTTTCCTCACAACTATATAGAAGAAAAACACAAAAAAAAACAGCTTTTCTTAATAGATTCCAAGATTAACACTGAGTTCCCAACACCTAATTTTGGGATAAAAACAAAATAACTTTCCCTGGCTGTCTTGTTGTAAATCCGAAAACTTTCTCTGGTAGACTAACAGACTATAAATCTGGAAACTTTCCCTGCCCGTCCTACAGTAAATCCAAAAACTTTCTCTATTTAGCCTCCTCATAATTAGGCTTCATTCCTAACAATCTCCCACTTGGAGACTAATTCCATTGCACCATACTGCAACCAAGGACTGAAAAATTCTCATCATGGCCTCTTATTCCTTAAGGCCAATTGAAGTTGAGCAAAAGCTCAAGTTTTCTCTTGACACCACTTTTGTAAGCATGTCGCGAGGATTTTGTGATGTGTGAACTTTCCCTAATTTCAAAGATCCATCTTCCACTACTGATCTAATGAAATGATACCTGAGTTTGATGTGTTTAGTTTTTGAATGGAATGTCGAATTCTTCGCAAGGTGTATAGCATTCTGGCTATCACTCCACAACCTATTATCCTCTTGCTTCTTCCCCAGTTCTTCCATTAGTCTTTTCAACCAAACCATCTCTTTGCTTGCTTCTGCAGCAGCAACATATTCAACTTCGGTGGTTGAAAGGGCAACTACGTGTTGGAGTTTAGAAATCCAACTAACCGCTCCTCCTCCTATAGTAAAGATGTAGCCAGTGAGTGCTCCTTCCACCATCAAGATCACCTGCCATATCAGAATCTACAAAACCTTTCAAGCATATATTAGGGCCTCCAAAATTCAAAGAATATTTTGAAGTTCCTCTCAAATACCTGAGTATCCATTTTACCGCTTGCCAATGTCCTTTTCCCGGATTACTCATAAATCTACTCACTACTCCCACTGCGTGGGCAATGCCTAGTCTTGTACAAACCATTGCATACATCAAGCTTCCAACCACTGATGCATAGGGAACCTTAGCCATATGCTCTTGTTCTTTTTGTGTCTTGGGACACAAATATTTGGTGAGTTTGAAATGCTTTGCCAATGGAGTAGCAACAAACTTTGCATTGTTCATGTTGAATCTCTTAAGCACTTTTTCAACGTATTCTACTTGTGACAATTTGAGAGTGTGACTCTCCTTGTCTCTTGTTATCCTCATACCAAGGATTTGTTTGGCTTCTCCCAAATCCTTCATGGCAAAGGATTTCGCCAACTTCTTCTTGAGCATGTTTATATCTTGCATATTTGTTCCTGCAACTAACATGTCATCCACATACAATAGCAAAATAACATAGTTACCATTTCCGGTTTGCTTAAAATATACACAGTGATCACTTTGACATCTTTCAAACCTTTGATTAGCCATGAACTTATCAAATTTTAAATGCCGTTGTCTAGGAGCTTGTTTTAACCCATACAAGCTCTTTTTCAGTTTACATACCCAATCCTCTTTACCTTTCACCTAAAAGCCTTCTGGTTGGTGCATATAAATTTCCTCCTCAAAATCACCATGAAGAAATGTTGTCTTCACATCCAATTGCTCCAGATACAAATTTTCTATAGCTATAAGACTCAAAATAGCTCTAATAGAGGTCATTTTTACAACTGGAGAAAAAATCTCATCAAAATCAATACCTTTTTTTTGAGTGAATCCCTTGACCACTAGTCTTGCTTTGTATCTCTTATGCCCTTCATTCTCCTCTTTAATCCCGTACACCCATTTATTGGTCAAAGCTCTTTTACCTTTGGGTAGCTCAACCAAATCCCAAGTTTGGTTGTGGAATAAAGAGTCCATTTCTTCATTCATTGCAAGCTCCCACTTATTCCTGGTATCCATCTATAATGCTTCCTGAAAACATTTTGGCTCACCAACATCAGTATACAAAACATAATCAAAGAAACGTTGAGGAATTTTACTTATCCTGGTAGATCGTCTAACAGCACTTTTTGGAGATTGAGGTGCTTGTTGCTGCTTCTGTATATTTTGATCTTCTACCACTTTTGGAGTTACCTTTTCTATGTGTCCATCAAGGTCTATGTATTCAGTAATTTCCTCTTTCTATTTCTTTCCCTGCAACCTATCTTTATACAAGTTTTTTCATTAAATATGACATCCCTACTTCTAATGAATTTTCGGTTATCACAATCCCATAATCTGTAACCCAAGCCATCAATATCGTAACCAATAAAATAGCACTTTTGGGCCTTAGAATCTAACTTATTTTTGTTCTCTTTGTCTATATGCATAAAAGCCTCACATCCAAATACCTTAAGGAAAGAATAATTTACTGGTTTACCTGTCCAAAGCTGTTCCGGAATTCCTCCATCCAAGGCACTAGACGGCCCTCTATTAATCAGATATACTGCAGTATCAACAACATGAGCCCATAAAAATAATGGTAAGCCTACATGTATTATCATGCTCCTAGCACACTCCATGATGGTTCTATTCATTCTTTCTGCAACCCCATTTTCTTGAGGTGTTCTTGGAACTACCTTGATTCTTCTAATTCCATTTTTAGAACAAAACACATCAAATTATCTATTGCAATATTCTCCACCATTATTCGACTTTAGATACTTTAACATTTTTCCAGTTTCATTTTCAACTAATGCTTTCCAATTCTTGAAGGTATTAAAAACATCACTTTTATTCTTAATGCAATATATCCATGTTTTCCTTGTTGCATCATCAATAAAAAGTACATAGTAAGAGGAACCTCCAAGAGAAGTTACCTGAGCTGGGCCCCAAACATCTGAGTGCACAAGCTCCAATTTCTCTTTCTTCCTTTCCTTGCCATCCTTGAGAAATCTAACTCTCTTTGCTTTACCATAAACACAATCCTCATAGAATTCCAAATCAATCTCTTTTAACTTAGGCAATAACTTCCTTGAATGTAAAATTTCCATACCTTTTCCACTCATATGGCCAAGTCTTTGGTGCCACAAAGATGCACTCTCACCTGTAGAAACTAAATTCATGGAGCAGTGAGAAAAATCAGTAAGTAAATAAACAGTACCCACCAATTTACCTCTAGTTACTATCAATGAACCTTTAGTAACTTTCCAAGCATTTTCTTCGAATGCAACCGTGTATCCTTCACCATCAAGCTTACTTGTCGATATAAGATTTCTCTTTAAATCTGGTATGTGTCTTACCTCTTTAAGAGCCCATTGACATCCATTTGGGGATTTAATCAAAATCTTTCCAATACCCACGATTTTACATGGTTGGTCATTTTCCAACGAACTCGTCCATAATCTCCGAAACATAATCTATGAAGTATTCCTTATGTGAGGTAGCATGGAATGAAGCACCACTATCAATTACCCAATAATCGCTATTTCTATCAAGAGATAAGATTAAAGCATCTTGTAGAATTTGTCCGATAATATTGGCTTCTGAAGTGTTACCATTATTATCATTACCTTCATTTCCATTACCCTTTCTTTGCCAATAGATCCTTCTTGAGATGACCCTTTTTGCCACAGTGCCAACACTGTAGCTTTCCTTTTCCACGTGATTTGGATCTGCCTTTGGATTTGCCACGATGTGAACTCTTGCCTCTTTCTCTTCCTCTTCCTCTATTCTCAATAGTTAAGGCGATGCTAGATGATTCTCCTATGGTTTTTCTTCTCATGTCCTCACTGAGTATCACACCAACCACATCATCAAATTCTAATTTAATTGAACTCAAAGCAGAGTTACTTACCGCCATTATCAAACTGTTCCAACTTTTCGAAAGAGAGCATAAGATTAATAAGGCCCTAAGCTCATCATAAAAATCCAATCCTACCGAATGCAATTGATTAGTTACGAGTATTAAATTCATTTAAATGATCATGCACAGATCCTCCTTCACTCATTTTCATGTTAAATAACCTTTTCATTAAGAATACCTTATTTGATGTTGATGGTTTCTCATACATCTTGGCCAACTTATCCATGACTCCCTTGGTAGTCTTTTCATTAGATATTTTGAAGGCTATGGTGGCTCCCAAGCACAGCCTCACAGTACCCAATGTCTTTCTATCAAGGAGACTCCACTCCTCATCATACATAGTGGAAGGTCTCTTTGTTTCCCCCTCAAGAGGTAAGTAAATATCCTTATGGTACAAGTAATCCTCCATCTGCATCTTTCAGAATTGAAAGTTCTGGCCATTGAGTTTTGGAACTCTAAACCTCTCTTCTTTCGCCATTGCTCCCACTTGATCCAAAAATTCTCCTTCTATCAAGTGCACCCAACAAAACAAACGCTCTGATACCACTAGTTCGAGTAAATCACTATATAAAATATAGAAAAACAATTATAGTGTTTCAAACTTTAACAGCATAATTAACAAAATAAGACAAACACACACAGTAGAAGAGAATAATTTTAACGTGGTTCACCCAATGTGGGTTACATCCACCGAGAATTTTTAGTCCTTTCTTTCTCAATCCAAGCAATAGAGGGTTACAACCTACAACAAACATCTGTTGTAATTTCATCTCTATTTTTACAAGGAATCAACACAGTAATTTTTCATTGTATACTTTGTTTTTCCTCACAACTATATAGAAGAAAAAAAACAAAAAAAACTGCTTTTCTTAATACATTCCAAGATTAACACTGAGTTCCCAGCACCTAATTTTGGGATAAAAACAAAAAAACTTTCCCTAGCTGTCCTGTTGTAAATCCGAAAACTTTCTCTGGTAGACTAACAGACTGTAAATCTGGAAACTTTCCCTGCCCGTCCTGCAGTAAATCTAGAAACTTTCTCTATTTAGCCTCCTCATAATTAGGCTCCATTCCTAACAATTTCAGAGGATAGCCAACGAAAGAGATGAGGTGTCTAGAGCTACATAGACTCCGACGCCTATCCGGGGTTTGAATGATGGTTTCAACATGCCTTTTGTTGGGTAAATTAGATGGAAGGTTCTGAAGGGAGCAATTACGAAATGGCTATGAAACCCAAAGAATTTGGCATTTTTTATAAGGGGCATTGTTGTGGCGGTGTCAAGGGCTATTCTTTTTTTGGTAATGGTTGGTTTTCTTGATAAGGCTTTCTCGAACAAGAGCTAGAGGGATGCATGGATTAAGGTCAGTAATCAAATTTTGAATGCTCTATTTGCTATGATATGCCTTTATCACCACCTGATGCGCTTTTATCACCTTTCACTTCTCAGTAGATGGAAACAGGAGGATATTATCAAGCTGAGGAAGATCATCTACAAAAATGGGACTCACAAACCTCATGAGTGGGCACACATTATGATTGTTGTGTTGCTTCTACACTTGAGTTGTTTTGCACTGTATGCACTTTGTGGTCTTAATCGAGGCTACAAGAGATCGAAACGCCCTGCTATTGGAGTTGGGAAAATGTGCCAAGTTCACATGCAAATTTAAAGAATGGCTACATGGATTAAGAGGGTAAAGTATTAGCAAAATAGTTGGTAAATGTTGGATAATCTGGTCTTAATTGGGGTAACAAGAGATCGGAACGCCCTGCTATTGGAGTTGGGAAAATGTGCCAAGTTCACATGCAAATTTAAATAAGGGCTACATGGATTAAGAGGGTAAAGTATTAGCAAAATAGTTGGTAAATGATGGATAATCACGCATTGTTGATTCACTTGCATTGAAAAATCATAAGCTTTCCAAAACGGATGGGACCAAAAAGGAATAATTATTCAAAGACCTTCCCACTAAGAGAAGTCAAAATAAGAAGAATCCTTCTCTCGACATTCCATCAATACCAAGCAAAGTGGCCTTATTTGCCTCTTCCTTTCTTTTTTTAGTTTAAGGAGATAATTTTGAGCAAAGTTATCACCAAAGAGCTAACAAGATAGAGGGCCTAAGGCTTCCTCAATTTATCAATTATCTGATGTTGCAAGGAGACCTAAGATGTTGAGAAAGGAAGCTCTTTGAAAGAAGTTGCTAGCAAAATTAAATATCCCTACACCATGAGGGCATGTTAATCCATCAGACCAGAAAAGATGATGGTCTATAGCATTTCTAGTGATAGCTAAGTCTAATCTCGCTATTGATAGGAGTCCTAGAGCCTTTTTGATGATAGCTAAAAGGACTCTATCTTTAACAAGACCCCTCCTTCAAAGACAACTAAAACTTTCCCATCATCTAGATGGGTAGGTTTGAAAATCAAATTATTATCCATGTGTAACTAGGTTCACAGTGACTATCTCATTGGTCACAAATGCCTAGGGCTATTACCAAGGGAACATCAACAAAGACCCCAGGAGAAATGTCACCACCCTCATTATCCTAACATATTAAGAGCACATTTTTTTTCTTGGTTTACCCATCACAAAGTCGACATGGTTAACAACTCCTAATAAAAGGGTCACCCATTTCTATACTTACATTTGTCCGTCAATAGGTATATGATCCACTCATCCCTATACTAATATTTGTCTATCAATGCAAGTACATTAGGTGTAGAGATTCACCCATCACTATACTCACATTTTTCCATCAATGCAAGTACATTAGGTGTAGAGATTCACCCATCCCTATACTTACATATGTCCATTAATGTAAGCACACTAGGTGTTATTCTTACTCTGAGCTATCCTACTCATTACTCCCATATGATTTAGCTCACATACTTTATTCTATCTATTGAAGAGAGCTCGTTGTCGCTACACACAACGTAGATCTATTTATGTTGGTGTCAAGCGCTAGGGAAGCCGACTATCATTCTCGTCATAACGTCGAGTTCACCATCCCAAGAGTAAGTCTCATCCTATATACACAAGCATTGTGATTGACTTAAAAAACCTATATGAGGATCCTCAGGTTGTTCGTTTCAGTTCGTGAGCAAGGATGGTGGTTCCTGGGCCTTTCTACTAGAGTGGTGGGGGTTTCCTTCTGTATTATCTGGTCTAGGGGGGATTAGTGTGTTTGCAATTGTGGTCCCTCCTTCCTCCTTTTGGCTTCCGGGATCTTGTCTTTGCGCTTGTTGTTGTTTTCCCTGGATCCTTCCGGCTTCCTCATTTTTCTCCTTGCTATGCATAGGGATATCTTGGCCTGTAGATATCCCCAGTAGTGTTGTTCCACTTTTCAGGCTCATGCGGAGGCTTCCCATTTTTTCTTTAAGGACCCTAATGCCATTTCCTAGGTTGTCTGTTGTTGATCCCTGGCATGTATCTCGGTGCTACTTGATGCTTTGCTCGCGCGACTGCTTGCTACTCCGCTACACCCTGGGTTGCATCCCGAGTCGTCCCTGGGTGAGGATCCTCTCCAATTTTCTAAAAATTCCCTGCTTCTGGTTTTCGGGCAGGATTTTTGGTTGCAGGCTATTCTTGGCCTTCCCGCTCTCCCTACGTAGGTCTGGGCAGGTGCGCTGTATCCACCCCTGGGAGGATCCCAAACTATTGTATCCACCCTTGGGTGGATCCTAGACTGTTGTATCCACCCCTGGGAGGATCCCAGACTGCCAACAATGGGAGGATGATATTTTCGTGAAGTGGGCCTCACTAGTTGGTACTAGAATCTGGTCTTTCTGCTGGATCAATCTGGCCCTTTCCCTTTCAGTTTGTGTTTATTTTCATGTACTAAGAAATTGCTTTAAATCTTGGTGTTATGGCCCTTTTTGTTATAAGGTTTTGGGCTCCTCCTAAAAAACCCAATTTGTATATAAAATTCTAGTTACTTATCAAAAAAAAAAGTCTTACACATCTAAGCTAAACCAGTCAATTTCAATTAACTTCCAACGTCATCTTAAAGCAACCGAACATTATCTTCTTTCTTGAAGAGCATAAGCATTCATATCACTTTTAAAAGAATAGAGATCGCATCAAAGATACACATATCATTACTTATTAATCATATATATCCAAATAACACATCAGTTTCACAGTTTAATTTGAATCTAGCCAAATGTAAATCTTTCCATTAAATTGGGAGAATTATCAGATGTCCTTGGCTACTCTTAAGCAACACTGGATTGTTTCACACTTGACGTGGAACTCAATAGTAAGAAAACACTAGAGAACTTTTGCACCAATATTTCGATTTGATCGATTGGCAAAATATAAAAAACTAACACCCATATGTATTGTTGGAAAGAAGTTACAACAAAGTTCCTATGTAACCAAAGATAACCCGAACCACCTTCCACTTATCTATCAGCGATCACCATCTCTATCGTTCTTTAGAGTTTTTCCTACATTTCATTTTGCATGAGGTCTTTGCAACAAGAATACTTACAAAAGTAATTATCAATACCTCAAGTTCTCAATACAAATCCCTTGTCATTTGGAGATTCGAAATCTCCTCAATAAAACCCTGCCTTGTCTCTCAAAAATGACTCTAGGTTTTAAAACAAGAGTGAAATAACACATAACAATACTTCATTCATAATAAGTAAAGTTCTATTTTCTTTTGCTAAAATAGTGCTAACCTCTCAGCAACCATGAATCAATTAAATAAGACCAAATAAAACTACCTGCAGAGCCTATACAATCAAAAGATATTCATTAACCACTATAAATCTTATTCAAGAAACGTCAGCAAAGTTCTCCCATTACATAAGCATATTCAGGAAAATATAAATTCATTTCTTGTAATTCCACAAGCATGCAACACCATGAAAAGCATCCTCACACACGTATCACAAAGTGCAACAGTAAACACTCATCAAGAATGCAGTTCTGAGCGGGTTAAATAAAAGAACACTTTCAAGGAAAGTTTCCAACCCTAACATCGAGGTCACAAACCATCTTGTTTAAACATCTACTGGCAATTTTTTTGTTATCTAAGATCAATAACAACAAATATTCCAACTAGCCTACTCATACTATATTGATGCATATGTTTACAATATATTTCCTCACCAGGTAACATTGCTATCTATTTCAAGAAGACTTACACAAAAGACAACAACCCAAATTTAATCTCTTAATCTCTTTAAGACCACCGAGCAAGTTCTTCCCCCCTTGTCTGACGGAAGCCACGTCTATAAACTAGAAGGTTACTGACACACCTGCACTATCCATTAAAATCATTTCTACCCATTTCCTTCTAAAGACACTACAGTGCAATGACTTTAGAATTGCTCAAGCTCCAAGCTGACGAATATAAGCAATCTTACACCGTGCTTCGAGGTAAAACATGGACATTACTCTAAGAGTCTAGGTAAAGAAAAGACTCGCATTGCACATAATAAAATACCTTCACAGAGGGTTCATTTCCAATCTAGAATAACAACTACATACATCTCACCATCATAAGAATTTTGATAAAACAAAGAACCTCGGTATTGCATACCTAGTTTTCCACAGTGAAGATTGCACCCAAAGTTCAAATACCGCAAGTCCTTTCACCTGCTTCTTTCTTCCTTTTGGTTCTTTTTATCGTTCGGCTCCCTTACATCATTTCCTCACTCACAACAACACTCCAAAAAACCTCTTTGGTTTCTACACCTCGATCCCTCAAAGCTCCACTTTCGAAGTTTTCGTTAAGCAACAACAATATCAACCATTCTAGCTCACACGTCCCCCCTTTGTTCGGTGTACAAGAGTGGCACAACTCTTAAGCATGAGTGTAGCTTCATTTTTTTTGTCGTGAACAAAAAGCATAACCACTCAACACAAACAATATTCCCATGGGTATTAAATCCAAAAGGAGTACGACGGTTTACTATCATCAATCCTCCTTAGATGTAAAAGCATAGGTATATATTTACATACTAATATACCTGCAAAACCAATGTTTCTAAAGAAGCATTCCATTATCAATGATTTCCATTTTTATAAATAAAGGAAACAAGATAGACAACCAATTGTCTTCATAACATAAGCATACTTAATCATTTTTTTTAGATTATTTCAGACTTATAGAACTTCCTTTAAAAAATAGCCATAAGTTGAAAATGCAAGAGAAAATTGTTGTTAGCAACTAAAATTTCACCTAAGAGTTAGTGCACTTGCCCTAGCAAGCATGATAGTCTATTAGGTCTTCACAACATTTCTCTTATACATTCTCAGTGGTTATATTCTTCTCCTACTATGGAGAAACCTATTCCTGCAAGGGTAAACAATGTATTAACCACTTCAAATTCTTTTCATTAAAACAAGTTGCAAAACCAAAAGATATAGAATAGTCAACCATTCCATCACCAAATAGCACATCCAAAACATAAGTCTATCTCGTGAATGAGTTTGCCTTGGGAGGGTCATGACACTAAGGCTCCCTCAATTTATTAATTATCTAATGTTGGAAGGAGACCCAAGATGTTAAGAAAGGAAGCTCTTCAAAAGAAGTTGGTAACAAAATTTAAATATCCCTACACCATGAGGGCATGTTGATTCATCAGACCAAAAAACTTGATGATCTATAGCCTTTCTGGTGATAGCTAATTTTAATCTCGCTATTGATAGGAGTCCTAGAGCCTTTTTGATGATAGCTAAAAAGACTCTATCTTTAGCAAGACCTCTCCTTCAAAGGTAGCTAGAACTTTCCCATCATCTAGATGGGTGGGTTTGAAAACCAAATTATTCTCCATGTGTAACTAGGTTCATAGTGACTATGTCATTGGTCACAAATGCCTAGGGCTATTACCAAGGGGACATAAGCAAAGATTATAGGGCTATGACTTTTGCGAGGTTGGTTGAAGCTAGAGCATATACGTCCAAGTTAGCCACATCACCTAATAACTAATTAGTGACTATATGAATTCAAGATAGAGGGACAATGTTGTAGAAGGTAATTACCTCTTGGAGATAGAACGAGCTACACAACAATGTAAGGCCCAAATGGGTGCTCTGACCACTATCACCACACTCATTAATTTAGAAAGGCCTTCCCTGCCCTAGGCTATAGATAATAGAATCATCTTCGAGTAAGAGTATATTTAGTTGCTTGAGCAGTGGAAGGAGGATCAAATTATTTTTTAAACATGGTCAAACCCTCCTTCTTTAGATGATGTAGCTGAACCATTGGCAGAGCTCAAAGTACAATTGCATAAGGTCATGAATAGAACAAAAAAATTCTCTTGACCAGTTGGGGCTTTGGAAATTCTATCGACAATTTAAACAAATCGAGCTACCATCAGATAAAGAGTGGAAGAAAATCAAGGCTTTGATGGACCAACTATTCTTTTAAGAGTTTCCCCATTCCTTCTATTTTATTTTTAAATTCTTTCAAAGTTTTCATTTTCACTTTGCATCCAATGAATAAGACTACCAAAAAATTCTTGATTTTTTACGTTTAGCAAGAAGAAGATCCCCTGTGAGTTGCCAAAACTATAGTGAAAATTTTACTACTAGTGGCCACCACAATAAAATTTAACCATATATCAATAGAAACATGTTAACATTATGGAATCTTTAAATTTAATAATGAAAAAAAAACACTTCATAGTTCCTTCTATGTTAATACCTATCTATTTATCTTTCTTAGATTCCAAAGAGAAAAAATATAAAATTCTTCTTCTTCTGAAAAGACATTTCAACAATACTTCCTTCTTATGTTTTCAACTTGAATATTTTAAATAAAATTTAACCATAAATCAATAGAAACATGTTAACATTATGGAATATTTAAATTTAATAATAGAAAAAAAACACTTCATAGTTCCTCCTACGTTAATACTTATCTATCTTTCTTAGATTACAAAGAGGTTAACTTTTAATCAATAAAAAATATAAAATTATTCTTCTTCTTTTGCAAAACATTTCAACAATACTTCCTTCTTATGTTTTAAATTTGAATATTTTAAATAAAATTTAACCATATATCAAAAGAAACATGTTAACATTATGGAATATTTAAATTTAATAATGGAAAAAAAAAACACTTCATAGTTCCTTCTAAGTTACTACCTAGGTTTCGTGAGGCTAGATGGATTGGTACGCTAGGGCACTTATCGAGAGGAGACCTAGGTTCCAATCTCACAGGCGTGCCCATGCATAGCCAGTAGTCTGATCCGAATCCTCTGTGTGTTGCGTTCGATTGACGATGGCGGTCCGTTCCCTACATGTCCGGCGGTCCCCATCTCCTGTCGCGTGTTGAACCAGATTGACGATGACGGTACGAACCCTATGCGTCCGACGATCCCCATCTCACGTCGGGTTACCATCAACGAGACGAATGGGTTTGTTGGATGCAGTCGATGATGGTTGGAACCCTGCCTTGGCAGTTACTACAAATTGTGATTGTACCCAATTCACCTATGTACCAAAAAAAAAATATCTATCTATCTTTCTTGGATTACAAAGAGATTAAAGTTTTAATCAATACAAAATATAAAATTATTCTCCTTCTCCAAAGACATTTCAACAATACTTCCTTCTTATGTTTTCAACTTGAATATTTTAAATAAAATTTAACCATATATCAATAGAAACATGTTAACATTATGGAATCTTTAAATTTAATATTGAAAAAAAAAAACACTTCATAATTCCTTCTAAGTTAATATGTATCTATCTATTTTTCTTAGATTACAAAGAGGTTAAAATTTTAATCAATAAAAAATATAAAAAAAAATTTCTTCTCCAAAGACATTTCAAAAATACTTCCTTCTTATGTTTTCAACTTAAATATTTTAAATAAAATTTAACCATATATCAATAGAAACATGTTAACATTATAGAATCTTTAAATATAATAATGAAATAAAAAAACACCTCATAGTTCCTTCTTGGTTAATACCTGCCTATCTATCTTAGATTAGAAAGAAGTTAAATTTAATCAATAAAAAATACAAAATTATTCTTCTTCTGCAAAGACATTTCAACAATATGTTGTTGATGTTTCATCTTGGTAACCTCCCTTCAAATAAAATGACTGTAGCCCCAACTATATACTTGGTATTACTTTAGAAAAACAAAATATCAGAGTAACTATAATAAAAAAACAAACGTCAATGGGAAAACAAAAATCAGAATAACTATAGTGGGAAAACGACACTTCTGAGGACGCAGTCTTCTTTCTAAGTCTTCAAATACACTTCGGAAATTACTTCAATGGCCAATAATAATCCGAGTACATTCACCAATCCGAGTACATTCACCAAGCAAAGAAAGCACCGGTTGTGGTTAGAAGAGTGGATTTTGCAGAAGAGGAGAGATCAGCAATTCAGAGCATATTTGTCGGTTGGGTAATTCATTTAAGGTAAGGATTTATTTGGGTCTTCATTAAATCGTAATTTTGTTGGTATGTCTGTTGTAGTGTAGAGATATGAAGATTGGTAACTCTGGTCGTGAATTTTGTAGGCTTGTAGGATTTGGGCATGTTAGGAAGCTTTTATGGTCATGTATTTGCTTTCTGGATCCCCAAGTTTGGCTGAAGTCCTACTGGCATGGCTTGACAGTTATTGTTGGTCGTTGGGTTCCTAATTTTAGCTAGGATGGTGGCAAGTGAGCACCGATTAGATTGGTAAACATCTGTGATTGGTGATTTTATTATTAAGCCCTAATTTTGGATAGATATTTAAATGATATTTTCTTGCCTTTTGTTTTCTTTCAGAGCCTCTAGGTTCAGGATTGGAAACAGGGAATCTTAAAGGAAAGACAGAAGCCGATCGGGGAAACCTGGATTGTGTGTTCTTTTAGAGTGTGTAGTGACCTCATGGACAGTGAACCCAATGAGCGATTAGGCAAGGAAAGCCAAGATTCCTCTACTTTTTTCCAGTATCTTGACTCCATGGACAGTGACCCAAATGGAAAGAAGGCTGAGATCCAGACAGAGGATGCCAATTCCAATCTCAATTGCTTCTCCCAAATGCCCCCTGATCCAAACAAGCAGACAGACAATACGTTTCATGTTAGTTCTTCGCCGAGTTGGCTTCTGGAAATGAGTGGACCGTTAGGAGAAGCGAAGAAGAAAGCACCAACACCTCAGAAACCCAAGATGAAATTTTTAAGTACTTGAGAAGGCCCTCTATAAAAGGAGGCTTTCTGAAACTGGACTCCTCAACTCTTCTTGTATCCCCATCTGCAACATTTCAGAGGATAGCCGGTCAAAGAGATGAGGTGTCCGGAGCTACACAGACTCCGGCGCCTATCCGGGGTTTGAAGGATGGTTTCAACATGCCTTTTGTTGGGGAAATTAGATGGAAGGTTCTGAGGGGAGCAATGAAGGAATGGCTACGAAACCCAAAGAATTTGGCATTGTTTATATGGGGCATTGCTGTGGCGGTGTCAGGGGCTATTCTCTTGTTGGTTATGGTTGGTTTTCTCAATAAGGCTCTGCCGAACAAGAGCCAGAGGGATGCGTGGTCTGAGGTCAGTAATCAAATTTGGAATGCTCTATTTGCTATGATATGCCTTTATCACCACCCGCTGCGCTTTTATCACCTTTCACTTCTCTGTAGATGGAACCAGGAGGATATTATCAAGCTGAGGAAGATCTACTGCAAAAATGGGACTTACAAACCTCATGAGTGGGCACACATTATGATTGTTGTGTTGCTTCTACACTTGAGTTATTTTGCACAGTATGCATATTGTGGTCTTAACTGGGGCTACAAGAGATCGGAACGCCCTGCTATTGGAGTTGGTCTGTGCCTTGCCGTTGGAATTGGTGCCCCTGTTGTAGCTGGTCTATATATCATCCTCGGTCCTCTTGGAAAGGAGTATGATACCGATCTGGAGGGTGGAGGCATCACAGATGTTGAAGTTATTCAGTCAGGTGATAGCTTTTCGACAGGCAAACCTATAAGTAAGATGCTTGAAAAGAGATATTCTCTTGTTGATGGGGAGAACAAAAGATTGGAGCCAAAATCAGAATGGCAAGGAGGCCTATTTGACTGTTCGAGCGATCTTCCTTTGACATTTTTTTCAACATTTGCTCTGTTCTGTGTCTTTGGATGGAACATGGATAGACTACGATTTGGAAACATGTATGTGTACATAGTTACTTTTATTTTGTTATGCACGGCCCCTTTTTGGATATTCAATTTGGCTGCCATCAATTTAGACAATGAGCACGTTCGAGAAGCATTTGGTATTACTGGGATCATTCTCTGCGTTTTTGGACTTCTTTATGGTGGGTTTTGGAGGGTTCAAGTGCGTAAAAGGTTTGGCTTACCTGCAAATCGCTGGTGTTTTGGGCAGGCAACTCTGACAGATTTCATGCAATGGCTTTTCTGTAGTGTTTGTTCTCTCTGTCAGGAGGTTCGCACTGGAGACTTCTATGAGGTGTGGGAGATAAAACACTTTCCTAAACAGGCTGTTGACTGTGATTTACCAAACTTGAGAGGTGCTTCACCTCAGTTCGTTCCTTTGAGTGATGAGACAGGATTCTTACCATCGTCTGTGAACTCTTATTATTTGAGTACCGGTCAATCGCCTTTGAATGGCCAAGCTTCAGCATCGCATATTCCAAGTTCCATGTTTTCTGCTGGAAGCTCTCCATTGATGCCAGAGGATGCATCCAAAGAAGAAGATCAGATGGAAAAGTCAAATATTAAAGCTGATCCAATGAATGCACCCATTCCTTTACGCCTGCAAAGAGAATAAGATGGTAACTGAAATCCAAATTATTGCTTAACACAATTTGTATTCTTGTTCAATGATTCTGTCTTATTTTTTTTCATATTGGTATTAATAAAACTGAAACTCGAAGGAAGACCATGCGAAGCTTTAAAATGAAACAGAAGGAAGTCACTGTGGGTTTTTATATTGATATTAATAAAACTGAAAATAAAGGAAGTTTTAAATGAAAACAGGAAAAACACCTAAATACAAAATCTGGTTAATAATCTGGTTAAGGTTTTCATATTGGTATTAATAAAACTGAAACCTCAAAAAATCTTTAACAAAGTTTTAAATGAAAATAAAGAATACCAAATAGATATACATTGTAATCAAAAAATATATTCAAATATTTACTTATCACAACATAAATTTTTTAGATCAAATAATATAAACTTAATTTTTATATTCAAATTTAAATTTCGCGTACTAAAAGTTTATATTCAAAGTTTAAAGCCCTGCCTTTGCCTGTGTAAAAATGCTCAAAGTCGTAACTCTGCCTCCATGGCACGCTACTGAAATGCTCAAAGCCCTAGCTCTACCTCCATGGCACGCTATTGAATTGTTGAAAGCCCTAGCTCTCCCTTCGTCCGGCGTTGCCGAAATGCCCAAAACCCTAGTTCTACTATTTTAAAATAGAGAGGTGGGTCGATAAGAATTCAACATATTCTATAGCTCAAGCCCTTAATAGAGAAAAAAAGGTTTTTAATCTTGAAGGAGTCTCGAAGACGAACCTCTCTATTCTTATTAAAGCCCTAGAGCAACTTTCCACTTCCTTGGGTAGATATAGGGTTTGGGAGGGAACTCGAAATATTTCAACCAGGCCCTTAAAAATAGAGAGGGCATTCAGCTGGCATGGCAAAGAGATGATAAAGCAGATTAATGGGATAGGGGAGTTGATGGAAGGAACTGAGCAATAGTTGTTAGAAGAAATTAGTAGTCTTCTCTGGTCCTACGGTCCATCACGCTACTCAAAGTCGTAGCTCTACCTCCATCACGCGTTGCGAAATATTGCGAAAAACTCTAGCTCTGCATCCCAACTCTAAGAAATGCTCAAAGTTTGAATCTAAATATCTTTAAAATTATGCTGCCTCAAAGTTAAATTTAAATATCTTATTAGTAAATGCCTTACAACAACTACCAATCCACTAACAAAATAATTCAATGTTCCAGGTGTGAGAATTCATATGCATAAAGGCAGATGGAATGGAAAAGTAAGCCACATGACATGGTTGTATAGGATCTTGAACCAAAACATAGGTGGCCAATAATCCTACATAAAGGCAACATTGCAATATCATAAATCAAGCAAAGGGTAATGCGACAATAGTGATAGCTTTTCATCAAAAAGAAGGATTATCAAGAAAAAATGTAACCATAATTCTATGCATTTTTCAAAAACAAACATGGAGTAAGCCTTATCCATCAAGGAGAAAATTCCAATTTTGTGAAAAACTAGAGAGATTTCAAGAATCGCAACCAAAGCACCCAATATTTTGATCACATGCCCAATGGACAATGCATCAACTTTCATTAGGTTCTCTATCTTCATCAAAATGAAGATCCCTTATGAGTCACTAGAACTATAGTTTGTTCTCACTACACTTGGAAGGAAAAATCCTTAACATAAGCTCACAAGATGACCTTCATAGAAAATAAGGTGGCAAAAAAAGTTTCAAAATCATAGGACAAAAACGTTTCGAGAAGCAAAATTTCTTAGATTTGCAAAAAGCTCGATGAAAATCATCGGTACTTATGATTAGCTCTGACAAGAAAGAGAAAGTAAAATTTTTTATATCTAAAACCAAAGACGAAGAGGAGCTCGAATGAGATGTCAAAAAATTGGGAGTTTGAAAAGTTACAACATAAGGGAAGACAATAATGCCCTAATAGTATCCAAAAGGTTTGATGAAGGGATAAAAGGAATATCAACCACTTGATCATGGAAGGAAGATGCCACAACAAGGCACGTCTCCCAAAGATAGTCATTGAGCTCATAAAAATAAAGGGATTCCATATCCACCTGCTAGCACACTTGAGACATGACAAGCCTAGAAGAATGATGAGCACATTAAAGAATAGCAACATGGAAGATTCTAACCCCGAATCCAAAACATTAATTATAGCAATCACCTAAACCTAAATTTTAGGGATAACATTGGGAGTAGCCACTCATCTAAAGGCTTAGGACCATCTAGCATTAATGGGCTTAGATCTAAAGACCATAAAGGAGCCAACATTTGAAATAGGAACATGAACCAACATTTAAGAAAGTCACCATTCTTTGAAATCTCTACAAAATTTAGAGGAAAACTCTCCCTAGTTCTAATTTATAAATAGTAGTGGTTTTATCTTTGTAAAGAATTGATAGGATTGAATAAGCTAGTGCATCAACAATTTTGTATAAACCCTTTGTATAGCAAAATGCGGATTTTGAGCGGTCTTGTGGGCAACTTGAACCCCCGCTTCATGCATAATCTTTGTAATACTTTATATATATATAGGCCTACGCATCTACTTTGAGTTTATTTGTGGATCTCATGCCCTAACGTATCTCTTTTGTGTATGTGTGCTTGCGTTTTTGTATTTTTGTGCTTATATATGTTGAGGACAGGAAGCGTTCATGCCAGCACATTATACCTTGTTAGCTTAGGTTTTTCTTTTTTGCTATCTTTATTTTTCTTTCTCGTACCCTTTTTCCCTAAGCTATTAGAGTACGAAGTGTGCACTCAAGATCACATATTATATAGGAGTCCACCTTTGGCAAAATCCTTGAGGTCTCCAACTGAGCCGAACCTTGCACTTTTAGGACAAGCATTGTTGTGTTACCTCCCACGAGACACGATTTTCCCTGTTTGCCTAGTCCACCCCACGTTTGATGATCGAGACAATCGGAGAGGACAACAAGAGATTTATAAAGCATACTAGGAAGATATCACTAAAACAACATCATCATTGTCCCAAGTGCTAAAAGTCATCAACGTAGCTGCCACTCAAAGCTAATAGACCAATCAAGACGTTGAGCAAGCCCTAGCTATGACTTTTGCGAGGTTGGTTGAAGCTAGAGCATATAGGTCCAAGTTAGCCCCCTCACCTAATAACTAATTAGTGACTATAGGAATTCAAGATAGAGGGACAATGGTATAGAAGGTAAGGCCCAACACAACAATGTAAGGCCCAAATGGGTGCTCTGACCACTATCACCACACTCAGTAATTTAGAAAGGCCTTTCCTGCCCTAGGCTATAAATAATAGAATCCTCTTCGAGTAAGAGTATATTTAGTTTCTTGAGCAGTGGAAGGAGGATCAAACTATTTTTTAAACATGGTCAAATCCTCCTTTAGATGATGTAGCTAGAGTTATTAAACCATTGGTAGAGCTCAAAGTACAATTGCATAAGGTCATTAATAGACCAAAAAAATTCTCTTGACCAGTTAGAGCTTTGGAAATTCTATCGATAATTTAAACAGATCGAGCTACCATCAGATAAAGAGTGGAAGAAAATCAAGGTTTTGATGGACCAACTATTCTTTTAAGAGTTTCCCCATTCCTTCTATTTTGTTTTTAAATATCTTTCAAATTTTTCATTTTCACTCTGCGTCCAATGAATAAGACTGCAAAAAAATTCTTGATTTTTTATGTTTAGCAAGAAGAAGATCCCCTTTGAGTTGCCAAAACTATAGTGAAAATTTTACTACTAGTGGCCACCACAATAAAACTTAACCATATATCAATAGAAACATGTTAACGTTATGGAATCTTTAAATTTAATAATGGAAAAAAAACACACTTCATAGTTCCTTCTACGTTAATACCTATCTATCTATCTTTATATTTCTTAGATTACAAAGAGGAAAAAATATAAAATTATTCTTCTTCTTATACCTATCTATCTATCTTTATCTTTCTTAGATTACAAAGAGGAAAAAATATAAAATTATTCTTCTTCTTCTGCAAAGACATTTCAACAATACTTCCTTCTTATGTTTTCAACTTAAATATTTTAAATAAAATTTAACCATAAATCAATAGAAACATGTTAACATTATGAAATATTTAAATTTAATAATGAAAAAAAAAGCACTTCATAGTTCCTTCTACGTTAATACCTATCTATCTATCTTTCTCAGATTACAAAGAGGTTAACTTTTAATCAATAAAAAATATAAAATTATTCTTCTTCTTGTGCAAAACATTTCAACAATACTTCCTTCTTATGTTTCGAACTTGAATATTTTAGATAAAATTTAACCATATATCAATAGAAACATGTTAACATTATGGAATCTTTAAATTTAATAATGGAAAAAAAACACTTCATAGTTCTTTCTAAGTCAATACCTAGGTTCCGTGAGGCTAGGTGGATTGGTAAGCTGGGGCACTTACCGAGAGGAGACCGAGGTTCCAATCTCACGGTTCGTTCCCTGCATGTCCAACGATCCCCATCTCCTGTCGTGTGTTGAACCAGATTGATGATGATGGTAGGAACCCTATGCGTCCAATGGTCCCCATCTCACGTCGAGTTACCATCAACGAGACAGATGGGTTTGTTGGATGCAATCGATGATGGTTGTAACCCTGCCTTCGTAGTTACTACAAATTGTGATTGTACCCAATTCACCTATGCACCAGGAAAAAAAAAACATATCTATCTATATTTCTTAGATTACAAAGAGATTAAAGTTTTAATCAATAAAAAATATAAACTTATTCTTCTTCTCGAAAGACATTTCAACAATACTTCCTTCTTATGTTTTCAACTTGAACATTTTAAATAAAATTTAACCATATATCAATAGAAACATGTTAGCATTATGAAATATTTAAATTTAATAATGAAAAAAAACACTTCATAGTTTTTCTAGGTTAATATCTATCTATTTTTCTTAGATTACAAAAAGGTTAAAGTTTTAATCAATAAAAAATAAAAAATTATTTTTCTTCTGCAAAGACATTTCAAAAATACTTCCTGCTTATGTTTTCAACTTAAATATTTTTTTTGATAAGTAACAATAATATTTACAGCAGGTTTTTTGAAGGGTCCCAAAACCTTAGGTACATAAGTAGCCGTAGCTAAATTTCGATGTTAGAGTAGACCGGGGCTGCGCCCTTGGGGACCAAGCCGGGGCCCAGGGGCCCCAGTGCCTACAAAAAGTCCATCCATCTAAGCTGCCAACAAGACAAAATTTGGCCAGAGGCCACCAAACAAGGAGAAACCTCAAAATTGCCCAGCAGTTAACCCAAAAAAATAATGGTCGCCACCGCTCCAGGTAGCCCTACAGCCGGGCCTGACCTGAACGGGGGCCCCGACCTGGCAGGTTAGATCCCCTCCTTGTCAGGGTCGTCGCCCAACCTGCGTCGGAGTTCAGACAGGGCATTGGCCGCTGAGGAAGCCGCTTTTGTAGAAGCGGTCAGGGAGTTGATCGTGATGTCTAGGAGGGCTCTGGTCGGAAAGTTCCACAACTTACTTTCGGAGTCAGAGCTGACTTCGGTGGCTTTCGGGGCCTCCACCTTGGCCTTCTTGGAGCTGCCAGTAGCCCTGCTGTTGTCGGGGGTCGGGCCCTTGCGGATCGAACTTGCGCTGTTTAGGGATCGGATTGGCCAGCCCTCGGGCGGGAGGGTCGTCGGGGCCAATCATCAAGGCGGAGCGGGAAGGAGTATCCCCTGTCCACGTGGGGAGGGCGTGACGTCGCACCTTCAGGGCCCCGGCTCGGGGCGATCTAAGCGCCTGAACTCTCATCGGGGCTTGAATTGTCTTGAGACGCTAATTGGACCAGAGCATCAGGGAAATTCATGGTCCAGGTAGTGAGATCTTCCACTGTGGTGGCTTGATTGGCCATGAAATCGGCTGCACTGTTGCCTTCTCTGTATACATGACGAAAGGAGTGGTGAGTGAATCCTTGGAGGATGGTGAGAACTTCTCGAATGGTGTTGTGGATACGCCATGAGCTATTTCCCAAGCTGCGGGCGGCCTTGATGATGACTAGGGAATCGCCCTCGATGATGACTTTTGGGGAGGTCTCCTTGAGGGCTATCAGCCCATGGAGGAGAGCTACTGCTTCGACGAAGTTGTTGGTCTGAATGCCAAGCGGTTCGGCGTACGCCAAGATCAGGGCCCCGTGACTGTCCCGGATGACCCCGCCCGCTCCAGAGGGGCCGGGGTTTCCTTTAGAAGCTCCATCGAAGTTAAGTTTAACCCATCCGGGAGGGGGCAGTCCACCTTGTCGCGGAACGACGGGAAGGGGCGGGAGGGGGACCGGGGGGAAGCTGGACTCCAAGGGAGGAGAGGAGGGTGGACTCGACCAGCCTTCGGGGTGCCTCGCTCAAGGGGAGGGAGCGAGAGTTCTCAAGGGCGAAGGCAACCGCCTTGGCCGCCACCCACTGGGGGAGCGGGCCGGGGAGGAGAAGGCTCTGTTGTTGCGCTCAAGCCAGAGTTGCCAAAGCAGATGAGGGAGGCAGGAGCCCCAAAGGAAGCGGAGGAAGGGGTGGGCGAAGGGATTGGGCCACTGGGATAGGAGGTCAGAGATGGAATTGGGGGCCACCCACTGGATAGAAAATTGGGATAGGATGAGGCCCAGGGCTTCAGAAGAGAAGGGGCATCTGAGGAAGAGGTGATTAGTAGACTCCCAGGAAGCACAACAAAGGAAGCATCTGTTCGGGATCTGAAAGCCCCTCCTGATTAGGTTCTCGATAGTCAAGATCTTATTTTGGATGGCCGCCCAAATGAAGTGGCTGATTTTGGGGATCAACTTCTTGGCCCACACCTGTTTGGCTAGGAATGGGGCCTCATCAGGGACTCTTTGGAAGTTGTAGGCAGATTTGATAGAGAAGACGCCATTGGGAGTGTCGTGCCAGACGCATCTGTCGTTCCCTCCGGAAGACGGGATAACTGTCACCTCAAGGAGACGTTGGAGCTTGGAGGATTGAAGCGGGTGCCTGGGGTTCAGGATGGGCTTCCATGTTACCCGTCCATGGTTCTGGGTGAGATAGTCTGACACTTTGGGCCCTCTGCCCACCAGGTCCGATTTGAGGATGAGGAGATCATTGTCAGCAATCAGGGCCTCATCTTGGATCCACCTGTCTTCCCAAAAGTCGATCTTGGTTTCGTCCCCGAGGATCCATCTGGTCCCCTTTCGAATGATGTCTTTAGTGGAGATCAGGGATTTCCAGAAGGCTGATCCGTCTCTAGGCTGGGAGTCATTGAGGAAGGGGTGGTGGTGGATGTATTTCCTACGCACGATACTGACCCATTCATCAGGGGCGTTGGTGAACACCTTCCAGGCGTGCTTGGACAAGAGGGCCTTGTTCATGGGGGTCACCCGCCTGAGCCCGATCCCTCCCTCGCCTTTGGGGCGGCAGACCAGGGGCCAAGAAACCAGGGGAATCCTCTTCTTATCTTCGCTGCCCGACCACAAAAAGCGTTTTTGGATTTGCTCGATGTGAGCTGCAATGGAGGCCGAGATTCTGAAGACCGACATGAAGTAGACCGGAATGCTTTGAAGAACCGTCGATAGGAGGGTGGCTCGACCTGCCTGTGAGAGGAGGTGGCCTTTCCAGGGGGCCAGCTTCCTCTGGATCCGATCAATCATCCCGCTCCAAAGGGTCTTGGAGGAAGCTCCTGTAAACAAGGGGAGCCCGAGGTAAGAGGAGGGGAGGGAATCAGGGGTACATCCAAGAATCCGCCCGATTCTGATTTGCCTATCCGGGGGTATGGATAAAGAAAATTTTACTTTTTCGGAGGTTGATTTTCTGCCCGACCGCCTCCTCATACAGGGTCAAGATGTGCTTGATGGTCTTGGCTTGAGGGATCGAAGCTGAAGTAGCAAGGATGGTGTCGTCCATGAACTGCTGATGGGACACAAGGGGTAGGCCCGACGCAGGCCTGATGCCCGAGATAAGTCCGTGGGAGACAACACTCGAAATGGTGCGTCCCAGGGCCTCAGCCAGGATGATGAAGAGGATCGGGGACAGGGGGTCGCCTTGGCGAAGGCCTCTGGAACTGGGGAAGAACCCGACGGGGGATCCGTTAATGAGGATAGAGAACCAAGGGGAGGACACACAGTTTCTGATGAGGCTGACCCAGGAGGGGTGGAACCCGAACTTGAGAAGGACCTTGGAAAGGAAATCCCAGTCAACTCTATCGAAGGCCTTGTTCATATCTAGCTTGAGCAGAAAGGAGGCCTTTTTGGATAGGAGGGCCGAGTGGATGGCCTCGTGCATGATGATAACTCCGTCTGTGATAAGTCTGCCTTTGACCGAGCTCCCCTGGCAGGGGGCAATGATCAGGGGAAGGATATCCTTAAGGCGGGAGGCCATGGATTTGGTCAAGATTTTGTATAAGACATTGCACAAGCTGATGGGGCAAAAATCAGAGAGGGATCTGGTTGCTTGAGACTTGGGGATCAGAGCAATGAAGGTGGAGTTTATACCTCTAGGGATGGAGCTGGCGGACTGGAGGTCCCGGATGGCTGTGCACACTTCTTGGCCAACGAGGTCCCAAAAGGATTGGAAGAACCGGGGGGGAAACCCGTCCGGGCCCGGGGCCACCTCGGCCTTCATGGAAAACGTAGCAGCATGGATTTCGAAGTCAGACAGGGGCTGTAGGAGCATCTCGTTCGCCAGGGCCAAGACGAAAGTTGGGATATGCTCCAGCAGGGAGTCTGTCACTTCTGGGGACATCTGGGGATTGTCGCCAAGGAGCTCCTGGAAGAAGTTGATGGCTTCAGTCCGAATGGCTTCTTCGTCCTTGATTATTCTGCCATCGCTGCCCACCAACTCGAAAATTCTGTTAGAGCCCCTATTTTTGAGGGTCGACGTGTGAAAAAACTTGGTATTAGCATCACCATCTTGGAGCCATAGGGCTCTCGAATTCTGCCTCCAGAATGTTTCTTCCCTGGCCAGGATGTTGTGGTACTCGCTGAGGGTTGAACGTTCCTCTTCCCTGATCCCCGGATCTTGGGAGCCTTCCTGGAACCTGAGCTCAAGGTCTTCGAGATTTTTCTTGATTGTTGCTTTATTTTTGAAGATGTTGCCAAACACCTCTCTGTTCCATACCTTGAGTTGTTCTTTGAGACATCTCAGTTTGTGGTAGACTTGCTCAGCAGGGCACCCAGGGACTGGGGAGCCCACCAGCAACCAACCTGGGCCCTGAAGTTGGGGTGGTGCAGCCACATGGACTTGAACCGGAAGGGCCGCTTGAGGAAAGAGCGATGGTCGGTTTCGAGGAGGAGGGGGCTATGGTCAGACCCAATTTTGGGGAGAGCCAACAAGGTTGCATCAGCAAACAGGGGAATGGCTTCCTTAGAAAGGAACACTCTGTCTAGCCTGACTTGGATATGGCTTGCTCCCGCTCTTCTGTTTGACCAGGTGAACCTGGCTCCTTTTAGGTTGACGTCCATGAGCTCATTGAGGTCGGTGAAGGCTCCAAAGTCTTCCATGCTTTTGGACGGAGCCACTGAGCCCCCACTTTTGTCAGAAAGGAAAAGGGGGTTGTTGAAGTCCCCTACTAGGATCCAGGGAAGGGGGGCAAAGGCTTCCCTCATCGAGCTGATTTCCTTCCATAAGGCAACTTTCTCAATCGGGTTGTTGGGAGCGTAGACGTTAGACAAGATCCACGATCGCCTTGACTTCACACAATGGACCAGAATGTTGATTATTCTAGGGGAAGATGAAATGAGTCTCCCCTCAAAATACCGGGGGATCCCACATGCACAATAGTCCTCCGATTGTGCCAGCCGTAAGGGTAGACAGTGACTCGCAATTGCGCCAAGTAGCTTGGGCGACCCTCTGAGCGATCGCTTCATCTATTTTGGTCTCCTGGAGGAGGAGGAAGGACGGGCGGTGATCCTTGCGGAGTTGGTCGAGGATCCTTTTTTTGGGGGCACCATTGAGCCCCCTGACATTCCAGGTGATGAGCTTCATTTGACACCCTTGGGGGGTCACTTGCCCCCCTTCCCGAGCTGAGCGGGGGGTTTGGATCGAAGGGCGTCTACTTTGGAAAAGCTCACGGCGATGTCAGAGAGGGTTTCCTGAGAGCCATTGGCTATGTCGTCTTCAGTGATCCTCGATCGCTGATCGCCCAGGGTGGGGCGACCTCTCTTGAGTTTGTTGCCAAAGTCTGTGGCGAACGTCCTACTTCGGGTCATCTTGGGGCTGATTTCATCAGGCCCGGACAGTGAGCTGCCCTCAACCTCATCGTCGGACCTCTCGGAGCTGCACTCTGAGGGGGGAGGCCGATAGGGACCGTCGGGAGGGGCGGGAGGGGGTCGAGAGGGGGATAGCGAGGAGGGGGGAGAAGGAAACTCTGGCATCCAGGGGGGAGGAAGGGAAGGCGGGAGCCGGCGGGGGAGAGAGCCCGGGCGGCTCGTAGGGCTGAGAGGGGGTGCAAGCGAGGGCCTACGGGGAGGGGGAGGGGGAGGGATCCGCATCGGGTGAGGGGGGAGCCTGGGATCGGGGCCCCGAGAGGGCAACCAGGGAGAGGTTCGGGGGAAGGGCGAGCCTGGGAAGGGCTATCCGTCAGGCAAGGGCCCGCCTGGGATTCCTTTGGGACAGAAGGGGGAGCCTCCTTGTTGTTCCAAGCCTAGGATATGTGGTCGTCATGGGGAAGGGGCCTCCAGTGGGAAGGGGGTTTAGCAGGGAGAGAGGCATCAACCTTCTTGGAGATGGGGCATTGGTAGGGAAGGTGCCCCTGAGTGCAGTAGAGAGGGCAGAAAGCAGGTTTGTTTTCGTAAATCAGGGTTTGGCGCCAGAAGAAGGACCCAGAGGAGATGGACACAGAAGAGGGGAGTTCGGATTCTAGATTTGCATTGACGCAAAATCTAGCATGGACCATGCGAGAGCCTACCTTGGTAGCGGGATCGAAGGCCACCAACTCACCGATCGATTGAGCAATGAGCCTTAGTACATCTTCGTGCCACAAGTGAAAGGGAAGCTCGGGGAGCCGAACCCAGATCGGGGCGAAGTTGATACTTTGGGTGTTGGGATGGAAGTCAGCTCCATATCACCTGAGGAAGAGGCTTTTGCGTCCCAGGAACCAGGGCCCGCCAGACAGAATCTTTTCAGCGTCATCGTTGTTGTTTAGTTTGATAATGAAAAAGCCCTTGGTAAGGGCCACCAACTGAATATGTCCAAAAACTTTCCACTTGGAAGCCGCCCATCTGCGGATGGTTTCCATGTCCGGTCGCCCTCCCAGGAACTTCCCAACCAGGGAGGCAGAGGATCCAGAGACAAAGGATGAGTAGACCTCCTCTTGAATGGAAATGTGGGTGCCCTCGAGGGAGAGCCCTATGCCCAGGGCCCGAGGCTGGGCCCTGGCACCAGCCAGGATCTGTTGGTAGGAGGGTTTGGGCCCTCCCGGGGCAGAACCCTGCCCAAGATCTGGAGGCTTTTTCCCTAGGCCTGCAATTGCGTCGAGGCTGGGAGGAGGCCCTGGGCCCAAGATGTCGTCCCCGCCCTGACCGCCAGTCTGCTCAGCCTCTAAACCCACCTCTGGTCCCGGGCTCGGGCCCCGATGCGCCCGAACTCGATCCCGATCCTATGCCTGCGTCTGAACCTGCTCCCGCTCCCATTCCTGTTCTCGCTCTCGCTCTCATTTCTGCTCCAGCTCCCGCCATCTCAATCAAGTCGAGACCATCTAGCACAACTTAAATATTTTAAATAAAATTTAACCACATATTAATAGAAACATGTTAACATTATAGAATCTTTAAAATTAATAATGAAAAAAAAAAGACTTCATAGTTCCTTCTAGGTTAATACTTATCTATCTTAGATTATAAAAAGGTTAAATTTAATCAATCAAAAATACAAAATTATTCTTCTACAAAGACATTTCAACAATATATTGTTGGTGTTTCTTAGTAACCTCCATTCAAAAAAAAATGTGACCCATACTTGGCATTACTTTAAAAACAACAAATCAGAATAACTATAATTAAAAAAACAAAAATCAGAATAACTATAATGGGAAAACAAAAATTAGAATAACCATAATGGGAAAACAAACAACTAATGAGGACACAGTCTTCTTTCTAAGTTTTCAAACCATAATGGAAAAACAAACAACTAATGAGGACGTAGTCTTCTTTCTATGTTTTCAAACCATAATGGGAAAACAAACAACTAATGAGGACGTAGTCTTCTTTCTAAGTTTTCAAACCATAATGAGAAAACAAACAACTAATGAGGACGCAGTCTTCTTTCTAAGTTTTCAAATACACCGAAAATTAGGTCAATGGACAATAGTAATCCGAGTACATTCACGAAGCAAAGAAAGCACCGATTGTGGTTAGAAGAGTGGATTTTGCAGAAGAGGAGATATCAGCAATTAAGAGCATATTAGTCGATTGGGTAATTCATTTAAGGTAAGGATTTATTTGGGTCTTCATTAAATCGTAATTTTGTTGGTATGTCTATTGTAGTGTAGAGATATGAAGGTTGGTAACTCTGGTCATGAATTTTGTAGGCTTGTAGGATTTGGGCATGTTAGGAAGCTTTTATGGACATGTATTTGCTTTCTAGATCCCCAAGTTTGGCTGAAGTCCTACTGGCATGGCTTGACAGTTATTGTTGGTTGTTGGGTTCCTAATTTTAGCTAGGATGGTGGCAAGTGAGCACCGATTAGATTGGTAAACATCTATGATTGGTGATTTTATTATTAAGCCCTAATTTTGGATAGATATTTAAATGATATTTTCTTGCCTTTTGTTTTCTTTTAGAGCCTTTAGGTTCAGGATTGGAAACAGGGAATCTTAAAGGAAAGACAGAAGCCGATCGGGGAAACCTGGATTGTGTGTTCTTTTAGAGTGTGTAGTGACCTCATGGACAGTGAACCCAATGAGAGATTAGGCAAGGAAAGCCAAGATTCCTCTACTTTTTTCTAGTCTCTTGACTCCATGGACAGTGACCCAAATGGAAAGAAGGCTGAGATCCAGACAGAGGATGCCAATTCCAATCTCAATTGCTTCTCCCAAATGCCCCCTGATCCAAACAAGCAGACAGACAATACGTTTCATGTTAGTTCTTCGTTGAGTTGGCTTCTAGAAATGAGTGGACCGTTAGGAGAAGCGAAGAAGAAAGCACCAACACCTCAGAAACCCAAGAAGAAATTTCTTAAGTACTTGAGAAGGCCCTCTATAAAAGGAGGCCTTCTAAAACTGGACTCCTCAACTCTTCTTGTATCCCCATCTACAACATTTTAGAGGATAGCTGGTCAAAGAGATGAGGTGTCTGGAGCTACACAGACTCCGACGCCTATCCGGGGTTTGAAGGATGGTTTCAACATTCCTTTTGTTGGGGAAATTAGATGGAAGGTTCTGAGGGGAGCAATGAAGGAATGGCTACGAAACCCAAATAATTTGGCATTGTTTATATGGGGCATTATTGTGGCGGTGTCAGGGGCTATTCTCTTGTTGGTTATGGTTGGTTTTCTTAATAATGCTTTGTCAAACCAGAGCCATAGGGATGCCCGGTTTGAGGTCAGTAATCAAATTTTGAATGCTCTATTTACTATGATGTGCCTTTATCAGCACCTGCTGTGGTTTTATCAACTTTCACTTATCTGTAGATGGAATCAGGAGGATATTATCAGGCTGAGGAAGATCTACTGCAAAAATGGGACTTACAAACCTCATGAGTGGGCACACATTATGATTGTTGTGTTGCTTCTACACTTGAATTGTTTTGCACAGTATGCACTTTGTGGTCTTAATTGGGGCTACAAGAGATCGAAACGCCCTACTATTGGAGTTGGCATGTGCCTTGCCATTGTAATTGGTGCCCCTGCTGCAGCTGGTCTGTATATCATCCTCAGTCCTCTTGGAAAGGAGTGTGATACCGATTTGGAGGCTGGAGGCATCATAGATGTTGAAGTTATTCAGTGAGGTGAAAAGGCAAACCTATAAGTATTATGCTTGAAAAGAGATATTCTTTTTTTGTTAGGAAGAACAAAAGAATGGAACCAAAACCAGAATGGCAAGGAGGCCTATTTGACTGTTCGAGCGATCTTCCTTTTGCTATTTTTTCAACATTTGCTCTGTTCTGTGTCTTTGGATGGAACATGGATAGACTAGGATTTGGGAACATGTATGTGCACATAGTTACTTTTATTTTGTTATGCATGGCCCCTTTTTGGATATTCAATTTGGCTGCCATCAATATACACAATGAGCACGTTCGAGAAGGACTTGGTATTACTAGGATTATTCTCTGCATTTTTGGACTTCTTTATGGTGGGTTTTTGAGGGTTCAAATGCGTAAAAATTTTGGCTTACGTACAAATCACTGGTGTTTTTGGCATGCAACTCTGACAGATTTCATGCAATGGCTTTTCTGTAGTATTTGTTCTCTTTGTCAGGAGGTTCACACTGGAGACTTCTATGAGGTGTGGGAGGGAAAACTCTTTCCTAAATAGGCTGTTGACTGTGATTTGCCAAACCTGGGAGGTGCTTCACCTTAGTTAGTTTCTTTGAGTGATGAGGCAGGATCACCAGCTCTCTTACCATCGTCTGTGAACTCTCATTATTTGAGTACCGGTCAATCCCCTTTGAATGGCCAAGCTTCAGCATCGCATATTCCAAGTTCAATGTTTTCTGTTGGAAAATCTCCAATGAGAGAAACTCATATATTGAATTCTTTAGCATTGATGCCAGAGGAAGCATCCAAAGAAGAATATCAGATGGAAAATTCAAATATTAAAGCTGATCCAATGAATGCACCCATTCCTTTACGCTGGCAAAGAGAATAAGATGGTAACTGGAATCCAATTTATTGCTTAACACTATTCTGTATTTTTGGTCTATGATTTTGTCTTATTTTTTTTTGGTTAAATTCTTCAAGTGTCAGGTTCAATTAGGAATATGATCAAGCCCATAACCATAACCAACAAGAATGATCAAGCTCATAACCAGAACCAACAAGAAGTAACGGTGTTAATGCCTCCACAACAAGAATTTGTAAATATGGCCAAGGAAACTAATCCAACACAAGACAACAGCATGGAGGAACCAACTTCCTGGTATAGCCTATCTCCAAATGCACATACCACTCAAATATCTAGAGAAAAGTTTTAACCAACTGTGCCCACCTCAAGCAAGGACAAGATAAACATGGTATCTGATGAATTGACCAACCTAATAGTCAAACCCTAAGAAGCCAATCAAAAGACATGGCAAAGACTGAGAGTTGGGCAACATAAGAGCAAGGCATACACATGGTTGAAAATCGCCCTAAGGGCCTCCAAAAAAACAACTAGGCACCCTCGAGGTTGCTTAGGAGAAACATTGAGGTGGCCAAAAGAGGCAGATAAGTTGTCCATGTTGAGTCCTAATGCAATATCCTACATAAGCTTGAGGACTAATTCCTCACCAAGGCTAACCTGTCAAAGGCCTTGGGAATTGGTAGGTCTAATGAAATATCTTACATAAGCTTGAGGACTAAGTCCTCACCAAGGCTAACCTGTCAAAGGCCTTGGGAATTGGTAGGTCACATGTTCAAGAAAATGAACACACAAAAAAGTGAAAATTTGGATCACTTTGGTTTGAACACTGAAAGAGCCTCATGTGGCACATGTGCATTGAAAGGTGCCAAGGTCATGTATTATATTGTAAATAATCAACATTATTGAAAGATTCCAAGGTCATGTATTATATCGTAAATAATCTATATTTATAAATAAAGTTGACAAAGTTAAATATAATACAAACATTGGCTAGGCTAGACAACGACATATATAGAGGGGAAGACTAGTCAAGGCCTTGCATGAAATAGATGTTGGGAAAATGTGCCAAGTTTACATGCAAATTTGACAAAGGGCTACATGGATTAAGAGGGTAAAGTATTAGCAAAGTAGTTGGTAAATGATGGATAATCACACATTGTTGATTCATTTGCATTGAAAAATCATAAGCTTTTTAAAACGGATGGGACCAAAAAGAATAGTTATTCAAAGACCTTACTAAGAGAAGTTAAAATAAGAAGAATCCTTCTCTCGACATTCCATCAATACCAAGCAAAGTGGCCTTTTTTGCCTCTTCCTTTCTTCTTTTTAGTCTAAGGAGATAATTTTGAGCAAAGTTACCACCAAAGAGCTAACAAGATGAGAGGGCCTAAGGCTCCCTCAATTTATCAATTATATGATGTTGCAAGGAGACCCAAGATGTTGATAAAGGAAGCTCTTCGAAAGAAGTTTCTAGCAAAATTAAATATCCCTATATGTTGTGGCATAAACCAACTTGATTATTCTATTAATACTAAAGGCATATATAAGCCCAAAAACATAACAAATACTGCTACGAAGGAGCAACGAATTCTCAAATTGGGAGATTGGCTCTCATCCAAAGGAGGTTGACTACATCAATCTAGCTAGCCTAATCTAGAAGGCGGCTAGCAATTATTACGTGAGAAAAATCTCACCTACATTAAAACATTAAAAACAAGACCAAGCCCTAAGACCTGGCTTAACTAAGGAACCTAAACCTTAGTCGCTCATTTGATGCCCTCATCATACCTCCCCACAAAGGAAGCATTGGACTCCAATGCTTTTACAACAGTAGTGGGCTTAGTATGAAAAACTTGAGCCAAAGGGAGCGAAAGCGAAAAATTAGGTGCAGGATGATCAAGGGCACTGAAAATTTCAAGAATGCCAAGGGGTGTCAGTGCTGATGGACATCGTGTGGTTACTATTTGAGTTACAACTCGAGTGAAATCCTGTGGATGAGGTGGAGGACAACTCTCCTGTGGCATCGGTTGCAAAGGTTGCTTCATATTAGGAACCTAGTGCACGATAGAAGCAGGAGGAGGAGCAACTGAAGCAACAAGAGGAGGTACTGAAAAAGGAGGAGGAGCAACTGAAGCAACAAGAGGAGGTACTAAAAAAGGAGGAGGAGCCTCCTTGTGTGCAACTGTAGTTGGTGTGTCCTTTGGCTTGAAGAAGACCAATGTTGTATGGCGTGGACCTGCATAATTGTATGTGGGCTTCGTGGAAGAGATAAGAAAGTTCTTGTTCTCATGATGCAATGTATAGGTATTTTTTTACACATCATATTGAGCTCGTTTGTCAAATTGATAGGGCTTTCCAAGAATGAGATCACAACAATCAATTGGAGTCACATCACAAGTGACTTTGTCCACATAGCGTGGCCCAAATGCAAAGGACATAGTGCAAGTTTTTGTAATCAAGGAGGAGGTGCTTGCATCCTTCCATGCAAGTGGGTATGGGTGAGGATGGGGTTGTATAGGAAGCTTCAACTGATTGACGATGGCTCTAGAAATCAAGTTCGTTTGGGAGCCATTGTCGATTATGCAATCTACAAAGTAATTGTGCTTTAAGTGGGCACATGTGACAAACAAATGGTCACGACCTCTTTCAATCATGTTGTGTGTCAACAAAGTATGATTGTTGAGCCCTCGAAGCTCAAGATAAGGGTGATGTTCTCTCGTAGCCTCAATAGGCCCATCTTGTGTTTCCTCTGGTTGAGCTTCTACAATAAGATTCTTCTTCTTCCTAAAACACTCAGATTCTATATGGCCTCTCTTCTTACAATAATCACAAAATTTCTTAGGATCAAAAGGAGTAGAAGAAGAAGTGTTAGAAGAAGGGGAAGAAGAAGAAGAGGAAGAAGAGAGAAGTCTTCTTCTGTTGTTGTGGAGATTTTTTTGTTTGGAAGCTTTGGTGGAGTCAGAGGAGCGAGATCCACCTGATTGAGCAACAAGCTTCTCCTCCGCAAGTTGTGCTTGATTGTACATGGCATTCAAATATGTGATAGGAGTATATTTCAACTCCCTAAAAAGTGGTTCCTACAATCCACTCTTGAATTTGGTGATCAGCTTAGCAGTAGAGTCCTGAATACCATTCAAAATCCTCAATTTGTTGAATAGGCCGATGTAGTTTTGGACATTCATGTTGTAGCCCTGCCTCAATCGAAGCCATTGAAATTCAAGATCTTCTGCATAGTTTGAAGGATAAAAAGTGTTCGTCAAAGCCTTCACCAAATCATCCCAATTATCAATTGGATTCTGATTACTTAGGCGGTCCGTGATCAAAACTTTGGCTATGCCAAAAAATTTTAAGAGAGCAAATGAAACTTGTTCGTCTTTTGGTATTTTTCTATAGGCAAACCACGTGTCCATGTCAAGGATCCAACTATTTAAAACCTCGGGATCACGGGAGCCATCATAAATTTTGACCTCGTATTTTATGCAAAGGTTAGGGGCTTGACCAAGACCACTAGAAGAAGCAATATTATTGACCTTATTGTCCAAAGTACTAATGACTACGGTTATTACAGCCATTTGCTCTGCTAAATCGTGAGCCATTTGTCCTCTGGTGTATGCCAGGAGGGCGATAAAAGGGAGGTTACAAAAATGCTAAGGGGTTACAAAAGTAGTGTTATTTACCCAATTTAATTGCAAAAACTATAATAGTTTTAATGCAATTTTACAATGAAGTGGTATTTTTAAAACAATATTTTTCCCCTTTTACAAAAAAATCACAAAATTAAAACATTATTTTTTTAATTTTTTTTGTACTTTGTTTTTTTTAGCCTGGAATCAATTTAGGCTGTGAAAATTCCACAATTTAGGCTATGAAAATTCCACTAAGGCATAGTCAATGGAGAACGGTCCACGGTCTCCTTTTTCAGCCTTGGCGCCCCAACAAAGGCTTCAAACACCACCCGTCGATGCACACAAAGCCAACATGTGTTGGCTAAGATAGAAACGATGACTTGACCCTTATGAAGCCTTCAAAGGCTTCTCCATAGAATATGTGGGATGAAAAGTTAGGAGAACACAAACGTCGTTTGCCCACCCAATAAAATGCACACTCTAATCATCGCCATGTGGCGTTCTAAACACCACAAGATTTAAACAAAGGGAAAAAATGTTGAATCTTCTTGGAGTTTTAAAACAACGTGTTGAATCTTCGACAGGGATGTCGAATCTATGTTGAAGAAAAAAATGAATTTTGCAGTGAATGTGGAGATCACGATCGGTGTGTCGAATTGCATTGGATTTGCAACACCCGAAGGAAAAAACAACCCTTGTGTCAGATCGACAAAGTGTGCAAAAATCTATAAACACCGTATCTAACCACCTGTCAGAGTAGACAAAAGGTGCAAGTGGGCAAAATATTGTTGAAATCCAAAAAAAATTCAAACCAATCGTGCAATGATAAGGTTGGCACTTTTGATCGTCTATTAGGGCGTGTAGAGTGTATCAGGCTCCTTGCAGATCTGCATCGGATAAAATAAAGTTGTGCGGTCTCCAAAGCATATTTCACGATATGCATAGAAATTGTTGAGCAGGCCACAAGCAAGTGTGTTCAGACATAGACTAGGTTCGTTGGTTGTGCATATGCAACGCACGTCTAATGTTGTGTAGGGTCCAACCACCAAGGTAGATGCGAGGATGGGGGAGAGGCGTGCCAATTGAACCAGGGCTCTCCGTAGTCTGGACGACGATTGGCGACTACTTGCCATTGTGGGGTGCCAAATATTTATGAGCCTATTTCTAGGGCTTTATCGGTAGTCAGAATGGCAATGCTCTTATCGTCACTGGTTGTCGACCTAGCACTACTTTTAGTGCATACCAGCCCGACCGCAGAGTATGCAGGTTTTGTAGTGTATTTACAACACCAATGATTGAGGGACCACGATCTATCTTGGTGCACGAAGTGTGCCAGTAGATAATCGGTGCCTCAAAAATATCAACAAAATTTGTCATTGAGAAAAAGTTGTTCAGCAACTTTGCAGCAAACTTGTGTTTACAAAAATCGTCAACGATTTTTGTAAAAACAATATCAAGAGCTTCAAACAGGATAAATGCTGGTCGGAGGAACCCAAGACCAGTTATGAGGTCAAAAATGACCCAGAACCTCACATTTTTTCCTGCTCTGATACCATTGTTGTGGTATAAACCAACTTGATTATTCTATTAACACCAAAGGCATATATAAGCCCAAAAACATAACAAATACCCCTACGAAGGAGCAACGAATTCCCAAATTGGGAAGATCGGCTCTCATCCAAAGGAGGTTGACTACATCAATCCAGCTAGCCTAATCTAGAATGTGGCTAGCAATTATTACGTGAGAAAAATCTCACCTACATTAAAAATTTTAAAAACAAGACCAAGCCCTAAGACCTAGCTTAACTAAGGAACCTAAACCTTAGTCGCTCATTTGATGCCCTCATCACTATACCATGAGGGCATGTTGATTCATCAGACCAAAAAATATGATGGTCTATAACTTTCTAATGATAGCTAAGTCTGATCTCGCTATTGATAGGAGTCCTAGAGCCTTTTTGATGATAGGTAAAAGGACTCTATCTTTAGCACGACCCCTCCTTCAAAGGTAGCTAGAACTTTTCCATCATCTAGATAGGTGGGTTTGAAAACCAAATTATTCTCCATGTGTAACTAGGTTCATAGTGACTATCTCATTGGTCACAAATGCTTGGGGCTATTACCAAGGGAAAATCAACAAAGACCCCAGGAGAAATGTCATCACCCTCATTATCCTAACATATTAAGAGCATAATTTGTTTTTGGTTTGCCCATCACAAAGTCAACATGGTTAACAACTCCTAATAAAAGGGTCACCCATTTCTATACTTACATTTGTCTATTAATGTAAGTTCACTAGGTATATGTTCCACCCATACCTATACTCACATTTGTCCATCAATGCAATTACATTAGGTGTAGAGATTCAGCCATCACTATACTCGCATTTGTCCATCAATGAAAGTATATTAGGTGTAGAGATTCACCCATCCCTATACTTACGTACGTCCATTAATGTAAGCACACTAGGTGTTATTCTTACTCCAAGATATCCTACTCATGACTACCAAATGAGTTAGCTCACACACTCTATTCTATCTATCAAAGAGAGCTTGTCGTCCACTACAAACAACATAGATCTGTTTATTTTGGTGTCAAGCACTAGGGAAGTCGACTATCCTTCTCGTCATAACGTTGAGTTCACCATCCCAAGATTAATTCTCATCCTATATACACAAGCATTGTGATGTACTTAAAAACCTATCTAAGGAAGACTCAAAAAATCCATTCGTTCGAGGTCTTGCTCTTAACACATACAAAGAATACGTTTTCTAGCAATATTTTTAGGTTCATGACTAGGCACTATTTAAGACATCCTACCAATGGGTCTTCTTTCACCATTTAACCTTAGCTAATGCGGGTTTCAAACTAGTTGGACTCGATGTTTAACTTGCAACTACCTTCTTGTCATCTGAATTATTTTATTGGACAAGATCATGTTTGGTCTTACTCAATGAACCCATCAATAGAAGACTGTCATTACAAAGTCCTCCCAACACCATAATAGATTCATTTCTCTACGATGAGTTGCATCTGGAAATATATTGTTGTAGGATTTCTAATCTCTCCGTGCTTCAATCCCAGCCAACGACTTTCAAAATTCTCTACAACAAATTGATATCCCTAAAGACCAAATAGTGAGCTTCTTTACAAATATTAAACCCATCCACAAGGTCTCACACGGTTCCCAAATTCAAAATAGGAAGAGAACAATAACATAAATCAACCTCCATAGACACAATTAAAAAGTCTTACACATATAATCTAAACAAGTCAACTTCAATTAACTTCCAACATCATCTTAAAGCAACCAAACATTATCTTCTTTCCTGAAGAGCATAAGCATTCATATCACTTTTAAAAGAATAAATATTGCATCAAACATACATATATCATTACTCATTAATCACATACATCCCAATAACACATAAGTTTCATAGTTTACTTTGAATCCAACCAAATATAAATCTTTCCATTAAATTAGGAGAATGATTGAACATCCTTGGCTACTCTTAAGAAACACTAGATTGTTTCACACATGACGTGGAACTCAACAGTAAGAAAACACTGGAGAAATTATGCATCAGTATTTCGATTTGATCACTTGGCAAAAGATAAATAGCTAACACACATACATTTTGTTGGAAAGAAGCTACAACAGAGTTCCCGTGTAACCAAAGAGAACTTGAACCACCTTCCACTTATCTATTAGTTATCACCATCTCAATCGTTCTTTAGAGTTTTTCCTACATTTCGTTATGCATGAGGCCTTTGCAACAAGAATACTTTTAAAAGTAATTATTAATACCTCAAGTTTTGGATACGAATCTCTCGTCATTTGGAGATTCAAAATCTCCTCAATAACACCCTACTTTTTCTCTAAACAACAGTTCTAGGTTTTAAAACAAGAGTGAAATAACACATAACAATACTTCATTCATAATAAGTAAAGTTCTCTTTTCTTTTGCTAAAATAGTGCTAACTTCTTGGAAACAATTCATCAATTCTATAACATCAAATAAAACTACTTGCAAATCTTATACAATCAAAAGATATTCATTAACCATTATAAATATTATTCAAGAAACCTCAACAAAGTTCTCCCATTACTTAAGCATATTTAGGAAAATATAAATTCATTTTTTGTAATTCCACAAGCATGCAACACCAAGAAAAGCATCCTCACACACATATCACAAAGTGCAATAGTAAACACTCATTAAGAATGCAGTTTTGAGTGCGTTAAAGAAAAGAACATTTTTCAACCAAATTTTCCAACCCTAACATCGAGGTCACAAACCATATTACTTAAACATCTACTAGCAATTATTTTGTTATCTAAGTTCAATAACAACAAACATTACAACCAACCTACTCATACTAGACTTTGATGCATCTGTTTGCAACGTATTTCCTCACTAGGTAACGTTGTTATCTATTTCAAGAAGACTTACACAAAAAGATGGCAACCAAAATTTAATCTCTTAATCTCTTTAATACCATCGAGCAACTTCTTCCCCCTTGTCCGATAGAAGCCACGTCTATAAACTAGAAGGTTACTGACACACTTGCACTATCCATTAAAGTCGTTTCTACCCATTTCATTCTAAATACACTGCAATGCGACGACCATAGAATTGCTCAAGATTCGAGCTGACGAGTATGAGCAATCCTACACCACGCTTCTAGGTAAAACATGGACATTACTCTAAGATTCTAGGTAAATAAAAGACTCACCTTCCACATAAGAAAATACCTTCAAAGAGGTTTCATTTCCAATCCAGAATAACAACTATAGACATCTCACCATCATAAGAATTCTGGTAAAACAAAGAACCTCAGTATTGCATACCTAGTTTTCCACAGTGAAGACTCCACCCGAAGTTCGAATGTCGCAAGTTATTTCACTTGCTTCTTTCTTCATTTTAATTATTTTTGGATCCCTTATGTTCTTCGTTCCTCACCCACAACAACACTCCATAAAACCTCTTTGGTTGCTACATCTCGATCCCTCTAAGCTCCACTTTCAAATTTTTCGTTAATCAACAACGATAGCAACCGTTCTAGCTCACACATCCCCTTTGTTCGATGTACAAGAGTGGCACAACTCTTAAGCATGAGTGTAGCTTCAATTTTTTTGTCGTGACCAAAAAGCATAACCACTCAGCACAAACAATATTCCCATGGGTATTAAATCCAAAAGGAGTAGCACTGTCTACTAACATCAATCCTCCTTAGATGTAAAAGCATAGGTATATATTTACATACTAATATACCTGCGAAACCAATGTTTCTAAAGAAGCATTCCATTATCAATGAATTCCCTTTTTATAAATAAAGAAAACAAGATAGACAACCAATTGTCTTTATAACATAAACATAAGCATACTTAATCATTTTCTTTAGATTATTTTAGACTTATAGAACCTCCTTATAAAAATAGCCATAAGCTGAAAATACAACAAGAGAAAATTGTTGTTAGCAACTAAACTTTCACCTAAGATTTAGTGCACTTGCCCTAGCAAGCATGATAGTCTATTAGGTCTTCACAACATTTTTCTTATACATTTCCAATGGTTATATTCTTCTCCTACTATGGATAAACCTATTCCTGCAAGGGTAAACAATTTATTAACCACTTCAAATTCTTTTCATTAAAACAAGTTGTGAAACCAAAATATATAGAATAGTCAATCATTCCATAACCAAATAGCACATCCAAAACATAAGTCTATCTCATGAATGGGTTTGCCTTAGGAGGGTATTGACACTAAGGCTCCTTCAATTTATCAATTATCTAATGTTACAAGGAGACCCAAGATGTTGAGAAAGAAAGATTTTCGAAAGAAGTTGCTAGCAACATTAAATATCCCTACAACATGAGGGCATGTTGATTCATCAAACTAGAAAAGATGATGGTCTATAGCATTTCTGGTGATAGCTAAGTCTGATCTCACTATTGATAGGAGTCCTAGAGCCATTTTTATGATAGCTAAAAGGACTCTATCTTTAGCAATACCCCTCCTTCAAAGGCAGCTACAACTTTCCCATCATCTAGATGGGTGGGTTTGAAAACCAAATTATTTTCCATGTGTAACTAGGTTCACAATGACTATCTCATTGGTCACAAATGCCTGGGGCTATTACCAAGGGAAAATAAGAAAAAACCCTAGGAGAATGAACCTCATGAACAATGGAGGAGGAAGAAGGGACCCAAGGTGACTAAACAAAGTATTAGCATCATTGGAGAAAGCTTATAGTTTACAAAAATGATGACCAAACTTCCACACGTTGTATTGCCTTCTCGATCTATACGTAGGTCATCCTTGGAATAATTTTTTTGGACCTCACATTTAGGCACACTCATCGAAATAAGAGGCCTAATAATCCTACATAAAGGCAACATTGCAATATCATAAATCAAGCAAAGGGCAAGGCGACAATAGTGATAGCTTTTCATCGAAAAGAAGGATTATTAAAAAAAAAAAGTAGTCATAATTCTATGCATTTTCCAAAAACAATCATGGAGTAAGCCTTAGCCATCAAGGAGGAAATCCCAATTTTATGAAAAACTAGAAAGATTTCAAGAATGACATCCAAAGCACCAAATATTTTGACCCCATGCCCAATGGACAAGGCATCAACTTTCATTGGGTTCGCTATCTTCATCAAAATGAATATCCCCTATGAGTCACTAGAACTATAGTTAGTTCTCACTACACTTGGAAGGAGAAATCCTTAACAAAAGCTAACAAGATGACCTTCATAGAAAATAGGGTGGCAAAAAAGTTTCAAAATCATAGGACAAAAAACGTTTCGAGAAGCAAAACTTCTCAGATTTGCAAAAAGCTCGATGAAAATCATCGACACTTATGATTAGCTTCGACAAGAAAGAGAAGGTAAAATTTTCGATGATATACGATATCTAAAATCAAAGATGAAGCAGAGCTCAAATGAGATGTCCAAAAATTAGGAGTTTTAAAAGTTACAACATAAGGAAAGACAATAAGACCCTAATAGTATCCAAAAGGTTTGATGAAGGAAGAAAAGGAATGTCAACCACTTGATCAAGAAAGGAAGATGCCATGAAAAAATAGATTTCTTTTTATGGCATCAAAAATGTTTCAACTCTAGCAGGGACCCTCAGAATTTCCATCTAGAAAAGGCCCAGTGCCTAATAGTGTCAAGATTGAGATTTCCTAGGTTCAAGAGGGAAAATGGAAGCAGGCAGGACAGGTGCAGCAGGCGGGCCAGGAGGGCCAGGCGGATCAGGCGGAGCAGGGAGCTTGGAAGGCAGCGCCCCAAGCCAGCAAAGCAAGGACGGTGAGGAGTCGGAGGCCACTAAGGACGCTGAGGGCCCTCAGTCGTCGGTCCCTGTTGAAAAAAGGTGGGATGCGGACCCACCTGATAGAGACCCGGACAAAGGGACCCAGGCTAGGGCCCCTCTCAGGAGGTTGTCCTTTGCTCAAACCCTTAAAGGTAAGGAGACCGTGCTTTCAAAAACTCTCCCTCCTCTCTCCCCAGACAAAAACAAGCTCAGGGTTGTTGTCTCTACCATGGAAGATTTTCTATCCCTTGAAACCTCGTCCCTCATCGACAAGTTTTTGGGTGGAAGGCCCGACATAGAAACAATAAGGACCTGGGCTTACTCCAAGTGGCGCCTAGCAGGAAGCATGGAGATTGTTGCAATGACAAGAGGCTTTTTCATGATCCAGCTCCATAATAAGGAAGACGCAAACCGAATCCTTGCTGGCGGGCCGTGGTTCCTGGGCAGGCGAAGCCTCTTCCTTAGGCCGTGGGGAGAGGACTTCGACCCTGAAAGCCAAAGCATCAACTCTGCCCCCATCTGGGTCAGGCTTCCCAACCTACCGGCCCATTTCTTCCATGAATACTTCCTGAGAGGAATCGCCAAAGTCATCGGGGATCTGGTCGTTATTGACAACCCCACCCTAGCTAGATCTCGCATGACGCATGCAAGGATGTGTGTAACTGCGAATCTGGAGTCCGAGCTCCCGTCCTTCATAGATCTGGAATACGGGGACTACTCAAGAAGGCAACCCATTGAATACGAAAACAAGCCGGCTTTCTGCTCAGAATGCAAAACCCAAGGACACCTGAGGAATCAGTGCCCAGACCTGGTTGCCATCAAGGAAGCACCAAATAGGAATAATCCAAAAGGCCCTAATGCAAATGGGCAGGGAAGGCCCCTTCGACCCTGGTCTCGGCCCACCAAAGCAGCTCACAAAGGCGTTTACCAGCAGAAATCGCAAGAAGACTCCGCTCATCAGAAAGGAAAAGGAAAACAACATGTGGATCCTGACCAGGCTAACCAGGTTAGTCCTTCCTTTTTTGACCCTAATTCCTTTGAAATCCTTGCTCAGACTGCCATTGAAACGGTTAGACCTACTGAAGAAGGACCAGCATCGGGGCTCCCCGAAACTCTTGTTTCCCCTCCTCCTTCCCCTTGTAGGTCCTCTCCTTACCCACCCCCAAACTGTCCTTACGGCTTGCCCCTGGAGTTAGAGGGGATCGGTTTGAGCATGGAAGTAGTGCAGATAGGGGCAGATCCGACAGTGGGCGAAGGTTGCTCCAGCCCGACCCAGCAGCAAAACCCTCCCCCAAAGTTTAGCCCGAAGCAAACCCGTAGTTCAACTAATTCAATAGACTTTGGCAGCGAAAGGAGGAGGGGAAGAATCCCAGATGCAGAACATTACAGGATGAAAATAGAAAATGAAATAGCAAACGAAAAACAAAGCACTTTAGTGCCTCAAGACATGGCCCTCTTCGAGGCTAACAAGACCAGCAAACCTCCCCCACCCCAAGGACGGGGAAGAGGGAGGAATTCAAAGCAGTCTAAATGAAGGTCCTCTCCTGGAACGTGAGAGGCCTTAATGGCCCGCCCAGGCAGAGAGCTGTCAAGGCATTAAGGAAAGAGACCTCCCCCTCAGTCCTTATTCTCCAAGAAATGAAAATAGATGAAGTGTGGTCCAAGATTCTAGCTCGCAAAATTTGGAAACAAGGGGAAATGGTCTTCAAGCAAGCTAGAGGCGCCTCTAGGGGCCTTATGGTCCTATGGGACCCCAAAAAAGTGGAAGGTAGCGTCATTCAGGCAGATGACAGCGTCCTAACCATCCTTTTTTATGATATAACCAGCAATAAGTCCTGGATCTTATCGAATGTCTACGCGCCCAACACCGTGCAAGGAAGAGGCAGGCTGTGGGAGCATCTGAGTCACATGAGCAAGGCTTTCCAGGACATCCCGTGGATAATTGTAGGTGACTTTAACACCCCCCTATTTTCGTCTGATAAGAGGGGGGGAACAGGGCTCCCAATTAGGAGCATGGAGGACTTCAGTGATTTTGTCCACTCACACGAACTGATGGACGTCAAGCTTAAGGATGCTAAGTACACTTGGAGCAACAGGCGGCTGGGCAGCAACCTCATCCAAGAATGGCTGGATAGGGTCCTGCTATCGCAGGAAGCCATCCAGGTCTTTGGAGAATCCTCTCTGTACTCCCTTCCCAAGGTTGGGTCTGATCATAACCCCATCCTTTTGGATGTTCCTCAAACCTCCAATTCCAGTGGCAATCGTCCGTTTCGATTCGAGGCAATGTGGGTCAAGCACCCGGACCTAAAAAATAGAATAATCAAATGGTGGCAACAGCCCTTTCAGGGAAGTCCCTCCTACAAACTTACCCAAAAGCTGAAAGTGGTCAAGAACAATCTCAAGATTTGGAACAAAGAAGTGTTCGGAAACATTTTTGAAAACAAAAATATTGTGAGCGAAAAATTGAAAGCCATTGACAGCAAGATCCAGCATGGAGAGCTAGATGAAGAGACCAGGTCCGAAGAGAGGAAACTTCTGGCAGAATATCACAATATCTTGGCTAGTGAGGAGACTTTCTGGAGGCAGAAGTCCAGGGCCTTATGGCTCAAATATGGAGATTCTAACTCCAAGTTCTTCCATGTCACCACGCTCAAAAATAGGAGCAACAACCGTATCAAAGAGGTAATTAAACCTGATGGCTCCAGTGCCCGAGGCAACAATGACATTATGCATGAAGCCTTGTCCTATTTCAGTGCTCTCCTTGGTGAGGAACCTATCTGTCAGGTAGCTGCCCGGGATTCCTTGCTCCAATTCATCCCCCGTAGGATCGAGAATGATGCCAACCAAATGCTCACAGCTCCCTTTTCTGACAAGGAAATCAAGGAGGCCCTTTTCTCCATGAACCCTGACAAGGCCCCTGGCCCGGATGGATTTTCCCCCAGGTTCTTTCAAACGTATTGGGACATCCTAGGAGATGAGGTATGTTCTACCATCCGAGAATTCCAAGCTTCTAAGCATATCCCTCGAAGCTACAACTCTACCTTTCTAGCCTTGATTTCGAAAGGACCGGCTCCTAAGTTCATAACTGACTTTAGGCCAATCAGCCTTTGCAATGTGTTATACAAAATCCTCACTAAAGCCATTGCAAATCGTATGAAAGGGATTCTGCCTCAGATTATTGATTCCTGCCAGGGCAGTTCTGTTCAAGGAAGGTCGATCCTGGATGGAATTATCACTGTCCACGAAGCTCTTCACTCTGCTTCCCAGACCAAGAAGGCTGCCTTAGCACTAAAACTTGACATGAATAAGGCTTTCGACCATGTCAACTGGGACTTTGTGAATGCCATCTTGTTGAAATTTGGGTTTCATCCCGACTGGGTCAGACTTATCAGCTGCTGCATTCGCTCTCCTTGGTTCTCAGTGTTGGTCAATGGGTCTTCGACTGAGTTCTTCCAAAGCCGAAGGGGGCTCAGGCAAGGGGATCCTATTAGCCCTATGTTGTTTATCATAGTGGTTGAAGCCTTAGGAAGATCAATCAAAGTTGCCCGTATCTCAGGGTTAATCTCAGGTATTAAAGCTACATCCCTCACGGATCCGGTTACCCATCAACAATTCATGGATGATACCTTATTACTGACTGCGACGTCGGTGGCAGAGGCCAAGAACATCAGGCATATCCTTAAACTCTATGAAGATGCGACAGGGCAAAAAGTCAATTTCAACAAGAGCAAGGTGTTTTTTCTTAACACCCCCCTTCCCAGGCAAATTAAAATTGCCAGAATCCTAGAGTGCTCCATTTCCACTCTCCCTACGTCTTACCTTGGTCTTCCCCTATTCACGGGGGTCCTGACTATTTCGATGTGGAACATTGTCCTGGAGAGGATCCAAAAGAAGCTCGTCGGGTGGAAGGGCCACTTGTTGTCCCAAGCAGGTAAGGCCACTTTAACCTTGGCCTCCCTTCAAAGTATTTCGGTTTACTTCTTATCAGTTTTCAAAGCGCCTTCTAGAGTCTACCAGTCGATTGAACAACGCCAAAAGAATTTCCTTTGGTCCGGCTCAGAAGAAAAGCAGCGAATCCACCTGGTTGGATGGGACAAGGTGTGTAGACCTAAGGATCTCGGAGGGCTAGGCCTGAGGAAAGTCTCTCTTCTCAATTCAGCTTTAATTGCGAAACAAGCCTGGCGTCTGGTTTCCAATGAAAGGAATGAGTGGACCACCATCCTTAACAGGAAGTATCTCCAAGGCACTGAGTTCCTGAGCAACACCATCCCAACCCGTGGTTCCTCCTTCTGGAAAGCAATCTTGTCTAGCAGGGACGTGCTAAGAAAAGGCATGAGGTGGATCCTTGGAAATGGGCAGAAAATTGACTTTTGGGAGGACAGATGGGCAGGGGCAGAAGCCCTTAGTACCGATCCCACGTTGGCCCAACTAAGAAACCTCACCTTGGAGAGGTTTGGGTCTAAGGTGGCTGACTTCTTAAGACAGGACAGGGGCAGACTCAGCTGGAAGCCCATAGTCATTCGTGGGTTGGAGGCAGCGACTCAAAATCTCAATAGTATTTTGCAACATCAGTTTGTTCCCACAACTCCGAGTGATGATCAGATGAGATGGACAACGACTGACAGTGGGATGTTCATAGTCAAATCCACCTACAATCTGCTAATACATCCTGATACTCCTCGGTTCCAGACTCAGTTAGTTTGGATCAAGGGACTTATCCCCAAAATATCCTTTTTTACTTGGCTGGTCGTCCAAGGGAAAATTCTTACTATTGACAATATGATGAAACGAGGTCTGTCCGTTCCTAACAGGTGTTTTTTGTGCAGGGCAGACTGGGAATCCATCCAACACCTATTCATTGACTGCCCCATTGCCTCCTCAATCCTAAGCGGCCTCCTTCAAGCCTTCAACATAGCCTGGGTCAGACCTGGTTCCATCAATGACTTTTTCCAACAATGGCCAAAACCGTTTGTCAGCACCCAATTGAGTTTCATGTGGAAGATCAGTCTCCACCACTTCTTGTGGTAGGTCTGGCTTGAAAGGAACTTTAGAATCTTTAATGAGTCTTCCAGAGATACAGGATCCATTACGAATAAAATCCTTGCCTTTGCCAGAGAAAACTCATTGTCGTCTTCTGTTGAGGCCCAATCTGTCCCCTCTGGCGAAAAACTTCTAGCCCAGTCCCTGAGTCTACCCTGGCAAGATGGTCATGGCAAGACTAATCCTAGGCGCGAGGTCAGGTGGATCCCTCCCCCTGTCGATTGCCTTAAGTTGAATTTTGATGGCGCAGCCAAAGGCAATCCGGGTCGCGCTGGGGCTGGCGGGACCGTTCGAAACCATCAGGGTCACATTGTCATGGCCTTTGCAGAACCCCTGGGAGTCTCAACTAGCAATGTGGCCGAGGCTAGAGCTATCTGGCACGGACTACACCTTGCTCAGAACGTCCAAGAGCGGCTAATTGTGGAAGGAGATTCCCAAGTGATCATCAATCTCCTCAACAATGATAAGGATCCTCCCTGGAAATTTGAGTCTTGCCTAAGGGAAGCAAGGATCCTATTAAAAAATAGAACTGACAGCGTGGCCCACCATGTCTTTCGTGAAGCCAACAAGGCAATAGACAAGTTAGCAAATTTAGGTGTTGACGCTGATAGATTGATCACGTGGACGTATGACCTTCCGTCGGACGTGGAAGGGATTATCCAAGACGAGGTGCGACGTGGTGCCTGATGGGGATCACAAGTTGGTTTGTCTTGCGTGGCAAGATAGGTTGGTTCAAGAATTTGGCTAAGGGGTGGCAGTGTCGGTCTCCTCAAGCTATCAGAGTTGCCAAGGCAGATTGCCCAGACTACCATGCGTGTAGGCAGGTGTTCCGTTGGCGCCTCGATTACCCGATGGTTGGCTTCCCTAGGATCGGCATTCCCATGCGGGTTGTGCCTTGGGCCGATAGCTCTTTCAGCTTCTCGCCTGATGAGGTGGCATGGGGCCGTCTCAGCTTCGCCAGCCTGGTTAGACCTCTGACATCCTTGAATCTCGCTCAGAGCGATCCTTACCATCTCAAGACTAAGGGTGTCGAGGATAACTTTCCCCATGCCAAGTCAGATTCGAAGCATGGCTCCCACGTGGCTGGTATGCGGTGGTTTGTCCTCAGACGGTGTGCGCCTCATGACAAGGGCCCAAACTACCACTCGAACGATGCGGATGCATGGGAAAATCCACTCATCATTGCTCGACACGTGAGACGGTGGCACCCCAAGAGTTCCATCATTCTCCAGAGGAAGGTCGATATGGCCTCTTCTTCCCAAACCGAAACGGACACGCGACATGGCGTCCAGGTGGCTGATAGGCGGTGGCTGGCCTTCTGGTTTGGCACTTTCTCTAATGATGTGGTCTTTTTAAGGTGGACAAAGAGTATTAACATCTACCACCTTTTCCCTCAGTCTGTGCTTGAGAGTACGTCGTCCTGCTTGGTCATTCAAGAGGCAGAGGTTAGCAGAGGCAAAGTCACTATGACCTACATCGAGCCCAGTATGGTGGTTATGGAGCCTGTCGCGCAAGCCATCCTCACTGAGAGGAGGCTCACGCAGTTTTTTGACATGTTCTCTGGTCCTGATGACAGCATCACCGCCGAGGTAATGGAGTCCTGGGATGAGGGGCGGATTGTGGTCCACGGGCGAGAAATCACGGTCGACATTAATTTGTTGGCAACCATTACTGGGCAGACGACAAAGGGTCGTTCGATCCACAGGCAAAAGCACAACTGGGAGGTCGAGCTGCGCGAATTCAAGGACAATCAGAAGATATTCAAGGAGGCGAAGAACGACTTAACAAGGGTTGATATTCCTGCCCCCTGGAATTTCGTGATGAAAAATGTCATGGAGTTCATTACGGCAGAGGATCCCGGTAAGGTCCTTCTAAGTTTTCACTATGCTTTCATTAATTTTTTTCGCGACATTAACCCTATCAGCATACCTCAATTCCTCCTGAACTCCATGAATTACACTATTAATTCGTGTCGTAGTAAGAAAGGTTCAGCAATGCCCTTGCACCAGAGCCTTTTTAAGGTTATCTACAAGTTTGTCCTTGCTACTTCGCCCCATCCCGAACCTCCGGCCCTTTCGCCCTCCGAGACCCCCTGCCCTAGGGCCAGTTTTCCCAAGGCCTACTCGGGGTCCCCTGCTAAGAAACGTGACTTTGAAGCAGCCACCAGAGGCGGCCCGGCCAGAAAGAGGCTGAAGATTGACGAACCAGAAGGATCCACTAGATCCTCTGCTAGGTTAAGGAACAAGCTTGCTCTGGGAAGCTCTAAAGCCATCAGCGTTGACTCGGAGGATGAGGGGCCTGACATCAACATCATGGTTCTCAAACGCTTTGTTCTGACCTCCTTAGCGACTATGGCCAAGCAGACCGAAGAGATCCTTGACGCCCTCACCAAAGTCTTCTTCAATGAGGGCTTCCAAAGCGCTAAGGAAGCGATCGAAGACGCCGATGACCAGGAGAATGACAAGGAGCAGAATGAGGAGGATGCAGAGGAGGAGTGATGTGGACCCTCCCGGGCCATTTTTGAGGTGGGCTGATCAGAAGACCTGTTGTCTGTGGGTTTGGTTCATGATCCCTGGGGTTTCTCCGTTGTCTTCTTGCGGTTATCTTCTCTGTTTTTGGTCTCCCTGTTCCGAGGCTTCCTGTTGTTTTTGTTGTAAGCCGTGGTTGGTTGGTTATGTTAGAAGGTCGAGGATCCTTTGCTGGTCTCTAGTTTCGGTGTTCAGCTTTACGCTGTTTTTGTTCAAAGGTTTTGGGTCAACCTGAAAAACCCGTTTGATATAAAAAAATTTTACTTATCAAAAAAAAAAAGGAAGATGCCACAATAAGGCATGTCTCCCAAAGGTAGACGTTGAGCTCATAAAAACAAAGAGATTCCATATCCACCTATCAGCACACTTGAGACATGACAAGCCCAAAATAATGATGAACACATTAAAGAATAGCAACATGGAGGATTCTAACCCCGAATCCGAAACATTAATTATAGTGATCACCTAAACCTAGATTTTAGGGATAACATTGGGAGTAGCCACTCATCTAAAGGCTTAGGACCATCTAGAATTAATGGGATCAGATCTAAAGACCATAAAGGAGCCAACATTTGAAATAAGAACATGAACCAACATTTAAGAAAGTCACAATTCTTTGAAATCTCTACAAAATTTGGAGGGAAACTCTCCCTAGTTGTAATCTATAAATAGTAGTGGTTTTAGCTTTGTAAAGGATTGACATGTTTGAATAAGCTAGTGCATCATCAATTTTGTATAAACTTTCCCTTCATTTTCCTTTGTATAGCAAAACGTAGATTTTGAGCCGTCTTACGGTCAACTCGAACCCTTGCACCAAGCATAATCTTTGTAATACTTTTTTGCATATATATATATACATGTATATACATATACATATATCTATATATATTTATATGTATATATATACATATATGTATGGATATATACATACATATACATATACACATATTCATACATATGTAAATGTGTATATGTATATATAGGCCTACACATCTACTTTGAGTCCATTTGTGGATCCTATGCCCTGACCTATCTATTTTGTGTATGTGTGCTTGCATTTTTGTATTTTTGTGCTTATATATGTCGAGGACAGGAAGTATTCATGCCAACACATTATGGTCAGAGATACTGTGCAGTGGAATCTTATTTGATCTTTGGCATATTGTCACCTTGTTAGCTTAGGTTTTTCCTTTCTACTATCTTTATTTTTTTTTCTATTACCCTTTTTATCCAAGCTATTAGAGTAGGAAGTGTGAACTCAAGATCAAATCTTATAAGGAGTCGACCTTTGTCAAAATCCCTTAGGCCCCTAACTGAGCCAAACCTTACACTTTTAGGATAAACCCTATTGTGTTACTCCACATGAGACACGATTTTCCCTATTTGCCTAGTCCACCCCACATTTGATGATCAAGATAATCATAGAGGAAAACAAGAGGTTTATAAAACATACTAGGAATATATCGCTAAAACAACATCATCATTGTCACAAGTGCTAAAAGTCATCAACATAGCTGCAACTCAAAGCTAATAGACCATTCAAGAGGTTGAGCAAGCCCTAGCTATGACTTTTGTGAGGTTGGTTGAAGCCAGAGCATATAGGTCCAATTTAGCCACCTCACCTAATCACCAATTAATGACTATAGGAATTCAAGATAAAGGGACAATGGTGTAGAAAGTAATCACCTCTTGGAGACAGAACAAGCAATACAACAATGTAAGGCATAAATGGGTGCTCTGGCTACTATCACCACACTCATTAATTTAGAAAGGCCTTCCCTACCCTAGGCTATAGATAATAGAATCCTCTTTGAGAAAGAATATATTTAGTTGCTTGAGTAGTGGAAGGAGGATCAAACTATTTTTTAAACATGGTCAAATCCTCCCTCTTTAGATAATGTAGCTAGAGTTATTAAACCATTGGAATAGCTCAAAGTAAAATTGCATAAGGTCATGAATAGAACACAAAATTTATCCTACGATGACCAGATGAAGCTCTGGAAGTTCTATCAACAATTTAAACAGATCGAGCTACCATCAGATGAAGAGTGGGAGAAAATAAAGGCTTTGATGGACCAACTATTCTTTTAAGAGTTTCCCCATTCCTTCTATTTTGTTTTTCAATTATTTCAAATATTTCATTTTGACTCTACGTCCAATGAATAAGGTTCCAAAAACTTTCTAGATTTTATACCTTTAGTAAGAAGAAGATCCCCTATGATTTGCCAAAACTATAGTAAGTTTTTTACTACATTTGGACGAGTTTTGCCTTGGCCAATTATTCAAGTTGGTCTTGGTAGGGGGAAAATAGGTGAAAGCGATAATAAAAACACACCATCGATTTTGCAATTAATGATCGATGACTATTTTGTTGTGCTAAGAAGAGCTGACAAAGTCTTGATGCACACAAACCATCCAATTTATCCAAATCAAATACAGACATTGTTTTACACAAAGAGAGTTTATAGAAGAATTTTGGATGTAGTTTAGACCATTTGATCGTTGATCAATTTTGAGCATCGTTTCTAAGAGAAAAGATCCATAACATTTGTAAAGGAGTGCACACCATCGATTCTACAAATATATGATGGGTGCTAATCCCAAGGAAGGTGAGTAAAGAAGAAATATCAAAGCTTTGTGGGCTATTGATTGTTTATCCAATGGTTTGCACCATTTTATAAGACTAAAAATAGAGTTGTCAGGATAAATGCATGCCATTTTTCAAGACTTGGATATGTGGAGAACACATTAGTGACCTATAGAGGAATTAAGTAATCCCATCAAGGCTCACATTCCATAGAGGTCCACCATTGATCTTGGGAAGAAAAAGATGCAACGACTCATGGAGATCGAAGATAGACATTAAAGGACATTTAAATCTTGAAGCCTCACCAACTGTTTGATTTCAACAATCAATGACCCAAAAGGGAACACACAAATAATGAGAAGAACGAGAAGAGCTTTGTCATCCGATCGAGGGAGAAGCATCTCAGTCTACTGCGTATCCATTTTAGGAAAGGTGGGAACATTATTTCAAAAGTAACATCTATACACAATATCCAAGGAGAAGGGGAGAAGGGCTCATAAATATAGTGATTATAGAGGAGCCTCATGTTGGGAATTTTCCTAGATTATCTCACACATCCCTTTTACAAGATCAAATATTAACCACAATATTAATACTTTCACATCAATGGCCAATATTCCAAAATAATAAAATCATTCACATAAACTCATTCACACATTAACAATATCTCACACTCATAAATCTCATAATATCATTCATAAATCTTGCATATCCCCATCTACAACATTTCAGAGGATAGCCAATGAAAGAGATGAGGTGTTTAGAGCTACACAGACTCCTGCAATGACTAGTTGGAGCTCTGGAAGTGTTATCGATAATTTAAATAGATCGAGCTACCATCATATGGAGAGTGGGAGAAAATCAAGGTTTTGATGGACCAACTATTCTTTTAAGAGTTTCCCCATTCATTCTATTTTATTTTTCAATTCTTTCAAATTTTTCATTTTCACTCTGCGTCCAATGAATAAGGCTGCAAAAAATTTCTAGATTTTTTACATTTAGCAAGAAGATCCCCTGTGAGTTGCCAAAACTATAGTGAAAATTTTACTACATTTGGAGGATTTTTGCCTTGGCAAATTCTCCAAGTTGGCCTTGGCAGGGGAAAAATAGGTGAAAGCAAGAATAAAAACACACCATCGTTTTTGCAATTAATGATCGATGACTATTTTGTTGCGCTAAGAGGAGCTGACAAAATCTTGATGTACACAAACCATGCAATATTTCCAAATCAATCATGGGCATTGTATTACACAAAGAGAGTTCGTAGAAGAGTTTTGGATGTAGTGTATACCATTTGATCATTGATCAATGACGATCATCATTTCTAAAAGAAAAGATCCACAAAATTTGTAAAAAAGTATGCACCATCATTTCTCCATATCTATGATGGGTGCTAATCCTAGGGAAGGTGAGTAAAGAAGAAATATCAAAGCTCTATGGGCTATTGATTGTTTATCCAATGGCCCACAAAATTTTATAAGACTATAAATAGAGTTGTTAGGACAAAGCCATACCATTTATCGAGACTTGGACATGTCGATAACACATTAGTGACCTATAGAGGAATTAAGTTGTCCCATTAAGGCCCACATTCCATAGAGGTCCATCGTTAATATTGGGAAGAAAAATATGCAATGACTCATAGAGATCAAAGATAGACATTAAAGAACATTTAAATCTTGAAGCCTCACCAACTGTTTGATTTCAACAGTCAATGATTCAAAAAGGGATCACGTAAAGAAGGAGAAGAACGGGAAGATTTCTGCCATCCGACCGAGGGAGAAACATCTCTGTCTAATGAGTATCCATTTTAGGAAATGTGGGAACATTCTTTCTAAGGTAACATCTATGCACAATCTCCAAGGAGAAGGGGAGAAGGACTCATAAATGTAGCGATTATAGAAGAGCCTCATGTTGGGAATTTTCCTATATTATCTCATAGATCCCTTTTCCAAGATCAAATATTAATCACAATATTCCAAAATCATAAAATAATTCACATAAACTCATTCACACATCAAAAATATCTCACAATAATAAATCTCATAATATCATTCATAAATATCACATATCCCCATCTGCAACATTTCATAGGATAGCCGATGAAAGAGATGAGGTGTTGAGCTACATAGACTCCTATAATGACCATTTGGAGCTTTGGAAGAGATCGAGCTACCATTAGATGAAGAGTATGATAAAATCAAGGCTTTGATGGATCAACTATTCTTTTAAGAATTTCCCCATTCCTTCTATTTTATTTTTTTATTTATTTCAATTTTTTCATTTTGACTCTATGTCCAATGAATAAGGTTGCAAAAAAATTCTAGATTTTTTACCTTTAGCAAGAATAAGATCCCCTATGCATTGTCAAAACTATAGTGAAAATTTTTACTACATTTGGAGGAGTTTTACCTTGGTCAATTCTCCAAGTTGGCCTTGGTAGGGGGAAAATAGGTGAAAACGAGAATAAAAACACACCATCAATTTTGCAATAAATGATCGATGACTATTTTGTTGCGCTAAGAGGAGATGACAAAGTCTTGATGCACACAAACAATTCAAATTTTCAAATCAAACATGGGTATTTTTTTACACAAAGAGAGTTCGTAGAAGGGTTTTGAATGTTGTGTACACCATTTGATCGTTGATCAATGACAAGCATCGTTTCTAAGAGAAAAGATCCACAAATTTTGTAAAGGAGTAGGCACCATCGATTCTACAGATCTATGATGGGTTCTAATCCTAGAGAAGATGAGTAAAGAAGAAATATCAAAGCTCTTTAGGCTATTGATTGTTTATCCAATGGCCCACACCATTTTATAAGACTACAAATAGATTTGTGAGGACACATCCATACCATTTGTTGAGAATTGGACATGTGGAGAACACATTAGTGAGCTACAAAGGAATTAAGTTGTCCCATCAAGACCCACATTCCACAAAGTTCCACCATTAATCTTGGGAAGAAAATATGCAATGACTCATGGGGATCGAAGATATACATTAAAGATCATTTAAATCTTTAAGCCTCACCAAATATTCAATTTTAATAGTCAACGACCCAAAATGAAACACGCAAACAAGGAGAATAACGAGAAGAGCTTTGTCATTTGATCGAGGGAGAAGTATCTCAGTCTATCGAGTCTCATTTTAGGAAAGGTGGGAACATTGTTTCAAAGGTAGCATCTATGCACAATCTCTAAGGAGAAGGGATAAGGGCTCATAAATGTAGCGATTATAGAGAAGCCTCATGTTGGGAATTTTCCTAGATTATCTCACAGGTCCCTTTTCCAAGATCAAATATTAATCATAATATTAGTTGTTTCACATAAATGACCAATATTCTAAAATCATAAAATCATTCACATAAAATCATTCACACATCAACAATATCTGACAATAATAAAGCTTATAATATCATTCATAAATCATCAAGTTTGAGTAACATTGCATGGACCTTTATCTCCATTAAACAACCTTACACATGACTCTTCAATACTCAACTATTGCTCTCCTCAAACATTCGGGCGATGCATCCTTTTACATTCCTCACATATGACATCCTTTTACATTCCTCACATATGACAAAACTCTCATGATTCTTCACCATCTTACCACATATCATGTGACTCTTCACTCTCTCACTTGACACCTAACTCTTATGACTTTTGACTTACTTGCTTGATACTTTGCATTCTCACACCTCACACCTTGCACACTTTGGTACTTACACACTTTATTACACAACACTTGAACACTTCTCACACATTGACACATATATTTGACAAAATATAAACACCCTTCCTAATATAATATTACAAATATATTATTTGCACCACTTGGTACTTTAATGCTACCAATTAATATAATATCTTTAGCACATCAGGTTCACCTACTAGTGTCATTTGGGCACGACATTCCATGAAATATGGTTGGCCTCATAAAGATAGTAGTGGTGGAATCCCAATTTTCAAAGGTCTTGAACCCTTCAACCTTTATGACTCCAATCCTAGAGACCTCAAGGCCATCGACATTGAATGCGGACTAGTCTCTTATCCTTGTATATAAATAATAGTTTTACATCCATTGTCGGTATTGAAAAACTACTTACTTGTGCCTATTACTTGGCTTTGTGTGTGTTTTCTTTTCACTTTTCTTCTATATATAATTTGGACTCGAGCCTTGAGGTTTTTGTTAATGGCATTCAATCCTCTTTTGGTCTAGCATCTCTATATAAAATTTTATGATATAGTACATAAAGTTGTGACTAATTTCACTCTATTTTGTTTCTTGTATGCGTCTTATGCTAGAATGTTTGTGTTAGATTAAAATTGTGTTTACTTTCTAGTTGTTAGTAGAATGATGCACGTGTTCATTTTATTTTGGTTATGTACAGAAGGATCCTTTTGATTTTTGGTGCATCTCTTTCGTAGCTTAGGTTTTACTTTATGCAAATCTCTCTCTCTCCTTTTTCCTTAATGAATGCAAGTAATGTAGGAACAATACACTAAATATCATATCAGACAAAGAGTTGACCTCAACAAAACCCTAGAGGTTGCCCTATGAGTGCGTCCTGCGCTCATGAAGCTTCTTGACTACGTCTCTCTACACGAGGTGTGGGTGTTGGAGATTCCTGGCCACCATGACAGGTGATTACGACATTCTAAGAGACCAATAATAATTATTATTGTTATCTTTCTACTCAACTACATCCTACCAACAATGTTTGATATATTTGTAAAAAAATCTTCTTTCCATATGTATCTTCCTTTGTGATCCTTGTACATAATGTTTGAAACCCTATCACCATATTTGTGTTCAAGTAATCTCATCCATGGTTTCAAAATTGAATTTAGATTGAGTGGTTTTTATCACACAAAGTATCAATCCAAATAGAAAAAAATTCTTCGATTCCCACCATCCATCTTAGACCTTTAATCACTAGATTTGAGTTTTTGAAACCTAACATAGTGCAGAACCATCTGGTAGTGAAAATGTAATAAATATTAAGCTGGGGTCATTGGGCTCAACATACTTAGAAGAATTCTTTCTCGTTGTCTTTGACTCTCTTTGTATAATATCCAAATTACTTTTCCCCTTAGAACTAAGTTTGCATCCCTAAGAACTCTTAAACCTGAACCTCCCCTAGTTTAATCATCACACACCTTTTCTCTATTTCACCAAAAATAAATTTCCTCTTATCATGTAATTCTAAATACAAAATGATCGCACAGTGTTAGATTAAACTTTTTCTACCAATTTTAGCATAATATACAAGGACATATAATATGTTGGAATGATCTGTTAGACTGGTTTAATTAGTTGCACTCTTCTTGCTAATGATAACCATCTACCTTTCCATGCTAGTGGTTTATTATGAAATTTATTTATAACTGGATTCCACAATTCTATCCTTATTCTCCCCTCAAATAAAGGCATCCCTTGATATGTTGATGGTAAATTTACCTCCTCTATTTATAGTAACTTAAGTATCCTTGCTTTGATTCTAGTCGAAGTGTTTAGGAAGTAAATTTTTATTTTATCTTATTAACTTTCTACCATGATGCTCTTTCATATTTTTTAACAAGTTATTCAAAGTTCTGGCCTCATTTTTCCCTGCCCTCCCAAAAAGGTTATATCATCTACATACTGTTGATGGGTGATGTTGTTGATGGCATTACTAGTCTTAAGTCTGCTTATTAGCTCATCTTTGTATGTCTTCTTCAAGTTCCTTCCCAATACCCCTACCATAATAATGAACAAATATGGTGATACAAGGTCTCCTTGTTTATGACCCCTCTTGGCTTTAAATGATTATGTTACTAGCCCATTGAACAACATTTAATATGATACTATAGAGACACAAGCTTTAATCTATTTGATCCATTTTTTTCTGATCCAATTTTTTCTAATACTTCGAAAAAAAATCCCATTTAACCTTATTATACACTTTATTTATATCAAGTTTTAAGATTATTGCTCTTTTTTAAGAAGTTGTTGAATGCATTATTTCATGAGTTATTATGGTTATGTCCATCCATTTTCATAAATTCTTCTTACGTTAATGATTAAACCATTATAATATGATTAAACCATTATAATATTATTAAATAATTATAATATAATATCAATTAAAAATCAATAAAAACAATAATTTTCTATCTTTTTTATAAAAATTGTTGAATGCATTACTTCATAAACTATTATGATTTTATCTATCTTTTATAAATTCTTAAAATAATTAAATTATTATAATATTATTACTAGTCAATAGCTAATATCAATAAAAAAAAATATATATATATATATATATATCAATCAAAAATTCAATAAGAACAATAATTTTCCTTTTAAATCACACTTTTATCCTTGAGTATCATAAAGTTCAATGTACATTATATAATATAATTATTAAGAATTGTACCCTTAAAGGCCGTCAACGTTTAAACGATAATCTTGCAATCGTTCATCAAATTTGATAAATATCTAATTTCACAATCGAAATTAGCGCACCCTTGAAAAAGGCGGGTGATCAAAATTAATATATATATTTTAGTAACTGTTTTTATTTTATTTTTTTTATACGGTGAAATCTGATCCGAAAATGATTTTTTTTAAGGCGGTGACAGTATACTAAGTTGTCCACCTAAAAACTACCACACAATATTTCGCTGATCATATTTGATAAATATATAATTTCACCTTTAGTGGACCCTTGAAAAAGGCAGTGTACCTCCAATCAGTCCTTGAATAAAATTAATTTATATATATATATATATATATATAACTGTTTTTATTTTTATTTTACATGGTGAAATTTGATTCGGAAACGTTTTGTGTTGTTTGTTCGGAAACCGCCACACAATAGCAATCTGCCCTTATAACCACCATATTGCAATTATTTTATATATTTTAGTAATTGGTAAGTTAAGGGTTGCTTTACCAAACCTATTCCACCTTATTATTGACTTAGTGATATTGACTTAGTGAGAAGGGAACCACCAGATACTCGAAATTGTACTAGATTATACTATCATTATCGATCTAGCGTATCTAGAGGATATAAATCAAACTACTACTTTTACAATCATGCTACCTCCAAAATTTGAACATAAATATATTTTTTTTGGATAGATATTTAATTAAACAAAAAACAATAAACAAAATAATTGAATGTTCCAGTGTGAAAATTCATTTGCGTGAAGTGGAAAAGTAAGCCACGTGACATGATTATATTGGATCTTGAACCAAAACACAGGTGGCCAAAGCATGGTAAGATTTAGAAAAAAAAAAATCTTAAAATTTATTTATTTATTTTTTAAATGCAAAATACAAGAGGGCCACCTCCTGAACCCAGCTCTCTTAACGCATAACTCGAATATCTTAAATAAAATTTAACGATAGAAACATTTTGAATATTTTAAATAAAAATATCTTACAAATATATTTTATAATTTTTTATATTAATATTTATTTATATATTTTTTTTGATTATAAAAGTTAAAATTTTAATCAACAAAAAATAAAACATTTTTTTTTCACAAAGATAAAGAAATCAAATCAGCAAAAAAAGGTCCTCTCTGTTTTTTTTAATTATCGCAAAGATAAAGAAATCAAATCATAAGAAAAGAGTTGGTTATAGCCATTATTTTCAGAAATTGGTTAGTCCAGTTTTTATATCATATTGACTGCTCCAATAAACTTATCCATCACGTTTTTGGGTAACCAGCGTGAGAACCCGCTAGGCCGGTATGGTTGCCGTCTCATATGTACTCAGAGGATTAGAAGCATATTACTACCTTTGCAAGGACTGACTTCCCCAAAGTTTAAACCTAGGTCTTTCTTGTCATAGGTGCCCAACCACACCAGCACTTACCAATCCAAGAAAAAAAAGTCCTCTGTTACTATACCCGGAAAAGAAAGTCCTCTGTTACCTATACCCGGAAAAGTGTGGTCCCCACCATATCAAATTGACATTACTTTAAAAAAACAAAAAAAAAAAAATCTTTCTAATCTCAATCTCAAGTTACGAAACATAATTTCTATAAATAATTATTATAATTAGAAACAGTCCAAAACTTTTGGGCCATTACAGACAATAGGTGAACTTCGATATTGCTTTAACCACTTGCCTCGTCAAGTTGACAAGAAATCAGAATAACTATAATGGGAAAACAACCAGCTCATGAAGACGCAGTCTCTCCAGGTTTTCAAATACACTTCGGAAATTACGTTATTGGACAATAATGATCCGAATACATTCACCCAGCAAAGAAATCACCGGTTGTGGTTATAAGAGTGGATTTTGCAGAAGAGGAGAGATCAGCAATTCAGAGCATATTTGTCGGTTGGATAATTCATTAAAGGTAAGGATTTTTTTGGGTTTTCATTAATTTGTAATTTTGTTGGTAAATCTGTAGAGTAGAGATATGAAGGTTGGTACCTCTGGTCATGAATTTTGTAGGCTTGTAGGATTTGGACATGTTAGGAAGCTTTGATGGACATGTGTTTGCTTTGTGGGTCCCCAAGTTTGGCTGGAAATTTTGGGCTGAAGCCCTACTGGCATGGCTTGACAGTTATTGATGGTCGTTGGGTCCCTAATTTTAGCTAGGATGGTGGCAGTGAGCACCGATTAGATTGGTAAACATCTGTGATTTTATTGGTGATTTTATTGTTCAGCCCTAATTTTGGATAGAATTTTAAATGATATTTTCTTGCCTTTTGTTTTTAGGCCCTCTAGGTTCAGGATTGGAAACAGGGAATCTTAAAGGAAAGACAGAAGCGGATCGGGGAAACCTGGATTGTGTGTTCTTTTAGAGTGTGTAGTGACCTCGTGGACAGTGAACCCAATGGGATATTAGGCAAGGAAAACCAAGATTCCTCTATTTTTTTCCAGTATCTTGACTCCATGGACAGTGATCCAAATGGAGAAAAGGCTGAGATCCAGACAGAGGATGCCAATTCCAATCTCAATTACTTCTCCCAAGTGCCCTCTGATCCAAACAAGCAGACAGGCAATACGTTTCATGTTAGTTCTTCGCAGAGAGGGCTTCTGGAAATGAGTGGACCATTAGGAGAAGCGGAAAAGAAAGCACCAACACCTCAGAAACCCAAGAGGAAATTTCTTAAGTTCTTGAAAAGGCCCTCTATAAAAGGAGGCTTTCTGAAACTGGGCTCCTCAACTCTTCTTGTATCCCCATCTGCAACATTTCAGAGGATAGCCAGCGAAAGAGATGAGGTGTCTAGAGCTACACAGACTCCGGCGCCTATCCGGGGTTTCAAGGATGGTTTCAACCTGCCTTTTGTTGGGGAAATTAGATGGAAGCTTCTGATGGGAGCAATTAAGGAATGGCTACGAAACCCAAAGAATTTGGCATTGTTTATATGGGGCATTGCTGTGGCGGTGTCAGGGGCTATTCTCTTTTTGGTAATGGTTGGTTTTCTTAATAAGGCTTTGCCGAACAAGAGCCAGAGGGATGCCTGGTTTGAGGTCAGTAATCAAATTTTGAATGCTCTATTTACTATGATGTGCCTTTATCAGCACCCGCTGCGGTTTTATCACCTTTCACTTCTCTGTAGATGGAAACAGGAGGATATTATCAAGCTGAGGAAGATCTACTGCAAAAATGGGACTTACAAACCTCATGAGTGGGCACACATTATGATTGTTGTGTTGCTTCTACACTTGAATTGTTTTGCACAGTATGCACTTTGTGGTCTTAATTGGGGCTACAAGAGATCGGAACGCCCTGCTATTGGAGTTGGTCTGTGCCTTGCCGTTGCAATTGGTGCCCCTGCTGCAGCTGGTCTGTGCCTTGCCGTTGCAATTGGTGCCCCTGCTGCAGCTGGTCTGTATGTCATCCTCAGTCCTCTTGGAAAGGAGTATGATACCGATTTGGAGGATGGAGGCATCACAGATATTGAAGTTATTGAGTCAGGTGATAGCTTTTCCAAAGGCAAACCTGTAAGTAAGATGCTTGAAAAGAGATATTCTTTTGTTGATGGGGAGAACAAAAGAATGGAACCAAAACCAGAATGGCAAGGAGGCCTATTTGACTGTTCGAGCGATCTTCCTTTGGCATTTTTTTCAACATTTGCTCTGTTCTGTGTCTTTGGATGGAACATGGATAGACTAGGATTTGGGAACATGTATGTGCACATAGTTACTTTTATTTTGCTATGCACAGCCCCTTTTTGGATATTCAATTTGGCTGCCATCAATATAAACAATGAGCAGGTTCGAGAAGCACTTGGTATTACTGGGATCATTCTCTGCGTTTTTGGACTTCTTTATGGTGGGTTTTGGAGGGTTCAAATGCGTAAAAAGTTTGGCTTACCTGCAAATCGCTGGTGTTTTGGGCAGGCAACTCTGACAGATTTCATGCAATGGCTTTTCTGTAGTGTTTGTTCTCTCTGTCAGGAGGTTCGCACTGGAGACTTCTATGAGGTGTGGGAGATAAAACACTTTCCTAAACAGGCTGTTGACTGTGATTTACTAAACCTGGGAGGTGCTTCATCTCAGTTAGTTCCTTTGAGTCATGAGCCAGGATCACCAGCTCTCTTACCATCGTCTGTGAACTCTCATTATTTGAGTACAGGTCAATCGCCTTTGAATGGCCAAGCTTCAGCATCGCATATTCCAAGTTCCATGTTTTCTGCTGGAAGCTCTCCAATGAGAGAAACTCATGTATTGAATTCTTTAGCATTAATGCCAGAGGATGCATCCAAAGAAGATCAGATGGAAAAGTTGAATATTAAAGCTGATCCAATGAATGCACCCATTCCTTTACGCCTGCAAAGAGAATAATAAGAATGTAACTGGAATCCAAATTATTGCTTAACTCTATTCTGTATTTTTGGTCAATTATCCTGTCTTATTTTTTTCCGGTTAAAATTCTTTTCGTGTCAGGTTCAGTTCGTTTGCCTCAGAGGCATGTTCTGAATGTCGTGAAATGTGTTGCCATAATTACTTGTATTTGGACCCTGTCCAGAGTTTGAACTGTGTACACTATTGGGCATGACCGTTGTCTGGCACATTTTCCATAGTGCTTGACCTGTAGTAATATATTTCACAAATCAGAATTTTTTCCCACATATTTGAAATGAAAGAGTTGGGTGCACTTTCTTTTCGATAGCGGTACCAACCCTAAGTCACCTGGGTTTCCCTCACTCCAGCTGCGTTTACCGACGAGAGGCATGGGTTTCCCTCACTCCAGCTGCGTTTACCGAGGAGAGGCAGGGGTTATAGAGGCGGCTTCAATGATTTGGCCTGTGTTCAGAGGCAAAAACCTCAGGGAGAGGAGAGGTTGGGGTTATAGAAGCAGCTTCAATGATTTGACCTGTGTTTGGAGGCAGAAACCTTGGGGAGAATGTTTGTCCCCTGCCTAGTTGTTAAAGATGAAAGGAGGCAGAAACCTTGGGGAGAGAGGAAGGAGTTATAGAGGCAGCTTCAATGATTTTACCTGTGTTCGAAGGCAGAAACTTCGGGAAGAATGTCTGTCCTCCGTGCCTCATTGTTAAACATGAAAGGAGGTAGAAACCTCGAGGAGAGAGAGGCAGGGGTTATGGAGGCAGCTTCAATGAGTTGATCTGTGTTCGGAGGTTTCTGGAGAATGTGTGCCCCGTGCCTAATTGTTAAAGATGAAAGATGTTACCAATTTCCTGAAAAGAAAAATAAAAAGCAATGTGTAATATCCCCTTCTTGAGATATCCATATGTGGGGTCCGTTCTACCCAGCTGTGGTAGAAAAGAGTGTAATAGAAGTTAAACTAATAAGGCATATTTGTTAGTTGGCAGCAACTCAACTAAAACAGAGGAATAAATCTTAAAATAGCAAGTGGTTAATAAGGCAGATTTGCCAGCTGGTGCCAGTTAGTGATGCAGTAGCAATTAGTTGGAATAAATCTTAAAATAGGAAGTTGTTAATAAGGTAGATTTACCAGTTGGTGAAGGATGACAGATGCATAGAAATTAATAGGCCCTAATTAAGGAGAGGAAGGCTATAAAGAGGGGTTGTTAGGAAATTATTTCTCATTATGTCAAGTGATTGATCCTTTTTCCAAGACATTTGTGGACGGAAATCCAAGTGTTGAGTGCAAGCTATTGATGACGGAAACCCTCATCTAACGTTTTATGTTCTTTACAAATTTGAAATTTTGTAATCTTTATTATTTTAAGTTATTACTCTGTTTTCTTTCCTAAATATAAAATACAAAAAATCAATTTGTTGCAGTCTACTTTTTATGTGTTTTTATTTTGCATATTAGACAGGATCATTACACAAAGTCAGAGTAGTTATGTCTGCATCATCACAAAGTGTCTTCTTAACTGTAAATACAAATGAGATTCTTGAAGCATTTTGATTTGGTGCCATGTTGATGTTTTTTATTTATTTATTTTTATTTACATAGTGGAATCGGTAGCCGCCACGATGATTCAGGCACGATGTTTGTCTTTATATCCGCCATGGTATTCCGCGTTGTCCTCCATGGAAGCTGCCACACAATTCTTTGCGCAGTTTGCCCCTATAACGACCATGCCGCATTCATTTTAAACCTTTTATGTCGCTGCACCAGGAAAGGGACAAGCGTTTAGTCAAACGAGACTCGAGATTTGAACCCTGGGTGTCCATCCTCCTTACAGGTTCATGGTGATGTTTTGTTGTTTTCCTCTTTTATCTGAATTTCCTAACTAATCCCATATGAATAGTGACAATATTTTGTAAACATGCAAGGATTAAGAATAGCTTTTGAGGGTGTAACACCAAACAGTATCAACATTGTTAGGTTTAATTTTGTGCATACTTTGAGTCTATATGATTTGCAGTCCATTTCATTATATAAATTTTTATTGAGAATTGCTTGAGAAATCTTCCTATTGCATTATTGTATAAATCAAATGGCTTGGATGAAACCTATTGCTAACAACTTCATGGTTTCTAGGGTTTTTAGATTTTATAATGGTCTTGTATATCCTTAATAAAGATAACAGAAGATGGGTGCAGTTCCATTTCAAAACAAAGTGAACTTGGGAGGACTGAAGGTTTTATGAATTAACATTTTTTTTTTTTTGTTATGATTAGCATTTTCTAAACTTAAAAGCTTACTGTAGTAAAGGTATTCGATGTCCATAACGTTGTATTAGGAATGTTGTTGATGCAAGAGCATCCACTAAATTAGAGTAATGGATTGGGGATGGTTGGCAAATTGTCTAATTGTCGCGAGAGAAAGACGAAACGATGAGATGAAGCGTTGAAAAGAGGAGAAAACGAAGGGACAACGTCAGAGAGAAAAGAGGTCTGAAATAGAGGAAGACCGGATGCAAGTAAGAGAGAAGCGGAAGGATGAAAGAGACCTGAGAGTTGATGTCCGGGTACTAGATTGATACGTCTAGGGGGAAAAGAAAACAACACATTGAAAAGAAAAGGAGAGTACGACGTGAAAAAGGGGGCTTGGAAAAGAGGAGGACGTGAAGAAAGGGGGCTTGGAAAAGAGGAGGAAGAGGAAGAGAAAGAGAAAGCCATCTAGGAAAGATTGAGAAGAGAAGACTGAACACAAAGTTGGAGAAGAAGAGAGAGAGAGCCATAAGATTTATAAGAAAGTTTGAGACATTCACGACTAGTGGGAAGAAGAGAAGGTGCAGATCTGAGGAGGTCTGTGACGGCCTGGAAAAGAAATATAGTAGGAGAGAAAAAAAAACAGCTCGTGAAGATCTAGCAAGAGCAGCAATAGAGGTAAACTGAAGGGAGAGTGTTCTACATGATGCATATTTTGTAATTGTAATGGTCAATTGACCAATGAATAATAATTATACATTCTAGCATTTGATTTGTTATGTGTTTGTGTATGAAATTAATGCTTTTTAGGCATGTAGGTTGTAGAAAATCTCAACGAATGTGTGTGCAAGCTCTAGTGTTGAATGTGTGTGCAGAATTAGTAGGAGTGTTTCCATAGTTGCAAAAGGAGACGAGGTGTGGTGCATTCCGAGCAATGGCATTGAAATCCGCCTTAATGGCATTAAAATTCGCTTGAGCAAAGGGAAATTCAATGATCCTACCTTTGTATAGGCAGAAGTTGTAGGCACAAAGGGGTGCCTTAGAACTTTGCCAGTTGAAATAAGAAATCCTACGAGTTGAGTTATGAAGGGCATAGAGGAGTGACTTAAAAATCTGCCATCTGGAATGCAACCGTACGAGTTGAAGATTGACACCATTCAAGTTTCATCACTGTTCAATGAGGAAGAATGCAGCTGGTTAGTTACTAGGACATGCAAGTAAAGTGGCCACTCAAAGTTGGGCTATTCAATTCAGGTCATTCACAACGGAGAGCCATTTCGTTCGACTTCTTGAATATTGTATTGTGAAAGGAGAAACGACGAAGAAAATTGTCCAACGCAAAGACTATTCAAGGTCATTGGACTAGACAAAGAAGAACCAACATATAGTTGTACAGTATTAAGAAACGTTCAACCCATTGTCAATAGAAAGTAACGTTGTACGACTGATTTAATCGTACAATTTGGAGGTTGTCGTACAACAAAGAGGAAATGTCGTACAATGGAAAATATCGTACGATAATGATGATTGCACGAAGAAAGTTAACCGCCATACCAAGACAAACCGGAATTAGTGAATAAAGTGGTTGTATGATTGAAGGTCATTGTCGTACAAAGAATTTGTAATCTCTTCCTAAAGACTACCATAAGCAGAAACTATCGTTGTTGAATGAGAGGAAATGGATAGAAGATCATTGTTGGAATGAGAGCAAATTGGTGGATTTCTTTTGTTAGACTGAGGACATAGATGAATACCAAGAATGGGTAGAGGTGGTTTCCTCTGAATGGCTTGGCAAATTGGTTGGCGGAGGAAGGAGCATAGGAAAACCCTCTATTGTTGGGAGCGTTTGTGCTCAAGATTTAACCTTAGGTAAAGACAATGATCAAAGGGGAACAAACTAAAAAAACCTTAGTTTTTCCAAATCTGAGGTGAAAAAGAGTCGAAATGATGTTCTAGCAATAACCAGACCTTTCTATAAAACAAAGATTTGGGCTCAGGGAAGGGTGCGACTGTTCTGGGTTGCAGGGTACCCTACAACTTTTTTGAAACTGATAACAAAAAAGTTTTGAACCTATGTCCAAAGAAGTATGAGACTTGTTTTTGGTATGTTTTGGAACCTGTTTTTGAGTGTTTTGTAACAAAAATCAAATCATACAACAAGAAACAAGCATGAACAACTAAAATTTTGCAAAAGTGTGTTCTAATGTTAGAATAACCCTAAAACTAAAATGAAATAGGGTGTGGTGGGTTTATTCTAAAAGGTGTGTTTGTGGACAATCTCCTATTATGTCCAAAGGCATGCAAGGGGTAATTGTATACAAATGGGCGAAAGGCTTCTAATGGTGGTAATGGCTCAAGGTACAACCCAAGGAAGTAAATAACCCTTGAAGGGGTCGCGTTGTCTAATGTTCTACTACTGACACAATCGTGCTTTCGCTTAACCCTCATGTTTGGGGCGTGAACAAGAACGATAGTTGCATCCACTAATTATTTGAAAAACCCTGTGGTAAAGGGGCTTGCTAATCCTTCCTACTTTGAGGGTCTCTCAAGAGTAGGGGATTTTTTGGTGATGAAGTCCAGAAAACCACTTGCGGGGGCTACTATGGTGTGTAGGGGGCGAGTTGGTGGAAGGAGATGAAATACAATGTCACCAGTCTCGAGTGAGGATCAGTGACGAAATCCAATCTTGCCACTGTTTAAAAGAAACGTGAAGTGTGTGTCCTACTTTAAGAAAGTGAGAAATGCTTGAAAAGTAAGCTAAACTACACAACAAAGCCCCCTTTTCTTTTTTTCTTTTCTTTTTCTTTTTTTTGTTTCTTTTTCAAAAGCAAAATGCCTTATGAAAATCAAGATAGATGTAAAGAGCAACTATGCACAATGCATTTTGTAAAACCCAAAAAGCTATGATGTAAGATTTTCCAATATGCACAAAATGAGAGACCACACATATTCACAAAATATGATCAAAATTATTTGCAATCCTTCTCTAAGTAATTCTCAACTTCTTGCAAGAAAGACTAAAGCGATTTTAATGTGTTTGAAGGAGTAAGAAGGGAAAATTTCTTTGGAACTTTGTTGTTTCTGAACTAGAGGGATAGGTTTTACAAACTTACCTGTAGTCTCCAGCTCCTGTAAGTCTTTGAGAATGAAATTCAGAGGTTGAAGTGCACCTCAACTTCGGTCGCACCCTACCATGCGACTAATCAGGGTCGCACCCTACCATGCAACTTTAGTGAAAAGGTGAATTTAGGTCAAATTTGAGCTTTTTGACAGCAATTGTTTTTTTTGGGGGGAGACAAGTACGTGCAACTACAAAGAACAATGTATCTTTTTTTGTGAACAAAATAAATGCCTAAGAAAGCGAGATGCAAAATAAACACAAGTTTGCAAGATGGTGCAGTACATAGTTTTGCAAAAACAAAAGAGAACAACAACCTAGCAAGATGGTGAGATACCGAGTTTTGCAGGAGTTCCAGTAAAAAAAAAATTAGCAAGATGGTGCGGTACCGAGTTTTACCAAAGCTGAAAAACAAGAACCTAGCAAGATGGTGCGGTACCGAGTTTTGCCAAAGCTCAAAATTAGTAGAGGGATCGATTATACCTTTGGGGATGCAAGTTTCTTAAGGCGGTTTTGGCCTATGAAGGCTATCTTTGGCAAGGGGGATAGCAATCCCATATGAGGGCAAATCAATCCCCCTGACTTACCTGCAACTTAGGGGTTGTTGGTTGTGTAAGAGCTAGTTTCTTAACCATTTCTTGGAGCGCTTGGCTAGGTCGCAGGGTACCCTGTGACTTAATGTAGGTCGCACCCTACCATGCAACTCTGGCTAGCAGACCAGAAAGACAGTTGTCTCAGACCTGAGTTGTGTTTTCAGGGTTTTTGCAGGGTTCTAGACGATTTTGTATCACCTGTAACACAAAAAATAGTAAAAATCAGCCAACTACTTGAATGGGTTAACTAATAAGAATAAACAAAGTGGGGGTCCCATCAGGTGTGCCAGAATGAACACAGTGGAAAACATACAATTATCTTATAAAATATATGATCAAAAAGGGTTACAAGAGATTCTCTTTTTCTTTATGGGTTTGCCTTAGAAGGCTACAAAGTGGGATTTCATGGGATGAAAGTCCTTTTTTCTTCAATAAACGAGTTGACAATGCCTTGAATCGGTCTTCCAAGGATCCTCAAATTGGGTGGGCTTAATGCTAGTGTGTCACTGTTGATCAAACTTATCCTCAAGACCTATATGACCTACAAAAGGGGGTTAGAACGCTTGGGGGCCTGTCATGGATCAAGCCCTATATTGATGAAGACAAAAGACACAAAATAAACTACTCTAATGCATAATGAAAGTTATTGAAAATGATTGTAAATGTTGGAAAAACAATGAAGGTTACTTGTCTGAAGGGTTTTGTGGTCTGTTGTTGGTTGGGATCGAATTTTGAGCAGAGTTGCACCCTAGGGTGTGACCAAATATGGATCATGGGGTACCTTGCATCGCTGACTATAACTGTTCTTTTCTGATTATGGTAGAAAATGATGTTCTATGACTGTTGAAACTCTTGGTCGACACCGGGTCAACTTCAAAACCTGTAAAAACCTATCAAAATAGTACACAAAGAGATAAAAACATAATGTTTGTCATGATGATTGATGGATGATGGATGGATGATGCATGAATGATGGTCTGATTAGATTTTGGTAGAGTTTTGTTATGTAAAATGAGGGTGGATGAATTTTAGAAGAAAATGACTACTATTTATAGAACTTTGGAGAGGCTAGGGGAGGGGATGAGGTGTCCCATGTGAGGTGTCCCTTGGGCACTATGGCTCATGAGTGGTTTTGTGTGAAGGAATCCTTCACCCATGTGGAGGATGAGGTGGAATATGACTCACCTCTTCCCATGCCTTGAAAGAGGATATTTTAAATATCCATTTGGATGAGTAGTGCACACATGTGTGAGCAACAAATATCCCTTAGGATTATGGGTGCACACATGTGTGAGCAAGGATTAGTGTTAACCCTGATTAGGTTGACCATAGGTTAGACCAAGGTCAAGGGGATGAGGTGGAAGGCTAGAGCTTAATTATGATTAATGCTAATTAAACATGAGTTTAGCATTTTAAGTGCACTTTAATGATAAAGTGAATTTTTGCTCATAAAGTAATTTTTGTCCAAGGTAAAGGTTTACCAAGGTTAAGCCTTTGATGGTGGTCACATGAGGACCATGGTTAAGCGTAGGAAAGGGCTTAAGTGGCCCAAGGAGCTTATGAATAGTACTTTTAATAAATACAAGGTGTTTTAAGGTTAATTAACGCAATTTTGTGATTTTTAAAATTTAATCAACCATGAAGATGGGGCAAGTGACGATGTGTGATTTTTAGGTGTCTACAATAAGATTTTAAGTTGTTTGTAACATTGACTTAGTCTACTCTTAAATTTTCCCTTGATTGGATGGACTTTTGATCGGGCAATTTCTTCACTCAATGTTCGGAGTCACGACCATTTGTTTACATGTCCCCGAGAGTGACCTTGGTCACAACAACTTGAATAGTCTGTAGAGAACAAGCAATTTTGTGCCTTAAATCTCCTTGAACATAGGCAAATATATACTTTTTGAAAATCAATTTTTGAGGAGCATCTAATGGAAGTGATTTCATAAAATTTTATTGAATATTGCAAGAGATATAGGGCCTAAAAGTAAGGGTTGCTTAATTAGGCAACCATTTATAGGTAATCAAGGCAATTAGATAACTTGCTAAAATTTGAGCCATTTGAGAGGTCAATTCTCCTTGGAACATAGGTAAGTTTATACTTTTCCAAAAAACTCTTTTTGAGAGGAATCTAATGAAAGTGGTTTCACCAAATTTTATTGAGTAGTGAAAGAGATATGTGGTCTAGAAGTGAAACCATTTGTGTTGTTGGGAGGAAATTCAAGTCTATAGTGCCTAGTATTAAGCAATTTCAGGGTGCTAAGGCCATAGGAATATAGGCATGCAAGAACTTGTTGGAAAGCCTATTATAAACATAATCTAATAGGAGATGTTATTTTTCATTTTAAAAAGTTTACCATACAAAACAATGACATTAAACATCACAACATACTCAAGGTAACCAAAATTTGGGCACCTATAATAAAAAGCTTTCAGCGAAAAACTAAGTTTTTTAGATGATTGACTATCATGCACAAGCCCAAGAAAACAAGAGAAAATGTTTTAAAATTTAAAAAAGTGTCCCTAGTCTTATGCAAACTACAACATGTTATGCAAGCGCAACAACAAGAATGATGAGTCATTTTGATCTTCAAGACAACACAATGTATCTTGCCTAACTGATCCCAATTATCATGAAGCCCGAAGAGCAATTGCAAAACTAGCACTATTAGGTCATGGTAATAGGGGTCAATCTCAAAAGGACCTGGGATATGGATAGGGTTGAGTTGAAAGAGATGTGTGGTCTAGAAGTGAAACCATGTGCGTTGTTGGGAGGAAATTCAAGTTTGCAGTGCCTAGTTTTAAGCAATTTCAGGGTGCTAAGGCCATAGGAATAAAGGCATGCGAGAACTTGTTAGAAAGCCTATTATAAACATGATCTAATAAGAGATTTTATTTTTAATTTTAAAAAGTTTACCATACAAAACAATGACAATAAGCATCACAACAAACTCAAGGCAAGCAAAATTTGGGCACTTATAATAAAAAGCTTTTAGCTAAAAAACTGAGTTTTTTTAGATGATTGGCTATCATGCAGAAGCCCAAGCAAACAAGAGAAAATTTTCCAAAATTTAAAAAAGTGTATCTCTAGTCTTATGCAAACTAAGGCATGTTATGCAAGCACAACAACAAGAATGATGAGTCATTTTGATCCTCAAGGCAACACAATGTATCTTGCTTAAGTAACCCCAATTGTCATGAAGCTCTAAGAGCAAATGCAAAACTAGGACTATTAGGTCATGGTAATAGGGTTTAGTCTCAAAAGGGCCTAGGCTATGGATAGGGTCGAGTTCATGGATCAATCTAATAAGGTTGTAAGCTATGACTACCTATCCCTTGAAAGAAAACTAATAAATAAGGAGTTTCAAAATGTAAAGGATACCCTGAAGAGCTCTTGGTTGGATACCAAATTGATCCAAGTCCAAGAGGACTAGCTCACCAACTGATTGTCTTTACAACCACCAATATCTCTTTTGGAGGTAAAAAAGAGCAAGATTTAGAACCTCATAGACTAGCTTGCCCATATCAACAAGAAAAAAGTCATTTTACAAAAGGAGCTCAAGGAAGAGAAGAATAAAATGTAGAGCTCATACAACAACCAATGGCATAAATTTAATAAAAGAAGTGTAGTGAGTTCTCGCTCCACTTGGAAGGAGAAAGCCTTAACAAAATCAAAGAAGATGGCCTTCATAAAAAAGGTGGCAAAAAAGTTCCAAAAATTAGAGGGCAAAAAAAGTTGTGAGAAGCAAAACTTCTTAGATTTGAAAAAGACCTGATGAAAATCATTGACACTTTCAATTAGATTTGACAAGAAAGAAAAGGTAAAAATTCCAATGATGTGTGATATCTAAAACCAAATTCAAAGAGGACATTGAATGAGACATTAAAAAATTAGCAGTTCTAAAAGTTACGATAGAAGGGAAGATAAAAAAATCCTGATAGTATCCAAAAGGTCCAATGAAGGAAGAAGAGGAATGCCAACAACTTGATCAAGAAAGGAAGTTGCCATAGCAAGGCAGGTCTCCCAAAGTTAGCAATTGAGCTCATAAATACAAAGGTATTTTATATCCACCTACCAACACACCTAAGACCTGAAAATCCTAGAAGAATGATGAACACATTAAAATATCAACATGGGGATTCCAATCTCGGATTCAAAACATTAATTATAGATATCACCTAACCAAAATTTTAGGGATAACAGTGCAATAGCATCTCATATAAAGGCTCAGTATTGTCTAGCATTGATGGGATCACATCTAGAGACCATAATGGAGCCAACATCTTAAATGGGGACATGACCAAACATTTAAGAAAACGATAATTTTTTGAAATATTTGCAAATTTTGGAGGGAAATTCTACCTAGTTGTAATCTATAAATTGTAGTGGTTTAGCTTTGTAAAGGATCGACAAGTTTATATAAACATTATTTTCATTTCTCTTTGTATAACAATATGCATATTTTTGAGTAGTTTTATGGGCAACTCAAACCAACACTCTTGGCATAATATTTGTAATACTTTTTTGCATATATATATACTAGAAGCATTTGCGTCTACTTTGAGTCCATTTGTGGATCTCATACCCTGAACTATATATTTTGTGTGTTTGTGTTTGTATTTTTGTACTTATATATGTTGAGGAGAGGAAGTGTTCATGCCAACATATTATAGTTAGAGTTGTTGTGTGGGGGGATCTTATTTTATCTTTGATGCATCACCACCTTATGAGCTTAGGTTTTTCCTTTTCACTATCTTTGTTTTTCTCTCTTACCCTTTTCCCCCAAGCTGTTAGAGTAGGAAGTGTGTGCTCACAATCACATATTATAAAGGAATCAACCTTTTTCAAAATCTTGGAGGCCCTCGACTAAGCCAAACCCTACTCTTTCAGGAAAAACCTTGTTATGTTGCTCTACACAAGGTATAATTTGCTCTGTTTGCCTAGTCCACCCCATGTTCGACAATCGGGACAATCAATGAGGACAATAGTTTAATGGCAAGCTTGGTGGGACCCCAATGATTTATCTTTGGTCCTGCAATCGCAACAAGTTAGGCTTAGATTTTGGTGAGGGTCTCTACCTATTTTTACTTGTTTAAGCATTTCAAACTCACCTACAACTTCACTCAAGAATGAATATCTAGAAGAAGTTACTTAAAGGACACCAAATTGAGGCTTCGATGAAGGCCATAATTAATCTTCTTTCAAGAGCATAAGTTGCATTCACCTAGTGACTTTGTTGTGACCAAAGAATACAAGGACCCAAAGATGACCACTTTACCACCTAGATTATCCCCTAACTAAAACGTTAGGATCCCTCTATGACCTCCAAAGACACTATTCATATGACACAACCTTCCACGATTAGTACTAGAGATCTTGCTAGAATACACTGGGGAAAGCTCAACAACTCCACTAGAACACCTACAAGAGATGATCCTCATATGCCAAGTGCACAATATTACAAAGTAGGATGTGGCTCTCAGATTATTGGTGGCTTCACTCCAAGGAAAAATATTCCAAGGTTTTGATTCTCTTCCCCACATCCAATCACTGTATGGGATCAACTTGTTGCCCCCCTGATAGAGAGATTTGAAAAGCGGACTACTACAACAAAAGATCAGATCAATCAGGAAGATGATCAAGCTCATGACCAAAACCAACAAGAAGTATTAGTGTTAATGCCCCCACAATAAGAATTTATAAAGTTATCCAAGGAAACTAATCCCATACAAGACAACAATGTGGAGGAACCAACTTCTTGGCATAACCTATCTCTAGATGCACATACCACTCAGATCTTCTCTAGATAAAATTTTTGACCAACTATGCCCACCTCAAGCAAGGACAAGATTGACATGGTATTTGATTAATCGACCAACTCGATAGTCAGTAACCTAAGAAGTCAATAAAAAGACATGGCAAAGACTAAGAGTTGGACAACATAAGAACAAGACATACATGTGGTTGAAGGTGGCCCTAAGGGCCTTCAAAAAATAACTAGGCACCCTCTAGGTTGCTTAGGAGAAACATTGAGGTGGCCAAAAGAGTTGGATAAATTTTCCATGTTGAGTCCCAATGCAATATCCTACATAAGCTTGGGGACTCATTCCTCACCAAGGTTAACCTATCAAAGGCCTTGGGAATTGGTAGGTCACATGTTCAAGAAAATGAACACACAAAAAAGTGAAAATTTGGATCACTTTGGTTCAAACACTGCAAATTCTGATGAAAGAGCCTCACGTGGCACATCTAGTGCATTGAAAGGTGCCAATATCATGTATTATATTGTAAATAATCAATATTTATAAATAAGGATTACAAATTTAAATGTAATACAAACATTGGCTAGGTCAAACGATGACATATATAGAGGGGAAGGTTAGTCAAAGAACTTGCACAAAACAAATGTTGGGAAAATGTGTCAAGAAGTTCACATGCAAATTTGAAGAAGGGCTACATGGATTAAGAGGGCCAAGTATTAGCAAAGTAGTTGGGGAACAATGGATAATCATGCGTTGTTGATTCACTTGCATTCAAAAATCACAAGCTTTCCAAAATGGATAGGACCAAAATGGAATAATTATTCAAAGACCTTCCCACTAAGAGAAGTCTATATAAGAAGAATCCTACTCTCGACATTCCATAAATACCAAGCAAAGTGGCTTTATTTTCCTCCTTCTTTCCTCTTTTTAGCCTAAGGAGATAATTTTGAGCAAAGTTATCACCAAAGAGCTAACAAAATGAGAGGGCCTAAGGCCCCCTCAATTTATCAATTATCTAATGTTGCAAGACGACCCAAGATGTTGACAAGGGAAGCTCTTTGAAAGAAGTTGCTAGAAAAATTAAATATTCCTGCACCATGAGGGCATGTTGATTCATCATACTAGAAAAGATGATGATCTCTAGCCTTTCTGGTGATAGCTAAGTTTGATCTCACTATTGATAGGAGTCTTAGAGCCTTTTCGATGATAGCTAAAAGAGCTTTATCTTTAGCAAGACCTCTCCTTCAAAGACAGTTAGAACATGCCCATCATCTAGATGGGTGGGTTTGAAAAACAAATTATTCTCCACGTGTAACTAGGTTCATAGTGACTATCTCTGTTAGAGTAGGTTTTTTGCCTTAGCTCATGTTCACCTAGGTAATTTATTTCCTTTTATTTAGTTATTCCATATATTTTCCCCACCCACTTATGTGTGGATATTTCATTTATCTTATTTAGATATTATGAGATGTTACATATTTATTTCTTAGATATTATGGGGATATTTTTAGGTTTGACTATTCCTAGGGGTGACATTTGGAGGATTGATATTCTTTCTCCCATAGCAGTTATAGATCTATGGACCATATTACTTATTCCTTTTGTACGATGGATATTTGTCCTTAGCTTGATCCTATCGCTATGGTTGATCATCCTTGCCTATATAAGCAAGGCACCTTCATTGTACTCATCAGAGGTAGAGGAATCTCCATTTTTAGATCTAATATATGATATTGTTGCTCTCTTGTTTGCATATATATTTGTAAGCTTATGCTGTCAATTTGCTTTCAAATTCTTGTTTTGGTTGAATGTGGTGTTTCTATTAAAACTTGAGATCCTTGCAGCTTGGAATGATATGATTATCATTCCTTTCATGGCATCAGAGCGATAGGTGTTGCAGTCATCCATTTGTGAGTGTTGTGCAGTTATTTCTCTTGCAGGTTTGAAGAATGGTGTGGAAGCTTCGGTTTTTGTGATCGGGTCTTTGGTGGAGTTTTTTTGCCAGTTTGTGTCACTCCTTCCATTGTCATATTATCACCAACCTCCTAAAATCTCTTTTACCCATACTGCAATAGCCTCATTCCCTTGGATCTGTCCAAAGCATTTTTTTCTTGAGCATTTCCTTTTTTGGCAAGGTCACCAACCCAACCCGTTTTTATATTTTGCATGTATCTCCTGATAGAAATGTCATTTTCCACGATTTTTTTTTGAGGTCTGTAGATGCATTCATTTGAGTTGTGCCCAAAATTTCAACTCATTTGGATCAGTATTCTTCAAGATATATTGATTTTACAAAAACCTGCAATTTTTTAGTAATCTGCGTATATCTTCATCAAAACTTCTAATTTTTTGTAGATTTTTTTACAAAATGTGTAAAATCATATTATAGACCTTCCCATAAAATTTTAGAGAATTTGGAGTTGTATTTTGATAGTTACAATGATTTTACTATTTTTAGTAAACTCGTCATTTTAGGAGAAATATTGGGAGTTGGTTAGTGAAATTTTTACCAGGCCTGTAAAATCATTTTTCTGATATGTCTATAAAATTTCAGATTTTTTGAATTTTTATTTAGATATTTATAATGATTTTATGACTACACTCTCAATATTGCATTGTGAAAAAGGGTTTTGCACTTGAATCGGTATATGGACTATTGTTATAAAGTCCCATCTTCCTTCATTTTCTGTTTGTCCACTTAGTTTGGAACTTTGTGATCAACTTACTTGGTGTTCAGTATTGGTGTAGCCTACACATTTTTGTGCTTGAGGAGTCCTCTGTCTTTGACTTCCCTTGCTTTGTTGTGGTGCATCCTCTTGTGCCAATCTTCCTCATTGAGGCACTTAGTTTGAAGGAGGGGATTCTTTTGGTAATTCCTTTGGAGACTTTTCAGAGTTCGGAGGCTTCATTTGTGCATTGATGTGATTTTATGGTATTTTGCACCACCTTGTGATATCACACTAGACCTTTCACATTATAATGGCATTTGATTTTGGGGGGCCTCTTCTACTTTTGAGGACATCTTGGAAACTTCTTTTTTTACACTTAGCATAGAGGCAAATGCTGAAATTTTTGAAGCATGGTTTAAGGTACTTTGTTCATTATATCAAAGTGAAGGTTTGGATCCTTTGTTCATAACTCCAAAACCCAAACCAATGGTGAAGGATAAGGAGTATAGGACATGGTTCATGAACAATTTAAGGATATCTAGCATGCTTTATTATTTAGTTTGTGGAGAGCTTCAAAATTTTATTGGAGTTCACAAGAACACACCTCACCTTGCTTATCATATGTTAAAAAGAAATTTTTTTTCCAAGGCACCTTCTCTTACAATTGCTTGCATGGAGTACATTTGTGATATTGCACCTTTGTTTTTGGAGTCACATCTCATGATGTTTTGGATGATGAGGTTGATGCTATAGTACTTGCTCCATATATTTTATAGGATACATCTCCACACTTGTCTTATGTGGATGATCATGTTGATGTTGCAGCATATACAACATATATTGCATGGCATGTTACATCCTTACATACAGATGACTTCTTGGATGGTGTTGCCTCTCTCTTCATTGAGAGTCACACATGTGATTTTCTTGACATGTATGAGGACCTCACTCATTTATTTTATGATGATGTATACATTGTATCTCCTCCATGTACTTCCTTTGTGGACTCTTTTTTGGTGTGCCCTCCCTCTTTGAGTGAGCCACCTTGTCCACCATTTTCTTCTCCTGTTTCTTTCACATTGGATGATGTACTCCTACAGGAGTTGGATACAAATATTTGTCTTCAGTTGGACTCTCAATTGGAGATCCTAAAGACAATGTTGATTCCTTTGAGGCTTCTAAGCCTCCACTTCTTTCTCTTGTTGCTTCCATGGGCTCATCATCACTTATGCAACAGGACATTGGTGATTCTTCCTTGATGGATTCTATTCAAATATCTCTTCCACTTTTGCACACTCATGGTTTTGTGCATATTAATCTTTTGGATGTTGATTGGGACTATATTCTACCCTATTTTGGTGTTGGTTTGGGCTTCTACATTCTTGGAGATTCATTTCATAATTCATTGATGACATCTTATTCACTTCAGCTCAATTTGAAGGATTCTACGTCATCATTCTACATTTTATTCCCATCTTCTCACACTCACTTGGAGTGGGAAGACATTCGACGAATGCTTCATGGCTACTTTCTTCCTCGTGGGAGACACATTGTTCATCGCAAAGGCATCCACTTCTTCATAGGACTTCTTCATGGAGCTCGTCGTCCTAGGGGGGTGTTGGGAGCACTCCTTGGCTCCATTCCTACTTTTTCTTCTCTCTTTCTAGCTAGATGGTTTTTTTCCACATGGTTTTCCACCTTCTAGTTTAGGAGCTTTTGGATACACATTGTACATGAGTACCTAATCAAGCCTTGTTATCGGGACTCATATTGTGGATATGCCACTTTACTTTTTGGCACCTAGCTTCACTTGAGGGGGGGTGTTAGAGTAGATTTGTTGCATTAGCTCATGTTCACCTAGGTAATTTATTTCCTTTTATTTAGTTATTCAATGTATTTTCCCCACCCACTTATGTGTGGATATTTCATTTATCTTATTTAGATATTATGAGATGTTACATATTTATTTCTTAGATATTATGGGGATATTTTTAGGTTTGACTATTCCTAGGGGTGACATTTGGAGGGTTGATATTCTTTCTCCCATAATGGTTACAGATCTATGGACCATATCACTTATTCCTTTTTTATGGTGGATATTTGTCCTTAGCTTGATCCTACCGCTATGGTTGATCATCCTTGCCTATATAAGCAAGGCACCTTCATTGTACTCATCAAAGGTAGAGGAAGCTCCATTTTCATATCTAATATATGATATTGTTGCTTTCTTGTTTGCATATCTATTTGTAAGCTTATGCTATCAATTTGCTTTCAGATTCTTGTTTTGGTTGAATGTGGTGTTTTGTTAACACTTGAGATCCTTGTAGCTTGGAATGATCTGATTATCATTCCTTTCAATCTCATTGGTCACAAATGCCTAGGGCTATTACCAAAGGAACATCAACAGATACCCTAGGATAATACAACTCATGAAAAATGGAGGAGGAAGAAGAGACCCAAGGTGACCAAACAAAGAATTGATATCATCTGAGAAAGCTTATAATCTACAAAAATGGTGACCAAACTTCCACAGGATGTATAGCCTTCTCGGTCTATAAGCAGGTCACCCTTGTTGTGATATAAAAGAAATAAATATTTTTGGACCTTGCATTTTAGGCACACTCATCAAAAGAAGAGGCTCAATAATCCTACATAAAGACAATATTGCAACATCAAAAATCCAGCAAAGGGCAAGGTGAAAATAGTAATAGCTTTTCATCAAAAAGAAGGATTATCAAGAAAAAATGTAGCCATAATGTCCATATTTTTGTATGTAAGGAATTATCATTGTTTCTATACTGCAATATTATTAATAGAAAGCTTGCTCGAGAATTCTTCCATTCAAGTTTAATCTCCGTAAATTAGCTAGGCAGAAAATGTTGTAGCCTGGGCCCACTCCAAGCTAGTATTCCTCCCCTTCTTTTTGTTGTTTTCTAGATTAGATCATTTATTTTCAGTGTGCTATATTTTTATTTCTGCAAGTGTGTTTTTATTGCTTTCCTTTATTTTTCAAGCATAGTGTGGTGTGATTTATTTTTTCATAATTTTATTTATGCACGATTTAATTGGTGTGGATGAATTAATGATATTTCACAAACACCCCCTAATGATAGGCTTAGTGGACTCATCTCAAAACGGTGTTGTAATTAGTCTTGAACGTGGTACTTCACAAGCTTACGAGTTCCCTGGTTTGACAATTTAAATGAAAGGGTTATGATAGAAATATGACCATATTTAACCAATGTTTTTGCCCCAACACTATGCATTTTCTAAAAACAATCATAGGGTAAGCCTTAGCCATCAAGGAGGAAATCCCAATTTTGTGAAAGACGATATATTTCAAGAATGGCATCCAAAGCACCCAAGATTTTGACCCTTTTCCCAATGGACAAGGCATCAACTTTATCTAGGTTCTCAATCTTCGTCAAGATGAAGATCCCCTTTGTAGTTAGTTCTCACTACACTTGGAAGGAGAAATCCTTAATAGAAGCTGACAAGATGATCCTCATAGAAAACATTTTGAGAAGTAAAACTTCTTAGATTTACAAAAAGCTCGATGAAAATCATCGACACTTTTGATTAGCTCTGACAAGAAATAGAAGGTAAAAGTTTTGATGATATGCGATATCTAAACCCAAAGACGAAGAGGAGCTCAAATGAGATGTCCAAAAATTAGGAGTTTTAAAAGTTACAACATAAGGGAAGACAATAAGGTCCCAATAGTATCCAAAAGGTCCAATGAAGGAAGAAAAGGAATGTCAACCACTTGATCAAGAAAGGAAGATGCCACAACAAGGCACATCTCCCAAAGGTAGCAATTGAGCTCATAAAGACAAAGGGATTCCATATCCACCTACCAACACACCTAAGACTTGACAAGACCAAAAGAAAGATGAGCACATTAAATAATAGTGACATGGGGGATTCCAACCTCGAATCTGAAACATTAATTATAGAGATCACCTAAACCTAGATTTTAGAGATAACATTAGGAGTAGCAACTCATATAAAGGCTTAGGACTATCTACATTAATGGGCTTAGATATAAAGACTATAAAGGAGCCAACATCTTAAATATAGGGACATGAACCAACATTTAAGAAAGTGACCATTCTTTGAAATCTCTACAAAATTTGAAGGGAAACTCTCCCTAGTTGCAATCTATAAATAGTAGAGGTTTTATCATTGTAAAGGATTGATAAGTTTGAATAAGCTAGTGCATCGTCAAGTTTGTATAAAATTTCCCTTCATTTCCCTTTGTATGGTAAAAATAGGATTTTGAGTGGTCTTGCGGGCAACTCAAACCTCCTCTCTAGGCATAATATTTGTAATACTTTTCTACATGCATACATATATATACACACTAAAGGCCTACACATCTAATTTGAGTCCATCTATGGATCTCATACCCTAACCTATCTCATTAGTGTATGTGTGCTTGTGTTTTTGTATTTTGTGCTTATATATGTTGAGGAGAGGAAGTGTCCATGCTAGCACATTACGGTCTGATAATTTTGGCACTATACCATCTAATGAGAACCTTGAGAGAAGAGCCTCAATGTATTCTATTATATAAATAATAGAAAGATACAATTAGGATGGAACTATGAGTCCATTATATAGGAAGAGAGGTTTCTTGGTCCTTACTCTTCATATGACACTTGGTACCTCTTACATGACACTTGGCATGATAGCCAAATAATGGAATATATTCCAACACCCCCTGTATTACATTATTTGGTATGAAGTTCTTTTGAGTCGCATAGATGATCTCTAAATGTTTGAAACTTGGTTTTTCCAAGTGCTTTTGTGAAGATATCTACTAGCTGATCTTCTATAGGGACATGCTTGAGAATGATATGATGATTCTGGAAGTGGTCTCTGATGAAGTGACATTGTGCTTCAATATGTTTAGTTCTTTCATGTACAATTGGATTTTTGATCAGATTGAGTACTCCTTGGTTGTCGCAAAATATCAAGGTTGGAGTTTGTCTGATGCCCATGTCTGATAATATGTATTGTAGCCACAATGCTTCATAGGTAGTGTCTCTTGCTACCTGGTATTCTACTTTAGTTGATGATTGTGCCACTGCATGTTGTTTCTTGCTATGCCAAGATATAGGTCTTGATCCAAGGTAGAAAACGTATCCTGAAGTAGATTTTCTGTCATCAATGGAGCTAGTATAATCTAAATTTGAGTAACCCTGAAGGCAAAAATATTTGACATTCTTCATATAAGTTAGTCCATAATCAGTAGTTTTCTTGATATATTGCAATATTCTTTTTGTAGCTTTCCAATGACTCTCTCTTGGTTCTTGCATGAATCGTGAAAGATAGTTTACTGCAAAAGCTAAATTTGGTCGGTTGTTTGTTAAGTACAATAGACTTCCAATTAATTGATGATACATGGTTGTTGAAACCAGTGGTGTTTCATCATTCTTAGATAATTGAATCCCTTGTTCCATTGGTGTATCTTTTGGTTTACAATCCTTCATTCTGTATTTTTCTAGTAGAGTTTTTGCATATTTGGATTGAGTAATAGTAATCTTATCTTCACTTTGATGAATCTCTAAGCCAAGATAATAGTTCATTAATCCTAGATCAGTCATTTCAAATGCTTTTTCCAGATCTCTTTTAATATCACTTATTAGTTTTTTAGAACTTCCAGTGATTACTATGTCATCAACATAAACAATAAGAATTATTATGTGATCTCTGATTTTCTTTGTATACAAACTAGGATCAGATGTACTTATTTTGAAGTCTTGCTGTAATAAGTGATTGTTGATCTTTATATTCCATGCTCTGGGAGCTTGCTTTAGACCATATAGAGATTTTTTCAATCTACACACTTTATTTTCTTGTCCTTTAATAATGAATCCTTCTGGTTGTGACATATAGACTTCCTCTTCTAAATCACCATTAAGGAAGGCACTTTTTACATCCATTTGATGAAGCTTCCAACCTTGATGAGTTGCTAGTGCACAAATTGTCCTGATAGTAGTCATTCTAGCCATTGGAGCAAATGTTTCTTCATAGTCAATTCCTTCAGTTTGTGTGTATCCTTTTGCTACTAATCGAGCCTTGTACTTATCTAAAGTTCCATCTGCTTTATATTTGATTTTGTAAACCCATTTACAACCCACTATTTTCTTTCCTGGAGGTAGTTTCACTAGATTCCATGTTTTATTCTTTTGAAGTGATGCATATTCAGATTCCATAGCTTCCCTCCAATGTGAGTCATTCAATGCCTGAAGTGTTGATGTTGGTTCTACTGTATTGCTTATTAGTCCTCTGTTTATTCTGGTTTGACTACGAGTTTGAGGTCTAGTAGAAGTGAGGTCTGGCATTCTTTCTAGATTAGATTCCCTGAGAGTATCTCTGAGCCATATTGGTTCCTTTCTAGGAATTGTAGATGTTTTTGTGTATTCTTCTTCTTGTGATTCTAATTTTGATTCTTCACTTGTTGTGTCTTCTTCAGAGTAATTTAGAAGAATATTTGTATCCTTACTAGGTTCTTCTGTGTCACTTTTTACTTTTTCATCAAATATTACATCCCTACTAATGTAAACTTTCTTTGTATGTGGATCGAGTATTCTATACCCAGTAGATTCAGTGTCATAACCAACAAATATGCCTACCATAGTTTTGTCATCTAACTTTGTCCTTTTTTGTTTTGGAATATGCATGTAAGCTTTACATCCAAAAACCTTGAGTTTTCCTATATTTGGTTTTTGTCCTAACCATGCTTCTTCTGGTGTAGTATGTCTAAGTACTCTTGTTGGTAATCTATTTTGTATGAAAATTATTGTTTGTACTACTTCTGCCCAATATTGATGACCAAGATTAGCTTCCTTTAACATACATCTTACCATTTCCATTATTGATCTATTTCTTCTTTCTGTAATTCCGTTTTGTTGTGGAGAATAAGTTGTAGTGAGTTGTCTTTTAATTCCATTTTCTTCTAAAAATGAGTCAAATTATTTAGATACAAATTCTCCTCCCCTATCTGAACGAAGTGCTTTTATAGTCTTCCTTGATTATTTTTCTACTTGTAGTTTGAATTGTTTAAAACAACCAAATGCCTCTGATTTGTATTTCATGAAATATACCCACATTTTCCTAGTGTGATCATCAACAAACAATTGAAAGTATTTATGTCCTCCAATACTATTGGTCTTCATTGGTCCGCATAGATCTGTGTATATTATTTCTAGTGGTTGTTGAGTCCTATGTTGTCGAAGCTCAAAAGGAATTCTATGTTGCTTACCTGCTAAGCATTCTGGACATATGGTAGATTCTGGAGATAGATTAGGTATTCCTTCAACCATTTGATATTTAAGTAATTATTTCATAGTAGATTCACTAGTATGTCCTAGGTGTCTATGCCAAATATCTGAAGCTTTAGCTAAAAGAGTTGAGTGAGTGGTAATATCTAAAACAAATAGACCATTTTTGTAGGACCTTGATGCTATATTTTCCCCTTGTTTAAGAATGTGACATAGTTTTCTTTCAGAAGACACTTTGAATTCTATAGTCATGTTTTGATCCATGAGTTGAGAAACTAAGAGAAGATTAGTAGTCAAACCTGGGACATATAATACATTTTTTATCATCCCTTTTCCATCTACTAGATCCACTGGAATGTTTCCAATTCCCTTCACTTCATATGTTTTGCTATCTGCTACAACAACTGGTTTCTCATTTACCTTATGAAGAGATTCAAACAAGTATATGTTTCCTGTCATATGCTTGCTTGCTCCTGAGTCTATATACCAATAATCCATGACTTGAGACCTATCTTGATAAAATATTTTAAATTTGAGTCTTGTAGAACACCTTGTATCTCCCTAATGATTAGAATATGCTTAGTTCACCTTCTAAGTTGATTTTGTAATGTTTTGAGAATAATCAACCTTTTAATTTTGCCTTATCTTTCCCAATGAAGTATGCTTTAATGGTTGGATTTCTTTTTGTCTCCTGAATCTGAGATAATTTTTACCAATTAATTCCAACTGTATATGTAGGCAATTGATTCACTTCTCTATCCAATAGATTAATTTTCTAAATTTCAATTATATGTATATAGTTTGAAGTAGTATGCCTTATATCTCCCTACTTTAGAATATTAGAAAACAATAATATTTGCAATAATAGAGTTTTAATTTTCCAAGTAGAAACCCTTATATCTCCTATGTTTTAAATTGTAAATATTAAACTATTTAGGTGTATAGATATCTTTTAATTTTTCTTTCAAATGTGGTTGATTTTGCTATGGTTTCAACCTTATATTATACCCCTTATAACTCCTTAATGAAAGCAAATTTAATTAAGGTAAATCCTTACCTTTATAATGTTGCAAATGGGCATTGTATTCTCCAATGTATGGCACTATATTCTCCAATGTATGGGCGTTGTATTCTCCAATGTTGGACGTAGATGATGATAGCAGGATTTAATGCTTCTCTTGAATTAGTGGATGCTATGACTGATGTAGATAATGGTGGTAGGCTTTGAATGCAAATCTTGGATAGCAAGCACCTCAATTCTTTCTTCTTTGACTCTCCTTGACCACTTTAATGCTCTTATATCCTCTTACATGATGCGCTCTTTTGCTTGATATGAATGCATTTCTCTTTTGGCACCTTAAATATGATGGATGCCACTTGACATTGGGCAAGTTTCCTAGGAATTACGTTCAATGCTTACTCCACCTTGATGCTCTTGAACACTTGGTAGATAGACATAAAGATCTTTTTTGAGCATTGGTTAATGAATATTCAATGCTCTTGGCTGGAAATGATGATGAATCCTTTGGAGTATGCCTCTAACGCTTCCAATATGGGCATTATATAATGGATGCTTCTTCTAATGCTTCAAGAATGAGCGTTTCAGGTGTTATGAGCGCTTCACCAAATTGCCAAGTGGCAGGTCCTTCGTTTGCATGTAGATCTTGCTTCAACGCATATTAAACCTTATGTTATCCTTGCCAATGCTTGTTTTTATGTATTTTTCATAATGCTTTTCTTGAGACCCATGTGTTGTAGGTGAGTTGGAGAGGAGAGGGCAATCCTCAAGGAGATCCCAGGTTCGAATCTCCACCCTACCAAAAGCTAAATTGGGTACCCAATCCAATTGATAATGTTGGTGCGGGGGGCTAGGTGCAACATCCGGGTGACTTTGACGGTGTAGAACCCCCTGTTCGTGGTCTCTTAGACTAAGGCAGCCTTGCAAGGGGTTTTTCGCTTTAAAAAAAAAAATAATGCTTTTCTTGAGTGTTCGAAGTTGGATCCAACTTGATGCTTGGATGGCAGTTGAGTGGCGCTCTCCTCAATGTTTTGTTGGCAACTCTCCTCAATGTTTTTTTGGCAACTCTCCTCAATGTTTGTATGGAGCTTTATTGGTAGTTGAGCAGTGCTCTCCTAGCTGGCAGTTCTCCCTTGGTAATCTGCCCTTATTTTGTAGTGATTCGTCCTTAATGTTGTGTTGGAAATACACAATAGGCTCTTAGTGTAATGATATCCTCCTTATGGTGTATTTGGTGATGTAGATGAATGCTTTATGATAGGTTGAACATGGAGACTTTGTTCATCTAAACACGAGCCATTTATTGACTCTCTTCCTTTCTTGGGTGATGTTGCAAATTTTGCAGGTCGTTGGAGCGTTTCTATGACACTCAAGCTTGTCCTTCGAATGGTGCAAGAAACTAATGTAAAAAACTTTACAAAAGTTAGAATAGAATATTTGATTTTGCACCTATTTCCAATATTCTCCTTGCAAGCTTGATTTTTGATGGTTTTGATAATGGCTTCTTTGAATAATATCTTGTAGGCAGAGGATGATCCAATGTTGTCTTCTTTGTTATACAACTCTCTCCTTTGCTTGGCTAATTTGGTAATGAATCCAATCTAATAATCATGTAAATAATATGCTTTTGAAGGAGTAATTTTTGCACTAACTTTTACCTTTAATGAAACCTTTAGTGCACCTCGAATCTGAGACTCACCAAGTATCGATTTGTAGCTTCTTTCACTAATTTGATGGGGAATTTCTTCTCCACTCCTTGGAGGAATATTTTGATCTACTTTGTGGCTTCTATAGGCCACAATACATTACAGGTAATGAGTTCTGAATAGTGTCTTTAGACACTTTGATATTTGCAGATTTTTGTGTCCTTGATCTTAACAATCAATACATAAAATAACCCTTTGAGAGTAACTAGTTTAATGAACAACTAGTATAGTGCAATGAACCAATAATATTTCCAACTTAATGCACTTTGATAATCTCACCTTATTTCTCCTGATAATAAGCTTTCAAATTAGTTTCAAATGCACTAATGATCACTACAAATTTCTTAATGTAGTCCTCTTCTCAATAATTAGATAATATGAAGAATGTATCTAACTCCTATTAATGTGCAGGTAATGAACCTTAACAAAAACTATCTTCTACACTTTCTTTGAGGACTTAAAATGCAACCTTCTATTTTACAACTTTCAAATTCTAATAAGGTGCTTGATAATGAACCCTAATTTAAAGTTCAAGTAATGAACCTAATTGCACCCAAGTTGCTTACCTTTAATGGCTTCTGTAAGTGTTGCAGATCTTGGTGTTTTTGATTCACCAAGTTGCTACCTAGAGTGGTGGTTTCTTGTAGTTGTGAACTCTTCTAGTTTCTTTCCTTGAAATTGTAGTATATGGCTTCAACTTCTCCTTCAAGATTTGGCCTAGAAATTCGAAGTCTTGTAGCTAGTAATGCTATCTTGATTGTTGTCCTTTAGCAGTCAATCTATTCATTGAAATGTGTCTTCTTAGCTATGAAGGACAATCTCCAAATATTCTTGGATTTGGTAGGTTTCTTCTATCTGAGTTATGAATTCAAATAGGGCTTTCTTCTCAAGAATCTAGAGGTCTTAAGGTCTTCACGAATCTTCTCTCTAAAGTTTGACAAATTGTTTACCAAATATTTCTCCTTTGGGCTTGTTTTTGGATGGCAACAATTATCTCAATCTCCTCCAATTATCATTACTTCAACTTCTGCAATAAGACCTATTGTGGCTTTTCCTATTAAGCAATCTCTTATGATAATGTTTACATGCAACAACACATAATGACTGATCTAGTTTGCAAATATGCAACAGATTTCAGACCTATATCGGTAATGGTGGTCTCTTGTGGCTCTCCCTATTCCTATTGATCTACCATGGCTCTGATACCAATGATAGTTTTAGTATTATACCATCTAACGAGAACCTTGAGAGAAGAGCCTCAACGTATCCTATTATATAAATAATAGAAAGATATAATTAGGATGGAACTATGAGTCCATTATATAGGAAGAGAGGTTTCTTGGTCCTTACTCTTCCTATGACACTTGGTACCTCTTACATGACACTTGGCATGATAGCCAAATAATGGAATATATTCCAACATGGTCAACGCTACTATGTAGTGGGATCTTATTTGATCTTTCGTGCATTATCACCTTTTTAGCTTAGTTTTTTCCCTTCAGCTATCTTTATTTTTCTTTCTCTTACCATTTCCCCCTAAGCTATTAGAGTAGGAAGTGTGCACTCAAGATCACATCTTATAAAGGAGTCTACCTTTGTCAAAATTTATAAGGTGCCCAACTGAATCGAACCTTGCGCTTTCAAGATAGACCCTATTGTGTTACTCCATGCAAGACATGATTTTCTTTGTTTGTCTGGTCCACCCCATTTTGACGACTAATACAATCAGAGAGGACAACAAGAGGTTTATAAAGCACACTAGGAAGATATCACCAAAACAACATAATCATTGTTCCAAGTGCTAAAAGTTGTCAATGTAACTACCACTCAAAGCTTATAGATCAATCAAGAGGTTGAGAAAACCCTAGCTATGACTTTTGCAAGGTTGGTTAAAGCTAGAGCATATAGGTCCAAGTTATCCACCTCACCTTATTACCAATTAGCAACTGTAGGAATTCAAGATAGAGGGGTAGTGGTGTAGAAAGTAATTGACCTATTGGAGATAGAGTGAGTTGCACAATAATGCAAGGTCCAGATGGGTGCTCTGGCCACTACCACCATAAAATTGAAGGGTTACATTGACTCATTAATTTAAAAAGGCCTTCCCTACCCTAGGTTATAGATAATAGAATCCTCTTCGAGCAAGAGTATATTTAACTGCTTGAACAGTGGAAGGAGGATCAAACTATTTTTTAAGCATGGTCAAATGCTCCCTCTTTAGATGATGTAGCTAGATTTATTAGACCATTGGAAGAGCTCAAAGTACAATTGCATAAGGTCATGAACAGAGCAAAAAATTTCTCTTGTGATGATTAGTTAGAGCTTTGGAAGTGCTATTGAAGAACACAAGCTTATACTGAGAGGGGGGGTGAACAGTATAAGACCACTTTTTACTTTTTCCTTCAACTTAACTTTCAAATTAATATTATGCAGTGAATAGATAGCGAGTATCAAAAGCAATAATCAAAGCAATGCACAAAACACCATCCACAATAGAGACACAACAATTTACGTGGTTCACCCAATGCGGGCTACTCCACGGATAAAATCTTTCACTAAATTTTATCACCTCAAATTTTGGGAAACCTTTCCCGATTACAAAGTTTATGGGCACCAACCCAAAGGAGACACCAATCCCCTAGCTCTGCTCTGGCTGGTGATCCTCTAGAAGACCTCTACCTCCTCTGCCCTTAGCAAGTGGAACTCTATCCACAGAAGACACCTGTCTTCCCTGCTCTAGCTGGAGACCTCTGTCCTCAACTCTTTCACCTCCAAAGTTGGTCCTCGAATTTGCACTAAACACAGTCCTTCGGTCTAGCACAAATGTCCTCTTTCGCTTCCTCTGTTCTGCACCAAACACGGTCCTTCGATCCGGCACAAATGTTCTCGAAATTGCACCTCTGCATAATCACAGCAACACTCGATCAAACATCAACTTATGCACCTCTGCGCAATCACAGTAGCATGATCTTCGCGCACTCTACTTCCTTGCAATCTCTCTCACTTAGAAGATTCGATGGAATGCACTCTATACACTAATCGAATTTGCACTCTACTTCTCGACGATCGAACTTCTCCCCGCACTCTATCTATGAAAATCGCACTTCGAACGCACACTTCGATCGATACTAAATCTCTTCAAACAACCCTCCTTTTATACTAACAATCAAGATCAAAACCTTGGTCTTAGTCGGATTGCTCAACCCTAAACAATGCTGCTACAAACCCTAATCTTCGTCGACCCAATTTTAACTTTGTCGGCTCAATTAACTCGCAACTCTTTGTAGCTTCTCGTGAAACTACAACATGTCATGATATCATGACATTTTTGCAACCATACACTACCTTTGGCTATTGTCGTGATATCGCGACACTTTAGCCTTGCCTTTACTATGTTCTTGTCGCGATATCGTGACACTTCTTTTGTCAAACTTTGCATGAAATCGTGACACTTCTGATGTCATCTCACTTCTGTCATGAAATCGTGACACTTTCTTCTTGTAACCTCTTCTCGGCTTGCACTAGCGAAAATGGAACATGTCACAAAATCGTGACACTTTCGCCCTTAAAGAACATGTCAAAATCGTGACGCTTTCACCTTCGAGCTCTTCCTTCTTGAATTCATCATGAAATCGTGACGCTTCTTCTGTTGAAGACTTGCTAACTATTTCTATCATGAAATCGTGACACTTTCTCCAACTCAATGCTGCCATCTCAACCTGTCATGAAATCATGACACTTTCTACATTCGCAAGCTTTCTCTTCAACCTGTCATGAAATCGTGACACTTTCTGCATCCGTACAACTTCTTTGTAGCCTGTCACGAAATCATGACGCTTCTCATTTTAGACTCTTCCCTTTGCTGCATGTCATGAAATCGTGACAGTTCTCACTTCGAGCTTTTCAGCATGTCACAAAATCGTGACAGTCCTCACTTAGTCTTTTGTAGCATGTCACGAAATTGATGTCGCAAAATCGTGACACTTTTTGAGATACTTTATCTCTCTTCGAACTTGTCGTGAAATCGTGACAGTTCACACTGCGGACTCTCCCTTCTGCATCATGTCATGAAATCGTGACACTTTTTCGTCCGTACAACCTTCCTTGCATTATGTCATGAAATCGTGACACTTTTCCTTCTTTGCCTTCCTGCACTTTTCGAGTCACGAAAATGCGACATGTCACGAAATCGTGACACTTTCCACCTTGCTCTCTTTCTCTGCCAACATGTCACGAAATCATGACAGTTTTCCAAATTCTTCTCTCTCTTCCAACATGTCGCGATATCGCGACACTTTTTCAAAAACTTTCTCTCTCTCCTAAGTCGCGAAAATGCGACATGTCGCGATATCGCGACACTTTTTCAAAAAGCTTTCTCTCTCCTGCCTAAGTCGTGAAAATGCGACATGTCGCGATATCGCGACACTTTTCCAACTTACTTTCTTTCGAACCTGTCAAGCCGAACCTTCAACAAAAACACATTATTTTACATCAAATCAAATTCTTTCAAAAACTTCTTGACATCAATGACAACTTATTCACTTGAGCAAATGCAATGTACTCAAGGTACCCAAAATTGCCAACAATCTCCCCCTTTGTCATTGATGGCAACCCTTTACTAAAAACACGTCTCAAGAGCTAAAACTGAAACCAACTGTGCTAACAATTGAGAATCTCCTTTTGAAGTTTTGCTCCCCCTGACTTGAAGCTTTCCTCTTCACATTGAAGCTCTCCCCCTTACTCATATCTCCCCCCTTACTCAAATCTCTCCCCCTTTGTCATCAATGGCAAAGGGTCACCTTTGGGGCTTGGGACTAAGAATGAGCCTCTTAGCTTAGTCCCTCCCCCACCTCCTCATGAGGAGATTAAATCTGGGGTGGGAGTAAAACTCCCATTAGGCACTGATCATCATCAGTGTCTATAATTTCCTTGCCCGGCCTTTTCTTGAACTTTTTGCCCGCATTCCTATTTTTGTCACTGTTCTTGTTCTTGTTCTCATCCCTGTCCTTTTTCATGCCTTGATCCTTGGACCTGATCATGCCACTGTTCCTGTTCCTGTACCTTGGAAGATCAGCTCTACACTGTCTAGCTGTGTGACCTGCATTGTTGCATTTATAACAAGTAACACTGTAATTTCTTTTAGGCATACCTGTTCTTTGAATCCACCTATTCTGACTAACCGTGAACCTGATATTAGCCTTGCAAAAAATTGCCTTATGCCCAAACTGATTACAAGAGTAGCAATACCCTTGGAAGAAATTACCACTTCTAAAATTGTTGTTAACCTTCTTCATTTGAGACATGCAATGTGCAGCCATGTGACCAAACCTGTAACATGCAAAACATCTATCGTGAAATTTTCCTTTATACGACCTCTTGGGTCCTGAAAACTTCTTCTTCGCATTCTGAATTTTGTTTTCTATTTCTGCGCATCGATCACTCATGGACTCATGTTCTGAAGTACTTTCTTCATCATAACTCTCTTCCTTTTGGAATCTCTTGCTAGATTCCCCAACCTATTCTTTGTGCGGCTTAACAAAACCAAGACCTATTTTATCTGTTGGATTTCTTTGACCTTTGATGAGAGACTTAACCCTTTTGGAGCTATCTTGAAACCTGTACAGCTTATCCTTGTACTCTTTAGTTTCCACTTCCAGGAGAAGCCATTTTCTGTTCCAACTCATTATACTCAAGAATCTTAGACTCTAACTCATCCTTGAGTTCCTGTGTTTTAGCTATAGAGAAGTCAAGACTTTCTATAAGATCGTCTCTCTCCATACAACATTCATCTAACTTATCCTTGAGTCTATCATTCTTCTTTCTTTCCTTTTTCAAAACACTAAGAGCATTATTAAGTTCACTTTCAAGATCTTTTATTTGTTTGCTTTCTGAATCCTCAAGGCCTTTTCCAGATTTCTTATCACTAGAGGTGCTACCTTTTTCAAAAACCATACAAGCATCTTCTTGATAGTTTTCTGAAGCATCCTTATACATACTGGAAACCAAATCATTATTTGTACAGTCATCCTCAAGGTGACCAAAATTTCCACATCTAAGACATTTCATAATAATGAATCTATGTTTCGGTTCTTCCTCCTTTTCTGATATGAACAACATCTCATTTTCCTCATCACTTGAAGAGCTTTCACTATCTCTGCTAGAACACTTACTTGCTTTGTCTAGGTAGAAACTCTTCTTGTTCTTGTGTGAATACCTCTTTCCTTGATTGTTGTGCTCATCTTTGTTCTTTCTGTAATACCTGTGCTTTTCAGAATCCTTGCTCTTAACATCTTGTTTCTCTTCATCACTTTCATTCTTGGAAATAGTACAGTCAGTAGCATAATGACCGAACTTTCCACAATTGAAGCATCTTATATTTTTCATGCTTTTGTGCTTTCTAGATAACTTGCCTTTCTTGCTGTAATATGCCTCTTCATCACTAGAAGACTCATCACTCTCTTGAAGCTGTTTACCCTTAGATTTCTTGGTAGCCTTGAAAGCTGCCTCTTTCTTGACGTCAACCTTCACCTGAGTTCTCAACTCAAATGCTGCAAGAATGCTATGAAGCTCATCCTTTTTCAGCTTATCCAAATCTTTAGCTTCCTCAATAGCAGAAATATTTTCACTGAATCTATTAGGAAGAGATCTTAAGATTTTATCACAAACATCATTTTCAGCAAGTTCAAGACCTAAGTCTTTCATGGAGTTAACAACCTCATCCATGCGAAGCATGTAGTCACTAATATTTTCATCATCATTCATCTTGAGTTGTTCAAACATACCTTTGAAATGTCTCAACTTGGCCTTTCCGACATTTGCATCACCTGTATGAACCACCTGCAACTGTTTCCACATTTCACTAGTTGTCTTGCAGTGAATTACTTTGGTGAGATCTGCTTTCTGTAAGCCTTTCAGGATTGCATTCATTGCTTTTGAATTGCTGTGATGTAGAAGCCTATCTTCTTTAGTATATGGACCATTTACAGGAATAGTGTACCCATCTTCAATCACTTCCCACACCTCATTCCCAAGTGCCATTAGATGAACCTTCATCCTTGCACTCCAAAGACCAAAATCTGATCCATCAAGAATAGGTGCTGCATTTCCGCTTGAATAATCCATTGTGTTCTTATCAAGCTTTTCCTTCAAGTTGTTTAAACTTTTCGAAGGAACCCGCTCTGATACCAATTGAAGAACACAAGCTTATACTGAGAGGGGGGGGTGAACAGTATAAGACCACTTTTTACTTTTTCCTTCAAATAACTTTCAAATCAATATTATGCAGTGAATAGATAGCAGTATCAAAAGTAGTAATCAAAGCAATGCACAAAACACCATCCACAATAGAGACACAACAATTTACGTGGTTCACCCAAAGCGGGCTACTCCACGGATAAAATTTTTCACTAAATTTTATCACCTCAAATTCTGGGAAACCTTTCCCGATTACAAAGTTTATGGGCACCAACCCAAAGGAGACACCAATCCCCTAGCTCTGCTCTGGCTGGTGATCCTCTAGAAGACCTCTGCCTCCTCTGCCCTTAGCAAGTGGAACTCTATCCATAGAAGACACCTATCTTCCCCGCTCCGGTCGGAGACCTCTGTCCTCAACTCTTTCACCTCCAAAGCTGGTCCTCGAATTTGCACTAAACACAGTCCTTCGGTTTAGCACAAATGTCCTCGTTTGCTTCCTCTGTTCTGCACCAAACACAGTCCTTCGGTCTGGCACAAATGTCCTCAAAATTGCACCTCTATGTAATCACAGTAGCACTCGATCAAACATCAACTTATGCACCTCTGCGCAATCACAACATGATCTTACGCACTTTACTTCGTTCAATCTCTCTCACTTAGAAGATTCGATGGAATGCACTCATCAATTTGCACTCGCTTCTCGATGATCGAACTTCTCCTCGCACTCTATCTATGAATGTCGCACTTTGAACGCACACTTCGATCGATACAAATCTCTTCAAACATCCCTCCTTTTATACTAACATAATTCAAGATTTAAACTTTGGTCTTAGTCGTTATCAAATGCACAACCCTAAACTACGTCGTATACCCTAATCTTCGTCGGCCTAATTTTAACTTTGTCGACATAATTACCGCAACTCTGTTGTAGCTTCTACCGTCGAAACTACAACATGTCATGATATCGTGACATCTTTTGCAACCATACACTACTTATGGCTTTGCTGTCGCGATATCGTGACACTTTGCTGCTTTTACTACTGTTCTGATATCGATCGACAACTTTTCTTTCATTCATCTTCACTTCTGTCATGAAATCGTGACACTTTAGTCACTTACCTGCCTTCTTGGCTTGCACTAGCGAAATGAAATGTCTTTTGAAACTGGAACATGTCACGAAATCGTGACGCTTTCGCCTTCGAGCTCTTCCTTCTTGAATTCATTCATGAAATCATGACGCTTCTTCTGTTGAAGACTTGCTAACTATTTCTATCATGAAATTGTGACACTTTCTCCAACTCAATGCTGCCATCTCAACCTGTCATGAAATCGTGACACTTTCTGCATTCGCAAGCTTTCTCTTCAACCTGTCATGAAATCGTGACACTTTCTGCATCCGTACAACTTCTTTGACCTGTCACGAAATCATGACGCTTCTCATTTCAGACTCTTTCCTTGCATGTCACAAAATCATGATAGTTCTCACTTCGAGCTTTTTAGCATGTCACAAAATCGTGATAGTCCTCACTTAGTCTTTTGCAGCATGTCATGAAATCGTGACACTTTTCGAGATACTTTATCTCTCTTCGAACTTGTCATGAAATCACGACACTTTCTTGAAATCGTGACACTTTTCGTCCGTACAACCTTCCTTGCATTATGTCATGAAATCGTGACACTTTTCCTTCTTTGCCTTCCTGCACTTTTCGAGTCACGAAAATGCGACATGTCATGAAATCGTGACACTTTCCACCTTGCTCTCTTTCTCTGCCAACATGTCATGAAATCGTGACAGTTTTCCAAACTTTCTCTCTCTCCTCCAACATGTCACGAAATCGTGACAGTTTTTCAAAAACTTTCTCTCTCCTGCCTAAGTCGCGAAATTGCAACATGTCGCGATATCGCGACACTTTTTCAAAAAGCTTTCTCTCTCCTACCTAAGTCGCGAAAATGCGACATGTCGCGATATCGCGACACTTTTCCAACTTACTTTCTTTCGAACCTGTCAAGCCGAACCTTCAACAAAACACATTATTTTACATCAAATCAAATTCTTTCAAAAGCTTCTTGACATCAATGACAACTTATTCACTTGAGCAAATGCAATGTACTCAAGGTACCCAAAATTGCCAACAATCTCCCCCTTTGTCATTGATGGCAACCCTTTACTAAAAACACGTCTCAGGAGCTAAAACTGAAACCAACTGTGCTAACAGCTGAGAATCTCCTTTTGAAGTTTTGCTCCCCCTGACTTGAAGCTTTCCTCTTCACATTGAAGCTCTCCCCCTTACTCATATCTCTCCCCCTTTGTCATCAATGGCAAAGGGTCACCTTTGGGGCTTGGGACTAAGAATGAGCCTCTTAGCTTAGTCCCTCCCCCACCTCCTCATGAGGAGATTAAAACTGGGGTGGGAGTAAAACTCCCATTAGGCACTGATCATCATCAGTGTCTATAATTTCCTTGCCCGGCCTTTTCTTGAACTTTTTGCCCACATTCCTATTTTTGTCATTGTTCTTGTTCTTGTTCTCATCCCTGTCCTTTTTCATGCCTTGATCCTTGGACTTGATCATGCCACTGTTCCTATTCCTGTACCTTGGAAGATCAGCTCTACACTGTCTAGCCGTGTGACCTTCATTGTTGCATTTATAACAAGTAACACTGTAATTTCTTTTAGGCATACTTGTTCTTTGAATCCTCCTGTTTTGACTAACCGTGAACTTGATATTAGCCTTGCAGAAAATTGCCTTATGCCCAAACTGATTACAAGAGTAGCAATACCCTTGGAAGAAATTACCACTTCTAAAATTGTTGTTAACCTTCTTCATTTGAGACATGCAATGTGCAGCCATGTGACCAAACTTGTAACACGCAAAACATCTGCCGTGAAATTTTCCTTTATACGACCTCTTGGGTCCTGAAAACTTCTTCTTCGCATTCTGAATTTTGTTTTCTATTTCTGCGCATCGATCACTCATGGACTCATGTTCTGAAGTACTTTCTTCATCAGAACTCTCTTCCTTTTGGAATCTCTTGCTAGATTCCCCAACTTGTTCTTTGTGCGGCTTAACAAAACCAAGACCTGTTTTATCTGTTGGATTTCTTTGACCTTTGATGAGAGACTTAACCCTTTTGGAGCTATCTTGAAACCTGTACAACTTATCCTTGTACTCTTTAGTTTCCACTTCCAGAGAAGCCATTTTCTGTTCCAACTCATTATACTCAAGAATCTTAGACTCTAACTCATCCTTGAGTTCCTGTGTTTTAGCTATAGAGAAGTCAAGACTTTCTATAAGATCGTCTCTCTCCATACAACATTCATCTAACTTATCCTTGAGTCTATCATTCTTCTTTCTTTCCTTTTTCAAAACACTAAGAGCATTATTAAGTTCACTTTCAAGATCTTTTATTTGTTTGCTTTCTGAATCCTCAAGGCCTTTTCCAGATTTCTTATCACTAGAGGTGCTACCTTTTTCAAAAACCATACAAGCATCTTCTTGATAGTTTTCTGAAGCATCCTTATACATACTTGGAAACCAAATCATTATTTGTACAGTCATCCTCAAGGTGACCAAAATTTCCACATCTAAGACATTTCATAATAATGAATCTATGTTTCGGTTCTTCCTCCTTTTCTGATATGAACAACATCTCATTTTCCTCATCACTTGAAGAGCTTTCACTATCACTGCTAGAACACTTACTTGCTTTGTCTAGGTAGAAACTCTTCTTGTTCTTGTGTGAATACCTCTTTCCTTGATTGTTGTGCTCATCTTTGTTCTTTCTGTAATACTTGTGCTTTTCAGAATCCTTGCTCTTAACATCTTGTTTCTCTTCATCACTTTCATTCTTGGAAATAGTACAGTCAGTAGCATAATGACCGAACTTTCCACAATTGAAGCATCTTATATTTTTCATGCTTTTGTGCTTTCTAGATAACTTGCCTTTCTTGCTGTAATATGCCTCTTCATCACTAGAAGACTCATCACTCTCTTGAAGTTGTTTACCCTTAGATTTCTTGGTAGCCTTGAAAGCTGCCTCTTTCTTGACATCAACCTTCACCTGAGTTCTCAACTCAAATGCTGCAAGAATGCTATGAAGCTCATCCTTTTTCAGCTTATCCAAATCTTTAGCTTCCTCAATAGCAGAAATCTTTTCACTGAATCTATTAGGAAGAGATCTTAAGATTTTATCACAAACATCATTTTCAGCAAGTTCAAGACCTAAGTCTTTCATGGAGTTAACAACCTCATCCATGCGAAGCATGTAGTCACTAATATTTTCATCATCATTCATCTTGAGTTGTTCAAACATACCTTTGAAATGTCTCAACTTGGCCTTTCTGACATTTGCATCACCTGTATGAACCACCTGCAACTGTTTCCACATTTCACTAGTTGTCTTGCAGTGAATTACTTTGGTGAGATCTGCTTTCTATAAGCCTTTCAGGATTGCATTCATTGCTTTTGAATTGTTGTGATGTAGAAGCCTATCTTCTTTAGTATATGGACCATTTACAGGAATAGTGTACCCATCTTCAATCACTTCCCACACCTCATTCCCAAGTGCCATTAGATGAACCTTCATCCTTGCACTCCAAAGACCAAAATCTGATCCATCAAGAATAGGTGCTGCATTTTCGCTTGAATAATCCATTGTGTTCTTATCAAGCTTTTCCTTCAAGCTGTTTAAACTTTTCGAAGGAACCCGCTCTGATACCAATTGAAGAACACAAGCTTATACTGAGAGGGGGGGTGAACAGTATAAGACCACTTTATACTTTTTCCTTCAACTTTCAAATAAATATTATGCAGTGAATAGATAGCAGTATCAAAAGCAGTAATCAAAGCAATGCACAAAACACCATCCACAATAGAGACACAACAATTTACGTGGTTCACCCAAAGCGGGCTACTCCACGGATAAAATATTTCACTAAATTTTATCACCTCAAATTCTAGGAAACCTTTCCCGATTACAAAGTTTATGGGCACCAACCCAAAGGAGACACCAATCCCCTAACTCTGCTCTGGCTGGTGATCCTCTAGAAGACCTCTGCCTCCTCTGCCCTTAGCAAGTGGAACTCTATCCATAGAAGACACCTGTCTTCCCTACTATGGCTGGAGACCTCTGTCCTCAACTCTTTCACCTCCAAAGCTGGTCCTCGAATTTGCACTAAACATAGTCCTTCGGTTCAGCACAAATGTCCTCGTTTGCTTCCTCTGTTCTGCACCAAACACAGTCCTTCGGTCTGGCACAAATGTCCTCAAATTCACCTCTGCGCAATCACAGCAGCACTCGATCAAACATCAACTTATGCACCTCTGCGCAATCATAGCAACATGATCTTTGTGCACTCTACTTCCTTGCAATCTCTCTCACTTAGAAGATTCGATGGAATGCACTTTGTACACTGCAATCGAATTTGCACTCTGCTTCTCGACGATCGAACTTCTCCCCGCACTCTATCTATGAAAGTCACACTTCGAACGCACACTTCGATCGATACCAAATCTCTTCAAATAGCCCTCCTTTTATACTAATAATCAAGATCTAAACCTTGGTCTTAGTCGGCTGCTCAACCCTAAACAATATCGGCTGCAAACCCTAATCTTCGTCGGCCCAGATTTAACTTTGTCGGCTCAAAATTAACTCTACAACTCTTCTATAGCTTCTGCCATGAAACTACAACATGTCGTGATATCGTGACATCTTTTGCAACCATACGCCTTCCTTTGGCTATTGTCACGATATCATGACACCTTAGCCTTTGCCGCTTTGACTACGCTCTTGTCACGATATCGCGACACTTCTTTGTTCATCTCCTTTGAAATGCCTCTTTCTTCTTAGCTTGCACTAGCAAAAGGAACATGTCACAATGAACTTTCTTGACTTCTCTCTCCCGTAAACTGGAACATGTCATGAAATCATGACGCTTTCGCCTTCGAGCTCTTCCTTCTTGAATTCATCATGAAATCATGACGCTTCTTCTGTTGAAGACTTGCTAACTATTTCTGTCATGAAATCGTGACACTTTCTCCAACTACAAGCTGCCATCTCAACCTATCATGAAATCGTGACACTTTCTGCATTCGCAAGCTTTCTCTTCAACCTGTCATGAAATCATGACACTTTCTGCATCCGTACAACTTCTTTGTAGCTTGTCATGAAATCATGACGCTTCTCATTTTAGACTCTTCCCTTTGTCGCATGTCGTGAAATTGAGGTTCTCACTTGAGCTTTTTAGGATGTCATGAAATCATGACAGTTCTCATTTTGAGATTTTGAGCATGTCACGAAATCGCGATAGTCCTCACTTAGTCTTTTGTAGCATGTCGTAAAATCGTGACACTTTTTGAGATACTTTATCTCTCTTCGAACTTGTCGTGAAATCATGATAGTTCACACTACGGACTCTCCCTTCTGCATCATGTCATGAAATCGTGACACTTTTTCGTCCGTACAACCTTCCTTGCATTATGTCACGAAATCGTGACACTTTTCCTTCTTTGCCTTCCTGCACTTTTCGAGTCACGAAAATGCGACATGTCACGAAATCGTGACACTTTCCACCTTGCTCTCTTTCTCTGCCAACATGTCACGAAATCGCGACACTTTTCCAAAAGGCTTTCTCTCTCCTAAGTCCAAATCACATGTCGCGAAATCGTGACACTTTTTCAAAAATCTTTCTCTCTCCTGCCTAAGTCGCGAAAATGCGACATGTCGCGATATCGCGACACTTTTTCAAAAGCTTTCTCTCCCTAAGTCGCGAAAATGCGACATGTCGCGATATCGCGACACTTTTCCAACTTACTTTCTTTCGAACCTGTCAAGCCGAACCTTCAACAAAACACATTATTTTTACATCAAATCAAATTCTTTCAAAAGCTTCTTGACATCAATGACAACTTATTCACTTGAGCAAATGCAAAGTACTCAAGGTACCCAAAATTGCCAACAGCTATTGGAAATTTAAATAGATCGAGTTGTTAGGATTAAAGCATAAAATACGAGCAATAATATAATGCAGAAATAAAACACAGAAGAAAATAATGCAATACACAATAGACACAGATTTAACGTGGTTCACCCAATATGGGCTACTCCACGAAGAAAATAACCAAGCCCTTTGTATTCCATCCAGAAAACCCTTCTATACACAACCGCACACAACATTACATTTTAGTCGCCATACAACATCCTCTTATAATAATGCATTACAATTTTAGGGCAAAAAACCCGCCTAAAATCTATCGTCCGATCTGTGACCTAATATCAAATGGTCCAGATTTACATAGAGGAAAAAACATCTATTTTTGGCTTCGGGGTGCTGCCCCCTGGACCCCCCATGGCGACAGTAGTAGGGGGCTAATGCCCCCCTACACCCCCCTCTTTTGCATAGTGGGTCCAAGTGCGGCTGAAACAAAGGCCTCCGATTTAATCAGGCTCCACAATCAACAATCTCCCACTTGGAGACTGATCACAGTAACTCCACCGCTACTGCACTTGTTGGACTATGCTTCAACTTTGGGCCTAGAAATTTTCTCACCTTTTACTGTCATGCTTTAAGACCAACTGAAACTGAGCAGGAACTCAGTTTCTCCTTGGTTATTGCCTTTGTGAACATATCTGCAGGATTCTGGCTAGTGTGTATCTTCTCCAATTTTAACTGTCCATCTTCCAATACTGAGCGTATGAAATGGTACTTGGTATGTATGTGTTTAGTCCTGGAATGGAAAGCTGAATTCTTTGCAAGATGAATGGCACTCTGACTATCACTATATAATGTGCTATTCTCCTGCTTCTTTCCCAACTCCTCCATAAACCTTTGTAACCAAATCATCTCCTTACTAGCCTCTATAACAACAACATACTCTGCTTCTGTTGTTGATAGTGCAACAACCTTCTATAATTTTGAAATCCAGCTTACTGTAGTTTCACCTACAGTAAAAACATACCCTATGGTACTCCTCCTATTGTCTATATCACCTGCCATATCTGAATCAACATATCCTTGTAAAGCAGTATTAGATCCTCCAAAGCATAATGCCTGAGTGATAGTACCTCTCAAATACCTGAGAATCCACTTCACTGCCTCCCAATGCTTTCTTCCTGGATCGCTCATAAACCTGCTCACAACTCCCACTACATGTGCAATATCTGGCCTTGTGCACACCATCGCATACATCAAACTGCCAACTGCTGATGAATAAGGAACCTTGGACATGTAGTTCATCTCCTCCTGTGTCTTAGGACACATCTCTTTGGTCAGTTTGAAATGATTTCCCAAAGGTGTGCTAACAGGTTTTGCATCCTGCATACTGAATCTTTCCAACACCTTCTCAATGTACTCACTCTGAGACAATGTTAATTTATGATTTTTCCTATCTCTTGTTATTCTCATACCAAGGATTTGCTTTGCAACACCCAAATCCTTCATTGCAAATGACTCTGCCAATTTTCTTTTGAGTACAATTATATCCTGCATGTTAGACCCTACAACAAGCATGTCATCTACATACAATAACGAGGATAATATAGTTACCATTATCCAATCTCTTAAAATAAACACAGTGGTCAGAATAACATCTACTATAACCTTGATCTGACATAAACCTATCAAATTTCATATACCACTGCCTTGGAGCTTGCTTCAGGCCATACAGGCTCTTTTTCAACCTGCATACTAATTCCTCCTTTCCTTTGACCTCATACCCTTGTGGTTATTGCATATAAATATCTTCCTCCAAATCCCCATGGAGAAAAGTTGTTTTTACATCTAACTGTTCAAGATGTAAATCCTCTACAACCACTAAGCTTAAAACAGTTCTAATTGAAGTCATTTTAACAATAGGAGAAAAAATTTCATCATAATCAATACCTTTCTTCTGTGCAAACCCCTTTACAACTAGTCTAGCCTTATACCTCTTTTTACCTCCATCTTCTTCTTTCACCCTGTAAACCCATTTATTCTGCAATGCTCTTTTTCCTATAGGCAACTGAACCAGATCCCAAGTCTGATTATTTATCAAGGAGTCCATCTCCTCTTTCATGCCTTGCTCCCACTTCTTCTTGGTTTCTACTTGCATTGCTTCTTCATATGTTTCTGGTTCACTAGAGTCAGACAATAATACATAATATAATGAAGGAGAGTAACGTACAGGAGGTCTACTTATCCTGGTAGATTTTCTAACAATAGTTGTAGGAGTTTGAGGTGCTAGTTGTTGTTGTTGTTGATTTTCTAGCACCTTTGGAGTTTCAATTTCATCAAACACTGTGTATTATGTGTTTACCTTTTCCTATTTCTTTTCCTGCAACTGATCCTTATACATGACCTTCTCATTGAATATTACATCTCTACTCCTAATGATTTTGTGATTTGCATAATCCCAAAAGCGATAACCAAAATTATTAACTCCATATCCAATGAAAAAACACTTCTTGGATTTTACCTCAAGTTTAGTTCGATTTTCTTTACTAATATGCATGAAAGCTTCACAACCAAAAGTCTTTAAAAATGAGTAATTAACAGGCTTACCTATCCATGCCTCTTCTGGAATCCCACCATCTAGGGAACTTGAAGGTCCTCTATTTATTAAATAAACTACAGTATCCACAACATCTACCCAAAACTGTAAGGGCAATCCTGCATGTAATCTCATGCACCTAGCACGTTCCATGATAGTCCTGTTCATCCTTTCTGACACACCATTTTCTTGTGGAGTTCTTGGAACCGTCTTCACTCTACGAATCCCATGGTATGAACAGTAACTATCAAACTCTTTGTTGCAGTACTCACCTCCATTATCAGATCTGAGACACTTTAGCTTATTTCCTGTCTCATTCTCAACCAAAGCTTTCCATTTCTTAAAGGTATCAAAAACATCCGATTTCTTTCGAATATAGTAAACCCAAGTTTTTCTAGTTGCATCATCAATAAACGTAACATAATAATGAGAGCCACCAAGAGATGATACCTGAGTTGGTCCCCATACATCTGAATGTACAAGCTCTAGCTTTTCACTCTTCTTTTCTTTTCCAACTCTGAGAAATCTGACTCTTTTCTATTTTCCATAAACGTAGTTCTCACAGAAGTCTAAATCAACCTACTTCAAACCTGGCAACAAATTCCTTGAATGGAGAATCTGCATCCCCTTCGCACTCATGTGCCCAAGCCTATGATGCCACGAAGTTGTATCCACTCCTGTAGAAGCTAAAGCAATAGAAAGATCAGTATTACCAGTACATACATACAATGTACCTTCCTTATTTCCTTTTGCTAATAACATTGATCCTTTAGCAACCTTCCATGAATTTGTTGAGAATGTAACTGTACATCCTTCACTGTCCAACTGCCCTATGGAAATTAGATTTCTTCTTAAATCAGGAATATGCCTTACCTCTTTCAACAACCATTGGTTTCCATTTGGTAACTTTATCTGTATGTTACCCTTTCCAATGATTTTACATGGTCTATCATCACCCAAATAGACCTGTCCAAAATCACCTTGAACATAATCTAGAAAATATTTCCTATGGGGTGTGGCATGATATGATGCACCAGAGTCTAGCACCCAACAATCATTAATATTATCTAGTGAAAGAATTAAGGCATCTTGCAATACATCACCTGCTACGTTTGCTTCCTGATTACCCTGTTTTTCTTCTCCCTATTTTTCTTTTCGATTCCAACAGTCTCTTTTTAGGTGTCCTTTCTTCCCACAATGCCAACATTCCAACTGCTTCCCTTTGGATTTGGATCTACCTTTCTTTGATTTTCCATGATTCCCTGGGCTTTTTCCTCTCTCCCTTTGTCTCCCCCTATTCTCTACAGTCAAAGCATTACCTGATGTTTCACCTGTGCTTTTCCATCGCATTTCCTCGCTAAGGATAACACCAATAACATCATCAAACTTTAAAGTATTTGAACCAGAGACAGAATTACTCACAGCCATTACCAAGCCATTCCAGCTTTCTGGCAATGAGCACAAAATCAAGAGAGCCCTAACCTCATCATCAAAGTTTACTCCTACAGAACTTAACTGATTTGTAACCATGTTAAATTCATTTAAATGATCAGTAACAGACCCACCTTCTGACATCTGCATATTAAATAAATGTTTCATAAGAAATACCTTGTTCGAAGTCGAGGGTTTTTCATACAGTTTAGCCAACGCATTCATTAAACCCTCCGTTGTCTTTTCCTTCGAAATATTGAAGGCCATCGACGATGCCAAGCACAGCCGTATTGTTCCTAGTGCTTTTCTATCCAGAACTTCCCATTCTTCATCTGTCGTCGATGATGGCTTCTTTGCTACTCCGCCTAATGGTAGGTAAAGATCTTTTTGATAAAGATAATCCTCCATTTGCATCTTCCATAGTTGGTAGTTTTGGCCATTGAACTTCTCAACCCTAAATCTGCCTTCTTCTGCCATTGCTCCCACTCGAACTGGAAACCCTCCTTTCAAGTGTATAAAACCCTAAGCTCTGATACCAGTTGTTAGGATTAAAGCATAAAATACGAGCAATAATATAATGCAAAAATAAACACAGAAGAAATAATGCAATACACAATAGACACAGATTTACGTGGTTCACCCAATATGGGCTACTCCACGGAGAAAATAACCAGGCCCTTTGTATTCCATCCAGAAAACCCTTCTGTACACAACCACGCACAACATTACATTTTAGTCGCCATACAACATCCTCTTATAAAAGTGCATTACAATTTTAGGGCAAAAAATCCCGCCTAAAATCTACCGTCCGATCTGTGACCTAATATCAAATGGTCCAGATTTACATAGAGGAAAAAACATCTATTTTTGGCTTCGGGGTGCTGCCCCCGAAACCCCCGCCAGGGGGGCTCCAAAACATGTCGCGCCCCCTGGACCCCCCATGGCGACAGTAGTAGGGGGGCTAATGCCCCCCTACACCCCCCCTCTTTCGCGTAGTGGGTCCAAGTGCGGCTGAAACAAAGGCCTCCGATTTAATCAGGCTCCACAATCAACACAAGCTACCATCAGATGATGGCGACAGTAGTAGGGTGGCATTAGCCCCCCCTACACCCCCCCTCTTTCGCGTAGTGGGTCCAAGTGCGGTTGAAACAAAGGCCTCTGATTTAATCAGGATCCACAATCAACATGAGCTACCATCAGATGAAGGGTGGGAGAAAATCAAGGCTTTGATGGACCAACTATTATTTTAATATTTTTCCCATTCCTTCTATTTTGTTTTTCAATTCTTTCAAATTTTTATTTTGACTTTGCATCCAATGAATAAAGCTACAAAATTTTTTGTAGATTTTGTACCTTTTGTAATAAGAAAATCCCTTGTGAGTTGGCAAAAATATAGTAAAATTTTTACTACATTTGGAGGAGTTTAGCCTTGGCCAATTCTCCAAGTTGGCCTTGGTAGGGGGCAAATAGGTGAAAGCGGGAATAAAAGAACACCATCAATTTTACAATTAATGATCGATGACTATTTTGTTGCACTAAGAGGAATTAACAAAGTCTTGATGCATACAAACCATCCAATCGTAGAAGAGTTTTGGATGTAGTATATATCGTTTGATCATTGATCAATGACGAGTGTTGTTTCTAAGAAAAAAGATCCACAAAATTTGTAAAGGAGTGCACACCACCGGTTCTCTAGATCTATGATGGGTGCTAATCCTAAGGAAGGTAAGTAAAGAAGAAATCTCGAATCTCTATGGGCTATTGATTGTTCATCCAATGGCCCACACCATTTTATAAAATTACAAATAGAGTTGTCAAGATTAAGCCATGTCATTTGTCAAGACTTGGACATGTGGAGAACACATTAATGACCTACAAAGGAATTAAGTTGTCCCATCAAGGCCCGCATTCTATAGAGGTCCATTATTGATCTTGGGAAGAAAAATATGCAATGACTCATGGAGATCGAAGATAGAAATTGAAGAACATTTAAATCTTGAAGTCTTACCAACTATTCAATTTCAGTAACCAATGATCCAAAAGGCAACACACAAACAAGGAGAAGAATGAGAAGAGCTTTGCCATCTGACCGAGGAAGAAGCATCTCAGTCTAACAAGTCTCCATTTTATGAAAGGTGGGAACATTCTTTCAAAGGTAACATCTATACACAATATCCAAGGAGAAGGGGAGAAAGACTCATAAATGTAGTGATTTTAGAGGAGCCTTATGTTGGAAATTTTTCTAGATTATCTCATAGGTCCATTTTCCAAGATCAAATATTAATCACAATATTAATGCATTCACATCAATGGTCAATATTCTAGAATCATAAAATCATTCACATAAACTCATTCACACATCAACAATATATCACAATAATAAATCTCATAATATCATTCATAAATCATCAAGTTTGAGTTACATTGCATGGAGCTTTGTCTCCATTAAATAACCTTACAAATGACTCTTCAATACTCAACTATTGTTCTCCTTAAACATCCAGGAGATGCATCCTTTTACATTCCTCGCATATGACAAAACTCTCATGGCTCTTCATTTTACATGTTGCCACATATCATGCGACTCTTCACTCTCTCACTTGACACCTCACTCCTATGACTCTTGACTTACTTACTTGACACTTTGCACTCTCACAACTCACACCTCACACCTTGCACACTTTATTACATAACACTTGGACACTTCTCACACATTGACACATACATTAGACAAAATATAAACACACTTCCTAATCTAATATTACAAATATGCAAATGTACCACTTGGTACTTTAATGCTACCAAATAATATAATATCTTCAACACTTCATGTTGATTTGCTAGTGCCATTTGGGCATGACATTCCAAGAAAAGTGGTTGGCCTCATAAAGATAGTAGTGGTGGAATCCTCATTTTCAAAGGTCTCAAACCCTTTAGCATTGATGGCTCCAATCCTAGAGACCTCGAGGCCATCAACATTGAATGCGGACTAGTCTCTTGTCCTTGTATATAAATAATAGTTTTACATCCATTGTAGGCATTGAAAAACTACTTATTTGTGTCAATTACCTAGCCTTGTGTGTATTTTCCTTTAGCTTTTCTTCTGTATATACTTTGGACTTGAGCCTTGAGGTTTTTGTTTATGCATTCAATCCTCTTTTGGTCTAACATCTCTGTATATAAGTTTATGATATAATACATAAATCTATGACTAATTTCACTCTATTTTGTTTCTTGTATGTGTCTTATGCTAGAATGTGTGTTATATTGAAATCATGTTTACTTTCTAGTTGTTAGGAGAATGATACTTGTGTTCATTTTATTTTGGTTATGTACAAAAGGATGCTTTTGATTTTTTGTGCATCTCCTTTGTAGCTTAGGTTTTACTTTATGCAAATCTCTCTCTCTCTCTCTCTCTCTCTCTCTCATATATATATATATATATATATATATATATATATATATATATATATATATATATATATATATATATATATCTTTTCCTTAATGAATGCAAGTAGTGTAGGAACAATGCACTAAAGATCATATCAAACAAAGAGTTGGCCTCAACAAAACCCTAGAGGTCACCCTATGAGTGCGTCATGTGCTCACAAAGCTTCCTGATTGCATCTCTCTACACAAGGTGTGGGTGTCGAAGACACCTGGCCACCACAACAGTGATTACAATATTCTAAGAGATCAATGATTATTACTAATGTTATATTTCTGGTCAACTACCTCCTAGCAACAAGGTTTGATATATTTGTAAAAGAATCTTCTTTCCATATGTATCTTTCTTCCTGATCCTTATACATGATGTTTGAAACCCTATCACCATATTTGCGTTCAAGTAATATCATCTAAGGTTTCAAAATTAGATCTAGATTTACTGGTTTTTATCACACAAAGTATCCATCCAAATAGAAAAAAATTCTCCAATTCCCACCACCCATCTTAGACCTTTAATCACTAGATTGATTGAGTTTTTGAAACCTAACATAATGCAAAACCATATGGTAGTGAAAATGCAATAAAGATTAAGCTTGGGTCATTGGACTCAACATACTTAGAAGAATTCTTACCCATTGTCTTTGACTCTTTTTGTATAATCTCCAAATTAATTTTTCCCCTTAGAGCTAAGTTTGTATCCCTAAGAACTCTTAAACCTGGACCTCCCCTAGTTTAATCATCACATACCTTGCTCTATTTCACCAAAAAGAAATTTTCTCTTATCATGTAATCTTGACTACAAAAAAATCGCATAATATTAGATTAAACTTTTCTACCAATTTTAGCATAATATACAAGGACATATAATATGTTGGAATGGTCTATAATTAAATTAGTTGCACTCTTCTTGCTAATGATAACCATCTACCTTTTCATGTTGGTAGTTTATTATGAACTTTACTTATAATTGGATTCCACAATTCTATCCTCATTCTCCCCTCAAATAAGGGCATCCCTAGATATGTTGTTGACAAATTTACCGCCTCCATTTAAAGTATGTTTAGGAAATAAATATTGTATTTTTTCTTATTAACTTTATGCCTTGACACTCTTTCATATTTTTTTAATAAGTTATTCAAAGCTCTAGCCTCATTTTTTCCTGCCCTCCCAAAAAGGGTTGTATCATCTACAAATTGTTGATGGGTGATGTTGTTGATGATATTACTAGTCTTAAGTCTGCTTATTACCCCACCTTTGTATGCCTTCTTCAAGTTCCTTCCTAATACCCCTACTATAATAATGAACAAATATGATGATAAAGGGTCTCCTTGTCTACGACCCCTCTTGGCTTTTAAATGATTATGTTACTAGCCCATTGACCAACACTGAATATGATACTATAGAGACAAACTTTAATCTATTTGATCCATTTTTTTTAATCCAAACCTTTCTAATACTAAAAAAAAATCTCATTTAACCCCTATCATAGCTTTATTCATATCAAGTTTTAAGATTGTTGCTCTTTTTTTTTAGAAGTTGTTGAATGTATTACTTCACGAGCTAATATGGTTATGTCTATCCCTTTCATAAATTCTTTTTACTTTTATGAAATAATTAAATTACTATAATATTATTAAGTAATCATGGCATAATATCAATTAAAATTCAATAGAAACAATAATTCTCATTTTTTAAAGTTGTTGAATGCATTATTTTATGAATTATTATGATTTTATCCATCTTTTCATAAATTAATGATAATATTATTATGTAATCATGACATAATATCAATTAAAATTCAATAAAAATAATAATTTTCAATTTTTAAAAATTTGTTGAATGCATTATTTCATTATGATTTTATCCATCTTTTCATACATTCTTAAAATAATTAAACTATTATAATATTATTAAATAATAAATACAAAATATCAATTGTAAACCATAATTTTCCTTTTAAATCACACTTTTATTCTTAAATATCATAAAATTTAATGTGCATTATATATTATATATTATATATTATATATTATAATTATTTAAGATTCGACCGTTAAAGGACGAGAACTTTTAAACGATTACAAATCTTTCCACCGTTGATCAAATTTGATAAATATCCCGATGAGAAATCGAAATTAGCGGACCCGCAGGTGAATCTCAACAAAATTATTTTTATTTTTTAAAATTTATAGGAGAGTTGGTTATAATTATATTATTTTTTTAATTTAAATTATAAAAAATTTTATCATTAAACTTATTCCATCTTATTATTAATCAAACTTAAAAAAAACCACAAATAATTCAAAATTCATATAATCAAACCCTCACTCAAAAATTTACCATCATCCTTTCCATTCAACTACCAATCCAACTACTTTAAACAAACTAGTACGAGAATTCATATGCGTGAAGGGAGATGGGATGGAAAAGTAAGCCACATGACATGGTTGTATTGGATTTTGAACCAAAACACAGGTGGCGAAAGCATTGTAAGATTTTCCAAAAAAGAGAATCTACCATAATTCGGTCTTAAGATTTGTTTTTCTGTGAAGTGCCAAATACGAGAGGGGCCACCCTGGCCCCCGTCAAAGGAGACTGTTTTTTTTATGTTTTCAACTTAAATATTTTAAATAAATTTTAATAGTATATTAATAATTTTTATGTAATTTTTTTTTTAATCATAATTCTTAGTAAAGTTAATATTTATTTTTATTTTTCATAAAGTTAACATTTATTTTTATTTGGTTAGTGTGAGAAAACCCCTGCAATCAACGCACAACATTTATTTTTATTTTTTGTAAAGTCAACATTTATTTTTAGTTGGTTAGTGTGAAAAAACCTTACGATCAAGGCACAGGGTTGAGTAGTCTCCTCCCAAACATGACTCCTCGTAAAATCGAGAGCTATGCTTATCAAAGAAATTTAACACACCCACCCCTTCACGCACTCGCCTTTACCGTGGTTTGAACCTTGGGCCTCCCAAGAAAAGCCAAAGACCCTATTGTTGCATTGTACCCCTACGACTATCTTAACATTATGGAATCTTTAAATTTAATAATAGATAGGTATGTATTAACATGAAGGAAATAAATTATAGAGTATGCCACTAGAGTTGCATGTCACATTAAAGTTTCAATCCTTTTTAAATTGCTAACACAAATCAGTAGGAGAAGGAACAACTTTCTCAAAGATATTAAAGATCATATGATATGATTTGAGTAATTGTACTTCCATATTTGAGGTCCCATAGATCATATTTGGGTCTCGCGGACGCAATTAAAATTTTTCATTTCATTTCACAACAAAAAAAATTATAAAAAACAAAAAGTCTTTGTGAAGACATCTCAAGGTATATTGTTAATATTTCATCTTGATAACCTTTAAATCAAATCACCAGAAAAAAAAACAAAAAAAAATCCCTTTTCAATTTTATTTTTTTTCAATTACATTGTAGAGTTGGTCACAACCACACTATTTTTAGTAATTGACAAGGATAGAGTTTCAAAAAAACCAAACCTATTTAATAACCAGACAAATACTTACATATGAAAAAAAGCTCTTGAAAACCCGATGTAACCCCAACTATATTACCCGTATTAATTAAAATCATATAAAAAAATTCCTTGTAATCTCAAGTTACGAAACATAGTTTCCATAAATATTTATTATAATTAAAAAAAGTCCAATCTTTTGGGCCATTACAGACAATGATAGGTGAACTTCGATATAGCTTTAGCCACTTTCCTCGTCAAGTTGACAAGAAGTCAGAATAACTACAATGGGAAAACAACCAACTCATGTGACGCAGTCTCTTCAAGTTTTCAAATAAAGTTCGGAAATTACGTTATTGGACAATAATGATACGAGTACATTCACCCAGCAAAAAAAGCACCGGTTGTGGTCATTAGAGTGGATTTTGCAGAAGAGGAGAGATCAGCAATTCAGAGCATATTTGTCGGTTGGGTAATTCATTGAAGGTAAGGATTTTTTTGGGTCTTCATTAAATCGTAATTTTGTTGGTATACATATGAAGGTCATGAATTTTGGGTATACACCTCTGGTCATGAATTTTGTAGGCTTGTAGGATTTGGGCATGTTAGGAAGCTTTCATGGACATGTGTTTGCTTTCCGGGTCCCCAAATTTTGCTGGAAATTTTGGGCTGAAGTCCTACTGGCATGGCTTGACGGTTATTGCTGGTCGTTGGGTCCCTAATTTTAGATAGGATGGTGGCAAGTGAGCACCGATTAGATTGGTAAACATCTGTGACTGGTGCTTTTATTGTTCAGCCCTAATTTTGGATAGAATTTTAAATGATATTTTCTTGCCTTTTGTTTTCTTTTAGGGCCTCTAGGTTCAGGATTGGAAACAGGGAATCTTAAAGAAAAGACAGAAGCCGGTAGGGGAAACCTGGATTGTGTGTTCTTTTAGAGTGTGTACTTACCTCATGGACATTGAACCCAATGGGAGATTAGGCAAGGAAAACGAAGATTCCTCTACTTTTTTCCATTATCCTGACTCCATGGACAGTGACCCAAATGGAAAAAAGGCTGAGATCCAGACAGAGGATGCCAATTCTAATCTCAATTACTTCTCCCAAATGCCCCCTGATCCAAACAAGCAGACAGGCAATACATTTCATGTTAGTTCTTCGCAGAGAGGGCTTCTGGAAATGAGTGGACCGTTAGGAGAAGCGGAGAAGAAAGCACCAACACCTCAGAAACCCAAGAGAAAATTTCTGAAGTACTTGAAAAGGCCCTCTATAAAAGGAGGCTTTCTGAAACTGGGCTCCTCAACTCTTCTTGTATCCCCATCTGCAACATTTCAGAGGATAGCCAGTCAAAGAGATGAGGTGTCTAGAGCTACACAGACTCCGGCGCCTATCCGGGGTTTGAAGGATGGTTTCAACATGCCTTTTGTTGGGGAAATTAGATGGAAGGTTCTGAAGGGAGCAATTAAGGAATGGCTACGAAACCCAAAGAATTTGGCATTGTTTATATGGGGCATTGCTGTGGCGGTTTCAGGGGCTATTCTCTTTTTGGTTATGGTTGGTTTTCTTAATAAGGCTCTGCCAAACAAGAGCCAGAGGGATGCCTGGTTTGAGGTTAGTAATCAAATTTTGAATGCTCTATTTACTATGATGTGCCTTTATCAGCACCCGCTGCGGTGTTATCACCTTTCACTTCTCTGTAGATGGAAACAGGAGGATATTATCAAGCTGAGGAAGATCTACTGCAAAAATGGGACTTACAAACCTCATGATTGGGCACACATTATGATTGTTGTGTTGCTTCTACACTTGAATTGTGTTGCGCAGTATGCGCTTTGTGGTCTTAATTGGGGCTACAAGAGATCGGAACGCCCTGCTATTGGAGTTGGTCTGTGCCTTGCCGTTGCAATTGGTGCCCCTGCTGCAGCTGGTCTATATATCATCCTCAGTCCTCTTGGAAAGGAGTATGATATCGATTTGGAGGCTGGAGGCATCACAGATGTTGAAGTTATTGAGTCAGGTGATAGATTTTCGACAGGCAAACCTATAAGTAAGATGCTTGAAAAGAGATATTCTTTTGTTGATGGGGAGAACAAAAGAATGGAACCAAAACCAGAATGGCAAGGAGGACTATTTGATTGCTCGAGCGATCTTCCTTTGGCATTTTTTTCAACATTTGCTCTGTTCTGTGTCTTTGGATGGAACATGGATAGACTAGGATTTGGGAACATGTATGTGCACATAATTACTTTTATTTTGTTATGCATGGCCCCTTATTGGATATTCAATTTGGCTGCCATCAATATAGACAATGAGCAGGTTCGAGAAGCACTTGGTATTACTGGGATCATTCTCTGCGTTTTTGGACTTCTTTATGGTGGGTTTTGGAGGGTTCAAATGCGTAAAAAGTTTGGCTTACCTGCAAATCGCTGGTGTTTTGGGCAGGCAACTCTGACAGATTTCATGCAATGGCTTTTCTGTAGTGTTTGTTCTCTCTGTCAGGAGGTTCGCACTGGAGACTTCTATGAAGTGTGGGAGACAAAACACTTTTCTAAACAGGCTATTGACTGTGATTTGCCAAACCTGGGAGGTGCTTCACCTCAGTCAGTTCTTTTGAGTCATGAGCCAGGATCACCAGCTCTCTTACCATCGTCTGTGAACTCTTATTATTTGAGTACTGGTCAATCGCCTTTGAATGGCCAAGCTTCAGCATCGCATATTCCAAGTTCCATGTTTTCTGCTGGAAGCTCTCCAATGAGAGAAACTCATGTATTGAATTCTTTAGCATTAGTGCCAGAGGATGCATCCAAAGAAGAAGATCAGATGGAAAAGTCAAATATTAAAGCTGATCCAATGAAAGCACCCATTCCTTTACGCCTGCAAAGAGAATAATAAGATGGTAATTGGAATCCAAATTATTGCTTAACACTATTCTGTAGTTTTGGTCAATTATTCTGTCTTATTTTTTTCCGGTTAAATTCTTGAAGTGTCAGGTTCAGTTCGTTTGCCTCAGAGGCATGTTTTGAATGTCGTGAAATGTGTTGCCATAATTACTTGTATTTGGACCCTGTCCAGAGTTTGAACTGTGTACACTATTTGGGCATGACCGTTGTCTGACACATTTTCCATAGTGCTTGACCTGTAGTAATATATTTTACATATCAGACTTTTTTTCCCATAGATTGTTGAAATGGAAGAGCAAAAGTGTAATATCCCCTTCTTGAAATATCCATATGTGGGGTCCACTCTACCCAGCTGTGGCAGAAAAGAGTGTAATAGAAGGTACACTAAGTAGTAATATATTTTACATATCAGACTTTTTTTTCCCATAGATTGTTGAAATGGAAGAGCAAAAGTGTAATATCCCCTTCTTGAAATATCCATATGTGGGGTCCACTCTACCCAGCTGTGGCAGGAAAGAGTGTAATAGAAGGTACACTAATAAGCCATATTTGCCAGTTGGCAGCAGCTCAGCTAAAACAGAGGAATAAATCTTAAAATAGCAAGTGGTTAATAAATTAGTTTGAATAAATCTTAAAATAGGAAGTTGTTAATAAGGTAGATTTGTCACCTAGTGACAGATGCAGTAGAAATTAGTCCGCCCTACGCAGTAGCAATTAGTTGGAATAAATCTTAAAATAGGAAGTTGTTAATAAGGTAGATTTGTCAGCTGGTGACAGATGCAGTAGAAATTAGTCGGCCCTAATTAAGGAGAGGAAGGTTATAAAAAGGGGTTGCTAGGAAAGGGAGAAATCATTCTCATTATGTCAAGTCATTGAGCCCTTTTCCAAGGCTTGTGGACGGAAATTCCAACTGTTGAGTGCAGGTCATTGAGGATGGAAACACTCATCTCGTTGGAATTGTATGAACGTTCTGTGTTCTTTGCAAATTTGAAATCTTTATTATTTTAAGTTATTACTGTGTTTCTTTCTTAAATATAAAATACAAAAAAATCAGTTTGTTGCAGTCTACTTTTTGTGTGTTTTTATTCTGTATATTAGACAGGTTCGTTACACAAAGTCAGAGCAGTTATGTCTCTGCATTATCACAAAGTGTCTTCCCAACTGTAAATACAAATGAGATTCTTGAAGCATTCTGATTTGTTGTCATGTTGATGTTTTTCTTTTTTCTTTTTTCAATTTACATAGTGGAATTGATAGTCGCCACGATGATCCAAGCACACTGTTCGTCTTTATGGCCACCATGGTATTTCGCGTTGTCTGCCCTGGAAACTGCCACATAGTACTTCGCACAATCCGCCAATATAACCACCATGCCGCATTCATTTTAAACCTTTTAATCCGCTGAAAGCACCAGGAAAGGGACAAGCATTCAGTCAAGCGAGGCCTGAGATTTGAACCTTAGGCGTTCGTCCCCCTTACGGGTTTATGTTGATGTTTTGTTTTTTTTCTCTTTTATCTGAATTTCCTAACTAATCCCATATGAATAGTGACAATATTTTGTAGACATGCAGAGATTAAGAATAGCTTTAGGGTGTACACCAAACTGTATCAACATTGTTAGGTTTAATTTTGTGCATACTTTGAGTCTATATGATTTGCAGTCCATTTCATTATATAAAGTTTTATTGAGAATTGCTTGAGAAATCTTCCTATTGCATTACTGTATAAATCAAATGCCTTGGATGAAACCTGTTGTTGACAACTTCATGGTTTCTAGGGTTTGTAGATTTTATAATGGCCTTGTATATCTTTATTAAAGATAACAGAAGATGGGTGCAGTTCCATTAGATTTTTTCTCAAATTAAAGTGAACTTGGGAGGACTGAAGGTTTTATGAATTAACAATTTTTTTTTTTGTTATGAGTAGCATTTTCTAAACTTAAAAACTTACTATAGTAAAGGCATTGGATGTCCATTACGTTGTATTAGGAATTTTGTTGATGCAAGAGCATCCACTAAGTCAGAGTACGGATCGAGGACGGTTGGCGAATTGTCTAATTGTCGTGAGAGGAAGACGAAACGACAAGATGAAGTGTCAGAAAGAGGAGAAAATGAAGGGACAATGTCAAAGAGAAAAGAGGTCTGAAATAGAGGAAGACCGGATGCAAGGAAGAGAGAAGTGGAAGGATGGAGAAGGATACCTGAGAGTTGATGTTTGGGTACTAGATTGAGACGTCTAGGAAGAAAAGAAAACACCACATTAAAAAGAAAAGGAGAGTACGACGTGAAGAAAGGGGGGTTTGGAAAAGAGGAGGAAGAAGAAGAGAAAGCCATCTAGGAATGATTGAGAAGAGAAGAGAAGACTGAACGCAGAGTCGAAGAAGAAGAGAGAGCCAAAAGATTTAAAAGAAATTTTGAGACAATCACGACCAATGGGAAAAAGAGAAGGTGCAAATCTGAGGTATGTGGTGGCCTAGAAAAGAAGTATAGCGGGAGAGAGAAAAAATAGTTTGTGAAGATTTGGCAAGAACAACAATAGAAGTAAACTAGAGGGAGAGTGATCTGCATGATGCAAATTTTGTAATTGTAATGGTCAATAGACCAATGAATAATAATTATACATTCTAGCATTTGATTTGCTATGTGTTTGTGTGTATGAAATTAATGCTTTTTAGGCATGTAGGTTGTAGAATTTCTCAACGAATGTGTGTGCAAGCTCAACAAGTCTCTAGTGTTGAATGTGTGTGCAAAATCAGTAGGAGTGTTTCCATAGTTGCAAAAGGAGACGAGGTGTGGTGCATTCCAAGCAATGGCATTGAAAGTCGCCTAAATGGCATCGAAAGCCGCCTGAGCAAAGGGAAATTCAATGATCCTACCTTTGTATATGTAGAAGTTGTAGGCACAAAGGGGTGCCTTAGAACTCTGCCAGTTGAAATAAGAAACCCTACGAGTTGAGTTATGAAGGGCATAGAGGAGTGCCATAAAAATCCACAATCTGGAATGCAATCGTACGAGTCGAAGATTGACACCATTCAAGTTTCATCACTGTTCAATGAGGAAGAATGCAGTTGGTTAGTTACCAGGTCATCCAAGTAAAGTGGCCACTCAAAGCTGGGCCATTCACAATGGAGAGCCATTCCATTTGACTTGTTGAATATTGTATTGTGAAAGGAGAAACAACGAAGAAAATTGTCCAACAGAAAGACTGTTCAATGTCATATTGGACTAGACAAAGAAGAACCAACGTACAGTTGTACAGTATTAAGAAACGTTCAACCCGTCGTTAATAGAAAGTAACGTTGTACGACTAGTTCAATCGTACAATTTGGAGGTTATCGTATAACAAAGAGGAAATGTCGTATAATGGGAAAGATCGTACGATGAGGATAATTGAGCGAAGAAAGTTAATCGTCATGCCAAGAGTTCCTGAATTGGTGAATAAAGTGGTTGTGTGATTGAAGGCCATTGTCGTATAAAGAAATTGTAACCGCTTCCTAAAGACTACCATAAGGAGAAACTATCATTGTATTATGGGAAGGTCATACAGATGTATGATAGGGAACATCGTTTTATGATAGGGAGGATCACAAACTGTCTGACTTCATCATTTTGATATCAGAGCCAGAAGATTTTTGAGGTTTGATATGTTCCAAAGGAATGATGGCACAATGGGGAAGAAGAAGATGACAAGGCCCTCGAGTCACATATATAGCTAAAATGTTAAGAGGAATCACTGCTTGATTAGATGCATTTGAAATTGCCCAAAGGAGGGGTGTTCAAGTAGAAGATGTGAGTGTCAATGAAGAAGAAGAAGCATACCAGTATGCTATTAAGGCAAAAGAGAAGTTGTCACGAAGGCAACAAAATAATCAAATAAGAAGAGAAAGGTTCTCGCAAGGATGAGGACAAACAAATAGTGGAAGAGGACAACAAAGAAAATAAGGAGAAACCAATTGTTATCATAATGAATTCAACCATAACATTAGAGGAGGTGGAGACTCTTCATGAGGAAGAGGTGGTTTTGGTAGAGGAAGGGGTAGAGGATTCCTTGACAAGTATTCTAGATGTGGAGAAGTTGGTCATCGAGCATTTGAATCTCCAATAGTGCAGCAAAGCGGCAACAAAGGAAATGAGGTTAGAAATCATATTGTACATGCGGAAGAAGGGAGTGTTGTTTCCCCAAAGCATGTGTAAGAATCAAGACAAGGAGAATCCCTTATGATGCAAAGGGTATTGTTGAAACTAACTAAAGAGGAGCTTGAACCGATGCAAAGAAGTCACCTTTTTAGAACCATATGCAAATCAAGAGGCAAGTATTGTAAAGTGATTGTGAACATCGAAAGTAAGGATAACTTAGTGTCTATAAATATGGTCAAGAAGCTTGGGTTGAAGAAGATTGAACACCCAAATTTGTATAAGGTCTCATGGTTGCAAAGGGGACATCAAATTTTGGTAACTAAACAATGTATGGTAGACCTCCAAATTGGTTCTTACAAGGATGATATATTATGTGATGTAATGCCTATGGATGCTTGTCATGTCTTGTTGGGAAGACCATGGAAGTTTTATAGAAAGATAGTGCATGATGGTAGGGAGAACACCTACACTACTAATAAGGATGGAAAGAGGTGCACATTAAGTCCTTTGAAGGACAAATGGAAAGAAGTAGAATGATGAGACCTACTAGCACACTTGAGACTTGACAAGCCCAGAAGAATGATGAGCACATTAAAGAATAGCAACATGGAGGATTCCAACACCAAATCTGAAACATTAATTATAGAGATCACCTAAACCTATATTTTATGGATAACATTGGGAGTAGCCACTCATCTAAAGGCTTAGGACTATCTAGCATTAATGGGCTCAGATCTAAAGACCATAAAGGAGCCAACATCTAAAATAGGGACATGAACCAACATTTAAGAAAGTGACCATTCTTTGAAATCTCTGGAAAGTTTGGAGGGAAACTCTCCCTAGTTGTAATCTATAAATAGTAGTGGTTTTAGCTTTGTAAAGGATTGACAAGTTTGAATAAGCTAGTGCATCAAAAGGTTTGTATAAACTTTCCCTTCATTTTCCTTTGTATAGCAAAACATGGATTTTGAGCGGTCTTGTGGGCAACTCAAACCCCTGCTCCAGACATTTTTTTAATACTTTTTTGCATATATATATATATATATATATATAGGCCTACGCATCTACTTTTGAGTCCATTTGTGGATCTCATGCCTTGACCTATCTCTTTTGTGTATGTGTGCTTGTGTTTTTGTATTTTTGTGCTTATATATGTCGAGGAGAGGAAGTGCTCATGTCAGCTTATGTTTTTCCTTCTTGCTATCTTTATTTTTCTTTCTCTTACCATTTTCCCCCAAGCTATTAGAGTAGGAAGTGTGCACTCAAGATCGCATCTTATAAAGGAGTCCACCTTTTTCAAAATCCCTGATGCCCCCAACTAAGTCAAACCTTGCACTTTCGGGACAGGACCTATTATGTTACTCCACATGAGGCACGATTTTCCATGTTTGTCTAGTCCACCCCACGTTTGATGACCGAGACAATCAAAGAGGACAACAAGAGGTTTATAAAGCATACTACGAAGATATTGCTAAAACAACATCATCATTGTCCCAAGTGCTAAAAGTCATCAACGTAGCTGCCCCTCAAAGCTAATAGACTAGTCAAGAGGTTGAGCAAGCCCTAGCTAGGCTTTTGCGAGGTTGGTTGAAGCCAAAGCAAATAGGTCCAAGTTAGCCACCTCACCTAATCATCAATTAACGACTATAGGAATTCAAGATATAGGGGCAGTGGTGTAGAAAGTAATTGACCTCTTGGAGACAAAACGAGATACACAACAATGTAAGGCCAAATGGGTGCTTTGGCCACTACCACCACACTCATTAATTTAGAAAGGCCTTCCCTACCCTAGGCTATAGATAATAGATTCCTCTTCAAGCAAGAGTATATTTGGCTACTTAGTAGTGGAAGGAGGATCAAACTATTTTTTAAGCATGGTCAAATCCTTCCTCTTTAGATGATGTAGCTAGAGTTATTAGACCATTGGCAGAGCTCAAAGTACAATTGCATAAGGTCATGAATAGAACAAAAAATTTATCCTGTCATGACTAGTTGGAGCTTTGGAAGTGCTATAGACAATTTAAACAGATCGAGCTACCATTAGATGAAGAGTGGGAGAAAATCAAGGCTTTGATGGACCAACTATTATTTTAAGAGTTTTCCTTCTATTTTGTTTTTTAATTCTTTCAAATTTTTCATTTTGACTTTGCATCCAATGATTAAGGTTGCAAAAAAATTCTAGATTTTGCACCTTTAGCAAGAAGATCCCCTATGAGTTGCCAAAACTATAGTGAAAATTCTACTAAATTTGGAGGAGTTTTGCCTTGGCCAATTCTCCAAGTTGGCCTTGGTAGGGGGCAAATAGGTGAAAGCAGGAATAAAAGCACACCATCAATTTTGCAATTAATGACCGATGACTATTTTGTTGCGCTAAGAGGAGCTGAAAAAATCTTGATGCACACAAACCATCCAATTTTTCCAAATCAATCACGAACATTGTTTTACACAAAAAGAGTTTGTAGAAGAGTTTTGGATGTAGTGTAGACAATTTGATCGTTGATCAACGATGAGCATCATTTCTAAGAGAAAATATCCACAAAATTTGTAAAGGAGTGTGCACCATCCGTTCTCCAAATCTATGATGGGTGCTAATCCCAAGGAATGTGAATAAAGAAGAAATATCAAAGCTCTATTATCCAATGGCCTGCACCATTTTATAAGACTACAAATAGAGTTGTTAGGACAAAGTCATGTCATGTTTTGAGACTTGGACATGTGGTGAACACATTAATGAACTATAGAGGAATTAAGTTGTCTCGTCAAGACCCACATTCCACAGAGGTCTACTATTGATCTTGGGAAGAAAAAGATGCAACGACTCATGGAGATTGGAGATAGACATTAAAGAACATTTAAATCTTGAAGCCTCACCAACTGTTCGATTTTAGCAGTCATTGACCCAAAAGGGAACACATAAACAAGGAGAAGAACGAGAAGAGCTTTGCCATCCAATCGAGGGAGAAGCATCTCAGTCTAATGAGTCTCTATTTTAGGAAAGGTGGGAACATTATTTCAAAGGTAACATCTATGCACAATCTCCAAGGAGAAGGGGAGAAGGGCTCATAAATATAGCGATTATAGAGGAGCCTCATGTTGGGAATTTTTTTAGATTATCTCATAGGTCCCTTTTCCAAGATCAAATATTAATCACAATATTAATGCATTCACATCAATGGCCAATATTACAGAATCATAAAATCATTCACATAAACTCATTCACACATCAACAATATCTCACAATAATAAATCTCATAATATCATTCATAAATCATCAAAATTGAGTTACATTGCATGGAGCTTTATCTCCATTAAACAAACTTACAAATGACTCTTCAATACTCAACTATTGCTCTTTTCAAACATTCTGGAGATGCATCCTTCTACATTCCTCACATATGACAAAAATCTCATGACTCTTTACTTTACATCTTGCTACATATCATGTGACTCTTCACTCTCTCACTTGACTCGTAACTCCTATGACTCTTGACTTGACATTTTGCACTCTCACAACTCACACCTTACACCTTGCACTCTTTATTACATAACATGTGGACACTTCTCACACATTGCACATATATTTGAGAAAATATAAACACACTTCCTAATATAATACTACCAATATACAAATGCACTACTTGCTACTTTAATGCTATCAAATAATATAATATCTTCAACACCTCAGCTTCACTTACTAGTGCCATTTGGGCACGACATTCCAAGAAAAGTGGTTGGTCTCTTAAAGATAGTAGTGGTGGAATCCCCATTTTCAAAGGTCTTGAACCCTCCGATATTGATGGCTCCAATCCTAGAGACCTCAAGGACATCGACATTGAATGTGGACTAGTCTCTTATCCTTGTATATAAATAATAGTTTTACATCCATTGTAGGCATCGAAAACTACTTGTGCCTATTACCTAGCCTTGTGTGTAATTTCCTCAAACTTTTATTTTGTATATAATTTGGACTTCAACCTTGAGGTTTTTGCTAATGGCATTCAATCCTCTTTTGGTCTACATCTTGGTATAAAAGTTTATGATATAGTACATAAAGTTGTGACTAATTTCACTCTATTTTGTTACTCGTATGCGTCTTATTCTAGAATGTTTGTGTTAGATTGAAATCGTGTTCACTTTCTAGTTGTTAGTAGAATGATGCACGTGTTCATTTTATTTTGGTTATGTACAGAAGTATCCTTTTGATTTTTGGTGCATCTCTTTCATAGCTTAGGTTTTACTTTATGAAAATCTCTTTCTCTCTCTCCCTTTTCCTTAATGAATGCAAGTAGTGTAGGAAAAATGCTCTAAAGATCATATCAGACAAAGAGTTGGACTTAACAAAACCCTAGAGGTTGCCCAATGAGTGTGTCCTACACTCACGAAGCTTCTTGACTACATCTCTCTACATGAGGTGTGGTTGTTGGAGACGCCTGGCCACCACAACAGAAGATTACGATATTCTAAGAGACCGATAATAATTACTATTGTTATCTTTCTAGTCAACTACCTCCTAGCAACAATGTTTGATATATTTGTAAAAAATTATTATTTCCATGTTTATCTTCCCTCCTAATCCTTATACATAATGTTTGAAACCCTATCACCATATTTGTGTTCGAGTAATCTCATCAATGGTTTCAAAACTAGATTTAGATTGAGTGGTTTTTATCACACAAAGTGTCCATCCAAATAGAAATTTTTTCTCCAATTCCCACTACCCATCTTAGACCTTTAATCACTAGATTAATTGAGTTTTTGAAACCTAACATGGTGCATAACCATTTGGTAGTGAAAATGCAATACAGATTAAGCTTGGGTCATTGGGCTTAACATACTTAGAAGAATTTTTGCCCATTGTCTTTGATTCTCTTTGTATAATCTCCAAATTACTTTTCCCCTTAGAGCTAAATTTGCATCTCTAATAACTCTTAAACCTGAACATCCCGTAGCTTAATCATCATACACATTGCTCTATTTCACCAAAAATAAATTTCCTCTTATCATGTAATCTTGACTACAAAAAGATCGCATTATATTAGATTAAACTTTTTCTACCAATTTTGGCATAATATACAAGGACATAATATGTTGAAATGGTCTGTAAGACTGATTTAATTAGTTGCACTCTTCTTGCTAATGATAACCATCTACCTTTCCATGCTAGTAGTTTATTATGAACCTTACTTTTTGTTAGTTTTTTATGCTTTAAACTTTAAGAAAAACCATCCACAAGTAATGAAATAAGTTTCCAATATTATAACTATGTTAATGGAAGTATAATGAGCAAGTAAATAACATAAGAAACTTCAAAAATGACTCATGAAATAGCTATTACAGTAAACTCACGAAAATTAAAAACTTGATACAATATGTGGAACTCATTCCCCTACTCTACTAGTGCATGCTAATGCATGCTTCACTCATCCCCTTTACAATGCTTGATCACATATATATACTAGTATGTGACTCTTCACTTTCCTACCCTAAGGACACATGTGCTTTTTGCATGATAGACACTTGTGCACATGCACACCTAACTAATGACACTTGCTCTTCCTATTCTAAAGGACTCGTGTACATGTGGACAACATGCACATTTACATTATTGCACATACTTGTGCATTTATTCCTTTGCATAAAGTAAATACTTAAATCCTAATCTAAGACAAACTCCTAATATAAACATGTAACCAAGGTGATACAATAACATAACCAAATGATGTAATATATTCTCTAACACCCTCTTGTATTACATTATTTGGTTATTGAAGACTTTAGTCTTCAATATGGATCTTTACCTCTTGCATATTCTTCAGCTTGATCTAATTCTTCTTCTTCTTGTTTGGTTCAATCTTCAATTTATTTTTGGAGCTCATGTATCTTTTCTCCTTGCTCCAATCTACTACCTTCCTGTATACTTGATCAAATGAATGGTTAGTATATTTCAATCTTTGTGGCTTCAAGATTACAAGTTTCTTGATCTCTTCCATAATCATCAAATTCTTGTATAAGAATTTTCCTTTTTCCTCTATTCCTAGAATCATATTGTCCTTTGTTTTCTTATTTAGAAACTTTTGCTTCATCACATCCATTCCTTGATTCTTGTGTATGAATATGGAAGATAAATTTGGATCATAATTGATCCATTTTCCTTTTTCATTCCTTGCAATCTGCTTCTCAGAAAATCCATTAGTGTTGTTTTGAACAACAATATCTTGTGTGAATCCAAATAACTCTAAAGTACCATTATTATTAGGTTTCGTAGCTTCCATTTCATACTTGGATTCTACCATATCTCTACTTTCATTTGGTTTTATTACTGAAATGCGGTTTGTAATTAGCCCTTTCAAATTATGAGTATTTGAGACTTTAAGACAATCAAACCATAGTGGATTTCCTATTTTATGTTTACCTGTTCCTAAATCATTGTACCAATAATCCATAATTGCTTTAGCTTTGATGGTTCTAATCCTTTGAGGTTGACCTCCTTATGACTCCCTAGTTGAGTATAGTATGCTATAAACTTGATCAAGTGCTTAACAAGTAATAGTTTACCTTTTAGGTTGATTTTGTAATATTTTGTAAATGACAATAATCAACTCCTAATTCACCTTATCTCTCTTAATGAACTACTATGGTTGTATTCCCTTTGTCCTTTTGATATGACAAGAATGAGCAATAAATTCCAATGCAATAAAACTCCTCCTTTGTCCTTAAATTTTCAAAAATCTAATTTTCTAAATTCCAATTAATTTAAGTTTGGTGCAGTACTCATTATATCTCCTTAATTTTGGAATTTTAGAAAATAATTATATTTGCAATAATAATAATAATAACTTGTTCCTAAAAAAAAACTTATACCTCATGTGGTTTTTAATTGCAAATATTTTATCTTCACTAAAATAATAATAATTAAGGATATGAATATTGATCCCTTGACTTGCTTTCAAAAAACTATAAGGTTGATTTACAAATAACTCCAAAATGCAAAAGGTAATATTTTCAACCTTAGACTTACCTTTATTACTCCTTAATAAAGCAAATTAATCAAACTGTAAGTAATACCTTTAATGTGAGCGCTGGAATTCCTTGAAATGCGCTATGTTCTCTTGTTGGTTTATGACAAGCTGAGTGGATGTCCTCAAAATGGCCTTTGACTCCCTTGACTTGCTTGGAATTCAATGTGCCTTGGTCTTCATTCAATGCATCAACATGTAATTCATCCTTCAATGTCGCTTAGCTTTGCTACGATTTTACCTTATGCTAGCATGGTATAACCCCTTCACTTGTTTTTGATGTACGTAGGGCTGGCAGTTTCAATGGCGATAATATTTGATGTGGCTAATGAGCATTCAATGCTCTTTCTTCCTCTTCCTTGACTATCGCTGACGGGTTTCACCTTCGCTTTTGCTGCGCTCTACCTTTGGTTCTCCTTCCTTTAATGGTGATGGTCCTTGCTTATTGAATTGAGAATTCAATGCTCTCTTATCAATGTTGATTTATGACAGTAATTTACAGTATTAGCTATCTGCTTGAGTGGATGAGTTGGTTTATCACTATGGGGAACTTAACAAAGGGTGTTGGTTGTGGCCGACCCGGGTATGATTCTCACTCCCTCTTGCGGATACACAAAAAATTCATTCCTTGTTGGTTGTGGTTCGGGGTCTAAGGGTTTATTTGGTGTTATTTTCACCACTAACCAAAGTTTTATTTGCTTGAGTGGGTGAGTTGGTTTATCACTATGGGGAACTTAACAAAGGGTGTTGGTTGTGGCCGACTCGGGTATGATTCCCACTCCCTCTTGCGGATACACAAAAAATCCATTCCTCGTTGGTTGTGGTCGGGGGTCTAAGGGTTTCTTTGGTGTTATTTTCACCACTAACCAAAGTTTTAGGAGAGGCCTAGAGAACATTTTCATGCAAAAAACACCATCAGAGAGGATCAATCTTGTTGGAGGGTCTTTCAATAGTACGGATCATGACCAAGAATGGGGGACATAGGTACTTCGGTACCAAATCCTCCAAAACAAGGAATCTCATATTGGGAGAAGCTATGTGGTACCCAAGATAGCTTCAATGACTATCAAACATAGGCAAGGACAATCATAAACACCATGGGGAAGTGATAAAAGGAGGATTCTCTATCGGGAAGGGTGAATGGATGTTTACCACAAGCAAAGGAAATACCAGTATTGGAAATAGTTGAGGACTGGATAGTTGAGGATATAGTTTATAAGATAAAACACAACCTGATAGGAAAATTCATGGGTTTCAGACCATCTGTGCACTTCCTTCACACGTGGATAAGGAAACAATGGCATCTAGAAGGAGAATACAAAATTCTAACTCTCCCAAATGGGTATTTTTTGTAGAGTTCACATCAGTGGTAGACCGACAAAAAGTATTTGAGGGAGGGTCGTATCATCACGGGCCAACGGGACTATTCCTACAACCATGGAAGATGGGATTCGACCCGAGGGTGGAACCGACTATGGTACCAATATGGGTAATATTATTTGCCCTTCCCCTTGAATTTTGGAAAGAGGAGGTACTCGAGGCAATAGGCAACTTACTAGGTCATTATCAAGGTAGATCAAGAGAAACAATTTTAGGAGGATCGACAATGTTTGCTAGGGTTTGTGTAGAAATGGACCTCAGTAAACCTCTTCCAATAGAGATAGACCTAAAAATAGGAGATTTTATCTGGCACCAACAACTGGATTATGAGGCTATTCCATTCAGATGTCGGGTGTGCCACGCTCATGGACATCTGGCTAGAATGTGCCCAACAGTTAAGGATCATCAATTTGAACAAGAGGGGACAAGAGCAAATATTAACATGGTGGGCCAATATCCTTAGTAGAAGGTAAATCAGAAGGAAGGGAAAGGCCCAATAGACTTTGAGGGCTTCCAAAAAGTAATCAGAAGGCCAAACAAAATAAATCAGCATAGTAACTAGAGACAAGGAGAAAAAGTGGGAAGAACAAACAATAGATATGAGATATTCAAACAATTGGGAAGCTTGGAAATAGAAGGGATTTTCAAATGGAAGGATTAGAGGAGGATACCCAACAAGTCACACTGGTATATCAGGAACAATACTCTAGTCTAGTGTCACGAAATAAGCAAGGAGCAGAACCAGACACAACCTCTCTCATGGAAGAGGAGATTCAGCCCATGAGGGAGACCAGAGGAGGGGAAATAGAGTAGGGGATAGTTTTAACTCAGGAAATAGATATGAAAGAAGGAAATAAGAACAAATACAACCCTACTTTAGGGATAGGGAAGAGATTTGAGCTATAATGGAAAGGTAAAATCGATGGCTGATTTTTCTCTCCTAATTCTCAATGATATTAATTACTTGGAATGTGAGGGGTTTAGGCAGTCACCCTAGACAAAAGGTAGTCAAAAATATTATCATAGATATGAGTCCAGATATAGTTTTGTTACAGGAAACCAAAATGCAAGGAGAAGACTTACAAAAAATAAATAGGAGGATATGGCAAAAAGGAGAGATCCTTACTCAATCTGCATAGGGGAAATCAGGTGGATTGGCCACTATGTGGAATCACCAATTATTCCTAGTGATAGGGGGCCTCTACGAGAGGGGTGTTGATGGTCTGGTTACAAAATAGGGAAAGTGGGAAAAATTGGACTATAGTTAATTTTTATGGAGCATAGATAGTCAGAGCATAGAGGGATCAATGGGCAGCCATCCAGACTTTTAGAGACAACTACCTAGAGGACCAATGGATTGTGGGAGGAGACTTCAATGCAAAGCTTAGAATAGAGGAACAACAAGGAGGCAGATCCATGTTGGAGGAAAAGGATAGGTTTTTTCATCAATAACATGTCAAATGAATCTAATAGATATCCCAACTATGGATAGCTCCATGACCTGGACAAATAGAAGAAAGGAAGGGGAGATAATCAAATATTGCTTGGATCATTTCTTCATGGGAGAGGAACTATACCTGCATACCAAGCATCAATCGAGGGTCATGGATAGGCTTTCTTCAGATCATTTTCTAGTAAGCCTTACCATAGAAGAAGATAATCATAAAGTTGTAGGAACTTTTAAATTTGAGCTATGGTGGCTGAAAGATGAGGAGTTGGGGGACCACATAAAGGAGTGGTGGGAATTAGGGAAACCAAGATTTGGGACAGCCCAATTCAAACTTCACAAACAACTAAAATATGTTAGGACCCAACTAAAGGAGTGGAGTAAACACAAGAAGGAACTCACTAGAATCCAAAAGAATGAAATCAAGGATCAGAAGGAGAAGATTGCTCAGGAGATAAGACAAGGAACTATTATGGAAGATCTGTTGCAATGTGAGGCAAAAATTATTAGGAGAGAGGAAGCTTTGGAGGAACAAGAAGAGATCTATTGGAGGTAAAGAGCCAGAGTTACATGGTTAAAGGAGGGAGATCAAAACACAACTTTCTTTCATAAGACAACAACAACTAGAAGACAACAAAATAGAATTATAGGTCTTACAGATATGATGGGTCAGGTAAAAACTAGTGGAAGTGAAATGAAAACTATAGCAAATCAGTACTTCCATACTCTTTTTAGTAGCAATGAAAATTTGAATGCAATATGGCAGGAGAAGATACTAGAGGCAATTCCACAATTAGTCAAACCAGAACATAATAAATTATTAATGGAGGAAATTTCTCTGGAAGAAACATCGCAGATCATACAAAAAATGCAAACAGGAAAGACTCCAGGACTAGATGGATTCCCCATTGAATTTTATCAAAATTTTTGGGAAATTGTGGGCCAAGCAATGGTGGAGGCACTAGAGGAAATCAGACAGAGTAAGCAAATGTTAAAAGCCTTGAATCATACTTTTATCACTTTAATTCCTAAGGGCCCACCTAGTGAGATAATTGATAATTATAGGCCTATTTCACTCTGTAATGTAGTATACAAGATATTAACAAAGCTTATGGCAGAGAGGTTAAAACCTTTTTTACCAAATCTGATTTCAAGTGAGCAAGGTGGTTTTGTTGAAGGTAGACAAATTCTAGATGGAATAGTAGTGGCACAGGAAGTGATACACACAATGTCCAAGCAAAAGGACCCAGGTATGTTTATTAAATTAGATCTTTCTAAAGCCTATGATAGAGTAGACTGGTCTTTTTTGCAAAGGATTTTAGAAAAAATGGGCTTTGTAGAGGAGTGGAGAGATTGGGTAAAAGCCTGTACATAGACCACATCATTCTCAGTTCTGGTAAATGGTAGTCCCTCTCCCATGTTCATAGTAGGAAGGGGGTTGAGGCAAGGGGACCCTCTTTCCCCTTACCTTTTTATCCTTTATGCAGAGGGTCTAGGGAGACTGTTAAAAAAGGGAGACAAGAGGGGAGGCTAAGGGGTCTGAAAATCAGTTCTCAGATTGAGATAAATCACCTCTAGTTTGTGGATGATACAACTCTTATTAGTCAAGCCAATCTCCTAGTAGCAAGAAACATAAAAGAAATTTTAGATGGGTATACTCAAGCTATAGGGCAAACTTTTAATGGAAAAAAATCTCAAATAGTTTTTTCAATACAATGAAGAGGGTGAGAGATAAAATTATACAATTGTTGAACTTCATGGAAACTCCTTTACCCATACAGTATTTAGGAGTACCTCTATCTGCAAAGAAAACAAAAAGCAAGGAGTGGAAAGGGTTGATTGACAAACTTCAAGCTAAGTTGAGCAACTGGACACACAAATGGCTAAGCTTGGGAGGAAGGCTTACAATGATTAAAGTTGTGCTACAAGCTCTCCCAGTTTATAAATTTTCCATACTTCAGGCTCCAAAGAAAATTTTGAAAGATATTGATAAACACACAAGAAATTTTTTGTGGTCAAGTGCAAGGGAAGAACAAAAATTAGCACTAGTTGGGTGGGAGAAGATATGTCAACCAAAAAACAAGGAGGATTGGGGATAAGATCAACATCCCAAAGTAGCAAGGCACTAGCAGGGAAGTTATATTGGAGATGGATTACAACTATTGGGGGCTTATGGAGTAGACTATTACAAGCTAAATATTACCCAGGAGTGGCTGAGAAAGACATCCCAAGACATAGAGTGGAAGGAGAGGGATCTATAGTATGGAGAACAATGGAAGTAGGCCAGGAGTTAATAAAGCCATACCTATATTGGTAGTTAGGGGATGGAAAGGAAGCTCTATTTTGGGAGGATTCATGGAATCAATCTCAACCAATTATTCAGACATTCCCAGATATGGAGAGTTGGAAAGCAGAGCTCCAAAAGGTAGGGTGGTGGAAAGCCTCTTCCTATATGAAATCATGGAATCAACATGTGCCAGACTTACTACAATGGAAACATCCTCGAGAATGGCTAGTGAGGGGGATAAAGGAACTAACCAAAAAACTATGGAGACATCTCCAAAGACACCCAATTCAGGATGGTTCTACGAGGGATATGCTTGGATGGGGAGGAAGCAAGTTGGGAATCTATAAGGCAAAGGAGGGATACAAGGTAGTTTGTGGATATGAGATTACCCCAACACCACTTCCATGGACATTTTTCTAGCAAAAGGAAGGATGGCCAAAAATTAACATTTTCTCATGGTTGATTAACCATAGAAAGTGCTTGACATTTGATAATCTGAGAAAAAGAGGTTTCTACGGGCCTTCCAAATGTGTTATGTGTGGAAAAGCAGAGGAGACCTTGAATCACCTCTTTTTTGGGTGTTCTTTTGCTAAAGATATATGGATCAGTTGGTGGAGGCAGATGAGACAACATTGGGAAATTTTTGAGAGCTAAGAAAGCTTTTATGAGAAATGGAAATAGTGCAACTTTAAGACTAAAACAATGAAAATGGCATGGAAGTTGGGGCCTAGCTTCATATGGTGGCAGTTATGGCTAGAACAAAATGCACACATATTTAGATCAGAGCACAAAACAAGGGAGCAAGTATGGGAGAGGATTATGAGTAAGGTAATGGAAACATTATCTATTAGATTACAGGAGGAAACAAACATAGAAATGGAGGAAGTGACTATTTTACGGAGCTTTGGAATAACTGTAAAAGAAAAACAATTAAGGGTTGGATGCGTAGGTGAGATCTCCTCAAATAACATAGAGTGGAGACCTCCTCCCAGAGAGTGGGTGAAGGCAAACACAGATGGGGCTTCTACTAAAAACCTTGGAAAAGCTGGTTTTGGCATTATCATACAAAATTGGAAAGGAGAACAGGTGTACTGGAGAGCAGAAGGTATGGGGGAGACAACAAATAATGAAGCAGAAGGATAGGCGATCTTGTCAGCATCAATGATAGCTGCAAATCTACATTTACATAAGCTATGGATAGAGACAGACTCTCAGATATGGGCTAGAATCTTGGATCCTATAAGACCCTTTCAGGTGTTGGGAATTGGTGAGAGAAGGAAGGTGGAAGCAGTTCAAAAGATTTGGAAGGTTTTTCAGGATGTTTTTATTACACATATCAAGCGAGAGGGAAATAGAGTGGCAGATTATTTAGCAAAATGGGGAAAAGAACTGGAGGAAGGGCAATATGTGGACTCTCAGATGGAAGATCAGATAAGCTGGTACCAAAGAATCCAAGGGATGCGAGAGGTGGTACAAACAGATAGCAGAATAGGAAGAGCAACTAGTGATTCTAATGAATCTATCATAGTTAGGCCATGGAGTGAAACAACATGAAGATAGAGGGATGGGTAATTTTTGAGCCAGGAGGGATTGGTGGAGGATTTTTTTCTCCCGTATTTCCTGTCAAGCTCATTTTACTTTGTAATACAGTTTCTATAAATATAATATATTTTTCATTTTTTCAAAAAAAAAAAAAAACCAAAAAAAAATTGCAATCTTGGCCTCTTAAAATAGTGCACTCTTCTTACGTGCTCTTGGACATCGCTCTTCGTTGTTCTATGCTTCGCTATGCAGTATTCTATTGAATTTGATGAATGCCTTCCAATTGAGGTTTTAGTTTCTCTTCTTAATCAATGTGCCTCCTTCTTAGTGTTGATTGACCTTGTATTTAATGCTACTCTACTATTAGTTACGTCCGTTGATTGACCTTGTATTTAATGCTACTCTACTATTAGTTACGTGGGCAGACTGGACGTCTTCTGTGCATGCTGTAAATTGGACGTCTTAATGTTATAACAACTAGTGAAAAATAACCTTCTGTGTGCTTGGTATTGCTGATCAAAAACCTCAATGAATATTTTCCTTTGGTCTTGATGTGCGTGCAGAGGTAACAACTAGTTTCCCGATTTAAAAAACCTTCGAATTTGCTGGCTCGTTAGCTTTGACGTGCGTGCTATTTCTCTAGTGAGAGCCCACCTTTTTTTTTTTTTTATATCTATCAAGGCGTTTATTTTACCGCCTTGCATCCTTCGTTGGTTTCAACAAAAACTCCTTAATGCACGTTATCTCACCGTATTGAATGGGTAAACGAAGCTCCAAATGGTCGAATCGCTGCCCTCGAGAACAAGTGTGCTGACATTATTGATGCATAACGGCTATGCCTATAATGTGCTTGCAGTCTCCTTCGTGTGCACTTGATGTTGTAATGGTTAATCTAGTAACACCTGTGTAATGGTGCTCTCCTTGAACAACTATTGAACACTGTCCTCGTTGGCTCCAAATGTAATATCTCTCAATATCTGCTTTCTCCATGCGTTGCTTCCAATGATTATCTGTTACTTTGGCATTTTATTACACTCTCAATATGTGTGTGATCAAACGTTATAAGTCCGTCAACGATGAATATGCTGAGTCCTTCCTTGCTGGCTCTAAAACCATCAGTCTAAAATATGCGTTGTGAGAAACGGTTCTTTCTCTCCTGAAGCTTTCGTTGTGCGCTTTGTGTGACCTTGACCAATGCCTTGAGGATGGTGGTGGCTCGTCGAGGAAATCTATAGCTTGTGACGACTTGCTCTCTTCTAATCTCTACCCTCTGCGCTACTTGCAATGGCTCGATGTCTTCTTACGTAGCCAAGTGACCTTTCTTCTGTGATACTTAAAAACTGTACCTATGCCTATTTTGCTCACTAAGGTGTTGGTAAAACTTGTCCAAAAGCAGTGGATCTTCCACCTCTTTGTTGTTGGCTAAAGGGTGGTGCAAATGCTTGCCCCCTAAGCTTTCTACCTTTGACTTTTACTTTCAGGAAATGATGGTAATGGTGGACACTCAGACGTGATAATGGTGCCTTTTGGATGAAACACTCTTGTATATGCAACCTTAGATTTTAGAATGAAATATTCTTTTCATATTTCTAATTCCTATTCTTTATGTGCAAATTTTAGAAAACTATCTTCTACATTCCTTTGAGAACTTTTAATTTGAAACATTTTAATGCAACTTCTAAACCTTGAATTTGGTGCTTAATAAACTTAATAATAAACCAAATATAAGTGTTCAAATAATGAACCTTTTGCACCAAAGTTGCATACCTTTTTAACCTCGGTTTGATGATGAATTTCTTGGTGATTTGAATCACCTGAATGCTACCTTGTGTTTGATGAAATTGTAGCTCTTCCTTGCTGTCCAAAACAACTATTTACCTTACCAATTTGTAGCTTTAATTTGATATGATTTTCTGCCCCACAACTTGACTATTTTGCAGCTTTGAAACTCCTATAACTTGTTGCCTGAAAATGCAGTTTGGTGGCTTCAACTCTCCTCCAAGTTGCTTTCTAAAAATCTTAAAAATAGCAATTATTAATGCTGTCCTCGAATCTCTGAAATTCTGCAGCAAACTCCTACAACAAAATCAACCTTCAACTCCTTGGTGGCTGTCCTTAAAACTCCTCTTCCAATGCTGCCTATTTCACCTTCAACTTGCTGTTCTAGAAGGTGTATTTTGCTGCTATAATGCAACCTAATGTGCTGCTTTTAACCTTTGAAATTTGTAGCACCTTTCCTTGACCAAATGCTGCCCAATTCTCCTTGCAAATCTACCTTCAAATTTTGGCAACCTTCTTGCCAAATCCTTCTTCTTTTTGGGCTTGTTGTCGAATGGTGACAATTGTCCCAAATCCTTCTCTATTGGGAACTTCTCCTAAAATATTCTCCAATGACCTTCTTCAAGTCTTCAATGAGGCTTTCCTAGCCTTCTCCTTTGGCCTTTAAATCCTACAACTTCTCTAGTCTTCTTAGAACTTCAATGAGACCTCCTATGGGTCTTCTCTTCAATCTTCAATGGAGATATTCTTCTTGAGTCTCCTTCAATCTCACTTGTGGATTTCTCTATTTCCTTTCGATCTACCATGGCTCTAATACCACTGTTAGTTTTTGAAGCTTTAAACTTAAAGAAAACCATCCACAAGTAATGAAATAAGCTTCCAATATTATAACTATGTTAATGGAAGTCTAATGAGCAAGTAAATAACATAAGAAACTTCAGAAATGACTCATGAAATAGCTATTACAATAAACTCATGAAAATTTAAAACTTGATACAATATGTGGAACTCATCCCCCTACTCTACTAGTGCATGCTAATGCATGCTTCACACATGCCCTTTCCAATGCTTGATCACATATATGTACTAGTATGTGTTTCTTTACTTTCCTACCTAAGGACACATGTGTTTTTTGCATGATAGACACTTGTGCACATGCACACCTAACTAATTGTAGACACCTAAAACACGTCATGTTGAGGAGGCTACCCATATGGACACCTTTTAAGGCCATATGACTCATCTTGGGCCTTCCCAAGACCTAATAGTGGTTCTAACCACTCAAACAAGGGTAACTTTACCTATTTCATCCTAAGTTGTGATGTCCTTTGATGGCTTCGGCGTCATCGTAATGTCCTTTGATGGTTTCGGCATCATCGTTGATGGTCCATGATGACTTCGACACCTTCATGATGGTCTACGACGGTTCCACCACGGTCGTTGTGACTCATGATGGCCTGAAAACTCGTTGTTATGAGCCATGATGATCTAGCCTGTAATGAACTCGGGCTCCTCGATCTGAGTAAAATTAGTTACAGGGCAATTTTTCTTGAACGGTTATGCTCGAGAACCTTCCAGAAGCGACGCTTGGTCCCCCTGAGCCTAACTAAATCTTGGTCTTGGCTTATTTAGTAAGCTAAGATACCAATTTGGGAGGTCTATATAAGGGCAAAAACTTCACAAAAAGAGAGAATTGAGATCAATTGGATGCGACGAAGTGCTGCCGGTTTAAGAAATAGAGAGAACAATCTCTCATATGTACTAAGGTACTATCCAAATTGTATTATGACTCTTGCATGCCCAACAATGGAGTTTTCAAGAGCTTGAAGATCAAATCCCATAATTGCTCATCATCAATTCATACGAATTCTTTTCAATTCACGCGATTCAACTATGTTTTGGAACACAATGAACCTTGAACATCAATTGGATAGTTGAATTGAATGTTACCCCACACCAAGCACGAAGGAAAAGCTTACTGTTTGACTCTCGTTGTATTCTACAACGATCCACAGGCGGAGCTGTCGAACTCTATTATGGTCAGTAGAGCCCACCATTCTGAGTCATGACGACCCTATGGTGACATTTCATTTTTTGTCTTTTCTCAATTATATCAGTTTTAGTAGCTTTCATTTAAGTTTTCTAACATAGTTTAGAACAATTTATTTCGGTATTTCATGCATCTGTTTACTGTTTTACGCAATTTCTTTTTCATTTACATTATCATGAAATGTGCCTCATCTTGAGAGGCTTTACATTTGCTATTGATGCTTTGTAGATGCTTTTGTGTGTAGGTTACAAGCCTTATCAGGAGTACATCATCATCAAGATCCTCAATCTTAGCATCATCAAGTGGAGGTCGCTAGGAAAACCCTCCATAATCAGTTTTGAAAGAGCAAGAACTTTGTGGATTGCATCTTCCCCTTTTGGGATTTCATATTGTAATATTGTATCAATTGGTGAATCCCTAAGAGGGATATTTTGTAACCTTTTGTAAAGACAATTCCAAATTATTAATGAGAAGAGCATCATATTTTCTTTATCTTTTTGTCATTATGGTTACTTAATATTTCTTGTTATCTTGATTACATATTACATAGTTAGATGCATGGTTTTTGCTACTTTACAATGGCGATCACAGTGGGACTAGAGCAAGATTAGTATCCCTCTTTGCTAACTGCATCTAGGAGGTCTACAACTGTATTTGTACACTTTGCAACTATGCCCTCTCTACCAGGTGTCTACACTAATGATACTTGCTCTTCCTATTCTAAAGAACTCATGTACATGTGGACAACATGCACATTTACATTATTGCACATACTTGTGCATTTATTCCTTTGCATAAAGTAAATACTTAAATCCTAATCTAAGACAAACTCCTAATCTAAACATGTAACCAAGGTGATACAATAACATAACCAAATGATGTAATATATTTTCTAACACTTGTAACTGGATTCCACAATTCTATCCTTATTCTCCCCTCAAATAAGGGCATCCCTAGATATGTTGTTGACAAATTTGCCTCATCCATTTAAAGTAACTTGCATATCCCTACTTTGATTCTAGTTGAAGTGTTTAGAAAGTAAATTTTGGATTTTGTCTTAATTAACTTTTTTCCTGACGCTCTTTCTTATTTTTTTAACAAGTTATTCAAAGCTTTGGTCTTATTTTTTCCTGCCCTCCCAAAAAAGGTTGTATCATCTACAAACAGTTGATGGGTGATGTTGTTGATGGCATTACTTGTCTTAAGTCTGCTTATTAGCCCATCTTTGTATGTCTTCTTCAAGTTCCTTCCCAATACCCCTACAATAATAATGAATGAATATGGTGATATGACAAATATGATCACTCTTGGCTTTAAATGGTTATGTTACTAGCCAATTGAACAACACTGAATATGATACTATTTGTTTCATTTTTTTAAATCCAAACTTTTCTAATACTAGAAAAAAAAATCCTATTTAACCCTATGATAGCTTTATTAATATCAAGTTTTAAGATTATTGCTCTTTTTTTTTAGAAGTTGTTGAATGCATTACTTCATGAGCTATTATGGTTATGTCCATCCCTATCATAAATTCTTCTTACTTTTATGAAATAATTAAACTATTAAAATATTATTAGGTAATAATGATATAATATCAATTAAAAATCAATAGAAACATTAATTTTCCTCTTTTTTTAGAGGTTGTTGAATGCATTACCTCATGAACTATTATGGCTTTGTTTATCCCTTTCATAAATTCTTGAAATAATTAAACTATTATAATATTATCACATGATCATGGTATAATATCAATTAAAATTCAATGGAAACAAGGTCCAAGGTTCAAATTGCGATGTAGGCAACCTGGGTGAGTATGAGAGGAGGTGGGTGTGAGAAAAATTCCCTATTGATAAGCATAGCTCTCAACTTTACAGGGATCATGGTTGGGAGGAGACTGTCCAACCCTATGCGTTGGTCGTAGGGGTTTCTCACACTAACCAAAAAAAAATCAATGGAAACACACACACATATATATATATATATGGTTAGTGTAAAAAATCCCTACAACCAATGCTTAGGGCTGAGCATTCCCATCCTACCATAATAATGAACAAATATGGTAATAAAGGATCTCCCTGTCTACGACCCCTCTTGGCACTAAATGATTATGTTATTGTCCTATTAACCAACACATAATATGATACTATAAAGACTCAAGCTTTAATCTATTTCATCCATTTATTTTTAAATCTAAACTTTTCTAATACTAAAAAAAATCTCATTTAACCCTATCATAGCTTTATTCATATCGAGTTTTAAGATTATTGCTCTCTTTTTTTAGAAGTTGTTGAATGCATTATTTCATGAGCTATTATGATTATGTCCATCTCTTTCATAAATTTTTTCTTACTTTTAGGAAATAATTAAACTATTATAATATTATTAGGTAATAATGATATAGTATCAATTAAAAATCAATAGAAACAATAATTCTCCTCTCTTTTTTAGACGTTATTGAATGCATTACTTCATGAACTATTACGGTTTTGTCTATTCCTTTCATTATTTTTTTGAAATAACTAAACTATTATAATATTATTACATAATCATAACATAATATCAATCAATATTCAATGGAAACAATAATTTTTATTTATTTGGTTAGTGTGAGAAACCCCTACGACCAACGCTTAGGGCTGAGTATTCCATCCTACCATAATAACGAACAAATATGGTGATAGAGGGTCTCCCTATCTACGACCCCTCTTGGTTTTAAATGATTGTGTTACTAACCCATTGACCAACATTGAATATGATACTATAGAAACATAAATTTTAATCTATTTGATCCATTTCTTTTTGAATCCAAACTTTTCTAATACTTCAAAAAAATCCCATTTAACCCTATCATAGCTTTATTCATATCAAGTTTTAAGATTGTTGCTTTTTTTTTTTTAAAGTTGTTGATTGCATTATTTCATGAGTTATTATGGTTCTGTCCATCCCTTTCATAAATCCTTCTTACTTTTGTGAAATAATTAAATTATTATATTATTATTAGGTAACCATGACATAATATAATACAAATTTAATAGAAACAATAACTGTCCTCTCTTTTTAGAAGTTGTTGAATACATTACTTCATGAATTATTATGGTTTTGCCCATCCCTTTCATAAATTATTGAAATATTTAAACTAGTATAATATTATTACGTAACCATGACATAATATCAATTAAAATACAATGGAAATAATATTTTTCCCTTTCTTTTATTTTGATTTGGTTAGTGTAAAGACCCCTACAACCAACGCCTAAGGATGAGCATTCCCATCCTACCATAATAAAAAAAAAAATATGGTGATAGAGGGTCTCCTAAAACCCCTCTTGGATTTAAATGGTTATGTTACTAACCCATTAATCAATATAGGAAAAAATATGATCACTGTATCACGCCCAGACACAGTGTGGAAAAAATATGGGACAAAAAAGAGGAGGCTATTTGTTGTTTTGTAGACTTCAAAAAGGTATTTGACACAATGCCAAGGAAAAAATTATGGAGCAGAATGGAAGAGCTAGAGGTTCCAATTCACTATAGGCCAACAGTTCACAGATTATATGAGCATGTAAACGCTAGAAGCAGAACACATGAAGAGTTATCTAAATGTTTTGGTAGTGACATAGGTGTCAAACAAGGTTTCCCTCTATCTCCGACCTTATTTGAGATGTACATTGACAAGTTAGAAGAATGGATAAACAAATTTGGGGGAGAGGGTGTGCATTTAGCCAAATATGTGGTAAAACTCCTCATGTATGCATATGATGTAATTCTTGTGGCCAAAACAGCTAAAGATCTAGAAGATCACCTTCAAGCTCTAGAACTATTTTGTAAAGAAGTTGGGATGCAGGTGAACATGAGAAAAACAAAAATTATGATTTTTTAGCAAAAAAGAAGAAGCAACAACTCGAGTTTCAATTTGTAGGAGAACAACTTGATGTAGTAGTAGAATACAAATATCTGGGCATAGAATTTCATGATAAACTTAATTGGAATACATGTAGGATGAAAAGAACTCAAAGTGGTTGGAGAGCACTATATGCACTTCAAAACAGGTGTATGAATGCCGAGTTGTGGGACTGGAAGACCACCAAGGTCTTATTTGGCCTACTTGTTACACTGGTTCTATTGTATGGTTACGAGGTGTGGGCTAGTGACACAACAAATGCAAAATGGAGGCATATAGAAAGGATTCAATAATATCTAATCATAAATTTTCTCAAAATTAAGGCCATAACCCCTTATAAAATTATTCTAGTTGAAACTAGAATGTTCCCTTTAGAAGCAATTGCTATGACCAAGCTATTATGTTACTTGAAAAAAAAAGAAAACATGAAAGATGATAGATGGCCTAGGGCAGCTAGGGACGAAGAGTTGCATAGGCGAAAGAATACATGGATGAAACAAAATAAGAAATGGATGAAACACTAGGAAATCAACATAAATGAATGCCCAAATGTCAACAAAGACATAAAAAATTATTGGAATGAAAAGTTCAGAAGTAAAATGTGGAAAAATGCAAGCAGGAAAAGACAATATTATATTGCAAAATTTAACCCAACATATGACCACAAGGAAAAAGCGTATATAGGCGCTGAAATCAAGTGGAAGGAAAAAATACTCATTGCTCAGATAAGGACTAGCTCTCATAGGCTTAGATGTGAAACAAGGAGATGGACAATGCTCAAAGAACCATGGGAAGAAAGGATATGTACTCTATGCAACATAGGGGCAGTAGAGACAGAGGAACAATTCATCTATAAATGCCTGAGTTTTTCAGATATCCGTAACAAATACAAAGAAACACTTGGGAACGAGTTTATGGCAGATTTACTTGAAAACAATAAAATAAAAAAGTTGGGACATTGCTAACACAAATCAGTAGAAGAAGGAACAACCTTCTCAAATATATTAAAGATCATATGATATGATTTGAGTAATTGTACTTCCATATTTGAGGTCCCATAGACCATATTTGGGTCTCGCGGATGTAATTAAAATCTTTCTTTCACTCATTCAATACTATAAAAACACAAGCTTTAATCTATTTGATCCATTTATTTTTAAATCTAAACTTTTTTTAACACTAAAAAAAATCCCATTTAACCTTATCATAGTTTTATTCATAGCAAGTTTTAAGATTATTGTTTTTTTGGTTGAATGCATTACCATAAATTCTTCTTACTTTTATGAAATAATTAAACTATTATAATACTATTTATTAGGTGATCATGAAATAATATTAATAAAACTTTAATAAAAATAATAATTTTCCTTTTTTAAAAGTTTGTTAAATGCATTACTTCACTAATTATTATGGTTCTATCCATCCCTTTCATAAATACTTGAAATAATTAAACTATCCTAATATTATTAAGTATTAGGACATAATATCAATCAAAATTCAATGAAAACAATAATTTTTTTTTTAAATTGCGTTATTATCCTTGGTTATCATAAAGTTTAAGCTTTGGCTTTTCTTTGGGAGATCCAAGGTTCAAACTGTGGAAGTTTGTGAGGGTTTGACTCTTCTTCTTGGGTTTAAGGTTCAAAACATGCAAGTTTGTGAGAGGATGAATGTATATGGCTGTGTGTTTGGTTCCTGTTGATAAGCTCACCCTTATCAAATGTCATCGTTCACATGAAAATGCCATCCCTAAACATTTGTGGTAAAAATTTCTCCCACTAAATTCTATAAAAAAAATTTACCTTTAACGTTCGAGCATCAAATTTGATAAATATCTAATTTCACCTTGCCGACAAGAAATCGAAAATAGCGGACCCTCGAAAAAGGCCGGTGAATCTCCAGTCAGTCCCGTAAACAAAATAATTCAATGTTCCAGGTGTCAGAATTCATACGCAGATGGAATGGAAAAGTAAGCCACGTGACATGATTATCCAAAACACAGGTGTCCAAAGCATCCTAAGATTAAAAAAAAATCTTCCATAGAATTTGTTTTTTTATTTTTTATATTCAAAATACAACAGTGCCACCGTCTCTGAACATACAACCAACGGGAGACTTCTTTTATAATTAGAACTTGAATATTTTAAATAAAATTTAATTATATATTAATAAAATATTTAAATATTATTAAATTTTTAAGTTTTGATTTTTTTATAATAAAAAAATATGAAAAAAATTTCTAATGTTAGTATTTCAATTTGATAACTTCTTTTATCAAATCAAATCATAAAAACAAGACTCTTGCACCCGAGAGTGTAGCCCCACATATTATACTTAATTCTGAAACATAATTTCTATAAATAATAATTATAATTAAAAACAGTCAAAATTTTGGGCCCTTATTGGCAATTGTAGGTGAACTACGATACAGCTTTAGCGGCTTTCCTCGTCAATTTCACAAGAAATCAGAATAACCATAATGGGAAAACAACCAACTCATGAGGACGCAGTCCTTTCAAGTTTTCAAATACACTTGGGAAATTACGTCAGTGGACAATAATGATCCGAGTACATTCACCCGGCAAAGAAAGCACTGGTTTTGGTTATAAGAGTGGATTTTGCAGAAGTGGAGAGATCAGCAATTCAGAACATATTTGTCGGTTGGGTAATTCATTGAAGGTAAGGATTTTTGGGGTCTTCATTAAATCGTAATTTTGTTGGTATGTCTGTTGTAGTGTAGAGATAGGAAGGTTGGTACCCCTGGTCATGAATTTTGTAGGCTTGTGGGTTTTGGGCATGTTAGGAAGCTTTCACGGATATGTGTTTGCTTTCTGGGTCCCCAAGTTTGGCTGGAAATCTTGGGCTGACGTGCTACTGGCATGGCATGACAGTTTTAGCTGGTCGTTGGGTCCCCAATTTTAGCTAGGATGGTGGCAAGTGAGCACCGATTAGATTGGTAAACATCTGTGATTGGTGATTTTATTGTTCAGCCCTAATTTTGGATAGATATTTAAATGATATTTTCTTGCCATTTGCTTTCTTTTAGGGCCTCTAGGTTCAGGATTGGAAACAGGGAATCTTAAAGGAAAGACAGAAGCCGGTGGGGGAAACCTGGATTGTGTGTTCTTTTAGAGTGTGTACTGACCTCATGGACAATGAACCCAATGGGAGATTAGGCAAGGAAAACCAAGATTCCTCCAATTTGTTCCAGTATCCTGACTGCATGGACAGTGACCCAAATGGAGAAAAGGCTGAGATCCAGACAGAGGATGCCAATTCCAATCTCAATTACTTCTCCAAAATGCCCCCTGATCCAAACAAGCAGACATGCAATATATTGCATGTTAGTTCTTCGCAGAGAGGGCTTCTGGAAATGAGTGGACCGTTAGGAGAAGCGGAGAATAAAGCACCAACACCTCAGAAACCCAAGAGGAAATTTCTTAAGTACTTGAGAAGGCCCTCTATACAACGAGGCTTTCTGAAACTGGGCACCTCAACTCTTCTTGTATCCCCATCTGCAACTTTTCAGAGGATAGCCGGTCAAAGAGATGAAGTGTCTAGAGCTACACAGACTCCGGCGCCTATCCGGGGTTTGAAGGATGGTTTCAACATGCCTTTTGTTGGGGAAATTAGATGGAAGGTTCTGAGGGGAGCAATAAAGGAATGGCTACGAAACCCGAAGAATTTGGCATTGTTTATATGGGGCATTGCTGTGGCGGTGTCAGGGGCTATTCTCTTTTTGGTTATGGTTGGTTTTCTCGATAAGGCTCTGCCGAACAGGAGCCAGAGGGATGCCTGGTTTGAGGTCAGTAATCAAATTTTGAATGCTCTATTTACTATGATGTGCCTTTATCAGCACCCGCTGCGGTTTTATCAACTTTCACTTCTCTGTAGATGGAATCAGGAGGATATTATCAAGCTGAGGAAGATCTACTGCAAAAATGGGACTTACAAACCTCATGAGTGGGCACACATTATGATTGTCGTGTTGCTTCTACACTTGAATTGTTTTGCACAGTATGCACTTTGTGGTCTTAATTGGGGCTACAAGAGATCGGAACGCCCTGCAATTGGAGTTGGTCTGTGCCTTGCCGTTGCAATTGGTGCCCCCGCTGCAGCTGGTCTATATGTCATTCTCAGTCCTCTTGGAAAGGAGTATGATATCGATTTGGAGGCTGGAGGCATCACAGATGTTGAAGTTATTGAGTCAGGTGATAGCTTTTCCAAAGGCAAACCTATAAGGAAGATGCTTGAAAAGAGATATTCTCTTGTTGTTAGGGAGAACAAAAGAATGGAACCAAAACCAGAATGGCAGGGAGGCCTATTTGACTGCTCGAGCGATCTTCCTTTGGCATTTTTTTCAACATTTGCTCTGTTCTGTGTCTTTGGATGGAACATGGATAGACTAGGATTTGGGAACATGTATGTGCACATAGTTACTTTTATTTTGTTATGCATGGCCCCTTTTTGGATATTCAATTTGGCTGCCATCAATATAGACAATGAGAACGTTCGAGAAGCACTTGGTATTACTGGGATTATTCTCTGTGTTTTTGGACTTCTTTATGGTGGATTTTGGAGGGTTCAAATGCGTAAAAAGTTTGGCTTACCTGCAAATCGCTGGTGTTTTGGGCAGGCAACTCTGACAGATTTCATGCAATGGCTTTTCTGTAGTGTTTGTTCTCTCTGTCAGGAGGTTCGCACTGGAGACTTCTATGAGGTGTGGGAGGACAAACTCTTTCCTAAACAGGCTGTTGACTGTGATTTACCAAACCTGGGAGGTGCTTCACCTCAGTTAGTTCCTTTGAGTCATGAGCCAGGATCACCAGCTCTCTTACCATCGTCTGTGAACTCTCATTATTTGAGTACCGGTCAATCGCCTTTGAATGGCCAATCTTCAGCATCGCATATTCCAAGTTCCATGTTTTCTGCTGGAAGCTCTCCAATGAGAGAAAGTCATGTATTGAATTCTGTAGCATTGATGCCAGAGGATGCATCCAAAGAAGAAGATCAGATGGAAGAGTCGAATATTAAAGCTGATCCAATGAATGCACCCATTCCTTTACGCCTGCAAAGAGAATAAGACGGTAACTGGAATCCAAATTATTGCTTAACACTATTCTGTATTTTTGGTTAATGATTCTGTCTTATGTTTTTCCGGTTAAATTCTTCAAGTGTCAGGTTCAGTTCGTTTGCCTCAGAGGCATGTTCTGAATGTCGTGAAACGTGTTGCCATAATTACTTGTATTTGGAACCTGTCCAGAGTTTGAACTGTGTACACTATTTGGGCATGACCGTTGTCTGGCACATTTTCCATAGTGCTTGACCTGTAGTAATATATTTTACAAATCAGACTTTTTTTCCCACATATTGGCATGTTCAGAGCAGTTATGTCTCTGCATTATCACAAAGTGTCTTCTCAACTATAAATACAAATGAGATTCTTGAAGCATTCTGATTTGTTGCTATGTTGATGTTTTGTTGTTTTCCTCTTTAATCTGAATGTCCTAACTAATCCCATATGAATAGTGACAATATTTCTTAAACATGCAGGGATTAAAAACAGCTTTTGAGGGTGTAACACCAAACAGTATCAGCATTGTTAGGTTTAATTTTGTGCCTACTTTGAGTCTATATGATTTGCAGTCCATCTCATTACATAAAGATAACAGAAGATGGGTGCAGTTCCATTAGATTTTTTCTCAAAACAAAGTGAACTTGGGAGGACTGAAGGTTTCATGAATTAACAATTTTTTTTGTTATTATTAGCATTTTCTAAACTTAAAAACTTACTGTAGTAAAGGCACTGGATGTCCATAACACTGTATTAGGAATGTTGTTGATGCGGGAGCATCCTCCAAGTCAGAGTAATGGACCAGGGACAGTTGTTGAATCGTCTAACTGCCGTGAGAGGAAGATGAAACGACAAGATGAAGCGCTGGAAAGAGGAGAAAACGAAGGGACAACGTCGGAGAGAAAAGAGGTCTGAAATAGAGGAAGACCGGATGCAAGGAAGAGAGAAGCAGAAGGATGAAGAAAAGGAGAGAAAGATGTGAAGAAAGGGGGGCTTGGAAAAGAGCAGGAAGAGAAAGAGAAAGCTGTCTAGGAATTTTTGAGAAGAGAAGAGAAGACCAGACGCAGAGCCGTAGAAGAAGAAGAGAGAGAGCCAGAAGATTTAAAAGAAAGTTTGAGACAGCCACGACCAGTGGGAAGAAGAGAAGGTGCAGATCTGAGAAGGTCTGTGATGGCCTGGAAAATAAATATAGCAGGAGAGATTAAAAAAAGCCTGTGAAGATCTGGCAAGAGCAGCAACAGAAGAAAACCAGAGGCAGAGTGTTCTGCATGATGCAGATTTTGTAATTGTAATGGTCAATTGACCAATGAATAATAAATGTACATTCTAGCATTTGTCTGTTCTGTGTTTGTGTGTATAAAGTTAATGCTTTTTAGGCATGTAGGTTGTAGAAAATCTCAACGGATGTGTGTGCACGCTTTAGTGTTGAATGTGTGTGCAGAATCCGTAGGAGTGTTTCCATAGTTGCAAAAGGAGACGGGGTGTGGTGCATTCCAAGCAATGGCATTGAAAGCCGCCCAAGCAAAGGGAAATTCAATGATCCTGCCTTTGTATATGCAGACGGTGCAGGCACAGAGGGGTGCCTTAGAACTCTGCCAGTTGAAATAAGAAACTGTACGAGTTGAGTTATGAAGTGCACAAAGGAGTGCCTTAGAATTCTGCCATCTGGAATGCAACCGTACAAGTCGAAGATTGACACCGTTCAAGTTTCATCACTGTTCAATGAGGAAGAATGCAACTTATTGGTTATCAGGCCATCCAAGTAAAGTGGCCACTCAAAGCTGGGCCTTTCAATTCGGCCGTTCACAATGGAGAGCCATTCCATTCGACTTGTTGAATATTTTATTGTGAAAGGAGAAACAATGAAGAAAACCGTCCAACACGAAGATTGTTCGTGGTCATATTGGACTAGACAAAGAACCACTGTACAGTTGTATAGTATTAAGAAATGTTCAACCCGCCGTTGGTAGAAAGTAACATCGTACAACTGATTCCGTTGTACAATTTAGAGGTTGTCGTACAACAAAAGAGGAAATGTCGTACAATGGGAAGATCGTACGATGAGGATGATTGCACAAAGAAAGTTAACCACCATACCAAGACGTTCCTGAACTGGTGAATAAAGTGGCTGTATGATTGATGGCCATTTTTGTACAAAGAATTTTAAATCTCTTCCTAAAGACTACCATAAGGAAAAACTATCGTTGTACTATAGGAAGGTCATACAATTGTATGATAGGCAACATCCTTTTACGATAAGGAGGATCAAAGGCTGTGTGACTTCATTATTTTGGTATTAGAGCCAAAAGATCTTTGACGTTTGATACGTGCCAAAGGAATGATGGCACGATGGGGAAGAAGAAGATGACAAGGCCCTCGAGCCGCAAATATAGCTAAAATGTTAAGAGGAACCACTACTTGATTAGATGCATTTGAAACTGCCTAAAGGAGGGGCGCTCAAGTAGAAGATGTGAGTGTCAGTGAACAAGAAGAAGCATACCAGTATGCCATAAAGGCAGAAGAGAAGTTGTCGCAAAGGCAACAAAATAATCAAAGAAGAAGAGGAAGGTTCTCGCGAGGACAAGGACAAACAAATAGTGGAAGAGGACAACAAAGACAAGAAGGAGAAGCCAGTACTTCTCACAATGACTTCAGCCAGAACATTAGAGGAGGTGGAACTCTTCAGAAGGAAGAGGTGGTTGTGGTAGAGGATTCCTTGGCAAGTGTTCTAGATGTGGAGAAGTTGGTCATCAAGCATTTGAATGTCCAATAGTGCATCAGAGTGGCAACAAAGGAAAGGAGTTTAGAAATTATATTGTACATGCGGAAGAAGGGAGTGTTGTTTCCCCAAAGCATGTGGAAGAATCGGGACAAGGAGAATCCCTTATGATGCAAAAGGTATTGTTGAAACCAGCTAAAGAGGAGCTTGAACCAATGCAAAGAAGTCTTTTTAGAACCATATGCAAATTAGGAGGCAAGTGTTGTAAAGTGATTGTGAACAACGGAAGTAAGGATAACCTAGTGTCTACAGAGATGGTAGAGAAGCTTGGGTTGAAGAAGATTGAACACCCAAATTTGTATAAGGTCTCATGGTTGCAAAAGGGACATCAAATTTTAGTAACTGAAGAATGTATGGTAGACCTCCAAATTGGTTCTTACAAGGATGAGATACTATGTGATGTTATGCCTATGGATGCTTGTCATGTCTTTTGTTGGGAAGACCATGGTAGTTTGATAGAAAGGTAGTGCATGATGGTAGGGAGAACACCTACACTATTGAGAAGGATGGAAAGAGGTACACATTAAGTCCTTTGAAGGGCAAATGGAAAGTAGACAACAGTCCTACAGTGTGCCAGGGTATGAAAAACAATCCTTGAAGGGAATGAAAAAGAAGGAAGCATGTTTTGCTTTTATCGCTAAACCCACAAAATAAGGGATGGTGGAAAAGATGGATGAAGTCGTCCCACATGAAGTCAAGGATTTGTTGAAAGAATGTACAAAGATTCTTTCCAAAGATTTGCTAGATGGGTTGCCATCGATAAGAAGCATGGGTCATCAGATAGATTCCAGTCTTGGATCGAGCTTACATGATAAGCCGACACCAATGTAGAATGAGGAGGAAAGAATAAAGACAAGCAAAAGAATAAGCATAGGGAAGAGGCCAATGGTCCAGGTCACTAGTAGTAGTGATGATGAAGACGACAATGCAACAATTCATAATGCAGACAAGGAGAAAGAGAAAGAGAAAAAGAAGAATAAAGAGTTAGGAGAGGGAGATGAATGTTAGGATGACATTGATAAAGGCCATGTTGGCCATGATAAAGGCCATGTTGTCAGAGTTGATAGTGACAATGGTAGTGTGTGGTGAAGGACATTGTGATAGCGATGACAGAGATCAAAGTGGTGATGAAGAGTTTGGGTGCTTTGAAAGGCACACCAAAGGCATTGGCTCCAAGTTGATGAGAAGAATGGGGTACAATGGTAAGGGATTGGAAAAGTATGGGCAAGGTATGCAAATGCCCATAATGCCAGAGAAAAGGCCAAGGAATGAAGGCCTTGGATACATAGCTCAAGTAGGAAGTGGTAAGACCACATTTGCGAGAAGAGAAAGCAAGGAATGAAGATTCAAGAATGGGTTGTTGCAGTAAGTGTGGAAGATTTGGACACGTTGCAACTAGGTGTTGGAACCTACATCCTTGTGAGATTTGTGGAGGACATAATCACTCTAAAAGAAGGTGTTGGCACCAAGAGGAAGTCACCAACAAAGTACATGTTGATTGCGGTTGGATGGATGTGATGCAATGGGACAAGGTGAAAAGAATGTGAGTGCATTCTATGAGAGGAGATTTGATCCTCAGAGGAAGGCCAAGACAAGATAACGAATTTGGCCTTGTGAAGACAACCAAGCTAGAGTGTGTTAGGAACCTACTATTAAAAATTAGCACACACAAATATTGCAATTAAACATAAAATCTCACAACACAACTACGAAATATAAATGCAAAAATTCTCACAGATAATTTCAGAATCACCACAGATAATTTCAGAATCGCAGGCCACTTTGAGGGGGCAACCTCCTTCAATACTTTCATTCGGTTATGCAAAAAGATACATACATTCATGCTCCTCGCAGTTTTAAAGATTTCATCTACCACCTAATTCTCAAGGTTTGCTTACATACAAAATGCCACCCGAGCTAGAATCTCCTACCTACAAAACAGTTACATTCTTGATAACGGTTACATATGATGGCGCCACTTGTCTAGGCGCTTCTAAAGCTACAACTATTACAAAACATTTCAAAACATTATCATGGGTGTTCTCCATGCTTACAAAATATTACTATGGGTATCCCCCTACGTTCACAATGGAACATCACATCATAGTGTTAGGATGAGGTCCTAACATGCCCTTCCCCTTCGGAAAGCTTTGTCCTCAAAGCTGAAAGTGAGGCAACTGCTGCTGGAGCTAGTGAAGAGGTTCCCACGTAGCATCTTCAGGTTGTAAGCCACGCCATTAGACAAGAACGTCGGTGATGACATGCCGACAAAGGGTATGCGATCTGTAGTCAAGAATGCATTCAAGTTCAAGAATGACAAAACCTTCTTTGGTTAGCTTTGGAAGTGTAGATCGTGGACCTTGTTGCCAACAACTTGCTTGAGGGAAGACACGTGGAAAATTGGATGAATTTTGGAACTAGCCGGAAGCTATTTTGTATGTTGTCGACCCGATCTGTTGCAACACCTGATAAGGCCCATAATATTTGGCAACAAGTTTTTGACAATATCGAAGTTGGAGAGGATTGTTTGTACGGCTGTAAGCGAAGAAAAATCATGTCTCAAACTACATTCAGTGTGGTGTTGATCAACTTGTTTCATACAGTTTTGAACCACGTCCAAATTGACCTTGAGTTGGCAAAGAATGGAATCACGTTATGGAAGAGTCGAATCCACAGCGAACTTTGGAACTGCATGGAATGTAAGATGGCGCTGGGGGAGGTTGACCATAGACTGCTTCAAAGGGAGTCACCTTAGTGGCAGTGTGATAAGTTGTGTTATACCAATTTTGGCTAAAGGAAGCCACTTGGCCCACTATGTAGGATGTTCAGAGGTGAAGTAATGAAGATATGTTTCCAAGCATTTATTCACAATTTTAGTTTGGCCATCAGTTTGAGGGTGATAGGCTGAACTCATCTTGAGCTGTGTTTCCTGCAACTTGAACAATTCTTGCCAAAAACAACTAGTGAAAGTAGGATTCCTATTAGAGACAATGGACTTAGGCATTCCATGGAGATGAAAGATAGAGTCTAGGAAAGTTTGAGTGATAATGGATGCGGTGTATGGGTGGAATAGGGAACAAAAATGAGCATTCTTCGTAAGACGGTCCACTATCACTAGAATAACTGATTTGCCTCTAGATTTAGGCAACCCTTTAATGAAATCCATAGAGATATCCGTCCAAACCTGCTCAAGAATCGATAAGGGTTGAAGGGTATCAGGGGAACTCAGTTTCACCTTTCATACGTTGCCAGTGATCACATTTAGCCACAAAATTATGAATATCGTTTTTCATTCCTTGCTAGAAAAAGGTACGCTTGGTCCTTGTATAAGTCTTGAGAAACCTCAAATGGCCAGCTGTTGGGAAAGCATGCATTTCCTAAGGAATGAGGTCTTTTATCTGTGATTGACTGGGTATGACAATACAGTCATGGTATCGTAAATCGTGGCCATCCCAAGTATAGCCAGAGCATGAATGAGGATGTGTTTGAAGTTTGCGGATGGGAGTTTCCAAAGAGGAATCCTTGATCAGGTCCTCGCGTAGTTGATGAATCCACTAAGGATGTGGTGTGGAGATAGCATGTCGCATAGCCTGTTCTTCATGTAATCGAGAGAAATCATATGCCATCACGTTTTCCTTACCCTTTTTATAGGTGATGTCGTAGTCATAACTCAACAATTTGGAAACCCATTTTTGTTGTTCTGGTGTGGCCACCCTTTGAGACTCTGATGATCGGTCTTGATGGAAAAATGTTTCCCAATAATTGACGACATGTAAAATGGAAAGCATTTCCTTTTCATAAGTAGACTTACCCAAATTTCGGCCTAAGAGTGCCTTGCTAGTGAAAGCCAAAGGTCTACCTTCTTGCATTAAAACTGCCCCAATGCTAGTGCCCGATGCATCACTTTCAATGACAAAAGGTTTAGAGAAATCTGGCATTGCTAACACAAGGGTAGTGGTCATGGTATACTTCAAATCGACAAAAGTCTTTTCGGCAGGTTCGGTCCACAGAAAAGAATTCTTCTTGAGCATGGCGGTCAAGGGGGCCGCTATCTTGCCATAATTCTTCACAAATTTCTTGTAATAGCTCTTGAGTCCCAAGAAATCATGAAGTCCTTTTAGGGTTCAAGGCTTAGGCCAATCTTGGTCAGCTTGAATTTTCTTGGGATCAACTTGAACTCCATCCTTAGTGACAATGTGACCCAAGTATTCAACCTCTTGCTGGCCAAAAGAGCATTTGGACATATTTGCATAAAGCTGATGGTCACACAAAAGTTTGAGTGTTTGATCTAAGTGTTGAAGATGCTCTTCCTATGAACGACTATAAATCAATATATCATCAAAAAAGACTAGAATGAATTTGCGAAGGAAAGGGCGAAAAATGGTATTCATCAGACTTTGAAAGATAGAAGGTGCATTGGTTAACCCAAATGGCATAACCAAGGATTCATAATGCCCTTAATGATTCATGAAAGCCGTTTTTGGAATATCCTCATCCTTGATTCGAATTTGATGATACACCGACTGCAAATCCAACTTGGAAAAATATGGAGCCCCATGCAATTCATCAAGTAGTTCTTCAATCACTGGAATTGAGGATTTATCTTTAAAAGTAATCTTATTGAGGTCTCGATAATCCACACACAAGCGCCAAGTGCCATCCTTTTTCTGTTAGGATCTCATCCTAACCCTTAATGTAATAACTTCCTTGATGTAATAATTCCTAGTGAACGTGGGTAGTACCCATGATTAATATTTTGTAATGTTCTAAGTTTTAGCTTAGGTAGTGCCTATGACAAATGGCACCCTTTTTTATGTAACACATGTAATTCGTGTGGCATTGTGCATGTAATTCGTGTGGCATTGTGCATGTAATTCGAGTGGCATTGTGCATGTAATTCGGGTGGCATTGTGCATGTAATTCAAAGTGGCACTATGCATGTAATTCGGGTGGCATTATGCATGTAATCCAGGTGGCATTTTGCATGTAAGCCAACCTTGGAAGGAAACTCCTTAAATACCGAAAGGGCACCAATGTAACCATCTTTTGCAAAATTAATGAAGTATTGAAGGAGGTTGCCCCCTCGAAGAGGCCTGCGATTCAGTTCTATTGTGAGATTGTTCTTTATGCAAATTTCTGTTATATTAATGTGATGTTTATGTGAGTTATTTCCAAGCAATTGTGTGAGTGTGTTATTTGAGTTTATTTTATAGCAGGATCTTAACATTTTCCGTACTAATAACACTGGCGACGAATAGGGGCTAACGCTGGAACGGATAATCCTGACAACACAAAGCTCTTGCACAATTTTCTCAATCTTTGATTTTTAAGCATAAGAATACTTGTACGGACGAACATTAGGAGGAAGACTACTAGGAAAAATCTGTATTGCATGGTCATGTGAGCGATGAGGAGGTAGTCCCTTGGGCTCCTCAAAAACTTGAGCATATTTGTTTAATAACCCTTGTAATTGCACGGGATGGTCTTGTTCCCCTTCTGTAGGGCCACTGATAGCAAAAATTTGTGCCACCACATGAGAAGACTTTTTTAACAACTTTTTCATCTTATGGGTAGAAATGAATTGATAGCGCCAAGCTTCATGCCACGTAAGGTATATTCCTGCTTGTCTTGACTAAACTTCATCCAGAACTCCGCAAAATCCCATAAAACTGGTCCTAACATTTGCAACCATTGTGCTCCCAAAACTATATCACACCCACCTAATGGTAGGGCAAACATGTTTGTCTTGAGATTATAGTCCCCAATTTGAAGTTTGACATTACAACATTTTCCTTTGCATGGTAGGGTGCCTCCATTAGCAATCATGACTTCAAAGGAATTGCATGTAGTTATGTAACAATGTCCTTGTTTGGCCACACGTGGATCAATGAAGTTGTGTACTACTAGAGTTAATGAGAATGATGACCCGTTGTCCTTTGAAGTGGCCAATCACTTCCATTGTTTGGGGAGTGGATGGAGATTTCGAGTGGGGATCCTCTGGATCTGCTGTCTGATCTATGGTTTCTTCCTCGTGAGGATCCTCTTCTTCCTCTAAATATTCTATGGTTGGTGCTTCATCCATATCTAGCAGATATGGTTTTTGTTGCACACACTTGTGCCCTCGGGAATACTTTTCATCACAATTATAACATAGCCCTTACGACCTTCTACTCCATCCCTTCACGAGTCAATTTTTTTATAGTTGGAGATTTGGTGGTAGGACTTGTTTATTGGCTTGGACAGAAAGATGACCGAGATTGAGGAAATTTAGAGGTGCTTCCTAGAGCCTTAATTTTTTCTTCTGCCAATTTAGCCAATTGTATTGCCTGTGGTAATGTTTGGGGTCTCAATAGTTTAACCTCAGCCCTAATGTCATCCTTCAAACCACTCACAAAACAACTTTGGAAGGAGTTGACAGTTAGACCAGTGGTACGATTGGCAAGTTTTTCAAATTGAGTTTGGTACTCTTGAATTGTTGAGGTTTGTCTAAGTTTAAAAAGAGCTCTTGTAAAATATTCAAACTCACTAGGACCTGTTGGCCACGGATCCGCCACCTGGGAAGGACTTGGTGTGTCAATGCGCCCTAGACCCGCAAACCAACATTGAAAGGACGGGAGGCAGGGATGCCCCCCGTGTCGATCTCCGGAGAAGGCCGACTCCTTTCCTAACCTACTTGGCGGTTTTTAGATAAGAGAGCAGGAAAGAGAGTAAAAAAGGGGGTAAAGGGGACTGGAAAGAGATTGAAAAAGATAAGGGAACAGGAAAGAGATGTAAATATCATGTGTTTCGGGTGGGGGGAGAACAAGCAACACGATTGCAAATTTGCATCCGAATCAACAACAATTAAAACAAAGCATGTAACAGAAATTGCAACTGCGATTCTATCCTATGTATCCTTCTGTTTTGTATTACAGATCCAAATAATCACCAATGCTCAAATCCAGGATTCAGAATTTAAACAGACAAAAATATAAATGGACATGAAGCAGAAATACTAGCAGAAGGCAGCATAAAAGACAGAGACAAGAAGCAGAGCCAAGGATGCTTTGAATTAATTAGAAGGTGATTCGTCACAGCAGATTCCTCTAGCAATATGTCCCCCCTCCACCCTTTTACAATGATGTGGTGCAGCTATTTATAGCGCAATTCCTCCCGATTTCAACTCTGGGCACAAAATCCTAGACCCGACAATAGCTAACAAAAGCGGCAAAAGAGCTGCTGATGTTGACTCCTACAGACAGGGACTGTACTTGCAACAAGGTCCACCTTAAAACCTGGCAGCTACGTGGCAGTGCGGTTGATGAAACTTTGAGCCAGCTTGAATGCGGGTAGCTGCTGTAGATAATTTGGCCCACGCTTGTCCTTTTCCTGTCACATCTTCGGCTCGAATCCCGAGGCTGGACGCTTGTCAAATTCTGATGAGGGATGCATCTGCCTTGAAAGGCAGCCTCTCTTTCATGTCCGATTTCGCCTGGAATCAGAGCGCAACTAGACAGCGCAAGTGGGGAACAACGCAGTTGGGGAGGCCTCCGTGCCTTAGACAGTTTTTGGGCTGTTTGAAAGATTCTGCCCAAGTGCGCACAAGTCAGAGGGCGCAGCCCGACTTCGCTGCGAAGTCGGGTTGCGCACCCAACACTTAGTCATTTTTGGCTGCTGTTCGGACTGCGCACAGGAATGAGGGCGCAGCCCGACTTCGATGCGAAGTCGGGTTGCGATCTGGCACTTAGTCGATTTTCAGGATCCGTTGCTTCCCAGGTGCGCGCAGGAAAGAGAGCGCACCCCGACTTCGTTGCGAAGTCGGGTTGCGCTCCTGTACTTAGCCAAATTTTGCTCCTTTTCGGTCCTCTTTCCCACTTCGCATTCCCGAGTGCGCTCGAACTTAAGGGCGCACCCCGACTTCGCTGCGAAGTCGGGTTGCGCTCTTAGACTTAGAATTTTTTAGGGACCTTTTGCTCTGTTTTAGGAATTTGACCGAAGAAAGTTCAAGGGGGGAAAAAGGGGAAATTAAGTTGACAGAAGGGGAGAAAGGGGATAGTGGAGAAAGGGAAAGGAGGAGGAGGGAAGGGAGAGCAACATACTTACAAAAAATGAAAACATGGCACCCCGTGCAAAATGTGGCAACAGGGCTCAGCTCTCTGCACGTTAGCTCCCCAAGTGCGCACAAAATTAAGAGCGCAGCCCGACTTCGCTGCAAAGTCGGGTTACGGCAACACTAACACTTAGAAAATTTTGGGCCTTTGTATGAGCGCAGTCGGGAGGATGAGCGCAGTCGGGAAGATGAGCGCAGTCGGGCGGGGCCCGACACTTGGTCAATTTTTTGGCTCAAAATTGAGCTTCCTGGTCCTGCTTCCCGGGGCCATAACTTTTATCATAGATAAAATATCCAAAGTTTATTTCATCCATTTTATCGCCCCCGTTTATGGCCCGCGAAAAGCCAAACACCTCCGCATGCTCTTTGCTGCTTTAAAGCTCCATACTTAGGCCAACGTTTATCAAAAAAATTTAATGTGGCAAAATTGCCAACAGGACCAAAGTGAGTGAGTAGACATTGCTCAAAATCTTGCCAAGAAAGGTCAATTTCGGCCTTCCTAAGCCACAAAAACCAATGTAGTGCATCTGATTCAAAATTGAAAGAGGCAATGGTCAACCACATGTAGCATGGGACATTGGGAAGACTGAAATACTGTTCGGCCTTACAAATCCACCCTTAGGATCTTTTCCATCAAATTGTGTTGTCTAATTTTTGCAATTTAAATCCATTGTGATCTCATACATTCCGCTGGTGGTGACTCTTACTTGTATCCTGTTGATCCTGTTGACCAAAAGAGTCAGTAGAAAAACGACTATCCAACTCTGCCTTCATGTTTTTCTGTGCCTTGGTGACCACACATAGTTTCCTAGAAGTTTTCGAGTAGTGTCTTTATCTCGTCTAAGTTGTGGGCGACTGAGGACCATATTTGTTTGCCCATAGTATCCACTTTTTGAGAAATTTGGTTATCTAATTCTTGTTGCTGAGTACCAACAACCATGTTCTCAGAGTTACGTCCTGTTGGTGATACTTACTAAAAATAGAAAGGTGGTTTCAAGGGTTACTGTTTTTAGTAAGGAGCTTGAAAAATGGTTTGGGTGCTATATATCAAAATGATCAGCTTGAGAAGACAATCACAACGAGCTATAGACCACAACATTGGTTTTGGACATCCCAAACTTCTTTTATTGCTTTTTTGTCGATATTGCTGGTGTGATTGGTTTTTCCTCTGGAGGCTCGGTTAAAAAGTTAGGTTCTGCATCGACCAATCCTTTCTGACTTTGTCCTCTTTGTTCGGACTACTGACCACTCCTGACATTGTACTGGCCCCTGCCTGGTTTGACTCTATGACAAATATTCTCTGTCTGTTTTTAAATTTTGACTGTCACAGGTAACTGTTCTGACATTGACAACTGATGACCCTGTATTGACTGTTATTGATGGAATTTCTCAACTATTATTGACACTGACCCCCCTGTTCCCACTGTTCTGACTTTGATGGTTTTTGCCAGCTTGTTATATTCTTCTGTAAATTTTTTTTGTGATTGTTTTGAGTGCAAGAATTCTTGGATAGGGATGTCTTCTTCGTATGCTCAATTTTTGTATCAGGGTCATGGTGCAGGTTCGAGATTTACAGAACATAAATTATAGGTATTTTTGTTGCAGGTTGATATTTAACATAACAGGCTATGCTAAGCAAGGATGTATTTATTGCCCATAGGCCCTCTGTTATACTGCAGTGACGAACGATAGTGCTCGAACCAATATTTCAAGTCATTACTTAAGGAGTATTCCACACATACCCTTGACAAGACTACCTGCCTCTATCAATACGGGAGGGTAATCTTCTCGGATGTTGTGTCCGATGCACTATGGAGAATACAAGGCCAAAAATCTTCCTAAGGGCTAAGGGTCTCTCCTAATCCTAGGGGGGTCTTCCGATATACTTGAAGATACGTGGGACCTTAATTCCTTAGACGGGTGTTGTCTGAGGCCCAGGTATTGGAGCTTGACTGCCGCTCACTTCATTAGACACTTAATGGGCAATCTAGCTTAGCCAATAACGAGAACTCCTTGATATTTGAAAACCCATGACATAGGGTTTCTAACCTAAATAACTTATGCAGAAAAAAAACAGAGGCTGGATTTTTTTTAATAAAAGGAAACTAGCGAAAAACAAAACACAAAAGCTTATACCTAACAGTCGGAATGGTAGGAATTGTCGCAGTCGTAGCAGAACATGACCCTGGAAAGCGCTCTGATACCACTTTTTAGGAATCTACTATTAAAAATAAGTGCACTCACAAATATTGCAAATAAACATAAAAGATCACAACATGACTACGAAATATAAATCCAGAAATGAACAATCTCACAGATAACACAGAATCGCAGGCCACTTCAAGGGGGCAACCTCCTTCAATACTTTCATTCGGTTATACAAAAAGATACATACATTCCTGCTCTTCGTAGTTTTAAAGATTTCATCTACTACCTAACTCTCAAGGTTGGCTTACATGCAAAATGCTACCGAGCTAGAATCTCCTACCTACAAAATAGTTACATTCTTGATAACGGTTACATATGATGGCGCCACTTGTCTAGGTGCTTCTAAAACCACAACTATTACAAAACATTTCAAAACATTATCATGGGTGTTTCCCATGTTTACAAAACATTACAAAATATTACTATGGGTATCCCCTCACGTTCACAATGGAAAATTACATCATAGTATTAGGATGGGGTCCTAACAGATTGGTAATGGCTTGGAAAAACCATTCATGTTCACGAGCTGGAGCTCATGGAACATTTCCTCTTAACCAATGAGTATGATGCGGGAGCATCCGCTAAGTCAGAGTAATGGACCAAGAGAAAAGAGGAGAAAATGAAGGGACAGGGTCAGAGAGAAAAGAGGTCTGAAATAGAGGAAGACTGGATGCAAGGAAGAGAGAAGCGGAAGGACAAAGAAGGAAACCAGAGAGTTGAGGTCTGGGAACTTGACTGAGACATCCAAGAAGAAAAGAAAACAACATGACGAAAAGAAAAGGAAAGAACAACGTGAAGAAAGGGGGGCTTGGAAAAGAGGAGGAAAAGGAAGAGAAAGTCGTCTGGGAACGACCAAGAAGAGAAGAGAAGACCAAACGTAGAGCCAAAGAAGAAGAGAAAGAGCCAGAAGATTTAAAAGAAAGTCTGAAACAGCCATGACCAGTGGGAAGAAGAGAAGGTGTTAAATCTGAGGAGGTCTGCGACGATCTGAAAAAGAAATATAGTGGGAGAGATTAAAAAATGCCTGTGAAGATCTGACAAGAACAGTCATAGAAGTAAACCAGATGCAGTGTTCTGCATGATGCAAATTTTGTAATTACTATGGTCATTTGACCAATGAATAATAAATACATTGTTGCCACATTTTGCACGGGGTGCCATGTTTTCAGTTTATGTAAGTGAGCTGCTCTTTTCCTTCCCTCCTCTTTTTCCCTTTCTTCATTTCTCCCTTCCTCCCTCTTCTTTGCAGTTTCATTTCTCCTTCTTCCCCTTGAACTTCCCCCAGTAAAGTTTCCAGCAAGTGTTCCCTGAAGATTTCTAAGTGTCAGGGCGCAACCCGATTTCGCAGCGAAGTCGGAGTGCGCCCTCCAGTTGGAGCGCAGTAGGGAATGCGAAGTGCGCAAGCAGACAGGAACAAGCGAAATTTGACTAAGTGTCATGGTGCAACCCGAATTCGCAGCGAAGTCGGGGTGCGCCCTTCTTCCTGGGTGCACTTGGAAAGCAGTTTGGCAGAGAATCAGCTGAGTGCTGGGGCGCAATCAAAGTCGGGGTGCGCCCTTCTTCCTGGGCGCACTTGGGAAGCAGTATGGAAGAGAATCAGCTGAGTGCTGGGGCGCAACCCGACTTTGTAGCGATGTCGGGGTGCGCCCCCCTCCTGGTGCGCAGTCTGAACAGCAGAGAAGACAACAAAGTACCGGTGCGCACCCCGACTTCGCAGCGAAGTTGGGGTGCGCCCTCTGACCGGTGCGCAGTTGGGCAAGTAAACCAAGAAATTGACTAAGGCACGGAGGCCTCCCCAACTGCGCTGTTTTCCACCTGCGCAACCCGACAACACTCTGATCCTTGGCAAAGTTGGATAAACTGCCTTTCAAGGCAGGCACGTGTCATTCATCAGCATCCGACAAGTGTCCAACCTCGGGATTCGAGCCAAGACATGATGGGGAAAAGGACAAGCATGGACTGTACTATCTACGCCAGCTACCACCATTTAAGGTTGATGTGAAATACCATTTGCCACAACTACCCTCATTCCCGCTGATTAGAAGTTCCCCCCAACACGCCGCCACGTAGCTGTACAGCTTTCAGGGAGACCATGCTGCAGGTATAGTCTTCGCCGACAGAAGTCAGCATCAGCAGCTCCTCTGCCGCTTTTGTCAGCTAATGTCTAGTCTGGGACTTTGTGCCCGTGATTGTAATCTGGGGGTGATGAGGCCAAATATTGCCTCATTTTTTATTATTTTGGACATCCTTAGTAGACCTTTTTGATATGTTTTAATGTTAATTTTGCTGATGAAATGCAATATTTACTACTATTTACATATTTGACTTGTTTAGAAGCATAATATTCTGTTTTTACTAATTTTTTGTATTTTCTGCATAAGTTTTGTTGATAAATAATGATTTATTGTGAAATATGTTAAGTGCAATCACGTGTGGAATATATATCATTCATATCATGCACTCTGAAGTTGTCAAATGCAGAAAATAGCACTAAAAACAGGTCAAAACTGCAAGCTGTGCAAAACTGTTTTTAACTGTTTTGACTTGGACAAATTCCAGCCAGATTTGCAAGGCTTGGGATTTGGTCAAATTCAACTTAGGAAAGCGTGTGACCAGGTTATTGAAAGACTTATAAGTCTGGTCCACCCAATGCTCGGCCAAAGAACCGCAAACAGTGTTGAAAACAGTCATTCTGGCGCTGCTCTGGAAAAAACAGGGATTCTGCTCCGGAATAACAGGACTGCTCCGGAATAACAGGAAATGCACAGTTTTGACCAAAACAGCTCAGGAAAGACAACAAATTGCAGGCGAATGATAGGGATAGCTATGTAAATCTGTTATGCATCTTTTTCAACGCAGAAGACCTCTAGCAAGTGTGCAATGAATAGATTTCATATGTAACCATATTCTGCATTTTAGGAATGCAGTTTTAACAGCATTCCTAAAATGCCTGAATTTGAATCATTCCACATCTGATTTAGCTGTTTTTAATATAAATAACTGGCTCCCATCTGGGTTGAGCTATGTAGGAAGAATTAGGATTGCAATTAGTGTAATTCTGAATATTGTGAAATCAGATTTCTGTAGCAATAATATGCAGAATTTTTCTGCATGTTTTTAAATCAATAAAAAGTGCAATTTTTATCAATTTTATTTTATGATTGAAGGAGTGATTAGGTAGAACACCGGAGCTACTTCTTCACCTTCTTCCGAACCGGGGAGCAAGGGCCACTCCCGGGAGCGAGAAGAAGGTTCATATCGAGGTTTTCTTGTTTAATTTCATGCTGCGACCAGAATAGCAGGAAACCTGTCATTTTTTCTGCATTTTCTTATTTTGCTGAATTTATTTCCAGTTTTAGAATTTGTAGTTACATTTTCATTTCTGAGTTTATTTCTAGATCTGTTATTTTATTTTGCAAGATAGTTAAGTTTATTTTCTGCAATTCTAATTTCAGCAACTTTCATTTCAGCAATTTTACTTCAGTTTTTGAGTGCATTTTCAGATTCAGCAAGAGTAAATAGGTTTCTTTCACTGTCATTTCATTTCTGCAGTTTTATTTCAGCAAGCATAATTTAGTTTCCTTTCAAGTTATAGGGTTTAGAGTGACAGAAGAACCCCCAGCAAACACTAAGCTGTTCTACCAATAAAGCCATTTTCTGAATGGAGTGTCTTACACCTGCTTGAATTGACTATCGTAAACAGCCTTAGGACACCTGCCCGGATTGATAAATAATGATCAAATGATGAATTAAACGACACTCATCATTTTTGGCGCCGTTGCCGGGGACCATGGTGTTGTTAGTCAAATCTAAGTAGGTCAAGAACTGTAGGCTGGATATAGAAAACAGTTCTTGTAAATTCTACAGTCTGTTTAGTAAATGTGCATGAATGCATAGGCTGAGAGACGACAGAGGGAGGTTTATCCGGAGTGGCTCTGAGCCACCAAAGAGACCTACTCGGTCTGATGAAGAATTGCCTTCATTTGACATCACTGAGGAAAAGCCAGACATACCTTCTTCATCAGAAGAATTGTTGGAAAAATTAGAAAAGGAGCTTTTTGAAGCACTAGTCGCTAAACACTCCCCTACGACTAAACTATTTCCAGCATCCTTTAGAAAGAAGACAACTATGGCTGCGGCAGCAGCAGTAGGAGGATATGTTGATCCTGATGATGCTCCTAAAACTTTTGAATATCCTATTCGGTTGGATCCACTTCTAGATGCCCCCATGAAAATAATCTCCCCATCTATATTGCCAATCTTTAGGGGAGCTATTGAGAAGATCCCGATCAATTTCTGTTTGAATTCAAAGTGTTATGTCAGACTTATGACTACATAAATGATAATCAGAAATTGAAGTTGTTTCCTTCTACACTTAAGGACGCTTGCTCTCCGATGGTTCATGAGCAATCTTGAACCTAACTCAATTACTACCTAGGATGAGATGGAGACTGCATTCTTAAATAAATATCGGGATTATTGTAGAGTAAGAAACGGGAAAGATGAGTTGTTTAGGATCAAGCAAGAAGAGGATGAGAGTTTAGAAGATTATCTTGATCGCTTTGCCTTTGTCCAAAAGAGGTGTGGTGTTGTAGAGCCTGATTTCTTAAAGCCTATTCTCTTAAGAGGATTACGGGATGAATCTAGGGAAGTGTTAGATTTAATGGGAAAAGGAGACATAGATCAACTTGACCTTGATGAGATTGTGGAGTTATGCAAAAATTATTCCCGTACACATCACCGAAGAAAGAAAAAGAATCTTGGCAATAATGGTATGAAAGAGTTGATGGAGGAAATGGCCAATTTAAAAACTGATATCCTTGTTCAACTTAATACTGCATTAGGTGAGAAAAACACAAGAAATAATTCTACACCACCTTTAGCAATTTATTGCCCAAGGTGTAGGAGTAAGCATGCCTTGCAGGATTGCCCCCTAAACAAAACTTCTATTTGTGGAATTTGTTCCAAGGAACATTCAACAGATAAATGCCCTTTGTTGCCTCATCTAAAATCTGTTTTGGGCACCCAAGCGAGAAGAACTCAATGCTATTGGGAAAATACCCGGTGGTGGTTATGCACAATATCCTAATGCTCCTAGATTTCCAAGCTGGGGACAATCTCCTTGGAATATGAATATGCCATGGGGACAGACGAAGCTTCTGCACAACCTTGGAACCAACCTTGGACAGCTCCTCCAGATTGGTCACAATCTGGATGGATGAACCCACCTTGGCATACCATGCCTCCACAATGGACACAACAAGGACAAAGATGGGGACAGCAATATCAAGGACAGCCATTTCCACCACAACAATATCACCCTTATCAAAGCCAGCAATATCAGTCCCATCAAGGACAGCAAAGGTATCAAGGCCAAACTCAAAATTTGCTGCCAGCTCCTAATCCAAATTTTCAGGGAAGAACACAACATCAACAAGCACAACCAGTAAGACAACCTCCACTCCCAGCTCAGCCTGTGACTAACCCCAATAATGTCAGACAAGCAGCCCCTGTTTATGAGGCTGAGTCTGAAGATACTGCTGCAGTTCATGTACTTGACTGTGGTAACATCCAATTACGCTCAGGGAAGGTCTTACCTGACCCTGCTCCACCTACAGTTGAAGAAATTCCAGAAATTTCAAGTCCAGAAAAAATACAATCAGAGCAAAGGAATGCAGAAAACTTACAAAGAAAATCTGAACGTGTCACATCAGATTTACCATTTTCTGAAAGGTTTGATCATCCCATCACTACCCCTGAATCGAGTTAATCACAGAATTAAAGAAAATGTCAATCTCACTTCCTCTGTTGCAGGCAATCAAGGATGTACCATTGATTAAGAAAACCATTCAGGATTTATGCATAAGGAAACCTGGCAAGAAGAAGAAAGCCTTTCCACAAACTGTACAAGTGGATGGAAAGTTGGCTAATCTTCTCTCTGGGAAATTAGTACCTCCCAAATATGGTGATCCGGGAAGTCCCAGTAATCACCATTACTTGTAGGATTGGTTCAAATTCCCAATGTACTTATTGATTTAGGAGCTGCAATTAATGTCATGACCAAAGATATTATGCAGAAATTGCAGCTCACTGATTTGAGTCCTACAGCTACAGTTTTGGAAATGGCAGATAGGTCAGTTGCCAAACCAGAAGGACTTTTGGAGGATGTTCCCATTGAAGTATCTTCTTGGGAATACCTTGTAGATTTCCTAGTATTACAACCTAGGAGTACAGCTAATGGCTATCCTATCATCCTGGGACGACCCTGGCTTGCTACTGCAGCCGCTTTCATAGACTGTAGATCAGGAGAAATGACTATTTCAAATGGAGTAGATCTTAAGAAAATTTCTTTGTATCCACCTGCTAAACCATCATCTAAATTTTCTGGACGAGTTATGGTATCCCGAGTCCGATGAAGAACAGGGAGCCTCTTGTTACCCTTGCCACCATTGTAGTACAGGAACACATTGAAGAATTGAATTCACCGAGAGAGAAATTTTTGAACATGAAACAGTCTTGGTGAATACATTGCATGAAGAAGGCCTCGGGGATGATCAAGTTCCGGTCAATCGCCTATTATGGAAAGATGATGAACAAGTTGCTGAACATTTACCATCTATTCCACTTCATGAAAGTTCCTTTACATTGCCACATGGGTGGCATCATCATCTTTTGACTTCTTTCACCTGTCCTATGCCAATGCTTCCATCAGGTATTGCATTTAACTCAGAATCAAGAGTATTTCATGATCTGCAACCACATCATTGTCCTTTAAATGCTTTGATCAGCAAATATGAACATGTTAACTCTGTTTATCCCGGAGTCAAGCAAATTGAAATTCAACCAGGAAAACACTGTAAATGTTAACGAGTTGGTTGGTGACGATCAAGAAGCCAAACTATTTGCTTGTTTTGCGAAACATGTTCAAGATTTTGCTTGGAATTATACGGATATGGTTGGAATCCACCCTGATGTATGCACACATAGGATATACACTGAGGATGTCAAACCAGTTAGACAACCGCAGAGACGTATGAATCCTGCTTTAAAAGACATTGTTAAAGAAGAAATTGAAAAATTGTTGGAAGTAGGATTCATTTATCCAATTTCAGACAGTCAATGGGTTTCTCCATTAGTTATTGTGCCTAAGAAGAATGGAAAGATGCGAGTGTGTGTGGATTACAGGGAATTAAACAAAGTCACACACAAGGACCACTTTCCATTACCCTTTATAGACCAAGTGCTGGACACTCTTGTTGGTAAGAAATATTTCTGTTTTCTGGATGGTTTTAGTGGGTATAACCAGATCCAAGTGGCACCAGAAGACCAGGAAAAAACAACTTTCACATGTCCTTGGGGGACATTTGCTTATAGAGTATTACCCTTTGGATTATGTAATGCACCAGCAACATTTCAACGAGCTGTCTTGGCCATCTTTTCTGATTTAACCAATGAGAGTGTAGAGATTTACATGGATGATTTCACAGTGTTTGGTGACACATTTGAGTATACATTAAAGCAACTTGAAAAGGTTCTAATACGTTGTGAAGCATATCATTTATCTCTTAATCCTGAAAAATGTTTCTTGATGATGGAGGAAGGAATTGTTTTAGGACATCATATCTCTGCTCACGGTATTAAGGTTGATCCTAAGAAAGTAGAGGTCATCAAGAGTCTTCCTCCTCCGAAATCTCAAACTGATGTCCGTAGTTTCTTAGGACATATTGGCTTTTATCGCAGATTCATTACTGATTTCAGTACCATTGCTAATCCAATGTTTGCATTATTAATGAAAGATTCTGAATTTGTATGGTCTGATGATTGCCACAAGTCCTTTGAAGCTTTGAAAGAAAAGCTAACCAGTCCGCCAGTACTAAGAGGACCTAACTTGGGGCTGCCCTTTCATATTCAGGCTGATGCCTCCAATATTGCTATTGGAGCCGCACTAGGGCAGATTGAAAATGGACAACACTATGCCATTTATTATATTAGCAAAAACTTGACAGGAGCTGAAAAGAATTACACTACAACTGAAAAGGAATTCTTAGCTATAGTATATGCCATTAACAAGTTTCGACACTATATCACAGGATACCCTGTATTCATCCATACAGATCATGCTGCTATCAAATATTTGATGAATAAGCCTTTGGTTAGTGCACGAATTATTCACTGGTTGATTTTACTGCAGGAATTTGATATTACTATAGTAAATAGACCAGGAAAGGCTAATGTAGTGGCAGATTTCTTGTCAAGATTGCCAAATGCAGAACCGAAGAACTAGTTGAAGACGCATTCCCTGATGAAAAATTGTTTGCTTGTCTCTGTTCAAACTCCATGGTTTGCGAGATATAGCTAATTATTTAGCTACAGGGAAGATTCCACTTCATTTTACCTCAAAACAAAAAAAACAGTTAATCAAGCAAAGCTCTTCTTTTGAATGGATAAAAGGAATATTGTTTAAATGCAGTCCTGATCATGTTTTACGCAGGTGTGTTCGTAAGGATGAGATATATGACATTTTGAGAGCCTGTCATGATGAACCTTCAGGAGGGCATTATTCAGTAAAACATACCATTCGAAAGATTTTGGGTGCTGGTTACTACTGGCCATCATTGCATAAAGATGTAAAAAGGTATATTAGAAATTGTGATGCATGTCAAAGAATGGGTAAGCCTACTTTCAAAAATGAAATGCCTTTACAACCTCAATTAGGTGTAGAACCGTTTGAGAGGTGGGGGTTAGATTTTGTAGGACCTATTGATCCACCCTCCCAAGGGAAGGTGCACATCCTAGTATGTGTTGATTATGTAACCAAATGGGCAGAAGCCCGTGCCTTTAAGCATGCCCGAGAAGACAAAGTAGCTGATTTTCTGTATTCACAGATTTTTCTGCGATTTGGAGCCCCACAATCTATTACTTCTGATCAAGGACCTCAGTTTATTTCAAAGGTTGTTGAAGCCTTTGTAAAATTATATGAAATCAAGCACAGGAAGTCCTCTCCTTATCATCCACAGGCCAATGGTCAAGTTGAAGTGACAAATAGGGAATTAGAGAAAATATTGACCAAAACTGTAGCAGTTCATAGAAGGAATTGGGTAGAAAGGTTACCTGAAGCAATTTGGGCTTATAACACTACTTGGAAATCCACTACGGGATTTACCCCTTTTGAATTGGTTTATGGTAAAAAACCCCTTTTGCCCATTGAATTTGAATTACTAACTCTTCGAACTGCTTTGGAAGTTGGTATTGATTTGTCACAAGCACAAAAGGACCGGATCCTGCAACTCAATGCATTGGATGAAATACGAAGAGACGCTTTGCATCAGAACGAGATAATTCAAGCACAACGTAAAATCTGGCATGATAAGCATATCCAAGAACGAAAATTCCAGCAAGGGGATTGGGCATTACTGTTTGACTCCCGTTATGAAGATTTTCCTGGGAAGTTGCAAACAAGGTGGCTTGGACCATACCAGATTGAAGAGGTTTTCTCGAATGGAGCAGTTCGTCTCTCACCAATTGATGATTCACGAAGGAAGTTAGTGGTTAATGGACATCGTCTCCGGATTTACCATAAGCCACTAACTAAAAATGAATTTTTAAAACAAATAGAGCACTTGGATGTGCATTTAATGGAAGAATTCCCTTCTTCCACTAAAGCAGCAGTAGTATAGTTTTTGTCGAAAAAAAAAAAAAAAAAAATAAAAAAAAACATTTAGTTTACATGAAAACCAGTTATCTGGCATGTTTACTAAGTCCCATTCCATCACCATCCATTTCATCACTATCCATTCCATCGCCATTCATTCCATCACCATACATTTTCCGCCATTGTCATTCACCACTGTTGTCATTGCCATCACCCATTTTGTTTGTGTTTTTCAAGATTACATTACTGCACTTGTCAGCAGACAAACAACAAAGCTAATCAATTGTATGAAATGTAGAAAGGTAGTCAAGACAGGTATGTGTTTCTTTACATTTTAAATATTGTAAATAGTTAAAGTACATAATGTATAGATTCACTTGATTAGCATTTAAAGCATTCATAAGGTTTAAATTGGGGATGTCTAAATTAGTCAATGAAAAGGGGGGAATGACATATGCTCCGGAATGACATATGCTTCAGAATGAAGTTTGCTTCCGAATAACCACTGCTTCGGAACAGCAGAAGCAGATGATTAAGGATAATGAGGCAAATGCATCACTGTATCTGAGGTCAATGCATGGTGATTACAGGGGTGCAGCCAATCAACATTTCACTATGATGAGAGAAGAAAAGGTGAGAAAACTTTATGAAACAAATCTTCAGAGATGTTTAGTTGATGTTCAGAATTTTATTCACCAGCATTTTAATAGTGCCTTAGCAGCCTATAGAAATCGTTGGGGTGAGTTACCTCTTTCCTTGCAGAAGAAAGAACCTATCTCCCCCAATAACTTGCAGTGGTCAAAAAGAAGAGCTGAAGGTATCATGCAAGTTATTCAGCAGTTGCAACATCAGTGGATAGGATTAAGATACAGATTGCCTATTGTAATCACCCCTGTTCCATGGTTTTTTGATGAAGACCCCCAGCCAAACGATCAGTTTCAGGCATGGCTCAAGCAGATAAAAGAAATCAGAGGGTTTTACAAGATTCCTGGTCCAAAGTTCAGCTACCAAGAAAGAGTTATGGACAAGGATCTCTGTTCTATTGTAGCCTCACAGAATGCATGAGGACATGCATCAGAATAAGTTGGGGGGGATGATGAGGCCAAATATTGCCTCATTTTTTATTATTTTGGACATCCTTAGTAGACCTTTTTGATATGTTTTAATGTTAATTTTGCTGATGAAATGCAATATTTACTACTATTTACATATTTGACTGTTTAGAAGCATAATATTCTGTTTTTACTAATTTTTTGTATTTTCTGCATAAGTTTTGTTGAAAATAATGATTTATTGTGAAATATGTTAAGTGCAATCACGTGTGGAATATATATCATTCATATCATGCACTCTGAAGTTGTCAAATGCAGAAAATAGCACTAAAAATAGGTCAAAACTGCAAGCTGTGCAAAACTGTTTTTGACTGTTTTGACTTGGACAAATTCCAGCCAGATTTGCAAGGCTTGGGATTTGGTCAAATTCAACTTAGGAAAGCGTGTGACCAGGTTATTGAAAGACTTATAAGTCTGGTCCACCCAATGCTCGGCCAAAGAACCGCAAACAGTGTTGAAAACAGTCATTCTGGCGCTGCTCTGGAAAAAATAGGGATTCTGCTCCGGAATAACAGGACTGCTCCGGAATAACAGGAAATGCACAGTTTTGACCAAAACAGCTCAGGAAAGACAGCAAATTGCAGGCGAATGATAGGGATAGCTATGTAAATCTGTTATGCATCTTTTTCAACGCAGAAGACCTCTAGCAAGTGTGCAATGAATAGATTTCATATGTAACCATATTCTGCATTTTAGGAATGCAGTTTTAACAGCATTCCTAAAATGCCTGAATTTGAATCATTCCACATCTGATTTAGCTATTTTTAATATAAATAACTGGCTCCCATCTGGGTTGAGCTATGTAGGAAGAATTAGGATTGCAATTAGTGTAATTCTGAATATTGTGAAATCAGATTTCTGTAGCAATAATATGCAGAATTTTTCTGCATGTTTTTAAATCAATAAAAAGTGCAGTTTTTATCAATTTTATTTTATGATTGAAGGAGTGATTAGGTAGAACACCAGAGCTACTTCTTCACCTTCTTCTGAACCAGGGAGCAAGGGCCACTCCCAGGAGCAGAAGAAGGTTCATATCAGGTTTTCTTGTTTAATTCTGTCTGCAGCAGAATAGCAGGAAACCTGTCATTTTTTCTGCATTTTCTTATTTTGCTGAATTTATTTCCAGTTTTAGAATTTGTAGTTACATTTTCATTTCTGAGTTTATTTCTAGATCTGTTCTTTTATTTTGCAAGATAGTTAAGTTTATTTTCTGCAATTCTAATTTCAGCAACTTTCATTTCAGCAATTTTACTTCAGTTTTTGAGTGCATTTTCAGATTCAACAAGAGTAAATAGGTTTCTTTCACTCGTCATTTCATTTCTGCAGTTTTATTTCAGCAAGCATAATTTAGTTTCCTTTCAAGTTATAGGGTTTAGAGTGACAGAAGAACCCCCAACAAACACTAACTGTTCTACCAATAAAGCCATTTTCTGAATGGAGTGTCTTACACCTGCCTGAATTGACTATCGTAAACAGCCTTAGGACACCTGCCCGGATTGATAAATAATGATCAAATGATGAATTAAACGACACTCATCAGGGGGAACTTGAGGCTATAAATAGCCATGCAATTTCATTGTAAAAGGTGGAAGGGGAATATACTGCTAGGGAACCATTGTAGCTGTGCGTTTGCTTCTAAATACAAAGCATATACTTGGCTCTGCTTACTGTCTTTATCTTGTATCTTGCCTCTCCTTGTCATTTCTGCCTCATGTTTCTTGTATCATTGCTTACTGTTGTACTGAACTCTGGACTCTGGTATTTGATGATCAAGTATTCCTGGAATGCATAGATAGAGGATACATAGGATAAGTGATAGCTGTAGTTTCTATGTTATGTTCTGTATTTAAATTGTTGTTAGTAGTGGTGATTGATCATTGTCGTGCTGCTTATTCCCCCCACCCAACTCCAATCACATTTGGATTCTCTTTCCGCACTTTTATCTCTTTCCCTGCACTCTTATCTTAAACACTAAAAACCCAGAGGAAGCCGGCCTTCTCCGGAGATTGGCACGGAAGGCATTCCTTCCTTCCGGCCTTTCAATTTGGTGGGCGAATCTGGGGCGCAATATACCAAATCCTTTCCTCATGGCAGATTCGTAACCAACAGTTTCTCTGGCACGCCGTGCACACCGGTGGGACATGGTAGTTTCCCACCCCCAAACAGAATCGAAGCACGGGTGTTCGCTTCATTGTTGTTAAAAATCAGAGCACCTGGCGACTCTGCACGTACCTGAATACTCTCTGAGTCCGTAAAGACCGGTCCTAACGCCTTCATGCAAACAAGAAGGTGGCGAGCAAGGAATCCGGGAAACCCGCCTGACTTTTACGAAATTGACATTGACGCTCCAGGCGAGCGCGTCAGGCTGGCTGATCACCAAGCTCGCGTAGAAGAACCCGAGGCTGAAATCGAAGAGGTCGAGGCTGAAGAGCAATCTACATCCTCGGACGGTTCCGACACCGAGTACACCACCGGAGGAGAAGAAGACATGGCTGCCCAGCAGAATGATGATGACCTCTTCCCGGCGGTAGACTCTACGGGGCCCTTGGCCCTAGCCGGACAACAAGTTGTGCCCCCTGCTGCCTTAAAATCCATCCCTACATATGATGGCTACGACAAGACGGCGTACGAACACATCCAGGACATTTTGGCCCTGGCTGCACTGCATTCCATTACAGACGAAAGTGTGAAGACCCGTCTGCTGGCCCTTTCCCTAAGGGGAAAGCTTCTCTACTGGTGGAGATCACTGCCAGAGGGATCTATCACAGGGTGGCGTCAGCTAGCCGGCAGGCTCGTGAAAGGATGCAACGAGTCTGCTGATCCCTCTTCTTCGCTGCATCAATTTCAAAGTATACGACACCCCCAAGAGGAGGTGTCGGACTTCAACATCAGGTTTGCGAGGTCCTGGAAACGAGTACCTCGCGAACTCCGACCTTCAGCAGGTCAGGCTGCACACTACTACCTGAGGTCCTTCAACTCAGACATTTTCCTGTTGCTGAAGATAGCCAGAATAGACTCATTCCCCGCCCTGTATGAGGCTGCCCAGCAGGCTGAGATGGATATCATTTCCATAGGCAGACTCCCGCACAGGGTACAGCCGCCCATTTACCCCGACTTTCCTCAATCTCAATACCCATCAGCCTCTGGGGTGATGCCGTCCACTTCAGGACAGCAACCCCAGCAGCAATGGAATCCAACGCCGGTCGTGAATCCTTACGGCCCGCCGCAGATACATTATCCTAACCCGCCTCCTCCTCCGCATTATCCAGCACTCCCTGCTCCCCCGCAGTATGCACAGTATTCTACACCCCCTCCATTGGCTGCATTACCTCCCCCAGCTCAGTTGCCGCCTCCTGACAATGACATTCAGAATAAAATCCTCCAGGAGGTACGGGCTCTGGCCTCTGGATATCACACCATGTCCAACGACATGACCATTCTAAAGAAGAAACAGGCCCAGATGGACCTTGTTCCAAGGAGGCCATATCCTCCCCCAGCACTGACAAAAGATCGAGCCCCAGAGTGGCAACTGCAAAGGCGGCCCCCTCCGAGAAATGCTGCCATCGAGGACCAACCTGGTACTTCTGACCAAGTCAACTGGTGCACTACGTGCAATGACCCGCATTCGGAGGATGACTATACACTGCACCAACACTACCTTCAGACCTTGGCCGACAGGGCCATAGAGGACGAAGAACTCTACATGATCCTGGACGACGAAGGCAACTTTGCCGTCCCAAAGGAAGATCTGTTGCCGCCTCCTGCCAAGGAAGACAAAAAGTCTGCTGAAGCCGCTGCAAAGCCCTTGAAGGTATACGCCCGAAGAGATAAGGCGCAACCTGCTGGGCTACCACCTGACAAGAGGCTGTGGCCCTACACAGCCAAAGAGAAGACTCCCGCAGTCAAGCCTCCCGTAGCAAAAGCTCCCCCGGCTAAAGCTCCCGCTGCTCAGCCTCCAGCTGAAACCAAAGAACAAGCTCAGGAGAAGCTGAGATATCCGTCTCTGACCAAGAGACAAAGAGTTGAGGCCACTCAGCAGTACCGGACGAAGTATGAGCCGGCAAAAGAAGCGGAAGGAGCTAGCACTTCGGGCTACAGCATAGTAGACGAGCTGAAGAGGACCCCCGCAAGAATCAACATGTATGATGCTCTTCTGCTCCCAGGCCAGGTTGATCTGCTGCAGGAATCCCTGAAAAGCATGAAGAATGGCAAGCAGATACAGCCCGCTGTTTTGGTGCAACCCCTGACAGTCTCAGCCACTGGGAAGAACAGACCACCTCCCTTCTATCTGTCATTACGGATGCAAGGGTACATAGTGCACAACTGTATGGTGGATTCTGGTGCTTCCACGACCGTTATGCCGAGAGCCGTCTACGACGAGATCGGGATGGAGTATACAAGGAGCAGCCAAGGCGTGCTGCAACTGGACGACACCCTTGTCAAGACAGTCGGTGTCATTAAAGACATCCCTATTCGGCTGCACAAAGCTCTCGACATCGTGGTCATTCAAGAGGTCGTGGTTGTCGACTTAGAACCCTACTTCGGCATGTGTCTCTCCAGGGAGTTCACTGCAAAGTTGGGAGGGTATCTGTCTCTAGACTACTCACATATGGAAGTGCCCTTCAAAGGAAGGAGACTGAAGATCTACAACGAGAAGCCTTCCACCTTCCTAGTAGAGAAGATACCCGGAGAAGAGTCGCAAGACTGCATGGTTCAGCTGACGGAGGAAGAACTGGTGGTGGTAGATATGACGGAGCAAGCTCTTGAGCTGCTGCAAGTAGAAGATGAGTTCTCCTTGCGGGACTTCAACGCCGTAATCGAGACTGAGCAAGGCTGCTACACCGTCATCCAGCCTGAGAGGCTTGACAAGTCGGCCAAAAGAGAAGTGGGACCTGCACCAGAAAAGCTGTGGAAGCTTTTCTTTGACGGTGCACGATGCAAAAATGGCGCCGGTGCTGGTGTACTTTTGGTTTCCCCAACCGGGATCCAGAAGGACTACACCTACAGGCTGGCCTGGAGCTGTACCAACAACGCGGCGGAGTACGAAGCCCTGTGCTTGGGTTTGCGAAAAGCAGAGAGGTTGGGGATTAAGCACCTGCAGATCTTTGGCGATTCGGAGTTGGTGTGCAACCAGATTACGAACAAGTGCGCCTCCAAGAAGCACTATCTCAAGGCGTACCGTAATCGGGTGTGGGACCTGATGGAGTCATTCGACTCATTGAATGTCAAGGCTATATCGCGTGAGAGGAACAAGCATGCTGACATTCTGGCGTCTGTTGGAGCCAGGTACGTTCCGGCTGATGACACTGTCCAGAAGCCGAAGCCGGTTCGTACCATTTATAGGCCTTCTGTGCCTGATAAAGACACCCACTGGCAAGTGTTTGACTGTGACGAGGAGATCGTCACATTTTTGGTTAACGAAGCGTGTTCAATCGAAGGTAGAGACCCTGATGACGAGCAATATGAGGGGTTGATACAGTTAAAAAATAATCATGTCCCAAAAGGACTGATTACACTTGAGAGTCTATTTGATCAGAATGACAGAGCAATATCACACCGGATCAAAGTAGACCCTAAGCAGTACGCCGACCTGGAGCTTGAACCTGGAAAAACAATTAAGGTCGGGACAGACTGCACCGCAGAGGAACTCGAGCAGATCAGAACATTGTGCCGAGAGTTCCCTGACATAGTAGCCTGGTGCTACCAGGACTTGAAGGGGTATGACAGAAATATAATCCAGCATACCATTGAGCTAGAAGATGGTGCAAAACCATTCCGGCAGAAGCAGAGGGCTGTGAATCCGAAGATCGAAGCCATGATGAAAGCCGAGCTCCTGAAGATGCTGGAGGCCAAGATCATCTACCCCATCAAGCATTCATCCTGGGTTGCGAACTTGGTTCCCGTGAGGAAGAAGAACGGAGACATTCGTCTCTGCGTGGACTTCAGAAATCTGAATCAGGCCTCCCTCAAGGACCATTATCCGCTTCCCCAGATCGATCAGATCCTCCATATAGTTGTTGGAGCCCAGAGATTCTCCCTCCTAGATGGCTTTTCTGGCTACAACCAGATCTGGGTCAAAGATGAGGACCAACATAAGACAACGTTCACCACCAAATGGGGAACATTCGCCTATCAGCGCATGCCTTTCGGCTTATCCAATGTTGGCGCCACATTCCAGAGAGCCATGGACCTGGCCTTCCGAGAGCTGCTCAACAAGGTCATTGTCATCTATTTGGATGACATGACCGTATTCTCTCACAGGAGAGAGGATCATGTTCCCCACTTGTGGCAAATATTTGAGAGATGTCGCGAATTCGGCATCTCCATAAACCCGAAGAAATCTGTCTTCGCGGTAAAAGAAGGTAAGCTGCTGGGGCATGTCATCTCCGAGAATGGCCTGGCCGTGGACCTTGATAGAGCAGAAGCCCTCCTCCGCTTGCCCGCCCCAGTTGACAAGAAGGGGCTGCAGTCCTTCTTCGGCCAAATCAACTTCGTGCGGAAGTTCATACCGGACTTCGCACAGGTAATCAAGCCCATGGCCGAACTGCTGAAAAAGAACGCTGAATTCTTATGGACTGATGAGAGGAGGCAGGCCTTCGAGGAAATCAAGGCTCGAATCGCACAAGCTCCGGTGTTGATAAACCCGGACTACTCCAAGGACTTCATCCTGTACGCGGTGGGAGAACCCGAGAGTTACGCCGCAGTCCTGACACAGAAGGGAGACGATGGCGAAGAGCGCCCCATAGCGTTCTTGAGCCAAGTGATTCAGCCGCACGAAGAAAAGTACAACTTTATAGAGCGGCAGGTTCACGCAGTTATGAAATCTCTCCGGAAGTTCAGGCACTTCGTCTCCCAGAGCCGAACAACTGTCTTTGTGATACACCCGGACGTCCGAAGCTTCATCATACAAGGAGAGCCGGGTCACAAGAGAGCAGGATGGATTGCTAAAATCCAGGAGTTCGACATCGAAGTGCGGCCGACCAAGCTTATCAGAGGCCGAGCCTTGTGCCAGGAGCTGGCCCGAAGCGCAGCGGCCGAGATATCTGCACTTGTAAGTGGGAGGATCCGACAACAACCACCAACCTAGCCAACTCCTTACCGAGAGGAGAGTGACTGGACAGATGACCTGGTGAAGTATTTCTGCACCGGGAGATGTCCAGACCACCTGAATGCCTCACAAAGGAGGAGGTTTCGGCTAGGTGCACTGAAATACACTCTTCGCCCCGAGGGGCTTTACTTCAAGAACATTGACGGCATCCTGTTGCGGTGCGTCAAGAAAACAGACCAACTCAGGGTCCTCGGAGAATTTCACTCCGGGATGCCTGGGGGTCACCATTCTGCAAGGCCTACGGCCTTGAAAATAATCAGAGCTGGGTACTACTGGCCCACTCTCTTCACAGACGCGCATGCGATCTGTACAAAATGTGATCAATGCCAGAGATTTGCTGGCCGAAATAGAAAAGCACCCCTGCCCCTTCAACCGATCCAAGCCGAGACTCCGTTTCAGCAATGGGGTCTGGACTTTATCGGGGTGATTACGCCGAACTCTGCAGCTGGGCACAAGTTCATCCTTACCGCCACCGACTACTTCACACGGTGGGCAGAGGCGATCCCTACCAAGAACGCGGACCAGGAGACGGTCATCAGGTTCCTCGAGAGCCTCATTACCCGCTTCGGGGTCCCTGAGTCGATAGTGACGGACAATGGTCCGGGGTTCGCAGGCGCTGTACTCACGGAGTACACCGGCAAATACGGCATTTATCACAAAATGTCTTCCAATTACTACCCGCGGGGAACGGTCTTGCCGAGTCCACCAACAAGAATCTGCTGAAGATCATCAGGAAGACAGTAGAGAAGAACAAAAGGACTTGGCACCTGCTCCTGAATCGGGCGCTATGGGCGGACAGAATAGCCTTTAAAAAGTCAATCAAGACGTCCCCCTATGCGCTCGTCTACGGCAAGGAGGCAGTCCTGCCAACACACATAGAAATTCCCGCTCTCTGGATGTTGGACGAAGAGAGAGGCAACGGGGATCCAGTGGATGACAGACTGTGCCAGTTGCTGCAGTTAGAGGAAGACAGAGAAAAAGCATACCAGGCCTTCACCAAACACGCTGAAGCGACCCAAGGCTGGTTTGCAAAAGGAACCACCGCCCGAGTTTTCAAAATCGGGGACTTGGTGCTAAAGTGGGACTCACTGAAGGCAAAGCCGGGCAACCACGGAAAATTTGACGCCCTCTGGGAGGGCCCTTACCAGATTGCCCGGGTAAATCAGTTTAATGCATTCGTGCTCCGGGATATGGAGGGACAGCTTCTCCCCATTCCCGTCAATGGGTTCCACTTAAAAATTTACCGCCATTGAAGGTGCCCAAATGGGCCCTTCCTTGTACAGATTTCCCTTCTGCATTTTTAGTTTTCAGAATGTATATATTTCAGCATTCAGTTTTTAATTTTTCAAAGAGCCCAAGTAAGACTTAAGGCAAACCCCGACTTCGCAGCGAAGTCGGGTGTCGCTCGTTGAACAGTGCGAAGTTCGGAAGAAGGCAGCTGAAAAAAGGAGCAAAAATGACTAAGTCTGGGTGCGCAACCCGACTTCGCAGCGAAGTCGGGCTGCGCACCGTCTGGAGAGCGCAGTTTGGAAAAACAAGAAAAAATAGCTAAGTGTCAAAATCAGACTGCGCAAGCAAATCTGAGCGAAGTCGGATTGCGCCCATTTTTCGGGCGAAGTCCGAGTGCGCTCCCATTCTCGGGCGCACCCTGGGTGATCCGTCGCGGGAAGCTGAAAACGGCTAAGTGTCAAAGTGCGCAAGCAAATCTGAGCGAAGTCGGAGTGCGCCCATTTTTCGGGCGAAGTCCGAGTGCGCCTTGAATTTTGGGCGCAGCCCGAATAACCCACCACGGAAAACGTGAAAAATTCTAAGTGTGGGCCCAGGCGCAGTACGGCACATGGCGAAGTTGGGTCAATGGGCCAGAAATTCTCCCTTGTAAAGTGTGCCCAGACGGCGGCGATGACGTCAGCAATGGCACGACGTCCAAGGAGGGTTTAATGATTGCACAGCTTTCAAGAACGATGCATTAAAAAAGCAAGGTGTGTTTGGACCAACGGCTACTAGGGTGCGCTTTTCAAAAATAAACCCATGCACAGCCGCCAAAAAATCATAACGCCTCCACCAACTCCAAGATAACCGCCCTAACTCCCTCCCTCGCGCCATTAATGTTGCAGTCGTTGTCTAGAAAAGGGCCCTGGCGCACTCAGAAAATTCAAATCATTCAAGCTGACTCCCAGACTGCAAAGAGCAGAGCTGACAACTCGGAAGCCGTAATTCCCGTCCCCGTTGTTTCGAAGTTTCGATAAGGATGGACAAGGGAAAGCGCCCGTACAGGCGCAATCCAGCGAAGAGCGGCGCGAAGCCGAGGAATCACCAGAGTCAAGCGCTCATGAGAGCGAAGCGCCGCAGGACCAGAAAAGAAAGACCCGGACGAAGAGGCGCATAGTTGGGCAAATTCCGCCGTCGCCAGTTAATCACCTGGCCGGATACAAGGACGGCTCTTTCTCCATCAGCCTCACCAAGCTGCGGCCAAATATCGCAAAGTGGGCAGACAAGGTTTCGCCCTCGCACCACCTCGGGGCTGCGTATAAATCGAACCTGTATTGGTTCTTGTGCCCTCCTACCCACCAGTGCCCGGAGCTGATCGAAGCAATTGTAGAATATTACAAGCCAGCTGCCCGGCAAGTCTGCGACAACAAGGGAAAAGTGCTGTTCACACTTTTTCGGGAGAGCGTCCAGCCAGCGTTCGCCCCAGGGCTCCAGTATGAACCCGGCGCGATTATCAGAAGGGTGAATCTTGATGAACAGACTGGCAGATTTACGCAGACAAGGAGGATGAGGGAATTCCTCGACTCGGAGCTGAAGACTCCGCTGGCGGCCGGACAGTGGCCGACTGGCCCCATACCCCTGGACAGATTTGAAAATAAATATATCTACATCATCCTGGCGTGGGTCCTCGGCTGCGACTCTGACAAAGTGGTACGGCCATACCAGTGGCGCGCGAGAATGTCTCCTGCACGGAGAATTTTACGACTCTACGACACAGAAGAGTGGAAAGCGCCCTATTTTCTTCGACTGGGCGGATTGGCTGGCGTATGCAATACATTCAAGTCTGGTTAGGCTGCAACAGAAGCAGTCAACGGATTTCCGGTTTTGCTCCTTCCTCGCATGGCTGTGCCTGTATCACATGCACTACCGGATGAACGTTCCTGACTTGAAGAAAATAAACGAAAAAGGAGAGCCGCTGCCCGTGTACGAATGGACCGAGATTCTGTACAGAAAAGGCTCGTTCTATGAATTTAATCTTAAATTCTTGTGCATGGTCATGGGGTTGTTCAACCGTAAGGCATCTCGCCCACCGGAAGTCATGACAAGATACCTGTGGAAGAATGAGTACGGGGACACCTTCCGGCTGACTCAAGGTATCATAGTTAGAATCTACGGATTCAAGGGGAAGTCGTTCTTGCTGCCCTACTTCTGCACTGACCACCAGTTCGGGATGGAAATTGCGCGGCAGATGGACTATGTTGAAGAAGAGTTCGGCCAAGGCAAAAAGAAAGGCCATATCTTTCGGTATCCCATCACCTGGGCGAATACCCAAGTTTACGAGATCGGACAACACGTCTACCTCGAGCAGGAACTCATCGACATGGGCCTGATAATGCTGCCGCAGCGATGGAAATACGACCCAGATGGGGTCAGGGGTAAGTTCACGCACATCTGCCCCCGAGCGGAGATTATGCAGGAAAGAAGAAACAGAACAGGCGCAGACCTAGAATGGCACATCGAGCAGATGCAATCATGGCCTCCATGGCATGATTTTTACTGCGAGGAGGTGACATACGACCCGGAGCGGAACCCGGACCATCGGTTGGATTCTGTGGGCTTCAAAAGATTTCTCGCCAAGGTGGCGCCCCTCAACTGGCCACAAGACAAAGTCGTCGAGTGCTGGAAGATGAGATGTCGCACGCAGCACGACAAATCCAACCGAAAAACGTTGGCCGTTGATGAGTTTTCGGCGCTATATGACCAATATGCTGACACGTGGCGACCTTTCGAATTTCGAAATTGCGTTCCCCGAGGCGCAAGGAAAAGGTATACAAGGAGGCCTTCATCCCAACAATCGTCAACTCCGACGACTTCCAACGCAACTCCGGCGAGCAGTCAAGTGGGCCCGATGCGACTGTAGCTTCCGAGGCAGTGCCCGAAAAGGCGCAAGATTCAGAGAAGTCAACCCCTGAGGTGGCCCCTCAAGCAGAAAAAGCGCCTGCACTGCCAGCTAGCAGACCGGCTGCGGCGGGCATCCTTCCAGCCAGACCCAGGTACAAGTTTACCGTGGGGACGTCAACGCCTGCCGCCCCGACCTTATCTCCTTCCTCTGGACCAGCCACAGTGCCAGAAGAAAAGAAGAGGAAGAGAGTTGAAAAGGCCAACCGGCCTAAGGAGCCAGTACAGCAGACAGACGCGGCACAGACGGGGGCAGCGCCAGAAATTGTCTCCTTGGACAGCCCCGAATCAGAAGCAGACACTCGGGCTGCAAGCGTCCCTCCAACAGCGGCTCAGGCGGAGCCCGCAGGTACGTCCACTGCACCTCTTCCCCAAGTCCCAGTCGGCCCTGCCAAAGCTTCATCTCCCATTTCATCAGGGCAAGCCATAGCCGCGTCTTCTTCTTCCCAAGCTACCCAGCCATCTAGCGACCCACATTCCTTTGACCAGTTTGCTCAGGATCCTAACGCCTTCCAATCACTGAGCCAAACCCTAGAACCCTCACCCGCAGCCAGCGTTGAAGCTGCGCATTCACCACCGCGCTCCTCACCCCAGCCGTTTAAAACCCTACCAGCACCACCCACTCAGCCGTCCGCTTCCCCTAGGACCCGGTCGCCCTCAAAAGCGGCCACTCCTTCTGGAATACCTCCCGCGTCGCTGTTTGCAGGGAAAATGCCGCAACAAGATCCGATGCTGGAGGACTTGGACTTCATGGGCGAACTGCAGAGCGCTGATGACCAGCCTTTGGCAGCAAAGGCCTCAGGATGCTCCGCCTCCTTTCTCCAGGGCGTGAAACGAAGGAGAGCCGAAGAGATAGCTGCCCCGGTAAAACGCACCAAGTTTGACCTAGACAGGAGAGTGCTGACAACTGAGAAATTAATCCCGAAAGTAAAGAAGCCTCTCCGGGAGATGACCGAGGCAGACTACGAGCATCAAAGGAAGGAGAAAAGCTTTGATGATATCAACGAGGAATACGAAATCCATGGTATTCGTCGTAGGACAGACAATCTCCTTGTCAAGCATCTTGAGACCCAGGGGGCGTTGTTTCAGCTGCAAAACAACACAATGCAGCTTGAGGAGAACCTGGCTAGGGCCACCGCGCAGCTGGGGTCTGCGCAGCAGGAGATAGATGAGCTTAAAGCCCAGCTGGCCGCCTCTCAGCAGGAGGCCGCAACGCAGAAACAGACAGCCGAGCAGCTGTCAGAGGAGAAAAGGGCGGCGCTGGAGCAGGTTTCACAGCTTCAGGATTCGCTGAAACAGGCGCAGTCGCAGCTTGCAGAGAAAACATCACAGGCGGCGGCCTTTTCAAAAAGTAGAGTCAAGGAGATGCGGGCTAGTCTGCTGCAGGGTTGCAAGCCCAACCTTGTTAAGTCCTTATCGGTCCTAGATTTCGTGTCCAGGATCGAAGAAGTATCTGCCCAGGGAAAGCCTGTGGTAGAGGAGGCCGAACACCAGGCGAGGCTATGGCTGGACCTGGCTATGAAACTTGAGCAGTTTGAGCGCAAAGGCCTCCAATTTCCTCCTATGTCCCAACTTGCCTCAGAGTGGGCAGATGCAAGGGTAACCTTGCATATTTATTTCGATAAGACAGAGAAAGTAAGGACCGCCAGAAAGATGCTGGACGCATTAGAACATGAAAAGGACATTTGCCTGGCCCCCTTTCACACTCTGTCCGAACAAGGGTGCCCGAGCTACATCGAGGACGGCGAGTTTCTCGCCCTTGAGCAGGTAAAGCAGAATTGGCTATCTTTTGAGGCAGACACAACAGAGATTGATAGCTGGACAGAGCCAATTCAGGAGGCTCAGGTCACCCAGATGGTGTCAAAATACTGCAAGATCAACTCCTCCCTGAAGGAGTTGGGAAAAAGATATAACACCATCGACCTGCACGCGGTTGCTGCATTCCATGCAGCACTAAGAGAGATCATGGACCTCGGGCCCTTCCAAGCAGCAGTCTGGGACCAAGCCAAGGCTGCATACGAGCGCATTCGCAAATGGGAGGCCGACAGTGGAGAGCATTCAGATTCAGAAAGCGAAACTGGGGAGGCAACTGCTGAAAGTGAACCTGAAGAAGAACAGTTGCCCCGAGGGAAGCGGTCAGAGCAGCAGAAAGCGGGGGAAGGAAGTTCCTCTGCGCCCAAAGGATGAAGGCATGGTTCTTTGCGTCGAGGCGAGCTCGACACCCCGCGAGCCGCCAGGAATGTTGCCACATTTTGCACGGGGTGCCATGTTTTCAGTTTCTGTAAGTGAGCTGCTCTTTTCCTTCCCTCCTCTTTTTCCCTTTCTTCATTTCTCCCTTCCTCCCTCTTCCTTGCAGTTTCATTCCTCCTTCTTCCCCTTGAACTTCCCCCAGTAAAGTTTCCAGCAAGTGTTCCCTGAAGATTTCTAAGTGTCAGGGCGCAACCCGACTTCGCAGCGAAGTCGGAGTGCGCCCTCCAGTTGGAGCGCAGTAGGGAATGCGAAGTGCGCAAGCAGACAGGAACAGGCGAAATTTGACTAAGTGTCAGGGCGCAACCCGACTTCGCAGCGAAGTCGGGGTGCGCCCTTCTTCCTGGGCGCACTTGGGAAGCAGTATGGCAGAGAATCAGCTAAGTGCTGGGGCGCAACCCGACTTCGCAGCGAAGTCGGGGTGCGCCCCCCTCCTGGTGCGCAGTCCGAACAGCAGAGAAGACAGCAAAGTACCGGTGCGCAACCCGACTTCGCAGCGAAGTCGGGGTGCGCCCTCTGACCGGTGCGCAATTGGGCAAGTAAACCCAGAAATTGACTAAGGCACGGAGGCCTCCCCAACTGCGTTGTTTTCCACTCGCGCAACCCGACAACGCTCTGATCCTGGGCGAAGTTGGATAAACTGCCTTTCAAGGCAGGCACGTGTCATTCATCAGCATCCGACAAGTGTCCAACCTCGGGATTCGAGCCAAGACATGACGGGAAAAGGACAAGCATGGACCGCACTATCTACGCCAGCTGCCACCATTTAAGGCTGATGTGAAGTGCCATCTGCCACAGCTACCCTCATTCCCGCTGATTAGAAGTTCCACCCAACACACCGCCACGTAGCTGTACAGCTTTCAGGGAGACCATGCTGCAGGTACAGTCCTCGCCGACAGAAGTCAGCATCAGCAGCTCCTCTGCCGCTTTTGTCAGCTAATGTCTAGTCTGGGACTTTGTGCCCGTGATTGTAATCGGGGGGAACTTGAGGCTATAAATAGCCATGCAATTTCATTGTAAAAGGGGGGAAGGGGAATATACTGCTAGGGAACCATTGTAGCTGTGCGTTTGCTTCTAAATACAAAGCATATACTTGGCTCTGCTTACTGTCTTTATCTTGTATGCTGCCTCTCCTTGTCATTTCTGCCTCATGTTTCTTGTATCATTGCTTACTGTTGTACTGAACTCTGGACTCTGGTATTTGATGATCAAGTATTCCTGGAATGCATAGATAGAGGATACATAGGATAAGTGATAGCTGTAGTTTCTATGTTATGTTCTGTATTTAAATTGCTGTTAGTAGTGGTGATTGATCGTTGTCGTGCTGCTTATTCCCCCCACCCAACTCCAATCACATTTGGATTCTCTTTCCGCACTTTTATCTCTTTCCCTGCACTCTTATCTTAAACACTAAAAACCCACAGGAAGCCGGCCTTCTCCGGAGATTGGCACGGAAGGCATTCCTTCCTTCCGGCCTTTCAATCTGGTGGGCGAATCTGGGGCGCATTATACCAAATCCTTTCCTCATGGCAGATTCGTAACCAACATATACATTCTAGCATTTGATCTGTTCTGCGTTTGTGTATGAGATGAATGCTTTTTAGGCATGTAGGTTGTAGAAAATCTCAACGGATGTGTGTGCAGGCTCTAGTGTTGAATGTGTTTAGAATCAGTAGGAGTGTTTCCATAGTTGCCAAAGGAGATAGGGTGTGGTGCATTTCAAGCAATGGCATTGAAAGCTGCCCAAGCAAAGGGAAATTCAATGATCTTGCCTTTGTATATGCAGAAGTTGTAGGCACAGAGGGGTGCCTTAGAACTGTGCCAGTTAAAATAAGAAACTGTACGAGCTGAGTTATGAAGGGCACAAAGGAGTGCCTTAGAAATCCGCCATTTGGAATGCAACCGTACGAGTCGAAGATTGACACCGTTCAAGTTTCATCGTTGTTCAATGAAGAAGAATGCAATTGTTTGGTTACCAGGCCATCCAAGTAAAGTGGCCGCTTAAAGCTGGCCATTTAGTTCGGGCTGTTCACAATGGAGAACCATTCCATTCGACTTGTTGAATGTTGTATTGTGAAAGGAGAAACAAAAAAGAAAACCGTCCAATGCAAAGACTGTTCAAGGTCATATTGGACTATACAAAAAAGAACCATCATACAGTTGTACAATATTAAGAAACGTTCAACCCATCGTTGATAGAAAGTAACGTCGTACGATTGATTCTGTCATACAATTGAAGGGTGATAAAATACCGTCGTACAATTTGGAGGTTGTCGTACAGCAAGGAGGAAATCACGTACAATGAAAAAGATCGTACGACGAGGATGATTGTACGAATAGGAAGTTAACCACCATACCAAGATGTTCTTGAACTGGTGAATGAAGTGCCTGTACGATTGAAGGCCATTGTCGTACCAAGAATTTGTAGTTGCTTCCCGAAGACTACCATAAGGAAAACTACCGTTGTACGATAGAAAGGTCTTACAATTGTACGATAGGGAACATTGCTGTACGATAGGGAGGATTGCAGGCTGTCTGACTGCATCAGTTGTGAAATGGCTCTGGGGTTAAACTGCATTTGCCTCCACTGCCTTTCCTTTTAATTCAGCTCGTCAGACCAGAACAAGCCATGTTCTGTTGTGCCATTCTACATTTAGTTATTTACTTTTTTGATACAAAAGAAAGGATCAATTTTTAACTTCTGGAGTAGTACCAGTTATGTGATTCGTATCTCAGCATTTTAAGATCGGGTGGACAGTTTCAAGATTATGCTGAGTTGAATTATTTGTGGCTTATCTTAAGAGGGGTTTATTCCTCGAGGGCAATGCCACTTTTTAAAAATATATTGTGAATCCAACAATAGTATGATGGTTGCAAACTAAATTCTAATAATATGACTGGCAACTACTTTTTACATGTGAAGAAATTTTGCAGCATGTGGAAGGTTACACAATTTACACGGATTGTATATTTCTCTTCTACTCTTTATCAAATTTTCTGAGTGGCAAAACTATTGAATTTTTTCTTTGAAGTTTTGTTTCAAGTTTTTTCTGTGCTGATTGCTGCATGTCTTGTGCAATCATGTTTTCATGAAACTGGTATTAGAGTGGAACAAATTTTTATCATAACTTTGGAAAGGTACCCATTATGTTTCTTCGCATTGATTTAACTTTAAGCAACTTTGAAACTGATGGAGAAAGCCTGGGCCATTTTGTGGAAGTTCCCTGAAACTTTTATGATTGTCTATGAGCTAGATTTGCATATTCAGGGATATAAAGGGAGAGGTTATGCAAAGTATTGAGGAATCTTGGAAAGTTATTTAAAGCTGTTCCCCAAGAATACTTTAAAAGAGCAACCTGGGTAGTTTCTTGGCAATTTGGACAGTTTTAAGATTCTTTCTCTGAAGGCAAAATTTAGTAATCATTGGAACAAGTCGTGAAAGACGAAAGCTTCCATCCATCATCTACATTGAAGTCTAATAAATGAAGCATCACAACATCAGTAATGGACATAAAGAGAGTTGCATGAAAACAATTTATTAAATCTTGAGAAGTCTTTTGATAAAATATCAAAAGATGAGATCTTAGTATGCCGTCTAATGTTTACTTGCAATTATAGGAAAGAGACAACACAAAGGTGTCATGTGTTTTCCTGCAATTATCGAGTCTTTTTTTTCCCCTTCAATTATGCCTTTGATAACTTGGGAAAGCACCAATGAGGTTTTCCTGAAGGAAAGCCATGATTTGAACGGATTAAGTCACAAATCATGACACTGTGACCAGATGCCTAGGGAGTGTCATGTGTTTGAACATCTCTGACAATTGATTGAAGTTGTGTCCACCAACTCTTTAATGGAATTAGTTTGGCCAGACATAACCCTTTTGATAGCCACTCTTGGTTTGAAATTTCTTGATGGTATACCAAATTCTTTTAGTTCATCAATAGATATCATCAATTTTGCTATATGCTAGGAACAAAAAGAGACTTTTGAATTCTCCAGTCATTGAGCTTTGCATATGCAAACACTTGTGCCACCAAAAGAGTGTATTTCCAACAAATCCACTTTCATAAGCTCTGAAAACTCGGATAAGCTCTAAGGATGGGGTCCAATATAGGTGGCTACTGCTTTTATTTCGCTGCATCTGTGATTTCATGGAAGTAGCAATGAGCCCAAAAAATAAGGGAAAAAAAAACACATTTTACCATAAGTCGAAGCGGACATTTTAAAGAGACCTTTGAATTCTCCAGTAATTGAGCTTTGCATATGCAAACACTTGTGCCACCGAAAGAGTCTATTTCCAACAAATCCTCTTTCATAAGCTTGAAAACTCAGATAAGCTCCAAGGATGGGGTCCAATATAGGTGGCTACTGCTTTTATTTCGCTGCATCAGTGATTTTGTGGAAGTAGCAATGAGCCCAAAAAAGAAGGGAAAAAAATACACATTTTACCATAAGTCGAAGAGGGCATTTTTTCTGTAGACACTTTGAATATCTGGAGACTTGGGAAACAAAGAGTTTCACATCCACTTGAGTCTTCTATTGTCAATTAGCAGTTACATGTTGATCTTTTTCTTCTCAATTTTTTGGGATACCATCTTCCAAGTTTTTGCTGTGGCATTGTAATTTTTTTTCTTTTGTTTTTCTGTAGCAACTGCTAAAAAGTATTTAAAAGTGCAGAAGTGGTAAAACTTGGAACTTCTATTCTATCATGTATCTTTACACACAGTAGTAGCATTGCCTTCTGTAAGGATTGCACTGAATGTCAAACTATCATAAAGTGGTTAGTCAAAGCTTTGAAATTAAAAAGTAGGTTTAGATCATTGTATCCATTGCCTTAATAAATAAAGAAGCATTTTAAGAGGATGAAGTTGTTCCTATCCATGATTTAGACATAAGTTCTCCCTCTCATGGTAACAGTATTTCTGTCTGAAAGTTCAAAGAAAAAACTATTGCTTCTTAATTTTTTAGTTTCTTAAAAGTTGGTAATTTGAAACAGATTTCAAATTCATTTGATGATTTGACTTTGAAAATTAGAAACTATTCTAAATACAAAGCTGCCTTTCCTTCTGTTTAAGGCACGGATGTAACATCAAAGGACAAATAGTAATCTTAAATTTTGATAAACCTTTTAAACTGGCTTTGGATGTAACATCAAAGGACAAATACAATTATATATATACACACTACCTGCATTGGAACTTATACAACCTTTGCAAGCACTATAATTACCTCAAGCATTGGTTCCATCAAAACTACAACGATATCCACGAGCACTGCCTCTACCAAGAGCATAAATTATTGAAGAACCAAAGATAAAACTCCCTAAGTGTCAAGTTTGTCATCTAGCTACAGAATTTCATTGGAAATCACAATGGATATAAGGGCCACCATAAGCACTAGAACCACCATGAGGTGCCTCTTGAGATCCTTTGTAGATGTTCAATCTACTATGGAGATCAAAACCACCTTAAGCACTATATGAAAATTACTACAACTTGAGCGAGCAAAGAAATCATTGCAAGCACTACATCCATTGGAACTAGTATGACTCCTAAAAGCATTGAAGTCACCTCGAGCATTGCCTCCACTAGAACTACAATAGCCTTGCAAAGAGCATTGCCTTTGCCAAAACTATTACCTTGGTGAGTAAAAAAATCAGCTTGAGCACTATCTCCAATGAAATCACTAGACCTCTATGAGCATTAGAATCACCTTGAGCATTGTCTTTATAGAAACTAAAATGACCTTTGTGAGCATCACTGTCCACAAAACTACTATGACATGCATGAGCACCAAAATCACCTAAAGCATAGCCTCTACTAGAACTACAGTGACCTCCATAAGAACCACAAACCATAGGAAGGATCCAAAATTGGTATGCCATAAATATTGATGTCAAAGCTTGCTTGTTGCATCATCCTTAGCCACCATGGCAGCAAAATCCTCTCTCTAAAGAAGAAGATGAAGGAGAACCAAGTTTGTCCTTATGTTCATTCTTATCACAATATCTTAAAGCAGTAACCCTAAAATTATAATCCATGCCCTTAACCCATATATTTGTCTAGAACACCATCTTATTACTAGTGTGAGTGATGTGAAAAGAAAGGAGATGGGTCCAATTCCTTAAGAGGTATAGTTAGAATGGACATGTGTCTAGATGCAAAATTGGGAGATAGACAACACCTCAAGAGGCATAGTCAGAATGAATGTGTATTTTGCAGAACACGAGCAGTAGAGACCGAAAGCATTTTGTCGTGAAATGCGAAGCCTAAAAGGACATCAAGAATGCATATGACACTTTAAAAATTAACTCACTAATGGATTTTTTTTTTTTAAATTGAGAATAGGAAAAATAGGGAAACTTCTCTTCGAAATCAATAACAAAAGAAACACTCTCCAAAAGATGATAAGAAGATGTTGAACTTTTTGACTTTGTTGAACAATTTCTTTTATAAAAATTGTAAATGGTCATACTATTTTTTTTGACTTTGCTGAATAATTTTTTTTCTTCAATGTTGTTGACTTTAGAACTTTGAAGGGCAATTCCAAGGTATGAATACAAAAGAGGATAGAGTTGTACACTATACTCCATCTTGTAATAAAATTCTTAGTCCCATACACTAAATTGGTCTCGTGGATGTGATTAAAATCATTTCATTTCATACATATGAAGAACCTCTCCAAATTTGGTGATACCAACATTGATGTCGCTACACCCTAAAGGCAAAACCATATCTAATAAGAATTCTTTCATCGCTATACAAGTGTCTATAATGAAAGAGAATATGATGATGCTTAGTCATATGCCTAGTGCCTCTAGAATTTGTAATTCACTTGTACAATGAAGAGGGTGGCTAATAAGCTAAGTGCACAATAACATGTGCACTATTAGAAGAGGCACCTTGATGTCATGAGAGATGTAAAGAACCCTATTATCTAATCATGCCTTCTTAATTCTATCTCAATATACTATAGTCTAACAACTCAATTCTTGGAACATTGACCATCTTTCTTATAGTATATACAAGTGACCTGCGTCTTTTTAGAGGTTTTGGACTCTTTGTTCTTAGGTTTTAATGTCTTCGTCTCATATTTGTGGAAATTTTTTGTATGAGCATGCGAGCATGCAATAAGAATATTATTACAATTTATGAGAACAACTTGAAAATGCATTGAAAGTGTTATAATATCTTAAAGGCTCACAGAGGTAAGTTAAAAAAGAAGGAATATCATAACATGAGTAATCATCTTGTATTGGGAAGAGAAGCTCGTAAGAACAATTTGGACTAGTTTGGGATCTTTTTTACTTATACCCTTGAGAATCACAATATTTGCTCTCAAAGTCTTGAACCTAATAATATAATCCTCAACTAGAAAAATCCCCCAACTTAAGAGTAGCAAGCTCCATATTCAAGTTGTTCATGTCCATAGTGTTCAATTTTCAAACATGTTCTTCAACTTCATCCATAGAATTGGGGTCCATTTTATCCTTAATATGAAAAAGTAGATTTGGATTGCGCAATAAGAAGACCCGAGGCTATGTCTTTTTGAGCAAGTAGGGTTTTCTCATCAATAGTTGTTATTGTTGCCACATTAAAGATGCTCCACAAGCCTTTACTTCATAGTAAACTAACTATTTGGGAAGATCAAATGCTATAATTCCACTTATTGAGACAAGTAACATAGGACTTGGGATCCACCATGGTCCTATGCAAAATCATCCCTACACCTACATTGTAGTCGAAAAAAAGACCACCACTATGTACATCATAATAAATTATGTGATCTAAAAAATGCTCAAAATGCTTTCATGTTATAGAGTTACGACCTTCAAATAATTTGCCCTATTAATTGCCCGAGGCATGAAAAATTTAAAAATTCAAACCTTAGGTTCCTTTCAAGTATCCAAATTTATCACATGGCATGCACTAATTGGCTAGATTAGAATTTGCTTTTGAACCTATACTTTGCCATTGTTTGCTAGATCAAGTGGAATAAGGACACTTGTTTTGGTTTGACTAAGGTTAGACACCTCCTTTTATATATATATATATATATATATATATATATATATACATCATCAATTTTACCTCCCAAAGGTGCCACATTGGTTGTGCACACCACATCCTCCATCCCAATCCACATCCACAACAAAGCAACTGTAATGAGGGTGTCATACGAGCGCACAAGGGTTGGAACCCCGATCTCTTGGCCATAATCCCTAAGGCTAGCTAGTCTAGTTGGGCATCGAAATCGAAAACCATAGTCTTGTAGATTGTTATGCACCCTACCAAAATGTGGAATATGCCAAACATGCTAGTGGTGTACAAACTAGGCTAAGAAAGGGAGGGGGTTTTGAACCCTTGACCCCTTGGATTTAGGCATTATGGCATAGTCATTGTGGCCAAGGCACCAAGACATGCCATTGGGAAGGGAGATATGAGTGGTTCATGAAGAAGTGATCCAATGTCCAAATGCCTTGCCAACGATACCCCAAAGGGATTGTGTGTAATTATATGAACCATTAAATCACAATATAGGAGGGACTTATAAGGTAGGAAATTTGCCCCTTTCCTTCCTTCCTAAGTTAAAAAATTCAAAATACAAAATTTGAAAACAAACCTCACACCTTTGCAAATATTGTTCAAAACCCAAAATGGATGAATGAAGTGAAGTGTCAAATTGCTCCCTCATCCCCCTCTGTTTAATTATGCCTAAATAAATCCTTATTATTTATGTGGGAATACTTTATATGTGATTTTAATATCAAAGTTATTTCCCTTTGACTAAAGTCATCTATAGATGGAATCTATGAAGCATTCTTGGTTCCGTTATAGCCCAATTTTAAGAGTCATCATATGTGATGCTAAAAGATTTTCCCAAACATCTATCAATACGTCGAGGATGTCCATATAATTTTAACAATGTAAGTGGTATTTTATAAGACATGAATACCATGACAATATCGGATGAAGAAGACCAAATAGATGTTAAGAACAAATATTTGATGGAGATCACCTTGACTTGTTGCTCCAAAGTCTAGGACATGGATCCAATATGAAGCAATTGAAGCATTGGTGGATGACATAACTTAGGTTTCAAGAAATCATAAAAATGATTCAACCAATAAAACTATTGAAGCACTCTTTAAAAATATATATGTAGAATTGTTACTGCAAAACAAGATCAAACATTGCAACAAGATCAAGTAATGATGATTTAGAACTACTTAGAAAGGAACAAATAGAATAAACATAATACCCATACTATCACATAGAGAAAATCAAATAGAAAGATAGATGCAACATATGAGGAAGGTACCCTTAAACACTAATTACCTTCTTCACTTATAATGAAAATGATCTCCAACCCATACAATGGATGGTTGAGGGTAGAGTATAAATACTCATTTTTTTCAATGAGTTTACATAAGTTTTTATGAGGGGTCTTGGTTTCCTCATACTGAGTGGGGTTTGAACTTTGGACCTCCCAAAGAGAGGCCAAAGTCCCTACTACTGCAATAAGCTTGCAACTCTTAAATCTCACCACTAGTTATTTTTTTCAATGAGTTTACACAGGTTTTTATGAGGGGTCCCGATCCTCTCATACTGAATGGGGTTTGAACCTTGGACCTCCCAAAGAGAGGCCAAAATAATCCTTTTAATATAAGGCACAAATCTTAATAAATGTCAATTGGTTAATCTAATATCACATGCATCACCTTATATAGTGTCAAATGGGCTTGTAGGCTTATATAATATAATACACAATCCATGGTTGATCATGGCCTAGTAATTGAAAGATACACATTTCAACAAGTAAAATAATGTAAAATTCATATATCACTATTGAAAGTTGTGATACTAAATATAACAAAAAGAAAATCAAGAAAAAATTTGAGTTCTAATTTAAAATTGCTTAGAAGTGAGAAAATGTGAAGGACCAAGTGTCTCTTGAGATAACCAAGAAAAAATCTATTATATATAAGAATAATGTATTGTATTGATGTTGTGCATGAATATTTAAAGAGTAGAAGTGTTTTAGTGGGGATTTGGTTCAAAATTCATTTTTTGTTCACTTTTTCATATGTTGTGTTAATCTCTAATCTATGGTACCACCACATCCCACATGTTGATATTAGATCTTGGATTTTGTAGAAGTGGAGAGCTTGAGGTTTCGATTATCTTCAACTAGAGAATATATAATCCAAGATTATGTAGGAAAACTTCATATATTCTTGTTGCAATTGTCACGGCTCATGGTAATATTTTACTACCCATCTTAGAATTGAAAGTAGAAAATTATGATTAATAGTGCATAAGCATAAGGACTTTGTTGATTGGCAAATAAGTGTGGAGTGTTATGGACAATGGAAACAAAGAACTAGTAGATTGGAATAATTTATGAGCCACAAAAAAAAGAATATGAAGGAAGCACAAAGAAAAGATGCCTTGGATCTATATCACATGCGAACATATCTTGATGTAAGCATTTCTCCAAGAATTGAAAGTGTTACGACTACAAAGGAGCTAAGGCACCCTAAAGATAGTTACTAAGGGTCCGATCAAGTGAAATTAGTGAAGTTATAGCAATTGAAGAGAGAATATGAAAATTTGAGAATGAAGGATAGTAAAAAAATGAGAGATTATTGTGTAAGGGTGTATGGTATTGTGCACTAAATGGTTATTTATAGTGAATGTTGTCAAGGTGTTGAGAACATTGACACCAAACTAGAATAAAAGTGCCATGGTTATCATAGAGAGCAAAGATATAAAGAAGTTGGAGTTTGATGAATTGGTGGGATCATTTATGCATTATGAGGAAAATGTTAAAAATATTGAAGATAAAAACTTGGAGCAAGCTTTTAATTCCAAGGCTATAATGTTAAACAATAATGGGGCTAGCTCAAGCTCCAATTCCCAAGGACAAATAGTAGATCAACAAAATCAAAATTCCTACAAGTGGAAGAGGCTAAGGTAGAAGATGATGCTATACTAGAACAAGTAGAGGAAAATTTGTGGATAAGAGGAATGTTCAATGTCATTATTTGCAGAAGATATGACAAGTATGAAAAAAATATAGAATAAAGACATCCAATGAAGAAGGAAAAAAAGGAAACTTCTCACATGAAAAAGGTGATAACTCAAAAAATATATTTTTGTCATGTAATATGGTAGAATTTTTAACTAAAGAGTTTTGTTACCCAAATTTTAGTTGTTCAAATCATATGACCAATAATAAAGAGTTGTTCATGGAGTTGAATAACTCATTCAAGAGTAAGGTGAAATTTGGAGACAACAAAGCATTGAAGGTTGAAGGAAAATGAACCTTACAAATTGACACAAAAAATGGAAAGAAATATATCCAAAACACTTACTTCACACTATGATTGAAGCACAATTTGGTGAAGGTGTGCAACTTGTAGTGAAAAACTATAAAGCGGTGTTTGAGAATATTTAGTGCATCATCTATGACAGAAAATTGGAATCAAGCAATGACCATTGTACCAATGATAAAATATAATGTTTCCTTGGAAGCTTGGAGAAGAGATCAATTTGTGTCATACAAACATTGAGGATAAGAGTTGGATATAGAATCGAAGTTATCATTGTTTGAATTTTCAAAACTTGTATTTGTTGAATGCTATAAAGGAATTATCCATGGATTGACTTCGTATAGAAGCAATAAGTGAAGTGTGTGGAGGTTGCAAAATGGAAAACATCATAGAGAGAGATTTCCAAGAGAAAGATCATGGATAACATCATATCCATTCCAACTAATTCATTGTGATCTTTGTGGTCCAATGCACACACTAAATATTGGTAAATACTTTATCACTAGAAAAAGTTGGGCATATTTTTTGAAGAATAAGAGTGATGCTTTTGGAGTATTCAAGAGTTTCAAATCGATAGTAGAGAACTAAAGCGAATATAAATCAAAATATTAAGAAATGATTATGGTGGCAAGTATTGTTCCAAGAAATTTAATCAATGTTGTGATAAGCATAGGATAAGAAGACGATTGACAATAACTTATACACCTTCACAAAATGGAGTAGTAGAAAGGCATAATAGCACAATCACGAAGATGTCAAGAAGCATTATACTAGCAAAATTTTTGGGCAATCATGTGTGGGCTAAAGTTATTGCAATAATAATATACATCCTCAATAGAAACCCTATAATTTCTATAAAGAATATGACTCCTCATGAGGTATGATTTAGAAAGAAGCCTTCAGTGAGTCACTTGAGAGTGTTTGGTTGTTTGGCTTATGTTCATATTGAACATAAGAAGAGGAAGAAGTTAAATCTAAAGAGTCAAACAAGCATTTTTTTTAGTTATTTTGAAGAAAACAAGGCATATCAATGTTATGGACCCAAATTTAGACAATGCGTCATTTATATAGATATAATTTTTAATAAAGTGAGGGTATATGGACAACAAGCAAAAAAGAATGAGAAGACAGTCATGATTGAAGATGTTGTGTCACAAGCATCAAGTGGAGGTATAAGCATTTCTCCAAAGATAAGCACAAAAGGGAAGAGAACATTATAATTACATCCAATCTACTACATGTTGAAATGGAATTTTGGTAAGAGGTTCATAGGAATCCAAGCACAAGCTCAATAACAAAGGAAAAAGGAATAACAAGATAATATGGTGAACTATGCACTATTGTCCAAGATTGAAGTAGAACCCTCAATTTTTCAATAAGCAACCAAAAATAAGGTATAAACCAAATCTATGAAAATGATTGAATGGAATTGAATAGAAAAATACTTAGAAGTTGTGTGGACTTACAAAGAACAATAATATATTTGGAGTGAAGTGGGTGTTCAAGAGTAGATACAATAGGGATGGATCAATTGAAAGACACAAAGCAAAGCTAGTGGCAAATGTATATGTACAAAAAACTGGCATAGATAATTATGAGAGATATGCAACCAATAGAAAGACAACACAATAAAATATACTTCACCTTAACATCCCAAAAAATATCGAATTACAATAACTTGATGTAAAGTGTGTTCTTGAATGAAAAGAATGAAGAAATATAAGTGAAACAACCACAAGGCTTTGAAGTTCAAGGTAAAAGACATATCTACAAGTTGAAAAAAGAATCATATGGACTCAAATGAGCACAAAGGTCATGGTATTCAAGAATTGATACATACTTTTTAAGTGTAGGTTTGTAAGAAGACTGAACTTGCATCGTACTATAAAAGGAAGGTAATGATATTTTGATTGTTTGTTTGTATGTTGATGATCTAATTTTCACACAAAATTCATCTAGAATGAAGAGAGAGTTCAAGAAAACCATGTTGCAAGAATTTGAAATGAATGATTTGAGTTTGATGCATTATTTTCTTGGCATGGAGGTACATCAAACACATGATGGGATATTCATTTTCCAATCTTAATATATACATGATATGTTGAAGAAGTTTGGCATGCAAATTTGTGAAATATTGTTTTTCCTCTTATACAAGATGAAACAATGTGTAAGGATAATGGAAATGGAAGAGTGGATGTGTAACAATCCATCAAAACCAACTCAAGAGAGAGATTAATTTTTTTAGTAAGGTTCTCAACCATCCCAATATGTTTCTTTCCAACATTCTCAAGGCTTTACCTAATTTGAGTTTAATGTCGTTGTAGATGACACTCAGTGGACAGGAGTGGCCAACATACCATAGTTTTTAGGGTTCAACTTACTAAACCTCATCATTTAGAATGATGCCAAAGTGGTTCCCCACCTTTCCTATACCCTCCATGGTATAGGACAATGCAACCAAAATATAGGTATTATCCTTTAAGGCCCATAACACTTAAAGGGGGGGACACCTATTACCAAACCTTGCCCAAGTTCATCTAGGTAGGTTAATTAGGCATAAGCCTTGGTTCTTAGTTACCACACCTTCGTGGGATAACTAAGGTAATTACCACTCAATTGGAAATGAACATGGTCACTCAAACCTTGATGTTCAAGGTACCACCATTGTTGTCTAGTGAATGGACCCTACAACTTTTCTAATTATGGAAAACTTGATCCTCAACATTCAAGGTGCATCAATTCACAAGAATTTGGCTATTGCATCAATGCAACTCCTTCCAGATTTGTGAGTTTCCTAGCTATTGCATCCTCGCAACTCCTTCTAGGATTCACATCTACCTGGTTGTTGCATCATTGCAACTCCTTCTAGGATTCACATCTACTTGGTTGTTGCATCATCACAACTCCTCCTAGGATTGGGCTATTTTCTTGACTTGGGTCCTAAAAGCAGTTCTAGATCCAACCCATGAACTATTACTTAACCCAAGATAAACATCAAGCAAAAATATAAATACTCCCTCTATAATTAAATGCTTCACTTGATAAAACAACATGCTTCAAACCATAGCACAAAATTGTACAAGAGAACAAGAATATATGTACATCTCATAAGCTTCAAATAATAACACCACTAAGAAGCATTTCATCAATTAAAATACCATAAATTTAATTGATCCAAGTGCTAACATAAAGCCATGTATATAAGCATTTATTTTAAATAAGAATGAGGAATTACAATGCTATATATACTTCTTAAAGAGTTACAATAACCTTTCACCAAAGCAGATTGCAAGATAACATTAACTTTCAAATAAGAGTACTAGACAAATAAATCAATCCTTGATTTTTTTCAATAATCAAACTCTCTTTTTCTTACAAAATAAACTTCCTAGCTATCCATAACTTGAAAGTTTTTATCTATGAAGCTCTCATTTACATAACATATTTACAATTCCAAAACAAGATAAAACCATCTGTATGATTTACAATTCCAAAACAAGATAAAACCATCTGTATGATTTACAATTCCAAAACAAGATAAAACCATTTGTATGAGTAGTGACCATACGACCTCTCTGCAACCTTCTTCATGAAAAGGGATTTCCCACGAATTGAAGAATACTTAGGGATCATGACAACTTTATATATATGCAATGCAATTTATCATGCTCTAAGTAAATTACAAGCAACCATGCATAAGCATTAACAAAACAAACAAATAAGGAGAGAATCTCATACTTCTCTCTATAATGGCTCCTTTACCTACTCAAGTCTTAGGAACCATTATAATTATTTTTTCTTTCTTTAAAGCAAAATATCCAAAGCTATCTTTACTTTCTCATTCTAAAGGACTATCACCCGTATACAAAGTTTCTATACAACAAAGAGCTAAAACAATTATGGAAACATATATCATAAGGCTTCAACTTCCACTTTTAAAAAAATATACTAAAAGAGTTTTCTTTTAAACTTTTCCTTCTAATGAAAAATAGATGATACAAAAATCTCCAACTAAAGCTTTTGCAACATCTATAACAAAAGGATCCAACTCCTCTACATAAAGAAAGAAGACAAATTTGATTCCTTTTTAATTCCTATTTAGCTTGAGCTATATACATTTTCATAAATAAAATAACACAACAACAAGGATTTACTTGCTTAAAATAATAAAAGGCTCGATCTCCAAGCAAATAATAACCAACAAAACTGCTTTAAAAATATTATATCAACACATAAGTGGCCATCAAAAGATTAAACTCAACACCTACCCAACTTCCAACCAAACAAGAGAGGGAACACTGGCTTTGAACAACAAGATGTCTAAGCATTAATAGGGACGTCGATCCAAACTAACCTAAAGATCAAAGGAGACCTCAAGCAATAGTGCATTGGTCAACCAATACATAAAGACAAGAATGCTTAATCTAGGGGCATAAGCTGAAAATATTCAATGCAACAACAAACATCATCTAACACGACAAATACAAACATATACAACATTGCCACGAAAGGCTCACCTATGACTCACAACAAAGAATCAAACTAGCTACACATAGGCCCAGGGAACATATATGACCAACTATCGTGGCGATGACTAAGCACCACAACAACAAAAAGGAGATCATCTTGGTTAGAACAACACTTCGAGGAATCTTTACAAGCAAACACAAGCTTAACTAATTAGGATTACAATCAACAAGAAGGAAATTTTTCCATAACAAAAGCAAGAAAGTAATCCATAGCCACACCAAAGCAAGGAGGTAATCTACAACCAAAACAAAGCAAGAAGGTAATTCTAAAGCCATAAAAAGGCAACATTGCACTTATAAAGTGCTACCTTTGCCAAGCCTTCCCAATGTCTCCCAATAGAGAGTCACGTTGCCAAGTCCTTCCTCTTTCCAAGCTTCTGAATCCTTTTTTCGAAAAAATTTCCTCCGCCCAACAAATCCCATGTGGATTCAAATAAGCTAGGGCATGCCTTCTTGCATGGCCAAGGTAACATATGAAACATTCAAGAATACGTTGCCCAACTATTGCCACCTTTTTCTTTCTTTAATTAAAGCACCACCAAAGCATGACAAATCATAAATAAAAATACCTTCTAAGCTTAATAAGCCATATTAAACTTATTCTAATATTTTAATTAATTAAACTAATTGCCACCTCCATCAAGGGTTAATATTAATTATTAACCTTGATATTAACATTCTCTAGTATTAATAATGCTGGTTATATATTAACACTTCTTTGAAATAATTAATTCTTTGCTTAAAATAAAAACTTAACCAAGCCATAATACATTACGTTGCTTTATCCTTGAGTAAACAACCTTTTAAGATAACCATACATTATCCCCTACTTACTATGAATGACTCCTTTTCCAATAGTAAAATCATGACCTAACGATGTATTCAAACAACAAGCAAATGAGAAAGCAACTACATGAAGGGTATACTTTACCCTTGAGATGTTGATGAACAAGTCATTAACCATCATTTTCCTAAATTTTCTCTCGATTCAAGTGGTTTCCCCCTTTTCAATCTATTGGTGAGAGCTCCTAGTCCTGCAACCATAAAAACATCAATGGTACCATATTCCAAGAATAAAATCCAAATCATAAAGTGCAACTACCACACTTATTGACATCACAAAAATGAGGCTATGCATTAAAATTCCATGCAACCATACATAAATCATTGTCAATTATAAGTCCTGCCAAGGAGGGATGTTACAGGATGAGAAAATAGAAGTTTGATTGTCAACTCTATGTTTTTGATAACAATAAGATCAAACATTACATATTTAGTCTCCTTGGTTTCAAGATTTATAAGTCATCCATCAAAAGAATGAGAGAAGCTAAGAGAATTTTGAGCTATGTGAAAGAGACTTTAGATTATGGAATTCATTATACTTTAGCCAATAAGATTGAGATGATGAGATATAGTGATTTAGTTAGGGAAGGCATAACTAATGATAATAAATCTACATTAGAAAAATGTTTCTCATCGGGAATTGTATTGGTAACCTAGACTTCAAAGAAATAAGCAATGGTTGCACTCTTAACAATAGAGGTTGAGCATATAACAACATCGAAAAATACACAATTAGTATGGTTGAGGCGGATCCTAGAAGACTTTGGGTTAAAAGCAAGAAAGGCTAACTACCATTTTTTGTTACAACATGAATGCAATTCAAATGATTAAAAATCCTAATTTTCATATAAGATCAAAGCATATTGAGTCAAGACATCATTTTATTAAAGATTTAGTTAAAAAGGGGATGTTGAATTGAAACACTATTACTTAAAAGATCAATTTTGATAATAAATGTGATGAAAAGATAGAACAAGACACAATTAGAATTGCAACTAAAAATTAAAAAGGAAAAGATATTTTCACCCATATTTGAAGAGAATGTGAAGCATCAAGAGTCTTTCAAGACTATTTTGTGTGATAAGAAACCACTCAATCTAGATCTAATTTTGAAAACATGGATGAGATTACTTCAAGACAAATATGGTGATAGGGTTTCAAACATTATGTACAAGGAAGGAGAATACAAATGGAAATAATTTTTTTTACAAGTATATGACATTTATGCTAGGAGGCAGTTGAGTAGAAAGATAACAACAATGATTATTTTGAGAGAAGTCAAGGATAAGCTGATTTGAAAATTGAATAGCTCTAGAGAATACACAACAAGAAGAAAATATAATGTATAACACCAAAAAAATAGGAATACCACAAGAATATGGAGAGATATTTGGGATAGCCCAAGCATTCCTAAAGTTAAAATGTTTGTTTGACTAGTAAGTCATAGAAGAATTTTATCTTCGGATAAACTTATAAAAAGGGGTTTTCATGGCCCCTCACAATGTGTTCTATGTAAAAAGGAGGAGAGTATAGCCCATCTCTTGAGACAATTTTCAATAGTCTAGAAACTATGGCAATGGATTCTTAATATGTTTGATAAATGCATGGTGATGAATGATAAAATTGAAGAATGGTTAAAGCAATGGTAGAACACTTTTAAAAGTGAGGCTTTACAAACAATCTAGAATATAGATACACTACTATGGACTATATGGTTGGAAAGGAATATAATAATATTTAAATAAAAGGAAAGCAATTTAGAGGTGATGAAAAGGAAAATTTGTTTAGCCATAGAGGAGGCTAAACTAGTCCTATCAACTCACCCAATCCCTAATCTTGAACCAAAGATCCTCGATATTTGGAGTCAAGTCATCAAATGGAATTATGATATTGGGTACATGAGAAACAAAAAGAAGGCAAAGAATATAAAGTGGAAACCACAAAAAATGGAGTTGGTCAAATTGAATTTCGATGGAGCTTCTAAAGGAAATCTAGTACCAATAAGAGGAGGAATAATTAGAAATAATAGGGGAGAGAGTTTGTCTCATTATGCTAGATTTAAGACAAATATTGAAGCTAAAAGCTTGTGTGGTTTTGAAAGGGTTAAAAATTACAGATAAATGGATGGAGGGTGATTCACTAATAATAATATATGTAATCTTGAGGAAAGCAAAGGCCCCATGGAACATACAGGAGATAATTATGGAAATACAAAATGTTGCTGCAAAGTTTGAAGAAATTAGGTCTTCAGGTTTTCACATATGTTAAGGGCTTAGTTGTCAACTTCGTCGAATTTTATAGATAAAATTTAAAATTCGTCAAATTTAAAACTCTAACGAATTTATTCGATGAATAAACCCTAAATTCGATTAAAAAAACATAAAAAAATTATAAAAAACATAAAATGAACAAAGTCGCAGGCAGGGAAAACGTGGATTTCATGGCTGTGTTTAGCAAGGGTGCAGTGAAGGATCCGAGCATTCCAAACCTCTGGACAAGGGATAAGACCATAATTCTAATGGCTTCTTTTCCTATATGACCTTGATTTATTTTTCAAATCCTTGTGCAGCTTATCTCCTTCAATCCGTGTTATAGATTCTGCCAAATGCAACACAAGTACAACCATTCTCGTGATTCGCATTTTTTATTTTATTTTACTTTTATCAAGCCATATTTTATATTCTGCCAAATGTATGTAGCGCAACACGCATTTTTATTTTGCTTTTATCAATAATTCCAACGAATATATTATACGGTAAAACCTTTTCCAAACCCCAATAAAAGGGTAATTATGTTTGTGCTATGTAAGAGGACACCATGGTGAGCTTATAGAAATTGCTTTTTAACCTATAAGTTGAGAGAATGGACAACAATGATAGTTCTTGGTGATTTTTTTAAGAATGAATTTATTATTTGATTTTTTTATTATAATTGATAGAAAACTTGTAATTTATTTTTTAAAAAATTATTGATTTAAACATTTGAAAATTTTCTTATTTGTTAAAAAAATTATTATGTTTAACTAAAGTTTTAAAAATGTTTATATTTTTAAAAATATTTTAAAGTATATATTTAAAAATATATTAAAATCAAATATTATAATTTTGTATTTTTTATTTTTAAATTTTATATAAAAATAAAAAATAAAATTATTTAAAAAATTATGTGTATTTATAATAATCGAATTTTATGTCGAATTTTATTTCGAATTTTTAAACATGTTGAATTTTTTTCGAAATTCAAGAGTATCGAATATGAAATACGAATTCGAACTTGATAACTAAGGTTAAGGGAAGAAAACAAATGTGTAGATAGGTTATAAAATAGAGGTATTTTAATTGATAATCGTGAAGTTATATTCTCTTTTCTATGGTTAGAGAAAATAGTATGTTTAGCTGAAGCTATCAAGAAAATGTTGACTGCTTGAATAAAAAAATGATTAAAATTTACTTTAATGTTTTCCATTGATAATATTTGTTTTATTTTGTAACATTAATGTGTTTTCATATAAACTATATATTACAATTCTTGTGCTTACACTTATGCTTCAAGAAGGAAATTAGCAATCTAGATATGGTAAAGTGAACTATGATAGTGCAAAGTTTTGGAAATATTATTCTACTAAGATATAATGCATAGATAGTAGAGGTGAAGTTTTGGTTTTATGAAGGTTGTTGTTACAAGAAAATGTTAAGAAGGATGTTGAATTTTGAAATAATTGTATTCACACAAAAAATTGAAGATTCAAAAAATGAAAATGTTGGTCAAATATCTGCCTAAAATACAAACATGTGTTTGTATGCCCTAGACACGACCAAAATTGAAAGGTCGAAGGAAATAAATGTCCCCCGTGCCAATCTCCAGAGAGGGCTGGCTTCCTTACTAATCCTACACTAGTTTAATACTACAATTGCAGGAAAAAAATAGAAATAACATAAATGAATGAGAAATATAGCCATAGGCCAAAGATGTAGAATTGGGGAGAGACTAGCATCAAGAATTTCAACCAAGCATGGTAGCAACATAAGATGGAGAGAAGGCAAAGAATTTACTTACAGTTCCACAAAGACAACTTCTAGGATCACATTCCAATACTCACTCCCTCATCGAAAGTATTCAAATATAGATGCAAAATTTGAATTTAGCAGTAGATAACATAGATGAATATATAATAGAAATGCTTAAAAGAGAAAGAAGCCACACATAAAAAAATGCTTGCAAAATTAGAAGCCGAGTCTCTTCTATTACGCAGGAAACTTGGATAGTTTTTTTACAGAATATCTATCCTCCTTTTTTACAATGGAAAATGAGTAGTATTTATAGAGGAATTTTACCTCTATCGTTTAATGCACATATGACAAAATATTTACAGACCGGGAACCTCTATGAAGAAATTCTTCCTCAAAATCCTTGAGAATATTCCTCCTGAGACAATGATCCAGTTCCTAAGATAAAATCTCTAGGAAATTAGCATATTTGGGTGACGGTGCACAAAAAATTGCAAAGCTTGGTCATTGACTTGATGCCTCCATCACTCCTTAAAAATTTGCCTCTGTACAGGATGTCTTGGAACTCATGAAAATCACCTTGTGATTTTAATACAATAGCTCCTTTACCTTGAAATCCACAACTTTGGCTACTTATTACCCCAATCATTAAATGCTTTTGATTCACTTGTATTGAGCACCTTCAAAAATTTCTATTGACATTGAAAGTAAAATTTACCCGAAACTGAGCAAGGAGCGAACGTACCTTCTTCAATTTCTAGAAATTTCTCCTTAATCGCACTCCCTTGTGGAGAGGGCACCTCTTGCATTTATTTCCTTATCACAATAACAATCCATGGGTGAAAATGACTTATTACAATGCTTTGAGCCATCCTTTGCGTTGTCTCGCCCCTGGAAGGGATGATTGAAAGTATTTCTTTCTTTCAAAACGAAATTGCCTCTCATAAGACGTCCTCCTTTTCTTAAAATATACATTCACCCCTAGGATGGGTGAAAGGCTCTGTCGCCTTTCATCTTGGGCGAACGTAATTTTGACTTTTCAACGCCCAATCTTTCCACATTCGTCCAAAAACAACATAAAACATTTGACGCGTTGTTGGACCTTTTTACTGTAACTTCGCCCCAAGGAGGGGCAAATGGGGCTTTCACTCCTTACCTGAGGTGAAAGCATGTTTGTTTTAATCTTCTCAATGCATGTTCAAGTGGGGTCCACACATTATATTTTTTATATATGCATTCACCCAAAGGAAGGGCGAAAGGTGCGTTTGTCCTTCTCTTGGGATGAATGTATATTTGACTCTTCCATGCCATCTTGGCACCTCACTATGTTCCTTGCTTTCACTCGAACGTGCCATTATATTGTGATTTCGTCCCAAGGAGGGACACATGGGACTTTCACCCCTCTCTCGGGCGAACACATCTTTGACTGGTCAACGCATTGGTTAGGTGCATCATTTCGAAATTTCGAAGACGTTCGCCCCTAAGTGGGGCTAACGATGCTTTCATCCCAACTTTGGGGCAAACATATCTTTTAATATCGCCATCATATTTCATTCCTCGGCCCGCTTCAAATTTAATATTTTAATTATGTTTTCGCCCGTAAGAGGTGCAAAAGGGACTTTCACCCCTTTCTTAGGGTGAACACACCTTGCCATTTTAACACTCCTTTTTTAATTTTAAATTTCCATATTCACCCTAGAGTGAGGCGAACGGGTCCTTCGCCCATATTTTAAGGCGAATGCGATTTTAAACCTTAGTAAGAAACTTAGTTCACCAGGTACCGTCTTTACAAATAATTTTAAGTGATTTCAATTGATGCCACCAATCAATTCTCCCAACCATTTTTCCTTACAACACCCATTATTTTCAAGCAAGAATTGCAATGAAAATAAAGGAGGTTAACACAAAAACTACAACATATTATTAGCCAAAATACTAGAATCATAATATTAATATATTTTTTGCTTTACAATCAATAAAATTTCATCAAAAATCCCAATGTGGCATAATGTCAAAATTGCCAATATTGCTAGCAGTTCATGGGGTATCCAACTCGCATGGATGCAAGTGATCCCATGCCTTTATCCATTGGGCTTCTTATTGAGTCTTATTACTGGTTGCTTTGGTAGGCGCTTTCGATGTGGATGCCTTCTTTTGTGCCTGCTCTTCTACTACCTTTTAATTTGCCTTTGCTTTTGCAGCTACCCATAGTACTTTTGCTCGCTCTGCTTCTATTGCTGCTTGCTTCGCTGTTGCTTTCTCTACTGTAGCTTGCTCCTCCTGCTCCTTTAAGCTTTCGTAGGTAACTTCGTAGACTGTAATTGCATCAGCCCAAGCATGTGTAGTGAATAGACAAGGTACACTTAGTCACTCGTAAACATACTACAGGTTCTAGACATCTTCTAGGATAAGGCGCTTAGCTCGTTGGGCTAGCTCAAACAGAGATAGCTTCATGTGGATATACTTCTTCATAAGCGACAACACTTGTTCCTTTATGATGGTTTACTCCCACTTATCGAAATCTGAAGTGTCTTCCACAAAAATTTTCCATGTTGCTTCTAAATGTTCCTTTGGTAAAGGTTCACCCTATTCATTAGTAAAATATGGAAAGCCCATATAAGCGAGAGCACCAAAATGGATCATGGAAATAGTATGCTCATGCTCTATTACGTTAAGGATTTTTCAACCTTCTCTCACCAGGTCCATCATTTGGAAGTAGTTGCGCAACATAACTTTGGAAGTAGACCAAGCTTGGTCCATTTTGCTTAGGGGATGAATGTGCATATTGGACTGAGCCAGGGCCTAGATTTTTACAACCATTTTCAAATAAGGTTCTAGCATTTTCTCAGTAGTATCTATTAATTTTTGGCCCAACATAATTTGTATTCGAGTCACAAAAATATATTACAAAACTTGAAATGCTTTCGTTGCTAACTTCTCACAACTCTGACTTGAGCGACGACGGGCTTCCTTAATTGTTTTAAGGGAGAAACCTGCAACTTGTGTGGCCTTCTCTTCCAGTTGGATCTGTATGGACTCAAGTTGTGCCTTCAACACCTATACTTGCTGCTCCAATGCATCATTTTATTTTTAATGTGCCCTACCTTCTTACGTAAGTGTTCATTCTCCATCACCATATTTTCTTGTTGCACCTTAATCATTGCTAAGGCATCTTCAAATTTGACAATTTTAGTTTCAGTATCATAATATCTCTGCTTATAATACTTGCCATGTAGATAAACCAAACTCATATCAACCTGTATATTCTCCATTTTTTTAGTGGGGTCAATCTTGGTCAGGTCCTCTATCACAATCTCACAAGCGTAATCACTCGACGCCATTTCTCCTTGTGGCTTCTGGACCAGGGGAATCAACTTGGTAGTGTGAGCCTCCATGGCAACTAGATCAAATATAACTTTCTTGAGAGGTCAAACTGGAACAAGTGCCTCTTTTCATCTGTGACTCTTCAGCCACCGCGATGAACTGAGGTGCGCTCGATTGATTTTCTCTACATCTAGCTGCTTAGGCACCACCTCAGATTCGAGTAGTAATTAAAACTTAAAAAATGGTGTGAAAGGAATCAAAATCTGTGAATTGTCTAGCTCAAAGGAAGAAGAGGAGACAACTATGAGAGGGGGAATCAAAACAACAGTGTATAGAAGAACCAAGTTCGACTGTAGTTACACTTACTCTAGGAGGGGTTTGCATACTTATAGCCTCAGTGAAAGTGGTGGTAGCAATGGAATGGGAAGGGCACAAAAATAGATTTAGACCTGATGTGAATGAACTGAAAGAAAGGGAAGCTGAAGAGAGGGGAACATAAGTAGTAGTAGTGACTTATGGGTTAGAAGAGGGGAGTGAAATGGATACAGAGGGCATACTGAAAGGGAGAGTGACTGACATAGAAATTTATGGAAATGAACTAACAATCACTCCATGCTCTGAAGTATAAGAAGATAGAAAGAAAGATGTACCTTTGGGTGTGGGCATCATGTGTCCTGGTAATGGAAGCGACTATGTAATAAGTTCTTGTCAGTTCTCCGCTTCCACCTCGAGGTTAACAACCTCCTCCTATTGGTCCATTGGCTACTTGTGGAATAATGAAAATTCTTGAGCAAATTCACTTTGAGCAATCGATACCGGTAGAGACAGATTGACAGTAACTGTAGCAACTACAACTGCTAAAATTGTAATAGCCAAAACTGCAATAATAGATGAAGAAGTAGCACCAGTTCTTGGCCTCTTCACAAATTTTAAAAATAGAAGCACCTCTCAAATAGTTTGCTTCTCCAAAAAAGGTGCCTCGTCTATATCCTGCTTTGCTCACCAGGATATTTTTTGAAATACGTACTACTATCCTTCTTCCTCAGGTATCTCTTCCTCGAATGTCGAGCGTTCTTCTTCAACCACGTTTTCATCGCTGTCAAATTTTTAAAAAATTTGAGGCAAGACCTTGTCAAAAGCAATGGGTTGATAGGCATTAACAAACTCATTGTACACCTTCGAAAATACCTCATCCATTTTCAACCCAAAACTAGACGTATTTTTACCCCTGTGGACCCGCATAATCTACCATTTCATGATCTTCTCTTCGATCCACAGGGGTTGAATCTCTTTCACCTGTCCAAATAGCCCAGGTAGGGGTATTTGATCGCTATGCATTGTTGAATTATACTTAGCTTCCTACTTGTAAAATTCATGCCACGACGGAAGCAACATCATGTCTTCAATGTGCCACTCTAAGTTGCATCCATAAAACTTATTATGATTTACCTAGATATCAGGCCATTGACAACAATGAAAATTATTAGCCTTTATTATCTCCAAAAATTTACCCAACAGGTCATATCTCCATCGTTGTGATAGTTCTATTAGGTGCAAGTCTTGAAGTGCTTCTGTGAGTAACCTGTTTTGCCCGACCTGGTTCACCTCTATACTGTCGAACTTGAACGACATAGTGCAAGTTGTCCTTTTGTCATGCCCTGCTCCATACACATCATTCGTGTAGTTTGTTTGGCACACCACCTCCATGGAAAAAACATGCTTGGTGGTAAAGTATGGGAGCAAGAATGGCTTTCTCGTGAAGCCATAAATTCTGATAACCACTCCTTGAGTTAACAAAAATATGTCACCCTTCTCCACTCTGACAATCACATCCTTCATCACCCACGACACTCTCTTACTTTTATCGCAAATTAATTCAATTGTAGGCCCCAAAAATAGGCGGTTAAAACTATAGTATGACTCTCTCCTTGACAGAGCAAGAGTCCACATATAAACATACAACAATTCATCTCTTTCATCAACTTGTTTTATTGCTATAAATGAAAAATATTGGTGCAAATGAAAGAAGAAATACCAAATAAGGAAGGAGGTATGCTTGAATGAAGTTTCCTCTTCGGTATTCAACTTCTCCAACTGAATGTGCATTTTTTGATATATGAAATCGGCCCAATCAAAATAAATCAAATTCATGTCCCTTCTCATGGCCCTCGAAGCATAAAACTCCACTTGAGATATACATTGTACAAGCATCGCTTGCCATTTGTGAATTGTAGAATCTATCGAAAGACCAAAAAACTATGATAACATCAAAAATAAATGAGGGCTCTTAAATTTGGATAAAGGTTTTGGTAGGTTTTGCAGTTGCCCTAACCGCGACTCTTTGATTAGCTGTGTCTCCATGAAATAGCATATTGTCACGGTAGAAACATATTTTTCTTCTTGCTCATTAACGTGAAACTTCTTGAAACTCATATAAGATGGGGTTTTTTAACCCATAGACAAATGCTTCCCTCACTTCAGTAGTGGAGGTAGAGAAAAGGACCTCCCCATTAGCCTTCTAAACAACCCTGGTAACTGGAGAATAAATCTGGCAATCAAGTTTACCAACTCTGGGCAAGGGTGTATGGGCGTACACAGATGCCAAAATAACTGCGCATGAAATGACAGTCAAAGGGCTCTCCATCGTCACTCCTTGATTTAATACAAATTATATATCCTACCAAATTTTTACCATGTCCTTGTTGGTAATTAAGCATTTTATGACCTCTGTAATGGTGCCAGAGTATGGGTCCAAATCTACATTTTTATTACTACGAGCCTTCTTGGATTTTAACCCACCTTCTACTTTCTTTTTTGACTATTTGGGCTTTGCAGCCTCTTTAAATTCTTTGATTTTCTTCCTCATTCTGTTAATCCTATCAACTCGATAGTTTTGAAGATGTTCTACAATTTTTGCAAGTAACAAACTCGAAAACGCACCGACAGGAAAATTCTTTAAAAATTTCAACTTTTGAGCGAATTTACCTGTGCTCTATTTATAGGGTGCGCTTCAACTACCGGAGTAAATGCAGTAAATTCTCATGGTGGATTCGGGAGGAGTTGTGCTTTGCTTCCATTGGTGGGCACTATTCACAATTCTGCTTTAGCAACTGATTTTGTAAATTTGTCGTAAAATCCTCCTTAAAATATGTGCCTTTCTACTGTGTAGAACTTTGAAAAGTGTGCCCTGGTTGCTAAAATTACCTTTAAAAAAATAAATTTGCTACCTGGGATCTAATGGATGCCCTCACTTTCGTCGATGTGATATTTCATGCCTCATGAACGCAAAAATGTCCCCCAACACAAATCCGGGCGCACATTTTAAATTAAATGCCCCGACAATGCGTTTTAACGTGCATGCACAATCTTCAAAATTTACCACATGCCAGAGGGTGAAATTGCTTTGAGAGAGCACTCTTGAAACTTAATTGCACTTGAAAAACCATCACACTCTGAAAAAGCAATAGAGGACAAAAATGCTTATGAGGTGCGCTTGATCTTCTTTCCTTTCACTCCAAAAACGTCTTCAACTTGACTTGTTTGGTTTCATGGCAAATATTCTCATTTTTAAATAATTTTGAGATTTTCTATTTCGCCCCTTATTTAGGAAAAGCATAGATTTTATTATAAAAACTCCCCTGATTTACAATTTAATTCCTACTTTTTCAAAAAGCTTTAAAATAGAATTCTTGCTTTTTCCTTTTTCATCATCCCACTTTTAATTTTATCAAAGCTCCATCGAAAATTTTCACATGCATTCTTTTAAAATGCCCGAGATTCCAACTACTTTTGTCACTTTGCCTTTATGAAGAGCTTCCAGGTTGACTATTTTTTTTTTTTTTAAATTGCTAGTGCATTTGTTATTATCCACCATACTATTTTCAGCAAAAGCGTGGAACTTGGGGTGAAAATCCTTTAAAACATAGCGTGAGCTTTTAAATTTCCTTTTAGTATTTTCGCTCCAATGAGGGGCGAGCAGGGGTTCGCCCCTCATTCGGGGTGAAAGTATTTTTGACTATTTTTGTTAGGTTGACTTTGCACCTTCGTACTTCATTTTCTCTTACAACATACGTTCGCCTCCCTTTGGGGGTGAATGGGGTTTTTACCCCTTTGTTCGGCAAAAGCATTGTTGACCATTTTTTACTTTGCCACTGTGTTCGAGACCCATGATGCGTTCAACCCATTGGGAGGTGAATGGTGCTTTCACCCTTTTTCGGGGTGAAAATGATTTTGATTCTATTTGTACTTTACTTGTCAGCACCAATACTTTCTCCAGGTATCTCTGAATGCCTTCTCTGGAACATTTTTCCATTTTAACTTGGAGATAAAGCAACCTTTCAACTTTGGAGCTTTTCAAACTTATTCAAGCTTTTTAGCACAACCACTAATTCTGCCCAAAATTGTAATATGTCCTCATAGAAATATTTGAGGCGAAATTATTTTTTCTTAGGGGGCAATTCCCAAAGCAAAGTTTTTCAAGGTAAGCTTGGCATCTTTAGTAGAGTCCACACCATACTTTTTTTTTAATACCAAAAGGATATATTATAAAACAACAAAGTGCTTGTAAATAAAATATGTACATATTTACACCTCGTACCTCTTGATTGCCTCATTGAAAATAGGCCTTCAGATGAAGACCGTTAACTAAAATTGAAAGATCCCAACCATCCATATCTCGAAGATAATATGCATTCACCAAATTCACTGTAGAAACTTGAAATGGACCTTCCCAGATCGCATCAAACTTGTGGTGCTTCCCTGGCTTGGCTTTGTTCTCATTCCATTTGAGGACCAGATCTCCCACCTAAAACTTACGTTCTATTGTCTTCCTTCCAAACCACTTCTGCTTTGCCTTAGTGTGTTTGGTGAAAGCTTGATACACATTTTCTCTCTCTTCCTCCAACTGCAACAATTGAGCCAACCTTGCACTCTGAAATAAATGTAATTTTTGGAGGACAGGAAACTCGATGTGAGTGGGTAACATTACCTCTTTTTCATACACCAAAGAGTAAGGAGAAGCTTTGATAGAATTTTTTACTAAAATCTGATCTGCCCACAGAGCCTGATTTAACAATAAGTGTCAACTTCTTTTATTGTTTCCCAGTGTCCTCTTTAAGATTTGAAGTAAGTTTTTATTTATGGATTCGGCGAGGCCGTTTCCTTATGGGTAATAATTGGATGAAGTATTCAGATAAATCCCATATTTGTTCGTAAATTTGGTGATATTGACCCCAATGAATGGAGTCCTATTATCTATTATAATAGCATATGGAACACCGAAATGGGTGATTAGTCCCTCAAGGAAGGAGATAATTATAGCCTGAGATGATTTTTTGGTTGGAATGGCCTTAGCCCACCTAGTAAAATAATCAGTTACCATTAGGATATATTTGTGCTTAGCGAAAGAATGAGGATCAATAACACCAATGAAGTCCAGGCCCCACTACTAAAATGGTGCTTCCACTTGAATTGGATGTAGAGGTACCAATTGTCTCTTAGTCCAACCAACATACCTCTAGCTGTTATCACAACTTTGGCTCACCTTATGTGCATCTGCAAAAAGAGTAGGCCAGAAATATCCAACTCGGATGATCTTCAAGGCCATAGGCCTTCCTACATAATCTCCACCAAATAGGCCAGAGTGGAATTCCTCCATGAAATTTTGTTTCTATAACACCTTCACACATTTTAGGAGTACTCCATCTATATTCTTATGGAAGAGTCTGCTTGGCAATAGGACATATTTAAGTGCTTGTAGTCTGAATCTTTGTCGTTGTGATGCATCAAGATGTGATGGAAATTTCCTAGATGTAAAGAATGCCACGAGGTCTTCAGTCCAGTCACAATATACTATAGCTCGATTTACAAAATAACCTTCACTGATATCCTCATTTTGTACTGAAGTCAATATTTTAAAAGTTGCACTTTTGGCCAATTCTTGGTAGAGAGCTCGTCCACGGACCAACTTAGTCGATCGGATCTCCACATCATATTCTTGAATCTTTGAGACCCAACCTACTCTCTTGTCACCTAATTCCCCTTGAAGAATAAATTTTCTAACATCTGGGTGAATAACATAGACTACTATCTTGCTCTGTGAAATGAAATGTCAAAATTTCTTTAAGGATTTCATAACTGCATACACCTATTTTTCAATGAAATTATACTTTTCTTGGTGCGATGAAATCACTTGGCTCAAAAATACGATGGGATTTTCATCTCCATATTCTTGCTTATGGGTGAGGACATCAGCGTAAATCTCCTGCTCGCCTACTATATAAAGTATGAAATATTTTGATTAGTCTGGGTTAATCAATATTAGTGCTTGAGTGATTCTCTCCTTTATTTCCTGAAACATCTATCTTTGTGCTTCTATCCACTTAAAGTCTACATTTTTCTTTAGAATCTTGATCATTGGTTTGACTACTTGAGCAAAATCAACAATGAATTTTCAAATTAAGTTAATCTAGCCAAAGAATGATTGTAGATCCTTCTTGTTAACTGGCAGTAACAATTTCAAGAGAGCCTCAGCTCTCACAGGATCAATCGCCAGTCCTTCCTGGGAAATCACATGTCCTAAGAGTTTTCCTTCTTTGACAGAAAAAATGGATTTCTTTGGATTAATGGAAATTCCAAATTCTCGATATTTTTTGAACACTTGCCTCAAATGAGAGACGTGCTCTTCCCTGCGGTGTGAGAAAATAGTCATATCATCAAGGTAAATCACAATAACTCTATTCAAAAACTCACCAAAAGCAATGTCCATAGCTCTCTAAAAGGTAGCGCCAACATTTGAAAGATCGAATGGCATTATTTGATAGGTGAAAGTGCCCCAATTTGTAGTAAATGTTGTCTTGTGTTGGTCTTCATCCTTCACCCAGATCTGGTTATAACCAGAGAAACCATCCAGTAATGAAAACCTCTATGCTCTAGTGACTACATGCAAGATTTGGTCAATCTGTGGCAATGGATAGTGATCTTTCAAAGATGCTTGGTTCAGATTTCGAAAGTCCACACATAGGCGAATATCTCCATTCTTCTTTTGAATTGGAACCAAGTTTGCCACCCATGTTGAGTGCTTAATAGGATAAATTATTTTTACCTCCAACATTTTTAATAGCTCTGCCTTCATAAGCACTTCAATTTTTGGGTTGATAGGTCATTGTTTCTATCGAAAAGGTTTTACCCCTTCTTGCAGTTCAATAGTATGTTGGATTACATTTTTATCATATCCTTTTAGATCATGGTAGCTCCATGCAACGATGTCGAGGAACTCATAACACAAATTTTTGATATATTTGAGCTCTTTTGATGTACAATCTATTTTGACTTTGATAATCTTCTTAGGTTCTAGTTGCATTTCCTTGTACTCCTTCACATCCACCTTGATTTTGTGTTTCTCCACCCGATCATTCTAATCAAACAAACTCTCAAGAGAAATCAGCCCCCTAGGAATGTGATTATTCTTCAATTGAATCATTCCCTCCATTTCTTCTTCGGCCAATGTTCTATCTTCTACACTAGCAACCTCCTTAATCAAGAAGTTCACTATTTGTTCATCATTATCAAACACTTTCCAATAAAGATTCTTATCGGGGATCGAGGGTCTATAAATTACCCTCACAATCTTGGGCTTCCTGACCACTTGCTCTACAGGAGAGAAATTGGCACCAAGAGAAGCTAAGATATCTGCATGTTTGTTCTGCTCCCACGAAATCACCTGAATGTTCAATGTAGTAAATGACTCAAAAAAATCCCATACCTTATTACGGTAGGCCTTCAAATAGTGCTACTTTGACACACACTTGTTTGTAGTATGATTGACGATGAGCTTAGAATCTCCAAAGATTTGCAGCTATTTTATTCCCAACTTTTTTGCTTTCTTCAAACCAAGGTATAACGCTTCATATTCGGTGGAATTATTCGTGCAACTCCAAGTTAGGAATAGGTCTTCTGCAACCCTATAGGAGAAACAAGAACAATACCAGCCCTTACGCCATTCTTGCACCTTGCACCATCAAAATACAACTTCCATAGCTGATCAGAGATAGGGTCTGGGGAATCAAAGATTTCTTCTTCAGTCTGCTCAGGTTTAGTTATAGTGTAACAACCAATATCGATTTCCATCATCACATTGAAAAATGCCAATGAGAATTCACCCTCCAAGCGGAGCTCACCAAGAGCTTCTTCCATCAAATCCACCTCTTGCATTTCCTTTGTCATCATGTTGAATGCATTAGTGGGCTTTTCTTCTTCCTCCAATTTTTCTATATGAAAAGTAGATGGCTTTTCATTATAGATGTGGATTCTTCTTCCCTTGAATGGGATTTCCAAATGTGAATAATCCAAGGAAAGATATCCTCATAGTTTCACTATGAATTCCCTCAAAATGCACATGCTAAAGTATGGTTCTAAGTCAACTACCACCACCTCTTGGATGACAGTGATTTGAGGTATATTGTGTAGAATGATAGAAATATCCTTGATTACTCCAACCATTTTAATCGGGGTCCCATCCAACTACAATATGCCTAGACTACTTCTTGTGTATTCCATTCCCATTACTTCACATACTACCTTTGGCATGACAGTAGTCGTAGCACTAGATTCAATCATACAATTATGCATGATCCACCCTTCCATTATGAGAGACAAATAGAATGGAGGTGGTCTATTCTTTCCAATGGTAGAAGTCGATAGTGTCTATGCTAGCACCATTTGGGAATAACTTTTCTTTTGATCTTTTTCAGATTTGAGAGACTCTTGCAATAGGTCAACTTGTCCAGGTAATTGTAATGCATCATATAAGCTCACCTTTGTAGGAATATTCTTCATTTCCTCCACAATATTATAATTGGAAGTACTAAGGGTATTTTCTTCTACAACCTGCTCATACTTGTTTTGATATTGTTGAGTAGCTTCCACCCTTTGCTGCTTAGTCAATGATGGGTATTTGAGGTGCTCTTTAGCTTGTTCTTTTGCCTCCATTTGCACTTGAGCGGTTGTAGGTTGTGAAGCTGATACCTTTATCTACAACTTCTCTTGAGATTTCTTGGGTAATATATCCTTCAATAAGATAGAATCTTACTGCTTCATTGATGCGCCAGGCATTTTTGCTTGCGGTTGTACTTTTTAATTTTGCACCTTTTGCTTAGCAGGAACTTTCAAAGGCTCCATTTTCGCTGGATCAATAGTCACTGGCTTCTTTCTAGCCCTCGTGAGGACTGAAAACTTACTCCAAATATGGGACCATAAAGTTATGATCAGCTTCCATTATCATATTGACTTGTCCACTAGAAAATTTTTTGCTAATGTCTATACATAGTTCAAATGAACCATGCATGTATCTTCTCCATGAGGATCATTACAAGTGGAGCACCAATATGCTTTCTTTGATGTACTAGTTTCTTCATTTGCAAACATAATTGTGTTCCTATTAGGGCCCTTGCTAGTGGTTGGTTGATCCTTAGTAATTGGTGGTGTTTGAAACCTCCTCAACCAAAAGTCCACTTTAGCTTGTTTCTTCTTTACTATCGTGATTTTGTTCGACATTGTCCGTACAACTAAATTAATAGATTGCATTTCTTGTAATAATTTCATGTAAGAATCAAGATTTAAGGGCACAAGGGGTGCTGGTAAAGGTAAAGGTACTGATGGAACAGGCAATGATAATAGAACAAGTGGCACTAGTAGCGCTAGGAAAGGAACTGATACCGAAAATTGATGGACAACTGGCACAGGTAATTGCAAAAAGCTTGGAGTGGGGAGTTGTGGAACTAGGACTGGAGAAATTTGAGGTGGACCTGAGCTCCATGAGGGAATCGGGTACATAGAAGGCATAGGCTATGAAAATGCACTTGAATACAAATATTGTGGAAGATCGAGAAGGATGGGTATGGTTACCTTTGGGGAAAGCTTACCTATGGTGATCAAATCTACTTCGACCTTCTGTGCTTGCATGTCTAGGTCTGGAAAAGTATTCACATTGGCTTGTCTAACTACCATACCAATGTCTGAGTTGAAGGCTCGAAGGTAGTAAAATACAACTTGCTCATGTGTGGGCCAAAGACCATCAAGAACTCTTTTCCAGCTTCGGGTGAATCTGATGTTGAATTCCACTATCTCCTCCTACGGATGTCTTTGGATATTCATGAATTGATGCAATAAGGAGAAAGGATTGACTTATTCATGAAAGTTCTTGATTAATAATTTCTGCCAACTGATCCCATGTTGTAATAGTGGCGGGTGGCAAGGATTGGTACCAATACAGCAATTTCCCTCTGAGTGACAATACCAACAACCTTACCATAATATCTTCGTCTATAATGCCATGGATCATCGCCAAAGAAGACACATCTTGGATATGCTCATAAGCGGTCTTACCAGTACCATCATAGGTAGGCAAAGCCTTCAATGTTACTTGAGGGACCAGATTTTGTGCTTGGATATTTAAAGCTCTTGAGCTATTCCATGCTGGGAACTACCTTGGTGGTTGTGGTTGTTGTGGTGGTGGGTTTTGAGCCATACTAACTGGTGTGTGAGGTTGAGGAGGTGGAACACTAGTAGCAGTACTAGCTGGACTCAAAGGAACAAAAAACACACTGGCTAACTGTGAAGATGTTGCAGATTATGTATGGGGTAATGAGGATGTATGAGGAAAAGCAACCAATTGGGGATGTTCCCCTAATATTTCGATGTCAAGTTTATAGAACTCAACGGGGTCTTCAAGATTTTTGGCCTTCAATCTTGTGATCATGAAGTACAACTTTTGCTACCTTCACGTTCGGAGGCTTTCAAGTGTAGCTGAGTCGCCGAATGTTCTAACTATACAACACAAAGGCAAATATCAAATCTTAATATTGAGAAAGGTGGAACTTTTGAAGGTCCCATCGGGCATGCCAAAAATTGTTGGTCAAATATCTGCCTAAAATACAAACATGCATTTGTGCGCCCTAGACATGGCCAACATTGAAAGGTTGGAGGAAAGAAATGTCCCCCATGCCAATCTCTAGAGAGGGTTGGCTCCCTTACTAATCCTACACTGGTTTAAGACTAGAGTTACAGGAAAGAAATAGAAATAACAAAAAGAAATGGGAAATATAGCCACAGGCCAAAGATGTAGGATTGGGGACAGACTAGCAGCAGGAATTCCAACCAAGCATGGTAGCAACATAAGATGGAGAGAAGGCAAAGAATTTACTTATAGTTCCATGGAGACAACTTCTAGGATCACATTCCAGTACTCACTCCCTCACCGGTAGTATTCAAATCCAGATGTAGAATTCGAATTTAGCAGCAGATAATAAATATGAATATATAATAGAAATACTTAAAAGAGAAAGAAATCACACATAAAAAATGCTTGCAAAATTAGAAGCCAAGTCTCTTCTATTATGCAGAAAACTTGAATAGTTTTTCTATAGAATGTCTATCCTCCTTTTTTACAATGGAAATTGAGTAGTATTTATAGAGGAATTTCACCTCTATCATTTAATGCACATATGAAAAAATGTTTATAGATCAGGAACCTCTGTGAAGAAATTCTTCCTCGAAATCCTTGAGAATATTCCTCCTGAGATAGCGATCCAGTTTCTAAGATTAAATCTTTAGGAAATTAGCATATTTGGGTGATGATGCATAGAAAAATGAAAAGCTTGGTCATTGACTTGATGCCTCCATCACTCCTTAGAAATTTACCCCCGTACAGGATGTCTTGGAACTCATGAAAATCACCCTATGATTTTAATACTGCAGCTCCTTTAATTTGAAATCCACAACTTTGGCTACTTCTTTCCCCAATAATTAAATGCTTTTCATTCACCTATCTTGAGCGCCTTCGAAAACTTCTATTGAAATTGAAAGTAAAATTTACTCGAAACTGAGCAAGGAGCAAATTTACCTTCTTTAATTTCTAGCACTTTCTCCTTAATTGTGCTCCCTGGTGGAGAGGGCACCTCTTGCATTTATTTCCTTATCACAACAACAATCCATGGGCAAAAATAATTTATTACAATTCTTTGAGCCATCCTTTGTGTTGTCTCTCCCTTGGAAGGGATGATTTAAAGTCTTTCTTTCTTTCATAATGAAAGTGCCTCTAGTAATACGTCCTCTTATTAAAATATACGGTCACCCCCAGGATGGGTGAAAGGCTCTATCGCATTTCATTTTGGGCAAATGTAATTATGACTTTTCAATGCCCAATCTTTCCACATTTGCCCAAAAAAAACATAAAACCTTTGAGAGGTTGTTGGGCCTTTTTCTTGTAACTTCATCCCAAGGAGGGGTGAATGGGGCTTTTGCCACTTACCCAGGGTGAAAGCACTTTCATTTTAATCTTCTCAATATACACCGAAGTGGGGTCCACACATTATGTTTTGAATATATGTGTTTAACCAAAGGAAGGGAGAAAGGTGCGTTCGCCCTTCTCTTGGGGAGAATGTATATTTGACTCTTCCATGCCATATTGACGCCTCGCTATGTTCCTTGATTTCACTCGAACGTGCCATTTTATTGTGCTTTCACCCCAAGGAAGGGATTATGGGACTTTCACCCATCTCTCGAGGTGAACACGCCTTTGACTAGTCAACGCATTGGTTGGGCACATCATTTCAAAATTTTAAAGACGTTCACCCCTAATTGGGGCGTGTTGGAACCAATTCTTGCATCCATAGGAATTCAATTATCATGCTACAAGAATCCATTTGAAACCAACGAGCTATTACAGGCTCTAGTTGACTTGCCTCATTGTTCTATTAAACACAAATATTGCTAAAGAAAACTACAGAACGGGTAAGGAAACCCCAATGGTAATTCTATGACTAAAACTCTAATTACACGCTCCAGATTTATATTATACTATATGTATTAAAATGACCAAGCATGAAAACAACCATTTGTTATGCCTTATGTAGACCGGTGCCTAGATTCATTGGGTTGTTATAGCAATTTAACAACAATTCTATCATGAAATAGAAAGAAGGGGAGGAGAAAAATTGGCGTTCTTAATCTTATTCGAATATCATAATAAAACCAAGAGTTAACCAATGAGAGAAACATATATAATGCATTCAAATAATGTAACCCATTACACAGTGACACATAGAGCTAAGACAAAAGATATAATAGAAAAGAGACTCAAAATTGTATTGATTTCATAAAATTTACATGCAGAGTGGGCAAGATGCCTTTTAACTCTATTTTTCTCAAAGAAAATATATCAATACAATGAAAAGATCATGTTCAAATAATGTAATAGGTCTCTCCTACTCTCCTTGTTCCAATATGGTAATAACAGAGTCTCTAAATCTCAAGCTCAAAAAGGTAGGAAATGATCTCAGCTTCTTGAACACTTTCCTATCACAATCCTACAAAGCAAAGGGAAGAATAAGAAATGAGAAAGAAAAATAGACACAGAAGGGGATACAACAACACAACTAACAGGGCACTCAAGAATACCTCTTAGCAAAAATGCTATTCTCTAATTGCTTGATGCAGAACTTTTCCACGGTTGCTTCCTTTTATAACTACAGGTTCTTGATTCTATTATTTTTGGTTCATCTCTGGCCTTACACTTGTCATCATCTGATTGTAATTCAAAAATTGGTACAACTGGCTTCCACTACCCTTGTTGTTCCTGATTGTGCTCTCCTCTTTGACTTTTTCAAACTGTAATTCAATCTAACCAGTGATGGTAGTGTTGGGAGAACCTATTTCTTCTTCTACTACCTCCGTCACAATTGTTCCCATTGTTTCCTCTTGGACTATCTCCTTTACTACTTCAGGGACTTTTTTGGTTGGCTCAAGTTTCTGTTGTGATGAAATTGCTTCCAGTTGTTGATCCTGAGTTTTAACCCCTTTCCCTTTTTGGGATTTTTGCAGCTTTTTTATTTTCTCAGTTATTAATCTCCATACTTTTGTATCAAATGTTGCTGCAATCCTCAACATATTCATCTCTTGCAAAATTTTGTTTTTCTGTGTGGCAACAATGTGCCTGTTCATTTCATATTGAAAGAGTAACATTTCCACAGTATTCACCACAAGAGTAGTTTGTCTAATCATTTCGGCTTCATCACCTGTTTCACATTCAAATATTTCTATGGTACACTTGAATACTTCTTCTATATCAAAGGCCTCTAAGCATTGATCTAAGGAGAGACCAATATCTTCCAGTATTTCTATTGCATATTTGATCAGATTATCCATTTCATTTACAACATCTATCCACTTCTTTTGGTTTGCTCCAAACAGAGCTGCTTTGAAAAACTCAAAACTAAGCTGAATTTTGTGGCCATCATCTGTTATTATCTCTTGTCCTTGCAGTTCTTCAAAATGGTCTCCTATAAAATCTAGGGTAGGGTGGATGACTTCAAAATCTTCTCTTCTTTCTTGTAATAATGTCAGAATTTCTTGAGCAGTTACTCGGATCACCCTCATCTGTCTAAACATCTCAGAAAACCCACTGGCATGAGCTTTTATTTTCATTAACATGTCTTTCTTCATTGCATTCAGATAATAGACATGATCTTGAATCTTCACCACTGAAGGGGGCTGTGCACTTGAAGTATCTCTTCTGGCCAATTCTTCCTGTTGTTTACTTATTAATGCTTTCAATTCTACCTTTTCCTTCTCCTCTTTTTCCAATTGTTTCCGTAGCTCTACAATTTTCCCAATGAATTGGTCTATGGCTTGATTTTGCATTGCCTTGACAACTTTGGCCACTTCACCTTCTTTCCCTAGTACTGATGAGCCCCCTATTTCCTCATTGACTTTGAATACTAGTGGGTCTTGCAGAGCAAGAAGATTTATCTCTGCTATATCTGATACAACTGCTCCCAATTGTGATTCTTCTACAAACTGCTCTTCTATATTTCCCATCCCTACCACTAACTGCAGTTCTTGTTCATTTGCAATAGTGAAAATATTCTGCTCATCTGTCCTTTCTAATACAACCTTTGTGGAAGGTAAAGATAGTTTGGGCTTCTTCTTTTCTAAGGTGGTAATCTCTATTTGCTTCTTCACCTGGTGGCCTCTGAATAAGCTTCCAATCCTACTTGTTCTTCTCATATTCATTTGCACCACTGATGGAATTTTAATCTCTTGATTCCTTATTGTTATAGTGGTAGGGACAACCATGGGTGCTAATTTCTTTACACTTGTTATAGCTAAGACCCTATCAAAAATAGGAACTATAGCTTGTTCTGGGAGAGAAGACTCCGGAGTAGGTGTTGTTACAATCTCCTTCCCTTTATCTGTATTTGGGTTTATGGAAGCTTCTTGGGAAGTGCTTGGTGCCGCCTCTATTCTGAGATGAACACCTTCGAAAGGCCTAACTTGTTGCTCTACTATGTCTACAGTATTCACAGTGACCTCCATTAGGTCAATACCCTGTTCTTCTATTAACTCTAATAGGGGATCTTCTTTGATTGCTTGAACTACTCCTGGAAAAATGGGTGCTACAGACTCTACTAAAATTTCTCGAAGCCTTCTTAATTCTGTAGGATAATTGTAGGCCTCATGAACCTGTGTGCTGCCTCTTTTCTCAGGAGGGAACTCATTCCATACAATTTGTAAATATGTCCCCTTTTCTATGGCTTCCAATAATCTCTCTTCAAAAGGGTCTGCACGATGCAGTATTCGAGCATATTCTCTTTTTTCCATCATTTTATTGTATATCCCTTTTGGGTCATAAAATCTCCAAGTTATTTCTTCGAAACCCATAGTGTCCAAATCGAACATTCCCTTGAGCAGTGCGGGGTAGCCAACAAATATATAGTCCCCAAATTGATAGGGAACATTGAGCCAAGGAACTTTACCATGTTTCTTTACCAGTCTCATTTTGGCCTCTTCGGCTACCTACCTACATAGTTCCAGGGCTGCTAGAGATAATGGACAATACTTCGGCAATAGCTTTGGGGGAATTTTGGCCCCATAGAGCCTGATATAGGTAAAACCTTCTATGAAAAAGAAATCCCCAATCTCCTTTTCTTTGATGAAAGCCCTTACTCCTGGCCCTAATCTCTTAGGGAGCATCCCAGTTAAAAGCCAATGGATTTCTACCATAAAATGATCACAGAACCAACCTAAATGAGTGCGCCCTTCATGTATCCTCCAAAAACTGGTTTGAACATAGGGGTTGTCGACGACTTCTACTCTTCCCTAGGCTTCTTCTCCCAATTGACCCGCTATCAGATGGATGAAAAATGAGTACTGAGAGAAACGGGGCATCTCTTGTCTTTGTTCAAAAACTACCTTTTTTAATTCTATCATTTCTTCATGTATTTGATTACTCAGTTCTAATTCCTAGGCGTAAATTGGGGTGTTATGTGCTCGATTGCATTGTGCAGCTAAATATAAAGTCCTTTTAGTTACTGTACTGAGATCCTGTACTCCTAAGACTATGTTTATCATATCGTAAAAATCTTGGACCCATGGCTTTAAAGCAGTTTTCCTAATTGGAAAATTCTTTTCTATTTTCTCATGTGTATCAAACAAAGTTTTAAAAACTTCCATGTCTGTGAACATACGAGATTGGTGTTCGATTACCTTTTGCACCAGAAAGGTGGTATACTCCATCAGATTGAAGACTTCTTGGATGTGTCCGACTTTGATGTTGAATACCGATCGATTCTTGTTATCTCAAAATGTCCTTGTTCTCTCATCATACGCCACTACCATCCATGCCATTAAATCTGATGAGAAGTGAACCTTCGGGCATATCAACTTCCCGAGGTTACTATTCCATCTATTTCTCCTGGGAAAACCCTTGTATTGTAACCTTCGGGCTCTATGATGAAGATCAACCATTATCCATGGTGTCCTATTATCATTCTCTATTACGCGATCAAAACTCTTGATACAAGCGTTGTCAATCTCATATTGTTGTGTTGGAGTAGGTTTTTTATTTGCTCCACATTTTTGAGCAAACTCATGCATCGTGCTACTGGGTACAGGCAACCCAAAAATCTCAGAGTATGGGGACCTATCTGTGATGAATTTTATGGCTTCCCTAGTGTCTTTGGGTACGAAAATGTCTCCCCATGATGCCATTGATTTCACGATAGCAGGTCGGGTCCTTCTATGACTGTGAAGCTTGAAAATCCTCTTCTCTCTATACTTCTCGTGTATCAACTTCTGCTCTTAGCTCGCTAGGGTAGTGGCCTTGACTGGTTTCATGAGCTCATATACAGGGTGGTGGAATGGGTTTGATAAATTTGCACGTTTTGTCATCAACACAATGCCACCAACTGTTGTTTAAAATTAGCCAAAGAAATTTTGCCAACGTGTCCTTTTTATGGAGTTGAGCGTTTATGACGGGTAATGTCCTTCATCCTACGTGCCCCGGGGCCTTTTGATTTGTGTGCCTATAATCATCAAGACTTTAGCTATTTGTCGTTGGACCCCTTTTTATCTGACATGGAAATGAGATGTGCAATGGGGATGGTTTCCATTTTGAATCTCATGCCACCTTGGACCCGAACGATAACTAAATATTTGGGATTGATTATACTTCACTTAGGCAGCAATCACCCTCGGGATCTTCACAAGATTTGGTTCTTGGTGTGAGTGCCTGCCATTATTATTTTAAAAATATTTAGCTTCTCTGAGTCAACCGTGATCAAGCGCAACCATTGGATGTACTCCTATTCTATCACAACCTTTGATATTTTAAAACCTTTGGTTGTTACTTTTTGGTTTACCTTTAGAGTGTGTGCTACCGTTGGATCGATTTGAGATAGAGCGCATCCATCGGATCTATCAGAAGATGCCCATTGTTTTAGCCCGCTCGTGTCTCTTTGTCTTGACTTTGACTCGTTCGTGACCATCGGATCTTCTTGTTCTTAATGGAGCGCTACCATCAGATCCAGGTGATTGATTTATCATTTAAACCTTTGATTTATGTGCTATCATCAGATCCTAGAAAGGATTAGTGCAACCATTGATGTCTCAGGACCTGCATGGTCGTTAGTCTACCTGTATCTGATTAATTGGGTTAATCATGCTTATATAGTCAAAAATCTTTGATCCGATAATAATTCATTTCAAAAAATACTTAAGGTTAAAGACTATACCCTTATTTGTTTGATCTTCCAATAATGGGGTGTATTAATCCTTATTCAATCGTGGTTAACCAAAGTTAACCTAGCGATTACAACCTTAACCTCATTGTATTAAACCTAGGCACTATATAATACGTTTACCTCTCTGAGCGATCACCGTTAGATTATATCACGATGAGAGCGCTACCGTTGGATCATTTCGTATATACACACAATTTAGCAAAGGGGGAAAATCACCCGTACATCCAATTAATTAATCATTTATCGAAAGAAACTTTGTTTAGACTAACCTCCGATCACCTTTACCCATGCGCACCGTTGGATCTGAGCGGAGATGAGCGCCACCGTCAGATCTACATGTTATTTAATCCTCTTGTCTAGCTTTGAATTTTTCGCCATCATTGATCTTTGAGCGGGATCTGGCATTGCCGTTCGATCTTCTGAAAGCTGCATATACGTTAGTCAAAGAGGGTGTATCATTAGATTTGATTAACCTTGATTAAGCCGAAAGGGGGAATTTTAGCAATGTATTTATACCCTTATTAATGCATAATTAAATTTTGACTTTACCTCTGTCTTTTACCCGATATCCTACCATCCATGATTTTGGCGTGGCCGTTGGATCTTCGATAGCTATTGGTGCAGCCATAGATTTCGATCAACCTGCAAGGTTATTTATCGAGGGGCACATAATTTCAAACTTTGATTAATCCAAAAGGGGGAATAGTTAGCAATGTGCTTAGACCCTTATTAATCTTGTTTTAATGGATTTAATTAACCTCTTGGGGGCTTTTACTTTTTGATGCACCTTTGTAAGAGCATCGTCGTTGGATCAAATCTAGTTCAAGCGCTATCGTCTGATCCGCCCAACTTGCTTGGTGATTATTTCAATGGGGGTGCATACCCTTAATTATTTTTTACCATGGTATTTTAATGCGTGGTTTAATTAAATCAAGTGCAAACATCGATCTTGATTTCACTCGAGCGCTATCATCCGATCTGTCGGAGTTGCTCGTTGTTTATCTGGCAGCTTTGACCTATGCTGACTCGTTTAAAGCTTTGACTCTTTGGAGAGCGTGCATCCATCGGATTTAGCTTGGTTCAAGCGCATCCATCTAGATCGGTAGAGTTGCATGGGTTTTAATCATTTTTGACCTTAGGTTATAATCTTCATAGAATATTGACATCCTTTTATTTAACCTTGAATTGATTTATTGAAGCGTCATCGTCCGATTCAACCTGATTCGAGCACAACCCTTGGATTAAATCTAAGGTGCTCGATTTTTAATTAGATGGGGCGCATGTCCTTGAGATTTTAATTGGGGACCTTAATGCTAACCTTATGTTTTTGGATTTATGGACCAAGGTGTTTAATCAACATCTCCCCTTTCTTTAGAATACCTTAGGGTTTTAAATTTTGTCGTTTGATTTAGACCCAAGGGAAACTTATTTTAGGAGGTTCAGAATTTGGCTTTAAGAATCTGATTAATAATATTTTTCCCTATCCACTTGTGAGATACTTGAGTAATAAAAAGGGGCACACCATATTAACAACCAAGGTTTAGACTTCATCAAACCAACAAATGAAAAATCAAGTAACTCACACCAACTGAAGAAGTGACCAACATTATGAACATTTTGATTGAAACCAAAAATTTAAATTTGGGGGTTTCAAAGTTGAGTCAAATTTGGCTCCAACATAGGCTATGAATGGGACAAAGTGTTGAAAACATGAGGCACTTGAGAACCACATAATCTCCTGGTTTTATTTATAGAAAATGAACAAAAATAAAAAACTTCAAGGCTGATAAAAAAAACTTAAAAACAACAAAAAATTACAATTTTAAAAGTGAAAAACTATTGTAGTGACCGGACATCAGGGTCAGAGGGTATTGAAAAATTGTAATTTCCTTTTATTCACTTTTTGGAAAAGTAGGGCCAAAATTTTAGAAACAGATGAGCTTTTGAGATTATTGTAATGCTTGTTCTAGCTAAGTTATAAGATATGATTACACAAAATTTTTCAAAGCCTTTTGCTTCATCATGTTTAAGCCCATGTGTGTGTTTGTGTATTAATTTTGATTTCTAATTCTTTTAGAACTTTGCCATATCTGAGCAAAATAATTAAGCCTAATATGTGATTTCACTCAAATTTTTTTTACCATTTCCTTGGGGGTAATAATTAGCAGAATGGGATAATTCAATTCCATATTCAGCACAAAATTCTACCATTTCATAAGAAATAAAATACTGTGCATTATCTGTAACCAATTTTTGAGGAACCCCAAACCTATTAAGAATGTTTTCTTCTAAGAATTTGATGACTGTGGTAGTTGTAGATGTTCTCAAAGGTGCAATTTCCACCCACTTTGTGAAGTAATTTATCGCAGTTATGATCCACTTGTGCTGGCCAGATGAGTTAGGATTGATCTCTCCAATTAGGTCAATACCCCATTGTGTGAATGGTGCTTCAATAATCACTGGCTTGAGGGGCATGGCAGCCAAATGTTTCTTTCCTGCAAAAACTTGACAACTATGACAATTCCTAACATGTTTATATACATCTTTAAAAATGAAAGGCCAATAATATCCTGCTCTCATAATTTTATTAGGTATAGATCTTAGAGCAAAATGTACTCCACAAAAACCATCATGAAATTCATTGATTATTTTTGGGACTTCACTTTCATATAAACAAACTAATAATATTCCATCAGGGTGTTTCCAGTATAGCACACCATCCTGTATGTAATATTTCTGAGCTTGAATTTTAACTAACCTCATTTTGTTTGTTGACATATCTTTAGGGAATGACATAGTTTGTAAGTATGACAATATTTCTTCATACCATTTGCATTTAGTATTATTGATTCTTCTAACATCATATGCCTCATCTATTGTGAGAACATTTTCAAATACTTCTTCTTATTTGGCCAACAATTTTGCTAAACCCTGCTCTTTGATAGTTTTAACTATTTTGAATTCAGCATCATATTGCAGAAGCTTTATCATCCACCTTGCTGGTCTTCCTAATGGCTCTGATTGAGAAAAAAATCCTTTATTGCTATAAAAGGAATACAACATTAAACCTTATTTGAGCCAAATATACCTTTGAAGTGTTCTAAAGATTGTATGATTGCATAAGCATATTTTTCTAGTAAGGTGTATTTAATATGTGCTCCTTTTAGTCCTGAGATCATGAAGGCTATTGGCCTTTAATTATTTTCATCATATTTCTATGAAAGAACTGCAGCTATAGAATGTTCAGATGCATAAGAATAGATGTTAAAATATTTGGCATAATCTGGGCAACTTAGGGCTGGAGTGGTTGATATGGCTTATTTAATTTTTTTAAATGCTTCCATATTTTCTATTGTCCATTTTATTTCTCCAGTTTTATTAATCATGTTATTTATGGGTTTGGTCATCTCTGCAAAATTTGGGATAAATCTCCTAATGAAATTTATCTTGCCAAAGAATGACCTGATTCCTTTTAAATTTCTAGGAGGGGGAATTTTGGAAATGGCTTCAATTTTGTCTAGATCAATGCTTATCCCTTTTTCTGAAACTATATGTCCTAACAACTTTCCTTGTGTAGTCCCAAATATGCATTTTTTTGTATTTAAAGAAATTACAAATTCTTTGCACCGAGCAAAAACTATAGTTAAGTGTTCTAGATGATCCTTTGGGTTTTTCAAAAATACAGTGATATCATCCAGGTATACAACTACAATCTTGAACATTAATCCTTTAAAGGCAAAGTCCATTGCTATTTGAAAATTAGCACCTGCATTCATTAGTCCAAAAGGTATCCTTAAATATTCAAATGTGTCCCAGGGTGTAGTGAATGCTGTCTTATGTCTATCTTTTGGATTTATCTGAATTTGATTATACCATGAAAATCCATCTAACAGAGACAATCTGGTTGAGCCAACTACTGCTTGCAATAATTTTTCCATGTTGGTTAAAGGGTAATTATCTTTTAATGAACTCTTATTTAAATTTCTAAAATCTACACAGAGTCTCCCCATTCTTTTTTTTGACTGGTACTAAGTTGGATATCCAGGAAGAAAATATTACCTTTTTGATTATTTTGGAATCTAGTAACTTTTGTATCTACTTTTGCATTATTGGGTGTAGAGTTGGATTGTATTTCCTTTGTTTCTGTCTAAATTTCTTAGAATATTCTTTCAGGGGTATTATGTGTGTCATTACATCTATTTTGAATGTTTTCAGATCTTCATAAGTCCAGATAAAATTTTCTTTGTTCTTTTTCAAGAAACTGATATATCTAGCCTTTTCTTTAGCAGGTAAAGCCATGTCTACTTTCACTATTCTGGGCTCTTTCATTGAACCAATGTTAATATTTTTAGATATTACTTCTCTGCATAAAGGCTTATAAGCTTTGTCAAAATCATCAAATAAAATTTCTAGAGAAACTAATCCTTTGAGTATTTTATTAGTTTTAAACTGAATTATTTCTACTGGATCTCCTATTTTGTCTTTTAGCTTTTCTTCATTTTTTTCATCACAGATTACATCTGCATATTGATTTTGTAGTCATAAAATATTTAATATCTATGTCATCTTGAAATACCTGTAGATATACTATGTTATCTGGCACAAAAGGTTTATAAATTGAAATAGTTGGGATTCTGTAGTTATCTTTGGGTGATCTAGGCCTGAGGCATTTACAGCTAAAATATCTACATGATTTTGTTCTCTAGGAATATATGAGATATTGAAAGCTAAGAATTTATCAATTTCTTCCAATATCGCATTTCTATATTGCTTAAGCCTAGGATGTTTAGTCTGATATTTACCTTTGATTTGTAGTATAAGAAGCTCTACATCCCCTGTTATAGTTAAGTAGTTAATGCCTAACTCTTTTGCTTTCCTTAGCCCTAGTAGTAAAGCTTCATTTTCAAATACATTGTTTGTGTAAGGAAATTGTAGTCTGTAAGGAATACCGAGGTAGTTTCCTTTAATATCAGTCAAATTTATGCCTGCACCTACTCTAGATTGGAATTTAGCTCCATCAAAAGACATGGTCCACATTTCTTGAGTCAAAAATCTATCTGATTTTGCATCTACTATTTTTATATCTTTTGGATCCATGTTCTTTGCATCTGGTACCTACACCAGGAATGGGTTGTGCCATATTGAATAAACTCCCATCCCCTTTTCTTCCATAGAGTTTACTAAGTTAATCATGGTTTCATCTGTTTGAATTAACTCTACGGAGTGTTTGTTGAATGGTTACCTTCTCAAAATTATATTCTCCTTATTTGATATTGGGATTGTAGCATAGGACCAGTCTAATTGAATTGAACCTCCCAGTTGTTCTGCCCAATGTCTATTGAGTAATAATGAGAAAAATGGGTCAACGTCAACTACTACAACATCCATGACAATACCCTTTTTGAGGTGTTGATCTAGAAAAAATAACAATCCAGTTATCACCCCTACATAAGGAATTTGCCTACTGTCCATTACAGAAACAAGGGCAAAATCTCTAGTATAGATTAATCCCATTTGGTCAGCTATTAGCTTAGGCATGATATTATGTGAAGCTCCATTGTCTAGCATGCAATTATGAATCACATATCTTTCCCCTTCATCTGAATTATATCTTAATGACACATAGAAGGGTCTCACAAAATATGGTGATCTTGTATCATGTTGATTTTGTCTAGCAGCATAGCAAGTTGGGTCTTCCTTTTGTTCTACTAGTCCAAATGCTTTGTAGACTTGTTCTCTGTATTGTTGAACTTTCATAAGTTCTCCAAATGTGATATTAACCTTTTGTTTACTGAGTTTTGACCCAGCATCGAATTCTATCTTCTTTATATCTAGTGGTTTATTACTTTCTTCTTTGAGAATCTATTCCTCTGATTATATTACTTTAGGAGTATTATTTTTAGGGTTCCTATCAATTTTCTCTTTACTGATATTTTTATTGGTGAAAGTATGTTTTCTTGTTTCACTTGTAGAGGCTTTCTCTGTCCTTTCTGGGACTGCTCTATTCCTTAAATTCAGAACATAAGTTACCTCTAATTCTTCAACCTCTTAAGCAGTGGGGATTAATTTCCCTTGCTTCATCTTATCATATCTTGACTCATGCGACTTCTGCAAGATTTTAGTTCCTTTAGTTACTAAAATTTGAGGATGATGATTTGAAGCATATTTATCCATGTCTGATTCAAACAACCTTTCTTTGGATTCATCTTTAATGGACCAACATGCATTGATTCTTATATCCTGTTTTGATTATGCATGCATATCTACATTACGCTGATCACTCAGGTGAATTCCAAATGCATCAGGGTTATGGGGTAAATCACAAGTAGAGCAAAAATAGGGAAACCCTTCTACTACATTAGCAGATGGTATAGGGTTAGGAACATTGTTCTGATACCTATCAAAATATCTATTTTTCCAGTTATTACCTCTATTCCTATTTCCTTCTTCAAAACCATTGTTATTTCCCCAATTCTTATTGTATTTTTTCTTAAAATGAGGTTGGTTTTCAGCATGTGGTCGCTCTGTTTGTAAAGATTCACCATTATTTCCATTTCTTTCAATTATTACCAACCTGTTGTTCACGTTATTGAACATCTTAGTCATTTGAATGGTCAATTTCTCTACTGGATAAATTTTGGTTCTTATTTGTATATCAAAGGCCACCCTTTTGGGTTTTCTCTTAGGTAGGTTAACTTCTAGAGAATAGGGCTTCATCTTACCATTGTCGAGAATATTTATTTCTATGTCCATTACTTTTTCCATACAACCATCAATGGTAGTGGCTTGTTCTTGCCTTAACTCATAGTTAAACTCTCATTGAAAAGAATTCTTATAAAAACAAATAGACTGGATATCACTAGGTCTAAGGTTGACAGGGATTTTGTTCCTAGTCTTTGAAAATATTATGTTGAAATCACTAACAGCCTCATTTTCTTTTTTTTTCATAGTGGCTAGTTCAGTTAACAGTGATTGTTCTTTTTTCCTTTCACCATATTTCTTTACAAACACCTCTTCCATTTTGGTGAAGTCTGGGATATCATTGTTAGGAAGGGAATTAAACCATTCTCTACCATATTTTTCTAAAGTCTGTAAAAATAGTCTTAATACTACATCTTCATTTTCAACTTCCAGACTATCCATTGCATATAATAAACTTTTGATATGATCCTCTCTAGTTACTGCATTGTTTCCTAAAAATTTAGGGAGGTATTTTTGAGCTTTACTAGGTAAGACGTTTAAATTTATTGGTAATGCAAATGGTCTAATCTGTTAGTTCTCCATAAATGTATATTAACCTAGGCCATTGCTACTGTAGGATTTAGATTCATAGCAATAATGCTTACAGGAATATGAGGTTGAGTAATTTGGGTATGATCTAATGGATTATTTACCTCAGTATTACTATTATAAGAATAATCACATATGTCTTCTATAACATAATTTAAATGTTCATCTATAGTAACAATATTTTGATTTTTCTTTATGTACTTTTTATTGCTAGAATTTGATCTACTATTATAAACAATACTCTTGAAAAGTGGAGTTTTTTGGGTATGTATAAATACATCTAGATTTTTGAGTTCTAGAAATAGCTCCTTATAGCTTCTCCTTGTGTTTACCAGCACGTTTTGTTCTCTCCTTTTTTTTCTTCTAGGTTTGTCCAGTAGAGTCGCCGGCACCGGGGTGCAAAAAGAACAACGTATGCTTTTATCAAGAATATTTGATATTATCACTCATTCTCATGGGAGTCGGTTCTTGGGATAATTCAAGAAAATCAAGAAAAATAATTTTCAAGAAGATCAAGAAAAATAAATTTCAAGAAGATCAAGAAACATAAAGAAAATAAGATTGAAAAACACGGGTAAAATAAAGAATGTAGAAAATGTAAAAATTAAAACAAAAATTCTTTATTCTAACTGGAAATCCTTTGATTAATGTCATAAAATCTAGGCTTACAATGTAAAAATTCTCCTCGACAACGGCGCCAAAAACTATTGGCGTCAGATTGACGGGTTAAAGCACAAATCTGTCGTAAAAATCCAGGTCTAAACTCGTGAAGAATTTATCTGCGACAACGATGCCAAAAAACTATTGGAACCAATTATTGCATCAGTAGGAATTCAATTGTCACACTATAAGAATTCATTTTAAACCAACAAGCTATTATAGGATCTGGTTGACTTGCCTTATTGTTCTATTAAACACAAATATTGCTAAAGAAAACTACAGAATGGGTAAGGAAACCCCAACGATAATTCTATGACTAAAAATTTTATTACACACTCCAAATTTACAAGGTTCCACGAGCCTGGGGGACAGGGGGACGGGGGGACGTGGGTACGGGTTTCCGAGGACAGCAGGGGATGACAGGTCAATTTTAGGGGACGGCTCGGGGACGGCTGGGGGGACGGCTGGTATAATACTATAAAAAATGAAATTTTTTAGAAATTTAGAATAATCTACACATTCAAAATTCTACAAAGTTTAACCTTGGAATAGTTGACAAAGGGGCATCCTTATAACAAGATAAGGTTGACCTACTTGGTTTTAACACCTCAAGGAAGCATATAGTCACTCTAACATCTTGTAACACACCAATGTGTAAAGATCAATAATTTTTCTCAGATATGTGTGTATAATAAAAAATCCGTTAAGTGTAGAGATGCATACATAATCTATGCATCAGACTCTTAGAGTACTCAAGGTCAGCTATAATCATATTTTAGTAGATAAACTATGCAAACAAAATTCGTGCAAGCCATAACCAACTTCCATAGATAAGATAAATTAACACATTTAATTTGGTAATAAATACTATTCTTGCTCCATAACAAGAAGATTGCAAGGGCATTATATGTTTAGCCATTTTTAATCATTTTAACATGATCTATATCGATGTCATTGATTCCCACAGATAATCTTTAACTAGAAACATTTCCACAATTACTAAATAAATAATACAGTAAACAAAAGGATATGTTTTTTAAGCAATAAATAATCAATGATCTGGTAAAACACCAAAAGCATCAGATATAGTCTCAGCAACATGGCACTGCCAAAGTAACACTTCTTGTCAATAACGATGCCATGTGTAAGAAGATTCTCACATCCTCACAGTTGTTGATGTAGAAAGAAAGGAAATAAATAATAATATGTATATTAACATCCACATATGACGGATAATGGAGAAAACTCGTAGCCAATAGCAAGAGGAAGCCACAAAAGGAGCTTGTATATTTTAGATAGTGTTGGGCGGGGCAGAGGAGACAGTCTCAAATAGAGGGAGAAATCCTACACAGTAAACCCTAGATGCCAAAAGCACACTATTATGTCAAGAAGAACCATAACAGCAAATAGTACAAATATTTCACTCAATCATTGTAGAGGACAGAACCAGCACAAACAAGGATGAAAAGGCTTATTAAGTCCATGAGAATGGGATGGGACAAGCCCTAATTTGTAATAGAATGATATAGATGGCTATTTCCATCACTGCCAATATCCATTAACAAGCAATGCAACATATAATGATGTTCGTAAGAGAGTGGACTGCACTAGGAAGGTCTGCTAGCGGGGTAATCCTATTGGCCGTGGGGGATGGCTGGGCCCCATGGGGAACGCCCAGACTATCCCTAGGGACGGTTGGGCATCCTCGGGGACACCCAGGCATCTCTAGGGACAGCCCGAGCGTCCCCCATGGGGCCCAGTCGTCCCTGAGGACGGCTGGGCATCCCCTGGGATGCCCCAAAAATGGGGATGTCCCAGGTATGGGAGGCCACAGGCCTCAGCCATCCCGGGGACGTTTCCCAGCCATCCCCCAAAAATGGGGACAGGGGGAAACATCCCCCTTGCCGTCCCCCCGTCCTGGGGGACGTGGGAAACGGGGGGACGCGTCCCCCAGGGTGGGGGACACGTCCCCATGGAACACTTCAAATTTATATTATACTATATGTATTTAAATGACCAAGCATGAAAACAACCATTTTTTATGCCTTATGTAGACTGGTGCCTAGATTCATTGGGTTGTTATAGCAATTTAACAAAAATTCTATCATGAAACAGAAAGAAGAAATGGTTAAAAATTAGTGTTCTTAATATTATTCGAATATCGCAATAAAACTAAGAGTTTACCAATGAGAGAAACATATATAATGCATTCAAATAATGTAACCCATTACACAGTGACACACAGAGCTATGACAAAATATATAACAAAAAAGAGACTCAAGTTTTTATTGATTTCATAAAATTTACATGCACAGTGGGCAAGATGCCTTTTAACTCTATTTTTCTCAAAGAAAATATATCAATACAATGAAAAGATCCTGTTAAAATAATGTAACAGGTCTCTCCTACTCTCCTTGTTCCAATATAGTAACAAAAGAGTCTCTAAATCTTAGGCTCAAAAAGGTAGGAAATGATCTCAGCTTCTTGAACACTTTCCTATCACAATCCTGCAAAGCAAAGGGAAGAATAAGAAATGAGAAAGAAAAATAGACACAGAAGGGGATACAACAACACAACTAACAAGGCACTCAAGAATACCTCTTAGAAAAAATGTTATTCTCTAATTGCTTGATGCAGAATCTGTCTGCAACTGCTTCCTTTTATAACTGCAGGTTCTTGATTCTGTTATTTTTTGTTCATCTCTGGCCTTACACTTGTCATCATCTGATTGTAATTCAAAAATTGGTACAGATGGCTTCCACTACCCTTGTTGTTCCTGATTGTGCTCTCCTATTTGACTTTTTCAAACTGTAATTTAATCTAACCAGTGATGGTAGTGTTGGGAGAACCTGTTTCTTCTTCTGCTACCTCCGTCACAATTGTTCCCATTGTTTCCTCTTGGACTGTCTCCTTTACTGCTTCATGGATTTTTTCGGTTGGCTCAGGTTTTTGTTGTGATGAACTTGCTTCTAGTTGTTGATCCTTAGTTTTAACCCCTTTCGCTTTTTAGGCTTTTTGTAGCTTTTTTATTTTCTTATTAATCTCCATACTTCTGTATCAAATGTTGCTGCAATCCTCAGTATATTCATCTCTTGTAAAATTTTGTTTTTCTATGTGGCAATAGTGTTTCTATTCATTTCATATTGAAAGAGTAACATTTCCATAGTATTCACCACAAGAGTAGTTTGTCTAATCATTTTGGCTTCATCACCTATTTCACATTCAAATATTTCTATGGTACACTTGAATACTTCTTCTATATCAGAGGCCTCTAAGCATTGATCTAAGGAGAGACAAATATCTGTCAGTATTTCTATTGTATCTTTGATCAGATTATCCATTTCATTTACAATATCTATCCACTTATTTTGGTTTGCTCCAAACAGAGCTGCTTTGAAAAACTTAAAACTGAGCTAAATTTTATGGCCATCATCTGTTATTATCTCTTGTCCTTGCAGTTCTTCAAAATGGTCTCCTATAAAATCTAGGGTAGGGTGGATGACTTCAAAATCTTCTCTTCTTTCTTGTAATAATTTCAAAATTTCTTGAGCAGTTACTCGGATCACCCTCATCTGTCTAAACATCTCAGAAAACCCACTGGCATGAGCTTTTATTTCCATTAACATGTCTTTCTTCATTACCTTCAGATAATAGACATGATCTTGAATATTTACCACTGAAGGGGGTTGTGCACTTGAAGTATCTCTTATGGCCAATTCTTCATGTTGTTTACTTATTAATGCTTTAAATTCTACCTTTTCCTTATCTTTTTCCAATTGTTTCCATAACTCTACAATTTTCGCAATGAATTGGTCTATGGATTGATTTTGCATTGCCTTGACAACTTTGGCCACTTCACCTTCTTTCCCTAGTACTGATGAGCTCCATATTTCCTCATTTACTTTGAATACTAGTGGGTCTGATAGAGCAAGAAGATTTATCTCTGTTATATTTGATACAGCTACTCCCAATTATGATTCTTCTACAAATTGTTCTTCTATATTTTCCCATCCCTGTAACTAACTGTAGTTCTTGTTCATTTGTAGCAGTGAAAATATTCTACTCATCTGTCCTTTCTAACACAACCTTTGTGGAAGGTAAATATAGTCTAGGCTTCTTCCTTTCTAAGGTGATAATCTCTGTCCACTTCTTCACTTGGTGGCCTCTAAATAAGCTTCCAATCCTACTCGTTCTTCTCATATTCATTTGCACCACTGATGGAATTTAAACCTCTTTATTCCTTATTGTTATAGTGACATGGACAACCATGGGTGCTAATTTTTTTACACTTGTTATAGCTAAGACCCTGTCAAAAATAGAAATTATAGCTTGTTTTGGGAGAGAAGACTCCGAAGCAGGTGCTGTTACAATCCCCTTCCTTTTATCTGTATTTGGATTTATGGGAGCTTCTTGGGAAGTGCTTGGTGCTGCCTTTATTCTAAGATGAACATCTTCGAAAGACCTAACTTATTGCTCTACTATGTCTATAGTACTCACAATGACCTCCATTAGGTCAATACCCTATTTTTATATTAACTCTAATAGGGGATCTTCATTGATTGATTGAGCTGCTCATGGCAAAACGGGTGCTACAGAGTTTACTAAAATTTCTTAAAGCCTTCTTAATTTTGCAGGATAATTGTAGGCCTCATGAACCTGTGTTCTGCCTCTTTTCTCGAGAGGGAAATCATTCCATACAATTTATAAATTTGTCCTCTTTTCTATGGATTCCAATAATCTCTCTTCAAAAGGGTTTGAATGATGCAGTATTCTAGCATATTCTCTTTTCTCCATTTTATTGTATATCCCTTTTGGGTCATAAAATCTGCAAGTTATTTCTTCAAAACCCATAGTGTCCAAATTGAACATTCCCTTGAGCAGTGCGTGGTAGCCAACAAAAATATAGTCACCATATCGACAGGGAACATTGAGCTAAGGGACCTTACCATGTTTCTTTACCAGTATCATTTTGGCCTCTTTGGTTACCTTCCTATATAGTTTTAGGGCTGCTAGAGATAATGGACAATACTTCGACAACAACTTTGGGGGAATTTCTGTGCCATAGAGCCTGATATAGGTAAAATATTCTATGAAAAAGAAATCCCCAATATCCTTTTATTTAATTAAAACCCTTAATCCTGGACCTAATCTCTCAGGGAGCATCCCAATTAAAAGCCAATGGATTTCTACCATAAAATGATCACAAACCAACCTAAATGAGTGCGCCCTTCATGTATCCTCCAAAAATTTATTTGAAAATAGGGACTGTCGACGGCTTCTACTCTTCCCAGAGATTCTTCTCCCAATTGACCCACTATAAGATGGATGAAAAATGAGTATTGAGAGAAATAGGACATCTCTTGTCTTTGTTCAAAAACTATCTTTTTTAATTCTATCATTTCTTCATGTATTTGATTACTCATTTCTAATTCCCAGGTGTAAATTGGGGTGTTATGTGCTCGATTGCATTGTGCAGCTAAATATAAAGTCCTTTTAGTCATTGTACTGATATCCTGTACTCCTAATACTATGTTTATCATATCACAAAAAACTTGGACCTATGGATTTAAAGCAGTTTTCCTAATTGGAATTTTTTTTTCTATTTTCTCATGTGCATCAAACAAAGTTTTAAAAAAACTACCATGTCTATGAACATACGAGATTGGTGTTCGATTACCTTTTGCACTAGAAAGGTGGTATACTCCATCAGATTTAAGACTTCGTCGATGTGTTTGACTTTGATGCTGAATACCGGTCGATTCTTGTTATCTCAAAATGTCCTTGTTCTCTCATCATTTACCATTGCCATCCACGTCATTAAATCTGATGAGAAGTGAACCTTTGAGCATATCAACTTCCTGAGGTTATTGTTCCATTTGTTTCTCCTGGGAAAACCCTTATATTGTAACCTCCAAGATCTATGATGAAGATCGACCATTATCCATGGTGTCCTATTATTATTCTCTATTACGCAATCAAAACTCTTGATACAAGTATTGTCAATCTCGTATTGTTGTGTTGGAGTGGGTTTTTTATTTTCTCCACATTTTTGAGCAAACTCATGCATTGTGCTATCGGGTACAGGTAGCCCAAAAATCTCAAAGTATGAGGACCTATCTATAATGAATTTTATGGCTTCCCTAGTATCTTCGAGTATGAAAACGTCTCCCCATGACACCATTGATTTCACGGTAGGAGGTCGGGTCCTTCTATGACTGTGAAGCTTGAAAATCCTCTTCTCTCTATACTTCTCATGTATCACATTCTTCTCTTAGCTTGCTAGGGTAGTGGCCTTGATTGGTTTCATGAGCTCATATACAGGGTGGCAGAATGGGTTTGATAAATTTGCACGTTTTGTCATCAACACAACGCCACCAACTGCTGTTTAAAATTAGCCAAAGAAATTTTGCCAACACATCCTTTTTATAGAGTTGAGCATTTATGATGGGTAATTTCCTTCATCCTACGTGCCCCGAGGCCTTTTAATTTGTGTGCCTATAATCATCAAGACTTCAACTATTTATCGTTAGACCCATTTTTATCTAACATGGAAATAATATGTGTAATGGGGATGGTTTCCATTTTGAATCTCGTGCAACCTTAGACCCGAATAATAACCAAATATTTGGGATTTATTATACTTCACTTAGGTAGCAATCACCCTCGAGATCGTCATAAGATTCAGTTCTTGGTGTGAGTGCCTGTCGTTATTATTTCAAAACTCTTTAGCTTCTCTAAGTCAATCGTGATCAAGCGTAGTCATTGGATGTACTCATGTTCTATTGTAACCTTTGATATTTTAAAACCTTTTGGTTTACCTTTAGAGCATGCACTACCGTTGGATCTATTTGAGATCCAACGGTAGCAATCACCCTCGAGATCGTCATAAGATTCAGTTCTTGGTGTGAGTGCCTGTCGTTATTATTTCAAAACTCTTTAGCTTCTCTAAGTCAATCGTGATCAAGCGTAGTCATTGGATGTACTCATGTTCTATTGTAACCTTTGATATTTTAAAACCTTTTGGTTTACCTTTAGAGCATGCACTACCGTTGGATCTATTTGAGATAGAGCACATCTATCAAATCTGTCAAAAGATGCCTATTGTTTTAGCCTGCTTGTGTCTCTTTGTCTTGAATTTGACTCATTCACGACCGTCGGATCTTCTTGTTCTTAATGGAGCACTACCGTCAGATCTAGGTGATTGATTTATTATTTAAACCTTTAATTTATGTGCTATCGTCAGATCCTAGAAAGGATTAGCACAACCGTTGATGTCTCGGGACCTGCATGGTTGTTAGTCTACCTGTATCTGATTAATTGGGTTAATCATGCTTATATAGTCAAAAATATTTTTTTTGGTAATAGTTTATTTCAAAAAATACTTAAGGTTAAAGACTGTACCCTCATTAGTTTGATCTTCCAATAATGGGGTGTACTAATCCTTATTTAATTATGGTTAATTGAAGTTAACCTAGCGATTACAACCTTAACCTCGTTGTATTAAACCTAGGCACTATATAAAAAATTTACCTCTCTGAGCGATCACCGTTAGATTATATCACGATGAGAGCACTATTGTTGGATCATTTCGTATATACATAGTTTAGAAAAGGGGGAAAATCACCCGTACATCCAATTAATTAATCATTTGTCGAAAGAAACTTTGTTTAGACTAACCTTCGATCACCTTTACCAATGCGCATTGTTGGATCTGAGCGGAGATGAGCGTCGTCGTCAGATCTACATATTATGTAATCCTCTTGTTTAGCTTTGAATTTTTTGCCATCGTTGATCTTTGAGCAAGATTTGGCGCTGTCATTTGATCTTCTAAATGCTGCATGTACATTAGTCAAAGTGGGTGTATCATTAGATTTGATTAATCTTTATTAAGCCGAAAGGGGGAATTTTAGCAACATATTTATACCCTTATTAATGCATGATTAAATTTTGAATTTACCTCTGTATTTTATTCGATATCCTACCACCCATGATTTTGGCGCGACCGTTGGATCTTCGATAGCTATTGGCGCAACCGTAGATTTCAATCAACTTGCAAGGTTATTTATCGAGGGGCACATAATTTTAAACTTTGATTAATCCAAAAGGGGGAATAGTTAGCAATGTTCTTAGACCCTTATTAATCTTATTTTAATGGATTTAATTAACCTCTTGGGAGCTTTTACTTTTTGATGCACCTTTGTAAGAGCATCACCGTCGGATCAAATCTAGTTCAAGCACTGTCGTCCAATCTGCCCAACTTGCTTGGTGATTATTTCAATGGGGGTGTGTACCCTTAATTATTTTTTACCATGGTATTTTAATGTGTGGTTTAATTAAATCAAGCGCAAACGTCGATCTTGATTTCACTAAAGCACTATCGTTCGATATGTCAGAGTTGCTCGCTATTTATCTAGTAGTTTTGACCTATGTTGACTCGTTTAAAGCTTTAACTCTTTGGAGAGCGCGTGTCTGTCAAATTTAGCTTGGTTCAAGCGCATCTGTCTAGATCGACAGAGTTGCATGGGTTTTAATAATTTTTGAACTTAGGTTATAATCTTCATAGAATATTGACATCCTTTTATTTCACCTTGAATTGATTTATTGAAATGTCATCATCCGATTCAACCTGATTCGAGCATAGCCCTTGGATTAAATCTAAGGTGCTCAATTTTTAATTAGATGGGGTGCATGTCCTTGAGATTTTAATTGGGGACCTTAATGCTAACCTTATGTTTTCAGATTTATGGACCAAGGTGTTTAATCAGCATCTCCCCTTTCTCTAGATTACCTTAGGGTTTCAAATTTTGTCGTTTGATTTAACCCAAGGGAAAATTATTTCAGGAGGTTCAAAATTTGAATTTAAGAAATGATTACTAATATTTTTCCCTATCCACTTGTGAGATACTTGAGTAATAAAAAGGGGCACAACATATTAACAACCAAGGTTTTAGACTTCATCAAACCAACAAATGAAAAATTAAGTAACTCGCACCAACTGAAGAAGTGACCAGCATTATGAACATTTTGATTGAAACCAAAAATTTAAATTTGGGGGTTTCAAAGCTAAGTCAAATTTGGCTCCAACAGGGCGAACAATTATTTTGCCCCAAAATTGAGGTGAACACATATTTTAATATCACCATCGTGTTTCAATCCTGGGCCCGCTTCAAATTTAAGATTTTAATTGTGTTTTTTCCCCTAAGAGGCACAAAAGGGACTTTCGCCCCTTTCTTGGGGCGAACATGTCTTGTTATTTTAACACTCCTTTTTTAATTTTAAATTTCCATGTTCGCCCTAGAGTGAGGCGAACGGACCCTTCGACCATATTTTGAGGTGAATGTGATTTTAATATTTAGTAAGGCACTTAGTTCCCCAGGTACCATCTTTGCAAATAATTTTAGGTGATTTCAATTGATGTCACCAATCAATTCTCCCAACCATTTTTTCTTACAACACCAATTATTTTCAAGCAAGAATTGCATGAAAAATAAAGGAGGTTAACACACAAAAGACTACAACATATTATCGGCCAAAATACTTGAATCATAATATTAATATATTTTACCACTTTACAATAAATAAAATTTCATCAAAAATCCCAATGTGGAATAATGTCAAAATTACCAACATAAAATCAAGAATTCATACTTTTTATGAAAAATGATGTAGGTATCTAGTTATAGCAACTCCTTTGAGATTAGAGTTGAATCTGTTTGTAAACTCTCAATCTCTAAAGGAGAGAGTTGTGATTTATCAATGGTGGAAGACCTAAGTACAACCCCTTGTTCTCCATGAAAAAAAATGTATTTCAAGACAACCAAGAGATAATATATTATATGTATATAAGAATAGTATATTGTATTGAATTTGTATTTAAATATTTGAAGGATAAAAGTATTTTTGGGTTTTGCATAATTTTTTATCTATGTTCTATTAATCTCTTATTTAAAGCACCACTACATCCCATAATAAAAAAACTTAAAATTATTTTAAAAAATAAAATACAATAATTTTGATACAAGGCAATATAGTTTTTTTAAGAAAATATTGTTAACTTAAGCTACCCTTAAAAAGAAATTTGCTTTTTAAAATTAGTCTTATTTTAAATAGTATAATTTAAAATAAAGTAAAATTTTTAAATTGAAGTTCTTAATAACCTTAAGATGTTAAAACATACAATTGTCAAAAGTTTTTGTTTAGGTTATATATCAATTTTAAATTAAAGAGGTCATGGGACCGACTTCCATCAACAGTAAACAATGCCAAGTTTATGTGTATGCCTAATATCTTTAGAAAAAAATTAGACAAGAATCATATAGTTTTTTAATTGATTATATAAGATTGAAATAGACTCCACCCATATTATATTATAACTATATAATAGTATTACAAAAAACTTAACAATTATGAATGTGTCTTGGCAATATTCGAACCTTGATCTTCTCCTTAAAAGTTGAGGAATCTAATTAGTTGAATTAATACCATTTGATACAATGATGCTACAAAGTGAAGAACATGTGCTTATACTGAGAGGCGGGGTGAATAGTATAATATAAATTTTTTTCCCAAATAGTAGCATCAACATTAATAAAGCAGTAAACATCACACAAAACATCACACACATGAGAAATATCATTTTTAACGCGGTTCACCCAATGTGGGCTACCTCCACTTGAAAATATTTCTTCTAAATATTTCTCAAATAATCTCTTGGAAATCCTTCCCAATTACAATGTTTATGGACCTCTATCCAAAGGAGATGTTGATCCCTTAAATCTCAAGTTCGTGGATCTCTTCCACAGGAGAACTCTTTCCCCTTCTGCTCTGGCTAGTGATCTTCTAGAAGACTTTGTCTCTCTGTTGCACTGAATTGTGGATCTCTCTACACTTGAAGACTCCTCACTTAGATTTATATTCAATTGTTCTAGCTATTTGATCTCTATCCACTGAGACTCTATCCTCTATACTCTGTCACCTCCAAAGCTTTGTTAATAGGTTCACTCAGAACCTCTTCAAATCTGCTCAATAGGCTCACTCAGAACCTGCTCAAATCTGCTCAATAGGCTCACTTAGAACTTGATAAAATATGCTCAATAGGTTCACTTAGAACTTGCCCATATCTGCATAGCAAGCTTTCACAAAATCTTAGTCAAAATTAGTCCACAAGCCTTCTCAAAGACTTGCCTCAAATCAGCTCAACAAAATCTCAACTCAATATCATAGAAGCATAAAGAGAATTGTTAGAGACTCAATATGTTCTATACTCAAATCAACTCAAATTAGAATATAGAATAGTTTGTTTTATGGAACTTGAACAACCACTTCACTCAATCACTTGACTAGGCTCACACAACTCTACTCAACCAATCACCACAAGGAACAACTCTTTTTCACAAACCCTAGTCCAAGCATGAATCAACCAACTCAAAATGTCTTCAACAATACTCAACAACAACTCTTACATAACAATGATACTCATGTTCTTTTCAGCTCAAGTTCAAGTTCTTTGCACAACAACTCACTCCAACAACAATGCTTATAAAATAAGGTTTTAATCACAACTTTCAAACCAGAAAACCTTGAAGCATTAAACCAACTATTTTTGAATAGGAAACCACAATCAATCCTTTTCACTCCAATGATATTTCAGAAATCAACCACCCAAATAAAATCAATGGAGAATGTTACTCATACCTTTTTGATGCCTTATGAGTTGTCCACTAAATCTGCCACACTCAACACTTTTCCTTTTTCCAATCTCAAAAAGGGTTAGATATCTTGAGTAATAACACAACAATAAAATAATGTCCAAATAACACCTTATTACTCCTACTTTATTTTAACATCCACCAAAGTTCTTTTTAAAGAAAACACTTACTCAAAAATAACTTTCACTAAAATAACTTTATCAAAATCCCTTATTACTCCTAATAATTTCAAAAATCATAATTAAAAATTTAACTCCATAACTCAAACAACCACTATAACTTTATTCCTAAGGTTATTCAATACATCAACTATCAAATCACCTTTACCCCTTATCACTCCACCTTAGGCAATAAAAATAAAAATAAAAACCTCAATACCTTCCTCGAGAGGAATCGAACCCCCGTCCTGTCCAACGCGAACGCCCTAGCCGTGGCCAAGCTACCGCACAAGCTACGGGTTCATTGTGAAGAAAGAAGTGCCACTCACTTCTTGTTCTTCTCTCCTTCTGCCAAGCAAAAAATAAATGCGCCTTGAGCGCCTCAACAAAGCCAAAATGACACTTGCGGGAATCGAACACTTAACATTCTTGCCACCAACACCTTTGCACAAACCAAGCTACGACTAGGCCACACTACCCAACACGCTTTGGAAAATTAACGTGGTTAGCTTTCAATATTCACTTCTTCACAAAACAAAAATAACACGAGCTCTTCCTTCGCGAAAACAAATCGTTAATCTTAATCGAGCAAGGATAATCTTCTTCAAAAATTTTAATGGCATATATATATGCCTTCCCTTAGCTTGGAAACATTGGTGCTTTTGAATCTTCATTTATGACGTCGACAAATATTCTTTTAATTTAATTTTAAAATTAAAATTAAAATTTAAACTAAATCTTTTGAATTAAATAACTCCATCATCGGGCCATCTTTTTCGATGAAACAAAAATCCAACTTGGGTTTTAAGAAAACCCATTTCAAATCTGCCATCCATGGTTTTAAATAAAAACATTTTGCTAAGCTTCTCTTGAAGCTCCTTTTTGGAACCAAATGTCATGCATCCCTTCTTGAACCTTTGATCAAAAACCTTTGCTTCTACACAAACATAGTGTTAGCTTACATAGATCCTTTTGATATCAATGACAACTCTTATCTTAGGAACTCAAAATATCCAACAATCTCCCCCATTGTTATTGATGACAACCTATATCCTTTTACTAAAATTTGACCTTATTTTCTGCTCCCCCTAGGAATTTTCTCCCCCTGGCTCAATGCTCTCTCAAATATCAAATCTCTCCCCATATCAAAAACTCTCCCCAATATACACAAATCTCTCCCCCTTTGTCATCAATGGCAAAGGGTCACCTTTGGGACCCGGGGCTAAGAATGAGCCTCTTAGCTTGGCTCCTACCCCACCTTCCCATGAGATGTTTAATTATGGGGTGGGAGTATCACTCCCAACGTTCCTCGAAGATACTCAAAAGTGTTTTTTGAGAGTGGCTTAGTGAAAATATCTGATATCTTTTCCTTTGTAGTGATATACTCCAATTTGACATGTTAATCTAACACTTGTTCTCTTAGAAAATGATACTTAATTGGAATTTGCTTTGTCCTGGAGTGCATTACTAGATTTTTTGAGATACATATGGCACTGGTATTATCACATAGTAAAGGAATAGGCTGATCATGCTTTATCCTGAAGTCTTCTAAAGTCCTCTTCATCCATAACACCCATGTACAACTGGCTACTACTACAATATATTATGCCTCTGTTGTAGATAGAGATACTAAAAATTGCTTCTTACTTAACCAGGAGATTAGTATTTCTCCAAGAAAGAAAGCTCCTCCACTTGTGTTTTTTCTATCATCAATGATGTCGGTCCAATCTACATCTGTATATGTTGTAAGTGTGAAACTTTCACTTCTAGGATACCAAAGCCCAAAATCTATAGTCCCTCTTGAAAATTATTTTTACTGCTACCACATGTGTTTCCTTAGGTGCTGCTTGAAATCTTACCACTAATCCCACTGAGTGTACTATGTATGGTCTTGTAGATGTGACATAAAATAATCTGCCAATCATGGATATGTATAGTCTCTGATCTACCTCTAGAGATTCAACATCCTTACGTAACTTGCACCATGTGACCATAGGAGTACTTACTGGTTTGCAATATTCTAATCTGAATGTCTTTAACATCTCCTTGATGTATTTGGCTTGAGAAAGAAACACTCCCTTTTATGATTGTGAAATCTGAAGACCAAGAAAGAAGGATAATTCCCCAAGCATAGACATCTCAAATTCACTTTGCATATTTTTAGCAAACTCTTTGCACATCTTGTCATTATTTCCCCAAAAAATTATGTCATCAACATAAACAACCACTATCAGAATATCGTTTCCTTCATTTTTGATATACAAATTACTGTATGCTATTTCTTTCCTGAATTCCTATTCCTGTAGATACCTATCCAATCTTGAATACCATGATCTGGGAGCCTACTCTAAGCCATACAATGCCTTTTTCAATCTGCATACCTGATCTGGAGTATCTGATAGTATAAATCCCTCTGGTTGTTCAATGTAGACCTCTTCTTCTAGAATCCCATTTAGAAAAGCTGACTTAACATCCATTTGATATACTTTGAAATTATTGAAACTTGAAAAAGCTAAAAATATCCTTATAGCTTCAAGTTGTGCAACAAGAGCAAACGTTTTATCAAAATCAATTCCTTCTACTTGTGCATAACCTTTGCAAACTAACCTTGCTTTATTTTTGACAACTTGTCCATCTTCATTCAACTTATTTTTGAAGACCCATTTTGTGCCAATCACATTTTTGTCCTTTGGTCATGGAACAAGTTCCCAAGTTTTGCTCTTCTCAATCTGATCTAATTCCTCATTCATTGCTTTAACCCAAAATTCATCTTCACAAGCCTGAGAAATTTTTTTTGGCTCAATCTTAGATAGTAAAGAAAAATTTACTTGTTGAGATGGTTTTATTATTCTTCTCCTTGTCTATCTTTCATCTAGATTCCCAATGATCTGATATTTTGGGTGATGTTTCTGTACATATCTGGAAGGATTTTTAGGAAGAAGCCTTTGTGTTTCTTCTTCATCATTCTCTGATTCTTCACAAAAATCTTCTTGACAACATCCATCTTCTTGGTATATTGTTTGCTGAATTGGCTCTCTGGAATCTATCTTTTCATCAACTATCACATTCATACTTTCCACCATAGTGCGTGTTCTTTTGTTGTAATATTTGTAAGCTTTGCTTTTAGTGGAGTATCCAAGAAAAATTCTCTTATCACACCTTGGATCAAATTTGCCCAAATTCTGATCTTCTCGTCTTATGTAACATTTGCTTCCAAAAATCTTAAAATATTTTACAGTAGTAGGTCTTCCTTTCCAAAGATCATAAGGAGTCTTGTGATGATTTACCCTTAATTGAGCCCTTGGTGTAGACACCAAAACAACACCAATCCGATTATGTGACTACAAACACTGATCACATTAACACACACAGCCCCCAGGGTAGCCCTCAAAGGTTAAACAGTGGTTCTAACCACTTACACAATGAGCTTTGCAAGTCAAAAATCAGTTTGGCACCTTTTAGACACTTTATTTCTTATTCGTCCCACCCGGGGACGAGTGCGAATTTGTACTCGTCCTACCCAAGGACGAGTATGGATTTGTACTCGTTTCACCCAGGGACGATTATTAGCGCTCGCTCCGGGGTGGGACGAATGCCAGGTTTGACCAGCAAAAAGTCAGACCTCAGCGCATGACAACTCAGAACTACCACTCAGCTTTTCATGCATGACATAGGAGTGCGAGTGAGTTCTTTTAACAACACACATCCGCCAATTGACTTTCCCTTCACTGCATGGGAAGGAGAGTAAGCTTTTTAAGACAACTCAGATTTGCCACTTAGCTATCCCTTCATTGCATGGGAGTACAAGTGAGCTTTGCTAAAACACACAAAGACATGCACGAGAGGCAATTAAGAAGCCCTTGATCAAGAAGAAGTCTTCTCTTCACAAACAAAAGCATTCATGCAAAGAAACACTTTTGCATGTTAATTCAAAAAGACCCCTTGGGTCTATAAAAACGGTGAGTTTTCTCACCCAAAAATATATACAGAGAAGGAGCATTTTGAGCGACGAAGTGCTGCTAGTTCACTTACTGGCGATTTGTGCTTTCATAATCGTGGTATTTCTTTTAGTTTCATGTTTATGCTTTTGTCAAGTCTTTCATTTCATTTAGATTCATTTCAACCATCGTTAGATTCATCTTTTATTTTTCATACACGAGTGCTACCGACTTTCTTGTTTGTTTCTTTGAGTGCGAGTTGCGGCATTAGAGGAGCGGCGAGGAGTCTACCTTACCAACGCAAGCGGCGGCAACATTTGGCCCGCCCATTCCAAACGTGGGCATGCGGAAGGAGGAATTCTAAAGCACAAATTGTAGCAGATCAATATCTAACGCTCCTATCCCCTAAAAAGGAAGGAGACGTATTGTAACACGAATTGAAAAGAATATCAATAAAAAGGGCTATAGTTTATATTGCTTTTATATCTTGTGTTCATTCATTTGTGTTCTTTCCTTTTAATGCAATTTTGTTTAGTTTTTCCTTTTTGTTTCCGGAATCTCGTGCTTTCAATGGCGATCACGGTGGGACACTGTCCCCATGTTTTTAAAATCACAGAAACTGATTGAATTTTTGTGTTTGTGCTTGACAGGTACATTTTTTTTTTCTTGCAGACTGTTAATCGTCTCTGCAAGGGACGATTTCTGTTCTGGAAATCGTCTCACCCTGGGACGATTGTAAAATCGTCTCTGCGAGGGACGATTTCTGTTCTGATAATCGTCTCACCCTGGGACGATTGTAAAATCGTCTCTGCGAGGGACGATTTCTGTTCTGTTAATCGTCTCACCAAGGGACGATTTTCTGTCTGCAACTTTTCGAGCAAAATTTCAGAGGCAACTCGGAGCGAGCAGAGAAGAGGTAGGGATTTTCATCATCTTTGTTGAAATTTTCTGTTTCTTTGACTGTTTTCATTTTTAGCTTGCATTGCTTAGGAAAATTCATTCATGCATGTTTCATTTTCGTTGGATAAAATGAACCTCACACACTCCACGAAACAATTTTAAACCAAGGAGCTGGTCGTAAGACCTCACCCTTGATCAAGACCATTGGTGGATTTAATCACCACCTTGGCTTGATTTGCATACATTTCCCGGATTGTCAACTGTTGTTAGGCGTAAATCCCGACGAAGACGGACCGAGCGTAGCTGGGGTGATTCCCATGCGCGCGAGGATAAGTTTTCTATGGTAGGTGCCATTAACAGGACAATCCCCCTTCCGTACCGCCTACGTACCACGTACCTTCTGCTCTCACGTACCTATAGTCTCCCTCTCGTAAGGGCGGGTATATAGAGAGGTTGGTATATCGGCCTGGCTGGTATATTGAAGGGGCGACCTTTTGGGAGTTATATGAGCCGTCATAATGCATTTAAACGATCTACAAAACCTACAAAAACAAAAACAAAACACAAAAATGCACTAAACCAGTCTAGGGCACACCAAGAATCCTTAAAAGAGATAATCACGGTTTTGTGAATGTGTGTGTTTAATTTTCTAGTGTAGACAAAAAAATCATTAAAAACAAAGATAAAAAAATCTACGCATTTTGTCATTTTCTCCAAAAAGCTCCAAGGATTCCCGTAATCGCTTGGTCACTCCAAAATGCCCCAAAGGTGTCCATGAACCCTTTGGTCAACCCAAAAGCACCCCAAATGTGCCCATAAGTGATGCAGGACCATCCAACAAAATATGGGAAATCTTATATTTTTCCCTAAATTTTAGTGCATCTTGCCGGGGCCATAACTTCTCAACCGTAGCTCCGATTGACTTGAAATTTTACAGGGAGTTAGTTGGGATAATTTTAAACAAATACAATTCCCTAGAATCCTATTTGCCCAGAAAAGTCAGTTTTCGGGGCCAAATTCCATCATCTAGTGCCCCGAAATTAGGTTTTAAAATTGGGCACGCAATTCTATGCACTTTTTGAGCTGTTCGGATGTCAATATCTCCTAATGTATTTAGAGCTAGGACTTGAAACTTCATTTTTGTCTTATCTACTATAAGAGGGATGCGCACACCAATTTTGGGCCCCATCTGACTCATTTCAATTTTTAGGGTTTTTAGAGAGACATCGTCATGGTGATCACCCATAGCCAAGCCCAATCACGGGCGGAGGCTATGGGGAATGTCCAAGGAGGCACAAGTCACCTCCATTACAATCCCAAGGATTTGGTCATACCACCTTGGCGACCTAACACACAAGGCAGTCCCCTCCACACCTTAAAGGAAAGGGACTTCAGGGGCACCTCTTCGAGGGGCACTCCTATTCGACATAGCATTCAACACACACCCTTCCATGAGGGGTATATTCGTAGGAGAGCTCCCTTAGATGCTCGCTATGAGTGGTCACCATGCAGTGAAGTGCTAGGTCAACATAGGGTTCGATGGGAGGAACCACATGATTACACTATCCCTCCACCCCCACTAGTTGTCAGGACTACAAAGACAAATCCAGAGCACAAGGCTCTTTGGGCAAGGCGAGATAGCTCCGTCCACCCCTTTTTCACTTATGAAAGAGAGCACGAGGAAGACATCTACCTTCCTCGAGAGCAATATACCGTGCGGGAGCAATACGCCTTCGCACCTGCTATCTATCAGGACCACTCACCGAGGCCAAAGCCCCGAGAGAATGTTGCTACCCCTAACAGAGGGATGTGTCCTATAGAGATCTTGGATCACTACGACCGAGATTTTTATCTAAGAGAGGCATCTAGGCCTTCTAGACATGAGGCGATGGGACCAACTATCGTAGAATCTTCCGAATATATCACACATCTCAAGCAACTCACGCAACTTGAGCTCGAACGACTACCGTTAGAGGAACCGTACCATATTAACGAAGAGCACCTTCAGCGCCAGAAGGATGAGCTGTTCCAACACACTATGCAAGAAAGGACTCCAACCCCTCACATGCATAAGACAAAATATTTTGAGTGGCACAACCCATGGGGGGAAGATAGGTCATCGCGACCTCATCAAAAGCTACCCCCAACACCTCCTAGACAGGAGCGGGAAGCTACTCTCTCGATTCCTGAAGCACCACCCCCGACGCCTCCTAGACATGAATGGGAGGCCGCTCCTATAACCAATGACGGGTGCCTTCCTCAGACATCCACCCGAGGCTTATGAGCCACCCTTAGAAATTCATCAAGAAGCCTCTAAGGAATCAGAGCGCGAAGAAGAGCGGGATGAACCGCCCTACCAAGGCATGGGGGGTGCCATCTGGCCACCCCTCCATAAGCCCCAAGTTCCTCAACAAGAACCAACCAAAGAGGAGGAGTTCAAATCTCCCAATACATGCAAAGCACTAGAGCACTTAGAGTTGGTAGAGGCCAAGATTTTGGAGCTCCCAAGGCCCAACTTACATAAGGCTCCTTTCGAAGAGGATCAACCTTTAACCATAGGGCTACCTGATGATGCAGTCCTCCATGTCTCAGAATCTCCAGATTTTGATGAGCTATACACATTGTCCGAAGGTGAGGATGAAACAGACATAGCCCATAGCAATCACATGCGACAGCATCGACATCCCATAAACATCGATGAAGCATGTCAACAAATAAACATAATACTAGGGCATGAGTGGCGTGTTAACCCACCGCAGTGGGACCAAGCGTTACATCCACAACTTTGGGTACATAAAGATCAACTTCCACCCAGAGATCCCATAACAACATCAGTACCGCGGGCGGACCCTGTCCTCATCTCCGTGCATAGGGCCGATCCATTCGTGCCAATTCCTACAGAGCCAGATCCGGTGCACAAATATCATCACACTGGGGGTACCTCTATTCCCTGAAGAGCCAGTGAGTTAAACCAAACGCTCCAAAGATGTCCATAAACCCTTTGGTCAAACCAAAAGCTCCAAGGATTATCGCAATCTCTTGGTCATACCAAAAGCTCCAAGGATTATCGCAATCTCTTGGTCATCCCAAAAGCTCCAAGGATTATCGCAATCTCTTGGTCATCCCAAAAAGCTCAAAGGATTATCGCAATCTCTTGGTCATCCCAAAAAGCTCCAAGGATTATCGCAATCTCTTGGTCATCCCAAAAAGCTCCAAGGATTATCGTAATCTCTTGGTCATCCCAAAAAGCTCCAAGGATTATCGCAATCTCTTGGTCATCCCAAAAAGCTCCAAGGATTATCGTAATCTCTTGGTCATCCCAAAAAGCTCCAAGGATTATCGCAATCTCTTGGTCATCCCAAAAAGCTCCAAGGATTATATCAATCTCTTTGGTCATCCCAAAAGCTCCAAGGATTACCATAATCGCTTGGTCAACCCAAAAGCTCCAAGAGTTACCATAACTGCTTGGTCAACATAAGTATTCAAAAAATCAACAAAAACAACACAAAAATCAAAATCACAAAAACATTTGCATTTCAATTCCATGCATTCTCATAACACATCAAAATTACAAAAACAATTGCATTTTCCATACATTCTCAAAAAAAAAATCAAAATCACAAAAACAATTGCATTTCAATTACATGCATTCTCATAAAAAAACAAAATCACAAAAACATTTGCATTTTCCATACATTCTCATAAAAAAAAAAAAATGAAATCACCAAAACATTTGCATGCATTTTCATAAAAATCAAAATACAAAAATATAGGTTGCATTAAACATTGCATCCATCCCTTGCATACTTCGATAGGTCATACAAGTCAAAAGCACCATAGGCTGTCATTACTTGGCAATTCCATCATTTCCACCTCAAATCCATTTCCATAAACGCATACATCCAGCATATCACCTTTTTATTTTAAGGGTTTTCGTCATTCAGATGTCTTTAAATTTCTAGCCAAAAACTGTACACAGTTAAACAGATTTTACACGGGAAAGTTTTACTTGGATCACACCTTGTTACGTAGCATCCCAACACAAATTAACACACATATAATAATTCCTAAGTTGTGTGAACGAAAGATGAAACCTGCACCGTCATCCTGGTTACCATAGGCGAAACGGCTATCTTGCTTATCCCCCTGTGCAATTGACCTTAGAAATGCTGAGAGTTGGCAAAAGGACAAGCTTCCTCCCTACCCAATTCCCCATGAATCCCAAGTTCTCAAAAGTTGCAAAAACATCAAAAATTTGCAAAACGTCAAAACATTCAAAATTGACATCCTACAGTGCACACATCAAAAGGCACGTACAATAGTGATTCTCGTCACTCCCTATCCCTTGCTCAAAAAAAAAAAAAAAAACATCAATAAAACAAAAATAAACAGTGATCTTATCACTATAAAGAGCAAGTATCCCAATACAATTGAAGAAAAGCAGGGAGTCGAACTTGAATCCCTGGAATTCTCAGCATTTCGACAGGTCATGAGGCAAGCTTCAATACCGGTTTGGTTGATAGCCTATCAGTCACTGATAGTAAACCTCCCGCATGACGATATATCTGTCACATTAACTTGTGTATAGATCAATGTTTGCATGTGGATGAGCTAGCTTATGGTATCCTAGATAGCATCGCAGATTAATCTAACCAAACACAATCAAGGAGTTAGTGGAGCTAATTAGGTGATCCTCGATACAGGTTCGGTTGAAAGCCCATCTGGCACTGGCGGTATCCTGATGAATACCACATAAATGAACTCAATTGCACACACAGGGATGTGAAATAACTTGGTTAAATTCAAGTCGAATTTATACCTTGTTCAAAAGTCTTGCGAGATAAATGTACAGTCTTGGCTAGTTAGTTAAAATATCTGAATCTAAGAAAAGCTTAACTACATTTTAAAAACAACTGTCACATTTTATTCCGTACATCACCATCAAAATATATGCAAAATACAAAAACAAAGTTTTCACATGCAAAGTCATTCCACAAAGTCATCCCATTAGTATAGCAAGTCAGTCAAATCTTGTACAGTCTATGGTGCATCGACACATCATCAACAACTCATTTCATTCATTCCCTATCCATACATCATACAAATTAGAAACATCACATTCATAATCACCTCTGCATACATCAAACACATACATAAAAACACACAAAACAACCAAAAAAAAAAAAAAACAAACAAACACAACAAAACAACCAAACTATAAAAATGACAAATGCCAACAAAACCACTAAAAATTGCCGGACAAAAGTGCTCTTGCACTTAACCTCTTCGCATAAGAAAATTGATGTCGGGGTCTACCTTGTCGTTATCCTACTCCCCAAGAAGGCTACCATAGCCGGACCGCTCCACGGGAAGACGGATTTTCGCCAATGTTACCCCCAAATGGCATCCCAAAATGGGTTCACACCCACCAAAAATAGGTCAAAAGAATCGAGAAACTGCTCGAGCATTCAACGGACAACATCTAAAGGCACCCTCACTTAAGTCATCTTGGGTCAAGCGACTCGTCGCTTTTCTCATGGCAGTCCTTCCTTCATCGATTCGTCGCTTGAGGGGGTAGTCACACTTAAGTCACCAATCAACAACAACACACCCAATCAAGGCAATGGCATGCATTCAAAGAATCATTGACAAAGACAATCACGCTCCTGCTTGGGGCAGCAAACAAGCAATTATCACAAAATTGATCAAACACTTGGCATTCCCGAAGCATGAACACAAGGTTCCCCCGTGGATAAAAGGTTGCGCCCTTTGCCTATTCATGATTGATCAATGTCCAAGCTCAAGTCACACCTCACCAAAATAGGTTAATACTTGAAATCAAATTCCTTAGCTCGTCAGAAGCAAGGATTCAAGAATGCATGCCCTTTCCATGCTTGGGGCATCAAGAGTTGGTTAGGTTACTGAGAAACCCTAATCATTAGTGCTTTGGTTATCTATTTTTGCTCGACGCTGCGCCTTGCACAACGCTTCCCAAAAAGGGGCATCTGTAGACACCAAAACAGCACCAATCCGATTATGTGACTACAAACACTGATCACATTAACACACACAGCCCCCAGAGGTTAAACAGTGGTTCTAACCACTTACACAGCAGTTTTGCAAGTCAAAAATCAGTTTGGCACCTTTTAGACACTTTATTTCTTATTCGTCCCACCCAGGGACGAGTGCGAATTTGTACTCGTCCTACCCAAGGACGAGTATGGATTTGTACTCGTTTCACCCAGGGACGATTATTAGCGCTCGCTCCGGGGTGGGACGAATGCCAGGTTTGACCAAAAAAAAGTCAGACCTCAGCGCATGACAACTCAGAACTACCACTCAGCTTTTCATGCATGACATAGGAGTGCGAGTGAGTTCTTTTAACAACACACATCTGCCAATTGACTTTCCCTTCACTGCATGGGAAGGAGAGTAAGCTTTTTAAGACAACTCAGATTTGCCACTTAGCTATCCCTTCATTGCATGGGAGTGCAAGTGAGCTTTGCTAAAACATGCAAAGACATGCACAGAGGCAGTTAAGAAGCCCTTGATCAAGAAGAAGTCTTCTCTTCACAAACAAAAGCATTCATGCAAAGAAACACTTTTGCATGTTAATTCAAAAAGACCCCTTGGGTCTATAAAAACGGTGAGTTTTCTCACCCAAAAATATATACAGAGAAGGAGCATTTTGAGCGACGAAGTGCTGCTAGTTCACTTACTGGCGATTTGTGCTTTCATAATCGTGGTATTTCTTTTAGTTTCATGTTTATGCTTTTGTCAAGTTTTTCATTTCATTTAGATTCATTTCAACCATCGTTAGATTCATCTTTTATTTTTCATACACAAGTGCTACTGACTTTCTTGTTTGTTTCTTTGAGTGCGAGTTGCGGCATTAGAGGAGCGGCGAGGAGTCTACCTTACCAACGCAAGCGGCGGCAACATTTGGCCCGCCCATTCCAAACGTGGGCATGCGGAAGGAGGAATTCTGAAGTGAAAATTGTAGAGATCAATATCTAACGCTCCTATCCCCTAAAAAGGAAGGAGACGTATTGTAACACGAATTGAAAAGAATATCAATAAAAAGGGCTATAGTTTATATTGCTTTTATATCTTGTGTTCATTCATTTGTGTTCTTTCCTTTTAATGCAATTTTGTTTAGTTTTTCCTTTTTGTTTCCGGAATCTCGTGCTTTCAATGGCGATCACGGTGGGACCCTGTCCCCTGTTTTAAAATCACAGAAACTGATTGATTTTTTGTGTTTGTGCTTGACAGGTACATTTTTTTTTTTGCAGACTGTTAATCGTCTCTGCAAGGGACGATTTTTGTTCTGGAAATCGTCTCACCCTGGGACGATTGTAAAATCGTCTCTGCAAGGGACGATTTCTGTTCTGTTAATCGTCTCACCCTGGGACGATTGTAAAATCGTCTCTGTAAGGGACAATTTCTGTTCTGTTAATCGTCTCACCAAGGGACGATTTTCTGTCTGCAACTTTTCAGAGCAAAATTTCAGAGGCAACTGGAGCAGGCAGAGAAGAGGTAAGGATTTTCATCATCTTTGTTGAAATTTTCTGTTTCTGTTTCTGTTTCTTTGACTGTTTCCATTTTAGCTTGCATTGCTTAGGAAAATTCATTCATGCATGTTTCATTTTCGTTGAATAAAATGAACCTCACACACTCCACGAAACAATTTTAAACCAAGGAGCTGGTCGTAATACCCCAGCCCTTGATCAAGACCATTGGTGGATTTAATCACCACCTTGGCTTGATTTTGTTCATTCATTTGTGTTCTTTCCTTTTAATGCAATTTTGTTTAGTTTTTCCTTTTTGTTTCCAGAATCTCGTGCTTTCACTTGGAATTATGTACACAATTGTGGATACTGCTTCTTTCGAAAAACCATCTAACAACTTAGATTCATTTAACATAGCTCTAGCCATGTTTTCAACAGTCCTATTCTTCCTTTCAACTAATCCATTTTGTTGGGGAGTTTTTGTTGCTGAGTACTCTCTCTTGATTCCATGTTGTTCATAAAATTATACAAACTCATTTGAAGTAAACTTTCCTCCTTTATCAGATATTAGACACTTAATCCTTTTGCCTATTTCATTTTCAACCAATTCCTTGACTTTGAATTTTTTGAAGGCTTCTAACTTCTCTTTTAGGAAAATTACCCAAACCATTCTAAAATAATCATCTACAAACAACATGAAGTATCTTTCCCCCTGAATACTTTGTGTTCTGGTAGGACCACACAAATCAGTATGTATTAAATTTAAAGGCTCAGAAGACATATAGCCTTTTGGTTTATAAGTTGTCCTAGTTTGCTTTCCATGTTGACAAGGTGCACAAATTGTGTTTTGAGGTCTCCTTATTTTGGGTAAATCTCTGATCGCATGTTTGTTGCTTATGCTGACTATGTTGTCAAAATTCAAATGACCTAATATTCTATGCCATAACCAGCTCTCATATTCTTGTGATAGAAAACACTTTTCTCCTTTTATCTCATTGAGTATGTATAAGTTGTTTGGAGTCCTTCTTGCATTTGATATAATTATTCCTGTTTCAATTTTCATTAACTCACATATATCTAGATGGAAGATAACCATATATATTTGATCACAGATTTGAATTATACTTAGTAGATTGTGCTTTAACCCTTTGACATACAAAAAATTCTTTGTTTTTGTTTTTCCATTGTCTAGATTTAGAGTACCTCTCCCAAAAATCCTAGTTGATCCATTATTACCAAATCTTACAGATCCTCTATTTGTTTCATTTAGAACAATGAATTTGTATTTATCTTCTGTCATATGACTAGAGCAACCACTATCTAGATACCATTGTTCTTCTTTATTTTGAGCATGCAGGGCTATTTGAACTAACATAGATCTGACCCTATAATTCTTTTTTTCATCCTTCCTAGTTGTTGGAATTGTTTTTCCAAACTCAGGAAATATCATTTTACACCATCTAGCCTTGTGCCCAAAGTTATTACATTTGTAACATATAAAATCATTATCCATGAGAGGTGCAAAGGAATTGAAATCTCTATTGTATCTTGCATGATGAGTAAGTGTGCAGCTATATTACCATATTTATTACAAGAAAAACAACGACCATGAAAGAGATTATGTAACCTATTTGGAGATATTGGATATTGTAAAGAAGTCATCCTCTTCTTGTAATTAACTCTTATCCAAGGTTACTCTTTGCTCTGTTCCTTTCTGATGTCATTTGATTGCTTTTCTTTGTTTGAAGTTTCTGCCTTTTGGAAGCTTGATTCCTCTTTTTGTTTCACATATTTTGTATTTTGTAGTATCTTGATCCCTTTCAGTTTATTTCTTAGGAGAACAATTTTTACTTCCAATCTTCCACATTCTGTTTCCTTGGCTCTCAATAGATTTGTCATATCTTGCTCAATATTCTTTCCTTCTTCTACCTTAATCTTGAATTTTGTAAGGTTATGTATAAGTTCCACTATTGCTTCTTCATCTTGCTGAATTTATTCCTTCAAATTTAAATTTTTCTCTCTAAGTCTTTCCAATTTTTTGAGAGCAGCAAAAAATTCTTCTTTTATATCAAACCCACTTTCTTCTTCACTTTTTGAGGTCATGTTTGCTACCAAAGGATCTTCTTCCAAGCTGTTAGACTCTTCATGGAGAGATCCACTCTGATACCAATTGAAGAACATGTGCTTACACTGAGAGGGGGGGTGAACAGTATAATATAAAACTTTTCCCCAAATAGTATCATCAACATTAATAAAGCATTAAACATTACATAAATCATCACACACATGAGAGACATCATTTTTAACGTGGTTCACCCAATGTGGGCTACCTCCACAAAAAATATTTCTTCTAAATATTTCTCAAATAATATCTTGGGAATCCTTCCCAATTACAATGTTTATGGACCTCTATCCAAAGGATATGCTGATCCCCTAAATCTCAAGTTCGTGGATCTCTTCCATAGGAGAACTATTTCCCCTTTTGCTCTGGCTAGTGATCTTCTATAAGACTATGTCTCTCTACTGAACTGACTTGTGGATCTCTCTCCACTTGAAGACTCCTCACTCATATTTATCTTCAATTGTCTTGGTCGTTGGATCTCTATCCACTGAGACTCTGTCCTCTATACTCTATCACATCCAAATCCCTATCAATAGGTTCACTTAGAACCTCTTCAAATTTGCTCAATAGGCTCACTCAGAACCTGCTCAAATCTGCTCAATAGGCTCACTCAGAACCTGCTTAAATTTTCTCAATAGGATCACTCAGAACTTGCTCAAATATGCTCAATAGGTTCACTTAGAACCTACCTAGATCTGCATAGCAAGCTTTCACAAAGGCTTACTCAAAATCAGCCCACAAGCCTTCTCAAAGACTTACCTCAAATCAGCTCAACAAAATCTCAACTCAATCTCATAGAAGCATAAAGAGAATTGTTAGAGACTCAATATGTTCTATACTCAAATCCCAATCTCAACTCAACTCAAATCAGAATATAGAATAGTTTGTTTTATGGAACTTGAACAACCACTTCACTCAATCACTTGACTAGGCTCACACAACTCTACTCAACCAATCACCACAAGGAACAACTCTTTTTCACAAATCCTAGTCCAAACATGAATTAACCAACTCAAAATGTCTTCAAAAATACTCAACAACAACTCTTACATAACAATGATGCTCATGTTCTTTTCAGTTCAAGTTCAAGTTCTTTGCACAACAACTCACTCCAACAACAATGCTTATAAAACAAGGTTTTAATCATGACTTTCAAACCAGAAAACCTTGAAGCATTAAACCAACTATTTTCGAATAGGAAACCACAATCAATCCTTTTCACTCCAATGATATTTCAGAAATCAACCACCCAAATAAAATCAATGGAGAATGTTACTTATACCTTTTTGATGCCTTATGAGTTGTCCACTAAATCTACCACACTTAACACATTTTCTTTTTCCAATCTCAACAAGAGTTAGAGATCTTGAGTAATAACACAACAATAAAATAATGTTCAAATAACACCTTATTACTCCTACTTTATTTAACATCCACCAAAGTTATTTTAAATAAAACCCTTACTCAAAAATAACTTTCACTAAAAGAACTTTATCAAAAACCCTTATTACTCCTAATAATTTCAAAAATCACAATTAAAAATTTAACTCCATAACTCAAACAACCACTATAACCTTATTCCTAAGGCTATTCAATACATCAACTATCAAATCATATTTAACCCTTATCACTCCACCTTAGGCAATAACAAAATAAATAAAAACCTCAATACCTGCCTCGAGGGGAATCGAACCCCCATCCTATCCAATGCGAATGCCCTAGCTATGGCCAAGCTGTCACATGAGCTACAGGATCATTATGAAGAAAGAAGCACCACTCGCTTCTTGTTCTTCTCTCATTCCACCAAGAAAAAAAAGCTCCTCAACGATGCTTGCAGGAGTCGAACGCTTAACCTTCCTGCCACTAACACCTTTGCACAAACCAAGCTGCCACTAGGCCACACTGCCCAACACGCTTTGGAAAATGGATGCGATTAGCTTTCAATATTTGTTGCTTCACAAAACGAAAATAACACAAGCTCTTCCTTCGCGAAAACAAATAGTTAATATTAATCGAGCAAGGATAATCTTCTTCAAAAAATTTAATGGCATATATATATGCCTTCCCTTAGCTTGGAAACGTCAACGCTTTTGAACCTTCCTTTATGACGTCGGTGAATATTCTTTTAATTTAATTTTAAAATTTTAATTTTAATTTTAAATAAATTAAAATTTAAACTAAATCTTTAGAATTAAATAACTCCATCATCGGGGCACCTTTTTTGATGAAACAAAAAGCCAACTTGGGTTTTACGAAAAACCCATTTCAAATCTGCCATCCATGGTTTTAAATAAAAACCTTTTGCTAAGCTGACCTTAAATCTCCTTTTTGGAACCACATGCCATGCATTCCTTCTTGAACATTTGATCAAAAACCTTTGCTTTCTACACAAACATAGTGTTAGCTTACATAGATCCTTTTGACATCAATGACAACTCTTAGCTTAGGAAATCAAAATATCCAACACAAAGTACATCCCAAAATTGATTATAGTTTGCTTAACTAATATTGTGAATTTAATTATCAAGTGGTATTAGCTCAACCGGTTAAATTCCTCATTATTTTGAGAAACCCATCATTTTGAGGAGACCCAAATTTGAAATCTTTCCAGACCGTATATGAATAATATCCAAGCTTTGTTGTAATACCACTATGCGGTGATGATGTAATATGGGTAGGATCTATTTGAATCACATATAACCCCTATATATATATATATTTATTTATTTATTGAATTTATTTAGAACGTGTTACACACGTTTGATTGATTGTTCTCAATAAAAATTATTATAAGTTACTAAGTTCAGGAGTAACTAGGTATCATTTTTAGATATTTTAATTATAACTTAGAAATTGAAATTTAAATTAATTTATAATTTTTTCAAAGAGCAAAGGTGTAAAATATGTTAGGTGCAAAAATATCATCTTTAGTGTCCTAAATTGTATTTGATATAGTAATTGTAAAAAATAAAACAAAACATATGCATAGCCATGGGATCTAAAGTCATTGGTTCTACTATAACTTGCACCATCACTTCATAATTTCCATAATTAAACTTTAAAACATGTTATGTTAGGACCACCAACCTAAAGAATTCATAAGTAAATAATTTTTTTAAGGAAATATGACTATGTAAGGAAAATATAATGCACATAATCTAACATATCATGCATGCAATCTCCCTCTAAATATCATGTCCCATGCTTGTAAAATAATCACCATCAACTTCTCTATCATGTTGATTTGAAAACCACTTTAAGTATCCTGTTAGGTACTTAAGACAAATACTTAATAATTTACTATTGTATTGTATATTTGTATGAGCCATAATGAATCATTGGCTAATGTGGATCTATTATAATATAAATGTTACTTATATAACCGTTTTTTATTAGAGTGAACAATTTGGGTCTTCCATTTGTATGTGGACCGACCCTTGAACATTAAGGTTAGGGTAGATGAAGAGCCTATATAAATACAAGGGTGAACATGAAAGTGATATCAAATATTCTTATAATAGTCTTGTATCATGGAGCTTGGAGATAGTGGAGTGATTCCTTCCTTAAGGATTGCTTTTGGTGTTGCCCTACGTAAAGGTTATTATCTTTCTCTATCTCTTTGTGGAATATTATTTGTGGATGGATGTTTGATATTTTTGCATAAATGATGAATCCTACCTTTCATGCATAGAAAAAACATATTTATGTTCAATATCACTTCATATGAAAAATGGTGGAAAACATGAAGGTCATGCTACATAAAGTCGACACTTTAGTGAACATTGTAGATTCTCTCACAAAGTCAATAAAAACTGATAAGTTGTTTTAGAGCATTTATGAGGATGTCTCCCCTTAACACTTAATATTTTTTCCCTCTCTATGCCTTTGCAATGTATACAAGTGAGAGAATGTTAGGATTGAGTGTTTTGTACACTTGAAAGTCCTAGGTACAATGTCTAGACATTATTGTAATATATAATTTTCTAAGAAAATATTAAATAATGTAATGTTGTATGGGTCCATGACCCCTTTATGGATCCTTGGAAAGATTCCCCAGACAGTTGGCAAAGGTTGTAAGAGGATTTAAAAAAAATAAAAAACAAAAAAAAAGAAGAGAAAAATAAAAAACAAATAATTTTTTTGTTCTTTGTCTAGGTGGTTATTTTTTGGGGTTACATTCTAATTGTGACAACCATGTTGGGCTACAACCCATGGTTTTGATGAGGCCTAAAATGGTTTTATGTTAGCAAAACTCTATTAAAGGCTTGAGATAGTGGTTGTATAACACAAGCTTTGGAGGAGCATTTAGTCAAAATCCTTGGTAGATTGAGAGGAAGGAGATTGTTGCTACAGATGATATTGGGCTGCATGATTATAGTTGGAGTTTATTAAAAAATTACAAATATTGCTCCTTTTTTCATGTTGGGTTTTTTCCAAAAGGATTTTTCTAGACTTGTTGAATGCTCCTAATTAGACTAATTAACCCCTAGATCTCTACACTTACCAACCTTTTCCTCCAATTCTTATAGTATCCTTGAACCTCCATCCAAGAGAGGAAATTTAAAAGAAGAGCTATCCATAATTTCCAATTAAGGAATGACCCAATAGTGATGGGTTAGCTTTCATGACATTCATGGAGTCTTCCCCTTTCTTTCCATGCAATCTCTTCATTTTATTGACAAAACTATTTGATTCCTCCATTGTCTTTGTTTTAAGAAATATTTTCTTGTACCACCCACTTGTAATTACTAACTCTTCCTTTTTCTTTCAACACATGGTCCTTTGGATCATATGACAATATTTATATAACAAGTAGTGTAATTCTTCATCCCTAGATTCAATTCCCACTAACCAACCTCAAATACTTAATCTCCTTTCATTTACAACCATTATTATATCTCAACAAGCTTTATGGTTCTCCATTAGAGCTTCCCCTTAGGACCTCACAAAGCCATCTTCATACCCCATTTTATCTTTCTTTATGTGTAGGCGCTTAAATTTTATCCACAAGCTCCTTATATTTTTTACCCTCTAGCTATAATTGGTTGTTTAACCTTTCTCCCATCTCACTTTTTTCAACTTTAATTTGCTTCTATCCTCTACCTATTTTAATTTAGGATGTTAATTGCCACCTGCATCATTTCCACTCCTAACCACTCCTAAGGCACTATGAGACTTGACATGCCCTTACCATGTAGTGGTTGCTATACTAATGATATTTATAGGTAGAAATAAAGCATTAACCTCCAACATATGTCAATAGAATTAGTCCAAAAATGATCGACTTAGTTTTTAATCTTTGAGATCTTGGTAGGTTTAGACTCAAAAATTATCCAAAATGATTAGCTTGGTGTTCAATATTTGAGATCTTGGTAGGTTTGGGCTCAAAACTCGTCCATAATCCTTTGCCAACTAATGATTTTATACACTACACATTGAAGGGATTACTCAAGCATCAATGTTGATATCTCATGATTGGGTCACCTAGGGGCTAGACACACATCTCCATATCTTCTGTATCCCTCAAAACTCCTCAATCATTTAAAATCCACTTGGGCTTAGATTTGTCAAAATATTTATACTAACAAGATCTTTGAAATAATTTATTTAAACACTTATTAGAAGGAACATTTCTAATTGGTAGTTGTTGATGCTATTAGAAAACATGAATCCCTTCCATCACAACAATTAGCTCTAATGGAGAACCATGAAGCATGAGGAGGAGAAAACAATTAACCCTTACTCCTCAATCCTCTATATTTGACATGTAAGTGGATACATACTTTTTTCTTGATTTCTTGTTAGTAAAGTAAAACACACCATTAACCTCTCACTAATAAAATAATTTGTATAATTTTTATTTTTATTGATTGTTTTTAATTAAATTAATTAAATATTATTATTTATTATATAATCAAACTTCTATTCATAGGAATTTGATAATGTACAACTTAATATTTGTATATATATTTATAAAGATTTATGTTCAATCATGAAAAAAATGGAGCTACATAAGGGAGGTTCTACGGTTTTGAAGGGTGCAATAGGTTTGCAGGGTTCGAGGATAGATGGGGGGACACGGGTGGGCCTTAAGCCAAAAGGAGTGGATGAGGACAATATTCTTCCTAGGCCTTTTGACCCTGATGCCCATTCATGGGTCAATATCCTTCGAGGAAAACAAAAAATTCATGGGGAGGGTTTTAATCTGCAACCTACTAACGATGAACTCCAAATTTTGGACAAAATGGCAGACTCAGTGGTGGATCAAGGTAATATGTATTTAGTTGGTAAGTTTATGGGGGTT